>OVBL01000513.1:0-1246437 GCA_900406555.1 Pseudoturritis turrita
TAAAAAAAACCACAACATCAGAAAATATGTGAATATAGATTATATGAATATCAAATTAGATAGTTGTATCTTCACATAGAGTTAATGTATAAATATTTTTAAAAAATATCGAATATAAAAAATAAAATTACAGCACAAAATATTATAGAAGAAAAAATGTGAATATAGAATAGATGAATATCAAGTCCACATCATAAAAAAAAAAAATAAGAACATTAAAAATAAACCTAATGACTCAATTAATTTATACTTTCATATTAGATGTTTATCTTTGATTGAATGAAAACAATAATTCAAAAAATAGTAATAAAAAAATTACAACACAAGAAAATATATATAAAAATGTGAATATAAATTAAATAAATATCAAATTAGATAGTTGTCAATGTGTAAATATTTAAAAAACATAATACATATAAAAAAAGATTACAACACAAGATAATATAAAAGAAAAAAATGTGAATATAGATTAGATGAATATCAAATTAGATTGTTGTATTTTCACATATAGTTAATGTGTAAATATTTGTAGATGATTAGAAATAGGAAAAAAAAAATTATCACGATAAAAAGATATTAAATGGAACGATAATTATTTTCCAACGGTTAGAAATTATTTAGGATAAACAAAATGCAAGTTTAGGTGACAGTGAATGAAAAATTTAAAAAGGTTTTACTCAAAATAAGAATATTCATTTTTCAAGAGAAAATATGTTTTAAATATTTTTAGAATGTAAGTGACTTTTAAAATAACATGTACTATTTGAAAAGATAGTGGTAAATTTACATATTCGTGTAAATTCTTAAATGTAATATTATATAAGCTTTTTTGGATATAAGAAGAAATTCATTTTTTTGAAGAATAATACATATTTAGAATTTGAGACTATTTTTTATGAGTGTTAAAGAATAAATATAAGTTAGCGATTAAAAATAAAGTAATTTTAGCACATTACGTCAAATTTAGCACATTCGCATTTGATATGGGGTTATGTTCGCATAAGCATTTAATGATTTCTACGATCGGGTAAATGATCAACATCAAAGCCTCTAGATAGAGAGATGTTCTCATGGGATTTCAATATAGAAAGAAGTCTCTCTAGGATGAAGGGACGTGGGATGGTCGCCAAGTATGATTCCTCTTCCCGCTAGATTCTCAACTACCTTTTATCACCACACGATCTAACGATTCGTTACTTTTCAAAAGAAAAAAATTATCGTTGACAATATTTATGTTGTATATCGCTTGGTAAAATAAGTTTGCATATATATAAATGTTTATATAGATTTATCTTTAAAAAAATGATTATATTTATATTTAATGATTCATATTGTTAGAATTTTTAAAATTAAAATCTCACGCAACGCGCGAGAGTATAAATCTAGTATATATAATTAGAGAGATCTCTCTCCATCTAAGGTGTCCACCTAAGCAAACTATGAAAAATTTGATCATTAAAGGGTATTTAAAATGATTATTTAATTTAAAGCTATTAATATTTATTGTTATTTTAATTAAGATAAATTGAAATAAAACATTACAAAGATTTAAAAAAAAACCTAAAATTTACAACTATTAAAAATCAGCGTGGCAAAAAAAAAGTATTTAAGGATTAAAGAAAATTATAATGTTAATTGGATAAAAATAATAATTTAAATAATATATTTATAATAGTACATACCAGAAGACTGAATATTTTATTGGCAAAAAAAAAAAATTGATCTCAACTAAATATTTTAGTCAAGATTCACCTTATTTAAATTTAACATATTTGTCGTTTGGAATGAATATATAAGTTTTTGAATGTAAACAAAATTTGATTGATATAATGAATATCATAAATGTGAAAAAAAAAAAAAATATATATATATATATATAAAAGAAAATAAATTTTACGGTTAAATATACCCTAATTTACACATAAGTATATTGAAAAAGCACAACAATAAGTATATTTACACATACATCCTATATATATTAATAGATGAGACATTAAAGAGAAAAATCCAATGTGTCACTCAATGAGCAATTTAAGGGACACATCATTTAATTTTCACCAATCAGAACATTTCAATTAAAATATATGCCATGGTGGAAATCTCTACATATTCTCAATAATTTTATAACATAAACTCATTAATACATGTTTTACAAATTTAAGCCCAACTAAATATAATATTTTAGACTTACCATATATATTTTTAATTTTTTATGATATATTAACAAGTTTTTTTATTATTATGAAGATCAATTTAGATGGAAAAAAATAAAGATCAATTTTACACTTAAAAGATATTGAAATAAATAACATTTGCATATTTTTAATCAATTTTACACGTAAAAATATCAAAACTAATGGCGTTAACATATGCTTAATCAAAAGTATTTAACTTTATTACATTTATGGACAATATATATCATTTTATACGTTTATAGATATTATAGATCATATGTTTTGTTATACATGTTTAAATATTCGTCAATCTATTTAATCATTTAATTTCATGCTTGCCGTGGGTCAAAATCTAGTTGTACATCATTTCAGACATATTATGCATTTATGTTAAATATTAGTGTTTCTATTTGATTTCATAAAGTTTCAAATATATAAAACGAACACAAAAATAATAAAAAATAATAAAAATATGGATAAACCATTTAAGAGAGTACAAGAAAAAGAAAGATACACTTATGGTAAATTATCAAAGCGTTAGAAGTGAGTGACAAAATTGAGTGAGGAGGCCGGATATTTAAAGAACATACGAGGACTGTAGGAGTCAGTTTTCACCCCATCAAGATCAACGGCTAAAAATACTAAGTATGGGTGTTAGACCTAGCCAAATAGAGAGAAAGCCTAGCCAAAGATGGAGACGAGCCAAAACCGCGGAGATACGATAAGGCACAGGTGACGAGCCAAACACTTGGCTCGGCGACAGAGAAAAGCAGTGACAAGCCAAAAATTGTTCGGCGACAGAGGCAAGGTGGAGACGAGCCAAGCACGGCTCGGCGACAGAGAAAAGGAGGAGACGAGCCAAACACGGCTCGGGGATAGAGAAAAGGAGGAGACGAGCTAAACACGGCTGGGCACAGAGACAAGTAGTGACGAGCCAACACTTGGCTCGGCATCAGGAAAGCAGCAACGAGCCAACATGTTGGCAGACCAACAAATGGTGACGAGCCAACATGTTGGCACACCAACAAACGGTGATGGGCCAACATGTTGGCAGACCAACAAATGGTGACGAGCCAACATGGTTGCAGACCAACAAACGGTGACGAGCCAACATGTTGGCGAACCAGCAAACGGTAACGATATTGAATCCACCCGTTAGTGGAATCACCAGACGACTCGGGTTAAACCCAACATCCCTGGATTTTTCAACACCGCGTGACGCACCAAGGACTTTGGGAGGACTGCCACCGCCGCATCCAACTAACAAGCAAACACCCGCGGCGACAAGATCAAATATCACCGAGCCACCTCGCCTGATCCGAGGAGCGAGAGGAACCAGCGATGGATGACCTACACACCGACGATAGGTCGGCTGCGGCAATCATTCTCGACGAAGGAGGAGACCACAATGCAGAAAATCTCGCTGACGAAGGATTCGCACCAGCAATGACGGGAGCCCGAGCCAGCAAAGGTGATACTAACCTAAACCGAGCCAGGAATTTAGTAGAGGAGAAAGAAAATCTTTTGTGGGTCAAACAGGCGCAATACGTTGACGAACCAAGAACGACGAGCCGAGCCCAGAGAGAAGAGTTGGACGAAATCCGAGCTTCCTTGAACCGTGCCACTGCTGAGATGAAAGCCGTCAGATCCCAAGTTCACAAGGCAACCAGTAAAGTCCCGGAGATTGACCGCGTACTGGAAGAGGCACACAATACACCATTTACAGCCCGGATTACCAAGGCAAGGATTTCCGACCCAGAAAAGATAAAGTTCCAGTTTACGAAGGGGCAACCGACCCAAAAGAACACATAACAAAATTTATCATAGCAATGGGCCGAGCCAATTTCAGAGAAAGGGAGAGAGACGTCAGTTTCTGCCTCCTGTTTGTGGAGCATTTAAAGGGTGCAGTCCTCCAATGGTTTTCCAGACTAGAGCGGAACTCCATTGACGATTTCCGGCAGCTGTCTGCCGCTTTCCTGAAGTATTACTCCATGTTTATGGATCGAGGAGCCTCTGATGCCGATCTCTGGACATTGACTCAAGGGCCCACGGAGACATTACGAAGCTTAATGGGAAGATTCAAAGCGGTGATGTCAAAAGTCGAAGGCGTAAGCGACAAGGCTGTTGTGCTCGCATTAAAAAGGGCTCTGTGGTACGAATCGGAATTCCGAAAAGAAATTGCTTCGAACGCACCACTGTCGATCCAAGATGCGTTGCACCGAGCCTCAGATTTCATAGTCAATGAAGAAAAGATGAAGGTTTTGTCTCAGAAGTATGGAGTAGCCAAAATGACGAATTGTTCCTTCCAAACTCCGAACCAACCACCTCATAAGAAGAATACTTAACGAAACAGATATGTACACCACGAGAAATCCAATTTCGGAGAGCCCAAAACTACCAGTTGGGAGCAGGCTGAGGCAAAACACCATGGAATACGTGGACACGAAATCAGAGTTTGTACGACGAAAAACCTTATTGCGAGTATCATCACATGCACGGTCACTCAACTGCAAACTGCCGAAACCTGGAAATAAAGCTTGCGGCGAAGCTAGTGGCCGGAGAACTCGGTAACTCTGTCAGCCTGAAAGATTTCGAGCGAGAAGATGAGAAGGATCAGCAGAACCAGACAAACAAAAATGGCGATCTCCCAAGCGAGGAAGGCGAGATGACGAGGTGACGCAGTCAAGCTCCCGAAGAAGAATAAATATGATAATGGGAGAATCACAATACTGTTCAGACACGGTGTCGTCAATCAAAGCATTCCAGCGGTGAGCCGATACAAGTGTCAACTGGTCAGTACCTTCCAAACTTCCCAATGACATCATCTCGTTCGAAGAAAAGGGAAACCACCGACATTGACCGACCACATAATGACCCTCTCGTGATAGAATTGATTGTAGATGATTGCGACGTTGCCCGAGTTCTGATAGACACGAGAAGCTCCATAGATGTTATTTTTCGAGAAACTCTCAGAAGGATGAACATAGACCTATCCAAAATCACAGCCGCGCCGAAGCCTCTAACCGGGTTCTCAGGAGAAATAACCATGACCCTTGGAACAATAAAGCTTCCCGTCCGAGCCGAAGAAGTAACCAAGATAGTGGAGTTTTCAGTTGCAGATCATCCCGCGATCTATAATGTGATTATGGGCACCCCCTGGATAAACTCCATGTGAGCCGTACCGTCGACCTATCATCTCTGCATCAAATTTCCGACCCCCGGAGGAGTCAAAACAATTTGGAGAAACCAAAGGGAATCACGCATTTGTTTTCTAGCCGAGCACAAACTCAGAAACCCCGTCACAGAGACCACTACCAAGAGAAAGAAGATGAAGACTGACAGGAAACCCGAGAAGGAGTTGGCAAAACTCTTATAGCAATTACAGATTGCGGAGGATCGTGTGAGGAAGGGCAAACCCACCTGCGACCCCGTTGTTTCAGTGAACATTGATGGCAATCACCTAGAGCGCTGCGTCGAGATAGGGGCCGAGCTGAAAGATCCGATAAGGGGAGAGTTGATTTCTTTCCTTAAAAAGAACGTAAACACCTTCGCATGGGAAGCATAAGATATGCCCGGCATCAGCATCAACGTGACATGCCACGAGCTGAATGTGGACCCGACCTTCAAACCAGTCAAACAGAAAAGACGAAAACTTGGGCCGGAAAGAGCACAAGCAGTGAATGATGAGGTGGAAAGATTACTACGCGTGGGATCAATAGTCGAAGCAAAGTACCCAGACTGGCTTGCTAACCCTGTAGTGGTTAAGAAGAAGAATGGGAAGTGGCGTGTATGCGTGGATTTCACCGACGTGAACAAGGCTTGCCCAAAGGATAGCTTCCCGCTTCCACATATCGATCGATTAGTAGAAGCCATAGCAGGCAACCTACTCCTTTCGTTTATGGATGCTTTCTCCGGATACAACTAGATTCTAATGAATCCCGATGATCAAGAGAAGACATCATTCATCATAGACCGCAGAATATATTGCTACAAAGTGATGCCATTCGGGCTCAAAAATGCCGGAGCAACTTACCAGCGGTTGGTCAACCGAATGTTCGCCAACCAACTCGGAAAGACGATGAAATTTTACATAGATGACATGCTGGTGAAGTCTTTGGAAGAAAAGGACCATGTAGCTCATTTAGAAGAATGTTTCGAGCAACTGAATCGGCATAACATGAAGCTCAACCCAACCAAGTGCAGATTTGTGGTGACATCCAGAGAGTTTCTTGGATACCTGGTCACTCACCGTGGAATTGAAGCCAACCCGAAGCAGATTGATGTGCTCATACAAATGGCGTCACCAAAAACAAAACGCGAATTCCAGAGGCTGACAGGAAGGATCGCCGCACTGAATCGGTTCATCTCTCGATCAACAGATAAGTGTTTGCCTTTCTACGATACACTACGTGGGAACAAGAAGTTTGAATTGACAGGGAAATGCGAACAGGGTTTTCAACAGCTGAAAGAGTACCTAGCCAGTCCTCTAGACTTACAAAACAAGTGGAAGGCGAACCATTATTCCTTTGCACGGCCATTTCAGCAACAGCAGTAAGTGGAGTACTCATCCGGGAAGAGTGTAGCGAGTAGAAACCTATCTTCTATGTCAGCCAAACTCTCACCGACGCTAAAACTCGGTATCCGCAGATGGAAAAGCTGGCGCTGTCTATGATAATGTCCGCTCGGAAGCTGAGACCATACTTCCAATCACATTCAATTGTGGTTTTAACTTCCTTCACCCTACGATCCATCCTGCATAGTCCTAGCCAGTCTGGGAGACTGGCAAAGTGGGCAATATAGCTGAGTGAATACGATATCAAATATCGGAGCCGAACCTGCGCAAAATCTCAAGTCCTTGTAGATTTCCTGATAGAACTCCCAGAAGAAGGAATAGAAGAGCCAGCTCCGAGCCCGATTTGGAAGCTACACGAAGATAGATCATCATCAAAACAAGGATCTGGAGTGGGAATACGGCTAACCTCTCCAACAGGCGAAATTCTCGAACAGTCATTCCGCTTGGGTTTTCGCGCATCCAATAATAAAGCAGAGTATGAAGCTTTGATTGCTGGAATGAGACTCGCTCTTGGACTCAAGGTTTCGCATGTCCAAGCCTACTGTGATTCGCAGCTGGTGGTCAACCAAGTCAGCGGCGAGTACACAGCCAGAGACGACCGAATGGAAGCTTATCTGAAGATTGTCAAAGAATTAGCTGGACAGTTCGAAGAGTTCACATTGACACGGATACCACGCGGGGAAAACACTTCGGCAGACGCGCTAGCAGCACTCGCATCCACCTCCGATCCAGACCTGAAAAGGATAATCCTGGTGGTGTTCATCAAACATCCAAGCATCAATATCTCTAACTCCGTGAACACGATCACCCGCTCCCAAAAAACCAACCAAGCCGAAGATACATCCGGGGGCGCTGGTGCCACCACTATTGAGGAAGACCAAAACATGTCACCTTCGGCGGAAGACGAGACAATCGAGATAGAGGAAGAGCCCAAAACAGATCCTCCGGCCGAAGGTGAAGCAGTCGAAATGGAGGAAGATCCACGACTCACGGAAACATATTACAGATGCGACAAAGAATGGATGGGGGCAATCCGCGTATACATCATGGGCGGCGAGGTACCATCAGATAAGTGGGCTGCTCGAAAACTCAGAGCTCAAGCTGCTCGATACGATCTATTAGACGGAAACGTATTCAAGTGGAGATTCTCAGGACCGCCGATGGCATGTTTCGAAGGCGCCGAAGCAAGAAAAATCATGGAAGAGGTCCACATTGGGTCATGTGGCAACCACTCCGGCGGAAGAGCTTTGGCAATCAAGATCAAACGTCATGCGAGAAGTTCTACGAGAAGTTCTTCGCCAGGTGCGAAAAAGGTTACTATTGGCCGACTATGGTGAAGGACTGCGAGAAGTTCTCCGCCAGGTGCGAAAAATGCCAACGACATGCCCTGATGATTCACCAACCCACGGAGTTTTTGTCGTCAATCTCAGTGCCCTACCCTTTCATGCGCTGGTCAATGGATATTGTCGGGCCTCTACATAGGTCCAAACAGAAGAGGTTTCTGCTAGTTTTGACAGATTACTTCTCCAAATGGGTCGAGGCAGACTCTTACGCCAACATAAAGGACTCCCAAGTCGAACACTTCGTCTGGAAAAATATCTTATACCGACATGGAGTTCCAGACGAAATTGTCACCGACAACGGCTCACAGTTTATCTCTACAAGGTTTGAAGCTTTCTGAGAAAAATTGAAGATACGACTCAGTAAGTCTATGCCACGCTATCCACAAGGGAACAGACAAGCTGAAGCGGCAAACAAGACCATCCTTGATGGTCTAAGAAGCGCCTGGACGCCAAGAAGGGATGCTGGGAACGTACTTCAAACTATTTCAAACATAAACTTGTGTCACTCGACCTACGCAAGTAACAAACTTTACATCCTTCACGGATATCCTATCACCTCGTCTGTTGCTGGCCACAACAGATTGCCTACCACATCCTTTACGGATTTTAAACCACTATCTCTATACAGGTTAGGGTTCTCAAACACCCTCTCACGGGTATAAAAGCGCGCTATAGAAATTCTGATTGGATATATCCTGGTCTAATATCCGAAAGGTATATCCTAAATGATATTCTTACAAGTTTATCTTCGAGAGGGACCCGTAAGTCGAAAACTCGCAAGTCTTAGAACTCAAAGTAAACTCTTAAACCCAGTAAACACCTCTTGGTACACTGGTCGTAAACATCTCCGAAACATGATACTAAACCTACCAGTTAGTATGAGATTTTAAATATGTTTCATTATCAAAAGAACGGGAATGTAAGTCGGAACACCGCAAACCCTAAACTGACAACAAAGCACTCAATACAAAGACAACCATACGTTTCCTAACACGATGGTTCGCGATATCTAACATCAAAATGCGGCAAAACGAATACGCAAACATAACCAAATAAATCCGACAAAGATAGAAGATGTAACGCCAACAGACGGCAACTCTCACAAAAATCAAAGCATATTACACAGTAACTAAGTGGATAAAGCCGTCCAGGCACTTATGTTCAAAATACAAATCGGCAGTCAATTCATTCGCAAGACTGGCAACTCCTGGCGTGCCAACATTGGAGCCTGCAAGATCTGCAACTCCGACTTCCGCTGTTGCATTCTCCATTGGCTCGCTCCCCAGGAGAGTATCCACAGAATCTGAGGAAATAGGCGAAAGCGTCAGATCTTTCTTTAGCTCAGCCTCAATCCTTGCAAACTTTTAAGCCGCATCGGCCAATTCAGCTCTCCACCCTGTCAGCTTCGTCAGCTCGGAGTCAGGAGCAGGTGCGTCCTCTTTCTGCATAATCTCGAGCAATTGAAGGTTGCTATCGACCTGGGCTAGATCGAGCTCTTTTTCCTTCGCCACCTTCAGCTCGTCGATGCTCTTCTCAATTTTGGCGAGCCGCTCCTGGAATTTTTCTGACATTTCTCGCCTCGCTGCCTTCTGGGCTTTTTTGACATTTGCCTCATGCAAAGCGTTAGCAGCGGTAAGTTGCCTCTTTAGAGACTCAATTTTGGCGGCCTTCTTCTGCTTAGAGAGGTCCAACCTCATAGCCAAATCGCCTGCCTTGTTCCATTCGATCTTGAGAAATGACTTCTCCTTCTCGAGAGCCTCAATCCGAGCTGAAGCAGTTGCCAGCTCGTCAGTGTGTCTGCTCTCCAGCTCGGCAACCTTATCTTTAAAGAAAGACGCGTCCTTGCAGGCATCTTCGATCCGACGCCTATCCTTTCGCGCGTCATGTTCAAAGGCAGCAACGATCTTATTGATAGACGCGACGAACTGATCATACGAAGAAGCAGTCAGTACTTAGTCATTTTTACTCAAAACAAAATGAGCAATCTCCAAACATACATTGGTGCCTCGGAGCGACATGTCAGCATAGAGGTCACCGTGAGAAAGCACATCAAGAGGTGGCAACCTATCTCCCGAACAACGAACCTGTGAGAAGAGAGTCTAAACGTTGGCACCGGCTCGTCAATAGTAGGCTCGGCAAGCTTATGGCATTTTCTTCTCTCATGTTTCTCCTTATCTTTTTCTTTGTCAGCCTCAGGACATTTACTAGGAGTCTGCCTCTTCCTCCCATTGTGTTGAGATATGGCTAAAGCAGAAGGCCTGACAACCGAGACAAGAGCCGAAACCACTTCCCTAGACTCGGCATCAAGAACTGGAGGCTCGGGAAGAAGATTTTGCTCCACCTTAGCAACAGTCCGATCAACCATCTCGACAGTTGGTTCGATATTTTGTTCAATTACGCCAGGCGCTTCGTTGGCTCGGCTGGCTGCCTCTCTTGCTTTCTTCTCTTTCAGCGCCTGCTTGTCACGGATCATCGGTCTCTTTGCCATTGTTTGTTCTTGGAGGTTTTGAGATAGGGATTCAGATTCCGAGCTGTCTGATACTTCGAAACCAGCAAAGATGGCTCGGGGAAAAATGATTTTCCCAATGGCAGTTCCCTGCAGCAAGCGTGTTCCGATGCGTAAGTATATCTTTTGGGAAATGTGGGAGAATCTGCCGCACTGAAAAAAAAACAAAGCAAATAAAGTGGTCAGCTCGCTTCGGAATATAAAAAAAAACTATAGATCTCCTGAAAATCTACGGATCGCCCACCAATAGTTCCCCATTCAGTTTTAGCATGGCAGACACATTTGGCTTCTACCGTAGCGACGTTAAGGGGAACAAAGAAAAAGTAACTCCCCCAGTTGCTATCTTTGCTTTGGAAGCCTTCGATGATCTTTCTCTGCTTCTTGTTAGAGATATAGTAGGCTCGGGAGTTTTTGATCTTCCGGAATTCAAGGAACTGCCGAAGATGGGAAGCGCGAACGGTCACGTTACATTCATAGCTCCAAACTAGAATCCCAACTAAATGATACCTCCTCCAAGGAGTAATTTGGCTCGGCGCTAACCCATGTTTGGACAAGAAGCGGATGATAAATCCGGGAATTGGAAACCAAAGCAGGCTTTGGTTAAAGAAACTCCCGTAAAGAGCAAAACACCAAGACGGCGGAGTTTCGGCTCGGTCTGCAGAGGTAGGAACAATTAAATTGACATCCTCCAAAATATTGAATCGATGCCTCAATGCTTCCAAGGATTCAACTATGCATAGAGACGAAGCAGGTGGGTCAGGTCGTCTCTTAGGATTTTTCCTTTTAGGCTTTCGCCTCGTCGATGTGCTAGCCTGGTGGCTCGCAAACAGTCTCTCCAACCGCACCTTTTCTGCCTCGTCAAGAGTTTATTATTCTGGTTCGGCTTTGATTTCTTCGAGAGCCTTCTGTATCAAACTCGCCTCGGCATCTGCCTTAGCATCTGCCTTGGCATCAAAAACTTCATCAACAAGAGACGGGACAGTAATCTGCAGCTGACCTAGCGGTGAACTGGGTTCAAATGGTTAAATAACCTGTGGAGACAACACCATCTTGCGTCCAAGCAACGAGGCAGAATTTGTCGAGCCCACAGAATCTTCCAGCTCGGCGATGTGAGACATTGGGAATTTTGGCTCAGGAATACGCCTTATACTTAGCAGAAATTAGAGAGAGCTTGGCTCGGGAATACGCCTTATACTTAGCAGAAATTAGAGAGAGCGTGGCTCGGGAATACACCTTATACTTAGCAGAAATTAGAGAGAGCGTGGCTCGGAAGCACACTGATACTTAACAAAAATTGAAAAACTTTCGGTTCGGAGGAACGGAAGATCCAGGCAGTATTGCAACCCAGATGACGATGGATCGGAAAACACAAGCGGTCGCCGGAAGAGTTTGAAGATGGATCGGAAAATGCAAAGGCTCGCCGAGCCACGTTTGAAGATGGGTCGGAAAATTCAAAGGTTCAGTGGCGGCAGTGAAGAAATTGATAAAGACATAGCCAACAACATAAACAAAAAAGAGAGAAAAGAAGAGAGAGAAGAGAGCTACCTGATTTTTCAGAAATGAAGAGAAATGAGTTATGAGGAGTGAAATGAGGATATAAACTTATAGGCATAAAAAAAAAGCATAGCGCATGACGCCACGCGGCCTTGGAAACACGCGAAAACGGTTGCAGTTCCCAATAAAGTTATGGTTGTGACAGGAATACTCCGTCACCGAGCCAATACTATATCCAAGCTAAAAACAAATCAAACTCAGCAAAATGGTTCGGCAGTATTGCAACGGTTCGACAGTCAGATAACTCAGAGTTATGGCAATGATAGTTGCCGAGGTAACTCATAATAATATCAAAGCCAAATACGGCTCGGCAACATGACAACTTGAATTACTATCGCGAGCCAAAATGGCTCGGTAATGCAAGTGAAAAAATGGATAGCCAGCACGTCAAGGGGTTTGGCTCGGCGACATGATACTCCAGTGTTGGTTCAGTAATAAAACACCTCGGCATGTGTTGTCCCACAGTCGGTAAAATCAAGCAAGAGACCGAGCCAAGAAAGCATGCTTCAGCCACATAAAGATACGGATTCGGTAAGACTATCAGTCTGGCTCGGCATATATCAATACCCGAATGACAGCTTCACCGCAAATTTGGCTCGGTAGTCCAAAGATAGTTGATCTCGATCTCGACTTTTCACCTTGTCACTATTATTAATAATACTACCGAGCTGGGGGGGCTAACTGTTGGGGTCGGTTTTCACCCCATCAAGATCAACGACTAAAAATACTAAGTATGGGTGTTAGACCTAGCCAAATGGAGAGAAAGCCTAGCCAAAGATGGAGACGAGCCAAAACCGCGGAGATACGGTAAGGCAGAGGTGACGAGCCAAACACTTGGCTCGGCGACAGAGAAAAGCAGTGACGAGCCAAACACAGTTCGGCGACAGAGGCAAGGTGGAGACGAGCAAAGCACGGCTCGACAACAGAGAAAAGGAGGAGACGAGCCAAGCACGGCTCGGCGACATAGAAAAGGAGGAGACGAGCCAAACACGGCTCGGCGACAGAGAAAAGGAGGAGACGAGCTAAACACGGCTCGGTGACAGAGACAAGTAGTGACGAGCCAACACTTGGCTCGGCATCAGGAAAGCAGCAACGAGCCAACATGTTGGCATACCAACAAACGGTGACGAGCCAACATGTTGGCAGACTAACAAACGGTGACGAGCCAACATGTTGGTAGACCAACTAACGGTGACAAGCCAACATGTTGGCAGACCAACAAACGGTGATGAGCCAACATGTTGGCAAACCAGCAAACGGTGACGAGCCAACATGTTGGCGGACCAACATTCCTCTGGCTCGACGTTAAGGCAAAGAGGTAACAAGCCAACAATGAAACTCTGGCTCGACATTAGAAAGAAGCATCTACGAGCCAAAACATCACGGTGGCACGACAAGCAAAACAGGACAAACGAAAAGACAAAGAGGCGACGGGCCGGATTTCTGGCAACCCGGCGAAACAGCAAGCTCAACATAATGTTGGACAGAGGTAACGAGCCGTAAGAGGTTGGTGGGTCAAGATAGCAAGTCAAAATGAGAAGCCCGCATCCGAACCGACTTATACAAACCAGAGAAAGGAGATCCCGAAGAAAAAGGAAGTTTTCCTTTTTCCTTTTGAGGAAGGCCTAGCCGACTTATTTTTGTATAAACACTTGTTATTCTCGGCAACAACTTTCTAAACAGCTTAGATAATAAAAACCATCTTTGGATCTCTGTTCTCGTATTTCTTTTCATAGAAGTTTGTCGAATCCCTATATTTTCCTTACCAAATTTAGTTGTGCGATTTTCGACTCCCACAAAGACAACTCGCTGAAGGATACAAACAATCTCTCTACAAATTTCTTCTAAAATATGAAAAAATAATTGTGCAAAATTTTAATTTATTTGCTTCTAAATTGTGTAAATTTGAGGCATACTGAGTATCGAAAGAAGAGGAAGACAGAGTTACAGCCCGAAATTGATATATCAAATTAACTAATCAACGCTAGGCGCCAGAGAAATAATTGGAATCGAAATGACACTATTTTGGATAGAGACTATAATCGTGTTCTTTCAGTCTAAAGTATTCATATTTCATGGCGAATAACAACTTTAAAATTATTGTCTAAAGAACCATATGCAAAATTTGACATTATATCATTTAATACTTAAAAGAGAGAATATTTGATCCAAAAAATCATATCTAAATATGTATCATGCTATAACTTTAACATTCATAATTGTTGGAAACCACAAATCTTAATTTACTATTTTTAGGTATTACTATGACATTTTTATCTTATCACATATATACTGACCACTAAATTTTCTTTGCAATGAATACTTTTTTTTTTAAGTGAGAGTTCCACATAAATATTTGATAACACTTTCCTCAACATCGATCATGTTCTTATCATTACTAATCTCATATCCATAAATTTCTATCATTATAGATAGAATATTTTAAAAATATAGAAAAGTTTGAAAATTACAATATTGAATTCTATTTGTTTAATATTTTAATTAACGAAAAAAACAAACGGTTAAAACACAAAAAGTAAAAACCTTTAGAAAATAAAATTAAAATACAAATGATATTAAATCCGTGCAACGCGAATGTCAATTTCTAGGGTGTCCACATTATCAAAAAAATATTAAAATAAATATAATGACTCAATTAATTCACACACTTTTATATTAGATTATTATATTTCATTGAATAAAAACAATAATTCACAAAAACACATAAAATATAAACAAATAAAATTACAACACACGAAAATATAAAAGAAAAGTGTGAATATAGATTAGATGAATATCTAATTAGATAGTTGTATCTTCACATAGAGTTAATGTGTAAATATTTAAAAAACATAAAATGTAAAAGTCAAAATTACAACACAAGATAATATAAAAGAAAAAATGTGAATATATATTAGATGAATATCAAGTCCACATCATCAAAAAAGAAAATAAGAACATTCAAAATAAATTTAATGACTCAATTATTTCATACACTTTCATATTAGATTATTATCTATCATTGAATGAAAACAATAATTCAAAAAAACATAAAATATATAAAAAACAATTACGACACAAAAAAGTGAATATAGATTAGATGAATATCAAATTAGATAGTTGTATCTTCACATATAGTTAATGTGTAAATATTTAAAAAATATTAAATATAAAAAAATAATTTCAACACAAAATAATATAAAAGCCAAAAAGGTGAATATAGATTAGATGAATATAAAATTAGATAGTTGTATCTTCACATATAATTAATGTGTAAATATTTGTAGATGATTAGAAATAGAAAAAAAGATTATCACGATAAAAAATATTAAATGGAATGACAGTTATTTTTCAACAGTTATAAATTATTTAGGATAAAGAAAATACAAGTTTAGATGTAACAGTAAATGCAAAATTTTAAAAGATTTTACTCAAAATAAGAATATTCATTTTCCAAGAGAAAATACGTATTAAAAAATTTTAGAATGTAGATGACTTTTAAAATAACATCTATTATTCGAAAAATAGTGGTAAATTTATATATTCGCGTAAATTTATAAATGTAATAATATATAAGGTTTTTTGGATATAAGAAAAAATTCAATTTTTTTGAAGAAGAATACATCTTTAGAATATGAGACTATTTTTATGAGTGTTAAAGAATAAATTCACGTTAGCAATTAAAAATAAAGTAATTTTACCACATTACATCATTTAGCACATTCGCATTTGATGTGTGATATATCCTGGTTTTTACCGGTTTTCAACCATGATATTCATTTTTTTATCGAGTGTGTTTCTACTGTTTAGAGTCTTTTACAGGTCGATTGGACAAAATGGCAAGAAAACGAGATATTGGACAGCTCCGAAGCATCAGATGTCTAGCAACCGTTGGAGGCCTTAATTTCATTGGATTGAGTTGAAATTTGGACACAAGATAGATGATTGAGTCAGCTTTCATCGAGAAGTTTGAAGTCATTTGGCTCAACGGTCAGAAAGTTACACAAATGCTCGTGGAGACGTATCAATCTGGTCCGCGAATGGAAGCAAAGGAGCAGAAAAATGGCCAGATCGATCGATCTATACATGGATCGATCAATCCAACCTCGACCAAATCTGCCGTAACTTTTTAGATCGACCATTCAAGGCCAGATCGATCGATCCAGCCACAGATCGATTGATCCCTATGCAGATCGATCATTCCAGGGCCAAATCAACCAATTCCAGCTAAAAAGGAAATTTCGGTTTTTCCTTATTTTGTTAGAGATTTTCGACCAGAACGTGATTAGACCTATTTAGTCTAGTTTTTAGTCATTGTTTAGGCAACACTTTATTTTTCTATTCAAACTTTTTGGTTTATGCGATTTGTAAGCTCTGGGGAGATGAAGCTTTGACTCTACATCTCTTGAGAAGATTTATGAACCCTTTTGAATATCTATTTATTTGATCATGAGTTTTTCTTCATCTCCTTGTTGTTTCTCTGCTTCCATAGTTAGGTTTAGGGTTTCAAGAAAATTTATGAAGCATTGAATTAGACATAGATAGGGATTTATCATCTGTTGTCTTCACTTATTGTTGTTCTTATTGCTTAGACTAAATTGATCACTTAGTCTCTGATTTAGGGTTTTATCTATTCATCAAAAGTGCTATAGATTGTTTGATAGAACATAGGTGAGCGAATTGTCCTTAGCCAACAAAAGCTGATGCTAAGGAAATTCGTTGGCTAAGGCCAATTCGTGAACAAATCAAACCTGCTCATTACTGCTTATTTAAAATTCTAAGTTCAAACGATAGTTTAGAATCTTAGGTTGCTAGATAAAGTGATTGATAATACGACAATAGATTGGTTATATATTCATGTTTGAGTTCAAGACTGCGCTTATCTGTTTCCTGAATAATTGCATGGTTCATGATCTCTGAATTCCTGCGAATCGCCCTTGATCTAACACTTCGTTTAATTGATATTTACATCGCTTTAATTGCTATTTTCGTTTCATATTGCAAACAACCATCATATTGCCATTTTAACTTAGTTTCGTTCTTAAGGATTCGTAGTGTGACACTTGGTTCTCGTGGATTCGATCCCTGAAATACTACTTCGTTTGCTGTGCACTTGCAGTGATATTTTTAGGGTTAAAACTCTGTGTCTCAAGTTTTTGGTGCCGTTGCCGGGGACCAATTTCTTTACCTTCGAATTTGAGACTGAAATTTAGTCTAAGAGTTACTAATTAGTTTTATCTTGCTCACTTGTGTGTTTTCAGGTGTATGTAGAGAAGGAGCAAAGGATCTGAAAACCTTTTCAACTTCAACAACCAAGAACTTGCAAGGCTAGAGCGAACGAACAGAAAAGCAAGGTCGAATCCAATCACAATGTGTGATAATATTGACGACCAAGCGCTTGCTACAGCAGCTGAACTTCAGAGGCTACAAGAGCAGTTGCAACAGTTACAACAACTGCAACAACAACAACAGCAACAACGACAGCCTGCCATTGGAGATGTAGACACTCCTCACACCTTCTACCAGAACATAGCTGCTATTTGTCCACCAACCATTGCAATAGCAGACTATGAGATCAAATCTCAGATGATCGCATTGGTGAAGCAGCATGTGTTCCATGGTTTGCAAGCTGAGAACCCAATGGATCACATAGAGAATTTTGAAGAGATTTGCAGCACTACTAAGGCGAATGGGGTACCTTCTGATTACCTCAAGTGCAAGGTTTTGCCTCTCTCGCTAGCAGACAAGGCGTCAAGATTGCTCAAGTCTCAACCTCCTGGAACATTGACAACTTGGGATGAATGCAGAGCCGCTTTCTTGGATCACTTCTATACCAAATCCAAGACAGCTTCGCTGAGAAAACAAGATCACTACTTTCCAGCAGCATTCAGGAGAGTCTTTTTGTGAAGCTTGGGAGAGATTCAAGGAGAATCGTAGAGAGTGCTCTCATCATGGATACTCAGATGGGCAGTGTTGGGGTCAGAATCCACCCAGCTGTGATCAAAGGGAAAATGACTAAGTATAGAAATACAAGAAATCGGATATGACCTAAGCTATCGAAGTCGCGGCCGAAGTCGTGGCCGAAGTCATTTCCAAACGAAGTCAACCTGGCCGAAGTCAACCCGGCCGAAGTCAACCTGGCCGAAGACAGCTTGGCTGAAGACAGTCGTGGCCGAAGACAGCCTGGCCGAAGACAGCTTGGCCGAAGTCAGCTTGGCCGAAGACAGCTTGGCCGAAGACAGCTTGGCCGAAGACAGCTTGGCTTAAGACAGCTTGGCCGAAGACAGCTTGGCCGAAGCCAATCCTGGCCGAAGACAGTCGTGGCCGAAGATAATGTGGCCGAAGTCATTTCTATACGAAGACTGTTTGGCCAAAGTCAAATTCATGCGAAGCCAATTCCATACGAAGTCGCGGCCAAAATCAGAGTCAAAACGAAGTCGCGGCCGAAGCCAATTCTATACGAAGTCAACAAGTCCATCTTCGGCCGATGTCAAGATGAAGGCCCATGAACCCGAGCCGACTTGGAGAGAAGCCCGGAGGCCCTGACTTAGATAAAGACGATGCTAGAGACGCTGCTAAAAAAGGCGGAGGAGCAGGATAAGCTGAACACCACGATGACCGACAAGCTGGAAGTCCTTACGACGGCGAGTCGAGCCCGAGGTAGGGGCTCAGGAGTTGACCGGCACCCCCTTTGACGTCTCAATCCAACAGCCCTAGATTTCTCAACGCCTCACCATGCGCCGAGAACCCAAGGCGGATTACCTCCGCTGAACCAACCAACCACAACCGCCGAATTGAACGCGGCAGCGCAAGAAACAAACACGCAGACTGTGGACAGAACGAATCCAGTGATCGACCTGGAGGAAAACCCAGAGGGTGAACACGATCTGGAAACCACCGCGAAGCCGAACTCGAATGTGCAACCTAAACTCGAGTCGAACGAAGCGGTACCAACCTCGGCCATGATCAAGACTTTACTGAGGAAGAGGAGAATGGCTGAAATTTGAGCCGGTATGGAGCGAGCCGCCGCTGAGATGAGATCTGTTCGATCTCAGATACATAGGGCTACCAGCAAGGCTCCCGAACTTGACCGAGTGCTTGACGAAGCACGGAACACCCCGTTCACAACTCGAATTACTAAGGCAAAAGTTTTCCACCCGGGGAAGATGAAGATACCGGTTTACGAAGGAAAAGCCGATCCAAAAGAACATTTGATAGCCTTCGTGATAGCAATGAGATGAGCAAACTTCAAAGAAGGCGATGTAGACACTGGTCAATATCTTTTGTTCGTTGAGCACCTTAAAGGGCCAGCTCTCCAATGGTTCTCTAGGCTCGGAAAAAATTCGATCGATAATTTCAATCAGCTCTCATCAGCATTCCTCAAGCATTATGCTATATTCATGGAATGCCGAACATCTGATGCGGATCTATGGACCATGGGGCAAGGACAAAACGAGATGTTACGAGCTTTCATCGAGCGGTTCAAGTCGGTACTGTCGAAATTAGAAGGGATAAGTGACGAGGCCGTATTGCAAGCATTGAAGAAAGCCTTGTGATTCGACTCAGACTTCCGAAAGGATATTGCGCTAAATGTTCCAACCACGATTCATGATGCATTGCATCGAGCAACGGACCTCGCCTCAAACGAAGAAGAAGTGAAGATCCTAGCCCATAAGCACGGAAAAGCGAAGTCTACGAACTATCCTCCCTTTGCTCCGAACCCACCGAACAACAAAAATGGCAACCAAGGTTCTGGATACGTCCAGCACGAAGGAGGTTTCAAAGGAGCCCATAGTTACCGAGTTGACTCGTCAGGATACGGGCAAGGACGAGGCCAAAGCCAAAGAAGAGGTACATGGAATAGCACGTGGACCAGAGGCCAAGGGACTTACGAGGAAACGGCTTATTGCAAACATCACCATATATTCAGACATTCGACTGCAAATTACCGTATTCTATGCTTAAAACTTGCTGCAAAGTTGGCAGCTGGCAAACTTAAAGGTGATATTAGCCTCAAGGATTTCGACATGGACACTGACGCGAACTGCCCCGAGCAGATGAATGAAGATCTTCCTAAGCAAGGGAGGCAAAATGACGAAGCACCGCAATCTGGACCCAGAAGACGAATCAACATGATAATGGGTGGATCTCACTATTGCTCAGATACCATCTCATCGATTAAAGCTTTTCAACAGCGAGCCAATGTCAGCATTAACTGGTCTGCGCCTTCCAAGTTTCCAGATGACGTCATCTCATTCGAAGAAAGAGAAACAGCCGGAATCGATAAACCGCATGATGATCCTCTCGTGATCGAGTTGATCATCAGTGGTTATGACGTAGCCCAGTGTTGGTTGATACGGGCAACACAGTGGACATAATCTTCAAAGAGACTCTCAAAAGAATGGACATCAATATGTCCGACATAGTGGCTATCCCAAAACCGTTGAGTGGATTCTCCGGAGAAACAACGATGACAATCGGAACAATCAAACTACCAGTACAAGCTGGAGGGGTCGTCAAGATCGTCAAATTCTCTATAGCCAATCACCCGGCAATCTATAACATCATCATTGGAACACCTTGGTTGAATTCAATGCGCGCCGTAGCCTCGACCTATCATCTCTGCGTGAAGTTCCCAACACCGAGCGGAGTAAAAACAATCTTGGGGAGTTAGAAAGAGTCCCGCGTGTGTTTCCTAGCTGCACACAAACTCAAGAACCCTGTCACCGATCCGGTAGCCAAGTCAGAATGCAAGAAGATGAAGACGGATCGAGAGCCAGTAAAAAGAACTGTCCAAACTCTTATAGCAATTACAGATTGCGGAGGATCGCGAAGAAGAAGCAGTCGTACTGACAAGCGACCCCGTAATATCAGTTTGTATCGATGATGAATGCCCAGAACGATGCGTAGAGATTGGTTTTGGCCTCAATGAAAAATTCAAGGAAGAGCTCATTTCGTTCTTAAAGAAAACGTAGACACTTTCGCATGGGCAGCAGAGGATATGCCCGGAATCGATATCGGCGTAACCAATCATGAGTTGAATGTCGACCAAACCTTCAAGCCAGTAAAGCAGAAACGGAGGAAGCTAGGGCTCGACAGAGCGAAAGCAGTGAACGACAAAATCGAAAGGCTCTTACGAGTCGGTTCGATAATGGAAGTCAAGTACCCGGATTGGCTGGCAAATCCTGTAGTAGTCAAAAAGAAGAATGGAAAATGGCGGGTGTGTGTAGATTTCACCGATTTACTAATGCTATTTTCTTTTGTTTTCTCTTTGAGTAAGTTTGTCGATTTATTGAGTCAGATTTGTTGGGAATGATGATTTTTCTCTTGGTTTGTTGTCTGATTTTTCTATCTTAGTGACCATTATTGCAGAATCCATTCAGATTTGACTAATGAAAAATCCAAAGACTGACCAGCTAACTAGAGACATCCAGAGATCCAACGGAATCCACTAAGCCTGAGCTAATTTCTGAGCTCTTCCTTTTACCTCATCAGACGTGCTTGGTGTTCATAGGGCTTGACTCCTCGTTCTTTTCCTGATAAATGCATCATGTGTGAAACATAATGGTACTCCTCTCCCTTATTCTAAGTTAAATAAAAGCAGAAAAGATGAAAGGATTTTCTTTCGAGTAAAGGGCTAGGAAAATTTCATGTGATCCCATTATTTTACTTTGAGAGGAAAGATCACACAAAGGTTGGAAGCGAGGTTAGGAAAATTTCCCGTGATACCATTATTCGCCTACACCTTTGGAAAAAAAAAAAAAAAACAAAAAAAAGATGAGAACAAAGAATAAGTATGGGGGAGAGAAAGAGTACCAAGGATTTTATGGATAGTTGTCATGGCAAAGAACGGGAATGAGTCTATAAGGTTCTTGGCATTGAGATCACTGATGAGTCCCAGCAATGAAAGGCTTATGGACGACATTGTGAAATTGTGGGTTGAATCTGGAAAGCTGCGAATGTCTGCGGAGAAGTACATAGTGGTTCGATTGAGATTGGTTTTGCAGTGTGTGGATTATTAGATGAATGGTCATTACAACACTCTAAAGAGAAGGTGAGTTTCCGCGTTTTCAAACTTCTTTCACAAACTAAGTTCTTTGTTTTGCTTGAGGACAAGCAAAGGCTAAGTCTGTGGGAGTTGATATATATCATGGCCGAAGACAATCGTGGCCGAAGATGATGTGGCCGAAGTCATTTCTATACGAAGACTGTTTGGCCAAAGTCAAATTCATGCGAAGCCAATTCCATACGAAGTCATGGCCGAAATCAGAGTCAAAACGAAGTCGCGGCCGAAGCCAATTCTATACGAAGTCAACAAGTCCATCTTAGGCCGATGTCAAGATGAAGGCCCATGAACCCGAGCCGACTTAGCAACGAAAATCCCGAAAGATTAGGAAGTTTTCCTTATCTCTTTGGAATTGGCATGGCCGACTCAAACGAGTATATATATCTATGTACATCTCTGGAAAAGGGGATCCGCAATTGACTTAGCAAAAATCCTAGACTTTTTGCTCTCAAACTCTTGTACGCAAAAGCTTTTCGAAACAGCTCAATAAAACCATCTTTGGATCTTCGTTTTCGTGGTTCATACGCAGAAGTTTCAGATCCCTTAAAAGTTTCGTGACAAATTTAATTGGTGTGGATTTACACTCCCACAGGCAGATTCTTAGCATCTTCTAAGATGGAGTTGAGTGGGATTACAAGAAATCTCTCAATGCTACAAGCAATGGAGACTTTATGACCAAAAGTAAGGAAGGAGCGTACCAACTCATTGAGAACTTGGCTGCAAGTTCCAACAATCGCTGTGCTGAGTATGACAGGTCTAAACGTGTCACCAGTGTGGAATCTCAGAAGATTGACAGGCTAAATGAGAAAGCGAATATGCTCTTGAAGGCAAGTCAAAGAAGCGTACAGTTTTACGAGAGTGGAACAGATCCAGTTTTCTGTCAGAAATTTGCTGAAGAAGGGACTGATGAGTTGCAGGAAGTGAACTATGTAAATGGACAGGGTTTCGTGCAAAATCAGGGTCATATCATATTTCAGGGTGGATTTCAGCAGAAACAGCCATTCAACAGCTTCCAGACGGCGACTGTTAGGGTCAATATTCGCCCACTTGAGTTAACGGTCGAACCCGACAAACGGATCGGCTGTCACGACCCATGATGAAAAAGGTTGGATCGTGTACCTCGATCCGTGACAAGGCAAACGGATCGGGTGTCAGGACCCATGGTAAAGGAGATTGGATCATGTACCTCGATCCACGATAAGGCAAACAGATCTGGTGTCACGACCCACGGTGAAGAAGATCGGGTCATGTACCCTGATCCATGACAAGGCAAATGGATCGGGTGTCACGACCCACGGTGAAATATTGGGTCGTGTACCCCGATCCATGACAAGGTAAACGGATCGGGTGTCACGACCCACGGTGAAGAAGATTGGGTCGTGTACCCCGATCCATGACAAGGTAAACGGATCGGGTGTCACGACCCACAGTGAAAGATTGGATCGTGTAGCCCGATCCATGACAAGGCAAACGGATCGGGTGTCACGACCCACGGTGAAAGATTGGGTCGTGTACCCTGATCCATGACAAGGCAAATGGTTCGGGTGTCACGATCCATGGTTAAGAAGATTTGGTCGTGTACCCCGATCCATGACAAGGCAAACGGATCGGGTGTCACGATCCACGGCGAAAGATTGGGTTGTGTACCCCAATCCATGAAAAGGCAAACAGATCGGGTGTCACGACCCACGGAGAAGAAGATTGGATCGTGTACCCCGATCCATGACAAGGCAAATGGATTGGGGTCAAGGCAAATGGATCATGATCAAGGCAAGTGAATCATTTTTCGTCGCCAATCGAACAATTTGGAAGGTGCCACCCGAACCATTCGGAAGGTGCCACCCGAACCATTTGGAAGGTGCCACCCGAACCGTTTGAATGGTGTCACACGAGCCATAAGCCATGAACCATGATGTCACCCGAGCCATGAGCCGTAAACCATGGTGTCACACCCGAACCATTTGGTAGGTGCCACCCGAACCGTTTGAATGGTGTCACACGAGCCATAAGCCATGAACCATGATGTCACCCAAGCCATGAGCCGTGAACCATGGCATCACCACCCGAACCGTTTGGAAGGTGCCACCCGAACCGTTTGAATGGTGTCATACGAGCCATAAGCCATGAACCATGACGTCACCCGAGCCATGAGCCGTGAACCATGGTGTCATCCGAACCATGAACTATGGTGCCATCTGAGCCAAAGCCCAAGGATAGGATGTTGGGCCGAGCTGAGCAAATGAATGGATGGGCCAAGACAATGAGCCCATGAAGCCAAGCCTGTGGCAACGACAGGCTTTACTAAAAGGAAATCCCGAGGAATTTGGAAATCTTCCTTATCTCTTTAGATATTAGCCTAGCCGACTTAAAACTTGTATATATACTCATGTATACCCTCTGAAAAGGGGATCCGCAATTTGACCTAGCAAAACTCTGTATTTTTGCTCTCATACAAACAGCTTTCTAAACAGCTTAATAAAACAATATCTTTGGATCTCTGTTCGTGTTTTCATGGTTTTTACTCAGAAGTTTCATCCCTCTTAACAAACCATTGAAAAATTCTATTGGTGTGGATTTACACCCCCACAATTTGGCGCTAGAAGGAGGGGCAAGAAATTTTTTTACTCAAAAGAACCATCACAAAACCGATCCAGAGAATGATGACCAACGACGGAGAGCAAGACGCTACCGATGTGAGAAACACCGGCATGGAGGAAGAGACGAACCTGACCAAGGACGCTGGGGAGACTTCAACAACACTCCCGGAGATGAAGGCCATGCTGGAGATACTGCTCAAGAAGGCGGAGGAGCAAGACAAACTCAACAACACGATGACAGGCGAGCTGAAGGCCTTGGCGATGGCGAGTCGAACCCGTGGGATAGGCTCAGGTCTGGATCCAACAAGACGATTCGGGAGGCACCTTAACTCAACGGCCCTAGATTTCTCAACCCCGCTCAACCCGCAGAGGACCGTGGAAGATTGCCACCACTCCATCAAGGCTCAGCAAACCTAGCTTCCAGAATGCAAGGAGCGAGCAACACACCGATCAAAGAGGAGCCCGCACCAATCATCAATCTGGAGGAGGATAACCGAGTGGAGCGAAACGCGGAGAGCCGTGATGATCTAAAACCCCTAGCAGCTGGCCAGACCCGAGCTGAAAGATGCGAGGCCATCCTGGAAGGAGATCAAGAGCTAACCGAGGAGGAGGAGAACATACTCTGGGCCGAGCAAGCACGGGGCAACGAAGAACGCAGAGCAGGAGTCCGAGCCCAGAAAGAAGAGATGGATATGATTCGAGCAGATATGGACCGAGCAGCTGCCGACATAAAAGTTGTCCGATCCATGATGCACAAAGCGACTAGCAAGGTGCCGGAGATAGATCGTGTACTGGAGGAAGCACATAACACCCTGTTCACAGTATATATTACTAGCACAAGAATTCCAGACCCTGGAAAGATGAGAGTCCCGATCTACGAAGGAAAGACCGATCCAAAAGAGCATCTAACGGCTTTTGCTATAGCCATGGGACGCTCTAACTTCAAGAAAAATAAAAGAGACGCTGGGCAGTGCCTTCTCTTCGTGGAACATCTCAAGGGACCGGCGCTTCAGTGGTTTTCCAGGCTCGAGCGGAACTCCATCAACAGTTACAACCAACTGTCCGCGGCATTCTTGAAGCGTTACTCCATATTCAAGGATCCCGAATCATCTGACACCGATCTGTGGACCCTGGCTCAAGGGCAGAATGAAACACTCCGGAGTTTCATCAGAAGATTCAAAGCCATCATGTCCAAAGTGGAAGGCCTCAGTGACAAAGCAGCCTTATTGGCCCTGAAGCGAGCACTCTGGTTCAACTCCGATTTTCGTAAAGAAATCGCACTGAACGCCCCCACAACGATACATGATGCAATGCATCGAGCTGTAGACTTCATCACCGAAGAGGAAGAGATGAAGATCCTAACCGAGAAGTATTGGAAGGCAAAGGCAGTGAACCACTCTCCCCAAGTCTCAACCCCTTCTAATACTAAGAGGAATAGTCAAAATGCCGGCTATGTACAGCATGAGGGTGGTTTTCGAGGAGCCCATAACTATCAAATCGATGCCCCTGGCTATGGTCGAGGAAGAGGCTGAGGCCGCGGAAGAAATTCGTGGAGCACTTGGACCAAAAGCGATAGTGTTTACGATGAAACAGCTTACTGCGAACACCACCACATCTATGGGCATTCCACTGTAAACTGCCGAATCCTAGGTGTTGGGGTCGATTTCCACCCCATCCAGATTGGCCACCAAAAATGGTTAGAAGATCTTGGGACTAACCGACTTTGGAGTGACGAGCCAACTTTTGGCTAGGCATCAGGAAGAAGAAGTGATGAGCCAACTTTGGCTAGGCATCAAGAAGAAGAAGTGATGAGCCAACTTTTGGCTAGGCATCAGAAAGAAGAAGTGATGAGCCAACTTTGGCTAGGCATCAAGAAGAAGAAGTGATGAGCCAACATTTGGCTAGGCATCAGGAAGAGGAGTGGCGAGCCAACGTTTGGTTAGGCATCTGGAAGAAGGAGTGACGAGCCAACTTTTGGCTAGGCATCAGGAAGAAGGAGTGACAAGCCAATGTTTGGCTAGGCATCAGGAAGAAGGAGTGACAAGCCAACGTTTGGCTAGGCATCAGGAAGAAGGAGTGACGAGCCGACGTTTGGCTAGACATCAGGAAGAAGTAGCGACAAGCCAAACATATGGCTCGGCGACAGGAAGCAGTGACGAGCCAACATCCCTGGCTCGGCGATAGGAAGCAGTGACTAGCCGACACCTGGCTCGGTGACAGCAAACGATGACGCGCCAACATGTTAGCAAACCAGCAAACGGTGACGAGCCAACATGTTAGCAAACCAGCAAACGGTGACGAGCCAACATGTTAGCAAACCAACAAACGGTGACGAGCCAATATGTTGGCAAACGAACCAATGACGATGAGCCAACATGTTGGCGAACCAATGACGACGAGCCAACATGTTGGCAAACCAATTTCTTGGCTCGGCATCTAGGAAAGTCAGACGACGAGCCAACTCCTTGGCTCAGCATCAAGGAGAAGTAGGCGACAAAGCCAAGACCTCGGCTCGACATCGACGAACCAGACTAGCCAAGCAGGCGAGACAAGCGGCAAGCCAGCCCACCGATGACCCAACGAAGCAACGAGCCCAATATCCTGTTGGGCTGAGGCAACAAGCCACAAGATATTGGCGGGCCGAGGCGACGAGGCAAAGAAAGAATCCCACACCCGAATCAGAGAAGAAAGGAAATCCCGAAGAATAAGGAAGTTTTCCTTTACCCTTTAGAAAAAGGCCTAGCCGACTTATTTGCGTATAAATAGACAATGTACCTCTTGAAAAAAGGGATCCGAAAATTGACCTAGCAAAACACTTATTACTTTGCAACAACTTTCGAAACAGCTAAGATAATAAAAACCATCTTTGGATCTCTGTTCTTGGTTTCTTTACATAGAAATTTGACGAATCCCTATTTTTCCCTTACCAAATTTAGTTGTGCGAGTTTCGACTCCCACACTAGGCTTGAAGCTTGCTAAAAAATTAGCAGCCGGCGAACTTGGAGGGAATATCAGCCTTAAGGATTTCGAGATGGATGTGAACGCGCATAGACCCGACCTGACAAAAGAAGATCACACCAAGCGCGATAGAAGGGATGACGAAGCGCCGCCTTCCGGATCAAGAAGAAGGATAAGCATGATAATGGGAGGATCTCACTATTGCTCGGATACGGTATCATCAATCAAAGCGTTCCAATGAAGGGCAGACGTCAGTATCAACTGGTCTAAACCATCAAAGTTTCCAAACGACATGATATCATTCAAGGAAAGGGAGACGATCGGCATCGACAGACCCCATGATGACCCTCCCGTGATCGAGTTAATTATCAATGACTGCGACGTAACACGTGTATTAGTAGACACCGGGAGCACTGTGGACGTAATCTTCCTCGAGACTCTCAGAAGAATGAATGTGGACCTGTCCGAAGTGATATCTACCCCCAAACCATTGACTGGATTCTCTGGAGAAACCACCATGACTACTGGGACAATCAAACTGCCTGTCCAAGCTGGCGAGGTGACAAAAATCGTCGAATTCTCCGTAGCTGATCACCCGACAATCTACAACGTCATCATGGGGACCCCTTGGTTGAATTCCATGCGCGCTGCCGTTTCAACCTACCATCTCTGCCTCAAGTTCCCTACACCAAACGGAGTGAAAATGATTCGAGGAAACCAAAAAGAATCTCGTGTCTGCTTCCTCGCCGCACACAAGCTCAGAAACCCGGTGACCGATCTGTCGGCAAGTTCAAAGCACAAGAAGATAAAGACCAACAGAGAACCGGTGAAAGAGCTTTTCAAACTGTTATAGCAATAACAGATTGCCGAAGATCGCGAAGAAAAAATACCTAAGCCAACTTGCGACCCCGTAGAATCAGTTTGCATTGACGATGAACATCCGGAGGGATGCGTAGAAATTGGAGCAATGTTAGATGAAAGGATTAAAGAAGAACTCATTGCATTCCTGAGGAAAAATATCAGCACTTTCGCTTGGGAAGCAGAATATATGCCTGTCATCTATATCAGCTTAACAAGCCATGAACTGAACGTTGACCCAACGTTCAAACCGGTGAAGCAGAAAAGGAGAAAGCTTGGGCTAGACAGAGCTAAAGCAGTCAATGATGAGGTGGAAAGACTCCTGCGCGTCTGATTGATAACTGAGGTGAAGTACCCGGACTGGTTGGCCAACCCAGTGGTGGTCAAAAAGAAGAATGGCAAATGGCGCATATGCGTGGACTTCACCGATCTGAATAAAGCTTGTCCAAAAGATAGCTTCTCCCTTCCACACATCGATCACCTAGTCGAAGCAACGGCAGGGAACGCACTCCTATCTTTCATGGATGCTTTTTCAGGTTACAACCAGATCTTGATGAACCCCGACGATCGTAGAAGACCGCCTTCATAATGGATCGTGGAATATATTGCTACAAGGTGATGCCATTCGGCCTGAAAAATGCCGGAGCAACGTAACAGCGACTGGTGAAGAAGATGTTCGCTGATCAACTCAGAAAGACAATGGAGGTTTATATAGACGATATGCTGGTGAAATTACTAAGAGAGCAGGATCACGTCGCTCATCTCAACGAATGCTTCTAACAGCTGAACTTTCACAACATGAAGCTAAATCCTACGAAATGCAGATTCTCGGTCACGTCTGGGGAATTCCTCGGATACTTAGTCACTCACCGTGGCATCGAGGCAAATCCAAAGCAAATCGATGCTCTCATCAATATGACTTCCCCAAAAACAAAGAGAGAAGTGCATAGACTTACCGAGAGGGTAGCTGCGCTCAACAGATTAATTTCATGATCCACCGATAAATGCCTGCCTTTCTACGATACATTGAGAGGGAACAAAATGTTTGAGTGGACCGAAAAATGCGAAGAGGCTTTTCAACAACTGAAAATTTACCTGGCTACTCCTCCAATTCTCGCAAAACTAGAAGCAAGGGAGCCGCTTTTTCTTTACACCGCGGTCTCCGCCATAGCAGTAAACGGCATGTTAATTCGATACGAACGTGGGGAACAAAAACCAATTTTTTACGTCAGCAAAACACTTACAGACGCCTAGACAAGGTACTCGCAGATGGAAAAATTGGTGTTATCCATTGTAATGTCCGCAAGAAAGCTAAGGCCGTATTTCCAGTCCCACTCAATCGTCATCCTGAGTACCTTCCCGATAAGATCCATTCTGCACAGCCCAAGTCAGTCAGGAAGGTTAGCAAACGGGCAATAGAACTGAGCGAATATAACATTGAGTATCGCGGACGCACATGCGCGAAATCCCAAGTCTTGGCCGACTTCCTTATCGAACTATCTGAAGAAAGCATTGATGACGAAATACAGAGCCAGCCCTGGAAACTCCACGTTGATGGCTCATCCTCCAAAAATGGCTCGGGAGTAGGGATATGACTAACCTCCCCAATCAGCGAACTGCTGGAACGGTCATTTCGCCTTGGCTTCCACGCGTCCAACAATGAAGCAGAATACGAAGCCCTGATTGCCGGGATGAAACTTGCTGGTGGCCTAAAGATCGAGCAGCTTCACGCATTTTCCGATTTCCAACTAGTCGCAAATCAGTTCAGTGGCGTGTATGCGGCAAAGGACGATCGAATGGAAGCTTATCTAAAGATCGTCAAAGAATTAGCTGCGCAATTCAAAGAATTCATCCTTACACGCATCCCACGAGGAGAAAACACTTCGGCTGACGCACTTGCAGCCCTTGCATCAACTTCTGATCCATATCTAAAGAGAATCATCCCGGTAGAATTCATCCAGCACCCAAGCATCAATCTGACCGGCGCAGTGAATGTCGTAACCCGTTCCCAAGCAGCTAAGCAAAGAACAGAAGTCACAATCAGACAGGAGGAGACAGCTGAAGCGCTGAAAGAACCGGAACAACCACCACCCACCCAAGATACCGATCCAATGGACGAGGATTTTATCGAAGAATCGCCAGTCGAAGAAAGCAACAACGAACCTATCATTGAATCCCAAACCAGAGATGGAGCAAGCGCACTCCAAGATGAAACAGAGTATGGCTGCGACAAGAAATGGCTTGACGCAATCAGAGGATACATATACGACGGCGTCTTACCAACTGAAAAGCGGGCAGCCCGTAAGCTTCGAGCCTAGGCGGCTCGTTATGTTTTACTCGATGGAAATATCTTTAAGTGGAGATTCTCTGGACCATTGCTGAACTGCATGGAAGGAATGGATGCAAGGAAAATCATGGAGAAAGTTCACAATGGTTCATGTGGCAATCACTCTGGAGGAAGGGCACTAGCAATAAAAGTCAAACGTCATGGTTATTATTGGCCAACGATGATCAAGGATTGCAAGGTGTTTTTAGCCAAATGCGAGAAATGTCAACGCCATGTGCCAATGATTCACCAACCAACGGAAGTGCTCTCATCAATCTCATCACCATATCCATTCATGCGATGGTCCATGGACATTGTTGGTCCGCTGCATCCCTCAAAACAAAGCGATACGTTTTGGTTTTGACAGACTATTTCTCAAAATGGGTCGAAGTCGACTCCTATGCCAACATTAAAGATACACAAGTGGAAGCCTTTGTCTGGAAGAACATCATATGTCGCCATGGAGTGCCATACGAGATCGTGACGGATAATGGTTCGCAGTTCATCTCAAATCGTTTTGAAGGTTTCTGCGAGAAATGGAAAATAAGACTCAGCAAGTCTACTCCACGATATCCACAAGGGAACGGACAGGCGGAAGCAATCAACAAAACAATCCTCGATGGCCTGAAGAATCGTCTGGATGAGAAAAAGGGACGTTGGGCTGAAGAATTGGAAGGAGTGCTCTGGTCTCACCGCACCACCCCAAGACGAGCAATGGGAGAAACCCCATTCGCCCTCGTATATGGAACAGAGTGTGTCATCCCACCGAAGATACATTTCCCAGGAATTCGTCGCAGATTACTACCAAAGCAAGAAGGGCTCAATCACCTATTGATGCTCGATGAGTTGGACTTAGTCAACGAAAGACGGGATCAAGCCTTAATCAGGATCCAGAACTATCAGAACGCAGCAGCCAAATACTACAATTCCAATGTTCGAGAACGAAGATTCTACAAAGGAGACTTGGTTTTGCGAAAAGTTTTCCAAAATACCGCGGAAACAAACGCCGGCAAACTAGGAGCAAACTGGGAAGGACCTTACAAGATCATAGAGGTAATCAAACCCAGCATTTACAAACTTGCCAGCATGACGGATGTTCCAGTAACGAGATCATGGAACGCAATGCATCTCAAAAAGTACTATCACTAAGCTACTTTACATGAACTACGGGGTGACTTGATCCCTGCCAAGGGTACGTAGGCAGCTCGTCTTTGGACGGATTTAGTTTCGCCCTCCTTTCAAAAAGGGGAGTGGGTACGTATACATATACTCGTATACTCTCATCTTTGTAATAGATTCTACTATCTATCAAAGCAAAGTTTTCAAATAAAAGGTGTCTTCACATCCTTCAAGGATCACTAAGTCTTAACAAAATAGACATGTTCGAATGAATCAAACTACTACAGGCATCTTGCCACATCTCATTACTGTTGGCCACAGTAGTGAACTCTTGCATCCATATCGGAGCTAAGCTATCACATCCGTCTCAGGATTAAAAGCGTGCTATACAAATATTTGGATCATTGTCGGAGCGGATATGTTTCTGGTAACATATCTGTAAACCGAAATGTCCATCCTAAACTATACAAGCATATGTCCATTGTCGGAGCGAATGCATTTGTGATAATGTATCTGTAAACCGCAATGTTCAAAACTAAACTATGAGAACTTATGGTCAACTTCGGAGCAGAGAAGGTTACGTTAACACATCTGTAAATCGAATTCTTCATCTCAGACGTAACTACTGTGCAAACCCATACTTAGATCCATTCATCTAAGGCAACCTTATCAAGACACTGTAAGTAAAGCATTCAGACTTGTCACCAAACAGATGAAGCATATTTAATATTTCTTGGCAAACATATTCATCGAAACCAATGTCCCGAAAAAGAAAGTGATAAAAAAATACTACAGTTTGGATAAAGCCATCCAGGCCCTACCAAAAAAAAAAGGAGAGTTAATACTAAACAAAGAAGAGAGGATCATAATCCTCCGCTATCTCAGGGGTCGTGACCATCCTCTGCTCCGGCTCTACCAGTTGCTCAGCAACGTTGCCTCCCGGCACTTTGTTTTCTTCGGGCGCCATCTCAACGCTCTACGACGTTCTCCTCAAGAGCGGCCTCGTCAACTTTTTCAGGAGATGGTTCGGGGTTTGGTTCCTCATCAACCACCTTCGAACTAAATTCATCCAAGGGTTTGGTTCCTCATCAACCACCTTCGAACTAAATTCATCCAAGCCTGGCGTTCCCTTGTTTGAGCCAGAAAAGTCCTGGATGACAACACTCGCGACAGCCGTCTCCATGGGTTCGCCTGTATTAAGCTCCTTCAAAATGTCGGACCGAACGGGAGATAACTTTAAAATATCCCTCGCCTCGGCCACAAGCATAGAAAATACCTCATGGGCTCCATCTAGGTCCCGCTTTTGCTCAGCCATACTTTTTGCCTCGGAGTCGAGTGATAGCGGCTGGTCACTTTGGAACAACTCTATGCACTGAAGGTTGCCTTCGATCTGTGCTAGATCAAGCATATTTTCTATCGGTTCACCGCCAATCCTGCCAAGCAGTTTTCTGGCTCGGGAGATTTTATCCTCAAACATTGTTGTCATCTCCTGTTTGGCCTCGAGCACAGCTTGCTCAATCTTGCTCTCTTGCAGTTCGTTCGCCGCTTCCAACTGCCTCGTTAAGCTGGCGATATGAGCATCCCTCTTTGATCTACCAGACTCCAACCTCAGGATCCATTCGTCAGCTTTTCTGATACGCTTTTTGTTCCCTTCTGCTTCGGCTTCAAAGGCCTTGATTTTCTGAAGGTTTCTCTCTTGTTCAGAAGCGTGACTTGCCTCGACATCCTTGAGCTTCCCGTCTAGTTCGATGGCTCATTTCCTGGCATCTTTAACTCTCTCCCTATCTTTTCGGGCATCAGACTCATATCCAAAGACCATCCTATTGAGATGGGATATGAACTGCACAGAAATAAGAGAGGAAGTCACTAAACGGAACAGCAAACAAAATACGGCTCGGGTAAAGACGGTAAAAAAAAATAGAAAACGCACCTTGACGCCCCAAAGGGACACCTCGTTGTAGGCTTTACCCTAAGCAAGGTGTCAGGAGGAAGAAGCTGATCACCTGGGTAGGTGATCTTGGAAAAGATGGCAGCGGATGCCGTAGCATCATTATAAGCCCCTTCAGCATTAAGGGGTATGGCAGACAATGGGATTGCCTCAGAGATAAGTTGAGGAGCTTCAGCACGACGCCTCCGCTTCGCCGTTTTGGCCAGCCCTTCGCGTTTGTCATCTGCCTGGCGTTTTAGGCTCGGCCCTTTCTTTTCTTGGCTTTCCCTTTGCCTTTGTGCAGCACCAGCTGTGACTCTGCGGGACGGAGCTTTAACACAGCCCTTTCTGAGTTTAAGCTGAGACTTGGTTTGGGGGGGATTGCTAGGAGTTGGATCAGGAACGACAGCGGTGGAGATCTGGGGGTTCGGAAGGCGAATTTGACCTAACGCTTTAGCCTGCTTCGCTCTCTCCTTCGCTTCGGCTTCTGCCTTTGCCTTGGCTGCGGCTCTGTCTAAGAAGGTGGGTCTTCCCATATTATCGTCTGAATCGTAAGAAGATGACGAACAAACAGACTGACCTTCAGACAAGGCTCGGGCTCTTTCTACTCTCTGGAGATTAAAATCCCTTGTCTAATTGCACTTTCGAGCCGAGAGCGTTTCGTGAATCTCAGACAGATCGGGAGATAGCAGGAGTTGGAAGTGGCGTGCTAATAAAACAAAAAAGAGAAAGGAAATAATATAAGTAAACCAAAGACAAGATCATAATAAAAGAAACCGAGCCGTAGCCCAAAAACAAGCCAGAGGTCGGCTACCAAATTCTCCCCAGCTCGTCTGACTAAGCCAAGGCATTTTGGTCCCACTGACGCCTCGGTGATGGGAACAAAAAAGAAGTAATTTTTCCAGTTGTCGTCCTTGCTCGAGAATCCATTTATGATCTTCCTCTTGGCTTTTCCCGATATGTAATATTTCAGCTCTCTTTTGTTGTGACACCGGAACTCGAGGAGACTTCTCAAATGTTCGACCCCAACTTCTACATCGCATTCATAACTCCTTACGAGAATACCGATCAGATTTCTGATTCCCCTAGTATTGATCTGGGCAATTGCCATATTATGTTTCCATAGGAACCGTAAAATCACTTCGGGGATCGGGAGCCACAGCAAGCAGCGATAGAAGAAACTCTCTCATAAAGGGTGAAGTGATCGGGAGGAGGTTTGTCGGCTCGTTCAGCCGGTGACGGAAGAACAAACTCGATTTTTTCTGAGATGTTGAATCTCTGTCTAAGGGCTGACAATGAATCTGGAGTGGAAAGGGTCGAACCCGGCGGATCGGGTCTCTTTTTTGCTTTCCTCTTCCTCGGGGCTCTTGGATGGGTCCCATCAACCGCTGTAACTCCTGCCTTGCTACGACTGGATCGTAAAACCAATCCTTTTGTTCAATCTTTGCCGGCTAATGATCTACGATGTCCGTAAAAGGGTTCGCCATCTCGTCAAATGGAGAATCGTGAAGATGGGGAATTTCGAATTCCACAAGAGCCCGGCATTGCTGTCAGCCCTCGAAGAGTCGGAGAGTACCATTTTTCTACCAAGGAGAGAGGGTCCTACCCTCGAACCATTTGAATCATCCAAATCCTCTAGGATGTTTGCCCCAGATGAATCTGCTCGGCTACAACTTTGAGCGAAGACTGGATCGGGGGAAAATGAAGATTCGGTAAGTGATGATTGGTCTGGGCTGACAAACAATCTGGCGTATGGATCGGGTGACGCAGACGTAGGTAGCTGAGACATCCTTTGTTTGAAAATGGATCGGTCCTTTAGAAGGCAGACAAATAGATCGAGGTCTTTAGAAACTCAGAAGGAAAGATCTAGGTTTTAGAAAGTTCAAAAAACAGACCGGGTTTATCAATAGCCTATCAAAATCGATCGAAGCTTTTCTAAAAATCGAAGAATAAGACGAGATCTTCAAAATCAATTTGAAATTAGATCCAAATCTTCATGTCAACTACCGGAAAACTCAAGGATAGCGGCGGAGCTGATTGAAGATAGATCGGGAAACTCGAGTGGCTCGGCGGCAAGGAAGAAATGATGGAGGAACAAGTAAAAAAAAAAACTTAAGCAAAACATTAGAGAGAGAAAGAAGAGAGAGGTTACCTGCTTGCAGATATTCCTAGAGAAATGAAGTAGTAAAGGAAAAATGGGAAGCATCACGAGTTATATAGGCAAAAAAGTGATGTCATGTACCTCGGGAATCGGCAGAAACATTTACACTCCCCGATAAAGGTGATACCTTCCTAGCATCCCCGAGCTGAGTCCAAACTCTTAACGGTAGTTCGAGGCGACAGCTAAAAATGGTTCGGGGTAACAGTGAAAAATAGTTCGATGTTATTCGGATGATAACGAGAAGCAGCTTGGTGTCACAAAGAAAATTGGTTCAGACTTCTTTGTACCTCGACACTTTCAATATTGAAACTGACGAACTGGGGGCTAACTGTTGGGGTCAATATTCGCCCACTTGAAGTTAACGGTCGAACCAGACAAATGGATCGGGTGTCACGACCCATGATGAAGAAGGTTGGGTCGTACCTCGATCCATGACAAGGCAAACGGATCGGGTCTCACGACCCATGCTAAAGGACCCATGGTAAAGGAGATTGGGTCGTGTACCTCGATCCACGATAAGGCAAACGGGTCTCGGGTGTCATGACCCACGGTGAAGAAGATCGGGTCGTGTACCCCGATCCATGACAAGGCAAATGGATCGGGTGTCACGACCCATGATGAAAGATTGGGTCGTGTACCCCGATCCATGACAAGGTAAACGGATCGGGTGTCACGACCCACGGTGAAGAAGATTGGGTCGTGTACCCCGATCCATGACAAGGCAAACGAATCGGGTGTCACGACCCACGGTGAAAGATTGGATCGTGTAGCCCGATCCATGACAAGGCAAACGGATCGGATGTCACGACCCACGGTGAAAGATTGGGTCGTGTACCCCGATCCATGACAAGGCAAACGGAATGGGTGTCACGATCCACGGTGAAGAAGATTGGATCGTGTATCCCGATCCATGAAAAGGCAAACGGATCGGGTGTCACGATACACGGCGAAAGATTGGGTCGTGTACCCCAATCCATGACAAGGCAAACGGATCGGGTGTCACGACCCACGGAGAAGAAGATTGGATCGTGTACCCCGATCAATGACAAGGCAAATGGATCGGGGTCAAGGCAAATGGATCATGATCAAGGCAAGTGAATCATTTTTCGTTGCCACTCGAACCATTTGGAAGGTGCCACCCGAACCGTTCGGAAGGTGTCACCCAAGCCGTGAACCATGGCATCACCACCCGAACCGTTTGGAAGGTGCCACCCGAACCGTTTGAATGGTATCACATGAGCCATTAGCCATGAACCATGATGTCACCCGAGCCATGAGCCGTGGACCATGGTGTCATCCGAGCCATGAACGGTGGTGCCATCCGAGCCAAAGCCCAAGGATAGGATGTTGGGCCAAGCTGAGCAAGTGAACGGATGGGCCAAGACAATGAGCCCATGAATCCAAGACCGTGGCAACGACAGGCTTTACTAAAAGGAAATCCCGAGGAATTTGGAAATCTTCCTTATCTCTTTAGATATTAGCCTAGCCGACTTAAAACTTGTATATATACTCATGTATACTCTCTGAAAAGGGGATCCGCAATTTGACCTAGCAAAACTCTGTACTTTTGCTCTCATACGAACAGCTTAATAAAACACCATCTTTGGATCTCTGTTCGTGTTTTCGTGGTTTTTACTCAGAAATTTCATCCCTCTTAACAAACCCTTGACAAATTCTATTGGTGCGGATTTACACCCCCACAGCCACACAAGCCCCATTCCAAGCTCCTGCGAATTCTGCGAGTGGCTCTCAAGATAAACTCGAGGTTCTTATGCAGCAACTTTTACTCAACCAACAGAAGTCTGCCAACGAGATCACACTACAAGAAAACACTGGATGAGTGACTACTTTTTGTGACTGTTTTTTTGGTCGCAAAAATTTGTGACTACTTTGTGACCATTTTGCGACTACTTAGCGACTACGGAATATCTAGAAGCAAAATAGTCGCATATTTACGACGGAAAAGTATAGTCGCGTAAACGACTGGATTAAGACTACTATTCGACTGTGTAACGGTAGCCGCAAAAAAGTCGCAAAGTGTGACGAATTAGCGATTCTTTTATTAGTTAGAAAGCGTAGTCTCAAATTAGTCACAAAACCGGTTCTTAGATTTTCACCTTTTTTACAGATAGTCACAAAACCGTAATTAAATACCCACTAACAAGCGACTAATTTACGACGATGCTATTAAAGTGTGACTGATTTGCTTCTATTTACCAACTCATCCGTGTGATTTTGAAAAAACCAACAAAAGAAAATTGTGAACATATGTAGTTTTAAGTATCTACATAGATTTCACTAGTTATTACACTAAATAGATAATATACTTATTGAAAACTTATAACTTTGGATTTGATGAAACATCTTTGAATCTTACAAAACATCATAACATATATTACATATGTTTTATATGGGAAAGTTTAAGTTTAAGTTTAATTTTTTTCAAAATTTAGTTAATTAGTATTAGTTTAGGGTTTAATCTTCGCATATACTTGATGAAATAGGAAAAGATAATTGGTTAATCATGTGGACTACTTATATGGTTCTAAATTTTTAGGTTTTAGGGTATAGCTTTGTTACTCAAAAATAATGTCACAAAAATGTCACTAATTCGTGACTACTTTTCTGAAAGTGTCACTACTTTCCAACCGGTTTGCGACTAATCCGTATGATTTTTTTGAAATTCACCAAAAAGTACTTGTAAATAGATTAGTTTTATGTATCTACATAGATTTGAACTACTAATTACACTAAATATATTATCTAATAGTGAAAATTTCTAACTTACAATTTCAAAAACTTTAACTTATCTAATATTTGGATCTTACATAACATTTTACTTTATATTACATATGTTTGCAATCTAATCTAATGATTGTTAAAGTGTAAATTTTTTCAAATTTTACTTAATTAGCTTTAGTTAACAATATATACTGAAGTATAGACTTAAGAAATATAAAAGGACTGATTGGTTAAGCATGTGTATCAATTTTATGGGTCTAAATTGTTAGGGTTTAAGGTATAGATTTGTGACTCTCAACAAAATGTGACAAAACAGTCACACTTGTGACTACTTTGTTCCTATCGTCACATATTTGCAACTATTTTGTGACCAACTGAATTTGCTAACTGTTTGGTTTTAAATAATTTGGGTTTTTGTTAAATAATTTGGGTTTTTGGGCGCAAATTAATTTCCCCTAAAATTATTTTGCGACTAATTAAAGACTTCTTAGGGACACTTAGTTAAAACAAGTACTGAGAAGATCTGATTCCCAAATCAGTTGTCCAAACCCTAACTTTTCATCTTTCTCTCTTGATCTCATCCGATTCTCTTCCTCTTTCTCATCCGATTCAACTTTCTTTCTTGATTTGGGTCTGAACCTGCATCTTGTCATCCCTCTATCTCGATTTCCTTATGACCCTTCATCTCTCTCTCGCTCTCTCCTCACCGACGAAATATCGTTTTTTGGGATTTTGAGTTTATCTTCTCCGTCTAAATCGACATGCAGCGACAGATGCATACCGTGCAGATCTTCTTCGAGACTCCATGCTTTCGATCTGCAAGAGAAGGAATCGACAACGACTACGCCTGTAAAAGAGGGAGGGAACGAAGCTTATTCTAGACTTTTGAAATCTGAGCTTTTTGATCTGATTTCGCTTCTTCTTGTTTTTCTCCTGCAGGTACTCAAGGTTCTGCTTCTTCTCCGATGAGTCCATGTACCAATATATTGAGATTCAAGACGGATCGTTCCAATTCAAGCCCCAATTCATCGTTTCACCTTCCATTCTCGGTAACGACAATGGCCTCTCTAGTGACTCGTCTCCGCCTCCTAAACCTCCCGCAAGGTTCCTAAAATGCCTCATAAGGTAATACCGTTTGCATCCATCTGTTTTATGTGATTTGGTTTGAGATTCTTGGGATGTAGAATTTGAAAGATTGTTTTGTTTTTTATGGGGTCTCAGGTTTTGGATGCTCCTTCACTATAAGATGACTTCTACTTTAATGTTGTGGACTGGAGCTCATAGAATATTCTTACGGTTGGACTTGGTACTTGTGTCTATCTTTGGACTCCTTCTAATAGCAAAGTGAGTGTTCTGATTATACTTAACTAGTTATAAGATTTGCATAGTGTTACTGGTGTTGGTGGATTCAGCTATTGTATTTTGTAATCATTATTGGGATTTCAATCCCAAACAGGATAAGATTTTTGTTAGGAGCTAACTTGAAGGCAAACTAATATCTTTTTCGGACCACAAAAAGGAGAAATCTCTCTGGCTTCTCTCTCAAAACTTTGTGAAAATATTTTTTTGTTCTACTGTAAGTAAACAATATGACTAGACACCTCTATTTGGCTTCTTTCACAAACTTTGTGAAGTATTCTACTCACATCATGTTTGCTGCTTTCTCTTCAGAATGATATCATCACGCTGGATAGTGCTGCAAAAGCCTTGCTAAGCGACTCTCAAGATCCAATGCATATGAGAAGTAAATATATATTTCCTGTTTTACATGTTTTCTGATCTATGGGTTTATCACATATAGAGCACCACTAACTAACCCAATTTCTGAAAATGATCAACAGCTAAAGTTAGAAGACTTTACGACATTGCAAATGTGTTTTCCTTGATGAATTTAATTGAGAAGGTAATAGCTTTGCTCCTAAACCAATACATTAACCCTGAACTTACAAATTCCCTTGTTTCATATTTTAGTTGTTGTTTTTTTTGCTTTTTCCCACAGACTTAAATACCAGAGACTAGGAAACCAGCATATAAGTGGTTGGGGTCCAAATCCTTAACCGAAAAAGGATCAAGCTTATTTAGTTCCTCTGAACCGAAGAAGTGGGTGATGACATTCCTGCTTGTGCTTTTGGTTTTAGCGATTCTAAATAGTATAAGATATGTTTTTGTGTTTTTGATTTGTGATGTTAGTGTAAAACTTGGATTGATGTTATGTAAGATATGGATCTTATATTTGATGTATCTTTTGCGTTAACAGTTTTCAACATTCGGTTTTTTGTTTAATTTCATCTTTTCAAATTTGAAATATATATATATATATATATATATATATATATATATATATATTAATGATGGTGGTTGCAAACAAGTTGCTAATAAGTGACGGTTTTGCAACTAAAGGCGCTGATTAGCCTCTAAATTATCAGTCTCGAAAAAGTCACAAATCTACTACTACAAAGCAGTTACAAATTAGTCTCAGGATTACTACTACCACCATCTGTCATAAGGTAGTCGCAAATTAAAGACTACAAAATATTGTCTCAAAGTAGTCGCTTATCTACGACGAAATTTAGTAGTCACAATTTAGTTCCAAAAAGTGACTACTTTGCGACTATTGTATTTTGCGACCAAAAATTTGCGACTACTTATTTTAGTCCCTAAGTAGTCGCAAATTGCGACTTTGCGACCATTTTGGGACGTTCTTGGGAGTCACTTATCTTTTGTTTTCTAGTAGTGGATCAATGCCAAGGTGGATAACATGTACAATGATCTCAATGGCAAGTACGAAGCTGACTGCAATCATGTGAAGGAGTTGGACACTCAAGTAGCTCATATCGCTGAAGCAATGAAGAGACCACAAGGAGTCCTTCCAGGGAAGGTAGAGCAGAATCCTAGGAACAAGTTTGTAAATGCTATTACGCTCAGGATTGGAAAAGTGATAGAGCATGTTGCACAAAAAGGGAAAGATGCTAACGTAGTCATTGATCTAGAAGAGAGGGACGAATCAGATGCTGAGAAAGTAAGCGACCCTGCAACCGAAGACACTGCAGAGGATCCACAACCTACACGTGTCTATGCTCCAAGGGTTCCATACCCTACTCGCCCTAAGAAGTCACAGAAGGACTTGGAAGAGGCGAAGTCTAAGGAGATGCTGGACGATTTTACGGTGAAGCTCCCTTTTGCTGATGCAATCCCGATGATACCTGCAATGAAAAGATACGCAAAGAGCTTGGTGACAATTAAATTCTCTGGAGAGGACAATTTCATAAAGGTTTCAAAGGACTGCAGCGCTGTTCTTCAAAACAAGATGCCCGAGAAGCTTGGAGATCCAGGGAGATTTGTTTTATCTGTGCAGATTGGAGCAATCACGTTTGCTTGTTCTTTATGTGATCTAGCTTCAAGTGTCAACTTGATGCCATACTCTGTGGCTAAGCGACTTGGATTCACAAAGTTCAAGCCAACCAAAATCTCCTTGGTGTTTGCTGATCGTTCTGTGAAATTGCGAGTTGGAATTCTAGAGGACTTACATGTGAGGATTTGCAATGCTTTTGTTCCTGTAGATTTCGTGGTTCTAGAGCTAGAGGAAGAGCCAAAAGATTCCCTCATCTTGGGACGACCTTTCTTATGCACTGCTGGAGCTATAATAGATGTGAGGACTGGGCGAATAGATCTCCACCTGGGAGACATTGTCATGAAATTTGAGATGGACAAGCTGCTGAAAAAGCCTATGTTGGATGGGCAGAAATTCTCTGTTGATGACCTGTTGGAGATTGCTTTGACAAGGGCTGCGAGTGAGCATGGGTTTTTAAGTGATGACGTGACTGGGTATGCAGAGATGATGAACTCAAGCCAGATTATGGGGAAGATGGTCGCATACATGAGCTTGGATGGAGCTGCAGAGAAACCACCAGCAGCAACCCACCCTGCGCCATTTGTTAACCCATTGAGCGAGCTGAAAGCTCCTAAGGTTGAGCTCAAAACACTTCCCGCCGGGCTAAGGTACGCGTTTCTTGGTCCTAACTCGACTTACCCTGTGACCATCAATGCTGACCTGAACAATGCTGACATGAACAATGTTGAGACTGCTTTGCTTTTGTGTGAACTTACAAAGTATCGCAGGGCCTTAGGCTACTCACTAGATGATATCACAGAGATGGTTAAACCTGAATCTAAAAGATGTTGTAAAGAAAGAGATAATGAAGCTTCTAGAGGCGGGCATCATATACTCTATCTCTTATAGTAAGTGGGTGAGCCCGGTCCATGTCGTGCCAAAGAAAGGTGGAGTGACTGTTGTTAAGAATGATAAGAACGAGTTTATCCCAACTAGGACTGTCACTAGCCATCGCATGCGCACAGATTATAGGAAATTGAACTCTGCTACTCGTAAATATCATTTTCCTTTGCCCTTTATTGATCAGATGCTTGAGAAATTGGCTAACCACGCTTACTACTATTTTCTAGATGATTATTCTGGTTTTTTCAGATTTCCATCCATCTAGATGATCCGGACAATACCACATTCACATGTCCCTATGGTACTTATGCTTATCGCAGAATGCCATTTGGTCTGTGTAATGCACCAGCCACATTCCGAGATGCATGATGTCAATTTTTATTGACATGATTGAGGACATAATAGAAGTTTTTATGGATGATTTTTCTGTCTATGAATCTTCCTTTTCTGTTTGTCTTTCTAATCTGTGCAGGGTGTTACAACGCTACGAGGAGAAACATATTGTGTTGAACTGGGAGAAGTGTCACTTCATGGTCAGAGATGGGATTGTTTTGGGACACAGAATTTCAGAGAAGGGTATTGAAGTGGACAAGGCAAAGATCGAAGTGATGACAATTCCACAGCCGCCTAATTCTGTTAAAGGGATTAGGAGTTTTCTAGGACATGATGGGTTCTACAGGAGGTTCATCAAGGATTTCTATAAGATTGCTAGACCTTTGACTCTGCTTTTGTGCAAGAATGTGAAGTTTCACTTCGACAATGATTGTCTTGAGGCCTTTCATACAATCAATGGAGCACTTGTCAGCGCACCAATCGTCCAACCACCAGACTAGGAATTGCCTTTCGAGGTAATGATTGATGCTAGTGACTATGCAATGGTAGCTGTTTTGGGACAGAGAAAGGAAAAGAAGCTTCATGTCATCCATTGTGTTTGCTTTTGAGAAGTTCAGGTCCTATCTTGTGGGGTCTAAGGTGATTGTGCATACGGATCATGCTGCTTTGAGATATCTTCTCACCAAGAAGGATGCCAAACCTAGACTGCTACGATGGATACTCCTGCTGCAGGAGTTTGATCTGGAGATCAAGGACAAGAAGGGGATTAAGAATGGTGTTGCAGATCATTTGTCTAGACTACGTGTAGAGGAAGAGGTCCCTTTGGATGACAGCCTTCCTGAGGAAAACGTGTATGCCATCAGCATTAGGAACATTGACCATTACACACCCCCTCACGACACCAAGTTTCTTGAGATTCCTTGGTTTGGTGACATTACGAACTACTTAGCTGCAGAAAATCAACCTGATAATTTTGTTTGGGTATAGGAAGAAGAAGTTCTTGCGAGACATGAGAAACTACTTCTGGGACAAGCCATACTTGTACAAGCAATGTTCAGACGGTATTTTCAGACGATGCATTTCAGAGGAAGAGGTTCCTGGTATTCTCTTGGATTGCCATGGTTTGACTTATGCAGGACACTTTGCTACTTTCAAGACAGTGTCCAAGGCTCTACAAGCTGGTTTCTGGTGGCCAACTATGTTCTGAGATGCTCATGCTTTCATCTCTAAGTGCAACTCATGTCAAAGGCAAGGGAACATTAGCAAGAGAAATGAGATGCCTCATAATTTCATCTTGGAGGTTGAGGTGTTTGATGTTTTGGATATTGATTTCATGGGTCCATTCCTATCTTCTTATGGGAATCAATACATCTTTTGTCATAGTAGACAATGTGTCTAAATGGGTTGAACCACTAGCTAGTCCAACCAATGATGCCAAGGTGGTCTTGAAGATGTTCAAGTATGTGATCTTTCCAAGGTTCGGGGTACCTAGAGTTGTGATCAGTGATGGTGGATCTCATTTCATTAACAAGGTCTTTGAGGGTCTTTTGAAGAAGTATGGAGCCAAGCACAAGGTAGCCACTTCTTACCATCCGCAGACGAGTGGACAAGTTGAGATTTCCAACACGGAGATCAAGAGCATTCTGCAGAAGACTGTAAGCACAACAAGGAAATATTGGGCTATAAAGCTTGATGATGCTCTTTGGGTGTATAGGACTGCTTACAAGACACCCTTAGGCACGACACCATTCCATCTTGTCTATGGGAAATCTTGTCATCTTCCAGTGGAGCTCGAATACAAGACAGCTTGGGCCGTTAAGTTGTTGAACTTTGATATTAAGCCTGCTTCTGAGAGACGGTTGATGCAACTTAACGAGCTGGATGAGATTCGACACATGGCCTACGAGAATTCAAGGATTTACAAGAAAAGAACTAAGGCCTACCATGACAAGAAGATCATCCCTAGGAACTTTGCTGCAAATGATCAGGTGTTGTTTTTCAATCCTCGCCTGAAAAATTTTCCTGGGAAGCTGCGATCGCGATGGTCTAGTCCATTCACCATCAAAGAGGTGAGACCATATGGAGCTTTTGTGTTGCGGGACACTTCAGGAGGTGAATTTGTGGTTAATGGTCAACGCTTAAAACCATATCTCGCTGACACTGAAATCACTGAAGGAGACACCGTTCCTCTCAGTGATCCACCTCAAGCCTAGACGGCATCTAAGTCAAGCTCGTGACTTAAAACAAGCGCTTGGCGGGAGGCAATCTACCGGTAAGTGTATATACTTCGTTTTTCGTTTGTTTTCTAATTTTTAGTTTTGGTTTTCAGTGTTTCAGATTTAAAACAAAAACAAAAAACAAAAAAAAGGAGGGGTCAGATCAATCGATCCACCTGTCAGCCAAAAATCGTAATTATTCAGATCGATCTGAGATGGATCGATCGATCTGAGATGGATTGATCGATCCAAGCACAGATCAATCGATCCCAGTCCCCAGGTAAATCTTCTGCTTCGATTTTTCGGTTTAATCCGGTTTATTTTCACTCAAACCAAACCTGAAAAATATATTTTTACCGTTCTCACACGATTTTAAGAATCAAAATACATTCCCCCCCCCCCAGGTAAATCTTCTGCTTCGATTTTTCGGTTTAATCCGGTTTATTTTCACTCAAACCAAACCTGAAAAATATGTTTTTACCGTTCTCACACGATTTTAAGAATCAAAATACATTCCCCCCCCCACCCCCCCCCCACCCCCCGACCCCCCCCCCCCCCCAGTGATCCACCTCTCAGTGATCCACCTCAAACCTAGACGGCATCTAAGTCAAGCTCGTGACTTTAAAACAAACGCTTGGCGGGAGGCAATCTACCGGTAAGTGTATATACTTCGTTTTTCGTTTGTTTTCTAATTTTTAGTTTTGGTTTTCAGTGTTTCAGATTTAAAACAAAAACAAAAAACAAAAAAAAGGAGGGGTCAGATCAATCGATCCACCTGTCAGCCAAAAATCGTAATTATTCAGATCGATCTGAGATGGATTGATCGATCCAAGCACAGATCAATCGATCCCAGTCCCCAGGTAAATCTTCTGCTTCGATTTTTCGGTTTAATCCGGTTTATTTTTACTCAAACCAAACCTGAAAAATATGTTTTTACCATTCTCACACGATTTTAAGAATCAAAATACATTCCCCCCCCCCCCAGGTAAATCTTCTGCTTCGATTTTTCGGTTTAATCCGGTTTATTTTCACTCAAACCAAACCTGAAAAATATGTTTTTAACGTTCTCACACGATTTTAAGAATCAAAATACATTCCCCCCCCCACCCCCCCCCCCCCCCCACCCGTTGGTCGCGATTTTTGGGTGTTTTTGGAGAAATGTTTTCACAAACCCTAACTTTCTCAATTCTTGGCAGATTTGGGTGATTTTTGGGTCTATTCCACTTGGATTTTTTCCCTCTCTCTGATTTTTGTACTCTCTCTCTTTCTCGATTTGTAAAGGTATGCGCCTCTATCTCTATTTTTAGTCCAAAAATAATTGTTCAAATGTTAGAATTCGGGTTTGTGGTTTGTTCTTGGATTCTTTTTGTGACTTGATATGGTATCTTAGGATGAATTTGAATCCCCCCATGCATTGTTTCACTGATTTGTGTGATTGGACTTGAAATTGGTGGTTCAGGAGAAATTTTGGGAATCCTATATATATTAATAGAGGAGACATTCACAAAAAAATCCTTATTATTATGAAAATCAATTTAGACGGAAAAAAATGAAGATCAATTATACACTTAAAAAGATATTGAAATAAATAACATTTCCATATTTTTAATCAATTTACACATAAAAATATTAAAACTAATGGCATTAACATATGCTTGATCAAAAGTATTTAACTTTATTACATTTATGCACAGTATATATCATTTTGTATGTTTATAGATATTAGAAATCATATGCTTTGTTATACACGTTTAAATATTAAAAAATTGTATATGTTAAAATTGATTCATCAACCTATTTAATCATTTAATCTCGCGCTTGGCGTGGATCGGAATCTAGTTTTGTGAGAAAATTCGAATTTGGCTTGATTTGTGCTATGATGAAGAACATTGTGTTGATGAATCTGTGAGGCTGCAAATGTCTGCAGAGAAGTACATGGTGGTTCGATTTGGATTGGTCTTGCAGTATGTGGATTATGAGTTGAGTAATCAGTACAACGCTCTAAAGAGAAGGTGAATTTCCGCGTTTTCAAACTTCTTTCACAAATTTAGTTTTTGTTTTGTTTGAGGCAAGCAAAGGCTAAGTATGGGGGAGTTGATATATCATGGTTTTTACCCGTTTTCAACCATGATATTCATTATTTTATAGAGTGTGTTTCTAGTGTTTAGAGTCTTTTACAGGTCAATTGGACAAAAGGGAAAGAAAACGAGATATTGGACAGCTCCAAAGCATCAGATTTCTAGCAACCTTTGGAGACCTTAACTTCATTGGATTGAGTTAAAATTTGGACACAAGATAGAAAATTGAGTCAGCTTTCATCCAGAAGAATTTTGAAGTCATTTCGATCAATGGTCAGAAATTTAGAACAATTCTCGTGAGACGTATCAATCTGGTCCGCGAATGGAAGCAAAGGAGCAGAAAAATGGCCAGATCGATCGATCGATCCAATTCCACCTAAAAAAGGAAATTTCGGTTTTTCTTTATTTTATTAGAGATTTTCGACCAGAACGTGATTAGACCTATTTATTCTAGTTTTTAGTCATTGTTTAGGCAACATTTTATTTTTATATTCAGACTTTTTGGTTTATGTGATTTATAAGCTCTGGGGAGACGAAGCTCTGACTCTACATCTCTTGAGAAGATTTCTGAACCCTTTTGGATATCTATTTATTTTATCATGAGTTTTTCTTCATCTCCTTGTTGTTTCTATGCTTCCATGTCTGAGTAGTTTCATATTTAGGTTTAGGATTTCAAGGGAATTTATGAATCATTGAATTAGACATATATAGGGATTTATCATCTGTTGTCTCCACTTATTGTTGTTCTTATTGCTTAGACTGAATTGATCAATTAGACTCTGATTTAGGGTTTTTTCTACTCATCAAAAGTGTTATAGATTTCTTGATAGAACATTGGTGAGCAAATTGTCCTTAGCCAACGAAAGCTGATGCTAAGGCAATTCGTAAACAAATCAAACCTGCTCGTTAATGCTTGTTTAGAATTCTAAGTTCAAACGACAGTTTAGAATCTTAGATTGCTAGATAAAGTGATTGATAACACGACAGTGGATTTGTTATATATTCATGTTTGAGTTCAAGACTGCACTTATATGTTCTCTGAATAATAGTTTGGTTCATGATCTCTGAATTCTTGCGAATCTCCCTTGACCTAACGCTTCGTTTAATTGATATTTACATCGCTTTAATTAATATTTTCGTTTCATATTACAAACAACCATCATATTGCCATCTTAGCTTAGTTTCATTCTTAAGGGTTCATTGTGTGACACTTGGTTCTCGTGGATTTGATCCCTGAAATACTACTTTGTTTACTGTGCACTTCAAGTGATATTTTTAGGGTTAAAACTCTGTGTCTCAATGTGGAGTTATGTTCGCATAAGCATTTAAAATGGTCGACATCAAAACCTCTAGAGAGATGTCCTCATGAGACTTCAATATGGAAGAAACTCTCTCTGGGATAAAGGGTCGTGGGATGGTCTCCATGTCTGATTCCTCTTCCCGCTAGGTTCTCTGACTTTTATCACCACGTGACACCTAGCGATTATTTACTTTTCAAAAGAAAAAAATTATCGTGGACAATATTTATGTTGTATATCAATTGGTAAAATACGTTTACATATATATAAATGTTTATATAGATTTATCTTTAAAAATAATTATATTTAAATTTAACGATTCATATTGTTAGAAGTTTTAAAATTGAAATCTCGCGTAACGCGTGAAAGTATAAATCTAGTTAATATAAATGACAGAGATATTGTGAGAAAATTAAAGAAAAGAAAAAAGGATTTTCAGGCCAAACTCTTGTTCTATATTTTCTTTACATCTAAATTTTAAACAAAATAATCAAACAGTCGATTTTTTTTGGAAAACCAAATATTAGAGAGCAATGCTTTTTTTCTACCTGAGCTAGAGGTTTTTACACACAAACAAATAGTCATATCATCATTCATTCTTCAAAGAGTCTTATTACCAAACAAATCCAAGATAAATTAAGAAAACCTTGTTAATGTTAGACCTTGGAAAAATCGGATATAAAATATTACGATATAGATAAACTTTTTACAGAAATATGAACATAAATGAAACTTTAAAGGAAAAAGATTTACGAAGGCGAGATATGATCTCTGTCTTTAATCCAAAAATCGCATGTAGTGTGTATATTGCGATTATGAATCCCAGGATACAACCGTGAGAGACTGATGACTTTGCAACAGTCGAAGATCAGAATCGATGAACTAATATTCTGCGATATAATCTCGAACTAATACTTACTTTAAAAGAAGAGAGAGAGCGAAAGAGAGAGAATTTTTGTTTCTGGCCTTTTTCAGAGCATGAATAAAATGAGTGAGGAAAGGCTATTTTTATAGCCGGAGGAGAGCAGTTTCACAATCCAAAAATCGTGCCACTAGGAGACAATCGCGGAGCCGTTTTTGACCGCGTGGGGAGAGGAAGAAGTGGGCGAGATATCTTTATGATATCTTTGACTAATTCAAGTCAAATTTTATTCAAAATTTGAATAAAACTTTTATTCAAACAATGCTCCAAAAAAGAACATATTCGAACCACAAACCTGGACCCAATTCGGCTCGACGAGCCATTCTCAAGAGCTTACGGTCTGTGCATGTGCCCGAGCTCGAGCCCGGCCAGGCGAGGCCAGCTGAGCGAGCGCGTGTGGTCTTTTTATTTCTGCTCTCATGTGTGCACCATGTACGTGCTTATGGTTTGAACTTAAACATAAGTTCCCTCCTTTATATACTACTAGGAATTTTCTCCAACTTCTAATGTGGGACAAATTACATGTTCCTCATTAAACCAATATTTTGAAGCTTTTCCACTTTAACCCAATGGCCCATGTATTCCAATTGTCCCATTTCTCATTCAACGTTCAATCCATTTTTTGTATAATAAACATGTCCACTTAAAGGCCCATTTTATTAATCAAAAATTGTTCTAACAGTTAAATGGTAATAACTGAAACACATGGTGAGAGATCACATGAGAGAACAATTGTTGAAGAACACAAGTGTCTGATCCAGTGCTTCTTCTTCCTAATGCTCCATTAAGGTGACCTCGGTTTCTGACAGAGGAGATGAAAAAGGAAAGTGAAATGTATAACAAACCTACCTCATTGTGATATCTACACATAACTTGTATTTAGATAGATTATTAGACTACTTCATAATATAATGCGACTATGTCATATAAACACTAAGAGGACGATGAACGTACCTAACAAGTCTTCATAGGTAGAGTTGTCAAATAGTCTATCCACATCCAATTGGGATTGTCCATGCAGACCATTTATTTTTGTGGGCAACGGTCCAAAAAATACCATACCCAATAAATATCATGTCTAGATGGGCCTATCCACGACAATCCAATTTAACATGATGCTATTATAATTTGTACACTTTTTAACGAATTTTCTTATAAAAAGTGATTGTTTTAGTTAACACTAGATTCGTTTGGTACGCCTAAACTAAGTTACATTGAGGGTCAAGTTAAAATAATAAATTATACGGTGATTGGTGATTTGCTCAAGTGTGAGTGATATTTATAATTCAAACAATAAAGTATTACGAAAGAAATACTAAGATTGGAATTTATGGTTATGCGATCAAACTATCAAACTTCAAGGGTAAACAAGTTTATCTCGCAAGGTCCTTAATTTAACATGATCTTAAACATCTTAGTTAACACAACAAACACGTAATGTAACCATAACCATAAGTTGATAAGCATAACCACAAGACAAAAGAACATGTAAAAACATTCAAACTTCTAAATGTAACCATAACCATAAGCAAAACATATTAGTTAACACATCAAACACTTAATGAAAGTCTGAGCCAATCCATCACATTATGTTTTTTTCACTTCCTTCTCAATAAACTCGAACTCATCACCTACAATATGCAAAACAATGTAGCTAGAACTCATCACCTACAATATGCAAATAAAACGTAAAATTATTACCAATTTTTTGAAAGCCCTGAAACCAATTCTTTGCTCATATCAAAGCTTGAACATTTGTAGGTAAGAGGCAACTTCTATAATTGTTGAGAACACGATTACCTATGCTAAAAGATTATTCTGACGTCACATTTGTGATAGGGATGCTAAGAACATCACAAGCCATGGACGCCAACTCTTTAAAACAGCTTGAATTATCTTTTCCAATATGCCACCACATTCAAACTTCTAAATGTAACCATATCTAACACTGGCTCATCCAAATATTTGTCTAATGGTGATTTTCCACTACCACCAGTCTTTTGAGAAAAGTAAGAATAAAACACCTGAGATATGAATCATGTGATCAGTAAAAGAATCATAAAATCATAAACCATGATCAAACTTAACCATAAAAACCAAACTTCAACAAGTTACAAAGAAGAAAAACCAGCATGTTATCTATTACTAAACGTCTAAACAGACAGTCCTAAGAATCTAAATATGAGTCAATGACATGAAAACAGAAAAAACCAAACTGAAACTGCAGCAAACCAGCATGAAACATAGAAAAAAGCAGAGATAAAACAAGGTTAAAACCAGACAGAAACATGAAATAACAAACCAAAAAGACTTGTAGAATAGACTTACATCGTATCCTGGTGGAATGTTCTCTCGTGAAACTTGTGAAGTGGTTGCGGTAATGTTGCTTGTGTTTCTCTTATAAGCTCCAAAAAGCTTAACCATCTTGCAACGCACATGAGCCCAATTCAATTTGCTAGTGGATGAATCCAAAGTATTGTAACAATATTCTAGAAATGCATACTTCAATCTTGGATCAAGAACTGCATCAATTGCAAGTATGTCACTGAATTCTTCCCAATATTTTTCAAAGTTTTCCTACATAGCCTCCACCATTTCACAAATAATCCGATCATCAGAATCATCATGATCTCTTAGCAAACATTTAATCTTCCACACTTTCATAAAATACAAGTTTGATGTGGGATAAGACGAACCAGAAATCAGCTTTGTAATTTTAGCAAACGGTTTCAAGAGCTCACATATCAATTATGCTCTTTCCCACTCTAAATCATATGGGAAGCTCTTATTAGTCTTATCTACCTCTACAAGATTACATAAGACATCCTTAAACTCGATTACTCTAGAGAGCATCAGATAAGTGGAATTCCAGCGAGATGTGACATCTAAAACCAGACCTGCATCAACTTGAATTCCAACTGTTTCCATACAGTTTTGAAACATGTTTTCTCTAGACTGAGATCCCTTCACAAACTTAACACTATCCCTGATTTTCTCCAAAGCTCCACTAATCATAGCTAATCCATCTTGCACAATCATATTTAAGATGTGCGCTGAACATCTCACATGAAAAAATTCTCCATTGCACACCAAATCTTTTTGTAGCTTTCTCTTTAAAATACCTTGCATGCTATCATTAGAAGAAGCATTGTCCACTGTTAGAGAAAAAACTTTCTTCTCTAATCCCCAATCCTTCAACAACTCAACAAGCTTACCAGTATGTGGAGGCGGAAAAGAACAGGAGGATAGTATCTTCGTTTTCAAAATCCAATCAACATCAATATAATGGGTTGTCAAAAAGATATAACCATCGATAATTATAGTTTATGGGGAGATTTATTCGTACAAGGAGGAAAAGAAAATACTACAAATATATCTACTCAAATCCCAAAAATTTGAGGAAAACTTGAGAATCTCAATTCTCAAATTATACCGTCGAAGATCTGGTTACGAAATGGTTAGAGAGTATCGAAAATGAGAAATCTAATCGTAACCCATATGTAGTCTCAATTCATCACAGATTTGACAATCAAACAGTCTTAAATCAACTTCCATCGCCAAATCGAGAAAAATACTTAGAATCAAACGGAAAAAACCATAAATCACGATGGCGACGAGAGAATGACGAATAATACATATGAAACACCTTCGATCTTCTCTGATTGCAAATGGGTTTTGGCCAAATTAAACATGGTTGAAGAGAATCGTAGAAGAAGAGGAAGTTTCTCGGAGAGAATGAAGAGAATAGAAGAAGAAAAACTGTTGAAGAAAATCTAATTTTCTTCCAAATTTATTAAGCTCTAACTTTGAAATATATGGACATGCCCACTGTCCGTGCGGTCTAGTCCATTTTGACCGCGGACGAAGTTGGTTTTTAGCCCATTTGGCCGCTTTATATTTGGACGTGACCATGCCCCGTCCGTAATGATTTGGACTATGCTAGCCCACGGATAACCCGACCAATTGACAGCTCTATTCATAGGTATATGATAATAAGGACGAGTCCGTTAGCAAAGGTGGGGAAAATACTTGATCTTCAACGTCGTAAAAACGATTGTTGTGGATCAGAAGCTACAATGTTTGATCCAACAACTGAGAGAAAGTCGTTCATGTTATCGTAACATTTGAATGAATCTAGATCATCAAACGTGTCAGGTATATCGTTGTATTTGCTTGGTGAGAGGCTATCGGGAACATTGTTATTATGATCTTAAACTCGAACCACACCTAAAATAAGTAAAATAACACGTTCACTTACAAACAATAAAACCATAAAACTACATATAAGTCTTGCATATATAATTCTAGATTCCAATGTACTTTTTCTCTGGATTAACTCAAAAGAATGAAAAGAACAACATTAAAAAAAAAAAACATTATCTTTACGAGTCATTATAGAATCCCATTATCGAGTGGACTTTGAGACTAGATGAGAATTCTGCCTAGAGCTAGACACAAAGTCATTGATCGCACACTTCTCCTTCCTGCTTTACTTTGTTTATTAAATCGTTTTAAGTTTTTATTGTTCCTATTGCATCGACAAGGACAGTGGATCCCAAAAGTTTTCTAATGCTAACTAATAGGGATCTAACTATATAAGATCAGAGCAGGCCCTGACACAAAGCAAGGGAAACATGTGCTTCCGGCTTTTATTCTAATAAGTATTTAATCGGCCACATAATCAGTATAATATTATTTTGGTGTAGTGGTTTAGTGACTATATTCTTTTTAGTGGATGATGAGGGTTTGAAATCCACCATGTGTATTGATTTTTTTTTTTTTTTTATGTATTGATTTTTGTTGGTTTTTTTTTTTTTCTTGCAGCCTTTAAATGTCAGGACCGGCTTGAAAGTCCGTTTGAGTTTACATGTAATAAATAAATTTAATTTTATTAATCTTAAAAGTAATTAGATCCGTTGTAGCACTCTGGTTAATTGCGATCTTAATTGCTCGGAATCCGGGTTCAACTCCCGGCAGGGAAATTTTTTTTTTTTTTTCAGTTCTGTTTATTTATTCATGTAATAATATATATATAGGCCTGTCAAATTTGGCTTAAATCCGCGGGCCCCGCCCCGCCCTGCCACGGGGCGGGTGCGGGTCAATAAATGTTAGCCCACTAAAAACGGGTTTTGCGGGGCGGGGGTTTATAGTCGCGGATTTTTGCGGGTAAACCCGCGGAGTTTGCGGGTTACCCACATATTCAAATATGTTACTAATTTTCGTGTTTTTTATGTCCAATTGTACAAATGGGTCAAGGCCCACGAGGCTTTTAAGTGTTTTACCTAATTATGAGAGCACTTGACATATATTATTAATAATTATTATAATATGTTGAGACACTCTTTTTGAATCAGAAACTTTTGAGACTTAATACTAAGTTTTTTAACCCTTGCTTTCACTTTAACATTGTCGACTCTTTCTTCTCTCATCCAGTGACGTTCTTTTTTTTTTTTTACTTTTCAAAGATTTCTAATGGAATCACAAGAGAGTGAATATGAGAGGCTAAAGCGAGTTAATAAACCAAGAAATTCGACTGCTGCTAGCGAAGGATCAAGCTTACCACATGAGGATCTAGATGAAAGTCCGACAACGAAGAAACAAAGGACAAAGAATTCACCTGCGTGGGAAAATTTCTCAGTCATCACGAAACTGAATAGCGAAGGTGTATCTGAACTAAGAGCTAAGTGTAATCATTGCACAAAGGATTATGCATATGACCCACACAGACAAGGTACTTCTTCCTATAACCGACACTTGTTAGTTTGCAACAAAACACCTAGATATGGTGATGTTGGTGCAATGATTGTTAGTGCGGAGGGAAAACTACAATCTAAAAAGATTGATCAAACTGTTTTCCGTGATATGATAGCAAAGTGTATAATCGAGCATGATCTTCCCTTCTCTTATGTTGAATACGCTAGAGTTAGGCTGGTCTGGAAATATTTGAATGCTGACGTGAAATTCATAAGTAGAAATATAGATGCTGCAGATATTTACAAATTTTATGAGCAGGAGAAAACAAAGTTGAAGGTAGAATTGTCTGAAATTCTTGGTAGAATCTCCTTCACATATGATCTTTGGTCTGCCATAACTATTGAAGGTTATATTTGCTTAACAGCACATTACATAGATAAGAATTGGAAGTTGAAAAATAAGATTTTGTCGTTTTGTGATATGCCTCCTCCACATACTGGAATAGATTTAGCAATGAAGATTGTTGAGGTGTGGAAAGAGTGGGGGATAGAGAAAAAGTGTTCTCTCTTACCCTAGATAATGCGACGAACAATGATAGCATGCAAAACATCTTGAAGAAGTAGCTGGTTATACAAAATGATTTGTTATGTGGTGGGGAGTTCTTCCATGTAAGATGTTCTGCACACGTTCTCAATCTTATTGTTCAGGAGGGGCTGAAAGTTATCCGTAATTCTTTGTATAAAATCAGGAAAAGTAATAAAATTGTTCAAGTTTCAAAGGGTCGTGGCAAATTGTTCACAAGTTGTGTCGAATCTGTTTGTATTCATCTTAGAGCTAGTTTGGCAATGGATGTCTCAACTCGTTGTAATTCAACATTTAAAATGCTTGATAGAGCTATCAAGTACCGTTCTGCATTTGCTAGTTATCAAGGTATTGATCCAGCCTACAAGTTTCTTCCCACAGAAACAGAATGGAAACTAGGGATACAGATTTTTGAATTGCTGCAACCATTTGATGAGATGACCAACTTGATTTCTGGTTCTACTTATCCAACCTCAAACTTGTATTTTATGCAAGTTTATCAGATTGAGTATGGCTGAAAGCGCATGAGAATAATGAAGAGACTACTATTGTTGAAATGGTTGAGGCTATGAAAGCAAAATTTGATAAGTATTGGCATGACTAAAGTGAAATTCTTGCAATGGCGGCTGTATTTGAGCCAAGGTTTAAGTTATCACTTTTGGAGTATTTTTTTTCAAATCTAGATGAGACAACTTGTGAACAGAGGATGGAGCATGTGCGGGTTAAACTGAAACTTCTCTTTGAAGCATATAAAAGCACTGTCAAACCAGCAGCAGAGAGTTCTTCATCGCCGCATGAAAACTTACAAAGAAACGATGCCTTCCAAAAACATGGAAAGAGTAACATCAATTATGATGTTAGTATACTTTCTCATATATTTGGATATATATATATATATATATATGTTGGATCTTTTGGATATTCCTATCACGACGGTAGCATTTGAATCCTCTTTTAGTATTGGATCTCGTGTTTTAAACAAGTATAGAAGTTGTCTTCTTCCACAAAATATTTTAAACAAGTATATTTTTATTTATCTTTTACTAAAAAGGTTTTAAACATGAACTTTTTTCAATGATGTAGGATTTTCACAACTTTCGCAAAAAAAATGTTAATGCTAGTGGGAAATCAGCTTTGGATAAGTACTTGGAAAAGCCACCAATATACATGAAGATGTTTGCAAGTTTAAACATCTTGGATTATTGGAAAGATAACTCTCGTCGCTTTGGAGAGTTAGCTACCATGGCTTGTGATCTTTTGGCTCTTCCTATCACGGCGGTAGCATCTGAATCCTCTTTTAGTATTGGATTTCGTGTTTTAAACAAGTATAGAAGTTGTCTTCTTCCACAAAATGTCCAAGCCTTGACTTCAGCTCGTAATTGGTTACGCGATTCGAAGCATATGACACTGGTAACATATAGCTTATTATATTGTTGTTATGATTTAATTGCTAGATTTGATACTGGTTTTGATTTTTTGCTGGATAGAATTAGAGAATGAAGAATGTGATGGTGGAGATGGTGACTTTCCTTCTGTTGAGTCTAATGTGGCTTCAACAACGTAAGTGTGGTATAATAGTTTGTTAGAATCTTATGTATTAATGGAAAATGTTTAATTCTCTCATCATGTTTAAAAACTGCAGGCGAAAGAAATGGCACAAAATTAAAAGAAGATCAAAACAACGAGATGGAAGAAAAATTGTTATGATATCTGTTTAAATTTATTTTTCTTAAGTTGGACTTCTTGTTTGGTTAATTAAATTGTAATGTATTTTGCTACTTAAAACCAGTTTGTAATGCTGTTATTTATTTTTTACTTTTTTGTTATATGTATTGTTTATTGTCATCTTAATTAAATTTTGTCAGCTTATAATTGGTTACGCGATTTCGAAGCATATGACACCGGTAACATATAGTTTATTATATTGTTATTATGATTTAATTGCTAGATTTGATACTGATTTTGATTTTTTTGCTGGATAGAATTAGAGAATGAAGAATGTGATGGTGGAGATGGTGACTTTCCTTCTGTTGAGTCTAATGTGGCTTCAACAACGTAAGTGTGGTATAATAGTTTGTTAGAATCTTATGTATTAATGGAGAATGCGTAATTCTCTCATCATATTTAAAAACTCCAGGCGAAAGAAATGGCACAAAATTAAAAGAAGATGAAAACAACGAGATGGAAGAAGAGTTGTTATGATATCTGTTTAAATTTATTTTTCTTAAGTTGGACTTCTTGTTTGGTTAATTAAATTATAATGTATTTTGCTACTTAAAACCAGTTTGTAATGCTGTTATTTATTTTTTGCTTTTTTGTTATATGTATTGTTTATTGTCATATTTATTAAATTTTAATATTTTTGGTGGGTTATCCGCGGGCTTTGCTATTTAAAGCGGGGCGGGTGCGGGCCTAAAATAATAGGTCAGCGGGTCAAGCGGGGCAACAAAATCTCTCTCTCTCTCTCTCCCCTAAAAAATACGTAATAGGATTACGTATTTTCGGAAAAAAATTGTTTTATGTTTAATTATTTTAATATTGTGATTACGTATTTTTATTTTAATAAATAACCATAAAACGATTTTTTCGAAAAGATTATCATCATACTACACTAAGTGAACAAGAATCTTCAAGTTACAAACTATTCAAATCACAAAATTAATCGAAATCATTGATACAAACGACACAACATCAACATAACCTCTCTACGAGATTTTTTATTAATATTCAAAACAAAGAAGGGACAAATTACACGAAACTTCTGTCTCTCTCCCCTAAAAAATACATAATAGGTTACGTCTTTTCGAAAAAAATCGTTTTATGTTTAATTATTTTAATATTGTGATTACGTATTTTTATTTTAATAAATAACCATAAAAGGATTTTTTGAAAAGATTATCATCATATTACACTAACTGAACAAGAATCTTCAAGTTACAAACTATTCAAATCACAAAATTAATCGAAATCATTGATACAAACGACACAACATCAACATAACCTCTCTACGAGTTTTTTATTAATATTCAAAACAAAGAAGGGACAAATTACACGAAACTTCTGTCTCTCTCCCCTAAAAAATACATAATAGGATTACGTCTTTTCGGAAAAAAATTGTTTTATGTTAAATTATTTTAATATTGTGATTACGTATTTTTATTTTAATAAATAACCATAAAACGATTTTTTTAAAAAGATTATCATCATACTACACTAACTGAACAAGAATCTTCAAGTTACAAACTATTCAAATCACAAAATTAATCGAAATCATTGATACAAACGACACAACATCAACATAACCTCTCTACGAGATTTTTTATTAATATTCAAAACAAAGAAGAGTCAAATTACACGAAACTTCTCTCCCTCTCCCTCCATCCCTCCCTCTCGTTTCTACTACAACAACATAACACTTTCTATGTGATCCACGAAACAAAGTGGTGTCCCAAATAGTCTAACATTATAGTTAGCCATACCTTGAATCTCAACTTGTCTTTGACTATTTTTCTTGAGATCATGATAGATAACATGTAACCCACCACGAATATCATAATACGTCAAAATAATCTCACCAGTATGAGCAGTGCCCACTATGTATAAAGGATAAATCCAACTCATGTTGTTCCATGGATGAAGAGATAAACATATCTTGGACCATGCATGTTTCTTTGCATCCTCCAAAACCCACAAATCAAACGTATACCAACTAGTTTGATTGGCTATGGCTACTTTTGCCATGTAACGTACCAAATATGGAACAAACCAAGGTCGATCTAGATTCTTTGATACTGTAGTAGTGACAAAACTCGACTGTTCAGACCTCACTTCGAATCTCGCTAAGCTAAGATGACCCATTACATTATTTCCCATGTAAGCAAGATAGCACAAGACCCCATCTATGCATAGACCTCTAGATATAGGATGATGAGGATTGCTAAATTGAATATTTCGCCATTTAGATGATGATCCTAACGTCAAAATCTGATGTCCGCTAGGCGCTACTCGCGTACCACTTCCATACATCGCTTTAACAATACACAAGACTTTATACTCATCATCTATTGGATCATATCCCAAAAACCTTTTCACAACTTCTCTCCTAGATATGAGTCTAGGTAGAGTAATGGACTTACCAATGCTAGGGTTAGTTATGACTTGGTCTTGTCCGTATACCAAATACATCAAGCCATGTGTGTATTGGTGAGTGTCGATGTAGCACTGGAGCTTCGAGACATGGAATGACATACGAGATATGAGATCAGGAACAGTCTGGTTAATTCTGGTAGAGGAGAAGAAGAACCAATTTTTACGTTTGGTTTGGTCATCATTTTGGTTGTAAGCTAAGAGGAAACACGGAGAGGAGGATCGAAGAGGAAACGATCTGATGAACTCACGACTACGGATTATTGTTTCCCATGATTTTGATACGAGGAGAAGCTTAGCTACGGATTTTGGGGGCAATCTCTTGAGGATCTCGACCACAAGATCCGTAGGTAATGGATCTAGAGATTGTGTCTTCTTCCTTTTGTGGTGACTTCTTTCCATGGGTAATCTCTATGGATTTCTCAACACCATAATCTCCTCTTTTAAATACAAGAATCACAAATAATAACTGTGATATATGTGATATCTGTAAAATCTCATATCCAAAACATGTGGTAGATATCTTTTGTTGAAATCTTTTGGATTAAATTTTTAAGATTACGATAAGTTAAATAAATGAAATTCGTAATTGTTTGTGGTAATTTTCATCTGACGTGTATCCGCCAAACATATCACAACACGTGGATGTCAAATCCACGGTGGACTCTCCAAAAAAATATCTTTGGCATCATTCTTTCTAAATATATACTTTGGATTACATTATTAAGATTATGATAAGTTAAATAAAATAATAAATGAAATTTATAATTGTGTGTGTTAAATTTCATCTGACGTGTATCCGCCAGACATATCACAACACGTGGATGTCGAATCCACGGTGGACTCTTTCCAAAAATATGATCTTCAACATCATTCTTTGTAAATACATACTTTGGAATACCTTTATGAAGTTACGATAAGTTAAATAAAACTATACATGAAATTCGTAATTGTTTATGGTAAATTTCATTTAACGTCTATCCAACATATATATAACACGTGAATATTGAATTCACAGTGGACTCTAAAAAAAGATGATCTTTAGTATCGTTCTTTTTGATGATCATAATTTTCGATACTAGTCAACCGCATTTGTTCTTATAGCTTGTTTTATGAGTTTTAACTGCATTGTAAAAAATAAGTTTATATTTGTGCATTCTATATAAATATAGTATGTGAGGAAAAATATTTAATCTAATAGAATAATACTATCAATTCAAAATATAAAAAAAAAAATATGTTACAATTCTCCTAAAACACATAAATGACGGCAAAATAACTCATTTGATTGTCTTATTTTTATGTTCAGACCAAATTCATTTTGACTTAAGCTCTAAATAATGGAACTTCGATTTAGATGTGATTCGAAATTATTTTCTAACAAAGCTACTGAAACCGGAGACAAAATGTTAGATTTGTTTTACGAAACCAATTTTAAATCAATGATGTTTTTAGGGATGTAATAAAAAGTTTTTAATTTGTCTGTTTAATTTGCCTTAAACAGTGTTATTAGATTGAAACGGAAGTAGTAATAATACAAATGAGATATTTTAATGAAGATTGTGAGAATATCAAAAAAATTAAAGAAGAGGAAAAAGGAATCGCAGGTCAAACTCTTGTTCTATATTTTCTTTACATATAAATTTTAAACAAAAGAATCAAACTGTCGATTTTTTTTGGAAAATCAAATATTAGAGAGCAATGCTTTTTTCTACCTGAGCTAGAGGTTTTTACACACAAACAAATATTCATTTTTCAAAGAGTCTCATTACCAAACAAATCCATGATAAATTAAGAAAACCTTGTTAAATGGTAATAACTAAAACACCTGTGTAAGAGAGATCACAGGAGAGAACAATTGTTGAATAACACAAGTGTCTGATTCAGTGCTTCTTCTTCCTAATGCTCCATTAAGGCGGCTTCGGTTTCTGACAGAGGAGCTACAAAAGGAAAGTGAAATGTGTAACAAACATACCTCATTGTGCGATCTACGCATAACTTAGACAAAAATTATTAGACTACTACATAATATAATGTGACTATGTAAGAGGACAATGAACGTACCTAACAAGTCTTCATAGATATCTGATAATAGGGACGAGTCCATTAGTAAAGGTGGGGAGAATACTTGATCTTCAACATCGTAAAACGATTGTTGTGGATCAGAAGCTACACTATTTGATCCAGCAACTGAGAGAAACCCGTTGCCGTTATCATAATCTTTGAATGAATCTAGATCATCAAACTTGTCAGGTATATCGCTGTACTTGCTTGGCGCGAGGCTATCAGGAACATTGGGTTCAAGAAACGAAGGCTCGCTCAGAGATGTAAGTAACCTCGACCCTCTGAGAGTCAGGCCTTTGGTTTCTAATGGAAATCGGGAAACCCCGGCTGCTGAAAGTGGTACGAAATAATGCTCGGATCCCTCATCGGATTGACTGTCCCGTGATGATCCTGCTGAAGAAGGGATCAATAGAGCCGCTTCCCTTACAGATTTCTTCAGGTTCTGGACAAAAGAGCTGTTGGTATCTGAAACCAAAATTATGGGTGATTTGGTATTGGCATATCACAGTCGAAAATACCTTTTCGATAAACTAATATGTTTCGTTTTAATAGACAAGGAATTATGCAACAAACCAGTTGGCAAGTTGTCTACTCGAGTATTTGACAGTGGTTGGTCTGTAGAGTTCTTCTCAGACAAGCTTTCCATTTTGTTGACCTGATAAGCCATTGGCTGTCGCTTTTGTGCATTTCCACCTTTACCGGAAGAAGTAGGAGTGGAGCTAAATAACTGCGGAAGCTTTAACGTAGGACTAGCTGAGACCTTCTCGAACTGAACATTAGACATTGCCGAGGTCAGCTCAGCGACATCATTGGCTACACCTTCCTGTATTACAAGGTGAATGAAAAGGTACATGAGCGACTCAATCAAATATGCATCCCAAGAGAATACAAATTAACTCGTCCCACTGTTACCATAATTCTCCCACTGCCCTGAGATTGTAGAAGGGAAGCTGCTTGCCCGTTACTTCTCATTGCTGGAGGTAAGGTCGGGGGAAGACTATTAACCTTCTCCGTACATTCTGATATGGACTTTTGTATGGCTGGAGAAACTTCCTTTAATTGGTTGATGAGTACCTGCATATAGTGTGCCATCAGCGGTAAGAACATAGTAGAGATTTAACCAGTAATAAATATGAGATAGATGCATAAGAAAGTTTTAGTACGCATGCTCCAAGAGGGTCCTACAAACAGTAAGGTAATAAAAAATGTAATTACTCCATCGATCTAAGAACTTTTCATACTCTCCCAAGAGAAACTGAATCAGAATATTCACAATTATTAATGGTAACTCCACGAATCTCCAATCAAAAATACTGCCTTTTATAAATAAAACAGAAGAACTGCTAGAAAAGCAGATGTTTTTTTGTTACTGAAGTGGATGCCATCTATAAGCTTTGTTTCCTTGACATTCTTATTAAGGCCCTCGACAAAAGCAGCTTACGTTTCTACGTTGTGCATTTGCCTCCACAGTTGGCCAAAAGCAACTTCTACCTAAGGGAAGAAACAAGCAACACATTACCTGAAAGCTAGCTAAATGTTGTTGATGTTCAGTCAAAGTTGCAGACAATGATTCAACATGCCCACTTGTACCACCATCATTTGCAGTCCGCAAAATATCTGGACCATCCCCGTCATTTGCTTTAGCCTAAACATGCAGATGACAAATAAGTAACAGATCCCTGGAACTGAATTCCTCACAGAAAAAAAAAGAGCGTGGAGGATTAAGCAATGAAGTACAGCGTATAATTAGCCAAAATGATTAAAAGCACTTCAGTGAATACCCCACAACAAGATATGATAAGACATACCAGAAGAAGAGACTGTTTATGAATACGCTGTAATGCGTGTGTCCAGCGCCTTATGATTTCCGCTACATCAACTGTCTGGTTGATCCTTCCACCTCTATCATCAACTCGAGAAAGTGTTTCGTCACTTGCTTGCGAGGTGGTTTCGAAACTGTCTCCTAGAGAATGCTCGTGCATGTTTGTGTACGATCCATCACTTAGTTCTTTGTCATCTGCAAGTGACAAAGCGGAATCATCCGAATGGGCAGAGAGTAATTCTGCACGAGGAACTTGAGAACTCTGATCCATCGCTGCAAGAAGGGCTGATCCTGAAATTCGGTATCTACAGATCAAAGAAACCAGATGTCAGTAAACGGGTAAGTGTAATCCTGGTAGTGCGTCTTACAAGAGGTCAGTTACCTATGCTCTCTGTGAGCTATCAAATCCTCAATGGGACCTGACGCAAGAACTTCATGCTGACCTGAAGATAGTGACAAACAATTAAACTATATAACTCTTGCATGATTATAGATTCCAAGCACTTTTCTCTGTATTAACTCAAAAGAAAAAATACAACAGCATAAAAAACCTTACTTTTTCGAGCCATTATAGAATCCCATAACCGAGTGGACTTTGAGACTAGATGAGAATTCTGACTGGAGCTAGACACAAGGTCATCCCACACTTCTCCTTCCTGCTTTACTTTGTTTCTTAAATCATTAAGTTTTTCTAGTTCCTGTTGCAGGTAAGCCTGATGCCAATGAAACATAAAATGAAATATCAATAAAAACCAATATAATAAGACAAAACAGATCAGTACCTCTCACCAAAGAAGAACACATCTTACCTCTTCAGCACAGAGACCACGGAACTCTGCAGTCATCTCATGGGCTAAATTAGACCACATGGCCTGTCTTTGTACCGCAGTTTCGGCATTTTTTAGAAATCGACGGCGCTCAAGCACTATCCGGGCCTGCAAACATAGATACGAGCATTTGTATGTTATTCCGTGCAAATGCAATACTCAAAAACATAACAGTGAAAGTATAACACACAATCTTGAAGGGAAATGATATGCGTACTACCTTGGTTACAGGAAGCAAAGTAGCTGCATGTGAGAAGGATACGTCTGTTAGAGAAGAAGGGAGGGGATTAGAAGCCACATCAGCAGGAAATGTCCGCCTATGAACTTCCCTTAACGCATGCAGTGAAAGTTGCCATAAGAGCTCCACAAATCTGCAATCAAAACAGGAGGTTCCACATTTACATATCACATCATCTAATGCTGCTCAAATTATTTGGAACGTCAGAGAAACCCCAGGAGCAAGCTCTTGGGAACAAAAGCTTAACATGTTAAGCAGAGAAATTAAACCCCCGACGTATAGGAGGCAGAAATGGCTAAGTAATTGCTCATTATCAAGCACTAGAAACCCTAATGAACATAAACATAAGAACTAACCTTGGTCCACAGCAAGTGGCCAGTGATGAAACCCTTGAGTTACTCCTTGGTAATGCCCCTTGTGATTCAAGCTCGCTTATAATCCCTTGAACAACCTTCATAGGCATAATTTCAGCGTTTAAGTAACTATAAATTCAATAAAACAAACGACTGATATATAAATTCGCAGCATTCAGAGTTCTCAAGCCGTTTACCTTACGGAAATCGCGAGATTGAGCCGAATCGAAAATTGGCCAGACCTTATCGAAATCCTGAGAGATCGAAACAAACCAAAATCATACGAGTGAATCCAAACCCGAAACATCACAAGAGAGACAATCCCTATGTTCAAAACCCAGAATTCCCAAAACCGATTTCGTACGAGTGAGCGAGAGAGATGGACAGAATCAGTGGAGAGAAATCGTAAACGTACCTTTGAAGACTGAGCAGGACCTCGAAGAGAAGAGAGGATGAAGTAGAGAAGCTGTTCTCCGAGCTTCGGGTTAGAATGACGGAATAACCCGACCCGAGGCGTACCATTGGAGGCTCCGAGTCCGATCACGTTCGGATCCAAACCTAATAGCAAACAGTTGGTGTACATTGCACTCTCAAGCTCAAGCTCTCTCTCCTTTTCTCTGTCCATCGTCATCACCGTCGTCGTCTCCGATCTTCCTCTCTCTCTCTCTTCTTCAATGTTTTTTTTTCCTTTTTCGATTTTTTCCCCTTTTAATTGAATCTCGATCGAAATGTGATGTTTCCGGCGACTTTTTAAAAATCAGTCCCTCAAAACATATAAAAATTACAAGAAATGTCTCTAAGTTTTACTCGAGATCTGAATGGTGGCAAGGGAACCGGTTCGTAACAAACAGATCGGATCAAACCGGCTGGATAATTGTGACGAGTAGTGAATGGAATGAATGAAATAAACTTTGAATTGTGACCATAATAAGTGTGATGTGGATTTAATAATCATTAAAACACTTCAAAAAAAGTTGAAATAATTTTATTTTCTAATCGGATTGTATGACTTGCATCTCGAGCGATTGGACTGCAAGTAGGTTAATTGATAAGATGAGCAAACTTTATAAACAATTTTTTTTCTAAATGCATTTTTTAAAAATTTATATTAAAATTTATTTATATTGATGAATGGCTACATAAAATAATGATCTACAGAAATCATAGATAAACTATACCATTTTTATCTATAGTCCAAGGATTTTGTACAAGATTCCAAACTAATCACATGATTTGTGAAAAATCGGATTAAAATTGCAATTATTTTTTTAAGTTATAGTTTTCCAACCCTGTAAATTTGAATTATAATCGTCTAATTTGATAATAAATTTTTCAACAACTAAACTATCTGTGTTGCATTGTATCATATTATCATTCACAATCTAAATACGCTTTTGACCAGTGTTATAAAAAGCATTTTAGGCATCTGCCTAAGCGGCGTTTAGACGCTAGACTCTCATAGATCGTGGCAATTATCTTCTAGACCGCCTAAAAAATTATGGTATTATAATAATAACATAATATAAATTTATTTATTTAAAAAGCATGATATCAAATATCATGCTTTTAAATAACGATAATAAATGTAAAATGAATTTTATTATTTATAAATGATATTATTTCATATATTTTGTTATATATATTTAAAATATTGTGTTATTTTGTAAACGTTTAAACCCTTTAAAAAATTGCATAGATTTTGATTAGACATTCTAGGCATAGACTCTGATTAGAGATTCTAGGCATTAGACTCTAACGCTTTTTGTTCTAGATTTGAAACAATAGATCTTGATATTTCAAAAATTGGGTTCATAAGACAAGATTTACCCGAAAACATTATGGCTAAACGATCATGGATCGTAATGCACTGAACAAAATCGTGGAGGCTATAACGTGAGCTTTAAAGACTAGAGTGCTAATTTTGTCAATTATTTTGGACTTTATCCCGACGACACGTCAGTTAATCATAGGCATTTTCAAAATGAAGACGCTCAGTTAATGCTATTGTGCGCCTACGGCATCGTCAACAAATCACAACAAAGCACGTGGCATTGTTTCGCCGTATTTGTTTGTTTTCTCTTATTAAACGAAAAGTTGGATCGGGAAAACAACCGTGGATGCCATTTGAATGCGGACCGTAACAAAAAAGATGCCAAAAATAACAATTTCGACCATATTATAAGAAAATGATTTCGAACATTGTTAACAGTTTTTGTAAATTCGTAAAAGACCAAAACATGTATATATATTACGTCTAATTGCAGCGAACTAACATTTTGATTAATTGAAACTAGATTTTAATCCCCGTCAAACACGGGATTACAATATTTGAATTTAAAAATTATGATTTTTTTTTTAATATATCGAAAAATTTAAAAATAATAAGATTATACGGTACATCTCTTATATAAATAAATATATTTTACCTTACAAAATTATATTTGCATGCACTGGGGTTGGATGTAAGCATTTTTTGTATAAATCGAATACGTTTGAGATTATGAGTTCTTACCAATACAAAAATAAAATAAAACGCGTTAATATGTCAAAATATTTTAATATAAAATAAAATTATAAAAAATATAAAAACGGATGATTTTTCGAAATTCAAATATTATTTTTTGTTTTCAATTTATTTTGTACGAATTATTTTGATTTCACCAATATTGACAATTTATACATATGGTTGATAGTTTTATAAGCTATAACAGTTTGATTGATAGCCAACAAAGTAATGATTATTGTATCTTCTTATAATATAAATTATCAAAATATTTAGATACACACACATATATATCGATAAACCTATCATGTTTTTCTGTAAAAATGTTATATTTGTAAAGTTGTACATTTATAACAAATGTTCAACTTTAATTACTTTAATTAAAGTTGTTCATTTATAACAAATATTCAACTTTAATTAAAGTAATATGGATACAATTAAGCGATATTAGACAAAAATTGTATGATCAATCATATTTTCAAATATTGATATCCAAATGGACTTTAATACAATTTTTATAAAATAAATTTAAATTAACATAGGTAAATAATTTATTATTAAAATATTATGTTATATAACATTTTAAAATATTAAAATGTTATGTTTTAGTTAGATTTAAATTTGTAACACATATATTTGTGGGCTTATGTTAAAAAACTAATGAGAATATGTAGAGATTTTCACCATAACATATAAAATTAATTGGAATATATTAATTAGTTAATTTAATTAATGTATGTCTTAAACTCCTCTTTGATCGACATATAAATTTTTTACATTTATATATCTTCTGAATTAATATATAAATGATATTACAGTTTTGGCGTAGTTATACGATTATTCATGTTTGATGCTATTGGATTACTGATAATAATGCCACTTGCAATATGGGATATAATTTTTTATTGGTACAACGGAACCTGGTTGATTTAAATATACAATTTACGTATTTTTTGGTTATTAAATTGCATTGTCGGTCCAACGGTCGGCTTTTTTTATTTGTCTAGTGTATTTGTATATTTTCTCTGCATTATCCTTTGAATTTGAACCAAAGCAACACATTTGTAGGACCATTGCTTAAATTTACATTGTCGTATAATTTTCTTTCTATACATCCAACAAAATTAGTTATAAGGTTACGTATTAGATGAACCAAAAAAATGACATATTAGAAATTATGATAATTATATATACTATTTTAATTTTAATTTTTACGATATACTTTATATAACCAAATAGTAATGGACTAATAATTTTATCTTATTGAATATTTATTATGTTGATTCATGTCAAGAAACTAATATTCTCAAACGCAGAATTATCTAACTGCTCCACTTGATCATTTGTAAATGTTTTAAGAGGCATAAATACCCAAAAACATCCATAAATTTTTAAAATATTAGATCTTAACTTATATTTAAAATTTCAGTTTTGGATAGATTTTAAATTTTATACTATTTATTTTTGTTATTTTGTTGTTGAATAACGGTATACTTTGCATATATCCATTGACCAAAATACATATGTATATAAATTCATAATTAAATTATTTACCCCACAATGTATTTTGTTAGGTACTTTTTGCATTGCTTTTGTTTTTTGTTTTTTCTAAAGTATTTTTTGCATTATTTTAATGCGAATCTCTCAAATATATATTTTATAGGTTTGTTTTAGGCTCTTAAAAGGCAAAATCGGCTATTCTATTTGTGATAAAACAAAGGACTTCGCATATAATTCTTCTCAATTCTCACACTACTTTTTCTGTTTTAGGTATCTTAAGCACCAGTTGATTAATACTCCACAGTGTAGCTTAGAAGCAAATCAAGGAAACAATCAACAAAATGTCGATCAAAACTGACAAAGGTCTTTATTACTTTGTATAACTTTCTAACTTGCAAAATTGTAAATTGCGACACACTTAAGTAATCACATAAATGGAGACCTCAGTGTTATGTTTTACTCACTATATATCTTGTTTTGTCTTGTTTCATGCTTAAAAATATAGTTTTTTCCTATTGATTATTTGTATTGTACGTTACTATGTACAGGCGATACTCATACTTTGGAGTCACAGTTTCATCCCTAAGAAAATATTCAATGTTTGCTCAGCCTTCTCAAAATAGTCATTGCTCATAAGTACTTCCTTTCTTACTTGTGTGTATGATGAGTTCATTACTACAAAATCTTACTTCTTGTTTGCAAATTTACATTAGGTTGAAAAATCTCAAACTATTTTACCTCCTAGTAGGCAAATAAAAGTTATTTCACAAGACTTCTATTTTACCGGGTTTGTACATGGAGCAATTGTCTACTTTGCACTTTGCAATCAGACGACGAACCAATCCTATAATATTCATACGATTCCTATTATATTGTATTGGAAAAAAGTTCAAAACTAAGTTGATTTGGCCAAGTGTCAAAATAAAATGTTGGGATATCAATCCAAGTCCCACATCTGAAGTTTAGATAAATATTGTCTAGTATATAAGTCAAGTCCAATCCTGATTAGTATGAGGCTTTTTGGAAAGGAGCCCAAAGAAAAATCCGTGCGGGCTTGCACACATGGCCCAAAGCGGACAATATCATACTAATAAGAGAGTTGGACATGGACTTGAAAAACACAACAATTGGTATCAGGCATTCATAAAAAAGTGGACCTGAAGAAGTGGGTGTGGGCTGCAAATTCGTTTAAGGAGGAAAGCCCTCAAGGTGACCTCGCGATTAAGGGTGTCAGTGCCTTGTGTCGAAATTTTTCCTAACGGTATCCGAGAGAGTTAGGTGAAGAGTTTTGTTGGTGAGTACGGCGGTACAAGATGGGTGCCAGGTTTTGCTGGAGGTAGGAGGCCAAGGGTTTGTGTGATCCTTGGTTTGAGGGGAGGATTGTTGGGATATCAATCCAAGTTCCACATCGGAAGTTTAGACAAATATTGTCTAGTATATAAGTCAAGTCCAATCCTGATTAGTATGAAACCTTTTGGAAAGGAGTCCAAAGACAAATCCGTGCGGGTTTGCGCACATGGCCCAAAGCTGACAATATCATACTAATGGATGGAGTTGGACATGGGCTTGAAAAATCCAACAATTGGTATCAAAGCCTAGATTCAAAAAAGGTGGACCTGGAGAAGTGGGTGTGGGCTGCATGTTCGTTGTGGGAGGAGTCTTCAAGGTGATCTCGTGATTAAGGGTACTAGAGCCTTGTGTCAAAAGTCTTCCTGACTATGGGGGAGGTTAGGTGAATAGTTCTGTTGGTGATTACGGCGGTACAAGATGGGTGCCAGGTTTCGCTGGAGATGAGACCAAGGGTTTTTGTGGTCCTTGGTTTGAGGATAGGTTTGTTGGGATATCAACCCAAGTCCCACATAGAAAGTTTAGACAAATATTGTCTTGTATATAAGTAATGTCCAATTCCAATTAGTATGATGCCTTTTGGGAAGGAGCCCAAGAACAAATCCGTGCGGGCTTGCCCACATGGCCCAAAGCGAACAATGTTGGACATGAGTTTGAAAATCCCAACAAGTGGTATAAGAGCTTAGGTTCAGCAATAGATGGACCTGAAGAAGTGGGTGTGTGCAGCAAATTTGTTGTGGGAGGAGAACCCTCAAGATGACCTCGCGATTAAGGAGGACCGGTGCCTTGTGTCGAAATTCTTCCTGACTGTCTGGAGGTTAGGGGAAGAGTTCCGTTGGTGATTACAACGGTACAACATGGGTGCCAAGTTTCGCTGGAGGTGGGGTACCAAGGGTTTGTGTGGTCCTTGGTTTGAGGGGATGATTATTGGGATATCAATCCAAGTTCCACATCGAAAGTTTAGACAAATATTGTCTAGTATATAAGTAATTTCCAACTTTAATTAGTATGAGGCCTTTTGGGAAGGAGTCCAAAAACAAATTCATGCGGGCTTTGCCACTTGGGCCCAAAGCGGACAATATCATACTAATAGAGAGTTGGACATGGGCTTGAAAAGCCCAACAAAAACGATGGTGGATGCTCTGATAGATCACGGGTTGATCGGCTTTTTGGTTAAAAAACTGTTAGTGTAAAATGTTTAACAATCAGAATTTAGGAATTTTTGTTTTTTTGGGAACACGCTCTTCCCTAAGACAAAAAAAAAAAATTTTAGACGAATTGAAATATTGAGGAGAAGTGGATCTAATATAGAATCTGAATTGAATATGATGAAAAAGTGAGCTCGGGTCATAAGAAAAGTGAGCTCGAAAAGAATACAAATAAAAGAAATATGTACTTTTCTGTATAATCATATGAATACAATAAAACTATCTATCAAATGAAAGAAAACTAAAGTATTTAGTATTTGTGCTCCAAAAAGAATGAGATCCCCTTTCCATGGTGAGTTTCCCCTCTTTTATAGTATTTTTCTATTAACGTGTCATTCATAGTCAGTAATTGGTTAATTAATCACCAAATTAATGGTGAGACTTAACCATTTGACATTTGACTATTCCAAGTTAAACATGTCTTCTTTGATTTAATGAGACAATGGGCTTTCGAGATGACAAATTGTACTCATTCTTGTTATCCTTAGGATTTTCTTTTGACCTTTCCTCAAAGTACTGAGATTAATACCAATTCTGACACCAACAGTTAGCCCCCTATTATTTGAGTAAATTGTTTTGTTAAGAGAACTAATTTTGTTTTTATTCCGAGGTTGGCTCATCTATTCATCGTGAATTGAAGCTTCTTGCTGAATTAGAGGCATACGCCATCCCGTGTCTTAAGACTGAGAAGGTTGAAGTGCAACACGACATCGATGAAAAATTTGAGTTTTGCTTGGATTTTGACTTCGGTGAGCCGAGTGAAGGTGAGACCCCTCCTCCTTAGCACGCAAATTTATTGCCCTTTAAAGAATAAAATTCTTGTTGGAAGATTTATGCTTTTCAAATATATGATTTTTCATGCAATGAGTTTTAGTTTGTTTCTTTATTACGACTAACTCGCCTTCTATCTCTTGCATTGTAATTTTTCTTTCACTGAGGTGATAAGAAGAAGTTTGAATCCCACCGAAGTGTTAGATTCTTTTAAAAAAAAAATACTTCTGCCTTTTCTGTAGTGAGTTCGTTATATTTTTGCGACTAACTCACTTCCTAACTTTCGCATAGTATCTTCTCTTACCGAAGTAATAAGAAGAGATTTGAATCCTTTCCCTGGAGTGTTAGGTCCATCAATCTGATTCCTTCCACTGAAGTATAATGATTTGTATTCTCGAGTTTCTTTCACTGTAGCGTTAGGTTTCAAGTATTTAGATTCTTTTTTATCTAAGTGATAGGATTTGGTGTGCCCAAGTTTCTTTCACTGTAGTATTTAGGTTTCAAGCACTTTGGTTCTTTTCACCGTAGTGTGAGATCCGAATACTTAGTTTCATTTCACCTAGTAATTGGATTTGCGTACTCAGGTTCCTTTCATTGTAGTGTTTAGTTTTTGATCACTTCGGTTACTTTCACCGTAGTATGAGGTTCAAATACTTAGGTTCCTTTCACCATAGTAACATGATTTGTGTACTCGGGTTCTTTTCATCGTAGCATTAGGTTTCAAGTATTTATATTCCTTTTTACCGAAGTGATAGGATTTGATGTGCCAGGTTTCCTTTCACCATAGTGTTTTAAGTTTTGTTCACTTAAAGTAATTCTAGATTTAGGTTTTCCACCTCGGGTTTGCCCTTTGCTATAGAATTCCACGGGTTCAGTACATGAATTTTATCTGGTGTTTCCACCCTATAAATTCCCGGCCTGATCACATTAGTTACTCTATAAGATCTTTCCCAGTTAGGCATAACTTCCCAGTTCCAGGTCTCCGATATTTTGAAAGACTATTGCTGATAATTTTGCATTCGGAGCAGAGCTCGATTTCTTTGCTCATCGATCACGTCTAGTGTATCCTCTAGTGTATCGCTATTAGTTTCCTCATTTTTTGTACATACTTCATGACGTAGGCTTGATATCAATGCTTCAGCGGGTAACATTGCCTCAATTCCATATAGACTAAAGAGAATGGGTTTTCATTAGTCACCCGATGTGGGGTGGTTTGACATGCCTAAAGAATTCTAGGGAGTTCACTCACCCATTCGAGAACTCCCTATAATCCTCACATAAATTCTCAAATTTCTTTGATATGAATTGCGTGTCGTTGTCGGCCCTAAATTCGTAGGGTAGGCCATGCCGGCATATGATATTTTGCCAGATGAATTTTTTGACCTTCGACGTCAATCTCCTTATAAGTTTTGGATTCGATCTACTTCGAAAAGTAGTTAGTCAAAACCAATAGAAGTTTCATACTTCCCACTGCTTCGTGCATATGCCCCATTATACCCATAACCCATCACATGAATTGGTAAGTATTGACAGTGTCTCTGTCAGTTGGTGAATGTGTGGTGCATGTCTTTGATATTTCTCGCACTTTTGAGCATATTGCTTTTAGTTTGACACCGGTATGGACCAATAATACCCTTGTCATTTTATTATGAATTAACTCTCTGGTCTTAAGAAAATATCCAATGATACAGATCTGAAGTGATTTTCTCCATAAACATGAAATATAGCTTTAGGAAGGCGGTTAATAATTGGATGAAAGTGTCTATAGACCCTTCATTCAATTTCAAGAACTAAACCAAGGTAAAACACACGAAGTGTTCTGCGAAGAGCTTATAAAGTCCAACATATTTTTTTATGTTTTTTTTAAATGAGCACATTCCAATGCGGTCTTGAATGCTTTCATATTAGTTTTCGGATCCAATTTTTCCTCACAAATTGGTAGCTAAAACTTTCCAACATCGATATTCTCTCCGAGAAGAATTTATTTTATCTCTTCGACCATGCGATCGTTTTCGGAGAAGTGCTAACCGCTTGATGCACCCTCAACTTCATAGCCTCGAAGTTGGCATTTGCCTCATCGATTGACTTTTTACGAGTCTCGAAATCTGGGTTCCGGAGGTGATTTTCACCATCTCGACCATTATTCATCTAGTTTCGGCGTTGTGCAATGCGAGCCCGAGCTAGTTATCTCTGCTTCTTTCTATAGACCTTTGCAAGATCTCTGAACCTTGATCTTACATCATATACATTTATAGCTAATGATAAGATGGGTTAAAAAAAATCACAAGACATAACAACATGATATATATACTTGGAAATTTTTAATTGAAAAATATTCGAAGAAAATAATGAGAAAATAATAATTCCCATGATGATTTTTTTAGCATTTTAATAAAACAATGGTACAAATAATTTCTAAAATGGACATCGGCCTTCTACTATATTTATATATATTTTTAAAAAGTCTATAAAATTTTATGCATTATATACGACTCCAAAAATTAAATAAATAAGCAATAACCATATACTAGTTTCATTATGTTTCGTAGACTTATTCGGGCGAATTATGGTCGACATCTCCATCTTTCTCGCTCTAGTGCTTTTCTCTTTTTTGGGATAACGAGCCCTTTTTAATCATGACACTACAAGAATACAAGCGATTAACAACGGACGGATACGTTGGTAATCCGACGTAAATCGACAGTAGGAACGGAGTACCGACGAAATGAAAATCATCTTTAATCGCTCGACGTAACTTTCCATTCGACATAAATTCGTCGTAAGACTAACGACGAAAGTAAATTCTCGTTAATTAGACATTAACAATTCGTCGTTAAATCGACGGGAAAGTTGCGACCATATTGCATCGAATTGTAACGATGGGAAATATAGTCGTAAAAGCTCTCGTACAATTTACGACGGATTTACGACGATAGGGAAAGAGGTAATCGTAAAATTGGGGCGGATTTACATTGAAATAATATATTTAAAAAAATATATATATATATAAAATATGTAATAAAATAATATTAAAATCAAAATAAAATATTTAAATTAAAATAAAATTCAAATTAAAATAAAAAAAATAAATGTGAAATAAATTTGAAATAAAATAAAATAAAATAAAACCTAAACTAAATCCGTCTTATATAGCCGGATATCATCGAACAGTTCGGCGTTTGCGGCCTCAACTAATCGCCTCTCAAACTGCGTCTGCTCTCGAGTATGACGCGGAGCCGCCTGATGACTCGTCTCACCAGTCGCCTTGGTGTCGGTCGTTGCCTCCGTTGCAACGTATCAGCCAAAACCGGGTTGCTCGCAGCTAGGATCTCGAACAACTAGTCGTATTGCTGTATATCCTGAGTGTTTGCGGCATGCTGCTATAGGAGTGTCCCAATCTTCTCATGCGCAACATTGATTTGCATACAAATTATATATGAGTCGGATCCTCATCAAAAGTGCGGCTCGGAGCTGACGAAGAAGCGGCTGAAATATCCTGGATCGACCCAAGTCCTAAGACCCGCCCCTTATTCTTGGGGCAACCTGAAAAATATAAACATAATGAAAACCGTAACAATAAATTATATATGTAATGAAGTAGTTGAGATTTTACCTCCTCAAAGATACGATCAATCTCGGGTGTGGTTAGTCCCCTGGACTGGACCGAGCTACAACCCGGAGATAGCTGGAGTTGTGACTGATGCTCGGCAACTCTCGCAGTCGTGTTGTTATAGATCTGCTATGTTCTGGCGTCTACAAACGCTACATTCTTCCTCTTGTGCATCTCCCTGAAAACCTCAGTAAGAGGAGGGAGGTCCCCGCCGTTTGCCTACATATGAAAGTGAAAAAAGTAAGTAATTACGTTTATAATTAATAATGTATGTATGAAAAAATTATGAAAAATTAAGAAGAACATGTCTACCATCTATATGCGCTTCCCCGCAAAAGGCGTCTGTCCAGCAGTATGGACAGTAGGTGGAAGTCCATCCAGGCACACTGTGTTCCGAGATACGGAACACTTCCCAGAAACCATCTTGGAGTGCGGATCCTATCAATAGCGAACAAGTCCGGCCCAAATGGTTGGGCCCACGTAGACGGGACGTGCGTCGTCGCCTTTGAGCTTCCACGCCTTCTTCCAGTCCGCCACATTATTGGCTAGCCACTTCGTCGCCTTGGCCTTGAACTCCTTCTTGACCTGCTCATGAATCGAAGGCACCCAAATGCCATTTTGTTACAAAGAAAAATTCATAAATATTAGTCATTAAGTTAGAAAAAGCTTTCAAAAGTATTTTAAAAATGAAATTAAAAAATAATTAATTATTTACCGCAAAACACTTAAACCACGTATCCCGTATATGGATTGGCGTCTGGCATCAATTGGCGTGAGGCTCGGAGAAGTAGTCTTTGATTGTGTCTGAAATGCTGCGGCCTACTTGGTTATCGATATTAAATCTGAAAAATAAATTCAGAATCAAAATAATAATATATACAAGTAATACAATTATTTAATATGTTTAAAAATATTGTAAACTAATTAAATAATTACCAAAATGTCTTAGCAGGGAAATCCGGACCTAATAGATCCAATCAGTCGCGGCCCGGCTGCATAGGATCTCTTCAACCGTCATATACGAAAATGGGGGCGGCAAAACCACATAATCTCCTGATGGAGGAGGATGATGCTCAGTCGGTGGGGGTGGCAGAGGCGGCGCCATTGGCCCATGTGGCACTGGTGTCTGCGTCTGCGTCTTCATCGTTGACTAGACGCGCTGAGATTTCTCCGGTGTAATACTACTAGTGTCCGTCGAACCACCTCTCACTACAAGAAAACAACAGATGAATGACTATTTTTTGTGACTGTTTTTTTTGTCGCAAAATTTTGCGACTGTTTTGGGACCACTTTGCGACTAATGAACGACTACGGAAGATAGAGAAGCAAATCAGTCGCATATTTACAACCAAATTGTTCAGTCGTTTAGTAGTCATAAATTAGCGACTGAATGGAGACTATTATTCGATTGTTTAAATGTAGTCGCAAAAGAGTCGTCAAAGTGAGACTCTTTTGTGACTCTATTTTTAGTCGCAAATCAGTCCCAAAATGGTGACTGTTTTGCTACCATTTACCAACTCATCGGTATGATTTTTTGAAATTCAATAAAGATAGTTGTAAAAAGATTAGTTTTAAGTATGTAGACTGATTTGTACAACTTTTAACACTAAATATATTATATAATAGTGAAAACTTTGAACTTTCAATTTGGTGAACTATTGTTGCATCTTACGTAACATCTTTTTAGATATATTACATAAGTTTTCAATCTAATGTTTGTTCAAGATGAATATTTTTCAAAATTTTATTTAATTAGTATTAGTTTAGTCTATATACTGAAACATATACTTAAGAAATAGAACAAAGATTGATTGCAAATGCATATGTATTAATTTTTGCTCTAAATGGTTAGGGTTTAGGGTATAGATTTGTGACTCGCAAAATAATATCTCAAAACAGTTACATTTTGTGACTACTTTGCTACTGTTATCAGAAAACGTAGTAGCAAAATAGTCCCAAACTTGCGACTCTTGTATTAGTAAAAAACTGTTGTAGCAAAATAGTCCAAAAATTGCGACTTATTTGTGACTAAACAGCGACGATGCTGTATGAATTGTGACTAATTAGCGACTAATTACCCACTCATCCGGATGATATTTGAAAATTCAATAGGTTAACATTGTAAAAAGAGTAGTTTTTAAGTTACTACATAGATTTGAACAACTTGATACACTTAATATGTATAATCGTGAACAAAATTAATTTTCAATTTGATGAAGACATGTTTTCATCTTTCATAACATGTCTTAAGGGATAGATATATGTTTGTATTATAAAGTTAGTTAAAGTGTTAGATTTGTCAAAATTTTCTTAATTACCACTAATTTACTCTAAATATTGAAACATATACTTTACAAATAGAATAAAGATTGATTGTAAATACATATGTATCACTTTCTGGATCTAAATATTTAGGGTTTAGGGTATAGTTTTTGTGACTCCTCTAGTTGTGTCACAAAAAGTAACATTTTGTGACTGCTTTGCTACTACGATCACCTATTTGTGACTAATTTGCTACCAACTTGATTTGAAATACTTTGTTAATATATTCAATAACTTCAAAATTTTGGGTTTATTCGAAAAATTTGAGTTTTTGGGCGCGTGTTTATCCCCCCCCCCCCCCACAAATTTATTTTCCACCGATTGGAGACTCTTAGTTTATTTAACTAGGTAAAGAAATCGATTGCCAAATTACTTTTGCCAAAAATAATCGATTCCTTCGCATGTATATCAGAGAGAATGTCTATCTACTCAGGTCTCGCTCTCTTGCTGGCTGAGACTAACAGACCTGTAGCAGAGGAGAGAAGATGAAGTGCGTGTTTGGTCTAGTCGGGAATGGATTCGCCATCGTTTCGGCTGATACATCGACGGATCTCGTTTTTCCGCCGGCAAAGAAGCCGAAGATAGAGACTGATATGGAGGCGAAAGCAGAGGAAGATGCAGACACAAAGGCAGAGGAAGATTCAGTCTCAGAGGAAGAGACAAAGCCCCCACCAATAGCGAGGTGATATCTTCGATTTAGGGTTTATGTATTATCATTCAATATATTTCATGGATCTAGATCTTTGTGGATTTGGTAGTAAGCAATTGGGTTGATCTCTGATATTATGTGGTTTCTATTTTTCAATGTCAGGAGCCTGGTTTTTTTTTTTTTCCTTTTTCATGGCCACAGATCCGATGATTGGTCTGTGTTGGAAGAGAGTTCGTCTTCATTCTCACCGCTTCGCCTCGGTCTCCGTCGAATCAGTCGGAGTTTTGGATGAGAGTAGAGAAAGCAACACGAGAAATTATAGAGCAGGTCCATCAACACTTGTATCTGAGGATCGAAGAAGAGATGTGATTGATTATGTGCAAAGACTAATCAAAATGCCTGGTTTTTTTTTCCTTTTTCATGGCCACAGATCTCGATGATTGGTCTGTGTTGGAAGAGAGTTCGTCTTCATTCTCACCGCTTCGCCTCGGTCTCCGTCGAATCAGTCGGAGTTTTGGATGAGAGTGGAGAAGCAACACGAGAATTGGAAAATGTACGACGTGCGAAGAAGCATCAAGAAGCTCAAACTCGAATCTCAAACTTGGAGAAGTTCGTCTCGTACTTGAAGAACAGTGATCCCGCGATTGCAGCTCTTATGACTGAACCAACAGCAACGGGAACTGGACCAGCCATTAGACCAACTACCACTACACCAGCTGCCAGTGGACTAGCTACCACTACACCAGCTGCCACTACACCTTAGTAGACATCATCTTCTCCCTTCTTTTAAATGCTTTTGGTTTGAACATGAACTTATCTTATGTTTTGTAGTACTATGCAACATAACTTACGATCTTTTATGTGATGTATCTTTTGCAAACACCTTATGGATTTTATGTTTCAACATTCAGTTTTTCATCTAAATTTCAGCTTTTCAAATTAAAAAAAAAATATATATATATATATAGTCTCTAATATTTCAGCCTATAAACTTTTCAGTCTCGAAATAATCCCAATTCAAGACTACAAAGACAGTTACAAATTAGTCTCAGAAATACGACTACAAGAATCTGTTACTATTTAGTCTCTAATATACGAGTACTACATGTTGTCTCAAAGTAGTCGCTTATTTACGACTATGTTTAGTAGTCACAAAATAGTCCTAAATAAACGACTACTTTGCGACCACTGAAATTAGCGACCAAATATTTGCGACCACTTTATTTAGTCCCTAAATAGTCGCAAATCGTATTTTTGCGATTGATTTGGGACTGTTTGGGTAGTCGCTCATCGTTTGTTTTCTTGTAGTGGCTACGCGTCTCATGCCACCCACTTAAACAATGTGGCCTTTGTATCCCCCGACAACCTGAAAATAGGAACCGGTGCTTTCCCGTTGTGCGTAAGATGCAACTCACACCTGGCACATATATCAGGAAAATCTAATCTTGACTTCAAGTTGTCTTTAATCCTCCCATGCATATTCAGAATTGTATGCATGATGTTATGAAACAAGTTTTTCTCGATGTGCATCACGTCAAGATTGTGGCGCAATAGATGATCCTTCCAGTATGGAAGCTCCCATAAAATACTTCTCTTATGCCAATTGTGATGCTCACCATAACCATCCAACATATTGGATGGAGTGTGCCAATTACCCCCACAAACGACTATTTCTTGTGCTCCATAATGATCAATATGCGCTTCAACCTCTTTCCCAAATTTATAAACCGGTGGGGGGACATGAACAACTTTGTTTTTCGTAAACAACCTATTGTTTCTCCGATAAGGATGGTTGATTGGGAGAAATTGGCGATGACAATCAAACCAACTGGTTTCCTTCCATGTTTCAGTTGAAACGCATATCTCCGATTAAGGCAACATGAACACGATAACCTACCATGTGTAGTCCACCCCGAAAGCATTTCATATGCAGGGAAGTCACTTATCGTCCACATAAGCATTGCACGCATGTTAAAATTTTCTTCCTCAAGAAGTCATACGTTCGAACACATGTATACCATAACTACTTCAAATCATGAATTAGAGGCTGCAAAAACACATTCTGGGACCAGTTTGGATGGTTAGGCCCATGAACTATAATACTCCAGAAAAGAAATTCTCGTTGCATGCACATATCTGGTGGAAGGTTATAAAGCGTAAATATAACTGGCCACAAAGACTACTGTCTACCTGACATACCAAATGGACTAAACCCATTAGTGCAAAGACCAAGATATATGTTTCGCCTCTCTTTTACAAATTCTCCGTGTACAGTATTAAAGTGTTTCCACGTCTTTGCATCTGATGGATGACTAACCTCGCCATCTGACTGTGAATGTTCACCATGCAATCTTATCAATGAAGCTGTCCTTTCCGACTAATATATTCGTTTCAACCTATCAGTTATAGGGAGGTGCCACATCCATTTATACGATACCTTACTCATGCCTTCCGTCTTATATCTCGGCTTTTGGCAAAATCGACATTCATGCAGCTGATCATCATCTTTCCTAAATATCATACAATTATCAATGCATACATATATCATCTCAGAAAGCAAGCCCAGACTAAAGACCAACTTATGTATCTCGTAGTATGATTCAGCAGACAAATTGTCCTCTGGCAAATACTTTTTAAATAATTCCGCCCATGCATCCATACAATTCTCAGCTAAATTATGTTTTGTTTTAATGTTCATTATCATAGCTGCAAGTGACAATTTTGAATGACCTTCTCTACATCCAGTAAATTGGCTGGTTTGTAGCGTCTAACATATCATAGAATCGGTTAGCGTCTAAGTTGGGTTACTTAACATTATTATCAGAATATGCAGTTGTTGTTCCATATTGAAATGCATCTGTAACCATGTCATGAACCCTATCATGCTCTTGACCATCCTGATTATCATGATAGGCAAATTGATGCGGATGCTCATGCATATGATCAAGTTCAACATGATCTACAGCTTGATAATTATGATTGCTACTACTTGCATCATCATCCTCAGTACTATTATCCTCGCCATGTTGAAACCAAACATAATATCCAGGCATAAACCCTCTATTTAGTAAATGCTTCTATATAGTATCAATATGAATACATTTCCTATTCATGCACTTCCGCAAGGACATAACATCTTACCACTTTCCAAAGTTAGCGGTGTATTACTGCTTGGTACATGATTCCACCCCGTCTCTGAACTCTTTCGTCACCATTTCCTCCGAATATTTATGCATGTACATCCACTTTCGAAGTTCATATATATCCGCCCAGGCATTTTTTACTTTGAAGTAGATTTTATTTTAGGATGTCTATTTTTCTATAAGTTACAACTCTTATTAAAGTGGTATTTATAAGGAAAAAATTACCTACGAATTACCATCGATTATGGGATGGACTGATTAGCCACAATTTACGTCGAAGTACCGTCACTTTTACGACGAATACAGGCATCGTAAACAAACAAATACAACATTTTCTAAAACAAGTTCACCTACTAATATTTCGTCATAAAATTCGTCATAAATTAATGACGAATATGTTCTTCGTAAAATTCGTCACAAATTAACGTTGAATTAGCATTGATTTCTATAGATATCGATGATTTTTCATAATTACCACGTTAATGAATGGCCATTTTATGACGATTTGTTTCGACGGTAAGTAACGTCAAATTTACGACGATTTAGTGAGTCGATGGTAACTCGTCGTAAATCTGTCCCAAAATTACGTCGACTCAAATCCGGTGTAAAATTTGGACGTTAATGCCTAAGTTTCTTGTAGTGCGAGCTCCTCGCTTTAAGAAAAATAGTCCAAGTTAAAAAGACATCATTGTCGCTACCTTCATAATAAATCTGATATTTTACCCCAAAGGAGTTCTCCATTCGTTTGTAAAATTTTGTTTTTACAATCTTTTAAGCAAACGCCATGAAAAGCTCAACTCCCGCATCACGAGCTCAAATTATATGTTCGGGATTAAAGAGGTCTTCTAATCATCTACCATATTTGAATCGACAATACAAATATGTGGCCTAAAATTTGATCTGAGATCATCGAAATGTTTGAAGCTTTTGAACATCGCGAATGCGAATTCTTATATTTTTTTAAACAATTCTTCTCCACATAATTTAATAATCTTTTTATTGATACCGAGGGAAAAAATTTCATAAGGAATCCGATCTCTTTCTCTTTGTCACAAATTCTATGAAGAATATAATTTCCTCGACATTGACAAACAAGTTTTCATGAGGAATCTTCCTTTTTTCATGGAAACTTTTCTTTCAATATATCGATCATGTTGCGATATACCAAAATATTCACCTCGTTCGAGGTAAAACAGGTAAAACCCCCTTGGGAAATTATCATTTTTGGTACAAGACCTCGTGTTTCTAATGAGCATAGCTCAGTGACACTTTGAGAAACGCTCGAATGGTTCACGGCTATGCTTTAATATTTTGGTTATCGTAGACACAACTCCATCAATCTTCTTAGAAAGAGATTTGCTTACCTCACTTTGCTCTGTTATTTCTTCAAGTACTTCGTTGATCGAGGCTTCTAAGCCCTTGAATATTTAATCCGCCATCTCTGCTTCTTTGTAACTTGGGTAAAAAAAACTATCTTTAATCCGCCATCTCTGCTTCTTTGTAACTTGGGTAAAAAAAACTATCTCCCCAAAGACTGCGCCAAATTTTTGGTGTAAAATTTTCAATAATCACGATTTAAAATTTGATTTAATTTGAGGAACAACCTCTTCTTTATAGACAAAGAAAGAAGCCTGCTAGACGGATTAAAATATTCAAGAGAAGTTATTCTAATATATAATTTGTATTGAATATGATGAAAAATTAAGCTTGGAAAGAATACAAATGAAAGAAATATGCATTTTTCTGTATAATCGTATGAACAAAATATAACTATCTATCAAATAAAGGAGAACTAAAGTGTTTAACTAGGGTAATACCCGTGCTATGCGCGAATAAAATGTTTGTACTGTGAAATTAGTATAGTTTTAATTAAAAAAATCAATTGTAGTTATTGCGGAAATTATTACACAAAATCCAAGATCCACTTGTGTATAATCAAATTTGCGATTATTTTGTATAAGAATATGCTTCACTAAGAGATAGACATAATACATGAACCGAACCGAACCAAATAAAAATTCACCAATCCAAAATCGAACCGAATTATATAATAGTCCAAATGGGTACATAAATTTCTATACTAAATTACCCGAACCAAACTCGAATTATACGAAACCAAACCAAAGTAAATGAAATAACCAAAAAATTACTAAAATTATTAGTTTATCTATATATTTTATTCTATTTTGTTATTTGATTTTTTTCTTTTGTTTTTTGTATTTAAATTTAAAATTTTAATGTTTTATCAATTTCATACTAATATCTACAAAATTAATCAATATTTTTCGAGAATAAATCAAACTTATACATCATCGTTCTCTAATCGCCACGATGAAACTTGATTTCTCCGACATATTGAATTATACCGACGATTAAAGAACATTATAAATAATAAATTCTCATGATTAGAACATTGGAAAATGCAGTTATATCAACTTATTTTATTGTTATAGAATATACACATTAAATCTAATAATTTAAGAGAAAAAGTATTTATTTTACATTTGTCGAATTATATATTCATTTTTGTTCAAATTTAATGGTAAGATTTTATATTAGAGTTTTTGAATAACAGTTTTTGGCAAGTTTATGAATATTCAAATGTGTTTGGCAATTAGAGTTAGAGTAATCCAAGTAGGTAACATTTGAAAATAAATGTGTTTGGCAATGAGTATAGAAGAATTAAATAAATAAAAAATAAAAATGCTGAGAAAAGTTGTGAAAGTGACACATAATCAAAAGTGGCCTTCAATATTTTTCTTTTAATATATAGAAGATTTTATATTAGAGTTTTTGAAATAACAGTTTTTGGCAAGTTTATGAATATTCAAATGTGTTTGGCAATTAGAGTTAGAGTAATTCAAGTAGGTAACATTTGGAAATAAATGTGTTTGGCAATGAGTATAGAAGAATTAAATAAATAAAAAAGAAAAATATTGAGAAAAATTGTGGGAGTGACACATCATCAAAAGTGGCATTCAATGTTTTTTTTTTAATATATAGAAGATTTTATATTAGAGTCTGTGAAATAACAGTTTTTGGCAAGTTTATGAATATTCAAATGTATTTGGCAATGAGTATAGAAGAATTAAATAAATAAATAAAAAATGCTGAAAAAAATTGTGGGAGTAATAAATCATCAAAAGTGGTCTTCAATGTTTTTTTTTTTAATATATAGAATGATATTTGTGCTCCCAAAAAAATTAGATTCCTTTTCCATGGTGAGTTTTATTCCCTTTTGTAGTATTTCTCTATTAATATGTTATTCATAACCACTAATTGGATTAACTGAGCTAATCACCAAATTAATGCTGAATTAATCACCAAATTAATGGTGAGATTTAACCATTTGACTATTTCAACCTAGACATGTCTTCTTGTGTTTAATGAGACGATGACTTTCGAGATGACGGGTTGGACTCATTCTTGTTGTCTTTATGCTTTTCCTTTGATCTTTTCTCAAAGTGCTGAGATTAAAACCGATTTCGACACAAACATAAACTGTAGTAGCCAAATTGAAACCAAACGTAGTTTTGATCGGTTTGATATTGTCTAAATTCGGTTTCATTTGTCTATCGAAATTGTGAGAGATTTTGGATCGATTGATGGTTTAATTCTTTAATTTGGCACAAAAAATTTAATCACCGAATTCTCAGTCTCTAGCCGATATATTTCGGGTAGGAATCGTCTCTCACAATTTTTACTACCAAACAAAAAAATGACACAAATACTCTAAACACTTTATTTGTCTTTCAAGTGACATCGATGAGAAGACACAATAAAGATAGAAAAATATTAAAAAAACGGTTTCTCGTAAATACATGACTCAAACTTCTCTTTTGCTCTAGGTTTCTTTCTTCCGATCTCTTTATAAACTCTCTCTCTTTTGTGTTAGGTTTTCTTCTTGAAATATATTTTGCCTTTATAATTAAGGAACCTTGACGTCGGTTGAGGAAGAGATCGTCAATTTTCTTTTCTCATATGATTTTCCTTTTGGTTTTACTAATGGGCTTTGTCTCATGTTTGACCCAATTTCAGACTTTATATAGAATAAAGGAGTAGGCCCAAAACGCATACATGTAGTTGAGATGACTAAAGTCCAAATACATATAATAGCATAATTTACTCTCTTCAGTGTCCACCTAAATAAATAAAAAGTTTTACATTAAAGTCTATTTTAAACGTTCAATTAACTTAGATTTATTAATTTAATTTAAAATTCCAAAAAAATATTTAATAAAAAGTGGAGAAAATTTCAAAAATACCCTTTTTATAATGCCACTTTTCAAAAATACCATTTGTTATTGTCAATTTTCAAAAATATTTATTTTATACAGTTTTATACAATCATATATAAATATTCAAATTTTAAATATTCATAATGAGAGAATTATGGTAATAAAAAATATTTATATAAATATGTTTAATATGAAAAAATTTTATAAGCGTGTATATATGCTAAGTTGAAAATGAGTATTTTTAAAAATAAATACAAATAGTGGTATTTTTGAAAAGGGTATTTCAAAATGGGTATTTCTCAAAAAAATTCTAAAAAATTAGAATGTGTTTATAATTTTTAGAATGAAAATTAATTTTAATTTATATACTAAAAAAAAAATCACATAACTATATTTATAAAATAAGAGAAAAATAAAATAAAAATACTTTTATATTAGTATTTAAGAGCAATAACATACAAAAAAACATGAAAAATATTTATTTCTTACTATCTTATAATCACCTAAATAAAAATAAAATATTACATTAAAGTCAACTTAAACTTATAATTTAATCTATTCATATGTATATATATTGCTCTTTTAATTAATATAAAGAAAATAGCCGTTAACAAACATGTTGAAATTTGATGATAAAAGAATTCAATTTAAAAATATAACAAATTATATTAAAATGAAAAAATGGTAATTTTCACTAAAGATAAACATTATGTGTATAGCTTTTAAAAAATATATATTTTTAAATACTATAAATGGAAGCTTGAATAGATAATGATATTAAAAAAAGCAAATTAGGATTTTCTGGAAGTGCGAAAGAGAAGTTTGAAAATTTGAAAGTTTTCTAACTTTTGTATTTCTAAGTAAGAAGTTTCAAATTCTAACACTAAAACATAAAATAAGCGATCAATGGTCGCATTATTTTTGGGATGCACAACAAAATAAACCGAGAATGTTATGTAATTTTTGTATTATATATAAAGTAAAAATGCAATTCTACACCATAATTCAAGAAAAATACATGTTTCAAAATCATTTGAATCAAATGCTTTTAACTCAAAAATCTAGAAAAAAATATTCTTTAAAATTTTCAGAAAATTTTATTAGAATCACGAGTTCATAGGCCATGATGAACATGAATATTCATGTGAGAACATAAAACATTTTCTGTATCCATACATCAAAATCGTTAAAAGAACTCCATATCCACGTGGAGAACGTTTTAAGAAACTCTTATTCTAAAATGTTTGATTAAGTTGGTTAACCAAAACTCATAAATATGATGTTTCTCGATGGTTGTTTTATTCTTTTTTCGTAACAAAAAAGTTGATGCGAGTAAAAAGTGTCCACGTGATCCAATTTTGACAACTTGATGAAGTCTCCACATAAATGTTCTGCACATATATTATACAATGAATATGCGTTTCTATTAAAATAGTTAGTGTATTCTTAATTTGAAGGATTTTCGCAAAAAATAGTTTTTTCGGTTTCATTCTTTCAAAATAGAAAATTAAAATCATTTAAATCAAATTATATATCGATTTTAGTTTTTTTTTGCTTAAATTGAAGTCCATTCGATTTACCAAGATTGAATAAGCTCTAAACATTTTTGCAAAGATATGTAATGCTCTTTTGCAGATAATGTTGGTCTTGGTCGGACTGAGTTCGAGTCTTTTTCTTAATGAAGAGATCTTATCTTTGAAGGATGTGGATGTCATGGACACAACCAAATGAACCAGTCAAGCCATCGCTAGCGCCAGACACGACCATCCTTGTTATGTACAAGTCATCCTTAACCCCAAACCTTTGGAAAAAAATCCTACAAAGCCAAAGATGTTCAATTCAGATTATGATTTGACATCATATATGTTTTGGAAACTTTGGAAGACTTGTCTGAATTGACCAACATCATATTTGGTCTTCAACTTGATGTATTAACTCTTTAGGCTAAATTTCAAATTTTGCAAAAGTATACAAATGAAAATTGTTTTTACATATTTGTCACTATTGTTGCAATTTGCAATTTGTATTTTTTTCCTTGAAAAAAATATACACTCATAGAAGATATCATCATTGGCCGAGAGCTTCTTAAAAAGTTCTATTGGAATCCATAAGTAATGGTCAAGAAACGTTGGTATGGTCGGAGAAGTGGATCCTTAATGAAATCCCAAGACCTCCAATAAGCCTACAACCAAACATGGATTTTATGCTTAAGGTGTCAGATTTGTGGGCTGAAAATTCAAGTATAAGGGATGATAATCGAATTAGGCAGTTGGTTATTGACAAGGATGCAAGCTACATACTTCGTCTCAAAGTATAACACATACAATACACAAAGCAGGTATAAGCTAGCAGGATCCTTGCCGGAGAATCTTGAATTTCCAACCAACAACTTATATCCGCTGAAAATAGTCTACGGGTGAAGCTCTGGAAAGTGAAGACAATGCAAAAAATCTGCCATTTTCATGTGGAAAGCCTTGGCTAAAGCACTACCGGTGACGAAACGTTTACAATCCCGATGTATATATACTAATTTTAATTGTCTATCTTGTGGCTTAGAGCCTGAAGCCATTTGCCATGTTCTCATCAACTGTGTGGTGGCAAGAAAACGGTGGTCTTTAGTGAAAATCTTGTTTCCTCGATTGGAATTCTCGCAAAACTCTATCTTCCTCAATCTGCACCACCTCTTAGCATGTTGTGAGAACTGTAGCATTCCAGAACATACAATAAAAGTATTTCTTTGGATTTTGTGGCAAATATGGATAGCCAGAAACACAGTTTTCTTTGAAAGAACTCGACTTGATATCAGAATGTTGGTGTCAAAAGCAAAAGAGGATGCAAAGGTTTAGCATGTGACATTTACTCAACAAGCCAAATCAAACTGATTATGTAATAGTTCCCCAATCCTTGACCAATCCACCTCATGGTCCCCTCCGAGCAAAGCCTGCTTAAGCATTTTATAGGTCTTGGGGAAAGATTTAAAAACATGCCCCTTAACTTATCATTGACCCTGCAAAATATGCAATTTATGAAATTGTTGCTACAATCCAAGTTATTTAACAATACTATTTATAAAAAAACAAGCAAAGCAAACACTAAACAACGACTCATTTTATAACTTTTGTTCCCATAAATGTAAACAACACAACCACAAAAAACAGAGTTCTTCATTGTACTCGTCCTTCATTTTTTCTAACTTTTCTTGCAACATTTTGTTCCCAAAAAGACCTTCACAGTGTAATATGTGTCCTCTTGAACCTTAAAAGAAAAAAGAAATCAATAGCCATTAAAGAAGGTAAAAAGGATCACAAAAACGGTTTTTTTAGCTTTACTCGATGCAAAATTATGACTAACAATTTAAAATCAATGCTCTTTAATATGTTTTTTCCGATGCATAAATAGCTAAATCATTCAATATTTCTTGAAACATCGAAGATCTTAAATAATTTTTCAGCAACTTTAATTTGAAAAGCTTCTCTCCATCGAAGCCTCAGTCACGAGTGTAGTTGAAAGAATTCGATACGCAATAGAAATATTCGGATAACAACCCACATTTTCAACAAACTGAAGAACTCACTTTGTTCCATAGGTATATCAGGTAAAATCATTTGCAATACTCTCAATTAAGAATAAATATCATTTGAATCAACATCCGGAGTACCATGAGAAAAGTTTTGTAAAAACTAGTGCACAGTTCTCATAATTCACCTTCATCTAATGCATTTACTTTTATCGAATAAAAAAAAGAACCCATATACACTTTTAAAATTCTTCATTTAATAAATTTGTTATTGACCGAAGTTATTGTCATGTCTACAATAGCTAAAAAGTAGTTAGTTCTACAAGCATCTCCACCCGATTGGAGTTCTTCACCAAAATCAGTTTCATCAAACTATTTTTTTTTAAGCCACGACGCTTAATTGAAAATATAGGATCAACATCCATATTACGAGCAATAATTTGAGCTAGACGCAAATTAGAATTAAACCCTTCATGTCTATACTTTTCAAAAGACATAACTACACCTTCCAATTGTTTCAAAGCATTATCAATGCACATATATTTAGATTGTAATCTCTTACTAACCGAGTTAATAGCAAACAAAAATTCATACCAAATAATCATGCTAAGTAAGAATTCAAAATTATCAAATGCCATGGCTAAACTTTCAGCATCACTTTTTGTCATAACATCATCACTTGGTTTATATAATTCCAATACAGCTACTCTTACTTGCAGAGCTTGAAATCTAATAGCTTTAACACTTTTGATTCAACTCTTCCAAAGAGTATTAGATAAATTTTTCACCGTAAAACAAGGAAAATACTCAAGCAAAATAATTCATCTCTTTGTAGAACTAGAAAATAATGCATATATACGTTGTGAAACTCCAAAAAAAAAAAAATAACTTTCACACATGACATATACAATGCTTTTGAATTTATGCTTTTGAACACCATGATGTTTCCCTTTCATATTAACATTGATCCCTCACATTATCAACATCAATAGTAATAGACTTTAGAACATCTAACAATTTATCAAAGAGTCATAATCCAGATGTGTCAATAGAAACTCTAAGAAGTACTCTTCTACTCTTACTTTTTTATTTGATATATTCACACATCGTACTATTAGAGTCATTTGCTCTTGATGTCTCACATCTGATGTACAATCAAGAATGACAAAAAATGTATGTTGTCTCTTTAATAACTTTTACAATGGACAGTTGAACATTATGGAGCTAAAAGAGAGATAAACTCGTTTTGAATTTTATGACCAAGATAATGATGATGGATTTCATGGTTTTGACTGTGTCTAATATGATCTTGGATTATCAAATCAAATTCTGCAATCATTTCAATAACTCATAAGAAATTACCATTGCTATCTTGGTAAAGTTTTTCATTTTTTTTTTCGAAATGCTAAACTTCGTTTAGAAAGAAATTTCACAACAACAATTATTCTTGCTAAAACTAGTCTTCAACGTTCTTTCTTTTTTATAATTTCTTTTTGTAGTTCTTTATTAATAGTTAGATTTTTCTCCAATCTAACTTTCAGTTCATTCCAAGTTTTCATGTTAGTCATATGATCTACACTTCTCTCATATTTTTAAATTCTCTCGCTAAGATGCTTTCAGTCTCTTAATCCATCATTTGTTAACAAACTTAAGCAATCACTAGATTTGAACAATTTGCAACAAAAACAGTAACATTTGTCCACATGTTTCGAGTAAACAATTAGCCAATTTTTATCACTAGTTTTCCCATTACTCAACTTCTTAGAATAATAATCATATGTTAAACGCATACTAATCTTATCTAAAGGAAACACAATATTCACTTCTCTTTTAGGCCGTTTTCAACCAACAGATCATAAATATCAACAAAATAGTTCAAACTTTCAACAAAACCCTTCTTTCACTCACATCTGGTACATAGGATAAAATTTTATTTGATCCATTTGTCAACTAGGAAGACAACATTTGATGCATCTATCACATTATCACCCTCATCAAGTGGCTAGTGTCATCATCAAAATGATCATTTAATTGAGAAATATTATTCATAATACCAATTTTAGGATTTTCATTAGCATCTATTTTTGTCAGAAATTTATCTGAAGCACATTTTTGTAATTTAAAAAGGATAATCGATCTACAACCTCACATGAAGATTGAATTCTATCTCAAACCACACATAGTTTGAGCCTCTTTAAGAAACCACACAATATGAAACTTTACAATCCAGAACCACACAAAGTTTGAAAATTAATTCAAAACTACTTGGCGTTTAGATTTTGGCTTTTTGTGTTTAACTAAGCTAAAATACGCGTTTTTAAATTGAAATAAAAATAAACCGGTTTTGTAACCAAGAAAACTAGCAAACAAAACCAGGTGAAACAAAATTAGGAAGCTTTTTCCATGAAATAAAAGTTTTCAAAAACTAAAACTCTCGTAACCTCTTCTCCTCGAACATACAGTAGATAACGAAAAAATTCCAAAATCGATTCAAATGTTTTGGTTCAGAGGCGATTTAGGGTTTTTGTTGGAAGCGATTCAAGATCGACGATTGGAGGATTTTCGATAAAGTCTGCAATGGAGTAAGATCTTTGAACCCTATCTTTATGCTTTTAGTTTTTGAAAACTTTTATTTTACGGAGAAGGTTTCATCAATTTGTTTTACTGGTTTTGGTTGCCGGTTTTTTGGTAACAAATCCGGTTTATTTTAATTTCGATTAAAAAACACGTATTTTAGCTTAATTAAACACAAAAGCCAAAATATAAATGCCAAGTCATTTTAAATTGATTTTCAAACTTTGTGTGACTCTTTTATATTGTGTGGTTCCTTAAATAGGCTCAAACTACGTGTCGTTTGAGATAGAATCCAAACTTCCTATGGAGTTGTAGATCGATCAGTCAATAATTACTGAAGACAGCATTTCGATTTTTAAATGATGAAAACTCACAACTTTGATTCTTGTAAGATCAAAATATTTTTAAGTGCGAGAATTATGGTTATAAATTTTGTTTGTTTGTTTTTGTCATATATAGATATTATAACCCAATAAGTTATCCCATTATTAATTAATATGTCTTTGTTTAGCTAAAAAAAATATTTATACTGCTTGTGTTTATAAAGAAGACACAAAAAAATATTTTTAGAATAACTAGATAATTATCCGGGTATACGGATTGGTTCCAAACGAATTTTTTATATATTAGCTATTTTATTAGTTTTTCAAACATCTTTTTGCAAATTTTGGTTAAAGAGCTTGGTATTTAAGTATTAAACTGTTATTAAACAATCTTCTATCAAATTTTTTATAAGTAAGTTGATTGTGTTAATAAAGTATTTTATTTATTGATTGGTTGAGAGAAATAAAAATATTGATGGAAACTAAAATGCCAACTCAAAGTTTAAAGTAATTTCTTACATACATCCACTACATAGTTGCTTATACATATATATGAAATATTATAATAATTCGACTGAAACATTTATGTATATGAGTTAGATTAAATTATTTTGGCCGAAATGAAATCATATAAACTTATGCTAAATGTGCATATTGTAAACATATGTTTGTTTCACATGTCCTAAAATTAGATGTAACATTAGGCAAATCAGAATTGCAAATTTTTTATTAGTTGCATATAAAAGCTGACGTTTGGAGATATTATCTTCGAAATATTGTCGTGTTCCAACTCTCAATCATTTGAAGTGAATCACATACAACAACGTTTATATAGAAGCATCTCCTTCATTTAAAGTTGAAGTGTAAATGCCAAGTTGAGAAAATCTCAAGGAATATGAATAGGTCATAAAAAATGATATGAAAAGCCAATATTTATGAAAAAGTCTTATGTGAGGCTACTGCATCCATCCAATTGACAAGAGGGAATATTATCAACACAAATTGAATTTCAAAGGCATGAAAGTATGAAACTACTTCATTTTTGTCACGTTGACCCTCTCCCCAGCAACACAGACAATGATCTTACTATTGGACAACATGCTCTTGTCAAGTCGCAGCGCCTAAGTACAAAAAAAACTAATCAGTAATCTATCTATCAATTGACTAATTGAAAAGCAAAAACTATCTGTGCACCTTAAAGAAAAGCAAACTCAACAGAACACCAGCCCTTGAAACTGGCAGTTTTTTAAGGTTATTCGAACTTTAACTATATTATGTCATGTTCCAGCTCCCATCATTTGGAGTGAATCACATACAACAATGTTTATATAGAAGCATCTATTTCATTTAAAGTTGAAGTGTAAATCCCAAGTTGAGAAAATCCCATCATGTGTTTTTATTGTATTATTTATTGATTGGTTGAGAGAAATAAAAATATTGATGGAAACTAAAATGTCAAGTTTAAAGTAATTTCCTACGTACATCCACTACATAGTTGCTTATACATATGAAAAATTCTAATAATTAAACTGAAACATATATGTATATGAATTATATTAAATTATTTTGGCCGAAATGAAATCATATAAACTTATGCCAAATGTACATATTGTAAACATAGGTTCATTTCACCTATTCTAAAATTAAATTCATCATTAAACAAATCACCATTGCAAATTTTTCATTAGTTGCATAGGAAAGCTGACGTTTGGAGATATTATCTCCGAATTGTTATCGTGTTCCAGCTCCCAATTATTTAGAGTGAATCACATACAACAACGTTTATATAAAACGTTTATATAGAAGCATCTCCTTCATTTAAAGTTGAAGTGTAAATGCCAAGTTGAGAAAATCTCAAAAATATGAATAGGTAAGAAAAATGATATGAAAAGGCCAACGTTTATCATCACATTTTTTTTCTTCAAAAAGCTGATGTGATATAAGGAAATGATGCTGATATGTATTACTAAAATGTTTTGATTGATTTTCAAGATGATATATATTATTAAAAAATATTGATTAGTTTTTAAGAAAATGAGTTTTTGCTGAAATGTCAACTCCAAAATAATTGAAAATAATGATGTGTGTCTTTATCGTATTGATTGATTATGTAAAGTATCATTTCAATTTTCAAATGATCAATTCATAGTTTTTTTATTAAGATCCAAAATTGATTATAGTCTCTAATTTTGGTTATAAATATATATTTTTAAACATAAATGATTTTGTAAAAGAACAAATATATTTTTGTCTCTTTTGTTGGAAAATAAAAAAAGAGGAATTGGCACCAATAACACACAAAAAAATTATAACTCACTAACTATCCAAACCCCATATGTGTCCCTAATCCTACCCCACAATTTAGGGGTTTTTGCTAATTTTTTTTTTTTTTTTGTTATTAAGCAAATTGTCCCATAAAAAAAAATGAAGAAAACAACAAATTGGCTTCTGAGTCCGTCCGTACGTATTTAATTTTAACCCATAAAAACAAAATCTGAAAATGTCAAAAAGTTAAGAAAATGAAATCATCTGACGAAACCACCAACCCCCTCCATTGTAGTAGTAGTTGAGAGCTTCCCTTCTTCACCTAATCCTCACTTCCTTTCTTCTCCTTTTCTTCCTCAAATCTCTCTCTCTCTCTCTCTCTCTCTCTCTCTCTCTCGCCGGAATCTGAGTTCTCGTGCTTCTTCTTCCCAGGTTTATTCAGATCTCATTGTCGTTTTCATGATCGTAGTTGTTTGGTAACTGAGCTCAGATTGTTCTACGATCCGTTTGATTTTGTGTTCTCTTTGCTCTTTAGCTAATAAGATTCCCAGTTTCGCTTCTACCCGAATTTCGATCTCTGTGTTGGCTTAGATGAAACTGAAGCAGCGGAATTCGGTTCATGCAAATAATTGTTTGTCGTTTCTCTGTTTGATTCCATGTTTCGCTGATGAGATTCTTCTACTGGAAATTCGATCTCTGTGTTTGCTAGATGAAACTGAAGCAGTGACAATTATCTGTTTTGTCGAGTTTCTTAGTTTTTTTTAGTTCATGATTTTGATCGTAGGGGACAATGATTCCAATTCCAGTACACAATACCTTTGCATTTGTGAAGTTTTTTCTCAGTAGCTTAAAGCTAATGGTGCAATTTGGTTGAGTGTTCTGTGTGTTGGCTTCTTTGACTGTGAGGCTGACGTGTTTTTTTGTGTGTGTGTGTGGAATTTAAGCTTTTCGAAGATGGGATCTGGTCAATGGCACGTTGAGAAAAGGTCTACTTTCAGGAATGATTCGTTTGCAAAGGAATATGGTTCAGTTCCAGAAACCGGTTGTCTATCAATCGTAGTGCTCGGTGCCTCAGGTGATCTTGCCAAGAAGAAGACTTTTCCTGCGCTTTTCCACCTATACCGCCAGGTTAGTTCATATCAGCTAGACCTTTATTGGCTGGTGCATGCGTAGAATCCTCTTCTTTCGGGGTATTAGTTATGATTTTTTGGTTTGCATGAGCAGGGATTTCTCAATCCGGATGAAGTTCATATCTTTGGGTATGCGAGGACTAAGATTTCTGATGAAGAGCTGAGAAATCGGATCCGTGGGTGAGCTAAACAGCCTTTTGGTTTTGTTTAGTCTAAGTTGCTTTCTTTGAACATCTTTCTCTGAGACGATTAAACTTTGGCACCTCCATACAGTTGATTATTAGCTCTAGTCAAAGTTCATATTGATTAGTTTTATGCAGATATCTTGTTGATGAGAAGAATGCCGAGCAAACAGAAGCTTTGTCAAAGTTTCTACAGCTGGTTAGTCCATTCCTTTTGGGATGTTAATTTCACGAATAGAGCCCTACTTTTTAAGTACTGAAAAAAGAGTATCTTGTTCCAATCATGTAGATTAAGTATGTGAGTGGCCCTTATGATTCTGAGGAGGGGTTCGAGAGATTAGACAAGGCAATTTCGGAGCACGAAATCTCAAAAAATAGTTCTGAAGGGTCTTCTAGGAGACTGTTTTACCTTGCACTTCCACCGTCCGTTTATCCTTCTGTATGCAGGATGATCAAGACATGCTGCATGAACAAATGTAAGTCCCTTTAAGCTGTGGAATTTATTTCCTAGATACAAAAGATTAATCTGCTTGAACCTAAGACCCATATTTCATCAACGAGTTAGTCTTTATTTCAGCAGACGGCTTCAAAAAAGACAAGTTTCAGTCGCTCTGCAATTCATCTATTTATATTGTCTCATGATTTCCAGCTGATCTTGGTGGATGGACACGGATTGTTGTTGAGAAGCCATTTGGCAAGGACCTGGAATCTGCAGAGCAATTGAGTTCCCAGATTGGAGAGTTGTTTGAGGAATCACAGATTTATCGCATTGATCATTATCTTGGGAAGGAATTGGTCCAAAACATGGTAACATGCTTGGCTATTAGAGTCTAGTCATCAAGTTATTTCCTTAGACAATCAATGATCATTTAATACCGTCTATCACTTGCAGTTGGTCCTCCGATTTGCCAATCGCTTTTTCTTGCCACTTTGGAACCGTGACAACATTGAGAACGTGCAGGTGAGAGCTGCGTAGCTAAGACATAAATTGTCAAACTATTAGCTAGAGTCGAATGCACTTAAACTTCAAATACTTTTCTGGCAGATCGTTTTCAGGGAAGATTTTGGAACTGAAGGGCGTGGCGGATATTTTGATGAATACGGGTAATACTTTCTTGGTGTCTTCTTGTTCTTCGTATGTTAATGAGATCAGACCAGTGCGTTTCTGATGAAATGTTCACTTCCTGCTTTACAGAATTATCCGTGATATCATTCAGAACCATCTGCTCCAGGCAAGTATATCTGTGATTGATTTCCTCAGAGTTTCTCTGTAAATGCAAGTGCTTTCACGTATTAACTTACTGAGTTTAGAATACTGTAGGTTCTTTGCCTTGTTGCCATGGAGAAACCAATATCTCTTAAACCCGAGCACATCCGAGATGAGAAAGTGAAGGTGATCAATATTTTCTTAACCACTTGTAGCCATTCGATTGGGCTTTCGCTGCCTCTTTTCTCTGAATTCACGTGCTTTTGGAACATCTCTGTCTGATTTAGTTACATTTTCATCTAGCAATCTCCTTGGCGGGTTTACTTGGATTGATTAATATTTTGATTTGCATTTTCAGTTCAAAATTATTGATTATTTTAATTAACTTCAGGTGCTTCAATCTGTGGTTCCAATAAAAGATGAAGAGGTGGTTCTTGGACAATACGAAGGGTATAGAGATGATCCCACTGTTCCAAACAACTCAAATACTCCAACGTTTGCCACAACGATTCTTCGCATACACAATGAAAGATGGGAAGGTACCATGTCCCACTTCTCAATTCATCATTTCATTTATCAGTTCAACTTGGGAAAGCCATTTGGAAATCCACATATAAATATGAGAAAAACGAGGTTTGATGGGTCAACGTGATTGTATATGACGCCAATCTTTGGTAGAAGCATGTGGAACCAAAATTCGATGTGTTGATCCTGAATCTAAATTCTTACATTAACATGACTGAAATCATGTTATTGAATGAATATTAATAGTCGATGGAGTGTGCATAGTCAGTGTATGTCTATCCAACTGCTAAACAACAATCACCACAAAAGATGAGAAAAATTGTAACACATTTTCATGATCATATTATTTAGCTTTTCTCCACGTTTAGCACAAAACCAACTCTTCCGGATCTAAAAAAAAATATGGCTTTTCATGATCATATATGTTGGCATGTTGCTTTACATGACCAGCTGTTACCTCTCTATACAAAAGTCAATTTCTGTTGTCGGTGTACAGGCTGATTGATATATATCTTTCAGGTGTTCCATTTATACTAAAGGCCGGAAAAGCATTGAACTCAAGGAAGGCAGAAATCCGAATTCAGTTCAAGGATGTTCCAGGCGACATATTCAAATGTATTTTCTTACCCTGACACTTTCTTTTCGCTGTGGCTTAAGTTCTTCTTTTAGCTTTTCGAATTGAAATTTATGTATTGAGACTTTCATGCAACAGGTCAAAAGCAAGGGAGGAACGAGTTTGTGATACGCTTGCAACCTTCAGAGGCAATGTACATGAAACTAACTGTAAGTATATGATGATGAACAAACAAACATAATTTACTAACTTGTAGAAGGAAAGAGTCACTCTAACCTTGAACCATTACAGTGAACCATGACTCTCTTGGCTATGCTTTTGCTACACAGGTTAAGCAACCAGGTCTAGAGATGCAAACCGTGCAAAGTGAACTAGACTTGTCGTATGGGCAACGTTATCAAGGTGTCTCGATCCCAGAGGCATACGAGCGCCTAATTCTTGACACGTAAGAAAGAATTTGTCTACATTATGAGCATCTAAAAAAGCCTTTGAAAATATATCCAATTGGCTTCTTCTCCGTAGTACTATTATCTTCAACCTATTTCTTCCCATCTCTCTGCAGAATCAAAGGTGATCAACAACATTTCGTTCGCAGAGACGAATTAAAGGTAGAAACATTTCTTTCTCCACCCTTGAACCAAAGCAATCTCAGTGATCTCTTTTGTTAAAACTACAAGTGTCAGATTTGCTTCATAACATAGAAACTTTTGCATGATACGACTTAGAAGCTGATTTGGTGTCAATTTTGATGATTACAGGTTGCGTGGGAGATCTTCACGCCGTTGCTTCACAGGATTGACAAAGGAGAAGTGAAGTCAATCCCATACAAACCAGGAAGCCGAGGACCGAAAGAAGCTGATCAGCTACTAGAGAAAGCTGGTTACCTTCAAACTCATGGCTATATCTGGATCCCTCCTACATTATAAACACACAATACATGCAGCCACATGTATATGTATATGTATATGTATATGTATACGGTAAGTACACAGCTAGACAGTTCTTGCTGAATAATAATGTTTCCCTGAGTTTTGGTGTTTGTATGTGAACCTGAGTGAAGTACTTGTGCTGCTCACTTTGAGACCTGTCTTTGTCTTGTGTTTGCTTTTGTGGTCATTGGTTCCACTAATTGCAAAGCGGCTTTGTAGAAAAATAAAAATCTCTATATATAAAGTTAGCTTTTTTTCTCTTTTCATGCATCCATATCATCTACATGTCATCATTTAATAGGTTTTACTTGCATAATTAAATTAATTAGTAATTCATTATTACACATATAACAAAAGCTTATAATTAATAATGTATAGAAAATAAAAAAAATTTCTATAACCATTGATATTTGACGTATTCTCTTTTATATTGCAAAATGAAAATATAACAATAGAAGAAAAAAAATTAACTAAAAAAATTAACTGAAAAAGATATATCATCTGATTTAAGTGTAACTAATACTTTTATTTAAGTGTAACTAATATTAGTGGGAAGTAGGACGTTAAATTTAGGGTCTAAATGGTATTGGCTGAATTGCAGAATCAGACTGAATTTTTTGTAATTTTTTGTGGAATCTAACGGAATAACTTAAAACTTAAATGGTAACGGTTGAATCCGGCGGAATCTAGAGGAATTTTTGAACATAAATAAATTAATTAAACTTATGAAAATATTAATTAAATAATTTTTTGTCAAAATTAAATATTCCTGTTTATAAATTTATTAAGTTTTATAAAAAATAATATATTTGTTGAATTATATCCTAAACCTAACTTACTTCATCAATATTTTACAAATATTTTTATTATTTACCAAACAAATAAATAAGAATACATTATTCTTAAATATGTATTAATATTACAAAATTAAAATACATTATTCTTAATATATATTAGTAATTCACTAATAATACTCATCCCATTTTGTGTTTTTTTTTCAATTATGTTTTCACAATCTGAGCTTGTATATTTTGTTTGTATATATTTGTATGTGTATTTTGCAAATTAAGTTCATCATATCAACTAAAAAAAAAGATGCATACAAAAATAAATAGATAAAGAGCAATTAATGAATTGGAAATTTTTTCCAAATTAATCCAACACAACTGGTGTTGGACTAATTTTTTTCCCACTAATTCCTCCTAATTCCTCCCAATCCCTCCGGTTGTATGATACCATTTAGGGCCTAAAAGTCATGTGTAAACAAGACTTTCATCTTCTACAAATAAAAACTTAATATTTTTTAGTTTTAAAAAGTTGGAGTTTTCTGTTCAAAATAATTTTAGATTATGAAAGTTTTTGATTTAAAGCCATAGTAGAAATTATATAGTCTACGAAAATAACTAAAAACTAAAGTAAATACTTAAACTTTCATCAGTATAAAAAGACTAATGTATTTCAAATAAAAATAAAATATTAAAGTATATAGAATAAAAGAGTTAAAATTTTAATAATAAAATAGTAGTACCATAATGTCATTAAATAAATAAATATATATATATATATATATAAGAATTTCACAAATTTATTATATATTTTTTTCAATTAAATATACTATAGTTTAGATTGATTAATTTTAACAAAATTTTTTCCATAAAATGTAATCATGTTAATTATAATTTTACACGCAACACGAATTATCAATAACCAGTAATTAACAATTTTTGACAAAAAAAATGCAAGGATTTGGTGGAAAAATATATTTTCACCAATAACCCAAAACATTATATGATCGAAATTTTTCATCCCTTTCTAAAATAAATTTTTAAATATGTTAAAGTTTTAAATGATTTTTTTTTTTAACTTTAGATATAACTAATTATATTTAGTGATTCATGTTGTTATTTAAAAAAATGACTTAACAATTTTGTTAGTGTTTTAATAAGAGACTTGTTTTTATTGGAGACTAAATCATGTATCTAAGAGATTGCAACTGACAAACATCTGCTTAATTTCTAAGACAAACAAGACCCACTCGGATGACATAATTGAAACCTATAAGTCTTTGCAATATTGGATACAAAATTATATCTAAGGTTTTGTGTCAATGGCTGAAAAGAGTGTTACCAGATCTCATATCGGAAACACAATCGGCTTTTGTAGTCGGTCGTCTAATCACGGATAATATTTTGATTGCTCAGGAAATATTTCACGGGTTGAGAATAAATAAGGTGTGCAAGAATAAATTTATGGCAGTTAAAATATATATGAGTAAAATCTATGATAGGGTGGAATGACCATTTATTGAGAATCTCCTTCAGAAAATGGGTTTTGCGAAAAAATGGATTAGTTGGATGATGTGGTGCATCAGATCGGTTGAATACAAAGTTCTCCTCAATGGACAACCAAAGAGACACATATTTCCAAAACGGGACTCCGACAAAGAGATCATTTATCCCCGTATCTATTCATACTGTGTACGGTAATAGAATAGGAAACCAAGTATTCTTGTATGTAAAATATAAACACCATCTTTTAATACTTTCACGAAATTTATAAAATAGTTTTGCTTAACCAAATGATCTTTTTTTTACTTTTAAAACAATAAAGTGGGCGGAGTCAGAGGAACCTTGTTAAGACAAGTTTAAGAATCACTAATAGATGCAAACCAAAAGTACCGGTGGAAAACATCTCATATCATTGAACATATCCATGTTTTACTAACGTCAAAGGGAAAGAATCCAAATTGTCAAACGAACATTTGTGCATGATCAAAATTACACCTTCATGTCGATCCCCACTAGTGATTGAAGTTCACATCCTGCAATTAATCTCTCTAGAAAGCTAAAAGAAACGGGCTTTAAGATTTATATGAGCATCTCTTTCGTGTCTTATGTCATCTCGCTCTCAATATGATGAACAATCACATCTTGTTTATTGAATTGGCCAGAGAAATGATATTGCCTTCTTCAGAGTGCTGCTGCTGAGACTTGAGGGCCTATCTTGGTTTCTTAGACGCGCACAAACTTTATAGGAATAACTAAAATTACCACTGATGCAAAAGGAAAGTACTTTCTTTCGAGTAAAATTTCCATGGAAATATGTGTAATAACAGTGAACAGATCATGAAATTCGAGTTATCCGGTAAAGAAACCGCCCTGCAAAAAGTTTAAAAGAAACAGTTAACAGAAGATATTCACTTCGTGTAATGCCACCAATCAACACATCTTCAAGAACCACTCATTCAGCTTAAGAAGATAGGTGGGAATGTCATGACATAGAAGAAACAATTCTGAAAGACCACTCTTTACCTAAGGGCGTCTAAAAGCAGCCCACATACACAGAGCCAATCCAATTATCAACTCCAAAACAAACCTTAAAAATCCAATCATAAGACACATCAAAGCATAATCCTGGGGAAAATGGTTGATTTATTCCCCAGCTAATTGCAATTGACATTTTTATTCCCCAACTATTGGGGTTACACATTTATTCTTCGATTTGTCGTTGACCGTACAAATTAAGGATTAAAAATAGTCGACGTTTAACACTTAACAGAAATTGTTAAGTATAATTAAAATCCTACCGATTCCGGTATACAACCGGTTAACTGGTTGTTCAAGAACAAAACCTCCTTCAATTTCGATCTCGTGATGTCGTAACTCGTCGAAATTACGCCTAAGAGTTTGTTATTAGCGAGATTAATCACCGAAGCCGATGAGTAAGCGAGATTCCGGGGGATTTCTCCGGTGAATTGATTGTTGTTGAGGAGAATCGTCTAATTGTTTGTTGAAGAGATTTTCAGGAATAGAACCAATGAAACCGTTAAACCGGAGATCGAGGTAAACAAGATTTGGGATGTAGATTGTGACTTGAGGGAAAGATCCAGAGAATTTGTTGTTGCTGATATCAAGTTCTTGAAGAGAATCTAGGTTTTTGAAAGAATCTGGGATTTGACCATAGAATCTGTTGCTATTGAGATGGAGAATGGTTAAATCTGAGAGAAAAGAGAGGTCTTTGACAATGGTGCCTTTGAGATTTGCTTGGTTTAGATCTATGGAGATTACAGAGGAGCCAGAACAGAATATTCCTTTGTAATAACAGACATCTTGGCCAACCCATGTCTTAAGAACACAAATGGATCTTCTGTAATGGCGGATTTCGAGGTTTGAAGAGCATTGCAAGATTTTTCTTTGAGGGATCTGATAAATCTCACTGTTGCTTTCAATTTTTTCTCCGGGTTTAGCTCAGAGTGCTCGAGGGTCACCGTTGGGTTTGATTTCACCAAAAATTGTATTTCCGGTAAAGGTTATCAGCGGCCGCAGCCGGATTGTTCGGCGATTCCCGGTGGCGCGTCGCAACCACTAACTTGCGTTGCGATTATCTTGGGATTGAAGGTGGCTTCTTCTCCATGAAAATTTAAAGTTTGAAGCTTTTTTTTTCGCTAAGATTAAAACAAAACCTACAAAAATAGATTTTAATTATACTTAACGATTTCTGGTAAGTGTTAAACGTTGACTATTTTTAATCTTTAATTTATACAGTCAATAACAAATTGAGGAATAAATGTGTAACCCCAATAGTTTGGGAATAAAAATGTCAATTGCAATTAGTTGGGGAATAAATCGACCATTTTTCCCATAATCCTCGTAATAAAATTCCAAGACAACTGAAGAAAAGAGAACCTTAATCATATTCACAACACGTTTAATGGAACCGGGCTTACGACATGGAAGAGGTCGCTCCAACACCGGTTATGCAAATCCTTCCTTTCTCCAAAATATCAAAAAAAATCCCAAAACACAAATTAGGATTTCGAGTATTTTTCAAGCAGTTTCAAAAAAAAAAAAAAAAAAAAACAAAATCTATCAAACAAAGTATACCCGATGAAGACACCGGCGAAAATGAAACCGAAAGACTCGTCGCCCATCGCCGAAGACACCCAAAGTCACGGAGAAGATGATCCCATTATTTTCCAGAGACAGAAACGCTAGAGACCAAACAAAGAAAAATAAACAAAAGATACATAGGAAGTGACGGAGGCCGAATATCTATCGTTGCGGTAGAAATCGGTGTACGGCGGTGAGATCTGGATTTTCAGAAATCGGAACCGTCGGTCAAGGTGAAAGAAGGCAAAAAACGTGGGTGAGAAGGGAGAGGGTAATTGTGTGAGAGAAAAAGATTTTAGATTTTATTATTGTTTGTTTTTTTTATTTCTTTTTCCTTCTAAAAATTAAATGAAAATGGCATTCTTTGTAATATTAAATTTTGATATAGGGTTATAAGTCTTTTGGCAAAATATTAAAGTTATTTTAATTAGGCCTTACTCACTAAAGTTGTTTTAGTAATAAAAAATCATTCGAATTGTTCTTCTACTCGTTCCTTGGCTTCTGAATCCGATCATACCTTCAGTCCATAGGCTCTATGATAAGACTCAAACACTTCTTTATTGATATTCTCAAAATTACAAGTTGGTAAGCAACAAACCCCGAAATTGATTTGTGTCCTAGTCCCAGATTCATTGAATCTGGACTCCCTTATACTAACTCCTTCCAAACTCTCATTGCAATAGAGGGTTTATTTATAGAATCATAGACCTTTACAAACACTGAGTCTTTATCCCTCCACTAATCAACTTCTGCCACGTCTGCCTCTTTATTTTTCTTCTTCTTTGCGAAGTAAACTCTCCAAGGCTTTGGCCTATCATTACCCCCATCGACAAGAAGCAGCTTGTCCTCAAGTGCAAAGGAAGGAAACTGATGTTTCAAGTCGATTACCCGCATCCATGATGTCTCATGCACAGGCAAGTTCCTCCAAACAACTAAGGCCTCAAGATGACCTTCAGCACCATACCTTGTCTCTAACAAAGCCTGAGGTTCAACCAACAATTCATCCTCACTAGACATAGAGACAGGTAAAGGGGAAATGGTCTGTCCTTGGCCCAAGACAGGTCTAAGTTGTGACACATGAAAGACAGGGTGAATCTTCGAGGTCACAGGTAATTGCAACCTATAGGCAACCTTTCCAACACGAGCAATCACTTCGAAGGGACCATACCAACGAGCAGCTAGCTTCTGACACACTTTGTGTTGCACAGATTGCTGCTCATAAGGTCATAGCTTGAGAAAAACACAATCACCAATCTCAAATTCTAACTCTCTTCTATGCTGATCAGCATTATTCTTCATAGCAGCCTGTGCTTTCAAAAGGTGAGCCTTAACATCTTGCAACATTGCATCTCTGAGTTTTAGCATAGTCTCCAAATCCCCATTAGTAGTAGAACCTTCTTCATAACATAGCAATGTTGGTGGTTCTCTGCCATAGACCATCTTAAAAGGAGTACACTGAATAGAAGTATGGAAGGTAGTGTTGTACCACAATTCAGCCCAAGCCAAATACTTTTCCCAAGTCTTTGGGCGAGTAGAAGCAAAACACCTAAGGTAAGTCTCCAAGCACCTATTTAATACTTCTGTCTGGCCATCTGATTGAGGATGATATGCTGTTGAAAACTGCAGTAATGTACCAGAAATCCTGAAACACTCTCGCCAAAAGGAGCTCAAAAAAGCTTACCTCTATCTAAAATTATGGACTTAGGATACCCATGCAGTCTGGTCACCCCCTGGACAAACTTATGAGCCACATCAACTGCAGTAAATGGATGTCTCAGACCTATAAATTGGCCATATTTACTCAAACGATCAACCACCACCAGAATGACATTAAAGCCTTGAAACATTGGTAATCCTTTAATGAAGTCCATTGACAAAGCCTCCCAAACTTGATCAGGTAGAGGAATAGGCTGTAACAAACCAGCAGGAGCAAGTGTAGAATACTTGCTGGTTTGACAAACCCACATATTTCTGAACCATAGATCTTAACTTTTTCCAATGAAACACAGCTTGAATCCTCTTGACTGTCTTCAAGACCCCTGACTGACCCCCAAACACACCATCATGACATTCTTTGAGAATTAAAGATATGGCAAATGAAGTAGTTAGAATGACCAATCTCTGATGGTAAAACAATTTTCCATCTATTGCAGAATAACCAATCTTGACAGTATTACCTGCAGTCAATTGTGCCAGCATATCCTGGATCCAAGGATCCATGTCAATTTCTCTATAACGATCATGTAACTGGAGAGAAGAATCACAGTTAAAGCCAACAACAAGGCAGCAGAACCACCATGCAGTCTTAGTAAAGTTGATAGACTTGGCAGAGTTTGCCTAACCTTTGATGTCTTTAGCAGAGTTCGCGCAAACTCTGCTAGTGTTTAAGGGTAGTGCTGGTATTTTTCTAAAAACATGTATTATTTCTACAATTTTTGCTACGAGGATATCCCGCTTGACATTAAAGTCAGAAAACGTACAATTTTAAACTATTTCTTCTATTTAGAATCCCAAAACCAAAAAAGAAAAGTGAGAGAAACAAAAAAGAGAGAGTAACTCTTCGGTTGGAAAAAAAAAAGGTTAACTCAATGAGGAGATTTTGTCAAGCCATTTTCACCAAGGTAAGATCTAATTTTGATTTGTAGAAAAATTTGATTTGTAGAAAGTTTTGATTTTTTAAAAAAATTGAGTTTTAGAAAGTATTTTAGTTCGATTAAAATCAAAACTTTCTAAAAGTCAAAACTTTTAAAAAATCAAAAATTTCTACAAATCAAAACTAGATTTTACGTTGGTGAAAATGGCTTAACAAAGTCTCTTCATTAAGTTCATCTTTTTTTTTTCCAACCGAAGAGTTCCTCTCTGTATTTTTTTTTCTTCCTCTATGATTTTCTCACTTCTCTTTTTTTGGCTTAGAGATTCTAAGAGTGTTACTTAATAATGAATTTTAATAAAGTTTAAATCTAAGCAGAATCTACTGTTATCGGTGAAATACGAAGTTTCAGGTGTTCGACGAAGTTAAAAAATGTGCTCGAACGGCGGAAAAAGATAACATCACTTGATTTTCGCTAATTTCATATCTGTTTCGCGATAGTAGACTTCAGGTGAAATCTGCTAGTCAACGAAGATGTTAGATTTGCAATTGACCATTTTTGGAAATATTTGAAGGAGACTTCACTTGAAGTCTGCGCGTTTTCCTTTGGAAACAAAAAAAACTCGTGCAGACTTCAATTGAAGTCTTCGTAAAAGTGAGGTTAGTTTTGCATTTGACCAAAATTTTGACTTTACAGAGCAGACTTCACACTAAATCTGGTCAAACCAGACTTCATCTGAAGTCTCCTCTGTAAAAAATCGAGGTCAATGTCGCATTTGACTGAAACTTTGACTTTTTATAGCAGACTTCTGGTGAAGTTTACTATGTAGGGAGAGGTTAGTTTCGCATTTGACCAAAATTTCGAACAATTGACCAGGAAAAACATTAATTCGCAGACTTCGCGTGAAGTCTGCGACTTATTTAAATAAATAGGAGACTTCGGGTGTAGTCTCCTATTTATTTAATTCGAGATTTTGGTCAAACACAAAACTAACCTCTCTTTTCAGAGTAGACTTCACCTGAAGTATGTAGGATTTGCAGACTTCATCCGAAGTCTGCTCCAAAAGTCAAACTTTGGTCAATTGCAAATCTAACCTCCTCCTTTTCGGCGTAGACTTCACCTGAAGTCTCCTTTCGGGAGCAGACTTCATTTGAAGTCTGCGCTGTTTTTACAGTGTTCTGCGTATTTGCGCAGATTTCAGGTGAACTCTCCTCTAGAAAGTCAAACTCTGTTCAATTGCAAAACTAACCTTTTTATTTTGCAGACTTCGGGTGAAGTCTACTCTAATAAAGTCAAATTGTTGGTCAAATGCAAAAGTAACCTTCATTTTTACTGAGGAGACTTCAGGTCCAAACTCCATAGACTTCGGGTGAAGTCTACTCCGTGATATGCCTTAATTGCAAAAGTAACCCAAAGATACAGACTTCACCTGAAGTCTGCTACGTAGACTTCAACCAAAGTCTGTATTTTAAAATTTATATCTTATTTATAATGAATTTTTTACATTTTCTTGTTCTCACATGTGTGTTAGTTATTTTTTTTGGTTATGTATGAGTTGGACATTTTTATGTGTAATATTGATGGGGTAAATCAATTTTATTATTTAATTAGACTTTTAGCACATTTGTGTAGACTTCATATGAAGTCTATAGAGTTTGCAAACTTCGGGTGAAGTCTGCTTCGCAATTACGATCGGTAATGTGTTTTTTATATGCTTTTTTACAGAGAATGGTTCAATTACCTGTTGTTTATGGAGAATGAGTTATGGAAGATAGGTCATGGCAATTTGTGGTGGATAATCAGAGAGGAGGGAGAATGTTCTTTTTGAGTGATGGTTGTACACATGGTGAACTTGTTGAAATGGCACAAGATGATTATAAGCTAGACAAAAAATCAGAGTTGGTGGAGATCACTTATTCATTACCGGAATCAATGTTACAACATATGGCTCCGGATACACCTCCTATGCATGTCACAAATGATAGACAAGTTCGGAAGTTGATCGAGCTAAGTAGAACGCATGTTATACGTCTTTGTGTCTCGAGTCGCTTCGAAATGGATACTGCCAATAATGACGATGTGGATGGACTTGCGGATGGTGATTGTGATGAATATGCAAATGAAGATACAGACGAAAATGCAGAGGAATGTAAGGATGAGGATTCGTGTGGGTCTGATGGTGGTGATGTTATTGGTAATTTGGATGATGATGCGAATGGAGATGATGGTATTGAAGCTACTGATGGTGTCGATGAGGATTACAGTGAGTATGGAAAAGTGAAAGATGAGGATGAAGATGATATCTCATTTGATTTCCTTGGTGTCAAGGAGCGTTGTGTTGGCCAAGGAGGAAGATCAAATACGACATGGTCCGATAATATATTTGTCAAACAGAGTTTTGCTAGCAAGGGTGAGCTGGTTAAAGAATTGCGATTGACGGCGGTGATGTTAAGATTTGCATTCAAAGTATATAAGTCTAGGAAAACTCTGTTCGTGGCTACATGTTGTGTGAAAGGATGCAGGTGGACCAATATTAGTCATATTGGTCCAACAAGTTATACGAGCGTAATTTCGTACCACGTATGTTAGTCTCGTCAAATATCTCAGCCGTTAGCTTCTCCCTAATAGCTTTGATGTTGGCATCACACAGCGTCGAAGGAAATGTCATTCCGAGAGCATGGCATTCAATATACTTCAAACAATACACTCCACAATCCTCACTTTGCACGTTTTGGGGTACTCTTGATCCTTTTATCCACTCATGCGTGAAGGCATCATATAAATTCTTGTGTCTTTCCTCTGCTTCACATAACTTACGAAGTAGATAAGGCAGCATAACGGCTATAGGCTTCACTGCCTCAGAAATGACCTCATCCTTTGCGTGAACAACAGAACTGTCCCAGACAACAATGTGTCTCTCTGGAATTGATATCTAAATATCTACCCAATGATCACGAGTTATGTTTAATGTGGAGTATATATCATCCACTTCGAGCCCCCATGTCTTATTTGTTTTGCAATAAGCTGGTTCTTCACATGTATAGTAATCACACGCTCTAGCAGGTAAGAGTTTACAATAACCGTCTTCATTTGCAGGAAAGTCAACAAAGTCCTGGTACTTGGCAGTCCACATCGTGCCAAAAGAGTATCAAGGAAGCAAATTCTATCGCTCCTAAACCACTCCGGATGCTTCAAGAACCGAAGCCTCAGTAGATTTATCCCAACATCCATGTGCTGCAAGAATAAAATAAAAGACAACAAAACAGAATGGTTATAAACTAAGAATTTTGGCAGAAGACTGCTACAGAAGTCTGCTACATGTAGCAGGAATAAAACCCTAAGAACCATTAAAACAAGGGAAAATCGAGGATACCGAGTCATGTAGCCATTTTGTCGGTGTTCGTAGAGTCTAAAACCAAGTAATAGAAGTGTGCGACTTCCTTTTCGGATAATCACTGTCTATCATCCAAAATGCAGTTTATGATTAGTGAGATAATACCTACCATTATAAACAAATTAATACATTTATATAGCAGTTACTTACGGATCAAGTTTCAGCCAATCAAGTACACCTTCACCTTTTGGTTATCAACATGATCAAAAGGATGATATCCTTTTTCTTTTGGAATGATTACCTTAGCGGTGCTATTTCCAACAAAAAGATGAACCTGTGATGGAACAATCTTCCTAAGCCTTTCACTCTTTCTACGTGCCAAAATCACGCTTTTTAATTTTTGTTTTGTTTTTTTGAGCCGAAACATAATCTGTTTGTGGTTGTTTTTTGTCAAGAATCACAACACTTGATTCTCGGCCCCCATTGACACTCTCACTTTGCATTTCATTCGCGAGTTTGCATGTTAACAAACTTACTCTGCAAACAATGTCAAACCTTGTAATAAATATAAACATATTATGCAAACCAAAGTAATACTTAACATAGAGTTATCAAACACATAACCAGGGTTCAAACAAGAAATAAGAAAATTAGAAAATGAGTTTTCAACAGAAACTTAAACGAAAGTACTTCAAACAATATGAAACAAGGTGCTGTTTATTCTTTCTACTTGTTCTTTCTCCTTTTCTTGCCATTTTTTCGATCAATAGCCTTTTTGTTTTTGGGAGAGGGTTCTATACTAACCCCAACATCAGGAAGGGTGTTGTCCTCATCATCATTAGCATCTTTGACTTCATCCTTATTTTTTAGTTCCTCTTTTTTGCCACATTTCACCGCCTCTATGGACTGCTCAACAGCTTCTACCTTATCAGTAAGGACTTTGATCTTCTTTTCCCAACTATAAAAACCCTCTGTTATCTTCGAAGACAACTTCGTAAAGCAAACATCAAAGTGTGATGTGATGTTACTTTCTGTACCAATGATGATCCTCATCCACACTCCAAGAAATCGATGCACGAGACCTCTTTCGGCTTTCTTCATCAGAGTCAATGCTTCTTCTGTTGTCCACAATACCTGTTTCAGACTTCACATTATTGGAGATCCTTAACAGATATCAGAGAAAATCAGAGAATAAGGCTTCTTTTGTTGTCCATAGTACCTATTTCAGACTTCACATTATTGGAGACCTTAACACCCATGACTGGCCAGTGAGTTTTGGTCCACTTCCAGCCTCCATCATCGTACATTGCTTTGAGAATGTTGTCAATCGTCACATATTTTCCATCATCATCCCACAATGGAAACATTTGATCGAATGTTACGCTGAATCGTCTCCATCTGTGGCTTATCAACACAATCATGTACCGCCTGACAATTGTTGGGGTCAGTTTTCACCCCATCGAGATCAACTGCTAAAAATACTAAGTATGGAGGAAAGCAAGTAATGACGAGCCAATGTTTGGCTAGGCGACGAGCCAACACTTGGCTCGGTAGCAAGGAGTGATGGCGAGCCAACATCTTGGCTAGGCAGCAAGGAGAAAGAAGCAGGAGACGAGCCAACACTTGGCTCGGTAGCAAGGAGTGATGACGAGCCAACATCTTGGCTCGGTAGCAAGGAGAAAGATGGCGACGAGCCAAACTTGGCTAGGCAGTGGAAGGAGCAGGAGACGAGCCAACACTTGGCTCGGTAGCAAGGAGAAAAGAGTAACGAGCCAACACCTTGACAAGCTCGGCAACACGGTGAGCTGGCAAGCTCGGCAAGCAGGCGAGCTTGGCAACACGGCGAGCCGGCAAGCTCGGCAGCACGTTGACAAGCTCGGCAACGCGGTGAGCTGGCAAGCTCGGTAAGCAGGCAGGCTTGGCAACACGGCGAGTCGGCAAGCTTGGCAGAACATTGACAAGCTCGGTAACACATTGACAAGCTCGGAAATACGGCGAGCCAGCAAGCTCGGCAAGCAGGCGAGCTTGGAAACATGACGACTAGCCGACGAGATCGGTGACACAATGGCAATATTAGTAAGTATGATAATCCGGCAAGCCTAGCGATGAAACAAACATCTGAGTAACCATGGGCCGAGCCCAAGGTTATGAAGAGTAGGTTGAGAAAGGCCAAGTTCGCAATGATGACGAGCTGTAATCCCTAGCTCGGCACCTCGGCAGCAGGGAGGAGTAGAACGAGACGAGCCAACATCTTGGCTCGGCAGCAGGAAAAAGTAATGACGAGTCAATATCCAGCTCGGCGACAGGAAGAGGGAGCAACGAGCCAACGTTTGGCTAGGCATTAGAAAAGGTGACGAGCCAACATTTGGCTAGGCATTACGAAGAGGAAGCAATGAGCCAAAACACCTGGCTCGGCGACAGAGGAAAGATGAAGACGAGCCAAACACTGGCTCGGAGGTAAAGAGAAGACAAGCCAAACACTTGGCTCGGCAGCAGAAACCAACAAACAGTGACGAGCCAACATGTTGGCAAACCAACGAACGGTGACGAGCCAACATGTTGGCAAACCAATGAACGGTGACGAGCCGATATGTTGGCAAACCAACGAATGGTGACGAGCCAACATGTTGGCAAACCAACTCCCTGGCTTGGCATCAGGGAGAAATGGGCAATGAGCCAGCCTATCGATGACCCAACAAAGCAACAAGCCCAGCATCTTGATGGGAAGACTACAAGACATTGGTGGGCCGAGGCGACGAGGCAAAGGAAGAAGCCCACGAAAACCAGAGAAAGGAAATCCCGAAGAATAAAGAAGTTTTCCTTATTCATTTAGGAAAAAAGCTAGCCGACCTATTTTTGTATAAATAGACGATGTACCTCTTTGAAAAGGGGATCCGAAAATTGACCTAGCAAAACACCTATTACTTTATAAACAGCTTTCGAAACAGCTTGAATAAAATCTCCATCTTTGGATCTCAGTTTCTTGGTTTCTTTACATAGAAGTTTGTCGAATCCCTAAATTCTCCTTACAAGTTTTTGATTGTGCGAGTTTTGACTCCCACAATTTGGCGCCGTCTGAGGGGATTCTTTCAAACTTTCTGACACCTTAGAACCACTTGATACGAGATCTGAAGCTATGACTACCGACGGAGACCGAAGCGGTGACGATGCGAGCAACACCGGCGTCGATCCCCCCAGGACAGGAACCAATCTGCCTCCAGCGAATACGGAAGGCACCACAGAAACTTTAACAGAATTGAAGAACATGATAACCGCGTTGCTGAAGAAGGCCGAGGAGCAAGACAAGCTGAACAGCTCGCTAACAGAGAGAATTGAGTCACTAGTAACCGATAGCCGAGCCAGAAACTTACGATCTGGAGGAGTCGGCTCAACTATGAACCCACCTGTTAGCGGAATAACCAGACGGCTTGGCCTAAACCCGACGGCCCTGGATTTTTCAACACCACGCGACGCACCAAGGACTTTGGGAGGGTTACCACCGCCACATCCAACAAACGAGCAGGTACCCGCGGTGACAAGATCAAATATCACCGAACTACCCCGACTGATCCAAGGTACAAGAGGAACCAGGGATGGATATAACCTACGCACCGACGTTGGATCGGCTACAGCAATCATTCTTGATGAAGAAGGAAACCACAACGCAGAAAATCTTGCTGACGAGGGGTTCGCACCAGAGATAACAGAACCCCGAGCTAGCGAAGGCGATATTAACCTAAACCGAGCCAGGAATTCTGCAGAGGAAGAGGAAAATCTCCTCTGGGTCCAACGAGCGCAGTTTGCTGATGAACCAAGGACGACGAGCCGAGCCCAGAGGGAAGAGTTGGACGAAATCCGAGCCTCATTGATTCGAGCCACTGCTGAGATGAAAGCCGTCCGATCCCAGGTACACAAAGCAACCAGTAAAGTCCCAGAGATTGACCGCGTATTGGAAGAAGCACACAATACACCATTCACAGCCCGAATTACCAAGGCAAGGATCTCCGACCCAGGAAAGATCAAAGTCCCAATCTACGAAGGGACAACCGACCCAAAGGAACACATAACGGCGTTTATCATAGCAATGGGTCGAGCCAATTTTAGAGAAAAAGAGAGAGATGCTGGTTTCTGCTTGGTATTTGTGGAACATCTAAAGGGTGCAGCCCTCCAATGGTTTTCAAGATTAGAGCGGAACTCCATCGATGATTTCCAGCAGCTGTCTGCCGCCTTCCTGAAGCATTACTCCATGTTTATGGATCGAGGGGCCTCAGATGCCGACCTATGGACATTAACTCAAGGGCCTACAGAGACATTGTGAAGCTTTATAGGGAGATTCAAAGCAGTAATGTCAAAAGTGGAAGGCGTAAGCGACAAGGCCGCTGTGCTCGCGTTAAAAAGGGCTCTGTGGTACGAATCCGAATTCCGAAAAGAGATTGCTCTAAACACGCCACTATCAATTCAGGATGCACTGCACCGAGCCTCAGATTTCATAGTCAATGAAGAAGAGATGAAGATTTTGTCTCAGAAGTATGGAGCCGCCAAAGCGACGAACCGTTCTTTCCAAATCCCGAGCCAACCTCCTCAAAAGAAGAATACTCAAGGGAACGGGTATGTACACCACGAGAGACCTAATTTTGGAGGAGCCCATAACTACCAGGTGGGAACGAGCCAAGGTAAAACATCCTGGAACACCTGGACACGGAGTCAAAGTTCGTACGACGAAAAAGCTTACTGCGAATTTCATCACATGCACGGTCATTCGACTGCCAACTGCCGAACCTTGGGAATGAAGCTCGCGGCAAAGCTGGTAGCCGGAGAACTCGGTAGCGCAGTCAGCTTAAAAGACTTCGAACAAGAAGGCGAAAAAGATCAGCCGAACCAGACAAGTCAAAATGATGATACACCCAAGCGAGGAAGACGAGATGACGAGGCGACGCAGTCAGGTTCTCGAAGAAGAATAAATATGATAATGGGTGGATCACAATACTGCTCGGACACGGTGTCTTCAATCAAGGCTTTCCAGCGGCGAGCCGATGCGAGTGTAAACTGGTCAGCACCCTCCAAACTTCCTAACGATGTTATTTCGTTCGAAGAAAGGGAAACCACCGGCATCGACAGACCACATAATGACCCCCTCGTGATAGAATTAATCGTCGATGATTGCGATGTCGCCCGAGTTCTGATAGACACAGGAAGCTCCGTAGATGTGATCTTCCGGGAGACTCTCAGATAGACACAGGAAGCTCCGTAGATGTGATCTTCCGGGAGACTCTCAGAAGGATGAACATAGACCTGGACAAAATCACAGCCGCGCCGAAGCCTCTAACTGGATTCTCGGGAGAGACGACCATGACCCTTGGAACAATAAAACTCCCCGTCCGAGCTGAACAGGTGACCAAGATAGTGGAGTTTTCGGTTGCAGATCATCCTGCGATCTACAATGTGATCATGGGCACACCCTGGATAAACTCGATGCGAGCTGTACCATCGACCTATCACCTCTGCATCAAATTTCCGACCCCTGGGGGAATCAAAACAATTTGGGGAAACCAAAAGGAATCCCGCATATGTTTTCTAGCCGAACACAAACTTAGGAACCCCGTCACAGAGATCACCACCAGGAGAAAGAAGATGAAGACGGAGAGAGAACCCGAGAAGGAGTTGGCAAAACTCTTATAGCAATTACAGATCACGGAGGATCGCGAGTGGGAAAGCAAACCAACTTGCGACCCCGTCGTCTCGGTGAACATAGATGGCAATCACCCAGAACGCTGTGTCGAAATAGGGGCCGAGCTGAAAGATCCAATAAGGGGAGAGCTGATTTCTTTCCTTAAAAAGAACCTACACACCTTCGCGTGGGCAGCTGAAGATATGCCCGGCATCAGCATCAATGTAACGTGCCACGAGCTGCACGTGGACCCAACCTTCAAACCCGTCAAACAGAAAAGGCGAAAACTTGGTCCAGACAGAGCACAAGCAGTAAATGACGAGGTGGAACGATTACTACGTGTGGGATCGATAGTCGAAGCAAAGTACCCAGACTGGCTCGCTAACCCTGTGGTGGTTAAAAAGAAAAATGGGAAATGGCGTGTATGCGTGGACTTCACCGACTTGAACAAAGCCTGCCCCAAAGACAGCTTTCCACTGCCGCATATTGATCGATTGGTGGAAGCGACAGCGGGCAACAAACTCCTCTCATTTATGGATGCCTTCTCCGGATACAACCAAATCCTAATGAACCCAGACGATCAAGAGAAGACGGCGTTCATCACAGACCGCGGGATATACTGCTACAAAGTCATGCCGTTCGGTCTAAAAAATGCTGGAGCCACTTACCAGCGATTAGTGAACCGAATGTTCGCTGGCCAACTGGGAAGACAATGGAAGTGTACATAGACGACATGCTGGTGAAGTCTTTAGAGGAGGAGGATCACGTAACTCACCTGGAAGAATGTTTCAAGCAGCTGAATCTGCATAACATGAAGCTGAACCCAACCAAGTGCAGATTCGCGGTCACGTCTGGAGAATTCCTTGGATATCTGGTCACCCACCGCGGAATTGAAGCTAATCCGAAGCAGATTGATGCACTCATACAGATGGTGTCGCCGAAGACAAAACGTGAAGTCCAGAGGCTAACTGGACGGGTCGCCGTGCTGAATCGTTTTATCTCTCGGTCAACTGATAAATGTTTGCCCTTCTACGATACGCTACGTGGGAACAAGAAGTTTGAATGGACAGAAAAATGCGAGCAGGCGTTTCAACAGCTTAAAGAGTACATAGCCAGCCCTCCAGTACTTACGAAACCGGTAGATGGCGAGCCACTGTTTCTATACACGGCCGTTTCGGCCACAGCGGTAAGTGGTGTACTCATCAGAGAAGAGCGCAGCGAGCAGAAGCCAATTTTCTATGTTAGTCAAACTCTCACCGACGCTGAAACACGGTATCCGCAGATGGAAAAGCTGGGATTGTCTGTGGTAATGTCCGCTCGAAAACTGAGACCATACTTCCAGTCACATTCGATTGTAGTTTTGACTACCTTCCCACTGCGATCCATCTTGCATAGCCCTAGCCAGTCCGGGAGATTGGCAAAGTGGGCAATAGAGCTGAGCGAATATGACATCGAATATCGAAGCAGAACCTGCGCCAAATCTCAAGTCCTAGCCGACTTCTTGATAGAACTCCCAGAGGAAGTGATAGAAGAGCCGGCTCCGAGCACAATATGGAGGCTTCACGCGGATGGATCATCATCAAAACAAGGATCCGGAGTGGGAATACGGTTAACCTCTCCAACAGGCGAAATCCTCGAGCAGTTATTCCGCCTGGGTTTTCGTGCATCTAATAACGAGGCAGAATATGAAGCTTTGATAGCTGGAATGAGACTTGCTCTTGGACTCAAGGTTTCGCACGTCCAAGCCTACTGCGATTCACAGCTGGTGGTCAACCAAGTTAGCGGCGAGTACACAGCCAGAGACGACCGAATGGAAGCTTATCTAAAGATTGTCAAAGGACTGGCTGCACAGTTCGAAGAATTCACATTAACACGGATACCACGCGGGGAAAATACTTCGGCAGACGCGCTAGCAGCACTCGCATCCACCTCCGATCCGGACTTGAAAAGAATAATCCCAGTGGAATTCATCAAAAACCCAAGTATCAACCTCTCTGACACCGTGAACGCAGTCACTCGCTCCCAAACAGCCACTCAGGCCGAATCTATATCCGAGCCAAATTTAGCCGAAAAGGACAGCACCGACACCACTGCTCTAGGGGATAAAAATATGCAACCATCGGTGGAGGTCACGGCCATTGAGATGGAGGAAGAGCCTGAAACAGACCCTCCAGACGACGGAGAGACGATGGAGATGGAGGAAGATCCACAACCAACTAAAGAAGATTACGGATGCGACAAAGAATGGATGGGAGCAATTCGCGTATACATCATGGATGGTGAGGTACCATCAGACAAATGGGCTGCCCGAAAACTCAGAGCTCAAGCTGCCCGATACGTTCTTTTCGATGGAAACATCTTCAAGTGGAGATTCTCAGGACCACTAATGGTTTGTGTCAAAGGCACCCAAGCAAGAAACATCATGGAAGAGGTCCATAGTGGCTCATGTGGTAATCACTCCGGCGGAAGAGCTTTAGCAATCAAGATCAAGCGTCACGGTTATTATTGGCCAACTATGGTGAAGGACTGTGAAAAGTTCTCCGCCAGATGCGAAAAATGCCAACGACATGCCCCAATGATTCACCAACCTACGGAGTTGTTGTCATCAATCTCAGCGCCCTACCCTTTCATGCGCTGGTCAATGGACATCGTCGGGCCTCTGCATAGATCCAAACAAAAGAGGTTCTTGCTGGTCTTGACAGATTACTTCTCCAAATGGGTAGAAGCAGATTCTTATGCCAACATAAAAGACGCCCAAGTGGAAAATTTCGTCTGGAAGAATATTTTATGCCGACACGGAGTTCCATACGAAATCGTCACAGACAACGGCTCACAGTTCATCTCTGCAAGGTTTGAAGCTTTTTGCGAAAAATGGAAGATACGACTTAGCAAATCCACGCCACGTTATCCACAAGGGAATGGGCAAGCTGAAGCAGTAAACAAGACTATCCTGGATGGCCTGAAAAAACGCCTTGATGCAAAGAAGGGACGCTGGGCAGATGAACTCGAAGGAGTATTGTGGTCACACCGCACCACTCCGCGACGTGCCACTGGAGAGACACCCTTTGCTCTTGTCCATGGTACCAAATGCGTCATCCCAGCTGAAGTCCGATATCCTGGCGTCCGCCGCAGACTTCTTTCTGGACAGGAAGGACTGAACCACCTCATGCTACTCGATGAGTTGGACTTGGTTAACGAACGAAGAGATCAGGCACTGGTTCAGATTCAAAATTATCAACAGGCAGCAGCCAAGTATTACAACGCTAACGTCAGAAGTCGCAACTTCAAAGAAGGTGATCTGGTTCTCCGCAAAGTTTTTCAGAACACAGCCGAAACGAACGCTGGCAAACTAGGAGCAAACTGGGAAGGACCCTACAAGATCACCAAGGCAGTTCGACCAGGAGTATACGAGCTTTCAAACATGCTTGATGTTCCGATACCAAGATCTTGGAACGCAATGCACCTAAAGAGGTATTACCACTAAATCACTTCACATGAACTACGGGACGACTTGATCCCTGAAAAGGGTACGTAGACAGCTCATCTTCGGATGGGTTCAGTTGTCCCCCTCCTCAAAAAAGGGGGAGGGGGGGTGGGTACGTATACATGTATACTCCCACACCTCGCATCATTCTTTAAAGGTAATAACTTCAAACTTTTTCTAGCACAACTCGTCATTTAGTCGACACAAGTTACATCCTTACATCCTTCATGGATATTCTTCACCTCGTCTGTTGCTGGCCACAACATGACGAACGACCACATCCTTTATGGATTTTAACCACTATCTCTATACGGGATAGGGTTCTCAACACCCTCTTACGGGTATAAAAGCGCGCTATACAAATCCTGACCGGGTATATCCTGGTCTAATATCCGAAAGGTATATCCTGGATGATATTCTTACAAGTTTATCTTTGAGAGGGACCCGTAAGTCGAAAACTCGCAAGTCTTAACACTCAAATTGAACTCTAAAACCCAGTAAACATCTCCTGGTACACTGGTCATAAACATCTCTGAAACATGAATACTAAACCTACCGGTTAGTATGAGATTTTAAATATGTTTCATCGTCAAAAGAACGGGAATGTAAGCCGGAATACCGCAAACCCTAAACTGACAACAAAGCACTCAATACAAAGACAACCATGCTTCTACTAAACAAAATATTTCGCAGTGTCACATCGGAGCAAAAGTCAGAGATTACTTGAGCAAAAACATGAACAGAAAACCCAAACAAAGAGTCACGCTTACAAACAAGCAATCACTACAAAAAGGTGGATAAAGCCATCCAGGCACTTAGGTTCATAAAACAAAAGAAGAGTTTCGAGTTAACGGAGCATGAGTCAGTTGAGAGAATCCAGCTCGATAGCCTTCTCCTCGGCAAGCGCAGCAACTCCCGGTGCACCGACATTGGAGCCGGCAAAATCTACAACTCCAACCTTTGCTGCTGCATTCTCTACTGGCTCGCTCCCAAGGAAGGTGTCCACAGAGTCAGAGGAAACCGGCGAAAGCATCAAATCCTTCTTCAGCTCGGCCTCAATTCTCTCGAATTCATCAGCCGCGTCGGCTAAATCGACCCTCCACCCTGCCAACTTTGCCGCCTCGGAGTCCAGAGCAGGCGCATCATCTTTTTGCAGTATCTCGAGCAACTGCAGGTTGCTGTCAACTTGGGCTAAGTCAAGCTCCTTCTCCTTTGCGGTCTTCAGCTCCTCAATACTCTTCTCAATTTTGGCTAGCCGCTCCCGATACTTCTCTGACGCCTCTCACCTCGCTGCCTTCTGGGCCTTTTTAACATCTGCCTCATGCAGGGCTCGAGAAGCGACGAGCTGCCGTTTCAGAGACTCAATTTCGGCAGCTTTTTTCTGCTTAGAGCGGTCCAGCCTCATCGCCAGGTCACCTGTTTTGTCCCACTCATCCTTGAGATACGCCTTCTCCTTCTCAAGGGTCTCAATCCGAGCTGAGGCAGTTGCCAGTTCATCAGCATGCTTTCCCTCCAGCTCGGCAACCCTGCTTCGGAGGAAAGACACGTCCTTCTGAGCATCCTCGATTTGGCGCCTGTCCTTCCGCACGTCTTGCTCAAAGGCGGCGACGATCTTGTTTATGGAAGCAACAAACTGGCCATAAGAAGAAACAATCAGCACTTAAAAGTTTTTGTTCTTTTTCTTGGTAAAACATTGAATCTGCGAAATACCTTGGTGCCTCGGAGCGACATGTCCGTGTACAAATCGCCATGAGAGAGGACATCGACAGGCGGTAGTCTGTCTCCCGAGCAGTGAACCTGCGAGAAGAGGGTCGCTGAAGCCTCGGCGTCGTTACAGATCGGCGCGGATCCTTCTTGTCCGAGAGACGATGGCCTTGGCTCAGCAGGAGTTGGATCGGTATGTCTCTGGCATTTTCTCTTCTGCTTTTCCTTGGCTTTTTCTTTCTCAGGCTCGGAGGCAGCTCGTTTCTTCCCATCACCGTCGTGTTGGACAAACGCCGAGCCAGAAGGCCTAGCAACAGGAACGATAGCGGAAACCACTTCCCTGGCTTCGGCGTCCAAGGCTGACGGCTCGGAGAGAAGATGTGCCTCCATTTCAGTCATGGTTCGGCCAAGCATCTCGGCAACTGGCTCGGCTGTTTGTTCGCTTGTGTTAGCTATTTCACCAGCTCGGCCAGCCGCTTCTTTCTCCTTCAGAGCCTGCTTGTCACGGATGGTCAACCTTTTTCCCATATTTCTTCTTCTTAGGGGACTTGGCTCTGGAGAGTCGGATTCCGAGCTGTCAGAAACTTCAACACCGGCGAAAGTGGCTCGGGCTTTTTCGACTCTTTTCAGGGAAAAATGTTTTTCCCAATGGCACCTTCTCTCGGCAAGTGTGTTCCGAAGCGAGAGCGTGTCTTCCGGGTAACGTGGGAGAATCTGCCGAACTGCAAAAACAAAGAAGAGGAATCAATGGTCAGCTCGCTACGAAGAAAAACATTAACAAATCTCCTGAAAAGTCTACGGCTCGCCCACCAATGGTTCCCCACTCCGTTTTTACGTAATGGATGCTTTTGGCTTCGACTGTAGCATCGTTGATAGGAACAAAGAAAAAATAGTTCCCCAATCTCCATCTTTGCTTCGGAAGCCTTCGATAATCTTCCTTTGCTTCTTATTGGAAATGTAATAGGCTCGGGAGTTCTTGATCTTTCGGAACTCAAGAAACTGTCGAAGGTGGGAAATACGAACAGTCACGTCACACTCATAGCTCCGAACCAGGATCCCAACTAGATGACGCATCCCAAAGGCGTAATTTGGCTCGGCGCTAACCCATGCTTGTACAGAAAGCGGACGATCAAGCTAGGGATCGGAAACCAGAGCAGACAACCGTAGAAAAAACTCTCATAGAGAGTGAAATACCCAGGTGGAGGAGATTCGGCTCGGTCTGTTGAGGCTGGAACAATCAGATCTACATCCTCTGAGATATTGAAACGATGCCTCAGTGCCTCCAAAGATTCAACAGTGCATAAAGACGAACCAGGTGGGTCGGGTCGTCTCTTTGGAGCTTTTTTCTTAGGCTTTCGCCTCGTCGATGTGCTAGCCTGGTGGCTCGCAAACAATCTCTCCAAACGCATTTTTTCGGCCTCGTCAATAACATATTCTGTTGGCTCGGCTTTAAACTCTTCGAGAGCCCTTTGTATCAAGGCTGCCTCGGCATCCGCCTCGGCATCAAATGCTTCGTCTATCAGAGATGGGACAACAATCTGCAGTCGACCCCGCGGAGAACTAGGCCCAGCTGGCTCGGAAACCTCTGGAGATAAAATCATCTTTCGTCCCAGCAGTGAAGCAGAAGTTGCCGAACCAATAGAATCTTCCAGCTCGGCGATATGAGACATTGAGGATTTTGGCTCGGCGATATAAGATCGAGGAATTTGGCTCGGAAACAAACTGAACACTTAGCAAAAATTTGGAAATAACTTTGGCTCGGAGACAGAGAAGATCGGGTCGGAAAACTCAAGCATCCACCGTGGAAGTTTGAAGATGGCTCGGAAAATACAAGATCTCGCCGGAAGAATTTGAAGGTGGATCGGAAAATGCGAGAAGACGCCGAGCCACGTTTGAAGATGGGTCGGAAAATTCAATAGTGGCGGCAGCGGAACAGAAGAATCGATGAAACCCTAGCCAACTACTTAAACAAAAAAAGAGAAAAGAGGAGAGAGAAGAGAGCTACCTGATTTTTCGGAAATGAAGAAAGGTGAGTTATGAGGAAGTGAGACAAAGATCTGAATATAAAGAAGCATGGAATTACAGCGCGTGACGCCACGCAGCCTCGGGAACATGCGAAATGCTTACAGTTCCCAATAAAGTTGTAATCATGAACAGAGACACTTCAAGCCAACATTACTGCCGAGCCAAAAACACATCACTTATTGGGATGGTTCGGCAGCATATCAGAAGAAGACGGCTCGGTGAAATAACAATCTAAGCCAAAACAGCTCGGTCGAACGAATGATAAGTTGGCTCGGCAGCATGACAAAGGTGTCGGTTCAGCAATATAAAAACAGATATATCACATGCCAAAGTGGCTCGGCAACGCAATCGAAGATGAATCGGCAACACGTCAAGGGGTTTGGCTCGGTGATACGATACTCCAGTGTTGGCTCGGAAATAAAACACCTTGGTAACACTCAGTTCGGCTCGGCATGTGTCAATAATGCCCGGATGACAACTTCACCACAAAGCTGGCTCGGTAGCCCAAACAGAGTTGATCTCGATCTTGACTTTTCACCTCGTCACTATTACCAGTAATACTGCCAAGCTGGAGGGCTAACTGTTGGGGTCAGTTTTCACCCCATCGAGATCAACTGCTAAAAATACTAAGTATGGAGGAAAGCAAGCAATGACGAGCCAATGTTTGGCTAGGCGACGAGCCAACACTTGGCTCGGTAGCAAGGAGTGATGGCGAGCCAACATCTTGGCTAGGCAGCAAGGAGAAAGAAGCAGGAGACGAGCCAACACTTGGCTCGGTAGCAAGGAGTGATGACGAGCCAACATCTTGGCTTGGTAGCAAGGAGAAAGATGGCGACGAGCCAAACTTGGCTAGGCAGTGGAAGGAGCAGGAGACGAGCCAACACTTGGCTCGGTAGCAAGGAGAAAAGAGTAACGAGCCAACACCTTGACAAGCTCGGCAACACGGTGAGCTGGCAAGCTCGGCAAGCAGGCGAGCTTGGCAACACGGCGAGCCGGCAAGCTCGGCAGCACGTTGACAAGCTCGGCAACGCGGTGAGCTGGCAAGCTCGGTAAGCAGGCAGGCTTGGCAACACGGTGAGTCGGCAAGCTTGGCAGCACATTGACAAGCTCGGTAACACATTGACAAGCTCAGAAATACGGCGAGCCAGCAAGCTCGGCAAGCAGGCGAGCTTGGAAACATGACGACTAGCCGACGAGATCGGTGACACAATGGCAATATTAGTAAGTATGATAATCCGGCAAGCCTGGCGATGAAACAAACATCTGAGTAACCATGGGCCGAGCCCAAGGTTATGAAGAGTAGGTTGAGAAAGGCCAAGTTCGCAATGATGACGAGCTGTAATCCCTAGCTCGGCACCTCGGCAGCAGGGAGGAGTAGAACGAGACGAGCCAACATCTTGGCTCGGCAGCAGGAAAAAGTAATGACGAGTCAATATCCAGCTCGGCAACAGGAAGAGGGAGCAACGAGCCAACGTTTGGCTAGGCATTAGAAAAGGTGACGAGCCAACATTTGGCTAGGCATTACGAAGAGGAAGCAATGAGCCAAAACACCTGGCTCGGCGACAGAAAAAAGATGAAGACGAGCCAAACACTGGCTCGGAGGTAAAGAGAAGACAAGCGAAACACTTGGCTCGGTAGCAGAAACCAACAAACAGTGACGAGCCAACATGTTGGCAAACCAACAAACGGTGACGAGCCAACATGTTGGCAAACCAATGAACGGTGACGAGCCGATATGTTGGCAAACCAACGAATGGTGACGAGCCAACATGTTGGCAAACCAACTCCCTGGCTTGGCATCAGGGAGAAATGGGCAATGAGCCAGCCTATCGATGACCCAACAAAGCAACAAGCCCAGCATCTTGATGGGAAGACTACAAGACATTGGTGGGCCGAGGCGACGAGGCAAAGGAAGAAGCCCACGAAAACCAGAAAAAGGAAATCCCGAAGAATAAAGAAGTTTTCCTTATTCATTTAGGAAAAAAGCTAGCCGACCTATTTTTGTATAAATAGACGATGTACCTCTTTGAAAAGGGGATCCGAAAATTGACCTAGCAAAACACCTATTACTTTACAAACAGCTTTCGAAACAGCTTGAATAAAATCTCCATCTTTGGATCTCAGTTTCTTGGTTTCTTTACATAGAAGTTTGTCGAATCCCTAAATTCTCCTTACAAGTTTTTGATTGTGCGAGTTTCGACTCCCACAACAATCACCAATTTTGAAGTAACGAATTAAATCAGCAAGTTGTTCCACAACCAGCCTTATCTCTTGAAACTCTTCCATTATAGCCTCACCCCACCACTTGAATATATGGTAGCCACCATCCTATACAAACATCTTTTCCAACATAAGTTTATATTCAATATTCAAACTATTCAAACTCCAATAGCATACAAACAACACCACAAAACTCATTACCTCATGGTTACGACATCCATAGAATCTCCGACCCGGATTCAAATCTGTAGTGGATGTTTGGATAACTAGCACCAAATCGCAGTGACAACTGTCAGGAAATCCAAACAGATCTAGATCAAGGGATAGAAAAAAAAACTTACTTGTGACGGATGTGAGACTCAGATCTGCAACAATAAGAGAGAGACAAATGTAAATAAATGGTTGAGGACAAAAGCATCTAAACTACCATTTGACAAGACGGAGATGAGGAAGATGGTGGGTCAGATCTGAAGCTTACCGGTTCGAAAAGAGGAAAGAAGAAGACGATGGCGACGGCGGGTCAGATCTGCAACAAACCATAAAGAAGTGAGAAACAGATGAAGACGGAGAAGTGCTGACGGATAAGAGATGAAAACGAGTTAGAAGAGATGACGACGGAGAGAAAAGAAGAAGAACGACGGCTTACCGCTACGACAACCGACAAGAATGGAAAGCGACGGAGGTTAACGGAGAGAGAGGAGAAGCGTAAAGCACCATTTTATAGAGAGAGTGTCGAGGGTTTTTTTTACAAAATTAGGGTTACCTTTCAGTAAGTTTTGTTTATATAAGGAGGTAAAAATACGGTTAGGTTAATAATTTTCGGTTTAGCATACTTCTTTTGAAGTCTCTTAAACCTTAAATTCTCTGCGAACCCCTAAACTCTAAGTAGACTTCACCCGAAGTCTCTAAATTGATACAGACTTCACACGAAGTCTGCTACATTGCAATCTTAAATCGAATATTTTCAATAGATTATTTAAAACCCTAAATAAAAAACTTATACCAAACATTCAAAACGTTTAATATATTCATAATTTAACAATTATATGCAAATTTAAAATCTACCCTAAATCTAACCCTAAATAGAAAAGCATGTTTCTAACTTATAATGTCAAACCATTGCACATATTTCGGACTCGTAATTCGGAGACATACGCAAAATCACATACATAACTCAAAATTTAACATCCTTTATAGTTAACTCAACTTTAAAAACCGAACCCTACACTATAATATCTACAAAGTTATTTACTCTAAACCGTAAACCATAAATATGAATCCCTAAACCTAAACCATTACAACCATAAACTCATGAAACTTATAAATATCAAACAACAATAACTACCAACATGTGACCACATCAATATATAAACATATGGTTATGGACAAACTTATTTGGTATCCCATGTATTTATTTAGTATTTATTTCATTATTAGTATGTATTTCATTTATAATCTAATTTGTCTTTGTTGGTTTAATTTGTTTCAATTTTGTGAAATTTTATTTTTTATACTTCACAATTGTTTATAGTTTGGTCATGAATATAAATTTTTAATCAAACTAATTTTTGTTAATTTATAAATTTAAATATTATATGTAATTATGGAGTAGACTTCTTTTGAAATCTACAAAGTGTAGATTAGACTTCCTGTGGAGTTTACGAATTTGGCTTCTTACTAAAGTCTACATAGCAGACTTCTCGAGGGTTAAACGGTAATTGTGTGCTCCTTTTTTTATTTGGTCATAAGGGGTGTAGTTGTAATTTCACTACCCCTTTGGGTTACTTTTGCCAAATATGAGATAGGGGGTGTAAATTTGCATTTCAAATGAAGTTTTGAGTCATTTTTAGCAAATTTCCCTAAAAAGTTTGCTGAAAAGAGAGAAGAGACAAAACCGATTTTCTGCAGATGCTTCTTCGAGGAAAGCAGACAAGACTGGATATTTCCGACCTTGTATTTTATGAGTCTGTTGGAGATATTGAAAAATTTAGCCGAAAATCAGGTGGAAAACCAAGGAATCGAGTGGATTGGACAATTTTTCTAAAACTTTATTTATTTAAAATTTTGTATACTTTATTATCTACATATTCATCTTATTCTACATTATATTAATAATCTTGGTTATCGTAATAGAATGGACATTAATAGCCCACTAGACTATCCGGGTAAAAATGATACATACTAAAAATTCAAAGTTTAGAAAAATTACGTTGATGATGTTGAAGACGAGATAACACTATCCAGAATATTTACGCGTAATAAAATAATTATCACTTCTAGAACTCTTCACAATTTTTGGAAGGAGATCTAGATGACAACACCAAAAGTTTTTGATGCAGTAAAGAAAACTAGAGATTAGTTCCAACTAAATTTCAACTTTAAATATAAACATACAACACTATAATCATATTTTACTAAAATTTTTAAGATATATATATATATATATATATATATATATTCATTAAATTTATAATTATTAATTTAAACTATTATTGGGAACATCTTTTACATTGGAGCTTCGAAAAAATTATTATCTTATCGAATTTTGCTATTTTTTACATTGATCCAACTCCGAACCGAATTTTTTTATTAATTTATAGTGATTATTAATTTATAAAGGTTCTACTGTATTTGGTTTGCTTTAGATTACATTTTTAGTTTTGCTTTAGATTACATTTTTAGTTGTTATGAATATGTGTTTTTTTTCCTTGGTAGATCTTTAAACAAGTAAACGATATTATTAACTAAGGTTAGGTTCTACTGGAAGTAATGTATGCAGTCGACAATGCAAGAAACAAACGAAGACGAGGAGTAAATGCCAAAAAATAATATCTCAATGGTTTATAAAAAAAATATATATAATAAAAAGAAAAATAATGTAATACAGTGAAAATAATAATATTATATTTTTGGATATCTCACTCGAGAGTTTTTTCAAAAGTTGTGTAGGAACAAAAGAAAAGTCGTCTAGGAACAAAAGAGATGGAAGATAAACAATCCGATAAAGGTAAAAACATGAAAAGCCGAAGTCTTTTAATTTATTACTTACAAACAGTAAGAAGATTAAACATCTCTTGCTTTGGTTAGTTGATCTGCACTAAACTTGGGAGATAAGAAGATGAGCACACAAGTGGGAAGCACATGCCTTCCCGAGCTTCTCCGAGACTCAGGGACTTGTAGTATCCATCATCTCCGATGATAAAAGCTGTGTTGTACCGAACAGTATTGGAGGGATCGTTATCGTCAAACTCGATAACCACAGCGACTTTCTTCTCCTCGTCAATGAAGAAGCTCGCAGCTTCAAAGTTAAACTGAAAACCAGAAAGTGGTCTCATATCCACTTTCAAAAACCTGCTCCAGGACACCGAGTTGGGGTCAATCTTAGTGGTAACCCAAATCTGCATTACCTCAAGTAATGTATCCCACCGCTGATACAGCACAGCGAGCTGCTCTTCTCTCACACAAGCGAGTGTCACAATCTCGTCGATATAAGAGTGAAACGGAAGAGCAAGAGGCGGTCCAAACCTCTCGCTTGTAAAATCAAAGCAGATTAAAAAGTTTTCATGCTCATAAATCTCTGTAATTTCCTCATCTACTATTTTCTCTTGAGCAAAAAAGTAGCTGTTTCCCTTGAGAGTTGCGCCGCGTTGATAATACTCTACATCCCAGTGTGGAGTCACGTCAAGAACCCTCCATGAATCAGAGCTGAAATCGTAGATTTCATACCCAAATTTGTAATAGCTCAGGTTATTCGGGTTGCCCTCATCCAAAAACTTCAAGATTTTGTGCCTGCGGCTCTTCTTGTCGTACCCGAGAGCATACCTGTCACCCGAGTCGAAATTTACTCTAGGCTTGATCCACCTTGTTTGCCCCAAATACGGGTTCCAAACCACGAGACTCGAGTTGTCCTTGAGGACGTATAACAATAAGCCTTTGCAGTAATGGACTATAGAAATCTCGACTTGACCAAGTACATCTACCTGCTTTATAGATGGATCAAGCAAGCCACGGTCACCCTTGTCCTTGTCCCCTTGAAGAGATGGAATCTCACAGAACAAAGCTTGGAATCCATGGTCATGAACCCAAGAAACTGCTGCCTTGCTGCTGCTTTACCCAAGATCCAATCTCTGGATAAAGAGTTCCATAATTTGCAAGTAGATCGCACTGCACTCAAAGATGTTAAGGGAATCCTCCTGAGTATCTTCTTCCCTACCAATATCGGTGGAAGATGGCATATACTCTTGGTCGTCATTCTTCCAACTTTACCTGAAGAAGAAAGTCACAATCAAAAAACAAAACCTCATTTGAAGATGAACTTTTTCTTCCAATCGGCTAAAGCATATCGAGCATAGAAACATAAATTTGTCCTTACGTTTCTTCAAAGGATTCGAGGCCTTAATGGGAGCACCAGTTGATTCTGCCTGAGACACAAATAAACACTTACACATGAACTCTGCCTTAACTTACATCTTAGACAAGCAAGCACACATGTGAAATAGAAAACCTTGTCGTGTGATTTTCCCCTCAACACAGGCCAAATTTGTCAACATTTTGTAGATAAAACAGGTACAGAGGTCAGAGGAAGAATAAAGACGACATAATTAAGGAGAAGAAGATTACTTTGGAGAAGGATTTCTTGCCCATGGGGAATTTGTGTGGAGAAAAGAAAAGAGCGACTAAAGGATACATTTATCTTACATACAATCTCTTTGATTTTCGGTTTGGTCCTTTGCTTTCTTTCTTTTTCCACAATGGGCCACAATTAAAGGATTGGCAAAAAATCCAAAACCCAAGGATCAAACCCTATTCTATTTTCTAAAATACTAGATTAGGACCCGCGTATTGGGTTTTAATTATAACTTATTTATAAATGATAGAAAGCAAAGTAAAACGTGTCGGTAATCGATTAAATTTAATAAAGATAAAATTTATGAAAATGTAAGAAATATATGTTAAATCTTGTTGATGTAAATATTTAGATTTTGATTGTTACCGCACACTTATTTTGGATATTGATTAGTAATTTTGTTTCAAACTGGATTTCAACTCCACGTATTTCATCTCGCAATACAACTCATGTATTTCATCCATAATATTAAAACCATATTTTTACTCCATGCATTCTTTGTCAATCAATAATACCAAAAAAATTTTATATCAAAATAATATATGCATAATGCATTCTATCTAATTTATGTCTATGTCATTAGTGTTAAACAAATAGTAAGAAAATTAACAAAATATATTAGTAAATAAATTTGAAAGTATGAACAAAACATGTCATAATCTCATGAATATCAATTTTTTATATGCCGCACTAATACTTTTAGAAATTGGAAATAATTTGTCTTATTTTCCTTTTTTAGTTTTTTTATTTAGTATTCCTTTTTAATTTTTTAATAATATGTCTTATTTTCTTTTTTTTGACTATTATTTCATTTTAGTTACATTGCAATTATAAATAATTTGTCTTATTTTCCTTTTTTTAGTCTTTTTGATTTACTATTTTTTAATAACATGTCTTTTTTTTTTAGACTATTATTTCTTTTTAGTTACACTACACTTTTATTTAAGAAATAAATAATGTAGAGAAAGAAAATTTATATTTTTATATTAATATATTGACACGTGTCACAATCTCAATTAAAATTAACACATGTCACGATTTGGTGAGTTACGATTTTGCCTACGTGTCACATTCACGTTGAGCAAAATTTAAAGTAAAATAGCTTTGATCAATTTGTGGAACTCTCGAATTCATGATTTGCTTGTTTTAAAGTTGATTAAGAGAATAAAGACTAAGCACACAATTAAATTTTTGACGTTGTAGATGTTATTATATAGAGTTTGGTCTGTCAATATCCATGTGAACATGTACGTAAGAAATATGGTATTGTGCATTTTTTAATGTAATGACATTTTTTTGTTGAACATAATGGCATCTATACTCCCCCCCCTTTCCAATAGTTTATGTTTTGGTATTTTTTTATTTTTTTATTTTTTTATTTTTTAAACATATTGACATGAAACAAATTTTTCTTTTTTTAATGAATTTTTTTTACGGTAGGACATTGATTTTTATTTTTTTTACATTAGGACACTTGCCTTATTTTTTCTGAATGATGTATTTTTTTCTTTTCTTTCTCGATTAGTTATGACATTTTTCATTTTTTGTTTTTAAACGTATTGACATGAAACAATTTTCTTTTTTTTAATGATATTTTTTTTTTACAAATTTTCACTTTAACTTTTTTTTTAATGACATTATATAGAATTTGATCTGTCAATATGCATGTGAACATGTACGTAAGAAATATGGCATTATGCCTTTTTTTTTATAAATGTAATGGTATTTTTTTGTTGAACATAATGGCATCTATACTTTTTACCCCATTTTTCCAGAAGTTTATGTTTTGGCATTTTTCATTTTTTTGTTTTTAAACGTATTGACATTAAATAAATAAAAAATTTAATGGATTTTTTTTTTGACGGTAGGACACTGTTTTTTTTTTTTTTTTTTTACATTAGGACTTGCCTTATTTTTTTGAATGATGTATCTTTTTCTTCCTTTTTCTCGATTAGTTATATTTTTTGAATGATGTATTTTTTTCCTTTCTTTCTCGATTAGTTATGACATTTTTCATTTTTTTGTTTTTAAACGTATTGACATGAAACAAATTTTCCTTTTTTTAATGATTTTTTTTTTTACAATTTTTCTCTTTTATCTTTTTAATCACATTTTTTACAAATTTTCCCATTTACTTTTATTTAGTGACATTTTTTTTACAAATTTTTCCAATAATGTATTTTTTTTCCTTTCTTTCTCGATTAGTTAATGTCATTTTTTACAAATTTTCCCTTTTACCTTTTTAGTGACATTTTGTTTACAAATTTTTTCTTTTTTTAATAACAATTTTTTTTACGAAAGGACATTGACTTTTTTTTGTTACGTTAAAGACATTTTTTTTTCGATGATATTTTTTTTTTTTACTTTTAATAAGAAAGAAATATTATTTAAATTAAAATTAACTTTATACGTTAGTATATTAACACGTGTTATCATCTCAATTAAAATGACACATGTCACGATCTAATGAGTTATAATTTTGAGTGCATTCTTTTTTATATAATAAGATTCGAATGGACTTCAACACCTAGAACTTCAAGATTTTGTGGCTGCGGCTCTTCTTGTCATACCCGAGAGCATACCTGTCACCCGAATCGAAATTTACTCTAGGCTTGATCCACCTTGTTTGCCCCAAATACGGGTTGCAAACCACGAGACTCGAGTTGTCCTTGAGGACGCATAACAATAATGGACTATAGAAATCTTGACTTGACCAAGTACATCTAACTGCCTTATAGATAGATCAAGCAATCCACGGTCACCCTTGTCTTGTGTCCTCGTCCTTGAAGAGATCGAATCTCACAGAACAAAGCTGAAGATCAAAAACAAAACCTCATTTGAATATTATGGACATGACCAGAGATCTTAGGGTTAAACAAATTAAACAACTTTTTCTTCCAAGAGGCGAGCAAAACCAAGTCCTAACATTTCTTCAAAGGATTTGGGGCCTTAATGGCAGCACGAGTTGCTTCCGCCTGAAACACAAACAAACACTTACACATGAACTTTGTCTTATTCTTAGACGACAAGCATGTAATTAAAGCCACATGTGAAATAAATATAATATCTTGTCGTGTGATTTTCCCTTTTTCGATTTTCCTTTTGTTAGGCCTTGGAAAAACCGGATATGAAATACTGCAATATAAGAAAACGTTTTAAGGAAAAAAAAAACCGAGACAATTCACAAAGGCGAGATTTGATCTCTTTCCTTAATCCAAAAATCGCCCGTAGTATGACGGTTAAACGCGATTATGAATCCCAGGATACAATTGTGAGAGACTGATTTCGCTATACTCGAAAATCAGAATCGACGAACTACTATTCTACGATACACTCTCGGCTTAAACTTACTTCGGAAAAGAAGAGGAAAAAACGAGAGAGAAAGTTGGAGAGATTTTTGTTCTGATAATTTTTGCAGAACTTCGTATACCCTGAATGAAGAAAGGGATGGCTTCTTTTATTAGCCAAAAGGATAGCGTTTTCGAATCCGAGAAGTCAATCTGGTGGAGGCAAACTTTGCGCAAATCACGGAAGAAAACACGGAGAGTAAATCACGGAAGCCTTTTGACTTCGTTGGACCAAAGAGGAATCAAACCGTTGGGTGATGTTTTATCCGAAACATGGTCCAAAAATAATATTTTTGACCCGGAACCGAACCCAACCAGATCACTCCTATAGTACCCAAGTACCCAAGTGCCCAAGTGCCCTAAGTGCAAATTAAAAGCCAACGAGCCAACGAGCCAACGAGCCAACGTGCCAACGAGCCCGAGCCGAGCGAGCGCGCGCGTGTGGTTTCTTGTTTCTCCTCTCATGTTTTTTCTTTTAACTTAAACATAAGTTTTATCCTTTATATACCACTTGGAAATTTCCCAAACTTCCAATGTGGGACAAATGCATGTTTTCTCATTAAACATCATTTTTTGAGGCTTTACCTTATAGCTCAAAACCCACATTTCTCATTCAATCACAAACCAATATTTGTCTAATTATAATGCCCATTACAAGACCCATTATATTAGCAAAAAATTGTTCCAACAATCCCCCACATGAATAGAAATGACTCTAAACAGAAGAAGACTCGACAGACTCGACTGACGAAACTAGACAGACTCTACTGACTAGACGAACTTTCGAGAGTATATACGAAAACTAACTGTGTCTGAGGTGGTTGCATTTTTCAGCTTTGAACCACTCATTGTTAATATCTGTCGGGTTTACTTGGCCAGATGGTGAACATGATGTCTTGAACCATCCGGAGTTTGGTGTAAACCGAGACAACAGGTTTAACGCAGCTTCGTTTTCTCGTAGAACTTAGTTCTCTATTGTGTTCATTGTGGCCTTGAACATGTCTGGTTAATCATGAGTGAATTTGGAGAAGATAGCCTTTTCACCATTCTCCTAGAAACGGCCCCATTTCACACTCACAAGGTGATTTGCCATTAACTTTGTTTGAAGAAGTATCCTGTAATACTTCATGGATATCTCAAAGTTATGGACTCAAATCATTAAAAGCAAAGCTTATCCTATACACATACAGGAAGCACTGTACATCATCCTAGGAACTGGGAGAAGACAATAGTCTCTCAGTGCTCGTATTAGATTCAGCTTGATTTAGTTTTCCCTTTGAACCTACATCATGGGATCTCCAGTCATAGTAGGTGGGGTTTCCATCAAACGTCCTCTTAAATTGTAGGCTTTAAACCCATTCCTCTTGATGATTTTGCAACTTGATCTCGCGTCAAACCTTTTGTAAATGGATCCGCTAGGTTGTCTACTGACTTGATGTAATCTATCGTAATTACACCATTTGAGATTAGTTGTCTAATGGTTTTATGTCGTCTTCGAATATGACGAGACTTACCATTATATAGGTTACTCTGTTTTCAGTTTTGTTGTGAAAATCCATTTACACCCTAGTGCTTTAAACCCTTGTGGTAAATCGACTATCTCGTAAGTATTATGATGCAAGATAGAATCCATTTCACTATTGACTGCTTCCTTCCAATAAGGTGCGTCCGGTGTAGACATGGCTTCCGAAAAATTTCTTGGCTCTCCTTCCGTTAGAAAAACCATTAAGAAATCTTCGCCAAAAGATTTTTCCTTACGAGCTCTTTTGCTTCGTCTAGGTTCATCTTCGACTTCATTTACTGAAGTACCAGAAGTATTTTCCTCTGTTGCAGATATGGGTGTGTCTCGTTGTTCACGAGTCCGCTTTGGATTATCTCTATCCCGACACGGGAATATATGCTCAAAGAATGATGCATTCCTTGATTCCATAATTGTATTTGTGTGTATATCGTTTATTTCTGATTGGTATACCAAAAACCGATAGGCACTGCTGTTATGCGCATATCCGATAAAAATACAATCTACTGTTTTAGGTCCAATTGTGACCTTTTTCGGAGGTGGAACAACCACTTTTGCTAGGCACCCCCACACTTTGAGGTATTTGTACGAAGGTACTTGACCTTTCCAAAGTTCATATGGTGATTTACCAGTAACTTTATGCGGTATCTTGTTGAGGATATAATTTGTGGTAAGCAAAGCTTCCCCCCACATGTTCTGGGCTAACCCAGATTCCTGCAACATCGCATTCATCATCTCTTTCAGAGTCCGGTTTTTTCTTTCCGCAACTCCATTGGATTCTGGTGAGTAGGGAGCAGTTGTCTGATGTATAATGCCATTTTCCCTGCAGAATGCATTGAATGGTTCACTATACTCTCCTCCTCTATCACTTCTCACTATTTTGATAGTTTTCTGCAGCTGGTTTTCAACTTCGAGTTTATACTCTTTGAATTTTTCCAGTGCTTCATCTTTGCTACATAACAAATAGACATAACAATATTTGGTGCAATCATCTATGAAGGTGACAAAGTACTTTTTACCGCCTCTAGTTTGCACATATTTTAAATCACACAAGTCTGTGTGTATTAAACCTAGAGGTTCGGTTGTTCTTTCAACTCTGGGTGATGGTTTTTTAGTGAGTTTGGCCTGTACGCACACTTCACATTTTTCTTTACTTACTTTGCATTTTGGAATTAAATTCATATTTTGCATTTTTCGAATTGTTTTATAATTAACATGTCCTAAACGTTCATGCCAAGTATCAAACGACTCAACCAAATAAGCAAGAGGGTTTTCATTCATTTCAGCGGTTGAAACAACAGAAGCCGAAGCAACAGACTCAGAAGTAGAAACATTTTTCGGGAGGACCGTCATTACAGACATTTTGACAAGTCCACCCTTAACAAAACCCTTTCCCAAATACACCCCATTCTTTCTCAGAACAAGCTTGTCGGACTCAAAGGTCACCGCAAATCCATGCTTGCTCAGCACACTTCCAGAAATCAGATTTTTACGCATGTCCGGAACATGTTTCACATTCTGGAGGGTGAGTTCACGTCCCGACGTCAGCTTTAAGATTACTTTGCCCTTGCCTTCAATCTTGGACACCGCAGTGTTGCCCATGAATAGCTGTTCATCAGCCTTATTCTTTTGATAGGTGTTGAACATGGACCTATCAAAACAGATGTGAGTGGTAGCACCAGTGTCGTAGAACCACTCCATTGGGTTGTCTTCCACCATGTTGACGGCTTCAGTCACCACAGCGCACATATCCTCCTCTGTGAGATATGCTTGGGCTTTGCCTTTTGCCTTGCTCTTGCAGACGTCAGCTTTGTGTCCAACTTTGCCACAGTGGTGGCACTTTCCAGTGAATTTCTTTTCAGCAGCATTTCCCTTCTTGAAGTTGGTGGAGGAGGTGGCTTTCAGGGAAGCAAAAGACTTCTTCTTTTGGGGAGACATGAGTTTCCCTTTCCCTTTATTGTTGGCCTTTTGTTCGGCCATATTGACATTGTGTCCCTGAATTTGAAAGCCATGAGCAGAGCGGTTGTTGTCCTCTATCCTCAGCCTTCGGATTACGTCTTCAAGAGACATCACCTTTCGCTTAAACGTGAGGTAGTTCTTGAAGTCCGCCCAGCTCGGTGGAAGCTTCTCAATGAGGCTGTTCACAGTGAAGATCCCGCAGATCGACATACCCTCCAGCTCTATCTCTTGACAGATCCGTTGGAGAGCTTCCACTTGCTCCATTATTGGCTTGGAGTCTACCATCTTGAAGTTCAGGAATTTTGCCGTTGAAAATCTCTGCAACCCGGCGTCATCAGACTTGTACTTTTTCTCTAAAGCAAGCCAGAGTGCTTTGGAGGATTTTGCGTGACAGTAGATCTCGTAAAGAGGATCAACCAAGCGGCCCAAAATCTGTCCTTTGCACAAGAAATCCCCATGGATCCAGGCTTCAACGCTTGCAAGAGTGTAGGCATCAGTGTTTCCAGCAGGAATCATTGGCTTATCCTCTTTGAGGAACTTGTCAAAGTTCAACGTGGTCAGAAAAAACAGCATCTTTTGCTGCCACATTTTGAAACCTTTCCCATCAAATTTTTCCGGCATCAGCCCTTGGGAGGCTGAGCTCGGCATGGAGGGGATCATAGGAACACTCTCATTTGGCATTGTTGTAGCATGAAGGCCAGCCCCGAACGTAGTCGGGTGTGTGGTTTCATTGGACCCATTGCCATTAGAGTTTCCAGCGGACGCATCATCAGCAGGTATGGTATCGATTATCATGTTGTTGTCGTTTATTTCAGCCATCTGTGTGGACATAAAATCAAACCGATCAATATATGACAGAGAAACTTAATGATTTATCTAAAGAGAATAAATCAAAGTTATATGATTGTTAATCTCAATATAGCGTTTTTAAAGCGTTTTCCAAACTCGCTGAAAAGCGTTCGCAGAAACGTTTTGATTTAGCATTTTAAGGTGTTTCGCAAACTCGCTCTAGGGCGTTCGCGGAAACGGTTTTCTGAAAATGTTTGAAAAAACAGAAGCAGATTTCAATCCGATTGTAGCTATAGGCTAGAAGCGGATTTTTGGATTAAGACTGTTAGGCCTTGGAAAAACCGGATATGAAATACTGCAATATAAGAAAACGTTTTAAGGAAAAAAAAAACCGAGACAATTCACAAAGGCGAGATTTGATCTCTTTCCTTAATCCAAAAATCGCCCGTAGTATGACGGTTAAACGGGATTATGAATCCCAGGATACAATTGTGAGAGACTGATTTCGCTATACTCGAAAATCAGAATCGACGAACTACTATTCTACGATACACTCTCGGCTTAAACTTACTTCGGAAAAGAAGAGGAAAAAACGAGAGAGAAAGTTGGAGAGATTTTTGTTCTGATAATTTTTGCAGAACTTCGTATACCCTGAATGAAGAAAGGGATGGCTTCTTTTATTAGCCAAAAGGATAGCGTTTTCGAATCCGAGAAGTCAATCTGGTGGAGGCAAACTTTGCGCAAATCACGGAAGAAAACACGGAGAGTAAATCACGGAAGCCTTTTGACTTCGTTGGACCAAAGAGGAATCAAACCGTTGGGTGATGTTTTATCCGAAACATGGTCCAAAAATAATATTTTTGACCCGGAACCGAACCCAACCAGATCACTCCTATAGTACCCAAGTACCCAAGTGCCCAAGTGCCCTAAGTGCAAATTAAAAGCCAACGAGCCAACGAGCCAACGAGCCAACGTGCCAACGAGCCCGAGCCGAGCGAGCGCGCGCGTGTGGTTTCTTGTTTCTCCTCTCATGTTTTTTCTTTTAACTTAAACATAAGTTTTATCCTTTATATACCACTTGGAAATTTCCCAAACTTCCAATGTGGGACAAATGCATGTTTTCTCATTAAACATCATTTTTTGAGGCTTTACCTTATAGCTCAAAACCCACATTTCTCATTCAATCACAAACCAATATTTGTCTAATTATAATGCCCATTACAAGACCCATTATATTAGCAAAAAATTGTTCCAACAATCCCCCACATGAATAGAAATGACTCTAAACAGAAGAAGACTCGACAGACTCGACTGACGAAACTAGACAGACTCTACTGACTAGACGAACTTTCGAGAGTATATACGAAAACTAACTGTGTCTGAGGTGGTTGCATTTTTCAGCTTTGAACCACTCATTGTTAATATCTGTCGGGTTTACTTGGCCAGATGGTGAACATGATGTCTTGAACCATCCGGAGTTTGGTGTAAACCGAGACAACAGGTTTAACGCAGCTTCGTTTTCTCGTAGAACTTAGTTCTCTATTGTGTTCATTGTGGCCTTGAACATGCCTGGTTAATCATGAGTGAATTTGGAGAAGATAGCCTTTTCACCATTCTCCTAGAAACGGCCCCATTTCACACTCACAAGGTGATTTGCCATTAACTTTGTTTGAAGAAGTATCCTGTAATACTTCATGGATATCTCAAAGTTATGGACTCAAATCATTAAAAGCAAAGCTTATCCTATACACATACAGGAAGCACTGTACATCATCCTAGGAACTGGGAGAAGACAATAGTCTCTCAGTGCTCGTATTAGATTCAGCTTGATTTAGTTTTCCCTTTGAACCTACATCATGGGATCTCCAGTCATAGTAGGTGGGGTTTCCATCAAACGTCCTCTTAAATTGTAGGCTTTAAACCCATTCCTCTTGATGATTTTGCAACTTGATCTCGCGTCAAACCTTTTGTAAATGGATCCGCTAGGTTGTCTACTGACTTGATGTAATCTATCGTAATTACACCATTTGAGATTAGTTGTCTAATGGTTTTATGTCGTCTTCGAATATGACGAGACTTACCATTATATAGGTTACTCTGTTTTCAGTTTTGTTGTGAAAATCCATTTACACCCTAGTGCTTTAAACCCTTGTGGTAAATCGACTATCTCGTAAGTATTATGATGCAAGATAGAATCCATTTCACTATTGACTGCTTCCTTCCAATAAGGTGCGTCCGGTGTAGACATGGCTTCCGAAAAATTTCTTGGCTCTCCTTCCGTTAGAAAAACCATTAAGAAATCTTCGCCAAAAGATTTTTCCTTACGAGCTCTTTTGCTTCGTCTAGGTTCATCTTCGACTTCATTTACTGAAGTACCAGAAGTATTTTCCTCTGTTGCAGATATGGGTGTGTCTCGTTGTTCACGAGTCCGCTTTGGATTATCTCTATCCCGACACGGGAATATATGCTCAAAGAATGATGCATTCCTTGATTCCATAATTGTATTTGTGTGTATATCGTTTATTTCTGATTGGTATACCAAAAACCGATAGGCACTGCTGTTATGCGCATATCCGATAAAAATACAATCTACTGTTTTAGGTCCAATTGTGACCTTTTTCGGAGGTGGAACAACCACTTTTGCTAGGCACCCCCACACTTTGAGGTATTTGTACGAAGGTACTTGACCTTTCCAAAGTTCATATGGTGATTTACCAGTAACTTTATGCGGTATCTTGTTGAGGATATAATTTGTGGTAAGCAAAGCTTCCCCCCACATGTTCTGGGCTAACCCAGATTCCTGCAACATCGCATTCATCATCTCTTTCAGAGTCCGGTTTTTTCTTTCCGCAACTCCATTGGATTCTGGTGAGTAGGGAGCAGTTGTCTGATGTATAATGCCATTTTCCCTGCAGAATGCATTGAATGGTTCACTATACTCTCCTCCTCTATCACTTCTCACTATTTTGATAGTTTTCTGCAGCTGGTTTTCAACTTCGAGTTTATACTCTTTGAATTTTTCCAGTGCTTCATCTTTGCTACATAACAAATAGACATAACAATATTTGGTGCAATCATCTATGAAGGTGACAAAGTACTTTTTACCGCCTCTAGTTTGCACATATTTTAAATCACACAAGTCTGTGTGTATTAAATCTAGAGGTTCGGTTGTTCTTTCAACTCTGGGTGATGGTTTTTTAGTGAGTTTGGCCTGTACGCACACTTCACATTTTTCTTTACTTACTTTGCATTTTGGAATTAAATTCATATTTTGCATTTTTCGAATTGTTTTATAATTAACATGTCCTAAACGTTCATGCCAAGTATCAAACGACTCAACCAAATAAGCAAGAGAGTTTTCATTCATTTCAGCGGTTGAAACAACAGAAGCCGAAGCAACAGACTCAGAAGTAGAAACATTTTTCGGGAGGACCGTCATTACAGACATTTTGACAAGTCCACCCTTAACAAAACCCTTTCCCAAATACACCCCATTCTTTCTCAGAACAAGCTTGTCGGACTCAAAGGTCACCGCAAATCCATGCTTGCTCAGCACACTTCCAGAAATCAGATTTTTACGCATGTCCGGAACATGTTTCACATTCTGGAGGGTGAGTTCACGTCCCGACGTCAGCTTTAAGATTACTTTGCCCTTGCCTTCAATCTTGGACACCGCAGTGTTGCCCATGAATAGCTGTTCATCAGCCTTATTCTTTTGATAGGTGTTGAACATGGACCTATCAAAACAGATGTGAGTGGTAGCACCAGTGTCGTAGAACCACTCCATTGGGTTGTCTTCCACCATGTTGACGGCTTCAGTCACCACAGCGCACATATCCTCCTCTGTGAGATATGCTTGGGCTTTGCCTTTTGCCTTGCTCTTGCAGACGTCAGCTTTGTGTCCAACTTTGCCACAGTGGTGGCACTTTCCAGTGAATTTCTTTTCAGCAGCATTTCCCTTCTTGAAGTTGGTGGAGGAGGTGGCTTTCAGGGAAGCAAAAGACTTCTTCTTTTGGGGAGACATGAGTTTCCCTTTCCCTTTATTGTTGGCCTTTTGTTCGGCCATATTGACATTGTGTCCCTGAATTTGAAAGCCATGAGCAGAGCGGTTGTTGTCCTCTATCCTCAGCCTTCGGATTACGTCTTCAAGAGACATCACCTTTCGCTTAAACGTGAGGTAGTTCTTGAAGTCCGCCCAGCTCGGTGGAAGCTTCTCAATGAGGCTGTTCACAGTGAAGATCCCGCAGATCGACATACCCTCCAGCTCTATCTCTTGACAGATCCGTTGGAGAGCTTCCACTTGCTCCATTATTGGCTTGGAGTCTACCATCTTGAAGTTCAGGAATTTTGCCGTTGAAAATCTCTGCAACCCGGCGTGCGAGCCAACGGGCCAACGAGCCCGAGCCGAGCGAGCGCGCGCGTGTGGTTTCTTGTTTCTCCTCTCATGTTTTTTCTTTTAACTTAAACATAAGTTTTATCTTTTATATACCACTTGGAAATTTCCCAAACTTCCAATGTGGGACAAATGCATGTTTTCTCATTAAACATCATTTTTTGAGGCTTTACCTTATAGCCCAAAACCCATATTTCTCATTCAATCACAAACCAATATTTGTCTAATTATAATGCCCATTACAAGACCCATTATATTAGCAAAAAATTGTTCCAACACCTTTGTGCATAGGAGCAATCACCACTTGGCTCTTCGAATCATCCTGAGGTTCTCTCTCCCTCTTCTTCTTCGGCTCAACCACAGTAGCACCTGCTTCCATCTGATACACATGCTAATTTAGCTAAATTTTGTAGATAAAATAGGTAGAGAGGTCAGAGGAAGAATAAAAACGACATAAGGAGAATAAGATTACTTTGGAGAGGGATTTCTTGCGAGACTTGCCATGGAGAAGATTACATAAAAATCACGTGCTTATTTGTTTGTTTGAAAAATCGTGATTTGTGGAGAACATGAAATATATTAGATTATGTCGGGGCTGCTATATATTTTTGTCCATCTACGGATTTTTATCTTCACATAACAATCTCATTTGAGATTTCACAAACATAAAAATTGCATCGATTTTTATCTCTCCAGTTTCATGTTCGTTACCTCTATTTCCTATAAAAACATCAAAGACTTAAGAGTTCTCCCTTTTCTGCAAATAACTGGACATTTACCTAAGCAGAAATTTTGCTCATGTGACGTTTCCATGATTAAAAGTTTAACACTTAAGACAACATTTCCTCATAGCATGTTTTGAATTGTTGAATAGTTAACTGGAGCTCCCAATAAAATGCGATCAACCCTAAATTTGTAACTGTCGTTGCCTGAACTCTCATTCGTCTTCTTGTGCCTTCTTTGTATTCATATGTCTCCTTCAAATTTTTTTCACCCCCCATTATTTAAATAAAAATCCATCAAAAATCAATAGCACAACATTAATAATACCGGAAATCATTAGCATATAATGAGTAAAACAGAAACCTCAAACTCAACAATATAAAATCAGTAACTTCAGTATTGGCATTAGGAGATTAAACATATATCCAATCAAAAACATAGCAGGATGAACCAAATTACTTAAAAGTTGTTGATCCATAAAAGTGGGTTGTCTTGAGAGATATCACTGATGTTTGTGTTCAGTACATAGTCAAATTTAATTTAATGTGTTGTCGTTGAAAAAGAGAGCTTCTCTCACACTTACCGTAATGTTCCTCAAGATGTGCAAATTTCCACGTAAACCGATCAACACCACTGCATTTTCATTTGGATTACAAATTTTTTATCTTATTTCTCATAATTTGTAGTAAATTTTGAATACATATTGTAAATGTTATAATATACCTTGGGTACATGAAGCTAGTTTGTTCTCAATCTCGAAGATATTTTGCAGCTTCCGAGGAAGAAACTCTAATATCTGCATTGTTTCACATTCAAATTTTGTAAAAAATACGATTAACCGATAGATAAGTGTGAAAAAATACATTTTTCCATTGTTTATAACTTAACGAATCCAAATAAAGCAAAAAGAATATGAGATTAGTGTATCTCATACGCTCACGTCATCCTTCGTTATCTTTCTTCAAATTCAGACTCCAGTTTTGGAATCAGTTGAGTAGATGATTCTCTATCCAACTTTCAACATAAGTCATATTTACTTCTTTGATAATAGAAAAAAATTTGGTAGACTAAATCATAAATAATAAAGTATCTTGTCATAATTATTTAAGTCCATTCATCTATATTGGGTCTACTATACATGAGATGGGTCATGGCTACTTTGTTTTTTTTTTTAATAAAGTGTGAGAGTTCCGAACTTTTGATTTTTGAAAATCAGATTTAGATATTCCAATTTAAAATAGGCACATGTAATTTCCAGATCTCGGTATAGTATATAAAAAAAAAAAATTAGCATGATTCTCTTTTAATTTCGATTTTTATTTCATTGTTGATATTTTAGGGTTTTTGAGGTATATTCTTTAGGGTTTTTAATCTCAAATTTTTGTTTATACGCTTTTTAAAGATTTGAAATATGTTTCTTTACCTTAAAAGAAGTTCATCTATGAATTTATCTTCGCATGTACTTTTCTCCTCTAATAGGGTTCATCTATGAATTTATCTGTGTCCAATGATTTGTATCTTATTCTCTTTTCGTGCCCATGGAAAAGTCATGTATATTGTTAAAAAAAAAAGTCTTACCGTCCATGTTTCTTACCGATCTATTTTTTTTTTTACTTTTATCTTTTTTCACCCTCTTTAGATGCTTTAATATCTCTCCAAAACAAAGCATGCATATTACGTGGAAGAGGCGTATGCCTTCTTCCTTTTTTTGACATCAGGAAGAAATACAAAGGTAGAATACAAGGGTAGAATGCATTTTTGATACACCAAACTGGCAAGACTTCATCTTCCAGAGACAAAAATCTTAAAGACAATGAACCATACCAAAACTAAATTCTATGAAAATGACGCAAAAGGGCAAAACACCAAAGAAACCTAAACTCCAAACCTGAGACAAAGAAGACCAAACAAGCAACATCATAGAACAAGTAGATTCCGCTGCGCCAAAGGACAAGAGAAACGAGATGAAACCAATCAAATCCGAGCTCAAGATAATAGCAACACCGGGAGAATTGAAAGCAGGACCCAAATAGCTCATAGCACCAGAACTAACACCGTCACTGCCACTCCAAAAATACGATAAAAGCGAATTGATATAAGCTCAAGGAAGAGAACCTTGAAATCTGCAAGGGGATACGACAAAGAGGACCTCCAACTCTTAAACACGGGTACGCGCTCGCCAACTACAGCCACCTACAGACAAAAAGCTGGCCACCTCCACGTAAGATAAAATCTGAAGATCTATACCACTGTACATACTTAAGCCAACCCCAAAAGAACCATAGAGAAGAACTAGTAGATGTCTCTTCAATAATGTACCAACCAAATGATGAACCCCAAAATAGAAACATAAATCAAAACGATATCCAGTCATCTCTGAAAGACAGAACCACGCAACAGAGCTAGGATACCAGAATTTTACACCTAAATAGCCAAATCCAAACGAATAAAACTAGCAAGAACCTCAATAGAGGATCAACTCCAGCTACAGAGCACGGCCAATGAGAAAAACAGAGACAAAAACTTGAACCAGCACTGACCAAATGATGAGACAGAAGCCAGATCCGAGCTCGATCTCTTCCCATACACGAAGCAAAATTCAGCCACCACAGATGACGAGAAAGTTCAGATCCGACAAGAGAGTCCAGATCTGAAAACCAGAGGAAGAAACATGAGTCCGGCATAAATCGGAAACACCGCAGCGACGACCTGAACCAGCTCTTCCTCTACCACCTCTGGAGACCTAGACGGAGCCGAAACCCCCACTTCACCGAGCCAGAACCACTAGAACCGAGCCAAACCATTTTTGATGAACCTCTGAATGGAACGGAGAAAACTAACAACAACGAAAAGTAAATACAATGACAGAGAACGAGGGCCCCGGCATTGGTACTGTGGAAGCCACCGGACCCGGAGCCGAAACACAGCAAAACTTCTGATTTACTGTAACGGCGACAGTTTCTCCCTAGAGAGAACTAGGTTTTTTTGGAAGAGTCGTATGCCTAAGGCCACTAAAATTATAAAACAAATTTAGGCCACTTTTTGTTTCTTTTAATTAGGTTTATGATGTTTAGTTAGTTTGGTAAATATGTTTTGGTTCTTTGTTTGGGAAGCTCATGTCATTATAATTGTTGTTAATATCTTTTAATTTTTATGAAAAAAATTTGCATAAGACATTTGCCTAAAAAAAAAGAAGCAAAAACATCGAAGATAGATCTAGGTTTTTGGAGTTTCTTCGGTGCGTTTTTTCTTTTTTGTTGTAGCATATCCTTCTCCTTTGGTGGCTCTTGTGCGATTTTGGCAGTGGTGGTGGAGAAGTGATTTTTTTTGCTATGCAATGGAGCTCGAGTCTGATGGATGGGGTCGGCTTCGGCTAAGCGATAGACTAGCGGTGAGTCTGTTTTGGTGAGAGGCTTTGAACTGGGTCGAAATCGTGCCTCGGCGTGGATCACATCTGGGTTCGGACTTCTGGTTGGCGGCTAAGGTAAGGCTAGGTTAGGAGGCGTCTAGTGTTTGACAGACCGTCTGATCTGCGTCTCAGGTTGTTTTTACGGGCTGTTTGTTTTTTATTTAAGTCTTTTAACCTGTTCCATTTCCAGCTTGTTTGTGGTTCGGCTAGCGGGCTTAGTGTTGCTCCCCTTTGTTTGTATCTGCCTTCGGTTTGGATGGGTTTAACTGTTAGGGTTTGAGTTAGGGTTCACTTTTAGGAATTCAGTTTTGGCTCCTGGAACTTCTGCATTTTTGTTCCTCTTCGGTTTGTTGTTTAGAGGTGATCTAGGTTCTATTGTTTGAGTGCAACTTTCGGATGGTATCTCACTGCGGAGGTATGTACTAGCCTTCCCAGGAGATCTGCTTTTTTATTTTTTTGGGGTTTGGTATCAGGACGAAGCAGTGGATTTGATCTTCAGTTCTTCTCTTGCGAGGAGGTGGTCAGTCTTTAGTATGTAGGTGGTTGAGGCTGGTTTGTGAGTGTCTGCGTGTAAGAGTTGTTGGTTGATACACAGAGTTTTAACCCTAAAATATCACTGCAAGTGCACATCAAACGAAGTAGTATTTAGGGATCGAATCCACGAGAACCAAGTGAAACGCTACGAATCTATATGAGTGAAATTAAGTTAAGATGGCAATATGATGGTTGTTGGTAGAAATGATAAAATGAAATAGCAATTAAATGATGTGAAAATCAATTAAAGACAAGCGTTAAGTTTAGGGCAATCCGCAGGAATTCAGAGATCATGAACCAGACAATTATTCAGGGAACGATAAAGCACAGTCTCAAACTCAAATATGAATGTATAACCAATCCACTTTCATGGCATCAACTACTTTATCTAGCAACCTAAGAAACTAAACTGTCGTTTGATCTTAGAATTCTAAACAAGCATTAATGAGCAGGTTTGATATGTTCACAAATTGCCTTAACATCAGCTTTCGTTGGCTAAAGACAATTTGCTCACCTATGTTCTATCAAGAAACCTATAACACTTTTTATGAATAGATTAAACCTAAAATCAGATATTAAGTGATCAATTCTATCTAAGCAATAAGAACAACAATAGGTGAAGACAAGATGAATAATCTCTATCTATGTCTTATTCAATGATTCATAAACTTTTTTGAAAACCCTAAACCTAACTATGAAACTACTCAAGCATGGAAATAATCAAAACAAAAGAACATAAAGAAAAACTCATAATAAATAAATCAAAAGGGGTTCAGAAAACCTTCTCAAAGATGCAGAGTCAGAAATTCGTATCCCCGGTGCTTACAGATTGCAGAAAACCAAAAGTCTATATAGAATAGAAAGAGTATGAAAAACTTAGCCTAAACAATGGCTCAAACTCATATATATATATATATATATATATATATATATATATATATATATATATATATATAGTTAAAACGTTCTGGATGAAAAGATATGGCAAAATCCTGTGAAAATAGGAAATTGAAAATTTCCTTTTTCTGGCTAAATTAGACTGGATCGATCGATCTGGTGGGAAAATGTGTGGGGAGGAGCAGAAAAATGTGTTTTTGATCGTGTGGGGAGGAGCAGAAAAATGTTTTTTTGATCTTTGAAATCGTGTGGGAAGGATTAGAGCATGTTTTTCGGTTTGGTTTGAGTGAAAGTAAACCGGTTCAAAAAAAAAAATTGGATCAGAAAACTTAACTGGCTTCGGATCGATCGATCTGAGGAAGATTGGTCGATCTGAAACATCTTGGTCTTTCGGATCGATCAATCCCCACCTGGATCGATCGATCTGTCCCCTTTTTTTTATTACCTGAAACGGTGAAAACCAAAACTAAAAATTAGAAAACAAACGTAAAACTAAGTATGTACACTTACCGGTGGGTTGCCTCCCACCAAGCACTTGTTTTAAGTCACGAGCTTGGCTTGGATGTCATTTAGGCTTGAGGTGGATCACTGAGGGGAACGATGTCTCCTTCAGTGATTTCAGTGTCAGCAAGATATGGTTTTAGGCGTTGACCATTAACCACAAATTCACCTCATGCAGTGTCCAACAACACAACAGCTCCATACGGTTTTACCTCCTTGATGGTGAATGGACCAGACCATCTCGATCGCAGCTTCCCAGGAAAAAGTTTTAGGCGAGAATTTAAGAGCAACACCTGATCATTCGCAGCAAAGTTCCTAGGAATGATCTTCTTATCATGGTAGGCCTTAGTCCTTTCCTTGTAGATCCTCGAATTCTCGTAGGCCATATGACGAATCTCATCTAACTCGTTAAGTTACATCAACCGTCTCTCAGAAGCAGGCTTAATGTCAAAATTTAACAACTTAACAGCCCAAGTTGCCTTGTATTCGAGTTCCACTGGAAGATGAAAAGACTTCCCATAGACAAGATTGAATGGTGTTGTTCCCAAAGGTGTCTTGTAAGCAGTCATATACGCCCAAAGAGCGTCATCAAGCTTCACGCCCCAATCTTTCCTTGTGGTGCTTATAGTCTTCTGCAAAATGCTCTTGATCTCCCTGTTGGAAATCTCAACTTGTCCACTCGTCTGTAAATGGTAAGGAGTGGCTACCTTGTTCTTTACTACATGCTTCTTCAAAAGATCCTCAAAGACCTTGTTGATGAAGTGCGATCTACCATCACTAATTACAACTCGAGGCACACCGAAACATGGAAAGATCTAAGATTTGAACATCTTCAAAACCACCTTGGCATCATTAGTTGGACTAGCCAGCGCTTCAACCCATTTAGACACGTAGTCCACTGCGACAAGAATGTATTGATTTCCATAAAAAGATGGGAAAGGACCCATGAAATCAATACCCCAAACATCGAACACCTCAACCTCCAAGATAAATTTTTGAGGCATCTCATTCTTCTTGCTTATGTTCCCTTGCCTTTGACATGAATCACACTTAGAGACGAAGTCATGAGCATCTCTAAACATAGTCGGCCAACATAAACCAACTTGAAGAACCTTGGACACCGTCTTGAAAGTAGCAAAGTGCCCTGCATAATTCGAACCGTGGCAATGGAAAAGAATACCAGGGACTTCTTCCTCTTAAATGCATCGTCTGAAAACATCGTCTGGAGACTGCTTTTACAAGTATGGCTCGTCCCAGAAGTAATGTCTAATGTCTTGCAAGAACTTCTTCCTATTTCCAACAAAGTTTTCGGGTTTCCTTTTCTGTAGCCAAGTAGTTCGCAATGTCACCAAACCAAGGGATCTCAGGAAGCGTGGTGTCGCGAGAAGGTATGTAATGGTCAATATTCCCAAGACTGATGGCATACACGTTTTCCTCAGGAAGGCAATCATCCAAAGGTACATCTTCCTCTACACGTAGTCGAGACAAATGATCCGCAACACCGTTCTCAATGCCTTTCTTGTCTTTAATTTCCAAGTCAAACTCCTGCAGCAGGAGAATCCATCATAGCCGTCTAGGTTTGGCATCCTTCTTGGTGAGAAGGTACCTCAAAGCAGCATGATCGGTGTGTACAATCACTTTAGACCCCACAAGATATGACTGAAACTTCTCAAAAGCAAACACGATGACAAGAAGTTCTTTTTCCGTGGTAGCGTACTTGCATTGAGCATCATCAAGAGTCCTACTCGCATAGTAGATAACATGAAGCTTCTTCTCTTTCCTTTGTCCCAAAACAGCCCCCACTGCATAGTCACTAGCATCCGTCATTACCTCGAAAGGTAGCTCCCAGTCCGGTGCTTGGATGATTGGTGCACTAACAAGTGCTCCCTTGATTGTAAGAAAGGCCTCAAGACAAGCATTGTCGAAGTGAAACTTCACATCCTTGCACAAAAGTTGAGTCACCGGTCTAGCAATCTTAGAGAAGTTCTTGATGAAACTCCTGTAGAACCCAGCATGTCCCAGAAAACTCATAATCCCTTTGACATAATCAGGTGACTGCAGACTTGTCATCACTTCGATCTTTGCCTTGTCTACCTCGATACCATTCTCTGAAATTCGGTGTCCCAAAACGATCTCATCTCTGACCATGAAGTGACACTTCTCCCAGTTTAACACAAGATGTTTCTCTTCGCAGCGTCGTAACACCCTGCACAAATTATAAAGACAAACAAAAAATGAAGATCCATAGACAGAAAAATCATCCATAAAAACTTCCATTATGTCCTCCATCATGTTAGTGAAAATCGACATCATGCATCTCTGGAACATGATTGGTGCATTACACAAACCCAATGGCATTCTGCGATAAGCATAAGTGCCATAGGGACATGTGAATGTGGTCTTTTCCTGATCGTCTGGATGGATGGGAATCTGAAAGAAACCAGAATAACCATCTAGAAACAATAGTAAGAATGGTTAGCCAATCTCTCAAGCATCTGATCAATAAAGGGCCAAGGAAAGTGATCTTTACGAGTAGTAGAGTCCAATTTCCTATAATCTATGCACATACGGTGGCCAGTGACCATCCTAGTTGGGATTAACTCGTCCTTATCATTCTTAACAACAGTCACTCCACCTTTATTTGGCACAACATGGATCGGGTTTATCCACTTACTATCAGAGATAGCGTATATGATGCCCGCCTCTAGAAGTTTCATTATCTCTTTCTTTACAACATCTTTTAGATTCAGGTTTAACCGTCTCTGATGTTCTATAGAAGTCATCGACTCATCTTCTAGATGGATCATGTGCATGCAAAAAGATCAAGTGAAATGCCTGTGATATCATCCAGTGAATAGCCTAAGGCCCTGCGATACTTTCTAAGTTCACACAAAAGCAAAGCAGTCTCCGCATTCTTCAAATCAGCATTGATGATCACATGGTAAGAAGAGTTAGGACCTAGAAACGCGTATCTTAGCCCGGCTGAAAGTGTTTTGAGCTCTATCTTAGGAGCTTTCAGCTCGCTCCATGGGTTAGATGGCGCATGAAGGGTTGCTGTTGGAGACTTCTCGATAGCTTCCTCCAAACTCATGTAGGCGATCATCTTCCCTAAAATCTGGCTCGAGTTCAACATCTCTGTATACCCAGTCGCGTCATCACTCAAAAATCTATGCTCGCTCGCAGCTCTTGTCAAAGCAATCTCCAATGGGTCATCAACTAGAATTTCTTCTGCGGCCTTGTTAGAGATCTCTAATTAGTCATCGACCGAGAATATCTGTCCATCCAACATGGGCTTTTTCAGCAGCTTGTCCATCTCAAACTTCATGACAATGTCTCCAGGTGGAGATCTATTCGTCCATTCTTCACATCTATGATAGCTCCAATAGTGCATAAGAAAGGTCGTCCCAAGATGAGGGGATCATTTGGCTCTTCCTCTAGCTCTAGAAACACAAAATCTGCATGAACAAAAGCATTGCCAATCCTCACATGTAAGTCCTCTAGAATCCCAACCGGCAACTTCACAGAACGATCGGCAAACACCAAAGAGATTTTGGTCGGCTTGAACTTTGTGAATCCAAGTCGCTTAGCCACAGAATATGGCATCAATTTGACACTCGAACCTAAATCACACAAAGAACAAGCAAAGGTCATCGCTCCAATCTGTACGGATAAAACAAACCTCTCGGATCTCCAAACTTCTTAGGCATCTTGTTTTGAAGGACGGCGCTGCAATCTTTTGAAACCTTCACGAAATCGTCTTCTCCAGAAACCTTACTTGTCACCAAGCCCTTCACGTATCTCTTCATTGCAGGTATCATCTGGATTGCATCGGCGAGAGGGAGCTTCACTGTAAGATCATCTAACATCTCTTTGCACTTTGCCTCTTCTAGGTCCTTCCACGACTTTTTAGGGTGAGTAGGGTATGGAACCCTTGGAGCATAGACACGCGCAGGCAGTGGCTCCTTTGCAGTCGTGTCGCTTGCAGGCTTTCTCACCAGGTCAGCTTATGAATCGTCCCTCTCTTCCAAGTCAATGACTACATCAGCATCTTTCCCTTTTCGCGCAATAGGATCTATCACCTTTCCACCTCTGATCGTAATAGCATTTACGAACTCGTTCCTAGGATTATGCTCTGCCTTTCCTGGAAGGCCTCCTTGTGGTCTCTTGATCGCTTCGGCCTCTGAGCTACCTGAGTATCGAGCTTCTTCACATGAGCATAGAGTGACTCAAACTTGCCATTGAGATCACTGTACATGCTATCCACCTTGACATTGATCTCGTTGGCAGATTTCTATTGGTTGAGCAAAAGTTGATGCATGAGAACCTTGAGGTCATCACCTTAGTTGTTCGCAGAGCTCATGGAGGCTTGGAATTGAGCTTGTGTCATCGGTTGGAAGTTGAATGGCTATTTCTGCTGGAATTCCCCTGAAACCTGTTCTGGTCCTGATTCAGCACGAACTGGTTTCCATGAAAACCCTGAGAGAAGATTTTCTTGAAACCCTGGTTTTGCACGCCCATCTGTCCTGAAAACCCCTGAAAAACAGTGACTCTCGCGTTTTGCACGGTCGGTTTTCCTTGAAACTATTGACCCTGAACGTTCACTTGCTGTAGATAGACTTGATCTTGCGGGTTCTCGACATTCGTGCTTCTGTAGGACAGATTTGGGTGATTTATGTAATTTTGGTTGAAATCCCTGTTTTACACGAAACCCTGCCCGTTCACGTAGTTCACTTCTTGCAACTCATCAGTCCCTTCTTCAGCGAATTCCTGGTAGAAAATAGGATCTGTTCCACTCTCGTAAAACTGAACGCGTCTCTAACCTTGACTCGCCTTCAATAGCTGATTTAGCTTCTCATTCAGCTAGTCGATCTTCTGAGACTCCACGTTGTTGACACGCTTAGACATGTCGTACTCAGCACAGCGGTTGTTGGAACTTGCAGCCAAGGTCTCGATCAGTTGGTAGGCTCCATCTTTACTTTGAGTAATGAAATCCCCATTGTTAGCAACGTTGAGAGTGTTCTTGTAATCCCATTCGACTCTATCGTAGAAGATGCTAAGAATCTGCCAATCCGAGTATCCATGATGAGGGCACTCTCTGCGATACTCCTTGAATCTCTCCCAAGCTTCACAGAAGGACTCCCCCGAATGTTGCTGGAAGGTGGTGATCTTGTTCCTCAGCGAAGCCGTCTTGGATTTGGTGTAAAAGTGATCCAAGAAAGCAGCACTTCATTCATCCTAAGTAGTCAACGACCCAGGATGTAGAGATTTGAGCCATCTCTATGCATTGTCTGTCAGAGAGAAATGGAAGAGCTTGCACTTGATGTAATCAGCTGGTACCCCATTCGACTTAGTAGTGCTGCAGATCTCTTCGAAGTTCTCTATGTGATCCATCGGATTATCAGCTGGTAGACCATGAAACACGTGCTGCTTCACCAACTCGATCATCTGAGGCTTGATCTCATAATCCTGCCTTGCAAGGGCTGGTGGACATATATCAGCTCTGTTCTGGTAGAAAGTATGGGGAGTGTCTGTATCCCCAATTGCAGGCAGTCGCTGCTGTTGTTGTTGCTGTTATGGCAACTGTTGCATCTGCTGCTGTAGCCTCTGAAGTTCAACTGCAGTAGCAAGTGCATCTTTGTCGATTTGATCACCCATTGTGACTTGATTCGACTTTGTCTTCCTATTCTCTCTCTCTCTCTCTCTCTCTCTAGCCTTGCAAGTTCCTGGTTGCTGAAGTTGAAAATGTTGTCATATCATTTGCTTCTTTTTGGCATACACCTGAAACACACAAGAGAGAAAGATAGTAAATCTTAGTCTAAATTCCAAACAAAAATTCGAAGATAACGCAATTGGTCCCCAGCAATGGCGCTAAAAACTTGATACACAGAGTTTTAACCCTAAAATATCACTGCAAGTGCACAGCAAACGAAGTAATATTTAGGGATCGAATCCACGAGAACCAAGTGAAATACTACGAATCTATATGAGTGAAATTAAGCTAAGATGGCAATATGATGGTTGTTGGTAGCAATGATAAAATGAAATAGCAATTAAACAAAGTGAAAATCAATTAAAGACAAGCGTTAAGTCTAGGGCAATTCGCAGAAATTCAGAAATCATGAACCAGACAATTATTCAGGAAATGATAAAGCACAGTCTCAAACTCAAACATGAATGTATAACCAATCCACTTTAGTGGCATCAATTACTTTATCTAGCAACGTAAGAATCTAAACTGTCGTTTGACTTAGAATTTTAAACAAGTATTAACCAGCATGTTTGATATATTCACAATTGCCTTAACATCAACTTTCGTTGGCTAAGGACAATTTACTCACCTATGTTCTATCAAGCAACCTATAACACTTTTGATGAATATATTAAACCTAAAATCAGAGATTAAGTGATCAATTCAATCTAAGTAATAAGAACAACAATAAGTGAAGACAAGATGAATAATCCCTATCTATGTCTGATTCAATGGTTCATAAACTCCTTTGAAAACCCTAAACCTAACTATGAAACTACTCAAGCATGGAAATAATCAAAACAAAAGAAGATGAAGAAAAACTCATAATAAATAAATCAAAAGGGGTTCAAAAAAACATTTCAAAGATGCAGAGTCAGAGATTCGTCTCCCCGGTGCTTACAGATTGCAGAAAATCAAAAGTCTATGTAGAGTAGAAAGAGTATGAAAAACTTAGCCTAAACAATGGCTCAAACTCATATATATAGTTAAAACGTTCTGGATGAAAAGATATGGCAAAACCCTGTGAAAATAGGAAATTGAAAATTTCCTTTTTCTGGCCAAATTAGACTGGATCGATCGATCCAGTGTGTGGATCTATCGATCTGGCTTGGGAGGGATCGATCTGAGATGATTTGGGTCGATCTGAGATGTTTCGGCATGTTGGATCGATCAATCCACTTTAGAACGATCGGTCCAAACTTTCATGGTCGATCCAAAATCTCTCGGTGGTTTGGCTTGATGTTGGATCGATCGATCTGGGCCTTTTTCTGCTTCTTTGCTATAATCTTTGCTCATTATGCTTCTTTTATCATCAAAACGTGTTTCGACCCTGAAACGACTCTAAAACACAGAAAAAACTCGAAAACCCATTGAAAACTTGGGTTAGGATGCGTCCAAAATGCAATACATCATTGGTATTCTTTGGCGTATTTCCAATCAGAGTTCAAAGTTTATTCTTTAACCCTAGGTTCTCTCGACTGCCTCGTTTCTTTGGAGAGGTAATGAAGATGTGCTATCTTTGCTCTATTTCATTTCGGGCTTGCGTTCTTTTCTGTTGTTGTTGTTGCTGGTTGAGCTTGATTTAGTTCCGTCCTCAGGGCTTCCAATCTTCAGGAGTTGCCATAGGTTTTGGTTCTGCTCGAAGTTTATGTTTGTTGACACAGCTACCGCTTATACTTGTTTCTTAGGAAAAGACATGAGAGTAGTCTGGTTTAATTGCTCAGTGTTAGTGACTAGGGTTCTTTGTCTCTTTTCTTTGGTCCTCTTTCTTGTTGGATTAGGGTCTTGTTTCCCTATTATAAGACTTTTGGCGCTGGGGAATGCATATATTCCGTCGATTTTGTCTCTGAAGATATCTTTTTATCTGTCGGTTTTATGCAATTTCAAATCTTGGTTTATATATTAAAAATATCAAAAAGACATGTGCCTCGTAAGGTAATTTCAATCTCTCGCTTTTGTCTTAAGTTGCAATACATTCGATTTATTGGCACGGCTATTAAAAAATTATTAAAACTATTTATTTTTCATAGAGAAATTCCCTAGAATACCATCAAATCAAGTTTAGTGGACAAACATAACACAAGAAATTGAAAGTTCCTTAAATACCATTATTTAAGAATACAAAGACTCTTTTACCCTCATAATATCTCACCGTAGAATAAAAAAATTAACAAAATTAAAATAGAAAAAAAAAAGATATTCGATCGTCTTCTTCACAATCTTCACCGGCGACGACGACGAGAAATCACGATATGGGAATCGATTTCATTAGATCTGGGAATTGATTCCATCTTTTGGACGATTACTTGGACTCTTCTTTCTCCAGCCTCCCCACTGCCACAAAAGCAATCTCAGAACTCGATGCTTCGGCTCCGTACCTCCGTTGCTGGAACTGCAAAGGGAAGCTTTTGCGAGGGATTGAGTCTCGGATTTCTTTGTTGATCCCGGATCTGAGTGTGTTTTGTCTTATTATTCCGATTGAAGATGAAACTAACTCAAGAGCGAGATTCACTGGTAATCACTGCGAAGAAACTCAGTCTTGATTTTGCAAAGGTCACAAACTTTGTTTTCTCATTCCCGTTTAGTCATGTTAGGGTGAGATTTTGATTCATGCTCAAACTCCTCTTGTCGTCATTTTGCAGCTGGAAGCATTCAAGAGACAACTGATGCAATCATTGAATGATGAGAATCGATCTGTATGCTCAACATCACTTCTTCTTCTTGACAATCCTTTATTATATAATGAAACCAAATGATCTCATCTTGTTGCATTCTCTCCTCCTCTTTTTACAACAATCCGAGACAACCGATGTCACAATGGTAACATTACTATGAGCTTCTTGACTTTCGTTGTCTTTATGTGTATTGTGTGTCTCTTCGTGAAATGCTTGTTTTCATGATATTTACTTTGTATGCGTTGTAGATGAGAATTCAAATGGTTTATCGGCACACGGTTCCTACTCAAACAACCAAGGTAATGATGCAACAATCATGTTTGTAGCGACAAAAGAACAAACGCTAGGCCATAAGACTTGTTGATGTGCTTACACATAATCAAGAACAAAAACCCCTTTTCAATGTCCAACAGTGTTTATTCTGATGTATGTATGTATGTATAATGGCTTCATGAAAATGTTAAACTTCTTTCTGGGGTTGGTGATGAGATTGTGCCACGTGAGATGACAAAGGTGCTTGAACCATACATGGATTTCTATTTGTTATGTCTCTGCTTTGAAGTCTAATGTTCTATTTATTTATCTCCTCTTTAACGTTTCTATTTTTGACTCGGTTGTACAAGGCGGTGATCCTGTATGGGAAAGTCTTCGAATATACAAAGGAAAAGTATTCGAGCTTGAAGAACATCTAGATCGGTAAGAACTGTCAACTAAACGCCTACATATTTTAGGAAGGCTTTTCTAAATGTTTAGAAAACCTTCATAAATACAAATTTCGGAAAGAATTCCTCAACATTTAAGAAGGCTTTCCTAAAATGTATGTCACACTTGTTTTAGCTCACTTATTTATTTTCATTTGATTTAGGTGAGTGACAAATGGAAGTGATTTTCTGTTGAGATTGTTGGCAGTATCATTCAATCAAAAATCATACACAATGAACAAATTTGTGATAACCAAGAAACAAAATAGATGGTAGAGGATTCTCCACCGATTTATCTCTGAAATGATCGCCAAGTACAAACTTTCATCAAGAAAATACAAGAAGATCCTGAACTGATTCGTTTGTGTGTAACGGTAAGTCGCAAATGCAACTGATTGACTACTATTACATAGCTTGCATAATTTAAGTGTGTATTCTTTGTTTATTAACTATTTAGGAAAGCCTTCCGAATTCGTTAGAAAACCTTCCAAAATACAAATTTAAGAAGCATTCTTGATTTATTAGGAAGAATTCCTTAACATTTAGGAAAGCCTTCCTAAAATGAATGTTACATTTGTTTTAGCTCCACTTACTACTCTTTCAATACTAAATTCTTTTTCATTTAGCTCAGTTACTACATTTTAATTCTCTTTCATTTTGTTTAACTTTCATTTATCCATATTTATTTACTTTCTTGTACGAATTTCATCGATCAACTGGTAGTGAAAAATCCATTTATGTGAACCTCCAAGTGCTAGGCAAAGTAGTGGGAGACCATTGAAAAAGAGAATGAGATTAGTTGGAGAGCTTGGAGTACCTGATTCAAAATTTCAGAAGCACAAGTGCAACATATGTGGCAGAGAATGACACAATAAAAGTACATGTATAACCTATATATGATGAACTTGTGCAGTAGAAGATGTCGGAGAAGCACACAACAAAGAAGATACATGCATAGTGCTTCTTTTTCATAATACAATTTGGTATTGTTTGCAATTGGTTAACATTTTTAAGAACACACTTTATATTTTTATGATTGTATTCTGGATGAGAATCTGGTTATTCTGGGTTGATGAGAATCTTGTTATTATGGGTAACTAAACTAATTCAATGATCTATAAGTATTTAGGAAAGCGTCATGCAAATTTAGGAAAGCCTTCCGAATTAGGAAGGCCTTCCTAAGTATGCAGTATCCTTCATAAATATTTATAAAGATTTCTAAATTTAACAGCAACAAAATTTGAAAAATGATAACTACATGTCCATAGGCAAAAACAGAACTGGTAAATCCAGCCAGATAGTTTTCTACAAGAGGGAATCCCACAAGTTGAAATATTTCATCCTACAAAAAATAAAAAATAAAAAAAACTCTGGAGATCTTTTTAACTATCATCTCCTCTTCGAATGTGAAAGTATGTTCATTAATTGTGAGGGCATTGCTGGAGATCTTTTTAACTATCATCTCCTCTTCCTCACTTTTATTTGGAGGCTTCATTATGACTATCTATAGAAAATAGTTGACTATTACAGTCCTTGTCAATCTCCACTGAGACAGACCTATGCAGTTTTGATGACAAAAATTGAAGGAAGATCGAAGTGAGTCGTCTGATTGAGGGATCATGTTTCGAACGAAGCCCATTTGGTCCGGGAACATAGATTCGAGCCATCAACGAAGCTTTGCCAAGAATGGATAAGTCCCAAAAAAATTTCTTTATCGAAGAAAAAAAAATGATAAAACATAAAGTAAACGAGGAAGAGAATTGTAATTCTTCTTATGTTCGCTTTTTATTATTTTATTATTTTGTTAAATTGTCAATTTAGTTCACCTAAGATATCATCCAGCTAATTTTTCATTATTATAATAGCATTTAGTAAAGAATGTGTTTTCTAAATTTAATCATAACAAAAACAGATTTATTTGTTGAAAGTTAGATATCTCAAACATGGTAAATATAATTCAAAGAACAAATTTACCAAGATTCAGCACAATTGATAACTCAAGCAACTAATGTCTTTTTTCCCCCCTTCAGAGTTCATCAGAAAACAAAAGAGCATTTTACCATTTTGATTCAATCCAGATTCACAACTTTGATTATTCAGATATCACCAATGGTTCCACATAACCTGCATATACAAGAAGACAAAGTATTCAGACAAACCACACAACAATAGATCCTCTTAATTCTTAGTTTCAGATTGAAAACTTCACTTACCATTTTGTCTGATCAATATCAACGGTTCAGAGCAAAGAGCATGCTCTGGCCACCGGGCAAGTAAGCCACATTAGGAGACCTAGCAAGTGTAGCTGCAATCTCCCTTGAAGCTTCAATCCTCCTGAGTTCGATAAGTCCCATACCTGCTTTAGCCGTAGCATCAGAGATCAACTGAGCAGCTTCACTCTCACCTTCAGCTCTTATAACCGCGGCTCTCCTCTCTTGATCAGCCTTCATCACCACAAACTTAGACCTCTCTGCCTCTTGTTGAGCCACTTGTTTCTGCTCAACCGCCCTTGAGAACTCAACACCATACGACAAGTGCGTGATAGCTACGTCGTCGAGCACAATGTTGAAATCTTTGGCACGTTTGATTAGTGAATCACGAACAAGTGCTGAGACGTGAGGACGCTCTGTGAGGAGCTGGTCAGCGTTGAACTGTGCAACCACAGCTTTCAAAACCTCATTTCCAATCGAAGGAAGAACCTTCTCGTCATACTCTAGACCCAAGGTTTGGAAAATGTATGGGAGACGCGACACCTTATCGCATGATTACATCACATAAACAAGTCAAATACTCAAAACCTCATATGATTAAAAGCAGCATAGATACTACGAATTAGTCATACTCTAAACCTAAGGTTTGTAAAATGAATGTGAAACGTGACACCTTAGAACATGATTACATCACAAAAACAAGTCAAATGCTCAAAAACCTCATACAATTAAAAGCAGCATAGATACTAGTAATTCATCATCTCTAAACCTATGGTTTGGAAAACGTATGGGAGACGTGAAACCTTAAGGCATGATACTCAAAATCACATAAAGAAGGCAAATACTCGAAATCTAATATGATTAAAGCAACATAGATACTAAGTGATTACCCAAAAGATCTTTCTTTAGAAGAATTGAGCTTGAGTTACGAATGTATATAAACTACATTTCCATATACCATATGTAATACAGGTAATTACCATTAGATCGAACTAAACACGTTTATCAGCACCAAGTTAACAAAGATTCTACACAGCTTAGTCCCAGATTATTCCTCAATAACAACAGTAAGAGATATATGTATCAATCGAATTTTGAAAACAATAGATCATCAAAACCCTAAACCCACAATTCAGGGAAATCCAACGAATCAAGTTCGCAAATCAAGAAGAAGGTACACGATATACCTCAGGGCGAGAGAGAACACGAAGGGTGAGATTAACCATCTGGAGATCCTTCGTACCGGAGATTGAAGAGAAAGTGTGAGGCTTCGTGCGGATATCGAAGATGTAAGGCCTCTGGAGCCATGGGATCAAGAAATGAGTCCCTTCGCCAACAGTCTGATCCATAACTCCCCTGAATCGATCGAACAGCACCGCTCTTTCTCCGCCGTCAACGGTGAAAAGCGACGTGTTCAGCACCGTTGCCGCCGTACCAAGACCGAAAGCCGCCTTCGCCAAATTGGAAAGGAACGAAACCGCCGCTTGTTGGCTTCCCATTTTTGCCTCTGATTTACCTTGAACGAGAAGAAGGAAGAGAGAAATAGACTTGAGACGACGAGAGGAGAGAGTTTACTAGGGTTTATGAAATGATTCTCGAATCTACTACGGTGAACTGCTTTAATGGGCCACATATAAAGCCCAAAATATTACCCATTAAGAGTTTTTAAACTAGTATAAAATAAAATAGGCCCACAAAAATATTTTTCCGGTTCGAGGTGTTTTTTTCCGTTGTTTTAAAAAAAGTTAGTAGAAATATAAACACGGTAACAAATCAGAGAAATATAAATTTTTTCTACTGTTGTTACACTAATAGAGTGGTGTATGTGAAAAGACCAAAAAAGGCAATGCTGAATATTGTACACTGTGGTGTACGGAAAAGTGTACACCATATAAAATATAGTGTACATGGTGTGGTGGGTGTACGGGAGATTTGTACACCGTGTAAGATCAATATTGTATACGGTGGTTTATGTGTACACATTGAATTATGTATACGATATTGTATGGCTAGGTATACATAATGGCAGTGACAGGACGGTGTACACTGAGATTTATGATAGAAACGGCTGTAGTAACGGTGTACACGGTGGTTTACATATATGTGTGCACCATCTATTTTTCTAATATAGTACGGTTTATAAAAATGTGCTGCAACATATTAAAGCTACCACAAGACAATCAAATGCACACCATCTATTTTCTTAATATCAATTAAAATATTAATATTTCAATGTTTTCAGATTTTTAAGGCTACCACAAAATAATAAAATCAATTTGATTTCCACTATCACACAAATCCAAAACAATACCAAAAAAAAAAGACAATACATAAGATCAAGAATTGAATATTTTTTCAGATTCTTCAAGCTATATAGAAGAATCATATCAATTTGATTCTCTTCTCAGATCAAACCTAAAACATTGCCATATAAAAAAAAAAAGAGAAACAGAGGGTCCATTACAATGTCAATGTTATCAGATTTTTGAAAACTTTAAAGAACAAACAAAGACATATCTATTCAATTTGCAACTTGATTTCACTCTCAAAGAATGAAATCAATTTGATTTAGCGCAAATCAACAGCTTAGTCAAAACATGAAACTGAGAAGTTAACATGAATCAAATTAATCTGATTCAAAATAAATCATGATTTAACCCAAAACATGAAACTAAGCAGAAGAAGAAGAAGCTCTAAAGCAAATTAAACTGAGATTCAGATAAAAAACGTTGTTCTTGGTAGGACCCAAATAAACAGAAGTTGCTCTTTTGATCAAATTGATTGATTGTACCTCTTAATCTCAACATCTCCTAAAACTCTGTTATTATTATTAATCTCAACATCTCCTAGAAATCTTGACAGAATCAACTAGTAAAAAACTGAAAATTTACAACATTTATTAAAGTTAAATGATTCAACGAAGTCTCACCCGAGATTTTCTCGGTAAAATTGCAACTTCTTTAAAAAAAAACCTTTTAATCCAACCAAACCAACAACAAACTCTAATTCTTGTCCAACACTTATCGACGACCATAAGAAAATCCGGAGCACCAGTGTCGGTATGGGTCCCAAGACTAAGCTTATGGACGGCGAGGTAAAGATCTATCGAGTACGGAATCGGCTTCAAAGGGACCCAATGGAGAGTGAGAGATGGCCATTCGAGTGGGTGAGATATCATAAGATCGTAGAGAAACGGAGTGTTCCTTTTCCACACAGAGAACTCTCTTCCACCTCATCTAATCATGTCTCCTCCTTTCCTTCTGCCGCCATCTCTCTCCGTCAATCGATCTCCTTCTCTATCTCTCTCAGTTTTAATGGCAATCTGGTAAATAAATTGATGGTCATAGACACTTTTAGAAAGTGTCTAAATTGCAAAACTTCTTAAAAGTGTCTACTTCCCAATTTTTTTTGTAACCATTTAATTAGTGACACAGAGATGATGTAACGAAGAAGAAACCATCAATCATGTACTTTTCAAATGCTATGGACAAGCAATATGGAGAAGTTCAGGAATTCCTTGCGCAATCTTGTTAAACTCAAGTGACGATTTCGAAGAAAATATGAGTCAATTGTTGGTGTTACATAAATCCAGCCAAGTACCGATGCATATCAGGTTACTTTCTTTTTGGATCATATGTAACGTACTATGTTCCACCTTTTTTTATGTACACTCTATTGTATATCCCATATTATGAATGAATGAATGAAATAGTTGTTCAAAAAAAAACCATTTAATTAGTGTGTGGTATATGTGATCCATTTATTTTTTGGATTAATATATTTATGATCCTTATATGTTTTGAATTTAGCCGGACATTCGGTGTTGAATCAGTTATTTTCGATTGTAAAATAATATTGGGCAATTTTCTAAAATAGCACACTTTAAGTTTTTATTTCAAATTTAGCACCACTAGTCTAAATTTCTAATAATAACACAAACTTAATATCAAAATGACTTAAAATCCCTTCCAAATGGAAGAAATCTAAACCCTGAAAATAATATAAACCTTAAATTAGAAAAAAAAAAATTCAAAACATAATGTTTTAATTTTGTTTGTAATTTATTTAGGGTAAACAAGTATTTTTCACATAATCATTTGAGTTATTTTTGGAATTCTAAACTTGGTGTGCCAGATTTAGAACAAAAACTATGTATGTGCTATTTTATGGCATTCCTCAAAAATATTTAAAATTTAAAAAATCTTAAAAGAAATATGAAAATTTTAAAAATCTCTAAAATAGCACACTTTGAAATTTTTGTTCTAAATATAGCACCACTAGTTTAAATTTCTATTTATAACACAACTTCAACATCAAAATGACTCAACCCCTTTCTAATGGGAGAAATCTAAACTCTAAATTGGAAAAGAAGAATTCAAACATGTGTGCACCAAAAAAGAACTCAAACATGATGTTTTAATTTTATTTATAATTCATTGAGGGTAAACAAGTATTTTAAAAAAAAAAAATTGTGTGTTTTTTAGAATTTTAAACTTGGTGAGTTAGGTTTGGAACAAAAACTGTATATTGTGCTATTTTTAGGATATACTTTTCTTGGTAAAGTAATAATAAACATAGATTGTAGTGTTCATTTAAAAAAATTCACTTTTTGAGTTTTTATTTTTCAAATTTTAAATTTAATATTTTCATAACTAATATGATAAATAGTTTTTTTAAGTTATAGATAGATGATAAAAATATAGGTTATATATATTTATATATATGTAAATACCTTGGCAAAAAAATACACATATATGATTCCGAAACGAAACATATATTCCAAGTTTTAAATTTCATTGTTTGTGACTAGGTAAATATTCGTGCTACGTCGCAGAATTTTTTTACTTTAACGATTTAATAAAAATGTAGTTTCAAGTATTCGAATAAACAGAATTAAATTAGATTAATCATGAAGCAGCCGAGAGCAGAACAATGCATTTTAATATGTAAAAATCTAATCGAAAATAAACTAACTATTTCTCGCATAATCATTCAATTATAACATATAAAGTTAAGATCGTTAAGAAAATCTATAAAATTTAAAGAGGTAAATATATTTAACACATATAAATTATATGAAACTTAACCTCTTCGACGATATGAGCAACATAATGTCTGAAAGCTTCGAAAAAGGTGAATATATTATCCCACATTAGTTAATGGTTAAATGAACCACAATACGGAAAAATAAAAGCATAAACTAATTTAAGAGATCTTAAATCGAAGAACTCAAAGAAATTGGTGGAGATGCTGCTGAAAGACATTGAGAGCGTTTGTAGTCAATTTCTTCTCGATGATTTTCTTCGGTTTAACTATGTTCTTTTTTCTCATCTACCGTACCATTGACTCTGGCGTCGTCTCTCTCTTTTAAAACAAAACCATAAACTTGCTAAAATTCTCCGATTAATTTTTTAATGAGATAGAAATTGTAAAGATAATTTTGGCACTAAATTTGAAAGCAAATTGAAGGGTTAGGGAGAGAGGAGCAGAGAAATTAATAAGATCAAAATAATTTTGGTCAAACTAAAAATAAATAGTATCTTCATAAATTGATGTGTACTAATGATTAGTTTTAATTGGTCTTTCAATTTTTTTTTTTTTAAAGTGAGATGTCAGTTTCTTATAACATGAAAAAACTTATATATCAATATAGGGAGAGATTTGTTTTGGTGCTTACGGATATTAAATCTTAATATTTATTTTACTTTAAATTTATCCATATATTTTGAAAATAAGGGAATTGGATAAAAATTAATTGGTACAAGTCTGCCTTTGTGAACAAAATACTTGAGTCGCATGAAAAAGCTCGAATTCAAATAAATTAATAAATTAATAGTATCTTTTTCGTCTGATAAAAACATATACGTTCTCAAAAAGCATAATACTCTTCAAATATTACGGCAGGAGAAACAGTTTTTTTTTTGTTTTTTTTGGTCAAGAACGTTGAAAACAGTATTTAATGAATAAAAGTAGTGAAACTTATATGTCAAATATTGAAATCTTTTGAGACTACTTTGAGCAACAAATATTTTGTTTCTTTTAAACGGGTTAATAAATGAGTCACTTTGTATTTTTGAGTTAATCTAGCTTAGTGGGTTTGAAGAAAAATATAAACGAGTATTTTTTAAAAATCTATCCAATAATTAAAATAAGAATATGGCTGGTTTACGGTGTCGATGGGAATCAAAATTGAATCTGAAGCATACTATAATTCCAAATATTTTATCGTTGAAAATGATTACTTGTATATAAATAACTAGTAGAAGACTCAATTAAGTCGTCTCGAAAACTATGAAAATGATGAAGGAGTTTTACTTACAAAGTCACACAGTGACTTCAGCACGTTAGTACGTTACCGATAATGTCAAATGTTTCGGTGTCGAATCTTTTACAAGTTTAAAAATATTTAATATATATATATATATATATATATATATATATCTTATTATAAAGCAGTACGCGCTAAACGTAAGCGCGATACATAAGTAAAATTATAAATCAACATATCGCGACACATGTTAATTTTAATTTAGATTGTGAAATATGTCAAATCTAAATAATATAAAAATAGAAATTTTCATTCTGTAAAATAGTTATTTTTTAAATTAAATTATTGTGTATCTAAATGAAAATAGTAAAATCAAAAAAAAGAAAATAAGATATATTATTGGACAATTAAAAGAAAATAGTAAATAAAAAATAAAAATAAAACATATTATTTTATGTTACACAAAAATATGTTATTTTCAATTTCTAAAAGTAGTAAAAAGTTTTTTTTATGCATGATTTGAAAAAGTTTGCGTTAAAAATGAAATAAAAAATAAAAATAATTGTTAAAAAATAAAAGTTAAAACTTAACGGAGATATAAATTTTTAATTTAAATTTTATGATTAATCACAAAACATATGTGATCATTAATATCAATATAACATATCGAAAATATTATAATTTTTTATTTAAAATAATTAAATAAATAGTAAATTTGAATAAAATAGAAAATTAAATTTAAATTCAACAATTAATCACAAATAATACATGACCAATCATTTCAATATAATAGAATAATTTTTACTTTGTGTTTCGGAGAATTTTTGTCTTCTTAAACAACCACCGGGTGATCCTTTTCTGCGCAATCAACAAACACGTGAAGACCTCGGAAAATGCAATGGGGGAATGTTTTCCGACGACTCTCCGACGCCCAAGTCAGAAAATAACAAATAAAGAAAGAAGAGAAAAGACCACGAGGAGACGTGGAGAACGAAAGAAAGGAAGTCAGAAAACGAAAAAGAGAGAGAATGGATGACTCCGGGTTGAAAAGGATGGTCCGTGGAGTATCTCTAAAAGTTTGGTGGAAGAAATTTGGTGGTAGGGAGAGAGAGAGAGAGAGAGAGAGAGAGAGAGAGAGAGAGAGAGAGAGAGAGAGAGAGAGAGAGAGAGAGAGAGAGAGAGAGAGAGAGAGAGAGAGAGAGAGAGAGAGAGAGAGAGAGAGAGAGAGAGAGAGAGAGAGAGAGAGAGAGAGAGAGAGAAGAGAGAGAGAGAGAGAGAGAGAGAGAGAGAGAGAGAGAGAGAGAGAGAGAGAGAGAGAGAGAGAGAGAGAGAGAGAGAGAGTTCCGGCCAAGGAACGGTCAGAGAAGAAGAGAAATCCGATATGAGATCAGAAGGAATGGGTCCAAAGCAACCGGAAAAAGACTGAAATTCAAGGAAATGGGCCTTAGTCTCGAAAAGATAGGTTGAATGTATGTGCTTTTAGCTTAGAGATTCGGTCCCCTTTTTATGAAAGAGATAGAGTAGTATTTATAGACTTTTACCTGCTCGGACTCGGATGTCGGGTTCTGGTCCTTGGTTGGGTCGGGTCTGGACTTCCGGGTTTGACCCGATACAGTGTGCTCGAGTGCTTTTTACCTACTTTCCTCGTCTTTTTGCACCACTTGGCCGACCATACGGCTCTGTTACGCTATACCTGACCTTCTGCACCGGTGGAACGCTGGGGTGCTCCCTCGAAATCAGTTCCTTTTATGCTTTAATCGTTCCTCGAGTGTGGACCACCTGCTTTTACCCTTGCACACATAAAGTAAAAAAGTTTTACCCTTTGACCAAGAACAGAAATATGAAAGACAATAAGAATTTGAACTTAGCGCCTAAAGAAGATATTTCATACCTAGCCCGAGTTCCTGATACCGGAATTCGGGCGTCGTGCTCCGTCTCCGGGCATCGGGTTGAGAGATACATGTACGTCCGATCACCTGGTTCTGGATCCTGATCACCCTGAGTAGCGGGGTATGCTTTCCGGAGTGGCGCCAGGCCCAAGTGACCTCACCTGTATGTTTGGACCATTGTAGATTCAGGCCTAAACTCCTCTGAGGGCTCTTGTCAGGAAATAAGCTCCACCAAAGAAGTTAAGAGTTTCCACCGCGCTGTGGGATACGTGGCTTCAGGCGATTCACTTAACCCAAAGGAAATTATTTTATCCTCAACAATTGCCCCCTCCGTTGTTTGAGCCTGAGTCGAAGGCTCGGACGACGGATAAAAATTGATTTTTTTCTTTTTTCAAGTATAAGTGTACGTGTTCCTCCGAGATTCCAGCCTTAAATGCAGTCGTATAACCGCATATTTAAGATGTCCCCATGTTTATGAGTCATAATCCGTTATTCAACCCGAATTGACAATTCAAGTGACGGGTGGGATTCCCTGGGATTCCGACCTTAGACACAATTGTTATTTATCATGCGCCTAAGATCTTCCTACCATTGTCAAATTGCTATTCGAACCTGAATTGACGGTTCAGGCGACAGTCAAATCATGAGATTTCTCTTGGATTCGCAAGTTTATCCGGGATTGCAACCTTGAACGCAGTCGATCGATCATGCGCTCAAGATTTTCATCCCGTTGTCGGTCATGGAGGTAGCCGTGAGCAATGCATCCATGACCTCTGGGCCGAAACGCGGGTGTGGAAACACGTGGGAACGAGATCCCTGAAGGTCTGAGCCTGAGTCCGGAGACCGCCATCACGAGATCCCCGAAGGCCTTTGCCTGAGTCCAGAGACCTGGGAGGGCTCGAGATCTCCCTCGGAGATTGCGATAACCTGAGTCCTGAGACCTGGCGAGAAGCATGAGAACTCGCGCAGAGGTTGCGATAACCTGAATCCGGAGGCCTGGTGGAGAGCATCAGAACTTCCACGGAGGCCAAGGGCCTGAGTCAAGTGACCTGCCCCCTCGGAGACTACTAGACGAATCCAGCATTCCGGGGGTAGAGACCGGGGGACCAATCCTGCTCTCTAAAGCTGAATCGCATCGGGGCGTTATCCCAAGCGGGGCATTTTCGGGAGTCTAGGCTGCCTTTTCGACAATTGTAATTCTCCAATTTTTGGGCATTTAGGCCTCTTTTGCTTTATTGGGTTCTTAGGCCTCTTTTCTTTAACATATATACGTGGTGATGAAAGAAGGGGTATAATAAAATGTATATATCGTTCATATTGTTTCTATTATATATATATATATATATATATATATATATATATATATATATATTGTACTTACACAGACGCGAAGTGGAGATCAGGTGAGTTTAGGCTTATCGGATCACTCGGGCGTGGGCTAACGTTAATTTTTATCGACTGCATGGGAGTAGTGAAGCGTCATAGCTTCATGCTTCATTAAATGCGGGGGCGGCGTCAATATACGCTTCCCCGTCCTTGACTTCAAGTAGTGGGGATATCATCATTTCTATCTCCTCGTTCTCTGTATACCAGCGTCATATCTTGCCATGTGTACGATAGATATTTATCGTCTTCTATACGCCTCCGACCGCTCTCTTCACTTTCCCCTTCGTGTATATATACATCGACGTAGGGCAAATCTCACATCTTCTCCGATCTGTTTCCGCCTTTTCTTTCACTTATTTCCTCTTAATACTTCGCTATTGCCTCTCTTGACTTTTTATCTTCTCTTAACTCGGAATTTTTCCGAAGTTCATATCTCTCTTCTCGCGCTTCTTCTCTTTGATATGTGTCTTCGTATATGGCGAGTTCATCTTTCTCTTTTCCTTCGGTTTCGTCGGTGTCTTCTCGAACTCCTTCTCGGCCATTTGGAGAAGGGATTCTGACCGTCCTTAGGATGCGTTTCCCTCACGTGCCTCAGGAACTTCTCATTTACCCGAGTCAAGACACGAATCCAGCGTTTCCTCTGCCCGGCTACACTACCATTTATCATTTCCACTTACGCTCCGGGTTCCAGAGCCATATCTCATGGTTGATGGTAAATTATTGCCGGCTAGTTCATCTGGCTCCAGGTCAGTTGGACTTCATCGCATGGGGTCTGATCCACTCGTTTCATGTCATGTCTGACCTTTTCGGTATCGACGTTACCATGGAGATGATCCCCGGAGCTTTCAGGGTTGTTCCTTTAACGAGGGGGTCTCGGCGGTTCACATTGATCCGCCGTGGAGGTAGAGGGAAACCTTCTCTGGTTTCTTTGCCCTCTCACTTAACTCCTCCTTGCAGTGATGATCACTTTCTCTTTCGTATTCCTGCCATCCGCCAAGAATTCAGCCTCTACTTTTTGCTTAGCGCCAATTTCTCCATTCTTTTGGCCTCCCTTTCCTCTTTCTTCTTCGTAGGGCGCTTCTTCCGACCAGTAATACGATGGATTGCAAGGGTTATAGAGTTTTTCGTTGGAAGGCCCGAAATTTTTGCTAATAGATCTAGGTTTATTGTTCCTCGGGTTGGCGGGATCTATCTGCTCGAAGTGATTCACCTCTCGCGCAGAAACGCTGCTCGAGCGGCTGATCACCGGGATACTTCTTCCATGATCCCTTCCACTGTTTCCCAGATGTCTCGGTCGTCTAGGATGGATGGCCACGATGTTCAGTGTCCCCATTGCTTCTCTGAGCTGCTCTCGAAGTTGATGGTTCCCTGTCAAGATGTGCTGGACAGTCTCTGGTGTCTGTTGGTTAGCCTTAACCGTTTTTGGGCAGAGATCTTTTCGGATTTGGTCCGACTTTGGGTGTATCATCTTGTCTTGCCCCCATGCGCCATTCATGGTTGCTTTTCCAAGATTTCCGTTCAGATTTAGGGGTGTTCGTTGATTTTTGGGTGAAGCGTCTATCCCCCCCCCCTCCTTCTAGCGCCAAATTATTTCGGAGAATTTTTGTCCTCTTAAACAACCACTTGGGGGACCCGCTCATGCGCAATCAACAAATATGTGAAGGCCTCGAAAAATATGATAGGGGGTGTTTTCCGATGGTTCTCCGACGCTTAACTCAGAAAATAGCAAATAAGGAAGGAAGAAAAAGGACCACAAGTAGACGTGGAGAGCGAAAGGAAGGAAGTCAAAAAACGAAAAAGAGAAAGAATATGACTTCGGGCCGAAAGGGGTGGTCCGCGGAGTATCTCTAAGAGCTTGGTGGAAGAAATTTGGTAGTAAGGCTAGAAAGAGAGAGAGAGAGAGAGAGAGAGAGAGAGAGAGAGAGAGAGAGAGAGAGAGAGAGTAGTATTCCGGCTAAGGAACGGCCGGAGAAGAAGAGAAATTCGATATGAGATCAGAATGAATGGTCATAAAATACCAAAAAGAGACTGAAGCTCAAGGGAATGGACCTTGGTCTCGAAAATATAGGTTGAGTGTATGTGCTTTTAGCTCAGAGATTCGGTCCCCTTTTTATGAAGGAGATAGAGTAGTATTTATAGACTTTTACCTGTCCGGGCTCGGATACTGGGTTCTGCGTCCTTGGCTGGGTCGGGTCTGGACTTCTGGGTTTGACCCGGTACGGTGTGCTCGAGTGATTTTTACCTACTTTCCTCGTCTTTTTGCACCACTTGGCCGACCATACGGCTCTGTTACGCTGCACCTGACCTTCTGCACTGGTGGCAGCATCTGACACGGTAGGTCAGACGCCGGGGTGCTGCCTCATAATCAGTTCCTTTTATGCTTTAACCGTTCCCCGAGTGTGGACCTCCTGCTTTTACCCTTATACACATAACGTAAATATTTTTTACCCTTTGACCAAGAACTGAAATATGAAAGACCATAAGAATGTGAATTTAGCGCCTAAGGAAGATATTTCATACCTAGCCCGAGTTCCTGATACGGGTACTCGGGCATCGTGCTCCTCTTCTCCGGGCGTTGGGAAGAGAGATACGAGTACGTCTGGTCACCTGGTTCCGAATCCTGATCACCCCGAGTAGCGGGGTACGCTTCCTGGAGTGGGGCGAGGTCCAAGTGACCTCATTTGTATGTTTGGGCCAATGTAGATTCAGCCCCAAATTTCTTTGAGGGCTCTTGTCAAGAGATAAGCTCCACCAAAGGAGTTAAGCATTTCCACCACGCCGTGGGTTCAGGCGATTCGCTTAATCCAAAATGGATTATTTTATCCCAACACTTTGTGTTTTCGTTTTATAGAAATCAAAAAAATTCTATTTTAAAGAAGTAGGTAAATAGTAAATTTTAATAGAATAGAAAATTTAAGTTTAATATAATAGTTAATTACATAAAATAAAACGCATCTAACTTTATATAATAAGATATATATAAATACCATACGGTGATTTTTATTATTATTTTAAATATTTTTTTGTTTTATATATTTTAATAGTACATATAGTAATATATTTGTAGGTTATTCTTTATATATGTTTATGTGTTCAAATATTTTGGTGCAAATATATATAGAGATTTAATTTATCTTTATTAAATTTAAATGATTATTAATAACGAATATTTTATTTTAATCATATATAAACTTTGCGTATCATACGCGAATCCTACTCTGTATTGTATATATTGCAGAAAAAATCCCTTTAATTCTTGATTGAAATTCCAATAGTCCAAAAAATTCCTTTAATTTAAAAGAAAACGTAAAGTTCAAGATTGCGTTAAATTCAATTTTCAACATTTTGACTCGAACCGGATTTGTGCTTATCAATATGACAAAATTAACCGAATAAGAGACGAAGTTTGATTGTTGCAATTTTTTAATTTGGAAACGAAAAAAATCAATAGAAATTATTTTATTACGTGAAATTATTTAAGTAATCTGATACATCCAAGAGTTGACTCGACTTTGTTGTTATAGTGAAGCCGTGTATCATTTCTCTTTCTACAATATAGAGAAAATATTTAAGTTAGATTATAAAACTTAAAAAAAAAGGTTATAAAACTAAACTAAAGAAATAAGTGGTTATAGTTTTTGTCTTCCTTTTGATCGTCAACTATATATAGTTATGGTTTAGTGACTTTCTTAGTTGATTTATCAAATATATACAATTGAAATTTATAATTTCACATAAAGGATCTAATTTTCAGACCATTATTAATACACGTAATTCAAGAAACCAAAAATTAAACAATATGAAAACATAAAAATAAATGTGAATTTAATGAACATATAAATGCTTCACAAATAGAAAACGATATCATAACTTTTGAACTTTTATTTTCCACAGTTAAAAGTTAAAGAGAGTTCATCTTAGCCTCTCGGACACGAAGATCAAAGCATCGTTTCTCCTCAGCCACGCGCCGCTTATGATAGATTTCCGCCACCGTCTCATCTTCGCCGATCCCTCCTTCTGATCACTGTCTGCAACAACTCTCGGAATCTCTCCAAGTGTCCTGAATAAATTTATTTCAACCTGAGTTTGAAAAATCTATTATCCTCCATCATGTAAGATCCACGCCATCGACGAGACTTATCATGCCTGCTGCAACAACCTCGGTTCTCTTCTCTCCCAGGCACACAACCCGAGACCACCGTTGAAACCCAAAATCACCAAAATGGATCTCTGACGCCGCTTCTCCGCCGTCGTTTCCTCTCCTCTGCGTGAAGCCATGCTCATCTGAAGCCACCGCGTATGTCTCTATCTCTATCGGTTCAAAATTTCCGGTGAACTCACTCTGAGAAGAACTCTCTGCAAACTCGTTTTTAGCTTTTGCATCATGACTTTTAGCCTTGGTCGCCGGCGAGACCCTTCTCTCAGTTTATCTCGGTCTCTTCCTCTGCTTTTCTCCATGGTCCGTAGATCCACACCGTTGGCTGTGCTCTCATCTCTCTCGCTACCAGTTGCTCTAGATCTGATCGCGACTCCTTTTCACTTCCGGGTGCTGATCATTCCGGCGTCGCCGGACCTTCCAAAACCAATGGAGTCACCAGATCCGCCTATCCCTCCAGATCCGTCGCCTCGCTCTTGGATTTTGATTGTTGGCCATGTCCATCTCGACCTACAGTTTCAATCAACCTGTCCCAAGATTCCCCCGACTCTCTCTCGCAAAGCCTCGCCGTCTTGCTCTCCGATAAAGTACATCTGGCACTTCCTGTCCCAGTTTCACTCAGCCACCCATTGTGGTGTGATGATGAAGTTGAGCTCTTGTTGATTCCTAGTGGCCTATTATTGTCTAGTCCGTTGAGACCCATGACCTCTATTCAAATTTCCTCTATATCGGGCATGTAGAGATCATTATCACCTTCCTTCTCTTCCGGGAAGAGATCACTTCCACCTTCCTCTCTTCATGGGTAGAGATCACTTTCACCTTCCTCCATTCACAGGGAGAGAACTTTTCCATCATGTCTCCTTTCTATGAAAGTTGGTTCTTGCTCGGTCTCAATACCGAGAAAAAATTTCAGCATACTCACAGATTTGTCTTCTTGTGTAGCGGTTTTCACGGGTCAGAAGAAACAACCGGTCTCGCTTCGATGAGATCCGGAGGTGAGGATTGGTATACAACATCATACCTTAAAGTGATCAAGTTTTAACATTCCGACTATGACGTGAATTTTTATCGACGCATTCGAGTTTTGACTTAAATTCACTGTTAATCTTTTATGAAAATATGTCTGCTTTCTCTATTGTAATTTATTTTATTATAGCAATCAAAGAGGATGTTATTTCTTTTTGTTCAGATATCCCCAGATGTTAAGTTAATGAATTTATGATTTGTCCAAAACAAAAAATGCTTCACATAACGAATCAATCGTGGAAACCCGAATAATCTTTTTCAGATTGGATTATTACTTCTTCCTACGGTGTCTTAATAGTAGGAGCAAAGAGTCATCCAATAACCTTTCCCTCTTACATGCAGAACTAGAGACTTTTTTTTGGGTTGTGGAATGTGGTTTAGATCGCCACATTGTTATCGTTTCTTTTGGTTCCGAAAAACCAAAAATCAAGGAGAATTGTTTTTTTTTTTTTTTATAAGATTCCACGATTCTAAACTAGCTCGAAATTTCGGCCGTTTAATTTAATTTTATCGGTGGAAACAAAAAGATGCTTGACATTTGTCGTTATAGTGCATATAATTTTCCTCCACTAAACTACGCAATGACATTATTTTTACAAACTAGTATAATATAGGTAAGTCAATTATCACATAGAAGATCATCTATGATAGATGTTCAGATTCATAGAATAGAGTATATGAATATACTATATGTCGAAGTTTAGCTCGAAACTCTAGTTGGTGTTGAAATGAATTAGAATTCATAATAAAAATTATAGTATTATACAATCAATTAATTTAATTTAATATTTTGGTTGACCACTGCAAATAGCTTCAAAAGCTAAAAAAAAAAAAACTTCAATAAAGAGAACAATTATTCAATTTGTATAAGTTTGGATCAGATTTTTGTTTACGGTGATAAATACCCTCCTCTGTTCCTAAAAAAAAAATTCGGATTTTTCACACATTAAAAACTATAAAATCAATCTTTGTAAAATAAAATAAAAATCCAAAAAATTACTCTTTTAGAAACCGAAACAGTATTTACTTAAAGAAACAAAATAAACAATTGTAAGTTCATTGAATAAACCAAATGTCTAATCCTCCACTGAAGTACACGTCGTAACATAGATAACTACTGTCAAATTCTATAGAAAATGATTAATTCAACGATAATCTTGACATTTTTATCCCTAATTGATCAATCTTGTTATGGTATCTTAATTGTTTTTGCCACGTTGATCAAGACCATTGACCGATTTTTATTTTACATAATTTTCTAATCGATATAATATATATATATTTTTAAAGGTATGCTCCCAGAAACGGCAAAAACAGAAAACGTAATTACTCGCTTCGATAGAAATCGAACTAGCAGACAGATCTTGATCCAATAGAGAATAAAGAGGGAGACCGATGCCGGGGCTAAAAGAGCCACCGACAGTTGATCTCCGGCCAAAGACCAAAAGGAGGCGGCTGAATTAGATTAAAAGAGAGAGACCATTTATTTGTTCAATCGATAGATTCCTATCTTTGGCTTTTTACCTGTGGTCATCGGTCTTGTTTGTTAACAATAATTTATTCCTTTACAAAATTTCAAAAGAGGAATGTGTAACAACCCAAAACCGAAATTGGGAGATTTATTTTTGTAAGATAGGAAAAATTAATAAAAGAGAATTTTTTTGTCAAAGACGGAGCCGAGATTTCAACTAGGGAAGAAAGTCCACTTCTAGTAAGAATAGAATTATGGATAGAAGAAAATATTTTCCGAAAGGAAAGAGGATGATTTCACCACTTGAAAATGGGAAATCCGAGAAGGCCACTACGGTGATGGGCCACCGCAAACCAAGGTCCAAACTTAACTTATAAGAATCTTCTAGAAGTTTCTAGAAATTTCAGCAAGGGAAGGGATAAGGATGACGTGGAGAGGGTTAGAAAGTTTTCATGTTTATCAAAAGAAAATTTCTAGTCCTTATCGAAAAAGAAAAAGGAAATTATCAACCTTGGAGAGAAAGAAGGGATGTGAGTATAAATATAGGTCGGAGGCACCTAATATTTGACACACACAAACTTTTATTTTTCACCTCTAGAGAGACATAGAGTTCACGGGCAGAAGAAGAAGAGATGAGGAGGTAGAGAATTCTCACTACTCCACCTAAGGTTGAAGATCCACGGTGAAGGTAAGGAGAATGTAACAACACTGGAGAGGACTTCCATAGGCGTTGTAATGATCCAATCAAGGGCTAAGAACAAGACCAAAAATTGAGATGACCGAATCGGATAAAATCAAGCTGGAAAAGCCAAAAGGAGTTAAAACAAGACGTTGGGTCATGGCTGAAGTAAAATTGATCAAGTAAATATCGTTTTGGATCAGGCGGATCAACAAAGGGTCAAGACAGACGACCCAAGTCAAAGTCTCAGTACGAACAAAAGAGGCTTGGGAAATGTAAAGGATGCCTAAGAAAAAGTTATAGTCCGAGAAAATCCCAAGAAGATTAAAGGGATTGAAAGTTGGGTCGAGGCAAAAGACCGAACAGATGGTATGATCGGAACCACAAAGCAAAACAATCAACGCAAAGGATGTGAGACATCAACCAAACGAATGGGTGTTAAAAAGGTCTAAGAAGATCAAATGAGTTGAGAGAATAAGAAGTTGGGTCGAAGAAGTGTAAATCGGTGTGAGAGCGCCATAGGGAAATAAACTCGGACGAAGGGAAGGTTATATAAGCCAAGTTGTTGTGAACAAGGGTCGAGATGGGTCTAGGAATGTTACCAAGAGTCAAGGAATGGTCGAGACACAAGTGTCCCAATGGAGGAGTGACACGTGGCAATCGCCGGTTAGTCAGAGATTAAATATCTAGCAAGGGGATAAATTTACAGAAAATTTGGGATAGTGGAACTTTGACTTGATGGATATTGGAAACTACGCCATGAGGTGTTAGAACAGAGTGTTACCCACCACCCATAAATGATGTGATGATGGGTCAACACATATAGTCTTTGGGTTAGTTCTCTACGCGGATCGAAGCCACCAAGACTATGTCTGATAGGATTCGGATACATGATTCATGAAATAGGATGGAAGTGGTTAACAAGGGCTACCTAATGTCGAGTCTACAAGCTACCTAAACATACCCTAAGTGCCCATTCATCGAACTGGAGTTAACAGAGGGAACAAAGGGAATAATGCATGAAATCTTATTCGATAAAGGAAGATTCATCAAAGCAGATTATGTACCGATCACATCAGTCGCCAAAATATTATTTCACGGCAGTCTAGGTCATGATTATGTCGAACCTAGAAGTCTATGGTTGAGTGAGTTATGTGGCGGTCACATATAAGCTTTCACACCACTATTTTTCCCGTACCGACACATGGTTCGTGAACTTGGATGAAATGGGTCGACATGTTCTGATCATAGCCGGCTCTAAGGGATGTAGGGATTATAACCTAATTGGTGGGGTGCATTTCTCATGGACATGAGCTATATTGTGTGAAAGTCGATTCGTCCGAAGTAAAACCATGGTCGAATCAACGCGACTTTTCCATCACATTGGACGCAGCCTAGGGATATTCTTGTCAGAATATATATGGCCTACGGACATACCTGGGAAAAAAATGCACCACATGATGAATTGCCTTTAACACTTATCATCACCGCCCAACCAGGCTAGTCACGGTGAAACAAATATTGACTGAACAAAGGAAGATGTCCGAAATTTTCCTATAAATACCAGGTGACCCTTATGTGTTTTGCATCCGTTTCCATCTTAGAAAAACTCTGTCAAAACTGAGTCTTTGCCGAGAGTTAACCATTCTGCTCTAAATTGCCTAAGCTCATGGGTGCTTTTAGGGTATATTCAAGTTAGAAAATCTATGAGATTTAGGCTAAGTGTGAGTTTGACCGAGAGTTGAGCCCAAAGAGGTGTAGCCGATCATGTGTGATAAGGAAAATAAGGGGTAGCTTATGTCGGTAAGCATTAAATTTTCGATAAGTTTTACTCAATTTTTCGTACCGCGAGGTACTAAGTAGATCTTCCCCGTAGGTTCAGGTTTTCAACCAAGCTGTTCAAGGATAGGGTTTGATCGTGGATGTATTTGAGTCTAAAGACGGTCAATACAGAAAGTGAGAGTGGGGTAAAAAAATTAGCTTGTGCTAACGGATTGTTTTGCAGAGATTTTCACATGCGGGTAATAATCCGCATGATGGGATATTATGTGTTGGGGTCGGTTTTCACCCCACTGAGATCAACAAAAAATTAACTAAGTATAAAAAATGGACGAGCAGGATAACCCCAACTCATCACGAGCCGAACCCAAGAAGCCTTGATAGACCAAACCCATAAAAGCTTTGGAAAACCGAGCTCTTGAGCTAAAGAGCTTGGATCGGTTCGGTAACATACTAACGAGCTCGGTTCGGTGATGAAAAACAAGATCTTTGAGTTAACTTTCCAATGGAGTTGGAATAATATCATTTGGATTTGTGGTTAGCAAGATACACCCGATTTACCAAAGAAATGTCAAGCTGCCTCAAAGCTGAAGCAAGTCCAGAAACGAGCCCAACAAAAGACACCGAGCCATGGAGCTCGGTTCGGCAACACACCGAGCCAAAGGGGCTCTCTTCAGCAGACACCGAGCCAAGGATCTCAGTTCGGAAACACACCAAGCCATGGAGCTCGGGTTGGCAACACACCGAACCACAAACGGGCTCGTCGTAACCGAGCCGGAGAGATGGGATCGGTAGGACCCGAGCTGAAGACACACCGAGATAAAATTTGGACATGAGATAGATGATTGAGTCAGCTTTCATCCAAAAGAAGTTTGAAGTCATTTGGATCAACGGTCAGAAAGTTACACCAATTATCGTAGAGACGTATCAATCTGGTCTTCAAATGAAGCATGCATAGAATAGAAATCGACGTGGGCTCGGTGGAAACCGACCCAAGATGAATATATGGGCTCGGTGATCCTATCCGAAGCAAGGACTTGACGACCCGAGCTGGAACTTGGGCCTCGGCAACCCGAGCTGGGCTCCGGTCTCGGTAGCCCAATCCGAACTGCATTTCCAGGCCTTGCTTCGTGTTCAACGAGCATCAATGAACTCTCATGGGCTGAGCCGTAAAGACCGAGATGACGAGCCCAACGAGAACATAGGCCGAGTTGCCAAGCCCATAATAGCGACCTATGTAAGCCTTGAAGGACCAAGCCCACACGAAGCATGGGCCGAGCCGGGTGGATTAGCAAGTACCGGGGCCTAGGTGATGATCCCACATATCAACAGGCTGAAGCGACACACAAGCATCACAATAAGCTGAGTTCGATAGTGGGCTAAAGCCCATGAATCCGAACCGACTTAGAAGAACCTGCGAAGAAAAGAAATTCCCGAAGGAATATGAAGTTTTCCTATTTCACTTAGGATTAACCCTAGCCAACTTAGAACTCTATAAATACGAATGTACATCTCTTGAAGAGGGGATCCGCAATTTTACCTAGCAAACACTTGTTATTCTCTGTGCAACAGCTTTTTAAACAACTTGAATAAAAACACCATCTTTGGATCTTTGTGTTGTGATTCATACTTAGAGATTTCAGTTCTCTTAAAAGTCTTGACAAATTAAATTGTGCTAGTTTCGACCCCCACAATTTGGCGCCGTCTGTGGGGACTTGGAATTTTCTTACTCGAAAGAAATATCGCGTAAACGATCCAAAGAAGATGACTAATGACGGAGAAAGAAGCGCCACTAACCCAAAGGAAACAGGTGACAATTCCTCCGGAGCAAAGGATAACCCAGCACTGATGACTGTAGAAGCGACATCGGAGACTTTAACACAGATGAAAGCCATGCTGGAGACGCTGCTCAAGAAGGCGGAGGAGCAGGATAAGTTAAATAACACGATGACAGACAAGCTAGAGACCTTGGCGACGGAGAGCCGAGCCTGAAACACACGAGCCAGCAGTATGGGTTCAGGCCTACATCCGATTGGGAGAGCTGCATGACGTCTCAATCTCCACCCAATGGTTCTTGATTTCTCGACACCTCTCAACGCACCAAGAGCCCTAGGAGGATTGCCGCCACAACATCAAACTCCTGTGGTAACAGATAAAACATGGCAAACACAACCACGAGAACACAAGCGGTAAGCGACGCACATATTGGTAACACATCGGCCCCAGTAATCATCTCGGACGAGGAGAACCGCGAAGAAGAAGAGCGTAACGCAGATAACCCTGGAGAATCCGGACCAGAAGACATAAGGCGGACCCGAGCCGGAGAAAACACCACCGATCCTGAGCAGGCAAGAGACTTGGCAGAGGAACAATAAAACCTCATGTGGGTCCAGCAGGTGCAGGCCAATGAGGAACGAAAAGCGGCGATCCGAGCCCAGAAGGAAGAGATGGATGAAATTTGAGCTTCTTTGGACCGAGCTGCTGCTGAAATGCGAGCTGTCCGATCTCAGATGCATAAAGCAACTAGCAAAGTACCAGAAATCGATCGCATACTCGAGGAAGCACAGAACACTCCATTCACAGCTCGGATTACTAAGACAAGGGTTTCCGATCCTGGAAAGATCAAAGTACCAACTTACGAAGGAAAACTGATCCCAATGAGCATATAACGACATTCATCATAGCAATGGGCAGAGCCAACTTCAAAGAAAGCAAAAAAGATGCTGGATACTTCCTTCTGTTCGTAGAATATCTCAAGGGTGCAGCACTCCAGTGGTTCTCAAGACTTGAAAGGAATTCAATCGACAACTTCCAGCAGTTATCTGCAGCATTCTTGAAGCATTATTCCATATTTATGGATCGTGGAACTTCCAACGCTGATCTATGGTCTTTAACTCAAGAACCAACGGAGACTTTGCAGAACTTCATCGGGAGGTTCAAAACAGTGATGTCAAAAGTAGAAGGCATAAGTGATAAAGCCGCGTTGCTTGCTTTGAAGAAAGCACTATGGTTTGACTCAGATTTTCGAAAGGAAATAGCACTCAATGCACCATCTACGATTCAAGACTCTTTACACCGAGCCACAGACTTCGTATCAAATGAAGAAGAGATGAAGATTTTGTCGCAAAAGTATGGAGGCACAAAGACGACGAGCCAATCCCCTCAAGCTCCCGATCCACCAAACTACAAAAAGAATAATCAAGGGTCTGGATATGTTCATCACAAGGGACCTAACTTCGGAGGCGTCCATAACTACCAAGTAGGAGCAGGCCAAGACAACAGTCCGTGGAACACTTATGACGAAGAAGCCTACTGCAAATACCATCATTGCTACAGACACTCAATCGCGAATTGTCGAAGTCTTGGCGCAAAACTCACAGTGAAACTAATGGCGGGAGAGCTTGGTGACACTATCAGCCTCAAAGATTTCGAATAAGAAGACAAAAAAGACCAGCCCGATCAGACTGTCTAAACTAGAGACGCGGCTAAGAGAGGGAGGCAAACTGATGAGGCAACAAAACAAGATTTCCGAAGAAGAATTAACATGATAATGGGAGGATCCCAATACTGCATGGATACGGTGTCCGCAATCAAGGTGTTCCAGTGCAAGGCGGATATTAGCACCAACTGGTCGGCACCCGCCAATCTGCCAACTAACGTGATTTTGTTCGAGCAATATGAAATAGTCGGCATTGACCATCCTCATAATGATCCTCTCGTTATCGAGTTGATCATAGGAGACCACGATATTGCCAGAGTGCTAATTGATATGAGAAGTTCTGCTGATGTTATTTTTCGAGACACGTTAAGGCGTATGGAGATCAGTCTATCCGAAATTACAGAAACGCCGAAGCCAATGACTGGATTTTGAGGAGAAACAACGATGACACTTGGAACGACCAGGCTAGCTGTTCGAGCCAAAGGAGTAACGAAGATCGTAAAATTTTCAGTGGCGGATCATCCCGCGATATACAACGTAATCAAGGAAACCCCTTGGATAAACTCTATGAGAACTTTTCCATCAACATACCACTTGTGCATAAAATTCCCGACGAAAAACGAAATCAAAACCATTAGTGGAAATCAGAAGGAGTCTTGAATTTGTGTTATGGCCGAACATAAGTTCAGAAATCCCATAGCAGAACTTGACACGAAGAAAAAGCGGAAGAAAGCCAAGGTGAATCGGCAACCTGAGAACGAACTAGCTAATTTCAATTCACTCTGAAGTGTACGAGTTCGCTAACATGGCCGACATTCCAGTACCAAGACCTTGGAACACGTTACACTTAAAGAGGTACTACCACTAAGCTATGTCATCAATGAACTACGGGGCGGCTTGATCCCCAGAAGGGGTACGTAGGCAACCCATCTCAGTATGGGTTCAGTGAGGGGGGGGAGGGGGGGGGGGAGGTGTGGGTGCATATACACATATAATCCCATTTCTTAAAACTTGATATTTCACAAACTTTTAAGTCTTATCGAAACAGACACTTTGACATACGCATCATCTCGTAGACATCTCAATCACATCCATTACAAATTAGTAAAGTCTTAACAAAACAGATATCTCAATCACATTCTTTACGGATTATTCAAGCCTTAACTAAACAGACGTCTCATTTCACTCTCGTTGGTGCTGGCCACAGCAACGAACTACTACATCCTTTACAGATAAAATATCACATCCTTTGCGGATTAAAAACACGCTATATAAATTTCTATGTCCATTGTCCGAGCGGATATGTTTACGGTAACGTATCCATAAACCAAAATGTTCATCTAAAACCCAACAAACGAATCATTGGTCGCGACAACTCACAAACAAAATACCAGACGTATATCATCTAAGTATGAGATACCTAAACTCATTTTACAAAAACCCAGTAACTTATCACTGGTCTTTAATATCTTAAAAACATATTACTAAACGTATATCATTTAGTATGTGATACTTAAACATGTTTTATCAAAACAGACATGTAAGTCGATGCTACATCGCAGGCCCTAAAACCAAAGTCAATATTCAAAACCCAGCATATAATAGCTCCTTAGCACGCTGGTCTTTAATATCTTAAAACCCAGTATACATCACCTCATAGCACACTGGTAGTTAGACACTTTTTGCTCAAAGTTGAGAGTTACCCTAACACGCTTCGGCTAACTAATCTATAGCTCGTTGACTATGAGTTCAAAGCAAGAGTATTAAGTACAACACCCGGGTCAGAACGACATGAATACTCTTTTCGATTATGGCATAGCAACGTCTCGTCATGTTTTCCTCGGTAAAATGCCTCGTCAAGTACTCTTACGACAAAACATTTCAGCGATCTAGGCAACGAAACAACATGGCATTCCATCCTACTTAACTGCTCGGCAAAGTGATTAAAGAAACGGCTCGACAAGTTTTAAGGGTTGATTAATCACCAAACCATCATCAAGCCTAAAAAAACAACGAAAAATTTTACATTCCCCAAGAAAACTAAAAATATTCGCTAAGTCCATGAAGCAGCTCGGCAACCTTTAAGACAAGGCAGCTCGGAGACACAATGACACCAGCTCTGTGTGACATTGATCGGCTCGGAATGTTGATCTCAATCTCGACTACTTTCACCTCGGCATCACCATCACTGATACTGCCGAGCTGGGAGGCTAACTGTTGGGGTCAGTTTTAACCCCACTGAGATCAACAGAAAATTAACTACGTATAGAAAATGGACCAGCAGAACAAGCCCAACTTATCATGAGCCGAGCCCAAGAAGCCTTGATGGACCAAACCCATAAAAGCTTTGGAAAACCGATCCCTTGAGCTAAAGAGCTCGGATCGGTTCGGTAACATACTAACGAGCTCGGTTTTATGATGACAAACAAGATCTTTGAGTTAACTTTCCAATGGAGTTAGAATCATATCATTTGGAGTTGTGGTTAGAAAGATACACCCGATTTACCGAAGACATGTCAATCTGCCTCAAAGCTGAAGCAAGTCCAGAAACGAGCCCAATAAAAGACACTGAGCCGTGTAGCTCGGTTCGGCAACACACCAAGCTAAAGGGACTCGGTTAGGCTATTCACCAAGCCAAGGAGCTCAGTTCGCAAAAACACCAAGCCATGGAGCTCAGGTCGGCAACACACCGAACCACAAATGGGCTCGTCGTAACCGATCTGGAGAGATGGGATCGGTAGGACCCGACCTGAAGAAAAATCGAACTGAAATTTGGACATGAGATAGATAATTGAGTCATCTTTCATCCAAAAGAAGGTTGAAGTCATTTGGATCAACGGTTAGAAAGTTACATCAATTATCGTGGAGACGTATCAATATGGTCTGCAAATAAAGCATGCGCAGAATAGAAACCGACCCGGGCCGAAGACGTGGGCTCGTTGGAAACCGACCCAAGCTAAATATATGGGTTTGGTGATCCTACCCGAAGCAAGGACTTGATGAGCCGAGCTGGAACTTGGGCCTCGACAACCCGAGCTGGGATCCGATCTCGGTAGCCAGATTAGAACAGTGTTTTCAGGCCTTGCTTCATGTTCAACGAGCATCAATGAACTCTCACGGGCCGAGCCGTAAAGACCGAGGTGAAGAGCCCAGTGAGAACATAGGCCGAGTTGCCAAGCCCATAATAGAGACATATGTAAGCCTTGAAGGACCAAGCCCACACGAAGCATGGCCGAGCCGGGAGGATTAGCAAGTACCTGGTCCTAGGTGATGAGCCCACATATCAACAAGCTGAAGTGACACACAAGCATCACAACAAGCTGAGCTCGATAGTGGGCTAAAGCCCATGAATCCGAACCGACTTAGAAGAACCTGCGAAGAAAGAAAACTCCTGAAAGAATATGATTTTTTTCTATTTCACTTAGGATTAACCCTAGCCGACTTAGAACTCTATAAATACGAATGTACATCTTTTGAAGAGGGGATCCGCAATTTTACCTAGAAAACACTTGTTATTCTCTGTGCAACAGCTTTCTAAACAACCTGAATAAAAACACCATCTTTGGATCTTTGTGCTGTGATTCATACTTAGAGATTTCAGTTCCCTTAAAAGTCTTGACAAATTCAATTGTGCTATTTTCGACTCCCACATTATGGTTATGTTAATAATTTGTGGTTATATGATAATCTTGCATTTATTCAGTGATTTTGCTCAGCAAACACCATGCATATTTAGATCGGAGGATGGATCGAGGTTTCGCATATTTTTTTTATGATTTTACTAAGTAAAATTCATACGTATATTATGCATGTTTTAGTTGTGTTAGAGTGTGTATATGAGACTAACTGGCCCGTGTGGTTGGCTTAGTAAGCTAATCGATTTTGGTGTTGTGTGTTGCGGTAGTCATATGAGATCAAAAGACGTGTATCTACTAGATTGCTTGTTTAAAAAAGTATGTGGTGTGTGAAACCCACATAGCCTTAAGCATCTATTGAGTACATTCTTGGTGCTTTCTCAAAGACCTCCCCCAAGTGATGAAGAGAAACTCTCGATTCACGATGGTGGGAAGGCTCAGATAGACTGGTTCGCTACCATGGTTGATGCATTGCATGACGATGTAACCTGCTGTAACCTTCTTTGTATGGGACCCTGAATTGATGTTATGTACTTGGATTTCTTTGTGATTCCAAGTATAGATGTTCACATGGTGTTTGAAGAGGAATCGCCAAAGCGTAGGCCCCATGATGTTGTTGTTGTTATGTTGCATGTTTCATTATAGCTTAATGCATAATGCTTAGATTGCTTCTGCTGATGCATTTTTGCTCTGATTGATTATGTGATTGCATGTTTTATGTTAGTCATTTTCCTGCTTGTCATTCGCTTATGATATTGGGGTGAGTTGTGGACTAACGCATGCTAAAAGGGACCCAAATTCACTGAGTAATGCTAAATTACTCATGACTCTACATGTTTTGCAGAAAACCGTATAAAATGGACCCTAGAGGAAGTATTCGGACGTTAGGAAGATCATAAGTAGGTTTTTATGTCTTTTGTAAGATAAGCATGTGTATATTTTTGATACTCTTAGTTTTTTTCAACCATGGATCCAAGCATGTGCTTTATATTATAAATAAATGGGTTTCCTATGTAAAATATCAAGATAAATCTAAGTATGTTTTAGTAAAAACGTTTCGAACCCTTACGGATATTTAGCTTTGTCCGAGCTAAACACAACTCTCGGCACTAATACGGATTGGGAAGCCTTAGGCCGGAGTTGAGAAGAACAGTTAGGTAAATGGACGGACTGGAACCTTGGATGATTTGGTTTGACCGTTTGTCGAACCCGTCAATTGTGGCACTTCTGGGTCGTCTTGTCCATATAGCGGTTCGAGGGTGTTACAGGCGTGGTGGACGGGATCCCTAAATTGTAAAAATGTGGCTTTTGTACACAGTTTATAAAAGAACTTTTTGGTAATGAATGATTCAATTTTCTAACACTCAGACAAGAATTTAGTTATACGGGCATAGTGTTACAAAATGTGTTGAGATTCTAAATGTGTTAGTTAAATATAAGCGAATTTCGGGCCAAATGATAATTGTCGGGATATTGGCTATCACATTTGGAAACATGGTTCCAACAAAAACTATAATACTTTTGGAAGGTGGTACATGAATGTATCTTGGGCTATCAGAGTGTTTTAGTAGACCCAAGTAATATATATTGGCGTAAAGACATGCTTCAATCTAGATTGGCAGGCTGGTACGCAAAGAATCTCTTGCACGGTGGAAAATAAATTCTTCTTAAATCAGTGGATAAGACGATCCCCGTTTATGCGATGTCATGCTTCAAGTTTCCAAAATACCTATGCAAAAAGTGGACAATTGTGATGAGGAATTTTGGTGGAATAAGTCTGAGCATAAGAATAAGATTCATTGGATGGGATGACAACGTTTGACACTGCCAAAAAAATTAGAAGGTATTGGGTTTTAGGACCTCGAATGTTTCAATTAAGCTTTGTTGGCAAAATAAATGTGGAGGCTGCTGCAAGACCCGGATTTTCTCTTCTCGCAACTGTTTAAGAATATGTATTATGTGAATGGTCATATTTTAATTACTCTGTGTGAAAGTCTCCCTTCATATGCTTGGAGAGGCATTCTTTTTGGTAGAGAGTTGATTGTTAAAGGGTTGAAGTGAAATATAGAAAATGGAGAGAACACGCTGCTCTGAATTGACATTTGGATATGTGATGAGAAACAAAGCATACTTGTTGGTATTTATTATCTACTAAATACTGGAATGTGTGTTAGTGAACTTATCGATGTATCATCTAGGAACTTGAATCTGGATGCTCTGAATTACTTCTTTATCTTCATATGATGTGGACTTGATTAGAAGACATAGACCATATGTGTTACGAATTAATTCTTATTGTGTGCGCATACCAAAAACGATTTGTATACTGTGAAGTCGGATTATGATCAGAGTAGTAAAACATAGCACAAACATATATTCAGGGAGGCAGGGGCTCTTCCTTCAGTGAATCCAATTATTGACTAATGTTGGAAGTTGAAAAAAGCCTCAAAGATTAAATATATTCTCTATAAGGCGATGAAGGGTGTTCTTGCGGTTAGTGATAGGATAAAGATGAGGAGATACAATCGAATGGATGCCTTTTTGTGAAGAAGAAGATGAAAATGTTTATCATATTCTCTTTAGTTTCCCTCTAGATCGACAAGTCTGGGCTCTTTCCAACGTGCCATCTCCTGTATAGGGTTTTGGGCATCGATTTATGAGAATATGAGTCAGTTGCTGCGAATGACTCAGGCTAAAGAGGTCCCTGACGAAATCAAAAATATTTTCCCATGTATATTTTTGCTCCTCTGAAAAAATAAAAAACAAAAGACACTCTTTGTAGGGATTTTCTATCCAGCGAATAATTTGGTCGACAAAGCATTTGATGATACAAAACAATGATATTTGATTTAGTCTATAAGCTTGTGTGCGGTTAATTCAAGAATATAGAGGATTAAGATGGCAGCCACCATTGGTGGGTGAACTGAAATACAACATTGGGTGTATGTGTTCAAAAAAAAAGTTGATAACTGGTGCGGTTAATTCAAAAATATGGAGGGGTTAAGATGGCAGCCACCATTGGTGGGTGAACTGAAATGCAACATTGGATGTATGTGGTCAAAAACAAAGTTGATAACTGGTGGCTCTTGGGTGGTCCGTGACGCATTGGACATGTTCTCATGCACAACCGAATAGCTTATTCACATGTTTCTTCGTGCTTTGAGACTAAGATCAAGAGCTGGAAATGGGCATTGGAAAGTCTGAGTAGTCTTCACATAGAGAAATAAATTCCGAAGCTATATATGCTGATATTAATAAATCTCTCAATAGATCAAAGGAGTGGCCATCAATTGTTGGACATATCGCAGAACTTTGGGTTTTTCGAAATACAAGCCTCATTGGTGTATCTTAGAGGAAGACCCCAAGTGCAACGAATGAGCATATGAGATTTCCAAAAGTGTTGTTTTGGACGTGCGAATTTACTCTTACATGGTTCAAATACCGATGTATGATTGTCGTTGTCTTTATTGGGAGATCGGAAGGTCGAGATTGACCGAGATTGAACGGTCAAGATGACTAGCCGAGATTATGGAAATCATGAAGATAAAGATCTAGAAGATTGTTGATATTTGTCAATATCCTAGTTTAGGAAATTTAGTTTTATCTTAAATATATTTTTACATTTATGTTTATCTTAATTTAGAAAATTATGTCTAGTTTATTCTGTATATAAACCAATGTGATTTGCACAATTATTTTTATGAGAGTCTATTCTAAATTCTTTCTAAACACTTTTGTATTTTTACTTTCATCAATTTATCATGGTATCATAGCCTAGATCTAATTCCTATGAGTTTAGGATTTTCTTATCTTCCGCGAGAAAAAAAAAAACAAAAATGCTTTGTTGGTGGATCTCGTAGAGTATTTTATGTAATGAAATTCTTTTTGAATTAAAAAGCTGTCGTGTTGTCAACGATACCGAAGACGGAGCCGGAATTGATTCATTTAAAATCCCTTGAAAGAGACAAGGAAGTTATTGGTGTCATCAACACCAATGATGACATGGAAAAAGATACACTCATGGCGATGACATGTGGTTGTGCTTACGTTATTGAGAAGAAATCAGCCATGATTTGGATTTTATGGAGAGTTCATGTTGCCACTTTGATACAAATAAAAGTGGTGGAGACGGATCTATGATCTCATCCATTTTTTTTTATACATGACCGTGAGATTTACCAAGTTGATGCTAAATATGGTAGGCTCACACGATCTTCAATGATGAAGATGGTTATGCTACGATGGAGATACACGATAATGTATTTTCCACCGATTTGACTCTACAATCGTGTATAAATATCGATTTGATCCTACGGTGGGGTGTTGTAGGCGATTTGACCCTACGACCGGGTATAAACGTCGTTGATGATCAAACGGCTGGGTGTATAGCGATTTGACCCGACGGCCGAGTATAACGCCGATATTTTGAAGATATGTCCAACCTCATACGTGTTACCACGTATGAGTTTGCCGGGGGTATTGGGAGATTCAGAGGTCGAGATCGACCGAGATTGAACGGTCAAGATGACTAACCGAGATTATGAAAATCATGAAAATAATGATCTAGAAGATTCTTGATATTTGTCAATATCCTAGTTTAGGAAATTTAGTTTTATCTTAAATATATTTTTTACATTTATGTTTATTTTAATTTAGGAAATTATGTCTAGTTTATTCTGTATATAAACCAATGTGATTTGTACAATTATTCTTATGAGAGTCTATTTTAATTTTTTTCTAAACACTTTTGTAGCTGATTTTAAACCAATGTAAAGAATACTCTGATAAATTGATGAAAGTAAAAACACAAAAGTATTTAGAAAGAATTTAGAATAAACTCTCATAAGAATAATTGTACAAATCACATTGGTTTATATACGGAATAAACTAGACATAATTCTCTAAATTAAGATAAACATAAATGTAAATAATATATTTAAGATAAAACTAAATTTCCTAAACTAGGATATTGACAAATATCAATAATCTTCTAGATATTTATCTTCATGATTTCCATAATCTCGGTTAGTCATTTTGACCGTTCAATCTCGGTCTATCTCGACCTCTCGATCTCCCAATAGTTTTTTCATTCTTGCCTTAGCTCTATCTTTTTTTGTTTTCATCTTAAGTTTTGGAAAGTGGTTAGAATACTCTGTTTTCAGTTTCATTTAATTAGATATCAAAAGAAATTTGATGAAAACAAAAATATTTGGATCAGTCTTTCCTTTTCGTTCGTTGGAAACATTAAATCAAGTAATTGTAATTTTCATAGATATACGTGAAAAAGCTAATAGAAATAACATAAGAGTTTGAATGGTTGAAGTGGACGAGTAAACTAATCAGCTTGCGGACTAAATGGATATCTTTTGTGCAAACAACAATATGTTGAGAACCAACAAAAAAATATTTTTCATAAAAGCGGATTACAATTGGTCTGCAACAGATTTCTTCTATTTTTTTTAGTTTGCACTATTGCAGATGGAAATTTATAAATGGTGAAAAAATCAGTTTTATCCGCAAACAGATTTATATGGTCTATTTGTTATAACCATTCAAAATCTGAATATAATTTAGTAAATAACCAAAAGACTAATCATCCACTACATGTCATAGATCTGTGTAAAACTCTTATAACCAAAACAAAAAACACAAAACAAAACAGAAAAGTCAATGGAAGAAACCCACTTGACCGAAAAAGGCAAGAACATGACACTTTTAGAAATGAGAAAATAATTTAATAGAGATTGTTAAAAGTGAGCCATACACTTCATTATCTCTTCTTTTCGTTGACTTTATCATTTTCTATTAATAAGTCTTCCTCTCTATTCGTACACCTAGGACACTTCTATGAACTTTCTTCGTTTGCATTTTAAACCCTAAAAAAATAATTTAATCTAATAGAGTAACGAAAAACAGAAGATTAAAAGTGGAAATGGAACAAATACCTGATTTTACAAAAAGATATTAAAAAAATTGCCAACAAGAGACGAGTATAAATTTACGAATAATAAATAATTTATATTGTGTATAATAATAATTTTTTTTTAAACAAGTAGCGGATACATCTATTTTTTTTTAGAAATTCACGAATAATAAATAATTTATAATATTGATAATAATTAAACTGGATAGTGAATTGCTACAAACCATCATAAAATTATTGTATTAGATTTATTATAGAAAAATATTTAGTCTAAAAGTTTGCGTGAAACCAACAAATACGTACACATGGGCATGTAAGTGAAATCATGCATGTAAAATAATATACATGCATGCAAGCATAATTTACATGAATCCTAAGATCTTTAAACATCTATATTAATCACATAATAGAGTAAAAAGGAGGGTTAGCGGAATACATCCGTTCATCGTAGTGGTGAAGTCTTCTTCAACGGTTTTTTGAATGGAAAACGAAAGCTTGATCTTTAGGTAGGAGTTTAGGTTTCTCTCCCCTCCGTTCATCATAGCGGTGAAGTCTTTTTTAATGGTTTTTTGAATGGAAGACGAAAGCTTGATCTTTAGGTAGGAGTTTAGGTTTCTCTCCCCTTGCCTATAACTTTTTATTAGGTGTTGTGTTCTATTAAGCCTTGGATTTATGATGGACTAAAGACAAGTATTTATAGGTAGAGAGAGGACCTAATTCCTCATTAGGGTTTCCTTCGAATTGATCTCAACCATCAATCAAAGTAGAGATGAAAGCATGTGTGACAAGTGGTAAGCTTTAATCCATAAAATATGCATGGGTGACAAGTGGCAAGCAATGATCCTTAAAACATGTCATGGATTCATCCACATATATTGCCACTTTTCTCTTATGTCTTACACTTGTCCCTTATACTTTAAACTTGTCTCTTATGGTTTTTATTAGGAATTAAACTCCTTTATATCCAATTTAATTGGTCACCAAATATGTTAAGAAATAGCATTTCCAATAGAAAACGGATTACTATAAGACCACATAATAGGAAAAGGAAATATTTCTTACATTCTTCCACTTGGTCGTTAGTAAGATCCATTAAAGTTTTCTTTGAGGAATCATAAGGTCGGCATAATATGCTATAGATGTAATTTCATTTGGTCATCATAATTGTCTTGGCTAATATAGTAATATCAATGACAGTCATGGCGGTCACACATCATTTTGCAACATGATCCCTTCCATATACTACTGCATAAACCACCTTCATAGCTAGATCATAAACATAAGTAGGAGTTATCGTAATGGTCCATTTTATGTCTTTAAATAAAGACACATTCTATTATCATAAACCCAACAACAATAATGTGTGTGCGCATGGGAGACATAATCGATTAAAAGATGTAAAAGTCATAAGAAGCTCAAATAAATGTTAAATATAGGTTAATCTAAACAAACAATGTAATTAAGAGTTATCCTCAAGACGCATACATTAGACATACTTCTTAATTTTCTTGGGAGGCAATCCTTTCGTAAATATGTTTGCAACCATAACATTAATGCTTATTTGTACAATGACAAACTTTTTTCCTTTAACATATTTCTTTAATAACATATTTACGCTTAATGTCCATATATTTGGATCTTTTAGATATCATATCTTATTTTGAAAGAAGATTTCATCTTTCATTGTCGCATAAAGAGTTGAAGACTCAAGGCCTCAAACTCAAAGATAATTCTGCAATCATATTTCCATTAGGGAAGCCTCATAAATTGTCACATACTCAGCTTGCTTAGTGGATGTATAAAGCAACTACAACTTCAAGCTCTTCCATAATATGGCATCTCTGCTAATGAGATACACATAGCCAAAATGTAATGTCTAGAACCATGATATCCATTAAAATATGAGTTAGAAAACTCAGCCATCTGTGGATGTGTTGATTTCAGTATATGAACATATATTTTTGTTTCCTTTAGGTATCTCAAAATCTTATTATGAACTTACCAATACTAGAAGAACACATCATCATGCCAACTTTCTCAGGAACTTTAATAATATATGCTTTATGAGACGATCTTGAAATTCTAATTGATTTATCATAAAATATGTATATTCTAACACATAGGATGTCTCACTGATATCTTTCATTTAAATGCTCTTTGAGAGATACTATTAATCTCAGTAATAAACCAAGATCATTGTTAGCCAATAAGATATGATCAACATACAATATCATATATATGAACATACTCCCACTGATCTTGAGGTATACATGGATCTATAATGTTTTCTTTGAAACTGATTTCTGTAATGGTTTCATCAAACTTTAGATACCATTGTCTCAAACCTTGTTTCAGTCCATATATTGATTTATTTAATTTGCAGACCATGTCTTCTTGGCCTTCAATTATGAAGCCTTTAGTTTGACTCATATAGACTTCTTCTTAGATGTCTCTATTGAGAAAGACACATATTTGATGTAACTCAAGGTCAAAATGAGCTATTAATGACATGATAATTCTAAGAGAGTCTTTTCTAGATACAAGAGAGAAAAAATCTCACTATAATAGATGCCTTCTTTCTAATTGAATCTTTTAGCTATAAGTTTGATTTTATATCGTTCAATATTGCTATTACAGTCGAACTTGATCTTAAAGATCCACTTAAATCTGACTGTTTTGTCCTTTAGGCAATTGAACAACATTTCAAACTTCATTCTTAGCCATCGATTATATTTCATCTTTCATGGCATCAATCCATTTATTAGAATTAACATCTTTCATGGCTTGTGAATAAGAAATTGGATCTTGGATATCCCTTTCTCCAGATTCTACTTGATAAAGCATGTAGTCATCAGAAATAGCAGATCTCCTTGGATGATTTGATCTCTTTAATGCTAGTTCCTCTTGTGATTCAAGTCTATGATCATTATTGGCGATATTTTCATCATGGAGTGGATGATCATTCAATGGATTTTTTTGTTGTCTAACGGTTCAACAACGTGAGGAATCCCAACAACATTCAGAACTTAGGGCAAAAGGATATTAACCTTAATTTCATGAATGACCACATCTTGAACTTTAGCACTCTCACTGATTTTGCCATTCTCATAAAATATGGCCTTAATGGTTTTTATTATTCTTGTACTATGAGTTGGGCAATAAAATCTATATCCTTTAGACTTCTCAGGGTAACCAATAAAAAAACCACTGATCATTCTAAAATCTAATTTCTTTTCATGTGGGTTATACACACTTGCTTTAGTTGGACATCTTCAATTTCAGAGGTGTGATAGACTAGGTTTCCAGCCTTTCTACAGTTCAAAGGAGCCTTTAGAACTGCTTTATTTGGAACCATGTTCAAGATATATAATGGAGTACGTAATGCATATATCCATAAGGATATATGTAAGTTACCATGCCTCATCATGGATCTAACCATTCACATATAAGTACAATTATGCTTTTCAGCTACACCATTCTGCCATGGAGAACGAGGCACTGTGTATTGGACAATGATTCCTAATTTCTGGAGAGTCTTCGCAAAAGGTCCACAAATAGTTATATGTGTGATTTCAAAAAGCTATGTACTTCTTGTGGCTCCTCTCTCAGTGTATTTAGTTTGCTTATCCTTAATGCAATCTACATATGCTTTAATGTTGAAAAAATCAAAGTTCATAATGAATCTATCTTTTTCCAACCTTTTATTTATTTCACTGAAAATGTGTCCTAGTCTTTTATGCCACAAGAAATATGAGTCATTAACACATGTTCTAACGTTTGAATTCATCTTTAGCATGCAAGTGAGATGTGGTTCAAAAGAATCAGCCAAGTTTAACATAAAGGCCATCAACTAATATTCATGAACCAATTAACCATCTCCTTGAGTTGATTTAAAACCAGCCAAATAAAGTTTGCTGAAACTAAATTACGGGAAATAGATGGAACATAAAGAGTTTGAAATAAATGCAAACAAAATCCATTATTCATGATGAGACAATATGTGCCAATAATTCAACTAACACATTGTCTCGATTTTTCTTTTATAAATAGTTTCACTTGAGTCATTAGTTATAAGACAATTATGCATGAAACTTAAGACATGTGTACTAGCACTGCTATTAATCCATCAAATTTTAAGAAGAAACTTAAGACATTATATTCAAAAAACTTTTAAGTAACTCATAAAGTTACCATTTTTTTATGATGCTCTTTCATAGCTTACTTAATGTCATTTTCCAGCAGTTTTTTGGACATAATGGACAACCTTAATACCTCCACATCTAAACTTAACCCCCTCTTTTACCAATATGTTGGCCAGTTCATCCAACATCCACTTTTCATTAATGATATTGTAATGAATTTAGAATGGTCAAGAAATGAATCGTCCACACTCTTTTTTAAATTATTTGCTTAACTGGTAGGTTGGTCATTCTAATACAATGTTCATGCATGGAATGTGTATGGATATGTTTGCAGTCTTAAATCGTTCTTCTATAGAGTTTAGATAATCTTAAAGCCTTTTCAGCTGCTAGAGTAAAAGTTTTAAAATTACTTAATATTGTCATCCTTTAAAACATGATGCTCAATCAATTTGATTTCTCTCGAGCTTTAGGGAGATTCTTTTCATCCTTAGTATTTGCTTCAATTAATGGAATTGGTTCTTTATTACAAAGGACCAAATCAAATCTAGTATTCTTAATATGAACTCAATTTTCTCTTTACATTATGAGAAGTTGGTTCTACTGAGGAGCGGAACAATAAAGACAGATGATGACAATTAGCAGGAAAAGATACTGCAATTTCTAGAGATACAATAAATTTCGATTAGACTTCAAAACATAATCAACACCATAAGTTACTATCATTAAATGCATATAAGAGAAATTATGGCGCTCATATGGGTAGTCACCATAATCCCATGAAAAGTCATATAATTCAGAAAACGTTATTGAGTGATGTATTGAATTATTCATACTAAGTTATCTGTGGATATCCTTAGTATACACATATACAAACACTTTATAAGTTATTGAGATAATTACTATAACAACTTTGGAAAGTTGGTCATTTACTAAAACAATTCTTTCGTAAATGCCTTTACTATAACAATGCTGAAAAGTTGCCAAAAGTCTTTATAACTTTGAAAAAAAAAATTAATTACAAAACTGGTATTGGCATAAAAATAAATAAATAAATAATAAATAAATAAATACAAAATAAATAAATAAATAATAATGATAAATAATAAAAAAAAAATTAATAAATACTCAAAATCTATTTTTATTTTTATAATAAAAATGCATTTACGATGGACGTTTAAAAATGGTATTTGCAATCAGCGTTTGCGATTGTTGTTTGCCCAGCATTTGTGACATGCATTTGCGATCGGCGTTTGCGTTAGAAATTCGTTGTATGCAACATAAAAGTCTACCATATTGTATGTAAACATACAAGTCTACCATCATTGGATGTAAATATACAAGTCTACCATCATTGTATGTAAACATACAAGTCTACCATCATTGTATTTAAGCATACAAGTCTACCATCAGTCTGATAAATGATACACGTCTAACACTATAAATCTACCACCACAGTAGCCAATAAATCTACCAACTGAAGGTTATTTTAGTAAACTCAAAAGATTGAATTACTCTACCGCCACGGGTAATAAGTCTACTACTGTATTATAAATCTGCCATCACAAAAATATATACTATCATATGCAAACTGTGCGTAATTCTATCACCAATGACAATAAATCTACCACGCAACTTTAATCTACCATCAAACACGTTAAATCTACCATCATTACATATCCAATTCACGGGTGATAACTCTACCACCATTAATAATAAATCTACTACGGCTCAACTAATCTACCGTCAGACAAAATAAATCTACCAATTGATAATAAATCTACGAGATAAGTCTACCATTAGACCCAAAAATAAATCTACCACCGTCGGCCTTAAATCTACCACTCCGAAACATCTCTACCACATCGGAAATATAAGTCTACAAAATAAGTATATCGTTCTCATATTAAATCTACCGTTCATCTAACAAACCTAGCAACTGGAAATAAGTCTACCAATACTCAACTAAATCTACTGTCACAAGACCGGTAGATTTATTTGTTTTGGCGCCCATTTTTTTATGCCTACATGTCAAAAAAATTAATGGCATTTTCGTAAATACCTTTTTTGTCAACAAAGAAAATAAGAATAAAAAAGGTACCCTAGGTTGTTATAGTAATATTGAAAGATTTGCATCATTTTAGTTAATTTGAGACTTTCTAAGGTTTTTATAGTTAATCTCCCTAAGTTATTTGGTCATATCTTATGTTCATAGTCTACATGTGAGTAACTAATTACTACATAAATATATCAAATATGCAAATCATTCTAGAGTAAGGTCAATGTGGTGATATACAAACTCAAAATTTTGCACTTTGTATCAAACCAATGATCTATACGAATTATGCACAGATTATTGCATGGATTCAGATCTGCGAAAGAACTTAAATTCGCATAAACCCGAATTTTGCACGAAATCGGATATGCCAAAAAACTTTAATTCGCAAAAAATCCAAAATTTGCACGAAATCAGATCTGCGAAAAACCATAATTCACACAATCCTGAAATTTGCATAAATTCTTATATGTGAAAACTCTCATTTACAGACGCACGAATCATGCACGCCCAAAGTTTGCAGGCACGAAATTAAACACAAATTCAGATTTAAAAGATCCTTAATTTTCAAATCTCTAACTTTCAGTTGTTCAAATTATAAATCTATTACACTTAATGGATTAAACAGTTGTTTAGAACCTTGCTCTGATACCACATGTAAGTGAAATTAACATGCATGTAGAACAATATACATGCATGCAAGCATAATTTACATGAACCCTAAGATCTTTAACCATCTATATTAATCACATAATAGAGTAAAAAAGAGGGCTAGCGGAATACCTCCGTTCATCGTAGCGGTGAAGTTTTCTTCAACGGTTTCTTGAATGGTAGACGAAAGCTTGATCTTTAGTTGGAGTTTATGTTTCTCTCCCTGTACCTATAACTTTTTATTAGGTGTTGGGTTCTCTTAAACCTTGCCTTTATGATGGCCTAAATGCAAGTATTTATAGGTGGAGAGAGGATCTAATTCTTCATTAGGGTTTCCTTCGAATTAATCTCAACCGTCCATCAAAGTAGAGATGAAGGCATGTGTGACAAGTGGTAAGCTTTAATCCATAAAACATGCATGGGTGGCAAGTCGCAAGCAATAATCATTAAAACATGTCATGGATTCATCCATGTTTATTGCCACTTGTCTCTTATGTCTTACACTTGTTCCTTATACTTTAAACTTGTCTCTTATGATTTTTATTAGGAATTAAACTCCTTTATATCTAATTTAATTGGTCACCTATGTTAAGAAATAGCATTTCCAATAGAAAATGGATTACTATAAGACCACATATTAAGAAAGAAAATATTTTTTACAGGGCACACATACATATAATATGTAAATCACAAAATAATTAGAAATCAATATATGCAAAATAATTTCAAATCCTAAATTTAATTTACATTGGTTATAACTTTGTTTTATTTTTCGTATTACAAAATAGTTGTTTTTAATTTCTTATATATATTTGTTCTTTCATTTCCTAATGTACACATAACATTTAAAGTTAATAGACTGTCAATTTCAATTAGATTTATAAATATAATTAACGCTTAAACTTAATTAACAGGTAAACAAAAGAGTTTGGTGCTATAAAATGATGAAATATGTGTGAAATTTTAAAACAGCTAACTTAAAAGAACACTAGTGAATATCTTAAAAATTTAATTTAATTAGAGTACAAAAATATTCTAGAGATATTATTACTGTTCGGGTCGGATTTCGCATTCTCCCGACTGTTAAATTTGTTCGTCGGTGGAGAACTTTGCTTCCTCAGGAATAATCAGAGAGTGTGGAGTGAGAGATCCATCCACTGGGGAGCAAACATGTACCTCCCTCCGGATGAGCGTCCTTGGTAGGCCATCATTCGCTAGGCTGCGTTTCGTGAGACTTAGTCCTATGACAATAACATTGTCAAGACAGTCTCCGGGAAGACAAAAAAAGGTTTGTCTTTCCGAGAACGCTCTGGCGCTCTAATTAAAATGGATCAACGTGACTGGACAGAAAACATGCTTCCAGAAGGAATTATGGGGTTTAGTTGTGAGTCTTAGATGGAAGCGATCCAATACCCAATCTGATATTTAGAGTGAAGGGTTTGAAGGATAAACAGTTTGTTGGAGTAGGGTTGGAACTCTACGGAAATCTGGTGACACTACAAAAAATAGCCCGATTTGCAAGGACAATTTGCGACTACATATAATAGTCGCAAAGTTGCGTGTAGTTTGCAATGAATTTGCGACGGTCGTCGCAAAATAGAGGCAAACTTGCGAGGACAGAAATCGTCGCAAATAGCACTAAGTTTGCGACTAATTTGCGAGGCGAAGAGATATCGTAGCAAAGTCCTCGCAACATTGCGAGTGATTTGCGACAAAAGATATTTTCTAGACTTTGCGGCTAATTTGCGAGTATATTAGGCTAACAGTTACAACACGTTTTCAATGATTTATAACGGGTTTTTGGTACTAATATTATGGTCACAAATGGGTAGAAAAGTACAAGTAAAGGCCTCGCAAATGTTTTGGGCGTAGAAAATTAATGACAAATGGTGGTCGCAAATTAGTAGCAAAAATTGTTGATCCTCTATAAATACCGAGCAATGGGGGAGACGAAAATCATAACAACATCCTAAATCTACTCACAAAAGGATTTCATTCTGCAAAATACTATATAAATTCGATATTTTTCGGGGAGAGGTCGATAATCGATAATGTCTTGGCATCATGAGATATACACGGTTTGGGCATGGATGTACCAGTGAAGTGACGAGAGAATTTAGAGATGGTTTTGATCAATTTTTGACCCACGCGACAAATCAATCATTCTCGCGAGACAACGGTGACATGATTTTCAGTCCTTGCGTTAAGTACAAGAACTTTGATCATCATGATCCACACAATGTTTGGAAGCATTTATATACGAGGGGTTTTTACCTAACTATTATGTTTGGTTTTCGCATGGGGAGGATTTTGTTGTTAATGTTCCGGGTAGTTCAAGTACGAGTTATCATGGCAATTAAGATGGCGCTAGTAATTATGATAATAACTATCAGCATGCTCATCATCAAGATTATAATGAATATGAATATGGTAATAGTGATGGGAATAGGTTTCATGACATGGTTACTAATGCATTTCATGAAACTACTGCCTCGTTTAATGATAATACGTTTGAAGAACCGAACCCGACTGCTAAAAAGTTTTAAGATATGTTAGACGCTACTAATGAACCCATCTACGAAGGATTTAGAGAAGGGCTTTCAAAATTGTTACTAGCATCTAGGATGATGACAATTAAAAGCGAAGATAACATTAGCAAAATTGCATGGATAAATGGACTGCATGTAATAACTCGGCAGAGAGTTACTATGAAATACAGAGACTGGTAGCAAGTTTTGGTTTACCGTCTGAGATGATTGACGTCTGCATTGATAACTGTATGATTTTCTAGAAAGATGATGCTCAGCTGCAGGAATGTCATTTTTGCGGGAAACCGAGATATAAGGAGACAGGTGGCCGCACGAGGGTGTCGTTCCAACGTATGTGGTATCTTCCGATAACAGATAGACTGAAGCGATTATACCAATCAGAGCAGACAGCTTGGGCAATGAGGTGGCACGCAGAACACTTCAGTAAGGAAGGGGTGATCTCTCATCCATCGGATGCGAAGGCGTGGAAACACTTTAACACGGTACATTCGAACTTTGCTGAAGAACATAGAAATGTTTATTTGGGTCTTTGCACTGATGGGTTTAGTTGGTTTGGTATGTCTGGTCAACAATACTCGTTGTGGCCAGTCATAGTAACGCCTTATAATTTACCTCCGGATATGTGCATGTATCGAGAATTTTTGTTCCTCAGCATTCTGGTACCGGGGTCTAAGCATCCAAAAAGATCTCTTGATGTCTTCCTGCAGCCTCTGATCCACGAATTACATGAGTTGTGGCATGTCGGTGTACGAACATTCAATTCATCAAACCGCAGGAACTTCAACATGAAGGATGTGCTTATGTGGACCATAAGCGACTTCTGCGCGTATGGGATGTTATCTGGATGGATAACTCACGAAAAATCATCATGTCCTTACTGTCTAGATTAGACTGATGTGTTTCAATTGACGAATGGACGCAAACCTTGCTGGTTCGATTGTCATCGTCGGTTTCTGCCAATGGGTCATCCATATAGAAAGAACAAGAAGTTGTTCATGAACAATAAAACCATCAAAGTCCCCCCCCCCCTTTCCGGTTTATCTTTCAGGGGACCAGTTGGAAGCGCAAATAGATGTATACGGTGCTCAAGAAATTGCAAAAGTTTGGGGTAACTGGCACAATACTCTCACTAATATGCCAAGTGGATATGGGCAGTATCATAACTGGCATAAGAAGAGTATATTATGAGAACTGGACCATCTGGAACATCTGAAGATTTTGCTTCGGATTATCATGATATCGACTTGTAATTTTATTTTATTTTCGTTGTACTAAATACTTTGTTTTATTTTATATGAATTAAATTTTAATTTTATTTTATCATTTTCCAAATTTTTATTTTTAAAAAAAAATAAAGAAAATTACCGGTTTTCAATAAAATGGATTTAAAGATTTGCAACTCATTAGCTACTACACATGCCACGCAATGGCGTCGCAAATACGTACTCGCGGATTTCTCGTAAATACAAACAATATCTTATGCTGCAAACTACCCCGCAAATACGTCGCAAAAACATCCTCCTCGCAATATCTTATGCCTAAAATTACACCGCAAACACGTCGCAAACATCCTCCTCGAAAAATCATCGCAAATATTTGTCGCCGCAAGATCATTGCAAATATTTTGTCTGATTTTTTAGATCATATTTCTTTCCTCTCAAAATTTGCAACGAGATTGCAACGATTTATCTTTTGCGACCATCCACTCGCGAGGATTCATCTGGCGTTGCAAATTTCTCGCAAACTGTCATTTGCGAGGTATTTGCGACCATATGCGGAGTCACAAATCGGCATATTTTCTTGTAGTGTGAGATCATTAAGAATTTCAAGGTTTAAGAAAAAGTTTAAGATCAAGGGTTGATCTAACTGCATGTGGTGTGACTTACTTCTTGTTAGAACATTCGAGTGTTGGTGTTGCGTTTGAGTGTTCATAGGGATTTACGCTAAGAAGACTAGATCTTCGGTCGGACACTATCTTTGGAACGAGTTAGATTATTTTGTGTACCGATTTATAGGAATCTCTTTCGAGAGATTGGGGATCCCACTCTCATTGCCTGGCGTTTCTGTAGCATCATCTACTAACGTGTCGCTCACTAGTAAACTAGTGTAGAATGACCACCAAAAGTTATTATGGTTAGAACTTTCCTTATTACGTCAAAATAGATGTTATTTTGTATAAGACCATGTACAATGGACATGTTGAATAATTTATTCAACAGTTGAACACTTGCAATAAGGGTGTTGAAAAAAAAGGACGTGGATTAAACAAAGCTGAAATTTTTTAACTAGTTGAATAAAAAAAAAGTGGGGACCATAAATGCCACATGGAATCGACCAATAAGAGAATGTGGTACGCAGACGCGCGCAACAAACTATCTCACGCACATATTTATTTGGACTAGGACACATGTTTTAGTATCATTGGTTGTTGAGATTCTTGAGATATTTTATCTCACCCTAATGATTTAAGATCAATTATTTCATAGTAAATTAAATTAAATTTTTATTTTTTATATATCAAAATTCATCATTTTTCATACTCTATAAATAGATACTTGTTTCATTTCATTCGGACACAGAAAAAACATTTGTTTACTATAGTTTTCTATTAGCCTCTAATAAACTCTTGTTTATATTTTTATCCATCTTTTTAGTGAAATGGATCCCAACAATAACCCTTTAACACCTAAAATTCTACTAATTATCCTTTTAGCTACCCAAATCCCAACAATTATCAATTTCGAAATCAATTGTGTTGTGTGTTTATCAGTGTATTGTATTGAGTTTTAATTTTTCGTAATTTTATTTGTTTTATAATGATTATTTTTTGTTTTTTATTATTTCCCAAGAAAAAAATTAATTCAAATTATAAATAAGATATAAAATAAAAATTATATAAAAAAATTATTTAATTCTAAATTATTTTAATTTAATTTCAATCAATAATTGTTATTAATATATAATCACAAAAACATAAAAGAAGATAAAAATATGAAATAAAAAATAGTGGGATAAGGTGTTGAATTTTATTAAACAAAACCATTATAGATGATAAAAATTGAATGAATGTTAAATTATTAGGTGGATGAGATGGATTTTTTTTATTCATTTCATTTTATTTCGACTAGTATATGAAAAGTAGCAGGATCTAATGGATTTTTTTTTGTCCGTTTTACTTTGAACTAGAAACATAATCAATCAAAACTAGTAATAATTTTTCGGCGAAATCAAAGCCAATAAATTATTGCTATTTCACTTTTTTAAGTTATTATCCAAGGTTTATTTTTATTTTAAATATTCTTTTTAATTTTAATAGTATATATATATATATATATATATATATATTTTAAATAGATATTTTCGAGTGGAAATTAATCATTTAACTAAGTTGTATATAAATTTGTATTCATATATACAATAGTATTTTAAAACAGTACTATACACTTGTAGTCTTGTAGAAACATCTACAGACAGAACAAGAGATGATGTGTTTATCTCAAAATCACAACTAAATAAAACAAATGATATTTTTCTCACAAGTCACAACCAATAAAGAAATGGTTTGGTCTGAAGACTCATAAGTCTGAACAGAAGTATAATATTCCCATGTTGACAGACAGCATTTAAATGTACATAACGTTTTGAAATTGCGCAAAATATCAGTAGTGGACTGTTTGCTTACAAGTTGGCGGCGGTCAATCCTAAATATTTTATAAAACGCACTTTCTAGCGTTTCCGTTACATATGAGAGCTAATACCAAAATCAATAAATTCACGATCTGTTCCGTTTTTTATTTATTTATTGTATTCTGCATATTTTTGATTCATATCTATTCCAAATTTAACTGAATTTTCAGTGTCCATATATATGTTAAAATCTGGATATTTGATGGGACATCCGATCCGGTTTGTAAATATTATGAGCGAATTTTTTTTTTTTAAAGTTAATGAAAAGCAAAATTAACTAAGCATAAATTGGAATTGTCATTAAAAAATTCATTTTGAGTTTTCTCTTGATTCTGATTTTTAAATTTTTATTAATTTTATAATGAATTTGATAAATATTAATTTCTTATATATCTATTTATCTATATATAAATATAGATAAATACACATAGATACATTTTATATTTCCAGAACATAATGAATATTAATGGTTTCAAATATGAATATTTATGATTTATTTCCCTTTTGACGGATAATGAATTTTTTTATTTGCTTTATTTCTTAAACTCTGGATTATGCAATTTTTGAATCATATCAAAAGAGATACATATCAAAATGGATATCACATATATTTATCGTCTCTATATGTAATAATAACAACTAATAGTTTTTGTGTCTGTTATATCATTTAGAATATATTAATTATGTTGTTATCATGTCACAAATTGTGATTTTATCATTCACAACGAGCGAATCTAACTATCTGCATCAATTGAAACATGAGGAACAATTTCATGGACGATTCCACAATGAATAATTTTATCTGTTCCACAAGGATTCACAATAAAACGGTTTTACCTGAATCATACTCATGGTAAACACTTTTATCTTAAACATGCTAGATCACAACAAATAGCTCTACTTGCACAACGTTAGAGATCTCCGATATTTTTTTGATATTTAGATAACTAAAAAGTTCTGGGCTAAAACTCATACATCTCCATCGAAAATTAAATAAATTCCTCCCAAACAATGTTCGGATCATGATTTCCAGAGTTTCCTTTCTTTAGAGATCAATCAACGACCAGTAAAAATATCTACATTTGGTATCTTCAATAAATTTACCTCTAACAATATGTATAATTAGCATTTTTTTAGAAATCAAACTACAGACCTAATGTATCAAAATATAGTAACTCTTGGTTAACTATTGAACTAAATGGAGTTCCACTAAAATTAATAGTTTACTATTATAGTACTAGGTTTTTTGAGAAAAGAATAATATACTTTGATGCACCAGCCGGTAATCGAACCCGGGTCTGTACCGTGGCAGAGTACTATTCGTATGATAGTAGTTTGCCTCTCCATATAGACGACAATTAAGACGAATTCATTGAGGTGTGAACAGAGAGAACGGCTTTCGTCCTCCCACTTTAATTTCAGTCAATAAAAGATAACTTATAAAGCAAAAACATATATAGCTTATACGTTGAAGAGTCATTAAATTACATTAACATTCATGTATCAGAAAAATCTCAAAAGAAATATTACGCGACCAATTTAAATATTACATACAAATTTTTCACGTTTGCGAAACATACTAAATTAAAGTATAGCATCTAATGTCTAGAAAACTTCACTTATCAAATAAAAGTGTAGCATCTAATTACTACAAAGCTAATTTATATAAATTAACTGCTACAGGTTTTTAATTATAAATTAAGCAAACGCTCCTCTTTTTAGCCAACCCTTTTTAAGTACCGAAACTAGGGATAGTATATGAAATTTAAAATTCATAATTAAACTATTTAAATCTTAGTAGATGAATTACTGATGAGTAATATTTAATTGCTTGATTAATATTAATTCTTTAAGATTCTATTGTTAGCTGGTTGAAAAATATTACCAGATTCCAGCTCACAAATCTTGTGCCCATCTCCACAAGTAGTTTGTGAAGTCAAACAAAAACTTCCATTTTTTTACGCTCTCTCTCTCTCTCTCTCATAATATTCAACCAAGTGCATATATATATATATATATATATACATGTGTGTATGTATCAGTGTGTATAGTCTTCATGAGAAGCTTTATATATTTAGCATAATATCTCAGAAGTGTAAGAACTTGTTAAGCTCTTCTTTCTCTCCTCTTTCTCTCTCTTTCTTTCTTCCTCAATCTCTCAGTGTCACCATGGTAACTCAACCTCCTCATGATGATTATGTTAGTCTCTCTCTCTCTCTCTCTCTCTCTCTGCCTTGTTGTGATTAAGATCTTGAGTTTTGTTAGATTTTGGTTAAATCAAAATGGACAAGATTTGAGTTATTTTCTTAGGAGAAAACTAAAGATGAAAACTGTCTTTTTATTCAGATGATAAACATTAAACCCTTTTGTTAGAACAAATGATAAACAATGTTACTTTTGTTGTTTTTTAGCCTCCCCCATTGAAATTTTTAATATTTTTTCTTCTTTTAGAGATTTTTTTCGGCTTTTTTTTTATCAAAGATTCATCTTTCTTGTAGTCTTTTAGATTTTCTAGAAAAATATCTAGGAAAATAAATAAATTGTGGTGCTTAGAGATAGATGGAGAGAAACTTTAAGAACTTTTTTTTTTTGAAACTTTTTATACCCTTAGGTGAGTTGGCTTTCATTTGTTCATTTCATGAATTGCAGCAAGTTATTACTTTTTTAAAAAAATTGCTTTATTTGATCTGTCAAATGCAAGTTGGGAGTATTTAATGTTATTGACTTGCTGACTTATAAATTTCTCCTAAAAATATTTCCGAGGTATAAGAATATAACTCCATGGTTCCATTGTTTTATTTTTATTTTCCTTCAAATTATGTAATTGAATTATTACAAGTTAAAGGACAAAAACAAAAATCGACTTGTTATTTACCTTTTGTTCGTCAGTTTAGATCTTAACTTTTAGGTACGGGTCAGTTTTCTGACTTTTCCAAATTTTAGGGAACGTCTACTCCTACCAACCTAAACCTTCGTCGAAAAAGGCCAACAGATGTTTTAGATATACCCTTATACTTTTACTATACTTTCTTTTGCCCCATAAACTATTATATCTAACTCTTCCGACCATAAAATCATGAAAAGACCAACTGACATACTGTTTGTCCGTAAATTTAGATTTTAAGGTATGGGTCAGTCTATGTCCAAGAGAGCTTCTAAAATCCACCTTTATACTTTTACTTGGTTTTCCTTTTACCCCAAAAGTTTATTATTTTCAACCCCAAAAATCATGAATTTAGCAACCGACATAATATAGTTGACTTTGCTTCCATTGGCAGAATCAACTTGTTCTTTACTTTTTGTGTATTTTAGATCTTAAAAAAAAAAAAAAAAAAAAGACCAAGAGATTCTTCAAATCCACCCTTATACTTTTATTTTATTTTCCTTTTGCCCCATAAGTAATATCTAACTTTTTAAGCCCAAAATCACGATTTAAGCAAAATCACTGACTTTTCTTCCAATTGATTTTTTTTTTTTTTGTGAAACAAAGCAGGACGATGAGAAATTGGCGAGACAAAAAGAAATCGAAGATTGGTTACCAATTACTTCTTCAAGAAATGCTAAATGGTGGTACTCTGCTTTTCACAATGTCACCGCCATGGTCGGTGCTGGAGTTCTAGGTCTCCCTTACGCCATGTCTCAACTCGGCTGGTAAAATTTCCAATCCAAACCGGTTATTAACCTAAACCGGATAATTTTTAAACTTAAACCGGTTAAATCGAAGATATCAAACTTAAAACCGGTTTTTCAATATATTTTTTCAGGGGCCCAGGAGTTGCAGTATTGGTTTTGTCATGGATCATAACATTATACACATTATGGCAAATGGTTGAAATGCACGAAATGGTTCCGGGAAAACGTTTCGATCGCTACCACGAGCTCGGACAACACGCGTTTGGAGAAAAGCTCGGTCTTTATATAGTTGTGCCGCAACAGCTGATCGTGGAAATTGGCGTTTGCATCGTTTATATGGTTACTGGAGGCAAATCGTTAAAGAAGTTTCATGAGCTTGTTTGTGAGAATTGCAAATCGATCAAACTTACTTATTTCATCATGATCTTTGCTTCTGTTCACTTCGTCCTCTCTCATCTTCCCAATTTCAATTCCATCTCCGGCGTTTCTCTCGCCGCCGCGGTCATGTCTCTCAGGTAAATTATACTTAAACTGGTTCTTTAAATTACTGTTGATGTGTTGGTTATACATAAACCGGTATGAAAATCAGTAGAATTTGAGAAATTGGTTTTATGGAACCATTCTTAACCGAATTAAGGGTCGGAAATGGGAATTGGATTTCGAATTGGTTTAAATTTTACCAGGATCACATTGTAATCAGTGTGGTGTTAGGTAGGGGTTTGGGGATAATTTTGGTTGAGGTATTCAAACCGAATGTATTTTGGTTTTGTTCGGTTTTTTTGTAACCAATACGAACCGAAATATTTTAATTTTCTAAATTATGGGTGGAAAAATGGAAATCTGATTTTGGTTTGGTTTAGATGTACCACAATTACTGTAGGTACGTATCGGTTTTCGGGTTAATTCGGTGTTAAAGAATGTTGGACTCTGTTTGCTTGTACTGCATTCTGGTTTGGTTTTAACCCGGTTTATTAAAAAAACTCGGTTTTTTCTAATTCATTAACCGGTTCTAAATCTCTCTAAGTTGTCATTACCATCCGGTCCATTCCCGTTTGATGTAGTCCACTCTCATCTAGGCTTAAACACTCTGAAAATTCGGTTGGTACAAAATTTTGGAGATTAAAACCGAATATAGTTTTTGGTTCGGTTCAAATGGCTTGGATTGCATTCACGTTTCATTTCGGTTTGGTTTTAAACTGGTTTATTAAAAAAAACTTGGTTAACTAGTTCTAAAATCTGTTTCTTTTTTTTATATGTAGCTACTCAACAATCGCATGGGCAGCATCAGCAAGTAAAGGTGTTCAAGAAGATGTTCAATACGGTTACAAAGCAAAATCAACGGCCGGTACGGTTTTCAACTTCTTCAGCGGTTTAGGTGACGTTGCGTTTGCTTACGCTGGTCACAACGTGGTCCTTGAGATCCAAGCAACCATCCCTTCGACACCTGAGAAACCATCAAAAGGTCCGATGTGGAGAGGAGTCATCGTTGCTTACATCGTCGTTGCGCTTTGTTATTTTCCGGTGGCTCTTGTCGGATATTATATTTTCGGAAACCATGTCGAAGATAATATTCTCATGTCACTCAAGAAACCGGCTTGGTTAATAGCGACGGCGAATATCTTCGTCGTGATCCACGTCATCGGTAGTTACCAGGTTAGTTAGATAATGATTTTAAATATCCGAATTATCCATATGCTAACCGATATTTAAATTCTTTATCTGAAATGCATATACCTATCTTTTGCCATAGATAACCGAAATTAACTGGATCTAAACCAAATCTTTGTTTTTCTGTAGATATATGCAATGCCGGTTTTCGATATGATGGAAACTTTTTTGGTCAAGAAGCTAAATTTCAGACCAACCACTATTCTCCGGTTTTGTGTCCGCAATTTCTACGTTGGTAAGAAAATTAATCAAAATTGTGTTTATTATTTTCGTAATTATAAGTATTTTATGTTTAAAATTATGGTGTTACTTGATTTGTATATCTGATTTTGGGTCTTTGTCATCTAAATATGGTTTTGTAGCCGCAACGATGTTTGTTGGTATGACGTTTCCCTTCTTCGGTGGCCTTTTGGCGTTCTTTGGTGGATTTGCGTTTGCTCCAACGACATACTTCGTAAGACCGCTATTTCTAAACGCTTTTTCACTTCTAATGAATTATAAGATAAATTAGCCTAATTCAAATATTCTTCTTTCTTCAGCTTCCTTGCATAATCTGGCTAGCTATTTACAAACCAAAGAAATACGGTTTATCTTGGTGGGCCAATTGGGTAAGTAACATAATTATTAATTTTTTTAGCATTTGCAATCAGCCTTTGCGTTTAGTGAAACTGTTTTCTGATTTTAAAAAAAAATAATTAAATTTGGTTTGTTGTTTATTTCAGGTATGTATCGTGTTTGGTCTTTTCTTAATGGTTTTATCACCAATTGGAGGGCTAAGGACGATTGTTATTCAAGCAAAGGAATACAAGTTTTACTCGTAAATGCTATGTAATATGACTAATTAAGAAACATATTTCTATATTAATATGTGTGAAGAAGATTATAAAAGATCAACACGAGACATAAAAGAATCAGTATCTAGTCTGAATTTTAAATTGTAGCTTTTAGGGTTTGTTTTTTTCTTTTGTGAGTGTTTATATAAATTATATAAAACAATATATTTTGTTTTCGTTTGTTATAAGACGCTGAACGCCAACCCAGAATTCGGTTTAATTATACGGTCACTTTATAAAATCCGTATAAATCGCATAAAAAGACTAAACTTTACTCATAGGCATTGATGCCCATTAATGTATGGGCTTTTACTAAACCCATTATAGACTACCTTGACCCGAACGAGAGAAGCTGTTATATATAGGCATCATGTGTAAGTTTATAATTCTCCTACTTTCCATAATTCCATGTGGGACTAAACTTCCTTCCCCAAATTTTCTTTTCTCAAAGAGAAGAATAAATAATGAAGTCATGTGCATTATTATATTAGAATAAATCAATTATGAGGAACCATATAATACATTCGCATATACGTCCATGCGTTATACGGTAGTTCGCCGCTCGACTAACGTATAATGTATTTTAGAACATTGGCTATATGTGAGTTTTGATTTTTTGTGTTCTCAAGAAAAATGAGAGGTATTTCACTTATAGAATCCATGGTCAGCAAACGAATTTATTAAAACGAGATGATTGAAATTTCATATCTTGCGTATAACGACAAAAACTAGAAGATTCATAAACTGAATTTACACAAAAAACTGATTTAATTTGCTCTAGTCTACTATTCAAAGAGATTATGGGGCTAGATCCGCATATTTTTTTACTAAAAAAATAGAAAACTGAGTTAACATCACTTATTCCAAAACAAGATACATAAAGAAATTATATTGATAAGATTTAAGATTATGTTTCTCTTTATTACTCAATGAACAAATACGTTTGTTATATTGTCTCTAATCTCTTCCCAAGCCAAATGCTTACCAAACTACATATGGTCTGAGGCCCCTTTTCTTATCTCCCTTCCTCTTATTTATGTAAGATTATGAATCTCCGTAGAGAGTTATGTTATTAAAATAAGCCTTATATAGGTAGGAGGAGTGCTCTACAAGTATATCTTTACATATTTGTCATTATCGGGAATAGAAAAATATTCTAATTCCTATATTCTAACACCTTTCCGCAGTCGGACCTGGAGGTTTCCGGATGCTCAGACTGGAGCGAAAATCTTCAAAAAGTGAGACAGGAAGTCTTTTTGTGAAAATGTATGCGTACTGTAGAGCGAATGGTACGTGAATAACTTTAACTTGACCAAGGGCGACATTTTCTCGAACAAAGTAAATGTCGATCTCCACATGTTTGGTACGCTGATGTTGAACAGGATTAGATGATAGATAAACAGCACTGACGTTATCACAAAAGACGACGGAGGCTCGAGGAAGTGGCAAACCAAGTTCAAGGAATAGATTACGTAGCCACGTTAGTTCAGCTACTACGTTGGCAATGCCACGGTACTCGGCTTCAGCACCAGAGCGAGAGATAGTGCGTTGTCTTTTGGAGGACCAGGAGATCAGATTGTCACCGAGAAAGACGCAGTAACCTGAGGTAGAGCGTCTGGTCGCAGGACATCCTGTCCAATCTGCATCAGAGTATGCGACAAGGCCTATAAGAGAGGAGCAATGGAGCTGGAGGCCATGAGAGATCGTGCCCTTGACGTATCGTAAAATGCACTTTAACGTATTAAAGTGAGAGTCACGTGGATCATGCATGTAGAGACATATTTGCTGGACTGCGTATGAGATATACGGTTGTGTGAACGTGAGATACTGTAGAGCACTAGCTAAACTACGGTATAATGTCGGATAAGACATTGGAGGGCTGTCATCAGCAGCTAGCTTGGATTTGGTATCCACTGGAGTTAAACAAGGCTTGCATTCGGTCATATTGGCGCGGTGGAGAAGGTTAGCAGCGTCAACAGCATAGTTTTGTTGATGGAGAAAGAGACCTTTATCATTACAGATGATTGTAATACCGAGAAAATGATGAAGTGGACCAAGGTCTGTCATCGAGAATTCTGAGCTGAGAGAAGCAATGATCGAGTTGAGTAGCCCTGAGGTAGACGCTGTGAGAGCAATGTCATCGACGTAAAGCAACAGATAAGCCATCTCCTTACCACGTGTAAGTATAAAGAGAGACAGATCAGAGATGCTCTGACGAAAGCCAATGCTACGAGCAAAAATAGCAAAACGTGTGTACCAAACTCGGGGTGCTTGTTTGAGTCCATACAGAGAACGATGAAGAAGACTAACATGATCCAGCTTAGAAAGGTCCTGAAAACCAGGTGGTTGATGCATGTATACCGTCTCTTTAAGATCTCCATGTAAGAACGCATTCTTGACATTCAATTGGTGTAACGACCAATCATGCGAAGTAGCGACCCTAAGAACTGCACGAATCGTGGCTGGTTTGATAACATGGCTGAACATTTCTTTACAATCAATGCCCGGTTGCTGAGACTTGCCATTGGCAACAAGACATGCTTTGTATCGATAAAGTTTCCCATCTGCATTGAATATATGCCTGAACAACCACATAGAGTGAACAATATTAGTATTCTTGGTCCGTGGTACAAGTGACCACGTCCCCGTTTTAATAAAAGCATCATACCCTACACCCATTGCACCGCTCCAGTTAGGGTCTTTTGCCGCTTGGATATGAGAGGTGGGTAGTTATGAGACGGTGGTGGTGTGGAGACAAAGATGTTGGACTGGTTTTTGAATCCCTTGTTTCCCATGTGTGATCATGGGGTGAGTGTTCATTGTTGGAACTGGTGGAACCGGAGATACATGAGGGTCGATTGTGGGTGGTGGTGCAAGAGGCGACGGAGGAGGGAGATCAGTCATGTGACGTGACAAAAGTTGAGCTGCCTCTATTGCAGCAGATTGTACTACATGTGTTGGTACAACTGATTATATAGCTGAGAAAGGAAAGACTGTTTTGTCAAATATTACATGACGAGACAGGATGATCTTGTTGGTGCCAAGCTCAAGACAGCGGTATCCTCGATGGTCGATTGGGTATCCAAGAAAAACACACGTCATGGAACGTGGAGCAAGTTTGTGGGCTGAGGTTGATAGCATATTTGGATAATACAGAGAGCCAAAAATGCAGAGGTGTGTGTATGTGACAGGCTGCCTAAAGAGCTTGGTGTACGGTACCATATTTTGGATGGCTGCAGATGGTAAGATGTTCAGTAGCTGAGCAGCTGTGTGAAGAGCTTCAACCCAATAATGTGGTGGCATTGATGCTTGAGTGAGAAGGGTACGAATCAGATTGTTGATTCTACGAAGTATTCTCTCGTCCTTACCGTTTTGTTGAGATGTGTACGGGCAAGAGAAGTGTCGTTGTTCTGGTTGATGCCAAGTAGTCACGGAGAATCTTGTTGTTGTATTCACCACCATTATCACACTGGAGAGACTTATTCTCGGTACCGAAGTGAGTACGAACATAAGCTGCAAGGTGAACATATTTCCCAACTTTTGCGATGAAGTGGGTATACCCAGACAAATTGACTGAAGTCATCAAGAAAAATGACATAATATTTAAAACCGCTAATGCTGGGAATATGACATGTTCAAATATCAGAATGGATAATCTCAAAAGGTTTAAAAACAACCGAGGAAGAAGACATAAATGGCACTCTAACATGTTTTCCCAATTGACACGCATGACACAAATTTGTCATGTCAGTCTTATTAAAACCAATAACAACAGAAGAAGTAAGAAAGGAGATGATAGATTTTCCTCGGATGGCCAAGATGTCGGTGCCACAACGTATAAGTAGAGGCTGTAGTGGTGAGAGCAAGCGGAGCATAGGATGGTGGATGTGTTGTGACCGAGTAAAGCGGACCGGGACTATTGCAGCAAAAGAGCCTGGACCGTGTGAGTAGATCATTTACACATAAACCAAATGTGTTAAACTCAATGGTGCGGTTGTTGTCAGTGACAAAACAGCGGACCAAAACCAAGTTTTTGATCATAGAGGGACACACAAGAACATTGCAAAGGTGAAGAGAACGGTTTGGTAAGTGTGATAGGATGATGCCGTGACCAATGGAGGTGGTGCAAGCAAAAAACCCATTACCGACAGTTATAATAGGTAGACTACTTTTATTAAAAAGGGAACGTAGCGTACCTGGCTGAGATGTGATGTGGTTGGTGGTGCCCGTATCCATATACCACGACGAGTCAGATCGATCTTGAAGACTCATGGTGCTGAAGGCATGAACCATTTGTGAGCATGGCGACATTTGGGCCGTGTGAGCTTCAGTCGAGGTCGGAGAAGGATATGGTCCGAGGATACTAGCCGATGATGGAGAAGTGTACGCACGAGGAGGAGCTTGCTGGTGTTGATGATATGAAGGCATACCATAAGGTGCAGGGGCTCCATACGGGTATGGCGGAGGCCACATCTGGTATAGTGGAAGGTACGGTGATGATTGTTGTTGGTACCACTGTGGCTGCGTAGAGTTGTGTAGCGAATAGTTGTTATTGTTGTTGCGTCCTTGTCCATGAACATGATTATGGCGTCCAACACGACCACGATTGTGGCGTCCACCACGACCAGAGTTGTTGCGATAGCCACGACCCGAGTTATTGTTGTTGTGGTATTGTTGTTGTTGCTGATGCAGCGGCTGATGCAGTTTGTCTTGTGGCTGATCCGAGGAAGAGAAGAGCACGTTAAGAGATGATGAATTATGTGTCTGTCCTGGAGATATCCGAACGTGCTTCTTGAGACGATCTTCCTCCATGAGTAAAATCGACCGAGCTTCAGAGAAAGAGGGGAGCATCGTCTTGTGCCTGATGACATTGACAATATTGTCAAATTTCTCGGAGAGACCGTTCAACATGTGCATGACCAAAGCACGCTCAGGAATCGGTGAATCAATGTTGGAGAGAAGATCTGATAGGGTTTTCAATTTCTGATAGTATTCATGAATACCCAAGTCACCGATTACCAATGTTCGTAGATCATTTTCGATTTGGAGAGCACCACCTTCTTTATTGTCACAAAATGGGTTTTCGATGGAGAGCCACAGTTCCCATGCGGAGCACTTCTTCTTTAGGACCGAGTCAAGAAGGGATTCAGAGATGGTGTCATAGATCCACATCTTGATAAGTCCATTGCTCTTTCCACTTGGAGGCATCAACTTCGGTAGGGGTAGAGGTGCCATCGAGATGTCCTAAAACACCAAAGCAGAGACAATGAGTCTCAAAGAGCTCGCGCCAGAGGTCATAGTTGAGTTTGTCCATGTTAAGCACGATAGGGACATGCTCTGATATGAGCGATACTCCAGAGCTTGTCACTATTTTTAGGGGAAACAGTCTCGTTAGTCATCGTGTTTTTAGAGAGAAGATGCTAACAGGAGAAGAAGAAGAGTGATAGAACGAGAGAAGAGAGAAGATGAAGAACAAAGTTTTAGCTAAGGACGAATAAGAAAAGAGCGGAGGTTGGATCAAGTCTAGCGGCCAAATGTAGGATTTTCGGGGTTTGTTAGAGTTAGCTCTGATACCATGTAAGATTATGAATCTCCGTAGAGAGTTAAGTTATTAATATAAGCCTTATATAGGAATAGGATGAGTGCTCTACAAGTATATCTTTACATATTTGTCATTATCGGAAATAAAGAAATATTCTATATTCCTATATTCTAACAATTTATACTATTCATGTGCTTATCAATACCGTCTCCGTGAAATTCATCTTGTCCTCAAACTTACATGAATCAATCTTAGCATCTCAATATAAAGAAAAAACATATTCTTCCTCTTTTCTTTGGTCTCCATCTTTGTTTTCTTTTTTTCCTAGGAAATCCAAATATGCACTCCAATGCATCCAAAGGAACATGCTCTTAACGCATTGTCCCAATTTGCTTCCGCATTCTCCAAGTTTCTGTAACAGCTAGAAACTATGATTCTGTCAAATTTCTTCTTTCTCTATTTGTTCTCAACTTATCTCTTGAATGTCTGTTCAAACTCTTCCTCATGTAGTTCTTCCCTTGGTGTTCCTCTTTTGCAACCCGTTCTTACCTCTCCTTCTAAGGATACTTGTGTTTGTATTTAAAACTTCAATCCTTGGTGAAAATTTGATATTTCTCTTTTTCTTCAGCTGTTTTCCTCCTATGCCAAACACATGGCATAAATGTTTCTCCATCTGAGAATTTATCTTCTCTATCAGCCTCTTTGAACCTCTTATATCTTGTCCTCCTTGATTCCATTTCCTTCCCCCATAAGTTCTAGCTTGTCCTCAAGGTGAATGTGCCAAAGTTTATGTGTTAGTACGTCTTGCTACCATGGATTCTGGTGAAAAGGCATACCCTTTGTTGGACTGAAAACTATCAGACCTAACAACCTAAGTTCTAAAACTGTCTGCAGATACTCATACTTGTTCCTCCTCCAAGTATCTCTTCTGCACATAATTTTGAACTGAACCTCGTGTCGAAATCGAAGTGTTTCACTACTCCATGTGATATCCTTGAATTTAAACCACCAATTCTTGCACAAATTCTACTTCCATGAAAATTTAATCCAGATGCGTATACCACACAAGCATAGCACACAAACAACATTTAGCCTTGCATTCGTAGTCTATCCAAATTATAACATGTAATTAGATTTAGATGCACATCAGGAGTGTCTTCTTTCATGATCTGTTCCATCGTTGTTGAACCATAGAATAATGCGTAAACTCCCTGTAAAAATCCTTCCTTTGAATTCGTAATGCATCTTTGTCATTCAAAGCAGTTACTAACTAAACATTCCTTGTTAAGCCAACTTCATGCTCATGAATATCGGTCCGATTTGTAATTTGCAACTTCTCATACACATTTGTATAATCTTCACAAACATTGTGCCCTTGTATAATCTGCTCCAACACAGCTTGTATCCCAAAATTTTCAATAATCTCTCTATCATTGTCATATAGCAATAACCACCCAATCTTCTCTACATCATTTTGTTCTAATCTAATCGACTTTGAAGAACTTGCTACTAATGTTGCCTCATTAATTTCATCACTACTATCTTTACCATTATCTTCAACTACATGCATATAAACTAATCTCAATAAGCCACCCTCTTTGCTAGATCGAAAATTCACCAAACTCAACATCATAAGTTATGAAACTGCTTGTAATTGATGAGTCGTCTTCTTACGAAGGTGCCACACATGAGAATCAGTTCATCTAGTTTCATGTTTAACACAATACCATGTCCTTCGAAGTCCGCCAATCTCTGTATAGATATGAGTCATCATACATATTGGCAAAGCTAACCATAATGTAAAATTTGCAGGTTTTATGTCTTGCACAAACATAAAGACCATGTGAACATCCTTGTGCTCAATTGCAAGTTTGTAAACCACAACAAACTCATGTCCTTGTAACATGTTCAAACGTCTACAGTAAACCATAGTGACTTCTCTCACCACCATCGCCATCATATCATGCTCATAATTGGGTTGAAGTTGTTCCTTAGCAGACAATCCATAACTAAAATAGGCTGTTGATTGTTGTGCCTGAATTAATATTGCTCCTAAGCCAAAACATAAAGCTTCTGATACCAACAACTGCGACATGTGTGATTGCTCCTCATTTGAAATTGCTTAAATGTGTTCTTTTTCTCCCTTGATCTAACTTAAACAATGGAACAAAATTGATTGTACTTGTTGTTCCTTCCTTTATTGAATTTTCAAGTTTTATGGTACTTTCTCTATTTCAGATTGCTCTGTACACGTTGAGGCATTTTAGTGAACACTTGGTGTGCAAATTACTTGTCATTGACATCTAGCCACTTATGAGACAATTCATCAACTCTTTCAACATGTGAAACTTGTAATATCTCTTCTTGGTGATCAAACATAACATCAATGCCAAAACCAAAGTGAAAATCCTCAAATCGTCCAGTGTTTCATTATAAAATTGATGGCTTGGTTCAAATTGAGAAACTGGTACATGATATTTTGGAATTGATTTTTGCGGATGAAGAAAATGAAATCCTAGGATTGAATATGTAGCCTGGCGTAATTTCTCTTCCTCAATCAATTATCTGTCATGAATTGATTTCTTCATAGGAACAACATCAGTCCTCAATATTAAGTTCTTTACCTCTCTCGATTCTTTTTCCTATGCTAAAATTTATTCTATGTCACGTATCGCTTTCTCTTCTTGAAATCATTTCGTTTGTGTAATCTTCTTTAACAATGTCGATAATTATAGAATACGATCATAATTTGCAACCGACTCTGCTCCATTAATCAGTTGAATATCTTCTATATATTCCTTCTCCTTACACGATTTCTGATAAGTTTGTTATATGTGATATAAGAAGAGAAGAAGAGATGAAGAAGTAGCAGACAGAAAAGAGTGAGAAGAACATGAAGAGAAGAACATGAAGAGAAGAAGAAAAGAGGCGGCTTTAGGAAAGTTATAATGTGTATCTCATTTTGATATCTAAACCCTAAGTTTTGGATTAAATTAAATACACTGCAGATTTTAATTGAAATGACATAGTATTGAGTAAAGCATAATATTGAATATAAGAGAGCCTCTATTGCACCAAGAGGCTTTGCCATTTTTTTTAATCGATCTTTTTTTAGCCACTTTGAAGCTTCTTCTCATGTCTTCTAGCAACTCTTCCTCCTCTTGCCTTCTTCTCACAGCAGACTAAGGGAAGAGCAAGCTTATCATTACCCCCTTCCCCCCCCCCCCCCCCCCAAAAAGAGTCAGCTTGTCCTCAAGCGGGAAGTTTGTAAATTGAGAAGCTAATCGATTCAATGGTTCCCAAGAGGCCTCAAACAACGAAAATTCTTTTCACTTAACCAATGCATGTGGTTCGCCTATGCTGTATGACCTCCTAATATCCAAAAGTTCTTCTGGTTCTATTTTCCATTTCAAGTCAGAAAATTGTTATGGTACATGATTTTGTTGTGCTAATGCTTTCTTTAATTGGGAGACATGGAAAGCAGGATGGATTTCACTGTGAAGCGATAGCTGCAGCTTGTAGGCTTTTCCCAACTCTGCTCACCACTGGATAAGGTCCAAAATACAGAGGGGCCAACTTCTCATTCCTCCGTAAAGCCACTTAAACTTGACGGTAAGGTCTGAGTTTCAAATACACAAGGTCTCCTTCTTGAAACTCCACGTCCATGCGCTTCTTGTTAGCTGATGACTGCATCTGTTTTTGAGCTTTCTCTAACTTATTCATAAACTCAATGATCATCTCATCTCGGTCTTGAATCAATCCTTCCATAGCAGCATTAAGTGTAGGAACATCCCCATACCTGAGTATTTTAGGAGGGTCTCTTCCATAGAGAGCCTTAAATGGAGTTGTGTTAGTAGAGAAATGGTGAGAAGTGTTGTACCACAATTGTGCCCACGGTAACCACTGACTCCATGATTTTGATTTGGCATTTGCAAAGCATCTTAAGTAAGTCTCTAAACACCTACTCACCACTTCAGTTTGGCCATCGGTTTGAAGGTGATAGGCTGAGCTTCTCTTGAGGTTTTGTCCCCTGTGAAATGAATAGTGAAGACCAGAATTGGCTCAAGAAAAGCATGTCCCGATCTGAAACCATGGTCTCAGGAAATCCATGCAGCTTCACTACCTCTCTAATCACCTCTGCCACTATTTTTGCTGAAAATGGGTGTCTAAGAAGTATGAAATTAGCATATTTGCTGAAACGGTCCACAACAACAAGAATAGAATCCTAACCCTTTGAAATGGGCAACCTTTATATGAAGTCAAGGCTGACATCTGCCCAAACCTTTGTTGGAATGGGTAACGGTGAAAACAAACCTTCAGGAGTTAGAGTTGAGTATTTGTTCTCTTGGCAAACTCGACAGTTTGCTATAAACCTCTCGGGCCATTCTTTTGTATGTTTTCAGCACACCCTCATGACCACCAATGGGACTAGAATGAAATTGCCCAAACATTCCTGGAATCAATGGCGATTTTGATGGATTCACCAAGCGATGATCCTTGTATAACAACCATTTTTCATACCTGGAACTCGAGTCCGTAAGCTTCCCTTCTCTGAGATTCTGTATGATCTCTTATAGCTTAGGATCACCTAATATTTTCTTGGCCAATTCTTCTCTATCCACAGATAATGATGATGTGAGTTGCAGCTCAGAATACCGCTCCTCCAGAGGTCTCCTTGACAAGGCATCAGCCACTCTGTTTTCACTTCCAGCTTTGTAAAACGAGTAACTTCGAAGCCTATCTTTGCTGTTCCGTGGGTATTTTTTCTGATCCAATAGATACTTAAGACTGCGTTGATCAGTCCTAATCACCACCTTATTCCCGATCATATAATGCCTTCACTTGCTGATAGCAAAAACTATAGCTAGCAATTCTCTCTCATAGACAGATTTTACCCTTCCTTTTGTCGAGAATTCTTGACTGATGTAAGCTATAGCATGGTTTCCTTGAGACAATACTGCACTAATTCCAGTCCTGGATGCATATGTTTCTATGACAAAAGGTAATCTAAAATCAGGTAGTACAAGTACATGAAGCTCAATCATGGCATTTCACAGATTGTTAAAAGCTTTACTAGCTTCCTCACTCCAACTAAACCCATATTTCTCCAGCAAATTGGTCAAGGGTCTTGCTTTTCTGCCATAGTCCTGAACAAACCTTCTGTAGTACCCTGTTAAACCAAGAAACCCTCTCAACTTCGTCACACTCTGAATAGCACTAATTTTCCCGGGATCTTCAGCCACACCTCTTTCTGAAATCACGTGGCCGAGATATGCCACCTCATATTGTCCAAACTCACACTTTTTCATTAGGATAGAAACAGTTCTGATGAAGTGCCTTCAATACCTTCTCCAAGTGTTGTAGGTGATCTTTGAGTGTGGAGCTGTAATTCAGTGTGTCGTCGAAAAATACTATCACAGACCTCCGCAGATATTGTCTGAATATGTCATTCATTATGGATTGGAAGGTAGCGGAAATATTCGTTAGTCCAAAAGGCATGACGAGGAATTCATAATGACCTTCGTGGGTTCTAAACGATGTCTTCTCTACACCCTCTTTTCTTACTCTGATCTGATGATACGTAGACTTCAAATATATTTTGGAGAAAATCGATGCCCCTTGTAGCTCATCCAACAACTCCTCTATGATTAGGATTGGTATCTATCCGGAATGGATACTTTTTTAGTGCCTTGTAGTCAACGTAGAACCTCTATCCTCCATCCCTTTTATTTACTAAGAGAACCGGACTCGAAAACGGACTGATGCTAGGTCTTATCACTTTTGCTTCTAGCATCTCTTTGAGCAATGCTTCAATCTCATTTTTCTAAGTGAACGAGTACATGTATGGCCTTAGATTTATCGGGACAGAACCTGGTTGTAGGTTGATGGTATGCTCTTGGGTCCGTACCGGAGGAAGTTTCTTTGGCATCTGGAATACCTCACTGTATCGTTTCAGTATCCTATTTATTTCCTGATGCACAACTCTTCTTTGCTTCCACATATCTCCTTTAAACAATGTCGTTAATTCCAGCAAGCAAACTAACATTCCCCATCTTGCTACTTTTACCATGGAGTTGAGTGAAATTTGTGCTCTCATCAATGTCGGATCTCCCACCAAAGTAACCCACTTTCTGTTCAATAAGTATGTTTTAGTAGAAGTGTAGAACTGTTCTTTTCTTTTTCAACTATTCTTAGTTCCTTTTTCAACTAGATGAATTTATGGCAATTTTTGTAGATAATCTATCTGGAGAAGCCCACCCTTGTGTATATTTTGTAGATAATTAGGCTTTTTGCTTATACATTAAAAGGGTTTGTTGTTTATTGATCTAATTGCTTTTGAATGCAACAATGACTCTTAACATGTTTTAATTTCGTGTGTTGCACCACAAGAGAACTCGTCAATTTGATTGGATATGCTGTGATGAAGATGGAAGACTTCTTGTTACAGATTTCTTGATTAGATTTTTAGAATAATGTAATTATATTAATTTATATTTGTAATGTAATTATATTAAAACTATGTCTAGTTTTTTAATACTGAATTTGTAATTTTGTTTTTGCTAACGTTTAAAAGTTTAATAATATAATTATATTTAATCAAAAAAGAAAATTGATAAAAAAAAATAATAATGTAATTATATTAATTTATTATATATTATAAAATATTAATATAAATAAAACAATTAATAACAAAAATTTAATTGCTATTGTTGAATATACGATTGCATAGAAAAAACCGTTATATTAAATGAAAACACGATAGTAATGCTGAAAACCGCTATCGAAAGTGCCGGACCTATTATGACGGGCGCATACATAGCGTTTTCCACATCGCTTTGGTATCGTTAGATAGCGGTTTTCGCCTACTAAAGATATTCACTTTCCCCCTAGTGACCTTTACATCTATACATATCATCCATATATATATCATGTCTATAATTCGCCTACACCTACATCCATCTTACATTTAGACATTCATATATTATTCTCATCCCTAACCTTTTTACATTCATACAGCTTTGATAAAGAGATATTCATTCTTCAAATCTAGTCAAGTAGGAGAAGAAAACTTCCAAGCTTCTGTCTTTTCAGCTCCTCTACAAAACTCGATTATATAAATTTCCAATTTCCAATATATCAGTTTTTACGATGAAAAAATGTAAAGGCAACTAAGAAAATTGATTTTTAAAAAAGCCAATTTTTCAGGGAGATTACAATTATTTAACTCGGTTATCTCTTGAATACTCAGTTTTTGGTGTGGAGCTTTCATCATACCTAAAAGATCTATTACATAAATAAACTCAACGTGCAACTCCTACCTATGGAAAGGATCCCTAGAGGGTAGACATTCATCAAAGATCTTTTGGGACAATTTAACAACCCCTAAAGAAAGAGGACTAGGCATAAAAATTTAGAGGTTTGGAATAGTATATGCTCCATCATGTTAATATGACTTCTCTTCTTGAGGACGGAGTCACATCTGAATGTCATCAAGGACTAATGCCTCTGGAAAATGAAACCAAATCAGAATCAATCTTGGATATTTAGGTATCTCTTAAAGAGAAGACATATGTCATTCAATGGATCACTATCAAACCTTGTAGAGATGACAATTGTTGGTTATGTACGGATCCCCAGTCTCTTTTTGGACCTTTACTCATCTATATAGGAGTTCATGGACCGCATTTATCTGATATTTCTCTTTCTACCAAGCTTTCATCTCTCTGGTTTAATGGTGTGTGGAATCTCCATCCTGCAATATCAAATGGATTTGAACAATTACTCATCCATCTTACAATTGTGTCTCTGTCAAATGAGGACTAACATCGGTCTGGATTGTCAATGGAGTTGTCAAGAACGAATTCTTTTCCAGCATCATCTACACCCATGTCAGAGAACCTAAACCGACGGTCAACTGGCATGGAACCGTATGGCTCAAATGCGGAATCTCTAAACATTAAACCCTCACATGGATGTTTATGCTGAATAGGTGTCCAACCAGGGATCACCTTTTTTTATTGGGGTTTCCAAATCAATTCCACTTGTGTCCTCTGCAATCACACAGACACCCTTTTATTTGCATGCTCATTCACCAACGCGACATAGTCAAGGTTGTGCATGAAATTGGAAATTCCATCAACATCAACGAATTGGAATGATATGGTCACTGGCCTGCTCAACTTCTTCGGGAACAAAAAGATATGATATTTACTGCTTCTGGCTTTGCAAGCTCTGATCTATGAAACTTGAAGTGAGAGAAACAACCTCTTACATAGAAACATACATCGTCAATCGCACTTCATGTGAAGATGCGACTATCAAAAATTGTATCTCCTCCTTCCAACAGCAAAATTCAGCACTTGCATCCAACCTGTTGCAATTCTTGTTTTCTCACCATTGATCGACTAACAACGAAATAATGACTCTTCGTCTTCGATGGACTTCTATCGACTCATGTCTACCGTTACATCTCAAAATGGGCTACTATCCCGGGCTAGTCTACTGGGCTTGGTCAAAAATATATGGTTCATTACATTCTTTTGGGTTCAATTCTAGAGTAGGCTTTGTAAAATTTAATTTAATTAAGAGTGATTCTCAAAATAACACACTTTTAAGTTTTTTTTCCAAAAATAGCACCATAATTTTCATTTCTAATAATAGCACAAATTTAATATCACAATGATTCAAAACTCTTTCGTAATGCCAGAAATATAATTAAACCCTAAATTGAAAAAAAGACCAAACATAATGTTTAAATTTTATTTGTAATTTATTTAGAGTAAACAAGCATTTTTACATAATAATTTGAGTTATTATTGGATGCCTCTTTTCAAAAATACCCCTTGTTATTGGATGCCCCTTTATAACCTTTTATACATTTTTGTAACATAATATATAAAAAATGTCGAAATTTTTAAACACTCATAATAAGGTAGTTATGGTAATAAAAGAATGTTTATATACATTTATAAGTATGTTTATAAACATTTAAGTTATTTTCAATGTTAAAACATAACTTATAAATGTTTGTAAACATTATTTTAAATTTAAAATATTTTATATAAGATCTTATAAAACTGTATAAAATAGTATTTTTGAAAAAAATTTCAAACAGGGGTATCACAAAAGGAGTATTTTTCAAAATTTCTCATTATTTCCAAACACATACCACGTTATTGAAAGGGAAATTCTCAAAAATATCACATAAATATTTTTTGGTTCCAAACGTACCATCATTAGTTTTTTTTCCAAAAAAACCACTAAAATTTTTTTTTCCAAAAATATCAAAAAAGTAAAACTAAACTTTAAACCCTAAAAACTGAACCATAAACCCTAAAAACTTGTTGGGAGTGAGGTTTCACCTAGCCAAAATCAAAATTCGAAATGACTTAGTAATGGCTAGTTATACATTGGGCCTCCAAAGAGTTGGGCTCGGTAGAAGAAGACAGCTGAATCATAAGGACCGAACCAAACTCAGTGGGCCGAGCCAAGCTTCGTGGGCCAAACTGAGTGGTATGGTCGAGCCAAAAAGCCTAGCCAAAAGACCTAGCAAAGCGGAGATGGGCAGAGCCGAATGGAAGTGGGCCAAATTTATGTGTTACACATATATATGTCCAGTTCCTTCAATTATTTCCTTAAGACTATCATTACATAACCAAAATTTTCCTAACTTTTTCTGTCTAGTTCCTTCTTTATATCCTTGACATTCAATGTTCTTATCTCAACTCTATAATTTTGTCTTAATCAGTCACGTAAACGTAAATTGGGCAGAAATAAAACTATAACTACAAGTACATAGAAAACAAACATCAAAGATGTCATAAGAAAACCCAAAATCTAGGCTAAGAGATGGAGCAAACACAACATCAAAAGAGACTTATCAATAGATTCAATCACAAAAGGAACACTCAATAAAAAGCGACAAAACTACATGAATAAAAGGAGTAAGAGACCGAAAACAACAAAACCGAAGTCTAAAAAGACATGATATCACCAAATCTAATTTAATCAAGCTCAAACATTTTCCGAATCTGAGGCCTGAAAGACATTGTTATAAAGCATCGATCGCAGACAAAATCGAAACAACGAGATCCAAATGGTTAAAATACGTCAAGAGGAGGTGAGACTAACCGGGAACTGGTGGACAGCCGGCGGCAACAAATGGTGAAACCTTTGCTCGCCCTAGCCGACATCGTGATAATCTTCCCGATCTCCCTCTCCGGTGGCCGGTTTTTCTCACCGCCACCGTGAGCGGGACCTCCTCTTCTTCTTCTTTCATCGGTTCCTCTTTGATTTTGGATTTTAATTGCAGTTTGTGGGTAGATCTGGCTTTTCTTGTCATTGTTGAAACTTGGAGTTTGTGGTCGGAGGTTCTGTTCGGCGACGAGATTCTCTGGTTCTCTATCTTTTCCCGTCACAGCTGCTCGAGGACTACGGTTTTGTTTCGGGTCTTAGAGGGTCTCGGTGTCCTCTCTCGCTCTATTCATGGCTTCTCTGGAGTCTCCTTTCTTCCATCCTGGAGCTCGGTAGCAGTGGTTTAGTATGGTCCATGGTGTATAGGGGGGAGACGTTGTGTCCGGTCAGGCTTTTGAGGACAAGCTTCGATGGATGATTTTTACCTCTTCCTCTCCTTACCGCTGTTCCGTTCAGACTGCTTGTAGCGGCTCCTCTCTCATCCGCTTCTGGTTTTGGATTATCTTTGTAGGTGTGGATTCTAGGCTTGTTGCAAAGGTTGGCTGCACTCTTTCTGGTGAGGTGTTTAGAGGATGAATATCTCACCGGATGGGTTTTGCGGGTTCTCCTCCTCCCTGTCTCCTCTTCGGTGGCATGGCGGTGACTTCTCAGTGGCGCAGAGGCGGTTCCCCTGTCTTTCCTTTGCCGCGTCCGTAGCTTCTCGGTGTTGCGACTCCATTTCTCCTTGGGGCTGGAAGAAAGCCTTGGTTCAAGTGCAATTTCATATCTCTTTCGTATCCTTTGCATTTATTTTGTATTTGTCATGCATTACCGTAGCTTCTAGTGTTGTTCTTATTTGCTAATTTACCATGCTATTCACCGTTTTAAATATGAAAAAATTTCAAAAAAAAAAAAACTGGTGGAGAGTAGGAGAAGTGGAGGAAGGATAAGAAGAGGAAGGCAAAAAGGAGAAAAGGTAATGATGAAGAAGAGATGACATGCACAACTTGGGGACCTGCGAAAGAGAAGAACAAAGGTTAACGGCGCAAGTGGCGGTGGAGTCAATTCGGAGGGGAAGCGGCGATGAGGAGAAGAGAAGAGTTGTGTCGAAGAAGATATACGTTTAACGATATTTGTGGTCAAAAATTGGTTAAAAATTTTCGACCGATTATTGAGCAATAATTATTACTTTTTATTAAAAAAATAATTTGACCAATTTGCGACCAAATATTTAAGAAGGAAAAAGAAGTAATGATGTATCTTCGTTTTTACGGTTTTTGATACCTATTTTATTATTATATCTAATAGCTTTTATGCGGTTTTAAATATGAAAAAATTTCAAAAAAAAAAAAACTGGTGGAGAGTAGGAGAAGTGGAGGAAGGATAAGAAGAGGAAGGCAAAAAGGAGAAAATGTAATGATGAAGAAGAGATGACATGCGCAACTTGGGGACCTGCGAAAGAGAAGAACAAAGGTTAACGGCGCAAGTGGCGGTGGAGTCAATCCGGAGGGGAAGCGGCGATGAGGAGAAGAGAAGAGTTGTGTCGAAGAAGATATACGTTTAACGATATTTGTGGTCAAAAATTGGTTAAAAATTTTCGACCGATTATTGAGCAATAATTATTACTTTTTATTAAAAAAATAATTTGACCAATTTGCGACCAAATATTTAAGAAGGAAAAAGAAGTAATGATGTATCTTCGTTTTTACGGTTTTTGATACCTATTTTATTATTATATCTAATAGCTTTTATGCGGTTTTATGTCTTAAGTGGTACTTTTAGTGTGTTTGTAGTGTTTAGAGTCTTTTACAGGTCAATTGGGAAAAAAGTCAAGAAAATGAGGTATTGGACAGCTCTGGAGCATCAGTTGTCAAGAAATCGTTGGAAGCCTTAACTTTATTGGACTGATCTAAAGTTTGGACACAAGATAGCCACTTGAGTTAGCTTTTATTTGGGGGTGGTTTGAAGGTATTCCGATCAATGGTGTTTAGAAAGTTATGCCATTTTCTGTGAAGATCGATATGTCTGGCGAACATTCAAATTCGAGAGCACCATACCGACCGATACATAATTGGTACCGACCAGTGTAGTCCCTGCGGCAATTTAGAGCAGTTTTCAGCAGATTTCCTTTTTCTGAACCAATTTTCTCTAAGATGACCTAATGACCGACCTTAGACCTATAAATATATGTTTTTAGCCACTTTAGATAGGAGATACTTATTATTCAAGAGCTTCAAGGGAAAATATCTCAACTCTGTATCTCTGATAGAGAAGAATTATGAACCCTCATACTTCTCATTGAGTTTTATTGTTTTCTACTTCTTTTCCTTGTTGTTTCTCTGCATCCATGTCTGAGTAGTTTCATAGTTAGGTTTAGAGTTTCAAGAGAATTTATGAATCATTGAATCATATATAGATAGGGATTTATCATCTTGTCTTCACATATCGTTGTGTTCATCGCTTAGACTGAATAGATCACTTAGTCTCTGATTTAGGATTTAATATATTCATCAAAAGTGTTATATATTGCTTTATAGAACATAGGTGAGCGAATTGTCCTGCCAACGAAAGCTTATGCTAAGGCAATTCGTGAACAAATTAAACTGCTCGTTAATGCTTCTTTAGAATTCTAAGTTCAAACGACAGTTTAGAATCTTAGGTTACTAGATAAAGTGGTTGATACCACGACAATGGATTGGTTATACATTCATGTTTGGGTTCAAAACTGCGCATATTTGTTCCATGAATAATTGTCTGGTTCATGATCTCTGAATTCCTGCGAATCACTCTTGACCTAACGCTTCGTTTAATTGATCTTTACATCGTTTTTATTTGCTATTTTCATTTCATATTGCAAACAACTACCATATTGTTGTCTTAGCTTAGTTTCACTCTTAAAAAATCGTAGTGTAATACTTGGTCCTTGTGGATTCGATCCCTACATTACTACAACACTTGATGTGCACTTGCAGTAGTTTATATAGGGTTAAAACTCTGTGTATCAAGTTTTTTGCGCCATTGTCGGGGACCAATTGCGTTACCTTTGAATTTGAGACTGAAACTTGGTCTAAGATTTACTAACAAGTTCTATCTTGCTCTCTTGTGTGTTTCAGGTTTATGCAGAGAAGAAGCAAAGGTTCTGAAAACCTCATTCAACTCGACAACCAAGAACTTGGAAGGGTAGAACGAACAAACAGAAAAACAAAGTCGAATCAAGTCACGATGGGTGATAATATTGACAATTAAGCACTTGCTACAACAACTGAACTTCAGAGGCTACAAGAGCAGTTGCAACAACTGCAGCAGCAACAACAGCAGCAGTGACAGCATGCCATTGGAGATGTAGACACGCTTCATACCTTCTACCAGAACAGAGCTGCTATTTGTCCACCAGCCATTGTGAGAGCAGACTATGAGATCCAGCCTCAAATGATCGCATTGGTCAAGCAGCACATGTTCCATGGTTTGCCAGTTGAGAATCCGATGGATCACATAGAAAATTTCGAAGAGATTTGCAGCACTACTAAGGCGAATGGGGTGCCTGCTGATTACCTAAAGTGCAAGCTTTTCCCTTTCTCTCTGGAAAACAAGGCGTCGAGATGGCTCAAGTCTCTACCTGCTGGATCATTGACAACTTGGGATGAATGCAGAGTGGCTTTCTTGGATCACTTCTACAACAAATCCAAGACAGCTTCGCTGAGGAACAAGATCACTACTTTCCAGCAACATTCAGGAGAATCTTTATGTGAGGCTTGGGAGAGATTAAAGGAGTATCGCAGAGAGTGCCCTCATCATGGGTATTCAGATGAGCAGATTCTTAGCATCTTTTATGATGGAGTTGAATGGGATTACAAGAACGCTCTCAATGATGCAAGCAATGGAGACTTCATGACCAAGAGTAAAAAAAGAGCATACCAACTGATTGAGAACTTGGCTGCAAGTTCCAACAATCGATGTGCTGAATATGACAAGTCTAAATGTGTCAAAAGTGTGTAATCTCAGAAGATTGACGAGCTGAATGAGAAATTGATTTTGCTGTTGAAGGCAAGTCACAGAGGTGTGCAGTTTTGTGAAAGTGGAACAGATCCAGTTTTCTGTTAGGAATTTGCCTAAGAAGGGACTGAAGAGTTGCAGGAAGTCAATTATGTGAATGGACAGGGTTTCGTGCAAATGGGATTCAACCAGAACTACAGAAATCACCCAAATTTGTCCTACAGGAGCACAAATGTCGAAAATCCTCAAGATCAGGCTATCCACAACAGGTGAACACTTAGGGTCAACAATTTCAGGGAAAGCAATTCGTGCAAAACATGGGCGTCTCTGGTTCTCAGGGGTTTACAGGACAAACAGGAGTGCAAAACCAGGGTTTTCAGAATAAATTTTCTCAGGGTTTTCAGGGAAACCAATTCGTGCAGATGCAGGACCAAAATAGATTTCAGAGTGGATTTCAGTAGAAACAACCATTCAACAGCTTCCAGATGACGGCACCAGCCCCATTCCAAGCTCATCCGAACTCCGCAAATGACCCTCAAGATGAACTCAAGGTTCTTATGCAGCAGCTCTTACTCAACCAACATAAGTCTGCTAATGAGATCAATGTCAAGGTGGATAGTATGTACAATGACCTGAACAACAAATTCGAGTCCCTCTCTATACATGTCAAGAAACTCGATGTTCAGGTAACTCAAACTGCAAAAACTATCAAGAGACAAGATGAGGCGAAGGCAAAAATGTTTTGCAATATTGTGTTGACTCAAGAAGAAGATGACTACCAGCCCATCTCAAATCAAACTCTTAAGGTGGAAAATGTGATGATATGGCCTGAGCCTGACAAGCCTCCCTAAAAGGTATCAAAGAGAGCATAAAAATGCAGATTGAAGACACTTTCAAAGCTGGAAAGTCCTGGTAAGTTTGTTATTGCATGCTCTATCAATGGAGTTGAGTTCAATGATTTTCTTTGTGATAAAGGTGCCAACGTGAATATCATGTCTAAAACCATTGCAGCAACACTAGGATTTTCATATTTGCACCCCTCCAAGGTATCCATAGAATACGCATATTCGTCTTCTGAAACTGCTCATGGATTATTGTCTAATGTGTTACTTCAAGTCAGGCATTGCCTTGTTTCTACCGACTTTCACATTGTCGAGATGAGAAAAGACAAGCACAAGCCATTAATCATTGGTTCTGAGTTCTTAGCTACTATTGGAGCATTGGTAGATTTTCCCAACCAGAGAGTCTCTTTCACTAAGATCAACAAAGGGGTCTTCTTCTATGCGGTGCATCCTAAAAGGGGACCTTGTGTGGCTATCTCTGATGATAAGAAGCACAGTTTAGAGCCTGGTGATGACAAGAAAAAGGTAAAAAACGTCCAAAGCCCCACCCATGGATACCAAGAAGGTTGTCAGACCGAGAAAAATCAAGAGCAAAAATGTCCAAAAGACATTCATTCGATTTTGACTCCTTCAAAGATTGATGAGGACATTGATGAAGCTGAATTGCATCGCAAGAAGACACCCACATCTTTTTCAAATATTCAAATTATTCTCTCAGAGAAGTTGATTGATAGAGACGAAATCTTCAAGGAAAAACTTACAACCACTTTGAAGCTTTTTCCCCAAGCGATTGTTCCCAAGGTGCAAGAGAAGCTTGATTCGAAATAAATTTTTCTTAACCAGCCAAGTGCAGAAGCCGAAAAATCTAAAGAAACTTCAATTCCTTTAGAAGATTCATGTCACGCCTAAAAGGGCATCAGAGTCAACTAAAGACTTTAACCAAGCGCTTGGTGGGAGGCAACCCACCGGTAAGTTTTTCTCTTCTTTTATTTTTCATTTCTTTGAGTCTGTTTTGCCTTTTTCTTGATTTATTTTCGCACCGGGACGGTGTGAAGTAAGTTTGAGGGAGGGTATTCATCGTTTACTAACGTTATTTTCTTTCTTTTATTTTCCAGTCATTTTGATGTTTTTTCTTGAGTCGTTTTATTGAGTCAAAATTTGTAGGAAACTATAACATTTTCTGAAAATTGTTGCTTTGAATAAATTGTGTGACGTGTCTATTATCTATGTTGTCGTTAAGTATTATTTAAGGCTAGGTGGGTCGGTATTCAGACAAGTGATTAGGCTGAGCAAGAGGGCAGTGTGGAAGAGTACCATCAAAGGTTCGAGGAGTTGACAGCAACCACACCTTACTTACCAAATGAGCTCTTGCAGGAGTTTCTGATCCATGGACTAAAGTAATCGATATAGGATCAGGTGATAAGCTATAGACCAGTGGGAATTAATGAGATTATTGATACAACCTTGATAATAGAAGAACAAGAGGGTCTTGACAAGGACTATCATGACAGATACATATCCTCATTCCAAAGGGTAAACTCTGCTCCTATTTTTTAGCAATCACATCGGAGTGCAAACAATTATTCTCAAAAGTCACCAGTAAGAAGTTCGATCAGCCATATAAAAAACCCTCTGAGCAAGACAAGAAGAAAAGAGAATGTTGGAAGTGTAGAGATAAGTGGAATTCTACACACAAGTGAAAGGACAGAGAGTTTATATATATGGCGGTTGAGGAAGATGGGGAACTTGAAGGAGAAGATAAAGTGAACCAGGAGCATAAAGGGGAAGGAACAGATGATGATGAGGTCAAGGAATTACTGGTTTTGTCTCTACATTCTATGGCTGGTTTTACCTCAGGCAGATCAATGAGACTTAAAGGAGATATAGCTGTCCAAGAGATCATCATCCTCATCGACTCAGGTGCCACAACTTCATCACCGAAGAAGTGGCAAGGCGTTGTGGGTTAGACATCCAAAAAAACTAGAGGATTTGGAGTATCTATTGATGATGAACATATCATCCCAAATGAAGGTAAGTGTCGGAATGTGTCTCACAAAATATACATATTCAAGCATACTTTCTGATTTTTGAACTGGGCACCGCAGACGTAGTTTTGGGTTATGCTTGGATGGAAACTTTGGGAGACACACATTAAGCTTTTTACAGGAAGGGAAGTGGGTGATACTAGTAGGGGACCCTTCCCTAACCAGAACACAAGTGTCTCTAAACTCTATGGAGAAGGTAGTTAAGGAGGGATGCAAAGCTTATCTGCTAGAGCTATCTACCTTGTTTTAAAGAGGAACTAAAACACCAAGGAAAACTAAAGATAGAGAAGTGCAAAGGATAGTTGAGAAACATCATAATGTCTTTGAGATGCCACCAGGGTTGCCACCAAAACAAAACAGGGAATATGCCATTAATCTCAAAGAAGGAGCTAAGCCAGTTAACATATAACCATACAGATACACTTACACGCAGAAGGATGAGATTGAAGAGTTGGTTAAAGAAATGTTGCAGGCTCAGATCATACGACCGAGCATTAGCTCGTACTCCAGTCCAGTTTTATTGGTTAAAAAGAAAGATGGAGGCTAGAGATTTTGCATTGACTACCGTGCTCTGAACAAGCTCACTATTCCAGACAGGTCTCATATTTCAGTCATCGAAGAAATATTAGATGAGTTACAAGGAGCCACTATTTTCTCCAAGCTGAATTAAAAGTTCGGTTATCACCAAATCCGTATTCAGGCTGCAGATGTGCAGAAGACAGCCTTCAAAACTCATGAAGGACACTACAAGATTCTATTGATGCCCTTCATGCTCACAATGCCCCTGCAACATTTCAATCTGTCATTAATGATATCTTCTGAGGCTACCTCAGAAAATTTGTTCTGGTTTTCTTTGATGACATACTTGTTTACATCAGGAACAAAGAGGAGCATGTTCATCACTTATAATTGGTGTTGATGACATTGGACCAACATCAATTCTATGCAAACCGTAAGAAATGCACTTTTGTAGTCACATATCGCATATTTGGGACACATAATCACAGGAGAAGGGGTCTCTGCTGATCCCTCTAAGATCACAGCAATGTGTGGTTGGCCACAACCAAAGAACATAACTTATTTGCATGGTTTTGTTGTTGTGGCTAAGCATTGCCTCCAGCATTGATGACTAACATGGAATGGGTAGCAGAACTAAAGAGAATTGCTGCCATACACCGAGTTCCAGGAGGAAAGGGTGCAGAGGTACTAGTGGAATTGGACGGGTTGAAGGAGTTTGAAGCCACTTGGGAATCAACCGATAAGATTAGAGAGCAATACCCCACTTCCACCTTGAGGACAAGGTGGCTTATTTACAGGGGAATATTGATAAGCTTGGAGTGCTCTTAGCAATCATGAAAAAGAAAGCCAGAAACTCCAAGAGAAAGAACAAGTTCATGTGTAGCAATCGTGGCTAAAGGAAGAAGAAATGGAGTCATCCAAAGAGTCTAGTCTAATAAGAGTCTCTCTTATCTTATGAATAAATTGTGTGATGTGTCTCTTACCTATGTTGTTGAAAGTACTATTTAGGGCTCTCCTTATGTGAGAGGATCCTATTGATCGAATACCCTAATATTACGGAGGTTGGTATTCTCTCTTCATTTCTTTCTCTGCTCATCTCTATTCTATTGTTTATCAGGTTAATTTGTTCTAAAGTTTTGACCATATTGTCTACTTCTAGGTGTTGTAAATCAACTAAAGATGTGTCTTCGAGAAAATGGTCAATCAAGAGTAAGAAGCCAATTGAGTTTTGCTGCAATGGATCATTTTCGAGAATCCCATAAACACGCCCTTTCAGATTTATATGGTTAACTATGATCCAAGGGTTTTATTTGCATTTAACTCGAGCATAACGTACGTAACACATTTGCTCAGCTTGTGATGTGTGAGAGTGAAAAGATCATATTTGTTAAGTCTTCGTGCTGAATTAATTGATGTTACTCAAAATTTGTCATGTCCAACACATCGCTTATTTGTAGGATTGTACCAATCACAGTGGAAGATGGCATGTTTCAATTTGATGACTCCGGGATAACCAACTTCCAAAAATTCTGTAAGAACACTATAGTATTCAATACCACCAGCTCGCACAGTTATCTGGTAGTTCACCGTTGTCTTTTTGTTACTTTTGCGGAAACTCTGGAATGAATATCATCATGTACAGTACATAAGCGAACACATTGCAAGTGAAAGTGGACTTTCCACGAACTCTTCGAACCATGTTAGAAATGTTTCACCCCTCATAGAGCTTGTCTTAACCTGTACAAAATTTAGTAATTGTTTAGGATATTTTTAGTCAATGAGTCCAACCACTAGGAGGCAAGTCTCATGCGGAATCAATAAATATGTGAAGGCCAGAAAAACACGATGGTGGAATATTTTATGACGGCTCTCTGGTGATCAAGTCAGCAGAGAGAGATAGATAGAGAGAGAGAGAGAGAGAGTAGGGTGAAAAGACCACGGGAAATAGTGTGGAGAGAAAGGACAGAAGTCGTAAAACGAGGAAAGAATAAGTGGGTGACACCGGTTCGAAAAGGGGATGATTCGCGGTGTAACAACACGATTTATTGGAGAAATTTAGTGGTGAGATAGAGTAAAAAAAACAGAGTATTTGGTGAAAGAAATGTTCGACTATGACCAGACAGATGGCCTGGAAATGGCCAGAGAGATGACTTGGAAATGGCCGGAGAGATGACCGTAAGAGGTCGGAAGGAGACTAAGTGTCAGAAGAATAGAAGGGAAAGGCTTAAGTGTTCGAAGAAAATAGTATCGACTTATAAGCTAAAGCCGGAAGTAAGATTTATCTTTCTTTAGGAAATTAGTAGGGTATTTATAGGATTTTACCTGCCCATGCTAGGATACCAGGCTTCGCGTCCTAAGTCGGGTCGGGTCCAGGTTCACTGATTTACGCTGGTAAAATACACTCGAGTGCTTTTCACCTACCACCTTTGTTTCTATGCTCCAGCTGCCCTACAATACGACCATGTGATGCATATGTCATCTTTACCATACTGGGTACAGCATTTAAATGTGTGGGTCGGACGTTGGGAGGCTCCTCAGAATCAGCTTTGTCTTCTTTAATTGTTCTGTGGAGCAGAGGCCAGCTGATTTTACCTATCACATGCGTAAGGTAAATAATATTAACCGTTTGACCAATTCAAACACATTCAAATATCTTAACATTCGCGCTTTAAAGGAAATCCATACCTAGCTCGAGTTCCTAATACAGAAACTTGGGTTCTGTGTTCTGCTTCCCGTTTATGTTCGTTACATGTACGTCTGATCACTCAGTATCCAACCTGATTCATCCTCTGTGGTGTGGTCATACCACTCAGGATGGGGGTGGAGACAGGTGGCCTAACTCGTCGAGTTATTTGGACCATTGTCGATTAGGCCCAAATACCCCTACGACCGGCCTAATAGACCAACTACACAAATGGCGCTAAGAGATTTGCCTAAACTAGTTACACGTAGCGCTAAGAGATTCGCCTAAGTTAAGAGAGTAAATATATCCCAAACAACTCCCCCCTCCCCCCCCCCCCCCGGTTGTATGAGTCTGCATTACAGGTTCGTGCAACGGAATAGTATCCTCTCGAGGGATAATCTTCAACCTCTTGATGATAGATAATTAAATGGAGTTTGAATCGCCAACACGATCTCCTACCTTTTTGCTTCCTGAAACATCAAACATTGTTAATTTGAACTGAGCCCGGAAGCCTGGGGAGGTATTAGAACCTCCTAGAAGCCCAGAGCCTAAGTTTGGAGACTTAGAGGGAACGAGATCCCTCATGAAGGCCAGAACCTGAGTTCGGAGACCTGCGGGCATGAGAACTTTGAAGGCCAAAGCCTGAATTTGGAGACCTGGGAGGCATGAGAACCCCCTAAAGGTCCACTGCCTGAGTTAGGAAACCTGAGAAGGTACGAGATCCTCCTCGAAGTTCACGATGACATGAGTCTAGAGATATGGGAAGGCATGAGAACCTCCTCAAAGGTCACGATGATCTGCATCCGGAGATCTGGGAAGGCATGGAAACTTCCTCGAAGACCAAGGGTCTGAGTAAAACGACCTGCCCCCACAGAGACTACTAGACTGGGATCTAGCATATCGGGTAGTAAAAACATGACCCTGGAGATGTCCATGTTCCAGAGCGTTACCCTGGATGCAATGCTACGAGATCTAGGACCACTCCCTGACTCTTTTTGTTCTCCACCTTTTTTCGGTCCATAAACCTCTTTTTGTTTGATTCGCTTTTCTCCTTGGGTTTTGAAGAAAAGTTTCATCTTTAATATACATATATATATGTGATTTTTTTTACACTTGGTTATCGCGGGCATTGGTCGGATGGAACATTAATTTCTTCAATAAATGCCTCGAGTGATCTTTGATGGGACTTTCCCGTTAATTTCTAGCTGCGCGAGGTTGGTATTTCATCATTACTACTTGTTTTTTTTTCTCGCAGAGCTCCTTGTGATAGGTGACACATGGCAGGACGGTTCCCACGTGTCTTCAACACGCCTCTATTGATGACATCGATTCAGTTTCTCTTCCTTGGTTTATATATATGAACATCGGTTTTTTCTCCTTCCGTCATCCATTAAATCTTTCTTCTTCTCTTTGGTTTGAGTGAATCTTTCTTCTCCTCTTCTACTTTTCTCCTTAATTAGTTTTCCGGAGTTTTCTGGAGGCATTATCTGCTTTGTCTTCTTGTTTTTCCTCTTCGTTTGCCGATTATGTCTTCCTCCTCGTCGGCTTCACTTCTGCTTTCTAGTTTATCATGTGGTTCATCATCTTCTAATCGTGATGGCGTAATGATCCTCGTAGGGCGTATTTTTCCACCTTTAGGCCCCAGATCATCTACCCCGATCAATGCATGGATCATGGCTCTACCACAAGCGAATATAATATAAATTTCCTATAAAGGTTCCGAGCGGGGTTCCGTTACAGCCTATCATGGTTGATGATGGAATTTTGTGAATTATTCTAGTTATCTCCTAGGCAATTGGATCTACGCGCTTGGGGATTGATTAATGCCATTCACGTTCTATCAGACCTCTCTGGTATCGACATTTCTAGAGAAATAATCGTCGGAGCCTTTGGTGCCTGGCAACTAGAAGCGGAATTTCGCATGTACGAACTAGTCCGTTGTCATGGGCGTGGTATTCAAAGCTCCGTCGTTCTGCCTACTCACATGGTGCCCCCTGCGGGTGAGGACCACTTCATTTTTCTCTTTCATGAGATCCCAGCAAGGTTCCCCACTGACTTGTACCCCACATGTATTAGTATCCAAGACCTGGTGATTTCTTTTTGAGTATGTCTTTTCCCCCTTTCTTTTACGCTTAACTTGCTTTTCCTTCGCGTATCGTTCGCATGTACACCTCTCCAAGATAGGTCCCATTATTTGGACTTCCCGGATAAACTCTTCCGGCTTCTGTGGTGTATCGTGACCCATCTTTCTTGCTTCATGATGAGGTAATGGCGAGGAGCTCTCTGGCCGTGTCTCCCAAGCGCATGTTCGTGCATTTCGGTAACATTGATTTTTTTCTTTTAGCCTCCATGTCGACATTCCCTTTCTTCGACCTATTCTCTAACTGCTTTTTTCTTTTTCCTATTTCTTCGATTAGGATCTGTAAACACTTTGGCCGCTTTCTGGGCAAGCTTGAACTTGGTCAAACATGCGCCACCGCTTCCTGACATGACTAGACTTGGGAACTCTTCCACTGGAGATTTACCAATCTTTTGTCCGTGCTTCTGAGCTCTTGAGTTTGATAGGGACTATCTGTTGGCATAGCTCGAAGATCTGAAGATGTGGTCAGAGGTGAAGGGCATTCAAGATGCTGGAACTACTGCTGCGGGGAATATTCCTGGAATGGGACCCTCTCTTCTCGACATTTTTGGGAGCTCAAGGGGACGGAAACAGGCGCGCTCTCCTGATTCGTCATAGTCTTAGCTTTTTATATCCCCTTTTTCCTTTTGCTCTCTTTTTGCCTCACGCCTCTTGTATCCCTGGACTTTGTATTTTTGCTCTAATGTTATTGTGCCTTCCTTGTTTCATCGTTTCTCTATTCGAGCATGTATCATGCTTTCTCTTTGTGGAGCTTGTTTTTGCGCAATCTCATTTGACCCCAGACACATAATTTAACCTCCTAGTTGAGACACTGTCGTTCTTCCTTTTGATTTATCAGTCCCCTTCATCCGTCTGAGTGTGAGGAATCATCCCTCATCGGCTAGGAAATGATGTATTTGCAGCAGGGTTAGTTTGCCGAATCTTTGGCCGGTCAGCAGGACAAAATCTGCCCACTACGTTGCTCATGTCCAGGTAATGGCTAATAACCAGGTGGTGATCCATTCCTTCTTCCTCCAAGTATTTCCTTGTCATCTTTCCTTGATAGGCGAGATCATCGCACTTCCGAACCATGTTCCCAGTGATAGCGGTGATGTTCGATTATATCCTCTGAAGTTCTTGCGTTGCTTGCTCCCGAGTTTTGAGAGAATCTCTCCCTTCGGCTCTCAGATCTTTGCAGGAGACCCTCTCCTCCTTCCGATTGGTTCGGTGATATTTTGCTTTTACTCGCTTTTCTTTCCGTGGTGACAGGGACGCTCCTTTCTGCTTACCCCTATTCGGCGTGGTTTTCCCCTCGCCGCCAGGTTTCTTCGTTTCTGGTAACTGTGGCAACTTGTGTCTTTTATATGATGGATTAAAAGGGTCGTAAGGCTCTTTAGCATCATTCTATAGAGGGTCGTTCCTTGCGACGGGAGCGAAAATTTCATCTCCGGAATGGGTAGCGCTCATCAACTCGAATATGATGTTCACGCCATTGAGGTTTCCTCCAGCTGTATCTCCTGGGGAGACGTTTCCACTGTGATGTCGATCATCTCTCGCCACGAACCCATGTGTGCGCACTACAGAAAAAATGAATATTTTTAGCACTTGAAGATAGCATTTTTTTGGTTTTGCTATAGTTGACTCATGCTTGACTTTATAGCGTTTCTTAAATGACAAACGTTATATGTAGGGCGGCAAAAATAATTGAATTCGCGCTTATTTTTTTGTTCTACTAATGGTATGTAATAGCACATGTAAAATGTAAAACGTTATCGTAGATTTTAGCGGGAATAAAAATTTGTTGTTGCCCGTCCAAAATAAAATTATTCATAAAAATTTGACAAATAAATTGGGGTTATTTATGAAAAAAAAATGTCATTTGAACAAAAAGATCTCATTTCTTCTTCTTTCACTCTCGATCCATCCAATCGCCGATTCATCTGTTAGTTCTTTAATTCGAAATTCGTTTGCTTGTTCTTCTGGGTTTGCTTATCAAATTTAATTAGTTCTGGGGTTTTTTCGATATCTTTAAAATCAAATCTAGTTCCCTTGTCGATTGTCTCTAGGATTTAGCTTTTTCCCGATTTAGTTTACAGAAATACCCGATAATTGGATTAGCTCGATTATATTCAAAGCTAACATCCTGCTCAGATTAGTACGCAGCTACCAAAAACTGATACAAGATTTGATTGGATCTCTGGAGAAAAGTTGATGAATCGAAGAAATTGAAGGGAACAGTTAGTAGTTACTGAACCGTATTCTCTTAATTCGTTTGTTTTTGCCTCGTTTTAGCTTGTCTTCGATGGATCTCTAGGGTTTTTTTGCCATTGTTTGAAGTGTGATTCTTTTTGGTTAGGTGTAGAGGTGGAAGAGAAGAAATGAGCAGAGTGAGTGGATTTGTTGAGGTTTTGGTTAATGTTTTGAAGAATGGGAGTTTGAAAGGGATTCAATATTCTCTGTTTATCCTCAAGTAGTTTAGTGTTTACCGTTTGCACAGAGAAGAAGAAGATGTGAACAGAAATGTGGAGAATACTTTGAATTTATTTCGGGTTGTCAACCAGGTTAGATGGAAACCTCCTCCTTCTCTTAAGTTAAAGTGTAATAATTAAGTAAATAACATAATATTCATGTGTAAAGTCTATATGACACCTCAAAAAGTAATATTGGAAAAAAAAACGAAATAATATAACTATGACCATTTTTTTCTCTGTAGAAATATGACACATCATATTTTGATGTATTTTTTTTTTTGTACAAAAATGACACATAATTTCTTATTTTTGTCTATACTATTTAGTTTTGTTTTTTGCAGAACAAAATTTTTTTATCCATCTCATCTTTTTTTTTTAATTTAATATCTTAATTTAAATTGATTAAATCTCATTATCACAATTTAAATCTTAAAAATAGATATGATTTTCAGGGTGGCAAACTATTTTTTTTACGTTTTATATGTTTTAATTAACCGGATAATTTGTTCTTTGTGTCGACGGTAATATATCCACGATTACTTGTCCATAATTACATGTCCACAAAGTATTATCCATCCCAAAACCATGTTAATATGTCCACATCGCATTAGTAATTCATGATAATATCTATCAAAAACGCATTTACATTTATTTATCCATGATATCTTGTCCAAAATAATATGTCCATGGTATCATATCCACGATCGCCTATAAACAATTTTCGTCCATAATAATCTATCCACATGAATGTATTCAGTGTAGATTGCATTTCCAGATGTGAATTCCCCTCGATGAGATTGGATATGCTTAAAACCAGCTTCAGCTTCACCTATTCCATACCGTTTCCATCTACGTATATGTTCACAAAATCCAAAGATTTGCTTACTTGCGAGAACATTTTTAACAACAAGACAAAGTGCAGACAAGGTTTACAGTCTCATCCATAGTCTCATCCATTTAATTGAATCATCAGTTTCAATACAATGGAATATGGACACACCATAGTAACCATAAGAATGGGAAAAACAGAGAAGAAAAAATCATACCTTTTACCAATAGCAAAATCAATAATCGTGGAGTAGTTTCTTGTGAAAAAATAAAGGTATATATAGATAAATTAGAGAAAAAAACATCATTTATTTTTTAATTGACAAATTCTAATACATGACAAATTTTTATTATATTTATTTTTGAGAGTTTTGTATATAACCGTGATCAATTAAATTTTGTATGTATTTTTGAAAATTATTGAGTAAACATAATAATATTACTAAGTTTTATAATTTTTTTTAAGTTTCTATTTTTCCTGAGCGCGGTACCACCTAGTTATATATTACACCCATAGCAATTTTTTCAATATAATTATAGAGTGAATTATTAATTTTTTGGTGGATTTGTATGGTAATTTCCTTTTTCTTAATGATATGTTTTCCTTTTTTTTTTCGGTTTCTTCGTATATCCTAGGGTTCTTGATTAGTAAGCCACTTTGGATTTTTCTTGTTTGATTTTTGAACGAGAGGAGAATGGATTCGGCTAAAGGAAAAGGAAGTTCAGGTCTGATTTCAATACTTGTTGTTTCGGAGAGTGAAACACAGAGATTCGATCAATGGAATCGTTTGTGATATTTTTTTTTTTTTTTTTGTAGATTTCGGATTCTGACTCCTTTGTGGTTTTTTTAATTCTTTGTTTATTGTTTTGCAGTTTGCATACGGAAGAAGAAGATGGTGATTCCGAACAACCACAACGAGAAGCTGGTGGGTCTGCTTCATGAAACTGGTTCAAAAGAAATTGTGGTCTTGTGCCATGGATTTAACTCGAACAAGGACAACCAAATCCTCAAGAAGGTGGCTACTTCTTTAGAGAAAGAAGCCATCAGCTCATTCCGTTTTGATTTCTCTGGTTATGGAGAGAGTCAAGGAAGTTTCAATTACGGTAACTACAACTACGAAGCTGATGATTTACATTCCGTCATCCAACACTTGACTAATGACAAGAACCGTGTGGTTACTACCATTCTCGGGCACAGTAGAGGAGGCGATGTCGTCCTCCTCTACGCCTCCAAATATCCCATTCGCAATGTAATCAATATATCGGGACGTTTTGATCTTAAAAAAGGCATACGTCTTGGAGAAGGCTATCTTGAAATAAATAAGGAACAAGGATTCATCGATGCTACGGAGGGAAAATCCATGTTCCGCATAACCAAGGAGAGTTTAATGGAGAGGTTAAACACGGGTATGCATCAAGCTTGCCTCAAGATTGACAAAGAATGCAAAGTCTTGACCATTCATGGATCAGATGACATGGTTATACCAGTGGAAGATGCCAAGGAGTTTGCAAAAGTTGTACCCAACCACAAGCTGGAAATTGTGCAAGGAGCTAATCATGGTTTTAGCAAGCATCAACCTCAACTGGTTTCAATTGTTATGGAGTTTATAAACACAGTCATTGTCAAGGACTAACTAGCCTCTTGGTTTCTTTTTCTTTGAGAATTTATTAATTGATGTTATGTGTGTTTTCTGAATTTGATCAACATTTATCTATTCCTTCTCTTCTTAATTTGAAGATAATATGAGTAATTTTAATGGTCATTAAGAAGAGAACGAGTAGAGAACGAGATGATGAATAAAGGATGCTTTTTTCTTAATTTTATTCTCTTCTTAATTTATCATCCTTGTCCTTTTGACTGTTCCTTGGTGAGTTTAAGCTTCAAACATGGTTTTTGACCATGACGGATCTCTGGTTGGTGAGTTTAAGATTCAAAAGCAATGCATTTTGATTTTGTATACCTTGCATTCTCAGCTGTCTAGGAACTTTTTCCATCATTGCAGGACGGGGTGGATGGTTCATTTTACGATAAAATTCAACAAGCCACGTCAGAGGCTAACGAGATGCTTTTGCAGAGACTCTTAAGCGTCAGAAAGCTGAAAAACGTGCACTTGATGCAATCAGAAGGGTGAGTTTCTTTACAAAAGTAAATTAGTTAGCAAACATGATGGTGCACGTTTACTAGATATGCTAGCAAACGTGCACCATCATGTTTGCTAGCATATAACCTGAAGAGATTAGTAGGCTTATGGTGGTAATAATACTATTTCTGATGTTATTGCAAATCACTATAGGCTAAACAATCAGAAAGTGTCTGTGGGAGTTGAAATCAACACAATTAGAATTTGTCGGAGGTTTGTTAAAGGGGATGAAATTTCTGCGGATGAACCACGAATGGAGAGATCCAAAGATGGTTTTTATTAAGCTGTGTCGAAAAGTTTTCGTACAAGAGTTTGAGAGCAAAAAAGTCTAGGTTTTTTACTAAGTAAATTTTCGGATCCCTTTTTCAAAGGATGTACATAGATATTTATACTAGTTTGAGTTGGCCAGGTCAATCCTAAAGAGATAAGGAAAACTTCCTAATCCTTTGGGATTTCCGTTTTAGCAAGTCGGCTTGACTTTGTGGACCTTTGCATCGTTGTAGGCCGAAGATGGGCTTGCTTTCTTCGTATAGAAATGACTTCGGCCGCGTCGTCTTTTGGCTTCGTATAGAATTGACTTCGGCCAAACAGCTCCGTATGGTAATGACTTCGGCCAGGCAGCTTCGTATAGATTTGATTTCGGCCAGGCAGTTTCGTATGATTTGACTTCGGCCAGGCAATTTCGTATGAAAACTACTTCGGCCAAGATTGTCTTCGTATAGAAATGACTTCGGCCAAAGCGAGCTCGTGTATGGCCAAAGTGGCCATGTTGCCGAAGTGGGCTCGTGTTTGGCCGAAGTGAGCTCGTGTTAGCCGAAGTGAGCTCGCATTGGCCGAAGTGAAGCGCGTGTTGGCCGAAGTGGAACTCACACGTGTTGCCGAAGTGGGCTCGCATTTGGCCGAAGTGAGCTCGCGTTGGCCGAAGTGGAGTGCGTATTTGGCCGAAATGGAGCTCACGCGTGTCGCCGAAGTGAGCTCGCGTTGGCCGAAGTGGAGCGCGTGTTTGGCCGAAGTGGAGCTCACGTGTGTTGCCAAAGTGAGCTCGTGTTGGCCGAAGTGGAGCGCGTGTTGGCCGAAGTGGAGCTCACGCATGTTGCCGAAGTGTCTCATTTGGCCGACGTAAACTTCGCCGATGTCCCCCTTGTGCCGAAGTGAGCTATCGCGTGCCAATGTGGAGCTCCTTCGCCGAAGTGGCGTTGTCGATGTCGTGGATTGTTGCCGAAGCCGCGGGTTGTTGCGGAAGCCGTGGGTCATTGCCGATGTGGCCTGTCATGCATGCCGATGTGGCTTGTCGCGTGTGCCGATGTGGCTTGTCGCCGAAATGACCGTGTTGGCCGAAGTGGCCGTGTGGCCGTGTGGCCGAAGTGGTCATGTTGCCGATGTGGAGCACTTCGGCCGAAATCTCTTTGCCGATGTCTCTCCCTTCTTCGCTGAAGTCTCCGTGCCGAAGTGGAGACAATGCCGATGTCTCTTTCTTGCCGAAGTGGAGACAAATCTTGTCGAAGTGGAGATAAAGCTTGTCGAAGTGAGCCAAAGCTTGTCGACGTCTCCCTCTTGCCAATGTGACCATGCCCCAAGGCTTGCCTAAGTGAAAACAAAGCTTGCCTAAGTGGAGACAAGGCTTGCCTAAGTGGAGATAAAGTTTACCTAAGTGAAGATCAAGCCTTGCCGAAGTGACGACCAAGCTTGCCGATGTGGCCATGCTTGCCAATGTAGCCATGCTTGCCGAAGTCTCCATATTTTGCCGAAGTCTCCACGCTTAGCCGAAGTGAAGACCAAGCCTTGCCGAAGTGACGACCAAGCTTGCCGATGTGGCCATGCTTGCCGAAGTCTCCATCTTTTGCCGAAGTCTCCACGCTTAGCCAAAGTGAAGACCAAGCCTTGCCGAAGTGACGACCAAGCTTGCCGAAGTCTCTCCCTTCTTCGCCGAAGTGGAGCAAAGCTTTGCCGATGTGGGCCAAAGCTTGCCTAAGTGGAGACAGGGCTTGCCTAAGTGGAGATAAGGCTTGCCTAAGTGGAGACAAAGCTTGCCTAAGTGAAGACCAAGCCTAGCCGAAGTGACGACCAAGCTTGCCGAAGTCTCCATGCTGAAGTGAAACTTCCTTGGCCGAAAATGGAGCTGCTTTGGCCAGAATGGCCTCTCTCATGCTTAAGTGGACTCGTACAGAAATGACTTAGGCATAATTTTGGCCTTGTCCGATTCTTCGTATCTTCATACTTAGTCATTTTCCCATTGATCACAGCTGGGTGGGTTTTGACCCCAACAATGCCTATTCCGAGGAATTGAAGCGAAGGAAAGATACTGAGATAGCAGTAGCGAAAGAAAAAGAGAGATTTGAAACAATAAAAAAGAGCAAGAAGTAGTCATGGAAGAACTTCAAAGTGCAATGGATCAAAAAGCGATGCTTGAAAGCCAAATAGCAGAATCTGATGGTACGATGGAAAAGCTAAACCAAAAGCTTGACATAGCTGTGAAGTTGTTGCAAAAATTGAGGGATGAACGAGAAGAGTTGCAGACAGAACGTGACAGAGCACTTAGAGAAGCCGAGGAGTTAAGGAGTCGCGCAGAGACCTCAACTCAACAGTTACCTCAGTACTTCACGGATTTCTCTTTCTCCGAGATTGAGGAAGCAACTAATCACTTTGATTCGACCCTGAAGATTGGGGAAGGTGGATATGGAAGCATCTACATTGGCATTCTGCGTCATACTCAGGTTGCTATAAAAATATTGAATCCTAATAGTTCGCAAGGCCCTTTAGAATATCGACAAGAGGTAATTACTTGACTTATTATTAGTGAATTTAAAAGTTTGTTCAAATTAAATTTCTTCTTTGATTCCATCATCTTTTTTTTTCCCTGTTTCGTTGTGCACAAAATGCTGTCTCTACTAAAAAGGGGACTTTGAAACACTGTCCCGAAGTTTAAACTTTATAGTGCTTGGTCTGGAGGACTTATTCTTGATGCATTGCAGGTTGATGTGTTAAGAAAGATGAGGCATCCAAATATCATCACGCTAATTGGAGCTTGTCCAGAGGGGTGGAGTCTTGTCTATGAATATCTTCCCGATGGAAGCCTTGAAGATCGGCTTAATTTCAAGGACAACTCTCCACCCTTATCATATCAGGTGCGCATTTCCACTGAGATATGCGCAGCACTTGTCTTTCTTCATTCCAATAAAGCTCATAGCTTAGTACATGGTGATTTGAAGCCAGCAAATATCCTTCTTGATGCCAATCTCGTTAGCAAGTTAAGTGACTTTGGAACCTGCTCGCTACTAAATCCTAATGGAAGCAAAAGTGTGTCAACCGATGTCACAGGCACAGTTGCTTACTTGGATCCAGAAGCTTCCAATAGTGGGGAGCTAACTCCAAAGTCAGATGTTTACTCGTTTGGGATTATATTATTACGCTTGTTAACCGGGAGACCTGCTTTACGTATAGCAAACGAAGTGAAGTATGCCCTCGATAATGGATCATTGAACAATCTTTTAGACCCTTTAGCAGGTGACTGGCCCTTTGTTCAGGCTAAGCAGCTAGCTCGCTTAGCATTGAGATGCTGCGAGACTGGCAGTGAGAACCGTCCGGATCTTGGAACTGAAGTGTGGAGGGTACTTGAACCTATGAGGGCTTCGAGCGGAGGATCTTCATCTTTCCATCTCGATCGTAACGAGCACCGCATAGCCCCTCCATACTTCATTTGTCCCATTTTCCAGGTAACTAATCTGTATAATTGAATAATAACTTCCAAAATAACTAGAAATCTCAGAAGACTTCTATTTCAGAGTCACTGAAAATTGCGTGTTTGAAGTCTCAAATCATTATGCTGAAGTCCAACGGTGACTAAACCCGTTGTTCCTCTGTTTTATCAAAACTTTCAGGAAGTCATGCAGGATCCACACGTAGCTGCAGGCGGTTTCAAATACGAAGCAGAGGCTATAAGAGCGTTGCAAAACCCTGAATTTGGTTGTAAGAACTTACACCTACTTATGCGAAAATTAAACAAAAGAGAATATGTTTTCTCAGCTTTGGAATTTAGTTGAAAAGATATGCAAAAATTATGTCTGGGAGTGTAGAATTTGCCAGACTCACAAGTTACTTTGTCTCCAGCAGGTTTGCTTCAGCCTTGCAATACGCACTCATATTTGGTCAGAATTGTCTATGGACTTCATAGAAGGATTGCCTACATCACAGGGTGTGAATGTAGTTTTGGTGATGGTTGACAGATTCAGCAAATATGCACATTTTATCAGTCTCAAGCATCCTTTTAATGCTACAGAAGTGTTACACAATGAACAGAAGCGCATCTGTTTCGTGGTAACAATGTTAAATCTTTTGAGCTGGCAAATTTCAGTGCATCTGAAACTCCTGGATATAATCTACAAATATAGTAGACTATGAAGTTAAATATGCAAGAAATGATGGAACTTTGACTATGTGATTCTAAACTCAATTATCTAAGGTTTGATCTTGAAGACATGCACACCTATTAGCACCAATCCAAGTTGTCAAGTCCTCTTTAATCCAATCAGCTCCAACTTTTCCAAACAAATCCACCATTACTCTGATAAGCCAATGATAACAAGCCGCGTGTTACGATATTTTCAAAAATCGCATTTTTCCGCGTTACGTCGCGTTTACGGTAGTCTTCACGCATACCGTTTATAAACCCGTTTACCGTCTATTTCAGTCGACCTAAAAATCGGTTATCGCCGGTATCACTTCCTGTGTCTCCTCCGTTCAAAGCTCCATCGCAAACGGTTCCACTCCCGCCGCCGTTGGTGAGAGAGAGAGATGATAGATCTCAAGACTTTAGTCACTCGAACCCTTGAGAAGAAAGGTGTTCTTGCTAAGATCCGGGTAAGTTTTTGTTTTTGGGTTTCAAATTCTCTCTGTTTCAGCTGAATCTCCAATTCGAACTTGTTTGTCTGTCGACTTTACAATACTCGGTGTTGTTTACTTCGAACTTGTTTGTCTGTCGACTTTACAAGACTCGGTGTTGTTTACTTGTTAGACCTTTTTGTTGTGATTTGATTTGTTGTCCCAGTTTGATTCAAGCATGAGATTTTCTTGACTGTTCTTGACTTATTTATTGCATATGCGGCAAATTTTGTAGCTTCTTTTGTTGTAATCACTGTATGGAATTCTTGGTGAAATGAATATAAGCTTTGTTTGATGATACTTGAGTTTCGACAATGTCAGAATGGTGAAGAGTACCATTTTTATCTTCCATATGTTCAATCACCTATTTTTTCCTGTGAAATTATTAGCTGGTTTGGAGGATTAAGCCCCAAATCAGAATTGTTTTCACAAAGAAAATGTTCTCCTTAAACAATATTAGTCTTGTTTCCATGATTTGGGAATATATAATTCTGGTTGCTATCATTTTTTTGTTCCATTAGTTGATTTGGACTTGTGCAATGTCCATAAGACTTACGAATCTCGTCATGCTTATGTTTCAGTTGAAGTTATTCTTCTGAGTTCTGGGATTTCAACATTACCTCGTGAATGCTTGGCACAACTGTCCTCATACCTACTGCTCTTGTTTCCCAGATGGGAGGTGGATATGTAAGGCTTCAAAGACTTGACTTATAATTAAAGAGGAAGACAAAAGAAATGGTGTCAGTGACTCTTGAGACCAATTTTTTGTTGCAGACAAATACCGCTATCTGTTGGGATTATTGCTCAGTATGTTCTGAAACCGCTCATTGGGGTTTTAGTTGGTAATGCCTTTGGGATGTCGAGGACGTTCTACGCTGGTTTTGTACTCACGTGTTGTGTGGCTAATTATCTAGCTACGCAAGTTCTCTAAGCAAAGCAGATGTTGCCATGAGCATTCTTCTCACTAGTTGTACTAGTACTCTTTACTCCAATGCTAAGTAGTCTTCTAATTGCATCTGTTGTTACTTGTGTAATATAGATTTTTTGTATAATGGGTTTTTTGTATGATGGTTTTATATAATAATAATAAAATATGGTAATTTTATTTTTAGTGTTATTTTATCCAAAAAACACAATAGTCGTAATTAAAAAAATTAATAAAAATACAAATGTTACGAAAATATAAATTATTGGAATAAACTACAGAAAATATTATATATATCGTACACTATAGTAAAATTACAAAATGCTATGAAAAAAAATTAATAACAAATTTTAAAATTGTTATTGTAGAATATACGATTGCATATAAAAAGCGTTATATTAAATGACGCCACGATAGCATGACTAAAAAACGCTATCGAAAGTCCATGACCTATTATCGCGGGCGTAGACAGAGCGTTTCTAAAACCGATATGGTATCGTAAGGTAGCGTTTTTCGGGCGCTACAAAAACTCATTTTTCCTGTAGTGGCCCTGTCGCTCTCCGCATTTATTCCCTGAGAAAATAGGCAACCTTGTCGCTGAGAGCCCCTCTCCGTGGTGGTAAGCTTTCTAATGTTACCGCCTCTAGCATGCTTCTGGCCCGTTTGTGGTTTTCGTACAAGGTTCGACAGAGATCTTCCGGGAGAGGTGGAGGCGACGACAAGCTAGGGGTTAGCAAATTTGGGGATGCGCCCTTTGTCCCTGGTTTGTCGAGATTCTCCTCGGCGCGTGATGCCCCTACGTGGTGTCCATGAGCTCGTAGCTAGGCTTTCTCGAGTAGATCTGTGACTTTTGGGGAGTTTGTCAGCGTTTGTTGAATTAGTAACAGAGTAATTGCCCCCTCTTTTTAACGTCAAACTGTTTAGAAGATTTTTGGTCTGTGGATCCAACCACTAAGGGACAAGTCTCATGTGCAATGACAAATTCGTGAAGGCCGGGAAAACAAGATGGTGGGGTTTTTTCCGACGGCTATCCGACGCTCAAGTCAGCAAAGAGAGAGAGAGAGAGAGAGAGAGAGAGAGAGAGAGAGAGAGAGAGAGTAAGGTGAAAGACTACAGAGAATGGTGTGAAGAGGAAGAAAAGAAGTCGGTAAATGAGGAATAAATAAGTGGGTGACACTAGGTCAAAAAGAGCATGATCCGCAGTGTATCAGCACGATTTAGTGGAGAAATTTAGTGGTGAGGTAAAGAAAAAATAGAGTATTTGGTGAAAAGTGGTCGAATATGACTGGAGAGATGGCCGGAAAATGGCTGGAGAGATGACTGTGGGAGGTTGGAACGAGGCTGAGTCTTAGAAGAATAAAGTGGAAAGGCGTAAGTGTATAGAGAAATTAGTATCGACTTAAAAGCTTAAGCCGAAAGTAAGAGGTATCTTTCTTTAGGAAATGAGTAGGATATTTATAGGATTTTACCTGTTCGGGATAGGATACCAGACTTCGCATCCTAAATTGGGTTGGGTTTGGGTCCGTTGATTTATCCTGGTATAATGCACTCGAGTACTTTTCACATATCACCTTTGTTTCTATGTGCTAGCTGCCCAACAATATGGCCATGTGATGCAGAGTTCGCTTTTACTGTACTAGATGTCGGGAGGCTCTTCGGAATCAGCTTTGTCTGCTTTAATCATTTTGTGGAGCATAGGCCAGCTGCTTTTACCAATCACATGCGTTAGATATATAATATAAACTGTTTAACCGTGGACCAATTCAAACATATTTAAATATCTTAACATTCGCACTTTAAAAGAAATTCATACCTAGCCCGAGTTTCTGATACGAAAACTGGGGGCTCCATGCTCTGTTTCCTGTTTGCCTTCGTTACATGTACGTCTTACCACTCAGTATCCAACCCGATTTATCCTCTGCGGTATGGCCACACCACTCAGGATGGGGGTGGAGACAGGTGGCCTAACTCGTCGAGTTACTTGGATCATTATAAATTAGGCCCAAATACCCCTAGGTCGACCCAATAGATCAACTACACAAATGGCGCTTAGAGATTCGTATAAACTAGTTACATGTGGTATTAAGAGATTCATCTAAACTAAGAGAGTAATTTATCCCAAACAGTAATTATATACTTGTTTATAGATATCTTAATTATGCTTTAGTTTTAATCTATATTTAATTCATAAAAGAAACTCACATAGTATTTTAACCATGATGCGAAGTTCCTCTGTTTCATGCTACCAACTTCGCCATCAGTTAAATGTGGATATGCCTTCTTATTACTCAATGAATATGCTAAAGATTTAACAAAACGGACACAATCCATTATATATTTAAGCATAATTTTATATTTAATATATTAGATGTAGCAATTGTGTGCGCTCTTTCTCTCTTAACCAAGTATTCTTACATTTTCCACTAAATCCCCCAATTTGTGCGAAAATATCAGATATATGAGTAGGGTAAGAAGGTTTTTCACCTCCATTGTCGATGCAACCAGATTTTCTAGATTTCGTTTGTATGTGTGGTACAAAATAGTAGGCCGAGAAGTGTGATGTCTCTTCGCTAATGTTTTGAGCCAACAATAGAACCTTCAACTTTAATTAAAATTTTCATCTTCTTTTTAAGATGGAACATGAATCATTCGAACGAATACATCTAGTTATAATAGACAAGCCCACCGAAAGCTGCTTCCCGAGGCAGATGAATCGAAAGATTTTCTATTACATTAAAATGATGATGGAAATATATTTTTCAAAATGCAAAGGAGCACATGTATATTTTGCTCCAAATGTCGAGTTCCATCACTTGTAAGCGATCTCGTGCATGATGAATCCTGAAAGAAAGCATGTATCCTTGTATTTGTGAACACCACACATGAATATAGAGTCTTTAAAGGGAATGTATCGAATATTTAAGAAATTAACTTCATTTTATCTGCAATTACTTCATGTATATGTGTGTTGGTAAAAGCTCTTTAAAAGCGAATAGAAGTAGGTGTTGCATGAAAACATGACAATCATGACTATTCATCCCAGGTAACATACCATCTTAACTGTCAAAGCATTTTTGGAGATTCAGTGCGTAGCCGTCGGGGAATTTAACACCATGGATAATCCATTGGAAGAGCGCATCATTTGCACATGCATCTAATCTGAAAATTGGTATCATACATTTCCCATTTGCCATCACATGTAGCTCCTTGAGTGTATCATTCGCATTTGCCCCCGTAAATGATCCTTCCAATATGAAAAATCGAAAAAAATACTTTGTTTATGCCAATTATGGAATTACCATAACCCTCAACAAGAAAATACCAATTTCCTCCGCAATCAGTAGTTTTCTCTGCGCCGTAATATCTCAACTGTATTCGCAGATAGTAACCATCTGACTCATGAGGTAAAGCGTCATGAACAACTATGTTCTTGATAAACAACGTCTTGCTCTAGCAATAAGGATGGTTCATCTATAGAAATCGTCTATAACAATCAAACCAATACATCTTTCATTTATATTTTAGTTGGAATACATTAATGTTATCCTGACAATACAAACATGATAACCTTTCGTGCGTCATCCATCTGGATAGCATTTTGTGCGCTAGAAAATCGCTGATCATCCACATAAGCACCGCATGCATTGCAAAATTTTGTACCATGAAATATTGTATTTTGTAACACCATGATTCCACAACTCTTGCAACTCATGAATCAAAGACTACAAGAACAAATCAAAAAAATGCTTATGGTGTTCAGGACAAGGAACTAGTATTGTGAAGAATAAAAACTCTCTTTTCATGCATTGTTGGCAAATTGTAAGGTGTGACAATGACTGGCCACAATGAATATTGTCTACCATGCTTTTCGAATGGATTGAAACCATTTGTATATAATCCAAGGTAGGCGTTCCTATTCTCTCTTGAAAAATCTAGATATATTGATTGAAAGTGTTTCCATGCTTTTGCATCTTAAGGATGCGCAATTTCACCTTCGGTTGAATGCTCTACATGCATCTCATAAATCCCGATGTGCGCTCAGATTGATATAATATTTGCATTCGATCTGTTAATGGCAAATACCATATACGCTTATACGGAACTCAAACTCTTCCACATGTCACTTGAAACCTTGGTTTACCACAAAACCAGCAAGACATCCGACTTGCGTCCACGTTCCATTAAATCATACATACGTCAATCATCTAAAATGACAACCCAAGACCAGATACCTATTTCTCTCTCATAGTAAGATGTTGGGGACATATTTTCTTCTCGCATATACTTTTTCACAAAATCAGCAATTTTATCAACACAATTCTCCATCAAATTAAAATCCGTCTTTATGTTCATTATCCTAGTTGTAGCTGATAAAGGCGAATGATCTTCTCTATCACCTTCATATATCGGATTCTTTGCTGCATCTAACATATCAAAAAAAAATTTCGTTTCTGAATTCAATTCCTTTACTATATTTCCACTTTTTATGAACGACAAAATATTTTCCCGAAACACATCTGTCACATCTCAAAGTGCCTAAGTTTTCCCTATCTATACTAGGTTGTTAAGACCTATCCGACATATATTCACTACTACTAGGTAAAGCATATGAATCTTCCCCATGAAAAACCATACAAAATAATTCGGCCTAAACCCTTTGTTTTACATCCACAAATCTGAAACGTCTCAAAATTTTCTATTATTGCAACGAGTACATGTACAGACTATCTTACCAATTTGTAAAGGTAAGTCCTCATTTGTGGTAAATCGCATGAATTCGGTAAGTCATTCTTCGAACTCCTTTGTAACTTCGCCCGTTTCTGGATTCCGATGTATGTACATCCATTCTCAAGGATTATAGAAATTAAAAGACATTTTTGATGATTTTATATATATATATATATGCGTTCTGAAAGTGAGAAGAAAAGAAGATATATATAAGAAAACGTTTGACCAATTATCGACCGTTTTTTACCAATCTAAAACGACTACAAACGGCTATATATTTAGTGGTAATTGGCCATAAATATTTTACTAATTTGCGAATGATATTCTTTGTTAGAAATTTGTGACCAAAATTTGGTCAAAAATTGGTTGGAAATTTCCGACCGACTCAAATTTCTTCGGTAAAATTTTGAACCAATTTGTTGGTCAAACAATCGTTCAAAATTCGACATGCTATCTTGTATTGTTTAGTTGATACCACGATGTTTTATATGATAGTACGTTGCTACTGTATATATTCACTTATTTTCTCGTACTATGACACAAATTTCTTTGGTGACACGTGAGTAATAAAATAATTCCAAAACGATCACATTTAATGGAAGTGGTTGCCATTGAAAATTTTCTCCAACAAACATTGGTCTCTTCGAATGAGAAGATGAAAACATCTAGATGCTTCCAAGGATCTCTTTTTAGTGTGATCTTTGACGAGTTTTCCGATAGCCTATAGAATTCATGTTTATTGAACCTTGTGAAAACTCACAACTTGTCAAGCGCATCCGCGTGAATGTTAGCAGCCATACACATGATCAGATGTATTTCAATATCGTCTCTACACTTTTTGGAATTATTTTTAGTGCAATCGTGTACCATTGATTTATTTGTTCGCGTGCCTAAAACTTGTCTGTTTTATTTTTAGAAGTCAGATCGTTTTTTCTTAAGTTTCTACAAACCAATAAGTTCATAGTTCATTGACATAGCTAGTATAAAAAATTTCTTAGCCGTTTTAAGTTTTACATATAGTTGTTGATAAAAGAAAAATGTTCGAATAAAATCTTCTTAAAAACATATTACAAAATTTATAAAACTCATGCATGTTTTTTTAGTGGTTTGTAATAGTATCGTTGCGATAAAAGCTCAAACAAAAAATAGGCCATGTGCCAAACTAAGAAAATAAAATAAAAAAAGTGTTCTATATTTGATTAATTTGAAAATTTGGGATATTTTATGCATAATTCTAAAAGAAATTAGGGCCCTTAAATGTTATAAAAACTTAATGAAAATTTGTGGGGGCATGTGCTCATGCATGGTTGGCACACCACCGAAACCGACCCTAGTTTTTTTTTTGGAAAAAAGTAAAATTTTATTCCATCAAAGCTTTTGTACAAAGAATGTTACTTGAAGTTGAAAAACCAAAGACTAAAAATCTAAAACAGAGCATTAAAACTGAGATTTGATCCTGTTGCCGAAAAGGGATTCTAAAAGTTAATGAGATTTAAAAGCAAACCACAAAGCCATTCCGTCATTATAGGTCTCGTCTCCAGCAATGCGAATGGATGACAACCTATTTCTCATGTTCTTGTCGATGAGTCGTATGATGCGAGTTGCCGGAGTAGGAACTTATCCATGCCTCCGATTGTTTCTCTCTCGCCATATATGGTACGCAGCCGCTTGGAAGACATAGCGGAAGAGAAAGATCTTGAGTTTATCAAAGTTCGATCGATAGAGGAGCTGAGTCAAGGTGTCCCAGTCCATAGAGTAGTTCCTTGCTAAAAGTTTCAAAGTTAGAGCTCTCCAAACCGACCCTAGTTATGTTGGAGTCTCACCAAACCCTTTGATTTTGTCAAAGAAAAAGAAAATGCAATCAGAAGAAAAGTTTGATAACAACAAACAATGGCGTACAAACTTGTGAAGAAGAAGGGAAAGGAATTGAAGAACAATAACAACAAATGTGAGAAGCACGTGACTTAACTTGGAATAATGAGCATGTGCCTTGCAAATGGAGAATAACCCACGACAAGAATAAGAGAAGGCTATTATGCAATTAGGAAAATTGACATTATGTTTTAGTTAAATTAGCATGTTATTAATTTTCTTTTCTTGTTTTTAAGAAACATTCCTGGAAGAGTTATGTTAAGATTTTAGGTATAAGTATGTAAGCTCGTCAGAGCTAAAAAAATTATCAAGAATAATTACGCTTTCTCCAATTCTTACTTTCTATCATAATTTTCTTTCAACAAGTTGCAATGTTACCATCTAAAATTAAACCTTATACGTAGATTATACATTGTTGGAATTTGGAAAAAGAAAAGGATAGAGAGAATCCATACTGATGTGATAACAACATTGACTTATTTAGATGTGTAGTATCGACTATGGAGGATGCATAGTAGAGGATATTTTGATTTCGACCGTCCTGCCAATAAGCGAGTTCTGATTCCACCATCGACCATATATACAATATTTTTTTGCATATGATAAAACACGAGTGTATTAAAAACATATATCTACAAATAATATACTAATTAATTAAGTGCTAGATCCAGTGATATGTATGCTATATGCATGTGTGAGCTGTAAGGTTAGTCCATAAATCATGGTTCTGTCGTTAAAAGAAGAGAAAGAAAGAACCTTATTTATAGACAAGGACAGCCCTTTCTATGGCCTCTCTTCCAACCAAAAATGCCATCTGTTCACTTATATATGATTTCTTCAGTACTATATGTACTCATATAAACAATAAAGTGGAAAACAAAAGGATTGAAATGCGGACCTCTCACTAAACAAGAAAATTGATTCATAAACGAACATTTATACTACTGATTTGTTGGATGAAAACATTAATGTGTTGATAGCCAAGTTCGAGCTATAACAGCGGTATGTGATAAACTTTTAAGTTCGTTGATTCACTGAATGCTAGATTTGTTGTAGTCAAAAACCAAAAATAAAGCCATCTCTTCCCTCTAGGATCATTAAAATGATTGACAAGAGGGTGAGGAACCGATTAAGTGCTATCCGTATAGCAGGTGACGCCTCATATAATGAAGCCTTAGTTTTGTGGTTTGACTCTCAAATGCCTTAAGAAGCCTCCTCCTCTGTTTCACACTTAACGTTTTTTGAATTCTTTTTAAACCATTCTACATTACTGTAACATTTATTGTAAAATAGATTTTGATTGAATAATAATTTTACATTCATTAAAAAAAAAAAAAAAACCAAGTTCCCGATAAAGAGAGACAGGCGACTCCAAAACCCACTACTAGGAAATTAAAAGAAAAAACTTTATTAACTAAAATAGAAATTGAAATATAGATACAGTATGTTTGAGGAAAAAAACAATTTAAATTGAAAATAATTGAACCAAGTTCAAAAGAAAACTTTAATATGTTTCTGTTATTTGTTCTCGAACATTGTGATCTAAAGTAGTCAAGTCCGTACAATGCGAATCCCATTCCCATGTCAGATTATTTTTGCCTACTCAATTTTTTTATACACCACGGTTATATGAAAAGACACTCACATCAAAGTACAACATCACATATATTTGGAACACGACATAAGATAAACCCCATGGTAAAAATAATATAAATCTTCTCAAACAAGAGTAATAAAGGCCGGAGTCGGATACAACTAGCTCTAATGCAAATTAATCACGTCAAAGTTATTGTATATAGAATGACATGTATATTGGTTATATATATACATATATAGGTTGCAATTCTTAACATTTAGACCCAAAAAAAAAAAAAAATATATATATATATAGGTTGCATTGATAGTGTAATGTCCTTTACCATTGGTTCTGTTTGTACCATTCCCGTTTTCAATTACCTGCCCAGTCTTAGAGCTGATTCCACATCCAATCTCCAAGCAAACCCACCTGATCTTATCCTCCATACATCACACGGCACCGTCATCTTCACTTCCGACTCCGATTGGCTCTTCTCCTTCCTCCACGTGGACGGCTCGTACCTAACCCTAGCCCTACACGTCACCGCACCGTATAACTCCACCATGCACGTTATCTCCTCCATAAGCTCCATTGCCACCACTAGCCACACTCTGACATGCACCTCTGCATCTGGATCTCCTATCATTCTCCGGTACGCCCTGTTTACCCAATAGACCCGGTTTGACAAATCAGAAACTAACCACGGACACGTGTCAACCTCTAGCATCCTCATCAGTCTCTCCTCTCCCTGATCCATACGGCCTAGCTCCAGGATGTCATAACCTCCCAAGTCAGTACACGTGTCACTCACACACTCCACCGTCAACCACGACTCCACCACCTTCCGAATTAAAGATGATAATATCGTTAAACCCGTTTTTGGATCCATATCACTCGGATCTGTATGTCTCTTCTCAGCTTGATCACCATCCTTCTCCGGTAGCAATTGAAGCGTGATGATATCGCTTCTATCATCACCGTCTATCTCTTTATCAAGATCGGTCTTTATCTTCTCTCCATCCCAACGATTCTTAATGATCCTATCGTTATTATTAGTACTACCACTACTAATGTTTCTATTCCGAACCCTAACATACTTTCTTTTCGATCTGTTTCTTCCAAGGAATCTGCAAGTCTTTGTGTCGTCAGAAGATTCGCCGACAGCTGGTTTTGGCGCGATCGGACGAAACCGTTGCATTATCTTGCTTATAACGGTCTTGTCCTGATCCGTATCACTGTGGCAAACGGGAACTTTCCGCCGCTTTCCATCTTCTTCCATGATTTTTTTGGATTTAGCACCAGACATCTCCATTTCGTCAAAAAGTTCGACTAATCTATGACTTGACTCAGCCTGGATCTCACTTTCTATTCGGTAGGGTTAGATTTCTAGGTGTTCTTTTTATGGTGTTTGATATAATTGAAAATGGCCATGGTAGTGGAAGATAAACAAATATGGGAAAAAAAGTTAGAGGTTAAGAGTTGAGGCTATGGGGATATAGAAGAGGAAAGTTAGAACATGAACACGTGGCTAGGGCAAGCGTTTAGCATATGAGAATAAATTATTTGATGATTGGTTCCATATTTTGTGTGGGTCCCTCGTTAACAATGCGTTTATGACGTATGTGTATCAATGTGTTAAAACAAAAAGATGTAATTAAATGAAGTTAAATGAATAGCCATATACGAATTAAGTTTACTATAAATTATAAACTGATAAACGATCAGAGGTGTATATATATTTTATTATATAAAATTTGATGCGTCTATTTTATAATTAAGATCATCGTGATATGTGTCAAGTCAGTTGATCAGATTTTGATATGTGTAAAAAAAAATTTCAATTAGATTTTAACACGTGTTAAAAGAGTATTTATTAAAAAAAAACCAATATACCAATTAGATTTTGACACTTGTTAAAAGAGAATATTTAATTTAAAAACCTAATATGTTATTATATTTTTGAATCAGATTACAAAAATGAATTAAAAACATGATACCATTATTTTTTATGTGCAATGTGTATTATATTGTAAGTTTTTCTATTTAAATTTATTATTATGTGGACACGATAAAATTTACAAAATTGATATTTGAGGAAAAATTTGAAAGTTTCTCATATTGTAAAAATTATAGAAATAAAAAACGAATTGATGAAACACTTATAATTCATTTTTCATCATAAAAAATATAATATATCGATTTAGAAAAAAAAAATCAAGTCAAATATCATTAAATAAACATAGTAAATATAATTCAACTAGAAATATATATGAGAATCAATTCATCAAGATTTTGAAAAATAGATCTATGAGTAGCTAAATAATAAAAAGTAAACATAATTCAAATAGGAATAAGTAAAACCAATTATTTGGAAAATATATGACAAAATTTAACTGTAAATTAAATAATAGAAAATAAAAGAGAATCATAATAAATAAGTAACTATTAGACTTCTCTATTAGTTGTGTTTCACATCGGCGTTCTCAATATTTTTATTTACTTTCACAAGTGATTTAATTTTTTTTTTAGTTTTTTCGTTTTTGATTTTTTTCAGAGGTTATAAAATATTAAATTATAAACCCGCGTGTTAAATTATAAAACACGGTGACCAAGGTAAAATTAATTCAAATAGAAATACTATAACCAGTTCTTATGACAAATAGAAATATGAGTACTTAAATAATAAAAAGTAAACTAAATTCAAATAAAAATATAAATAACTAAATATATAGACACATATAACAAAATTTAATTGAAAAACAAATAACAGAAAATAGAAAATTCAAAATAAATAAATAAATGTTAGAATTTTTTTGTGGTTTTGCATATGCGTTCTCAATCTTATTTTATTTTTTTTCGCAGGTGATTAATTTTTTTTCTAATTTTTAGCTTTTGATTTATTTCACGGGTTATAAATATTTATTACAAATCGCGTATACGCGAATCCTAAATCTAGTATATATATATAAAGTACTAATTGATCTATATAATGTTTAATGTATATGAACAATCGAACTTTTACTATAAACCCAAAATCATAAGACCAACGTGTATATAATTATACATATTATCAATATATGTATATATAACTATTAACTATGGCCGGTCCTGGGCAGGATATACACGGATATTTGACCTTCAAACTGGAAAATAAAAAATTATTAAAATTTCTATTAAATTGTCTCACTCGTAAATCTTAAAGCCGACTCCCTACTAAATAATCCATAATGTAAATGTAAATATACTTGGAAGTGGCTTATGAAAACGGAAACTAGCTAACATCGATCGTGCTTGGTATAAATTTAGGACTACATATATGAAGTTATTTTTTTTTATTGATATAAAAAAAAAAAATCATATTACCCCGCTATTTAGGAAACTTTGTTTGTTTTTATTTTCTTAGTCTTTAAAATTTGATAAGAAAAGATATGAAACACTATGGTTTGATTGGAACTGTATGGGATGGAAAGAATTGGTGCCGAACAGAAGAAATATCATCATCCATCTCAAGTTCAGAAGAAACATCATTTTAAATGGAGACAGTGCAGGACGAAAGAATTAGGGCAGAACGGGCTCACATCAATTCCAAGATGCACCGTACTATCTACATTATATTCGGAGTTTTAATCTAATTCATAAAGTTATACCAATTACATGGACGTAAATTAAATATTTATGTACAATATATTTTTCAAAAAATATATATATATTTATGTACAATATATAATATATATTAGTATATGCATTAGGTCAGACATGCATTCATTTGATGTGTATATATTCGTTTTCTGTGTTATATACAGTACACACACGTGTTCAGGATTATATCGAGCCAAACAAGTACAAATAAATTAATATAAAAAACAACCAATAGTAATACGATTGTATTGAGTTTTTTTTTGAATTTTAAAAAGGACGACAAGATATAGATACAAGCGGATTTATCGTGATGGGGATTTGAGATTTTTGGTCCAAACCAAGAGTGCTGGACCAATCAGTCGCAACCATCTATTCCACCACTACGTAAAAGTTATAGTCCACGTGGATAACAATGACAAAAGTTGTTAGGTTTGTTTCGAAGGGAGACTAATCCGTTGGTTAAGAGGTTTTCATTAAAATATCGTGTTATTATATTTGAAGTTAAATAGAGTTATAACAATCAAACTCTTAAGAAAATAACGAATTATGCATATTAATAGAAGTAAATTTGTTGGAAAATTCTATTACATAGTATAAATAGAATTATTAATTATAATCTCATGTGTTAAAAGTGAAATTGTTCATCGTAAAGTTCTCCGTAGATTTTTTTACCATATTTTAAAATACTACACAAAATTAAATTCGCTTGTTGTGAATGATAAAAAAATCATCACTTATAGTAAAATGAAATATGTATATTAAAATTATCTATTTTGTAAAAAATGGTCAGAAATTTTTTATAATAAAACAAAATTGAGAGTCATCCGAGTTTTTGCTATTTTACAAACAAATTTAAACTACGAATGTTTTTTTTAGTTTTGGTAAGGCAAAGAATTTATGTGAAAAACCAAGTTGGCTTTTTGGTTTTGTAGGTTTTCCAAAATTTTAAACTATAATATTCGAAACACTTACAAGTTATGCGTATATCCTAATTCAGATAGGTGTAGATTTTTAATTTTTTATTCATGAAAACTATCGAATTAACAAAATTGAGGTATTAACTATTCTTGTGTTTGAAGATAAATTTTGTTTAATTGAGATTTCAACTAAGTATCAAATAGTCAAAAAAGTTTGGAGATTCAGAGAATTTCGTTATATTAAAGTTCAAAACTTGAAGATTACAAGAATAAATTAGATCGTCGAAGTGACGATCTAATGTGAGGAAATAAGAACTAGGAAATCAAAGCCAGAGAGCTCGAAACTTCTAATTTCCGAGGTTTGGAGAATTAATGAGGATGCTCCTATATTTATGCATCTCCTTTGTCGGTTGTCCATTTTTTCTTTTTCTTCAGTTAGTAGGTTTTTTTTTTCCGCAAGTTTTTCTTTTTCCCACATATATCTTAGACGGTCTTCGTGTGCTTTTATGGGTCTAATGGGCCGAACTAGATTTAGGCAGGATTTTTAATGAGGGTGTGCAGCCCAACTCCAACAATAAGCCCCCAGTTCGTCGAACTAAAGTTGTTTGAGTTAGGCGAATTTGTGTGAGAATCTTTCGACTCAGCGTGAATCTAGATCAACCTGCTTTGGCAAGATTTTGAATTGTTGTGAAATCTCAACCGTCGCATAGGTGTAGAACACGAGGAGTCACATAGGGGTAATAATTGCTCCTCTGTAACCGTTTGTCTCTCTATATATTCTCCCCTCATCTTTCATTATCTTCACTTTAACCCTCGTCTATAAAAGGCAACGCTCTTCCCTTCTCTCTTTTTACTCTCCGCTTATTTATTTTTTCTTCGAGCTCAAAATATTTTCGGCATATATTTGTCGTGTTCTTTGAGTTTCACGGCTTGCTTTCTCCAATCTGCTTGAATATCCATGAGTTTTCCGACGAATCATGATTGTCTTCAATTTTCTTCTTCTCAATACTCCATGGATTCAATCATATGGAATTCGGCTACTCATGGTTCTTCCGATGAGGAATTTTCTCACTTATCAAGCCCTTCATCAAACGGTCCTCGTATTGAGGAGGAATCTCCTAATATCTCCTCTTCTAGCAGTTCGGCGAATGAGGAAGAATCATAGAGCAGGGAATTAGCTCGTCGTGAGCTTGCTGCTCAGCGTGACGGAGCCGTTCCCAGCTCGTCTTGTTTAGAGATTGTCGTCCCCGAGCTAAGGGATGAAAAAGATCGAGAGTTAGCTCCCCAGCTCGACCTAATAACTCAAGGATTGGGGAAAGGTCGGCTCCTCAGGCTGACTTACATAATTTATTCGGCATCCAACCGTCGAAATCAACCAAAGGTTTGCTGGCATGTAGAACTAGTTGGAACACGGCCGTTAGTAGAGATTTAGCTCGCCTTATTTTATGCCTCATCTATTTTATACTTGTCTAACTCTATTTTCTTTTTATTTCAGTTCGTCATCATCTTGGTCAAGCTTTTCCTCCAGAGTTCTTCGACGTCGTTGAGAAGCTTAGGTCGCCAGGTCAACAGAAGTGGCCACAAATTTACCGAGAGTGGATTGCGAAGAGTATAACTCGCATTAATTTTGGTCAATCAAGTTTTTTTTGTTTTATAGTCATTCTCTTACTTGGTTTTCTTTTTACAGCTAGTTGGGATTTGCCTCATTCTTCTTCAAAAATGGGTAAAATCAACTGTACTCTCCCGAAGTATGCCCTCCAGCTGAAGGATTCTCCCGGATCCTCCGGTGGTGCTAGAACAGAAATCGGCGAGGTCCAGATTGGCGTGACAAAAAATTGGCCAAGGATACTGAACTAAAGGCCGCAGAGTTGGCCAAATATAAAGAGGCTTTGAAGTGGAAAGAACAGGAGAAGAGGAAAGAGAGAGAGAGAAAAAAAGATGTTAAGTCGGCAATGAGGTCCCTTCCGATCGAGCTGGAGGGATTCTTGAGAGCTCATCAAAGCTCCCAACCGAAGTTCAGGATCTGGCTGTTAACTCTATGGTTTATGCATCTGCGCCTGAGGCGGTGCACTAAAAAAATACCTGCTGGGGGTAACAACGAGGCTTCCAATAAATGCAAAGCCTCTACTGCACTGGAAGGAATCACCGTTTCTCTTTTTCGATATGTCAAGAAGGATGAACCTTTCATAAATGATCGGAACGCAACTGCCAACTTTTGTCTTCTCATTGGTGGTCCCTCTCCCCGCACTTCCGTCTGCTGATGAGCTCGAAGAGGCGGAAGCTTATAAGGACTTGGTTTGTGCCACAGCAAGGGTAGGTTATTTACTTGACTAAATCAGTCTTGTTTTTTTTCATCTTCTATTGATTTTCTTCTTTGATAATGTGGTAAGTTTATGTCCAGATGGTGGGCCTGTCGAATTTCCTTTCTGGGCATACGACCAAAAGTTTAAAGCAGAGCGGAATACCTAAAAAGAAGAGGATGAGGTTAAGAAGAGCATGGCTTTGGTGAAGGAGAAGTCAGCGCTGCTGGAAAAGAGCATATCTGAGCTCGCCAAGAAGGTTGTCGTTCTTGATGCCGAGAATACCCAGTTCGCGATTGATCTGATAGATTCCAGGTCGCTCATGGATGATTTATCGGCCAAGAAGGCATTGCTTTTGGTGAAGTTAAAGTCCGAGATGCTGAGGCTAGGGATTTTTCGGGAGGAGTATGTTCAAAGGGAGAGGAGAACAGCCTGAACGGAGATAGCTTCTAAGTGCGCAGCTCATTCCGAGTAGGTAAAGAGACACCTTGCTGATCGGGAAAAAGCAGAGACATCTCTTATGACCCTAAGTCAGATAACTGAGACCCTTGATTGTCTCGGAGTTCTGATTGAGAGGGGCATTCCTATTCCGCCAGCTGAAATGGAGTGACTAGCTATTGAAAAGGCAAAATTGGAAGCTGAAATTGAAGTGATGGATATCACCGATCTTGGAGAAGGCGATCTGGCGGTGACTCTGATTCCTCAAGACGTCACATAACTCCCCAAGCGTGCTCTGGATGGACCAGCAAGCTCCCCCTGGTGTGAACCAGTTTGGGTCGAATGCTCAAATAATTTCCCCAGCAATTGTGACCGATCTAAGCAACCAACCCGAAGCTTGAGCCGCTTGTGGCTTATTTCCTTTTTTTTTTTTTAAACTGTTGTATTTTTATTTTTACTCCAAACATGGTATCCGAAAGAAAAATCTTTGTAGTGTTTCTGTTTTATGAATAAATTTGATTTTTGGCTTAAGTATGAGGTCGTCTCATTGTCTATTTCAAAGTATTGAGTTTTTGCGTGATATTAAGTGTATGTTTTTTTTTTCGCAAGCCTGAATCAGGCTTAAATATATTTCTAGGTGAAAGGTTGGGCTCGGCTTACCTTGTAAAGTTCCAGATCGATCATGAATATGCGAGATGAGCTCGGTTTCCTTTATTCGGCCGACCTAGAAATTTCAGTGCGGGACTGGCCCCGACTTTTAGATCTTTAACCAGGGTTTCTTGGACTCTCAGTTTAAAAATGTAGGTTATTTCACCACTACATCCGTGTGTAACGCGATTTAAGTCATACACCTGGCCAGGATGTCGACGTGTTTCAAATAGATTGATATTTTGGTAGAAAAGATGAACTGTGATTTGAATGAAAATATTTTTTTATTTCATAGATGTGCCTTGTTACAGGCTGCCTACGTACCTTTTCAATAGGGATCAAGCCATTCGTAGTTCGTTACATAGGTAGAGTATAGCTCATAGAGCGTCTTTTTTTTTTAGAATGTCGGTCTAGCAGTAGTAGCGTTTGAGACTCATAGAATTCCATGACCATGGAATAGGCTCGCCTTCCATAGTCATTAGTTCGTAGACTCCTGGCTTGACGATCTTCATGATTTGATACATTCTTTTCCAGTATAGCTCGTAGAGCATCTTTTGTTTTTTAAAATGTCGGTCTAGCAGTAGTAGCGTTTAAGACTCCTAGAATTCCATGACCATGGAAGAGGCTCGCCTTCCATAGTCATTAGTTCGTAGACTCCTGGCTTGATGATCTTCATGATTTGATACATTCCTTTCCAGTTTGCTCTAAGTTTCCCAGTTTTCCATTCGGCTGTGTTCTCATACACTTTCCTTAGAACGAGGTTGCCTTCGTCGAAGTGCCTATTCTTCACTCTCTTCTTGTAATATCGAGCTGCCAGTTGCTGATAATTATGAATTCTGAGCATAGCTAAATCTCTTTGTTCTTCTAATGTGTCAAGGCTATCCATGAGCATGTTATCATGGAGTTCGATATTCTGTGTCATCATGGTCCATCAAAGGGTGCATACATTGACTTCAGCGAGTGCCATTGCTTCTATCCCATGTACCAACAAAAAGGTGTTCGGCATGTAGCTCGGCATAAAGTAGTTCTATGTGACCACAACACAATCCTGCTCGTCGGCCCATGCTCCCTTTTTTCCTTGACGTGTTTCTTCAGTCTGTTTATGATGGTTTTGTTTGTTTCTTCTGCATGTCCATTACCCTGTGGATAATGCATCATATATTTGCTTAATCTTATCTTCCACCTTGCACAGAAATCTTCGAACAATATTGAAGTGAACTGAGAACCATGGCGGCAAATGATGTATTTCGACACGAAGCTCTACACATCTCTAGCATGTATCTTGGTGTAAGACTCGACTTCTCCCCATTTGGTAAAATATCCATCATAATCAAGATGTATCTTCTCTGGCATGACCATGATAGCGACCCTACTATATCCATAGCCCATCTCATGAAGAGATATGGTGCGGTGGATGTCGTCAGGGGTTCGGAGGGGAAGAGAATCATATGACCATGTTGTTAACACTTCTAGCAATGAGCCGCATACTTCACACAATATGATATCATAGTTGACCACAAATATCCAAGCTTCTTGATTTTTATAGCCAGAATTTGTCCGTCGGAATGATTGCCACCAACTCCATCATGAGTTTCGGCCATCACCTTCGTTATTTCTTCTTCGTGGAGACAGTGCAGCAATGCCCTCGATGCGCTCCATCGGAAAATATTTCCATCTAAAAGTGTGTAATGTGCACTTCGCGCTTTTAGTCATCGGGCTGCCCATTTATCTGGTGGTACATCCCCATTCGCGATGTAAAGTCGTATTTCGTCTATCCAATCTATCTCGGCGGGATCTTCATCTATTTTCATTGGATTGGTTAACTCATCGTGTTGTTTCTGATTTTCATCGAGGTCGGTTATGTAGCATACACCTCTGGGTAGTGTGATGCTTGGTCTGTCAATGCTTTCAACTGGTATTACACGTCATAAGTGAGAATCGGAGGTTGATGCGAGTGTGGCTAGTACATTGGTCATCATGTTGTCTCCTTGAGGTATCTTTGTTAGCTCGAAAGAGTTGAAATCTTTGATAATTCATGAACAACTTTGAGGTATGCATACATTCGTTTGTTCTTTGCCTCTTAGTCTCTACTGAATTGATTAGTAACGAGTTGGGAATCGTAAAACGCTTGGATCTATTTATCACCAATTCCTTTGGCCAATGGCAGCCCGGCGATCAATGCTTCATATTCTACTTCGTTGTTCGATATTGGGAAATTGAGACGGAATAATTGTTCTAAGACTTCTCCAGTCGAGGATAGTCATAGTCCTACTCCCCATCCATGCCGGGATGATGCTCCATCTACATGTAAAGTCCACCTTTATACTTTTGGGAGGTCGTCGCTCTGGAAGAAGTTCGACAACGAAGTCGGCCAAAACTTGATAAGTTGCACTTGTTCGCCTTTTGTATTCAATATCGTATTTGCTCAACTCTACAGTCCATTTGGCCATCCTTCCAGACTGACTTGGACTATGCAAAATCGTCCTTAGAGGTTGACTTGTCAGAATGGCGATTGAGTAGGACTGGAAATAAGATCGCAGTTATCTGGCCGAAATGACAACTGCTAAGGCGAGTTTTTCTAGTGTTGGGTATCTCATTTCTGCACCATCCAAAGTTTTGCTAACATAAAAAATTGCTCTTTGCTCGCCACGATCTTCTCTAACCAAGAAACCACTGACTGCCGAGTTGGATATGGAGATGTATAAGTATAAAGTCTCTCCTTCTTCTGATTTCGCCAAGATCGGAGGTGTGGATAAATATTCATTGAGTTGCTTGAATGCTTCTTCGCATTTTTCATCACACTCAAAGTGTTTGTTCCCTCGTAGTAACTGGTAGAACGGCAAACACTTGTCGGTTGATCTGGAGATGAACCGGTTGAATGCGGCAATCCGACCTGTGAGTCGTTGAACTTTGCGGGTGTTTTTCGGAGAAGGGAGCTCGATTATCGCGGTTATATGTTTAGGATTTGCTTCTATTTCTCTCTGGGTGACGATGTATCCAAAAAATTCCCTATAAGTTACAACAAACGTGCATTTTGACGGGTTCAATTTCATGTCGTGCTGATTTAGAATCTCAAAACACTTTCTCAACTGGCCAACGTGATCCTTTGCTTACAACGATTTTACCAACATATCATCAATGTAAACTTCTATCGAATGTCCCAACTGTTCGGCGAACATTCGGTTGACTAACCTCTGGTACGTTGCTCCCGCATTCTTCAGGCTGAAGGGCATGACTTTATAACATTACGTACTTTGGTCGGTTCATCATGATCTATTTATAACCGGTGAAAGCATCCATAAATGATAAGAGATGATTGCCAGCAGTCGCCTCTAGTAGCCGACCTATTTGTGATAACGGAAAGCTATCTTTGGCGCAAGCTTTGTTGAGATTTGTGAAATCAACTTAAACCCTCCACTTGCCATTCTTCTTTTTCATGACCACTTGATTGGCGATCCAGTCCCGATATTTAACTTTGGTAATGGAACCTGCTCCCAACAATCGTTCCACTTCATCATTGACTGTCTTTGCCCAATCTAGACCGAGTTTCCGTCTCTTCTGCTTGTAAGTTATGTCAACGTTGAGCTCATGTTATGTAATTTTTAGATATATTCCTTCCATGTCATCGATCGACCATGCGAATGTGGAAGTATTCTGACGAATTAATTTGACGAGCTCATCCTTAATGTCTTCTTTCAGCTCGGTACCCATGTCGACGCATTGTTCTGGGTTATTGCTATCTAGGCTTATTTGTGTGATGAGGTTGCGCTTTGGGCTGTTAGGTTCGAGACTTTGAGGATAGAGCTCGTTCTATTCTTTGATATGTAGATTGGATGAATTCTTTAGCTTCTGATTGCTTACGAAGCACGTCCGAGACATCCTCTGGTTACCTTTGATAGTGTGGGTTCCCATCCAGGGTTGGGAACTTGACGCACTGATGGTAGGTTGGCAGAAATGCTATCATTGCATGTATCCACGGAATCCCCAATATCACATTGTAGATGGCTGGCTTATCAATGATAACAAACTTGATGAGCTTCGTTATTCTCCCAACATACACTGGTAATTTTATAGTTATGGTTGTCATTCTCGTCTCACTAGTAAACCCGGTGAGAGGTTTAACAGCTGCTTTGATTTTGGTGTCTTTGATTTCTATCTTATCCAGAGTCTCTTTGAATATCAATTCTACCGAGCTGCCAGTGTATAGTAAAATGTGTGCTACTTTGCAATCACCGATTAGCAGCTCGATCACCAAACGATCGTTGTGGAGTTTATCCAGTCCATCAATATTGGCTTCCACGAAAGTCAGCGGCGCATCGCTACTTGTTTTGCGCTGCCACTTCTGCGAAGTGACTGTCTTCCTTTCATACTCTTTGATGGACCTTACAGAGTCATTACAGGACTGGAGACTGCCCATGATCATGTTGATCCTTCTCTTCGGGGTGGGTACGGTGTTGTGTTGGTCATGTCGATCACGCTTCGGTGGGTTTATGTTAGTATTAACTCGGCGTGTATTGTCAGGTTGACGTCCTTCATTAGATCAGTGTCTATTATCTTCTTCTTCATGGTGAGTTCGACAATAATCATTTCCCCTTTGTTGCTCAGTTTGATACTAATTTGTTTCCGTTATTTCACATTTCTAATATTTTGAGAGGAAGAATTCTTAGAGATGATGACATTGAGAGGTGAGGTGACCTCGTCATTTGTGGAAATCAAAGTACGACAGCAAATTCTTTTCTTCATCATTTCGATGGTACTTGTTCCACGGTCGCTACGGTTGTGCGTTGCTGACGTAATAAGTGGCCTCTTTCTTACCTCTGCCATCTTTTTGGTAATCTTTCTCGTAGTGTTGACGAGGTTCATAGTAATCATCCCGCTGTTTATCCTTCGAGATCGGCGCTTTTGGAGGTGCATATTTTTTAGCCATCGTAACCCTTTCTTCCTCAACTTCGATAAATCTGGTTGCTCTGTGCATTGCATCTTCCAACGTAGGTGTGGTGTTAAGCATCATGTCGTGACGAAACCTTAATTCGTACCAGAGTGCATATTATAGTGCGGCTATAACTGCATCATCCGCTACTGTTACGCGAGAGACTACTGCTTTGAATCGGTCAATGAAGGTTCGTAAAGGTTCCTTTTTTCTTTGTACCAAAGTCTACAAGTCAGCGATTGACGCTCCCTTTTGAATGAACATGGAGTAATATTTTGAGAAATGCAGTTGAGAGTTGATGGAAGCTGTCTATGGAATTTTCTTCGAGTCGGGAGAACCAACTCAGCACGGCATCACTCAAATTCCCCACAAAAAGCTGGCAATAACCGCCATCTTGTTATTTAAGAGAAAAGTGGACTCGTCTCATCGCTATGCTGAAAGCAGTCATCTAATCTCGAGGGTCTGAGTTTCCTTCGTAGGTTGGAAATCTGATCTTTTATGTCTGCCATACTGGAATGTTAATGATTCGAGCTGTAAATGGATTCTTTTGTGTTTCTTCAAGTACGCATTCAATTTCAAAAGCCAAACTGATAGCTCGGTGAACCTTGGAGCTCATATCTCAAAGGCTGGTTTCATTCATTCAATCTCGCGATCCCGCTAGTGGGTGAGGTCTTCGATCTGGTGGTTGGGAGTCTCATAGACTAGTTGTCGTTGTCTTGTTTGATTGTCGATGGATCCGAGCATTGCTGGGGAGGTAGATTGTCGAACAGAGTTTGTCGTAACCGATTTGTAGTCTCGCTGTGTAGTTGCACGGATGTTCGATTGCCCAGAAGTTGAATATTATCAATTGGATCATGACAAGCAGCTTGGGTGGCCGATAGTGCATTGAGACGCTCGTTGGTTTTGCGGTTCAATGCACCTTGATGATCTAATCTTGCAAGTAAGATCCATAGGAGAGTGGCGACTTTGGGTTGCTCTCCTATTGGTAAGATGTTATTGGCATTTTCGTTCGCGGGTGCTAGTGGCACTGTATTGTTGCCACCGATGTCATCTGGTGTAGTTATATGGATGTTAGTCTTGGTGTCGTCATTAAGCGGTGCTGGAGGTGGTGATCATGTCATTGTCGAGCTATTGGCTTTCTGAGTTAGAAATATCTTTTGTCTTCACAGACGGTGCCAATTATTGAATTGAGATTTCAACTAAGTATCAGATAATCAAAAAGGTTTGGGGATTCGAAGAAGTTTGTTATATTAAAATCTCAAAACTTGAAGATTACAAGAATGAATTAGATCGTCGAAGTGACGATCAAATGTGAGGAAATAAGAACTAGGAAATCAAAGCCAGAGAGCTCGAAGCTTCTAATTTCTGGGGGCTAGAGAATTAATGATCGATACCCCCTCTTCAATGAGGATGCTCCTCTATTTATGCATCTCCTTTGTCGGTTGTCCCTTTTTTCTTTTCCTTCAGTTAGTAGGTTTATTTCTTTTTTTCCCGCAAGTCTTCCTTTTTCCGGCATATATCTTAGTCGGTCTTCGTGGGCTTTTATAGGCCTAACAGATCGAACTAGATTTAGACAGGATTTTTAATGAGAGTGCACAGCCCATCTTCAACAAATTTAAATTACAAAAGATATTCATTTCGGCATGAGAAACTTGATTTGTTCATTCGAAAGCTATACATGGAGAATGCATATATGCAGTGATGTTTTTTTGTCGTCTATTACATCATCATATGATATATTTGATTTGAACCTATTATAAACAATAATCAATCTATCGATTTAACTATCTGTATTACATGCAACCACGATGAAATAGAAGACTCCACAATGACAGTTCTCTCCACAACATACGGATTTACGGCGGACGGTTTTACCACATGCAATAACGTTAAATATAAATATTTTTTATATTTTTTTAAAACTACAAAATGTTCAATCTTAATATATCTGAAAACCAAATTGATTTTTAATCCAGACAACATTGTAATATTTATTATATATCCGGTAACACTAAACTATTTTTTTTTTTGAAAAATATTGATATAAATGATTAAAAATTAAATCCGATTTCAAAACCAAAATTGTACTAAATTAATATTATATTGATTTTAGTTTGGTAACAATTTTTAAATAAAAAATCTAAAAACTGAAGTATCCCCAACGAAAACCCAGATTACCCTAGGAAAAACTACAGTGATACTAAAAGCTTTTAAAATTATTTAAAATATTGTACGTAATTCTATAGGGTCAATATATTTATTAGAATTTAGTTGTTTCGAGAAAAACAGACACGTGATAGGCTCCTATTCGTTTTCTCGTCAACCAAAAATTCTATCACATGTTATAAAAATCTCACCAGCCGCATCACGAGCACGTGACATCAACGTACGGTCAGATTCGTCTCATAATAGACTTGGACGGCTCAGATAAAACTAAGCGGGACCCAGAAAAAACTCTCCCAGGTATGACCTGACGTCACTAATTAGAAAAACGACAATTAAACAAAAAGTAAAAAAACATAAAAATACGTGGAAGCTGATTGGTTGATGTCTTTCTCGCCGAAATGCCACGTGTAATTTTTTTTTCCCCTCTGCGTGTTTGAGTGTTCCACAACCACTTTATATATTCCCTCTCTTCGATAGATCTTTTTCGGCATTTTTTATATTATATTTTCTTTCAAAACTTTTTGATTAGCCAATCAGATTTCTCCATATGTTGAGATTCAAAAGCCCACGAAGATTTTTAGATGTGATGTAATCATCATTATTGGCTACTGCAGAATGGGCATATCTAACATGCGCATAGAGCATGTCGACACTTCTATAACATCATATGTCTATATATACATATAGAATCATTTATCATATACAATTGGTGCATGAAAAGAATTTGGATTTTTACTTCAAATTTAATTTAAACATATATATATCTTTAATGAGATTTTTAGTTTTAAAAAAGTATTTTTTAACACATCAAATATGCATTTAATAAAAAGAATTACGTAGAGGATTTTAAATAGTTTTTAGACAGTTCTATATAGATTTACATATGTCAAGCTAGTGTGATACAAATATTCAAGTGTAGGTGTGAGTAAGTTCACACATTTTGCATATATACATACCACGTGTACGTATATTAAAGGTTTAGATTAATTAAAATGAATTAAACTAAAAAAATAAAATTTACATTTGATGGTGAAGGTTCAAGTCTCTCTATCCCCAACTCCTCTCTTGATAATATAAAGCAGTGCAAAAAATTTTAACGAATAAAAAAAAAAATAAACGATACAAAACGATAAAAAAATAAATGGTGATATTATTTTCAGTATCGTTAATTTTTTCCTTTTAAAATTAATAACCATCAAAATGATTATTAGTTATTAACCTCACAATTAACCAAAGTGCGAAAAGTGATTAAGGTTTGAGATTATGAACCTTAATTAACGACATCTTAATCGTTTAATCTTACCCTCTATACCTCAAACTCATTGTCTTATATATATGAAATCCAAAACCATGAGATTAGATTGTCCAATAATTTAGAGACATATACACGTGTCATGGCATGAAATCTCGAGAATATTATGCTTAAAACACACATCGGATTCTTCTCTTTATATATGCACTGTCACTTACCCATATTAGTACATACGAATATGGTAGTGCATGAATCCATATATAACTATATATGTACAACAATATAGTGTCCCAATACAGTTCACCATATAATACATATATGCATGCATATATCTAACATTACATCTATAGGTTTAAATGATCACATCTTGCATTGCAAATATTTGCTTGTGTTTTACCGAAATATGTTTTTTATGATAACTGGTGTAGTGGTTATAACTTATGACATACAAATTTATATCTCCATTATATGGGCGTGAAATTGTTGGTGATATTGCGACATAGAAATTTACATCTATGAGAGAAATCAAGCAAGAATCTATACAAAAGCTAGCCAAGCATTGACATATCTTTTTGTTTAAAGCTTTGCCAATCAAAATTTGACATTATGGCAAATGTTCAATCTATATATATAAGGTTCTCACACGAATTTATTCCGAAAGACTTGATTCTCAAGATCTTCCCAACATATTAGCATTATATAAATTTTCGTTTCTCTTTTGTATTACTTATTAATTTCCCAATTAACCAAAGTACGAAAAAGTGATTAAGGTTTGAGGTTATGAACCTTAACCACATCTTGATCTTAATTAATCTTACCCGATCTATACCTCAAAGCCAAAGAGTTAAAGCTGCGGTAGTGTCCAGCTTCCATGCAAATCCACCAAACTCCATCTTCCAAACTTCACACGGCACCGTTTTAACATACTTCGTTTCTCGCCACGTGTACTCTAGTCTCACCTTACACGTAAAAGTTCGGTAGTCACAAAACGTCGCCGTTTGGTCAACCACCAACCACACAATCACTTCTCTTTCGAATCCACCGTCTTCTTCTCCTCCGGTTACAATCCTCCGGTAGGCCTCATTCACCATCACCACACGATTCGAACCGTCCGTTACAAAACCAGGACACGTGTCTTTATCTAAAGCTTCCGCGATCTCTTCGTCCGTACACCCTACCGCATGGGAAACGGAGCCACAGTTAACTGTCTCCACCGTCACCCACGTCTCCACCGGAACCCGATGCACCGCGTCCTCACCGCCTTTAAACGATAGCCACGTGTCGGTTTTACAGGTTTCATCTCCGACGATTATTGTTTTCACCGTTGGATCGAGATTATTATGATCCAAACTCAACGGCGTAGATCTCTCCGGCATGAGCTGTAACGTCACGAGATCTTCTCGTTCCTGGCCATTCTCTAGATCTGTTGAGACAGATCTAACGCTGTTCTTTGATCGACACGTGGATTTATTGTTTTTTGAAACCCTAACGTATTTTCTCTTCGTCCTTCTCATCGTGCTCGTATCTCCGACGAATGGTTGACTCGTCGTCGTCGGCTTTGGAGCGATCGGACGGTACTTAAGCATGAGAGTATCAACGGAGGTTTTATCTTGCGCTTTACCGGCGCATCTTAGCGTCCGCCATAACTCAAGATCTTGATTCATTTCTCTCTGTATCTCTCTTCTTTCTCTCACCTCTTTAGCTCTTCACTCTCTCACCCTTTCTCTTTCTCTTTCTCTTTCTCTTTCTCTTTCTCTTTCTCTATATTCTTTCTGTGTCTCTCCGGTGGCCGAAGATATTATCATTCGGGAATAGGAGAACGCCACGTGTCTAGGGCAAACACACGAAGACATGACTTGAATCAGTGGATGATGTGCATTTACACTAATTTTATGTCTTTTTTTTTTCGAACTTTTATTTTCCGATAAAAGGAAAGGTTAACAAAAAAATTGTCTTTTTTTGTTTTTTTACAAGATTTGTAGGCAAATTAATTCTACGTTTCTAACCAATATACGTTGTGACAGTTTTTTGGAAATCTCAGGATTTGTTTGCCGTGCATTTTATCATACTAAAGCGTCATTTAACTAGTAAAATAATTCCAAATAAGAATAGGTGTCGATACGGGCTAGATCTACGGGTCCTGTGCTCGTGTGATTTTATTAGCCGATTTTGGTTAACTTTTCTTAATCCATATACTAAAGAGTACCGAGTTCGATTCTCCTCAAAATATTTTCACTTTTATTTGGCCAGTCGAAATGGTGTCATATTTTAGGTCCATTAAAAAATTTGGTGAGTGGGCTACTCGACAGCTACACTCATCCTGGATAATTAGTCGGGTGGTAAAAATCCGGATCACCTCTGGTTATAAAAAATATATATATATATATATATATATATATATATATATATATACTAAGAGTAGGGATGGGCAAAATTTCCGAACCAAACCAAACCGGATCGAATAACGAAATTTGGTTCGGGTTCGGATAATCCAAATAACCCAAACGGATCCATCACTAAACTTATTTGGTATTTGGTTTAGTTCGGTTTTTAACCGAATACCAGATTATCCAATTGGTTAACAGACATTAAAATACATATCACTATTAGAGTTTCTTATATTTATAGTTAATTAGTTTTAGTTACTGTTCATAACTTCATTAATTTTATACTTTTGAGACTTGCAACTTTGACTTTTCGTCTGTTTATTTTCTAACGTTGCTATTTTGTCTCCGACGAACAAATCTAACGCTACTGTTTCTGGCGAGTGAGAATAAAAAACAAAATATTTGAGAATAGAAAACACGAGGACATTTATTTATTTTTAAAAAAAATAAACGTAGGAGTTTTATTTGTTTTTAAACATTGAATTTTCTATTATGAAGGTGTGTTTTTTTAAACAGAAAATAACTAAAATTTGATGAATAAAATAAACGAAAATTAATTGGATAATTGCTTCCAAAATCCGAACCAAACCGAACCAAACCGAATTAAAAGTAAATTCCAAATGGAATTTATTTTTCTAAAACCGAAAAAATCGAAACCCGAATAACCCGAACCGAATCGAACCGATTAACCGAATGCTCACCCCCTAATCAAGAGGACATTTTTTTCTTTTTTTTTGCTAAGAATGTAAATATCATTTAGAAAATAAACAGTTTAGAGTTTACAAATTGTGTTTGTTTTGTTTACAAATTTGCTTAACCTAAAAGATTGGTTTCATGCATGGCAAAAAATAATAAAAAGCATGGAAGCAAAGTCAATCAATACTCTATAAGAACTTTAGCTGTGAACCATTCAGTGCCGAGAAAATAGCAATACTGATCCTGATAACTCGAAGAGAGGAGACAGTCGTCAAAAACTTAGAAAGAATTAACAACCCACGCCAGAGGAAAGCCAAAACACCACCCACGCCAGAGGAAACTGTTTCACAATAGCCTGACGAAAGCGCAAAATAACTAAGGATTACACAAGCCAACGATTACAGGTCAAATGTTGGCTCATAAGTTTCACAAATACAAATATTTGTGTGCGTAGTTGAATTAGTTATATATTAAAGTGGGCTGATATATATGTTATATATATATATATATATATATATATATATATATATATATATATATTACTCTATGTCTCATATCAATTTATGATGTGAGATTTCTAACAACCCAAAACTTATTATACAAATGAAATTAAGAGTAAAATAATTGCTCAAATTTTTTTTTTTTTAAGAAGTACGAATAATTCTCCCTGAAGCCGTAATTAGATAGATTCAATTAGGGTTCAAAGTTTGCAATCCATCAGTTTCGGGAAGTAGACTATAATCCATGCAGCAAAACATCAAAATATTCAAAACCCATAACTTGAGTTCATACATGCGTAAGAGATTAAATCCAGTATTATATAGAGAAGTTATAATTAAGAGAAACATGAAATAATTAAGACTATCATTAAACTAATATATATATATATAGTACGTATAATATACATATTTGACTATACTATATATATCTTATCTATGTGCATTTTAATTAATTAATTAAAAATATAAAATACAGTTGATTAAATTTATTTTAAAACAGAAATTTGATAGAATTACTTTATTGTTAAATGTTAATAGATAATATTTCTTATAATTATCTAGTCAATATATGTAACATTTGTTCTTCATATTCGTTTTCATGTGGTATATGAAATTAAATACATAATCTTAATTAAATTCTAATTAACCAAAATTGTACAAGATGTTGTTCAATCCACTTTCATTATTCTGTTTTGATTTTGATATTTTTATTTTTCAGTTTATGCAATATATAAACTGTACGGACACCAGATGGTTCAGTTTTACACGATATTAGTTCTAGCTATAAATGGCATGATATATTACTTAGAGCAGCATTTTTTTTATATAAAATATGACTGTAAAAATCTTCTAAAATATCCTGGACTCGAATCCTATATAAACTGGTATTGAGATTCGGGATACATATAAATTAAGCTCTCCGTATTAAGAAAACAAACAATATGGAAGAAAAAAAAAATGATGTATGGTCGAAATCGATTAATTAATTAGATTATAAGCGTATTATATATCTCTCCACATACAATCATGCACATTGGTCCATATGATAATTTAATTGGATGGTTATCCAAAGCAAGCACCCAATAATTCTGGGAACTGCGATATGTGATTTGATTGGTTTATTTCTCTTTAATATTATTAATAATGTGAGTTATATTATATGATACAAATGTGGTGTGTGGGTCCCACGATCAGGCTAAAACAGCATCTGTTGTTTTTACCTCATTTCAAGACTATTATGGTCCTTCTCCTCCCAACCAATCAAATTGCATGAAGTGTTCTCCATTTCAAAATTGAAAAAGCTGTCATGTCAGGGCACATTTGGAAATACATACGTATAAATATCTATCTGTATGACTGTATGTACATATCTATCAAATATGCATGTATATTTTGGTGTCTCTATATATGGAAGTGTAAAGCAATAAGCCAATAAGGTGTTTTCTTTGTTTCGTAGTTGGACATTTGATATGTATGCCCCAATCAAGATGACCATAGTTTACTTATAAGGGGTGAGCATTTCGATTCAAATTCGGTTAGTTTGATCTATCTGAAATCAAGTATACTGGTTCGATAATATGATTCAATTAGAGTTAATTTTGGTTTTGTTAGGTCATCTGCAATAGAACAGCAAAATATTATAAGGGAAAATTGGAAATAAATAATGTTTTTTTTGAAGTTTATCCATATATACCTTTATTATTAAAATTTGGCAATCTAAATATTTGTAATAAATTAAGTTTTATTATGCTCATAATTTTTATAATTGGAAAATTATATTTTTAAATAAATATATTTTAATTCGAAAATTTTCAGATTTTCTTTAAAAGATAATGCCTTTGTCGAGGATAATAAGCTTCCTTATAAAATAATTAAACCAAATTAATATTCCTGGTTTCCCAATCTTTTTTGAAACCATAATTAAACCAGAGCAAAACCGAAATTCGATTATCCTCTTCCTAAAACATCTTTGGTTTATTTGATTGTATATTTTTAATCCGAAAATGGTTTAGAGCGAGAAAAGTTGCAAATTATATTCATTTGTATATGGTGATACATTTAAAAATTATTAAGCCATTTTCTCATGATTTATCGAAATGTTCATGAAGTAGGAGAAAATATAATCATTTGAAACATTTGAAATTTAAGATAATAATCATTATAAATTGAACGAATTGGGAACTAATTGTGGGAAAACATAAACCGATTGTAAACATAAGCTATTCAAGAGTTGTAGTGGATTGCAAAGTAAGTAATTTCGCACGTTTTTCTTCATCAACCATAAATCTCCACTCCTTCTCAAACGATCTCCATACACCATAAATTACGTAGATTTGCATCATATTAAGTTGCTAAACACAAGAAACAAAGAAAAATTGTCACAAAAAGCTAGGTATGTAGAGAACGATATCGACAATTTTAGTGAATTCTCAAAAAAGCAGAATACTAATTCTGAAAAAGTAGAACGTAATCTAACAATATATTCGATTTCCTAAACTACTATATTTAGTTTGAAAAATGGTAAAATTATGTTAATTCATACAATGTTGTGACTTAAAATTATTTTAAAATTACAACTATATAAATTAAAATCAACATACAATACAAAGCCCTTGTTCCAGAAAAGACAATTGGCCCGATACATGCTTCGAGATCTCTTCTCCGTCGACTTTGGTGTAACGGGCGGCCCGACATTTGTTGCTCGTGTCTTTGGAAGTCTCCAACTGCCAGTAGTTGATGAGACCCTCCCAAACTGTCGGGTTGAACCACTCCGGCATGGCATGCTCGGGGTCATGCTTCCATTTTCTTTTCCATTTCGTCTTGTAGTCAAAACATTTCCGGACCAGTGTCGTGATCTCGGGATCCAAGTTATATTTTTGCTACAAATTTTTTTTAATTAGTATAAATTAAAATTATGTATGAATTATAAATTAAATTAGTAATAGAAAATAACATTAAAAATAAAATTACTGCAAAAGTGTGAAACCACCTATCCCTCGTCTCTTGAGGAACCTTGCTCCAATTCGGGTGCGGGGTTTTGAAATCCCGCTCGATCAACTTCCTAACAGCCTTCCCAACTTCAGTTTTGAGAACCTGAAAAAAAATTGAAAAAAATAGTTTATAAACAATATTAAAAATTAATTATTTATTAATTAATTAATTGGAAAAACAATATTTACCATGTAGTGTTAGGCGAAAGATGCGGATCCAATCTCGGTAGCACACCTCGTGCATGACTAACGAGAAGCTGTTCCAGCATCATATGCTGGAAGTCTGGAGCCCCGGACGGCTCATCTAGTGGTGGAGCATGCTGAAACGGCTGCGTCTTCGGAACAAATTCCGGGATATGAGAAATCGATGTACTAGGACCTCCGTGTCGTGAGTGAGATCTGCCACGTCGCGGTACAGGTGTACCGGAGGCGGATAGAAAACCAGTATATTCATTCCTCGGATCACCCATCTGCAATATAATATTTAAAAAGATTTAAATTCTATACACAATAAAAACATTTACTAATACATTTAAATGTAAAAACTAATATTTTTAACTTAAATCTTAAATTCCATACGTAAACTAATATTGTCCACCTAAATATCTAAAAATTACACGAATTTATTCTATACATAAATCTATTCTAACCATTCTAAAATAAATATATAAATTTAAATTAAAAAAAAATTATTACCTTGTATTGTAGAGAGAGAAACGTTTAGAGAGAAGGTGGAGAGGATGGTTGTGAGGAGAAAGCAACGAGAATTCACTGGTTATATAGAATTTTATGGTGTCGCAGTTTAGTCGCAAATCCGTCGCAAAAAGGCACCGAATTTCCACCCAAATAGTAAATTTTGACCAGATTTGCGAGGCATTTACGACATCACATGGCAAATGTCTCGCAAATATGGTCAAAAATTTACCACGTGGCAAACATGCAAAGTGAATTTTTTGTTTCACCGACAAGGTTTGCGAGGCATTTGCGACGCCACGTGGCAAATGTCTCGCAAAGTTGGTCAAATTTTCAACACGCGGCAAAAGAAAATAACTTAATTATTTGTCTTGCCGCCAAGTTTTGCGAGGCATTTGCCATGTGGCATCGCAAATGCCTCGCAAACCTTGTCGGTAAAACAAAAAATTCACTTTGGATGTTTGTCGAATTTTGCGAGGCATTTGCGACTAAACCAATCAAACAATAAACAAATAGTATTTAGGGTTAAGGGTTTAGGGTAAACTCATAGGTCATACATATAAATATGCTATAAATATACATTAGGTTTTGGGTTTACGGTTTTGGGTAATTATATATATGATTCGACAATCGGTCGTAAAGTAATCGATTCACCATGTATGAAGTATATACAGTTACATAATTAATCTCTACAGGTTTAACCAAAATGTAGATGATGTCCGAGAAATTAAAAAAATCTATATATGTAACAATATATGAACACTTATATCTTTAGTGTTTAGGGTATAATTAGTGTTTACGGTCTAATTAGGGTTTAGATAGGTACACAATAATTCCCTCTAGATAAGTACGCAGCACAAGCCCCTGAACCAGTCAACAAGCATACACTGCTCGCGAAGCAACTGAGAAGGATAGGTGGTATGTAGTTCGATGCGCGAGCACAGAGCCTACAAACACTAGCTATCCAATCACCACTCATACGACGAACGTTCAATTAACCCGATAACATCAATCTTTCTAACGGCTTACTAAAACAAAAGAACACTATACATAATTTCTTCAAAAGCTTACTAAAACACACGATACTACAAACTACTCATCATCATCAGGATCGGAAAACATAAGTTTGTCCATTTTCATCTTCTTCGTCATCATCGTCAACTTCATCCCTTTCATCAAACTCGTCGGACTCCGCTTGACCATCGGACTCCTCACATACGACTTCAAGTCCCTATAAAGCGGTTCAATTCTAGTCATACTATTGCTTGAATCGGCGGGGATGGAAACTTCTTCTGTCCTTCAGGTTGAACGGGCGGTAGTTTTCGCCACATCAGTAAGCGGCGTGTTGATTCGAGACGAGCGTGGGGAGTAGAAGTCAATCTTTTACGTAAGTAAAACCCTTACAGACGCTGAGACAAGGTACTCGCAGATGGAGAAATTGGCACTATCCATAGTTATGTCGGCAAGAAAGCTAAGGCCATACTTCCAGTCTCACTCAATCGTCGTCCTGAGCACCTTCCCGATAAGGTCTGTTCTGCACAGCCCGAGTCAGTCAGGGAGGCTAGTAAACTGGGCAATAGAACTGAGCGAATATGACATTGAATATCGCGGACGAACGTGCGCAAAATCCCAAGTCCTGACTGATTTTCTTATCGAACTACCTGAAGAAGTCATTGGCGATGAAATGCAAAGCCAGCTCTGGAAACTCCACGTCGATGGCTCATCCTCCAAAAACGGCTCGGGGGTAGGGATACGACTAACTTCTCCGATCGGCGAACTACTAGAACAATCTTTCCGCCTTGGTTTCCCCGCATCCAACAATGAAGCAGAGTATGAAGCCTTGATTGCCGGGATGAAACTTGCTAGTGGCCTAAAAATCGAGCAACTCCATGCATTTGCGACTCCCAACTAGTCGCAAATCAGTTCAGCGGCGAATATGCAGCAAAGGATGATCGAATGGAAGCTTACTTGAAGATCGTCAAAGAATTGGTTGCGCAATTCAAAGAATTCATCCTTACACGCATCCCACGAGGAGAGAATACTTCGGCTGATGCACTTGCATCAACTTCTGATCCAGATTTAAAGAGAATCATCCCGGTAGAATTCATCCAGCACCAAAGCATCAATCCGACCGGTGCAGTCAATATCGTAACCCGTTCCCAAGCAGCTAAACAAGCAACAGAAGTCATAACCAGGCCAGAGGAGATAGATGAAATGCACAAGGAATTGGAAAATCTGCCGTCCGCCGAGCCGGAAACAGCCCCAATGGAGGAAGACGATCTTAAAGAGTCACCAACCATCGAAAGCAGCAACGGCCCTGTCATCAAACCAGACGAAGAAGAAAACAAAATCAACGATGAAGCAGAGTATGGCTGCGACAAGGAATGGCTCAGCGCAATCCGAGGATACATATATGACGGAATCTTACCAACTGAAAAGTGGGCAGCTCGTAAGCTTCGAGCCCAGGCAGCACGTTACGTTTTACTCGATGGAAACGTCTTCAAATGGAGATTCTCGGAACTATTGCTAAACTGCGTGGAAGGAAAGGACGCAAGGAGGATTATGGAGGAAGTTCACAACGGTTCGTGTGGCAATCACTCTGGAGGAAGAGCCCTAGCAATAAAAATCAAACGCCACGGTTATTATTGGCCAACAATAATCAAAGATTGCAAGGTGTTTTCAGCCAAATGCGAGAAATGTGCACCAATGATTCACTAACCAACGGAAGTGCTCTCATCAATCTCATCACCATATCTTTTCATGCGATGGTCTATGGACATTGTCGGGCCACTGCATCCATCAAAATAGAAATGTTTCCTTCTGGTTTTGACGGACTATTTCTCAAAATGGGTCGAAGCCGACTCCTATGCTAACATTAAAGATGCACAAGTGGAGGCCTTTGTCTAGAAAAATATCATATGCCGACATGGAGTACCATACAAGATCGTGACAGATAATGGCTCGCAGTTCATCTCAAATCGTTTTGAAGGTTTCTGCGAGAAATAGAAAATCAGACTCAGCAAGTCTACTCCAAGATATCCACAAGGGAACGGACAGGCCGAAGCAATCAACAAAACAATCCTCGATGGCTTGAAGAAGCGCCGTGATGAGAAAAGGGGACGCTGGGCTGAAGAACTGGAGGGAGTACTTTGGTCTCACCGCACCACCCCAAGACGAGCAATGGGAGAAACCCCATTCGCCCTCGTATATGGAACAGAGTGTGTCATCCCACCGGAGATACATTTTCCAGGAATTCGCCGGAGACTATTACCAGAACAAGAAGGGCTCAATCTCCTATTGATGTTTGACGAACTGGACTTTATCAACGAAAGAAGGGACCAAGCCTTGATCAGGATCCAGAACTACCAGAATGCAGCCGCAAAATACTACAATTCCAATGTTCGAGAACGAAAATTCTACGAAGGAGATTTGGTCTTGCGGAAGGTTTTTCAGAATACCGCGAAAATGAATGCCGGCAAACTGGGAGCATATTGGGAAGGACCCTACAAGATCACCGAAGTAGTCATGGAACGCAATGCATCTCAAAAAGTATTATCACTAAGCTGCTTTACATGAACTAAGGGGCGACTTGATCCCTGCAAAGGGTACGTAGGCAGCTCATCTTCGGACGGGTTCAGTTGCCCCCCCTCCTTTCAAAGGGCGGGGGAGGGGGAGTGGGTACGTATACGCATACTCGTATACTCCCATATTTGTAACAGATTCTACGATCTATCAAAGCTTTGCTTTTAAACACAGTTTTCATCTAAACATACTTCAAGGATCACTAAGTCTTAACAAAATAGACATATTCGAGCAAATCAAGCTACAATGGGCATTACGCCACATTTCCATTACTGTGGGCCACAGTAATGAAATCTTGTATCCATCTTGGATCTACACTATCACATCCGTCTCAGGAATAAAAGCGCGCTATACAACTACTTTGTTCATTGTCAGAGCGGATATATTTATGGTAACGTGTCCGTAAACCGAAATATTCATCCTAAACTATACAAGCATATGTTCATTATCGGAGCGAGTACATTTATGGTAATGAACCCGTAAACCGGAATGTTCAAGAACTAAACTATGAAAACTTATGATCAACTTCAGAGCACGGAAGTTTACGGTAACATATCTGTACGTCGAATTGGTCATCTCAAACATAACTACTATACAAATTCGGTCCTAGAACCATTCATCTAAAAACAGCTACATCTTATCATTCGGACTCGTCATCAAACGGGATAAGCATACTTCATATGTCCTTGCAAACATGTTTTATCAAAACACAAGGCACTCTCTTATAAAACCAAGTAATAAAAAGAAGATATTAAGTTCATGAAACTACTTGGATAAAGCCGTCCAGGCGTTAACAAAATGAAAAAGAGTTCTAAAACTAGACAAAGAGCAGAGGATCATAATCCTCTGTTATCTCATGGGTTGTGACCACCCTCTGCTCCGACTCCACCGTTCGCTCAGCTGTATCACTTCCCGGCATTTTGTCCTCCTCGAGCAACGCCTCAGCAAACTCTGCAATTTTTTCCTCTAGAGCGACCCCAAGAGCTTTCGCAGAAGGTGGTTCTGGGACTGTCTCCTCAGCAATCTCCACTGAACTAAGCTCAGTCAAACCAGGCGTTCCCTTGTTAGAGCCGAAAAAATCCTGGATCCCAACGCTTGCAGCGGCAGTTTCCATGGGTTTGCCATCGTTAAGCTCCTTTAGTATATCAGAACGGACTGGAGATAATCTAAGGATTCCTCTCATTTCTGCCACGAGTTGAGCGAATGCCTCGTGAGCTCCCACCAAATCCTCTTTCTGCCCAGCTAGACTCCATGCCTCGGCATCGAGAGAGGGCGATTCGTCGCCTTGGAGCAGCCCAATGAATTGGAGATTGCCTTCAATCTGGGCAAGGTCAAGCATGTTCTCCTTTGGCTCACCGTCAATCTGGCCAAGAAGCTTTTCGGCTCGGAAAACTTTGCCTTCGAGCATCATCATGGTCTCGTGTTTGGCCTCTAGAATAGCTTGCTCGACCTTACTCTCAAGAAGCTCGTTCGCAGCTTCTAGCTGCCTTGTCAAGCTAGCTATATAAGCATCCCGCCTCACTTTGCCTGACTCCAGCCGCATGATACGCTCGTCGGCTTCTTTGATGTGCTTTCTACTCCCTTCTGCATCAGCTTCAAGGTCCTTGATCCTCTTGACGGCTCTAACCTGTTCATCAGCCTGGTTTGCCTCGGTTTCTTTGAGCTTCCCATCCAGCTCAATGGCTTTTCGCCTAGCATCTTTGACCTTCTCGCGATCCCTACGGGCATCAGATTCGTATCCCATTACCATCCTGTTAAGATGGGATATGAACTGCACAACAATAGGAAATACTGTTAAATAAGCTTAAATGGATCGGGTAACGAAAATGAAACAAATAAACATCACATACCTTGACGTCCCGAAGCGACATCTCACTATAGGCCTTGTCCCTAAGCAGAGTGTCGGATGGCGAAAACGATCACCTGGACAGGTGATCTTCGAGAAGATAGCCGCAGACGCTGAGGCATCATTGTAAGCCCCTTCAGCGTTTATCGGAGCGGTATAGAGAGGGATTTCTTTGGGGATAGCTCGAGACAATTCAGTACGTCGCAGTCACTTCGAGGCTTCTCCCTTGTCATCTACTGACTGGCGTTTTTTACTCGTGGCTTTCTTCTCCTTCGCCTTCCCTTTGCCCTTATCTTTATGTGGCAGTATTTGAGAATCAGCTGGATGAAGCCCCACGATGACTCCTCTAGGAGCCAAAGAGAAAGGAGTCAGTTCAAAAAGATTTTTAGTAGGAGTCGGTTCGGGGACAATGGCGGGGGCAGATTGAGGGTTCGGGGGACGAGATTGATTTAACACCTTAGCCTGCTTTGCTCTCTCCTTAGCTTCTGCCTCTGCCTTGGCTTTCGCAGCAGCTCGATCTCTGAAGGTAGGTATTCCGATGGTATCTCTTGAAGAATGAAAAGGAGATGATTGCTCAACTGATTATCCTTCAGAAAGGGCTCGGGCTCTCTCCACTCATCGAAGGTTGAAATCTCTGGACCAGTTACACTTGCGAGCTGAAAGTGCTTCGTGAACCTCAGACAGATCAGGAGGCAATGAAAGACGAAGATGACGAACTGCAAAAACAAAAATATTTATGCAAGGTCAGAAAACCCTAAAAAAGAAAATTGCTAAATAATGGAAACCCGAGCCGTGGCCCAAGTCGAGCAACGGATCGGCTACCAATTTCTCCCCAGTCAGACTTGACAAATTGAAGGCACCTCTGACCCACCGACGCTACGGAGATAGGGACAAAAAAGAAGTAGTCTTCCCAACTGTCGTCTTTCGACGGGAAACCTCTTATAACATTTCTCCTGGCTTTACCCGACACATAATACTTCAGCTCTCTCTTGTTACGACGCCTGAACTCCAGGAAGTGTGTCAGGTGTTCGACGCCAACTTCTACATCGCACTCATTAGAATACCAATCATATGCCTAATTCCCCGAACATTGATTTGAGAAATAGCCAAGTTGTACTTCCAAAGAAACTGTAGAATAACTTTAGGGATCGGGAACCACAATAGGCAGCGGTAGAAGAAGCTTTCATAGAGAGTGAAATGGTTAGGGGGAGGATTGCTAGCTCGGTCTGATGGCGAAGGAAGAACAAAATCGACTTCCTCCGAAATGCCAAACCTATGCCTAAGGGCTGATAACGAATCCAGGGTTGAAAGGGTTGAACAAGGTGGATCGGGTCGCTTCTTGGTTTTCTTCTTCCTTTGGGTTTGACGGTTAAGACCCATCAAACTCTTTAATTCCTGTCTGGCCACAATTGGATCAAAGAACCAATCCTCTGGTTCAACTTTTGGCAGATCGGGATCCATTACATCAGTAAAAGGGTTCGCCACCTCGTCGAATGGAGAATCGTGAAGTTGAGGCACTTCAAATCTCAAAAGATTTCCGGAATTGCTGCAAAATCCCGAGGATTCAGAGTGCACCATTTTTCTGCCAAGGAGAGAGGGTCCTACCCCCGAACCACTCGGATCATCCAGATCCTCTGAAACATGTGCGCCAGAAGAATCTTCCCGACTATAGCTTTGGGCGAGAAATGGATTAGGAGAGAAAGATGGTTCGGGAAGCGGAGACTGTCCTAAAATGCCAAACAAGTGAGTATACGGATCGGGAGACGTAGAAATAGAAGACTGAGACATCCTTTTGAATTTGAAGACGGATCCGGGTCTTTGGAAGATACGAACAGATCGGGATCCCTAACAGCTTGCGAAAGAGAATCTAGAGTTTCTAAGATTCAGAAGACGGATCGGGGCTCTCAGCAGCCTATCAAAACAGATCAAAGCCTTTAAGAAATTGAAGAACAAGTTGAAGATCCTTTAAGAAGAGTGAGTCAATCCAAATCTCCAAGCAAACTGTCGGAAAAGTCGAAGACAGCGATGGAGCCAGTTGAAGATGGATCAGGAAATTCAAGCGGATCGGCGGCGAAGGAAGAACAACGGAGTTTCGACTTAAAAATAACCTAAGCAAAAAAAAATTTAGAGAGAAAAAGAAGAGAGAGGCTACCTGCTTTGAAGAGTTTTCTGAGAAGTGAAGTAGTGAAGAAATGAGAAGTATCGCGAATTATATAGGCAAATGGTGACGTCATTCGCCTCGGGAATCAGCAAAAATGCTTGCACTCCCCGATAAAGGTATAAGGGCAATGAATCCCCGAGCTGAATTTATGTAACATGGTAATACCCCAAAGAGATGGTTCGGGATTGTCCGCGAGTCACGCTTCGGGATCGCCATCAAGAAGACAGTTCGGGTAAACCAGGAGAATCATTGATCTCAGACTCGACCACTTACAGCCCGGCAGTAACATCACTGATACTACCAAGCTGGGGGCTAACTGTTGGGGTCAGATTCCACCTCTTGAGAATCAACGATTGAAAAATAGCTAGGTATGAAAAAACACTAGCAGCTGGATCCCTAACTATGGATCGGGATCCCTAACCGTGAAGGAGTTGGATCGGGATCCCAACTGTAAAGGAGGAATTGGATCGGGATCCCTAACCGTGAAGGAGTTGGATCGGGTCCCCTAACCGTGAGGAAGGTTGGGTCGTGTACCCCGATCCGTGACGAAGCAGGTGGATCGGGGGTCACGACCCACGGTGAAGAAGCTGGGTCGTGTACCCTGAACCGTGATAAAACAGGTGGATCGGGGGTCACGATCCACAGTGAAGAAACTGGGTCGTGTACCCCGATTCGTGACAAAAACAGGTGGATCGGGGTCACGATCCACGGTGAAGAAGCTGGGTCGTGTACCCCGATCCGTGAAAAAGCCGGTGGATCGGGGGTCACGACCCACGATGAAGAAGCGGGGTCGTGTACCTCGATCCATGACGAAGCAGGTGGATTGGGGGTCACGACCCACGGTGAAGAAGCTGGGTCGTGTACCCCGATCCGTGACAAAGCAGGTGGATCGGGGGGTCATGACCCACGGTGAAGATGCTGGATCGTGTACCTCGAATCGTGACAAAGTAGGTGGATCGGAGGTCACGATCCACGGTGAAGAAGCTGGGTCGTGTACCCCAATATGTGACAAAACAGGTGGAACGGGGGTCATGACCCACGGTGAAGAAGCTGGGTTGTGTACCCCGATCCGTGACAAAGCAGGTGGATTGGGGGGGGGGGGGGGGTCACGACCCACGGTGAAGGAGCTGGGTCGTGTACCCCGATCCATGACAAAACAGGTGGATCGGGGGTCACGACCCACGGTGAAGAAGCTGGGTCGTGTACCCCGATCCGTGACAAAACAGGTGGATCGGGGGGTCACGACCCACGGTGAAGAAGCTGGGTCGTGTACCTCGATCCGTGACAAAGCAGGTGGATCGGGGGGGTCACGACCCACGGTGAAGGAGCTGGGTTGTGTATCCCGATCCGTGACAAAATAGGTGGATCGGGGGTCACGACCCACGGTGAAGGAGCTGGGTCGTTGATACAATGAGTTTTAACCCTAAATATCACTGCAAGTGCACAGCAAACGGAGTAGTAATTAGGGATCGAATCCACGAGAACCAAGTGAAACACTACGAATTCTTTTGAATGAAATTAAGCTAAGATGGTAAAAATAATGTTGATTGAAATAACAAATGTAAATAGCGATTTAAACGATGTGAAATCTATTAAAATAAGCGTTAAGTCTAGGGCGTTTCGCAGGAATTCAGAGATCATGAACCAGACAATTATTCAGGGAACGATAGAACGTAGTCTCAACTCAAACAAGAATGTATAATCAATCCACTTTCGTGGTCTCAACTACTTTATCTAGCAACCTAAGAATCTAAACTGTCGTTTGATCTTAAAATTCTAAACAAGCATTAACGAACAGGTTTGATATGTTCACAAATTGCCTTAACATCAGCTTTCGTTGGTTAAGGACAATTTGCTCACCTATGTTTTATCAAGCAATCTATAGCACTTTTGATGGATAGATTAAACCCTAAATCAGAGATTAAGTGATCAATTTAATCTAAGCAATAAGAATGACAATAGCTGAAGACGATAATAATCCCTATCTATGTATGATTCAATGATTCATAAACTCCGTTGAAAACCCTAAACTCAACTAAGGATCTACTCAGACATGGAAAGAATCAAAGCAATCGAAGAAGAAGAAAAACTCATGATAAAATAAAATAGGGTTCAGAAATCTTCTCAACGATTGAAGAGTCGGAAATTCGTCTCCCACGGCTTACAGAATTGCAGAAAACTAAAAATCTCAAAGTATGAAAGAGTATGAAAAAGCTTAGCCTAAACAATGGCTTAGACTCGAATATATATCTAAGTCAAAACGTTCGAGAGAAAAACGGCAAAACCCTCTGAAAATAGGAAATTAAAAATTTCCTTTTTCTCGTCGAAAAGTAGCTTGGATCGATCGATCCATGATTGGATCGATCGATCTGATGTTGGCACGATCGATCTGATCTTCTCATGTCGATCCAAAAGGTCCGGGTATCTTGGATCGATCGATCTAGACTTGGATCGATCGATCCAGTCTAGATCGATCGATCTGGTCTCATCAGGTCGATCCTAAATGTATACGGTGTTTTGGCTGGAGCGTTGGATCGATCGATCCATATGTGGATCGATTGATCTGAGTCTTTTTCCGCCGCTTTGCTCTAATCCTTACTCCTTATGCCTCTTTTCTCATCGAAACATGTTCTGGCCCTGAAATGACACTAAAACCATAGAAACGACTCGAAAAACCGTTAAAAACATATGTTAGAGTGGGTAAAAACGCAATACATCAGTCGTGTACCCCGATCCGTGACAAAACAGGTGGATCGGGGGTCACGACCCATAGTACGGCACCGTGAACCATGATGTCACCCGAGCCGTGAACCATGGTGTCACCCGAGCCGTGAACCATGGTGTCACCCGAGCCGTGAACCATGGTGTCACCCGAACCGTGAACCATGGTGTCACTCAAGCCAAGGTTCGATAACAGGAAATTTGGGCCGAGACAACGAGCCCACGGATTCAAGCCCACAAAAGAGATATGACAAGGTTAAAGCCCATGAATCAAAGTCCATGACAGTGGCAAGCTTTACTAAAAGGAAATCCCGAGAAATTAGGAAATCTTCCTTATCTCTTTAGACATTAACTTAGCCGACTTAAACTTGTATATATACTCATGTAAACCCTCAGAAAAGGGGATCCACAATTTACCTAGCAAAAACCCTGTACTTTTGCTCTCATACAAAAAGCTTTCTAAGCAGCTTAATAAAATACCATCTTTGGATCTTTGTTCGTGTTTTTTGGGTGGTTTTTATTCAGAAGTTTTAGATTTCTCTAAAAGACTCGACGAATTCAATTGGCGTGGATTTATACTCCCACACAAAACATCTTAATATATATTACATATGTTTTCTATGGTAAAGTTTGTTTAAGTTTATTTTTTTTCAAAATTTAGTTAATTAGTTTTAATTTAGGGTTTAATCTTCGCATATACTACATGAAATAGAAAAATATTGATTGGTTAATCACGTGGACTACTTATATGGTTCTAAATTGTTAGGATTTAGGGTATAACTTTGTGACTCAAAAATAATGTCACAAAATGTCATTAATTTGTGACTACTTTGCTACTACCGTCCAAATTTGCTACATCTTAATTTGAACTATTTTGCTAAAAAATTTCTAAAAATGTTGAGATGTTGCTGAAATTTTAGGCGGGTGTTTTATCCCCTCCCCCCCGAACACAAATTAATTTGAGACCAACTTGGGACCTCTTACTTAGTTTTTGCCAAAAAATAGTCTTTCTAACAATACTCTAGGTCGAAAACCAAGGCCATCAAAAAACTCTCGGCTTTGAGAGGCTATTCTCTCCCAAATTAACCCTAGCGCCGCTCATCATTTTTCTCCGATCTCCCTTTCCGGTGTACACTGATTCACACCGCCGCCAGAAAAGGGAACCTCTTCCTTTGTGCTTCTTTTTTCTCTTTATCGGTTATCGGATCTCGTGTTTCTAGGGTCCGATCCGGTGTTGAGTTTTAGATCTGATTCGCTTTGGGGTTTGATGTTGGTGCTTCTCCTCTGACCTGGGTTCAGATTTGGGTCATGGATCTTCCTATGTAGCTGCCTGTGGACGGTGGCTAATGGTCGGGTTTAGTGGCCGGTTCATTTCTGAATATTGGTGGCGTTGCTCTCTCTCCTCCATACCTCACCGTGTATTTCGGGTTCTGAGGATGGTTTCAGGGTCTTCAAGATGGAGCTTCTGGGTCTGAGCTGTGGTTTATGGACTGCCATAGCATGGGTCCTCGTCCTAAAGGTCCTCCTTCTCTCTGGCTTGATGATTGTCTCTCAGTTTAATTGGATTGATTAAAATCCTTAATTATCTTGAAATTGGTTTCATATGTAGCATGATCTCTTTACAAAGAGCAAAGAAGGTGGTGTTGATGTGATTCAAACTTATGTGTTTTGGTTAGTTTACTTTCTTCTATGTTTGTACAACAACAACTTATCGAGAATCAGGTTCAACTACTCACACGGCTTGGTTAATTAGATACATTAGAGAATTATGATGTGCCCTCTTTTGTGGAGATCCTAAAAGTATCCACACATACTTTTATGCTCTCTTCCTTTGTTCATTTATGCTAAGTTGGAATAGCTGTCAAACAAGGTTTAGATATCCAATCTCTATGCGTGTGATTGTTGGTTTCGGTGAGAATAGGGAATATAGGATAATGATATTTGTTGAACAAGGCAATTATGCATGTGGCTTCAAAATACCTTGCTTTGGATCGGCCTGATTGCTCTCAAATCTTTCTTGCTTTTGGTATTAAAGTACAATATTTTCATTTTTGTTGCTTATTGCTGAACCTCAGCTTGAGAGTGTTGTTGTATTATCTTTTCTTACTCCTCTTTTTGTATGTAAGCCAATGGTGTGCAACACATTTAAACATGTATGTAATGTCGATGGAGGAGTCTCAAGAGTAAGAGCATTCCAAAATTTTCTTTCAGGTTAGTGATGCTTGATGGTTCTGTAAGTACAAGTCCATCTCAACTAATGGTTTCTGGGGCACTGAGTTTTTCAATCAATGTTCACTACAAGAAAACATGCTCATTTGCGAGGAGAATTTACGACCACGTTATGAGGTCGCAAATTTGCGAGGCGTTTGCTACGACTTTGCGATTGGGGTCGCAAATTAGTCGCAAATTTGCGTGGAGAAATTGCGTCTCAAATTAGTCGCAAATACCCGCAAATTTGCGACGAAAAGAAAGGTCGTAGCAAAGACATTGCAAATTTGCGAGGCAGTTGCGTCGAAAGATATTTTCTAGGTTTTGCGACTGATTTGCGAGGATTTTTAGCAAGTAGGGACATACGTTTTCTATGCTTTTCAACAGCTTTTTATTTCTGAAATTTTGGTCGCAAATGGATAGCAAATTAGTAGCAAAGGTCTTGCAAATATTTTGTCCTAGCAAATTAGTAACAAATGTTGGTCGCAAATCAATAGCAAAAATGGCTGATCCTCTATAAATAGCAAGCTATGGGAGAGACGAAAATCATATCACAAACATCTCAAATCTACTCACAAAAATATTTTATTCCGCAAAAACACAAATCCGATATTTTTTGTGGAGAGGTTGATAATCGATCATGTCTTGGCAACATGAGATATACACAGTTCGGACATGGATGTACAACCGCCAAGATCCAGATACCGGTGAAGTGATGAGAAAATTTAGAGATGGTCTTGATCAATTTTTAACCCACGCGATAAATCAGTCATTTGCGGGAGACAACGGTAACAAGATTTTCTGTCCTTGTGTTAAGTGCGAGAACATTGATCATCATGATCCAAACACTGTTTGGAAGCATTTATGTGTTTGAACATTTCTATCCATGTTTTAGCCACAAAGACTAAGTTTCCAGTGTATTACTAGTAGTTTTAACATTCTGTTTCGTTTTCTTTTACTTTTGCCTTTTAAATGTCGAAAAATATACAATATATATATATATATATATATATATATATATATTTGAAAACTAAAGTCTCAAAAAAATTGCAAATTTGTGACTGATTTAGGACACTAATATTAAAGAAACCAACAAAAGAGTGGCATTTTAGTTGTTAATAAGTGACTCTTTAACGACTACTTTGCGACTACCCAGGTTAATTAGCCTCTACAATATTAGTCGTCAAAACGTCGCAAAAGTATCGTCACAAATCGGTCTCTAATGCACGACAACATAATGCAGTCGTATAATAGTCGCAAAAATTTGCTCGTCCCTCTTTGGTCGTTAATATACAATTACTTTCTTTCGTCTCAAAGTGGTCGTACTAATACGACTAAGAGTGTCATCACAAATCAATCTCTAATGCACAACAACATAACACAGTCGTATAATAGTCGCAAATATTAGCTCGTCCCTCTTTAGTCATTAATATACGACTATCCTTTTTCGTCTTAAAGTAGTCGTACTTATACGACTACATTATATGGTCACAATTTAGTCCCTAATAGGCGACTACTTTGCGACCAACATTTTGCGACTACTTATTTTAGTCCCTAAGTAGTCGCAAATTTCGTTTTCGCGACCATTTTGTGACTTTCCTGGTAGTCGCTCATGTGCTGTTTTCTTGTAGTGTAACTATTATGTTTGGTTTCCGCATGGGGATGATTTTGTTGTTAATGTTTCGGGTAGTTCAAGTATGAGTTATCATGGCAATCAAGATTGCGCTAGTAATTTTGATAATAACTATGATTAGCATGCTCATCACCAAGCTTATAATGAATATGGATATGGTAATAGTGATGGGAATAGATTTCATGACATGGTTACTGATCCATTTCATGAAACTACTACCTCTTTCAATGATAATACTTTCGAAGAACCAAACTCGATTGCTAAAAAGTTTTACGATATATTAGATGCTGCTAATGAACCCATTTACGAAGGATGTAGAGAAGGGCTTTCAAAATTGTCACTATCTTCTAGGATGATGACAATTAAAAGCAAAGATAATGTTAGTGAAAATTGCATGGATAAATGGACTGCATTGTTTAACGAGTATTCACCGAAGGGTAATAACTCGGCAGAGAGTTACTATGAAATACAGAAACTAGTCGCGAGTCTTGGTTTACCGTTTGAGATAATTGACGTCTGCATTGATAATTGTATGATTTTCTGGAAAGATGATGTTAAGTTGCAGGAATGTCATTTTTGCGAAAAATCGAGATATAAAGAGACATGTGGCCGCACGAGGGTGTCGTTCTAGCGTATGTGGTATCTTCCGATAACAGATAGATTGAAGCGATTATACCAATCGGAGTAGACAGTTGGGGCATTGAGGTGGCACGCAAAACACTTTAGTGAGGAAGGGGTGATCTATCATCCATCAGATGCGAAGGCGTGGAAACACTTTAACATGGTACATTCGGACTTTACCGAAGAACATAGAAATGTTTATTCGGGTCTTTGCACTGATGGCTTTAGTCCGTTTGGTATGTCTTGTCGGTAATACTCGTTGTGACCAGTCATAGTAACGCCTTATAATTTACCTCCGGATATGTGCATGCATCGAGAATTTTTGTTCCTGAGCATTCTTGTTCCGGGCCCTAAGCATCCAGAAAGATATCTTGACATCTTCCTCTGATCCACGAATTACAGGAGTTATATCATGTCGGTGTACGAATGTTCGATTCATCAAACAACTCACGAAAAATTATCATGTCCTTATTGATCTGGATCAGACTGATGCATTTCAATTGACGAATGGACGTAAAACTTCCTGGTTTGATTGTCATCGTCGGTTTCTGCCATTGGATCATCCATATAAAAAAACAAGAAGTTTTTCAAGAAAAACAAAACCGTCAAAGTCCCCCCCCCCCCCCCCCCGTGTTTAGCTTTTAGGGGAACAGTTGGAAGCGCAAATAGATTTTTGCGGTACTGAACAAACTGCAAAAGTTGGGGGTAACTGGCACAGTGTCCCTGCTAATATGCTGGTGGATAAGGGCAGTATCATAACTGGCAAAAGAAGAGTATATTCTGGGAACTGTCGTAAATGATCATCTATTGAGGCACAATTTGGATGTCATGCACGTCAAGAAGAACTTTTTCGATAATATTATCCCCACGTTGTTGAATGTTTCGGGTAAAACGAAAGACAATCTGAAATCACGTTTGGATCTCCTTGGTATATCCGCAAGGCCTGAGTTGCACTTTACAAGTGATGGTAGGGCACCGATTCCTATTTTTCGGCTGTCATTGGATGCAAAGAATAGTTTGTTTAAGTGGGTTAAGGATGATGTCAAGTTCCTAGATGGATATGTGTCAACGTTCTAAAGGTGTGTCGAGCAAGGGCAAAAACTTTCTGGAATGAAGAGCCATGATTTTCATGCATTCATGCAATGACTACTGCCATTTGCATTGCAGGAGCTTCTACCAAATCACGTCCATGAGGCACTAACATGTATTATTCTTGTATATATTTGTAGTTTATTAACTCGTACGTGGTACATAATTTCAGGTACCGGGGCATTTTTAGAGACTTATGTGCTCGAACATTAACTACGGACGATATCTTGAAGTTGAAGTCAGACATCGCCCTTACTCTTTGCAACTTGGAGAAGATATTTCCTCCCTCATTTTTCAACGTGATGGAACATCAGTTACCGCATGAATTGGATCTTGGTGGACCAGTCCAATTTCGATGGATGTACCTATTCGAAAGATTCTTCAAACATCTGAAGATGAAAGCAAAAAATCTCTCAAAGATTGAGGGATAGATCGTGGCAGGAAGTTTGACCGAGGAGACATCTAATTTCTCAAGTTACTACTTTAGCCCAACCGTGAAAACAAAGAAAATAGGTCGTAAACGATACGACGATGGTGGGGTTGGGCGAACATATCCTGATGTGGGAGTACCCGATATATTCTCGGATGTAGGCCGAATGGGTGGTAAAGTAATTGCAACCGAGTTGTGTGATTACAAGCATTATCACGAGCGCATACATATATCTTGCTAAACTGTGACTACTTTCAACTGTATGAGAGATATAGTACAAAATGAGTCGTTTGATATATATACATATACAATTAATTATAATCATCCTTCATTACGTTGTGCACAGGATGCTCGAACAGCAAATACGGGAAGCATTTCCGGAACTTGACGACCAAGACGTGAGAACATACGTTGAACGTGATTTCGCAGGATGGATGAAAGAGAATGTAACTAACCATTCTTATATATATATCTGATATTAATTAATTACTAATCAACTAAATATTGCATTTGGCCATGTTGGTGACCAATAGGAGGACTCGGCTAGGAACTTGGCCTCTGTTGGTGCATGAGTTCGTGATGGGACCTATCGCAAATATAATAACCGCTAAGATGTATTGTACTCGCGGATTTATTTTCCATACATTTGCGCATGGACAACGAAGGGCCACTGCAAATTATGGTATCCATGTCCCAAACGATACCAACTTCTACGGTATCCTGAAAGAAATCGTAGAAGTCGAGTATGTTGGTATGATGAATCTTAAATGTGTCTTATTTCGATGTGATTTGGTTTGATCCAACTATTGGGGTTGACGTAAGATCAAGCAAATTCGGAATCGTGGATGTCCAGGGACACAGGAGTTAAATTGCCAAGTTCGAGCCGTTCATTTTAGCATCTCATGCGGAGCAAGTAGTTTTCATTCCTTACCCTCGTACTCAGATCCGACATGATCAGAATTGGTTGTCCGTTATTAAAGTTAATCGACGGGGTCGAATTCTTGTTCCCTTGCAACATATCATAGAAGGGCATGCATTTGTCGGTGGATCGTGAGATGAATCGGTAAAGTGCAGCTACCCTCTCGGTAAGTCTTTGCACTTCCCTTTTTGTCTTTGGTGAAGTCATATTGATGAGCGCGTCGATTTGCTTAGGATTAGCCTCAATGCCGCGGTGAGTTACTAGGTAACCAAGGAATTCCCCCGAGGTGACTGCGAATCTGTACTTGGCCGGGTTTAACTTTATGTTGTGAAAATTCAGCTGCGAGAAGCATTCCTTGAGATGAGTGACGTGATCCTGTTCTTTCAGCGACTTCACCAGCATGTCATCTATGTAAACCTCCATTGTCTTTTCGATGCAAAGATGTTTCATCGAATCCAAAGTTATAAGTTTTCAAGAAGTATATTATCTATTTAGTGTAACAACTACTAAAATCTATGTAGATACTTAAAACTACATATGTTCACAATTTTATTTTGTTGGTTTTTTCAAAATCACACGGATGAGTTGGTAAATAGAAGCAAATCAGTCACACCTTAATAGCATCGTCGCAAATTAGTTGCTCGTTAGTGGGTACTTAATTATGGTTTTGTGACTATCTATAAAAATAGGTGAAAATCTAAAAACCGATTTTGTGACTCATTTGGGACTTGCGGAGGCGAAAACCTTCACATCTAAATTTTGTTGGGATTTTTAAGGGATCGAAAACTTCTAAGTATTGATTGCAGAAATAGATCCAAAATGGTTTTTATTGCTGACAATGAAAGCTTTTTAGAATACAAGATTTGTTTGCAAAGAGTCTATTGTTTTGTCTTTTTTTTTTTGTTTCTCCCCTTCTTTCGAAGGCTCTCCTCTTCTTTTATAGACTTCAGATTAAACCGTCTTCGCGAGAATATTGGAGATTTTCCTTTTCCTCTTCGGACTAGTAATTTCCTTTTCCTCTTTGACCGCCTTCCGCCTTGGCTCTATTCGTTAGCGTGATCCAAATCATGAAGGCATCGCCTCGGCCCGACGGAAGGATATTTGCTTCGGCCCATAACTATGTTTGCCTCGGCAAACGCCTCCTGCTTCGGTACGTACTATTAGCTGCCTTGGTGTTTGCTATTGTTTGTTAATGCTCGTACCGTCTGCCTCCGCACGTGTTGTCAACTGTCTCGGCGCGTGCTGTAGTTCACCTCGGCACTTGTTGTCATTTGCCTCGGCGCGTGCTGTTTGCTACCTCGACCTGTTAACTGTTGATTTTTCCCGTGGTGGAAACTGACCCCAACAGTTAGCCCCCCAGCTTGTCAAATTTGTAGTGATTATGACAAGGTTAAGTTGCCGAGCCAAAAATCAACATGCCGAATATGAAACATGCTTGCCGAGCCGATGTTAGTACTGCGCTAGAGTTTAAGACACGGGAGTTTATGCTGATCCGGAGTTTAGACTGCTTCGGCCTGAACATAATAATTGAATCTTCTCGGGAATCAAGTACACATGTTGTTAGGTAATAATTTTTCGCAAGAATTCGAAACGTTTTCACTGGTTCCCAAGGTGCGTACACCCACGCGCCAAAACCCTATGTTCTTTTTTCTATAAATCGCGAAGCATTTTCTCATTTCCATTACTTCGCATCCTCAAATTTTCCAAAGGTAGAGCTCTCTCCTCTCTCTCTCTTATTTATTGGAGTTCCTTCGGCTCGCCGCCGTCGCTTTGCATTTTATGATCTATCTTCATTATCCTACAACAGTTTCTTTGAATTTGCCGATCAATCTTCATTGATTCGCCGCTCAAGCCTGTTATGTCTTCGTCTGAAGAATTGCGAGATTCTTTCGCCTCGGCTGATTTCCCTTGGGAGCTTGGTAGAAAAATGATCAGATCCCTGGAAGCAAGCGAGCCAGATGAAGAATCGATTTACGACGAGGTGAAATCCATAGAAAATTTTGATGAAGGAACTAGCGGCGAAGTTAACCTGGCGGCCGAGGACAGGGCCACTGAAGCTAATCTGGTCGACGAGAACAGGCTTTCCATCAAAGTTCCGCATCTTGTTGACGAGCCTGAGGCAGAATTGCCGCTTTTTAATGTAAAAGAGGAAATCGAACCCGTCCTTAACGAAGCCGAGGATGCCCATTTAGAGAGGCTTTTTACAAGTTATGAAGCTGGTCCTTCTAAGATTTCACCTCGCAAAAGGAGAGCTAAAAAGAAAAAGACCGATCCTCCTGGGTCTACTCTGTCGACCGAGGAATCCATGGCGCTACTTAGGCGATGTTTCGGGATCTCTAAGGAAGTCGATCTGATAGTGCCTCCTTCGTCAGGTCGTCCAGATAACCCCCCGCCGAACCATTTATGTCTGTATGAAAGCTTTTTCTATGAAAGCCTTCTTTGGATTCCAATCTCGGACCTCATAGTTCGATTTTTGAAAAAGCAAGGGTTGGCCCTTAACCAAATTACTCCGAGGGGGATGTGCCATTTGGTCGGGATTTTGGTGTTGAGTTTTGAGTGTGATGTCAAAGTGAAAGTTCGGCATCTGCAGCATTTGCTTGCATTTCGGAAAGTTCCCAGGTCCCAAACGTATTACATCTTGCTGAAGAAACGATGTAAGATAGTAGAAGGGTTTAAGAGCAAGGCCCACGACCAGGCGAGCCATTTCTTCTATATTCCGATAACTGACGCAGCGATTGCTGGGAATTGCCTCGAAAAACTCAAGACAAACTGGGAACCTATCGGTAGCTGTCCTTAGATTCCTCGGAATTTATTTCGTCTTTCCAGATTTCTAATTTTTTACTCTTTTTCTTATGCAGTGTATCACTTGTTTCCTACTTTTTCCGAGGACACTTATATCCTCAGAGATACTCTCCTCGGCGGAAAGACTCACTGGGAGAAACACTTCTCCCTAGCACGCGTAGAAAAAGCTATGGCTCATTTTGCTGGTGCCGACGTATCCACAAGCTTTGAACCTTCTCCCGAGCCTTGGTTGCATATTGTGGAGATAATGGATAAGAGAATGACGATTCGCGATAAGCAAGAGCTCAAGAAAAAGGAGCTTGAAATGGCTCAGTGTGCCAAGGGGGTCACTGTTCTCAAGGTTGCCGAGGTGACTTCTAATATTCAACCGGCTATCGTCAGTATGGTGCCGAATCAAGTTGCTGATGCCAACGACGAGGTAGCTTTTATTGCTGCTAACATCGAGGCACCTCAGGGTGGTTCTATGTTAGTACAAGATGGAGCCGACTCCACTCCCGCTCCCAGCCTACTTAAAGAAGCTAAGCTACCATCTCGGAAGCGTCCCACTCCATGTTCCAACAAGGAGAAAGGCATTGCTGACGAGAATGCCAAAAAGAAGAAAAGACGAGCGGATACTTCTAATCCTGCAGCAGTTTTGTTCAAACATGACGAGGCCAACCCTATTTATAACGATGCCGCTGCCTCCGCCTCTCTTATTTCTTCGATCAAATCCCCGGGCGACCGTTTCCCTCCGGTTGATACTCTCGCCGAAAGTACCCTTTATGCCGATATGTCTTTGCATGGCATCAAGATAATTGTTTTTGGGCATTGTCTTGGATCTTTTAGGTAAAGTTAGGGTATTGATCTGTTTTCTCTGGTTTTGTAGTTCATGCCGTCGATTAACAAGGTAGTCGCCAAATATGACAGAGTGGCGAAGAAAGACAAACGCCGTGCTGCCGAGGCGACAAAAGATGCTTTGGAGATGAAGGCCAAGTTTGATGATCTTGCCAACACTCATGTTGCTGAACTAGCATCGTCCTCGGACCAGATTAACGCCCTTGAAAAAGAAAAGGCATTTCTTAAAGGTGAGTTGGCCCGCATCGGAGATTTATGCGTTAGACAGGAGGCTACCAAGGCAAGAAAATCTGCCGAGATAGTGTCGTTAAAGAGGCAACTGGCGACGGCACATGCTTTGCACGAGGCTGAAATGAAAAAGGCTCTCAAGACCGCAAGGCAGGAGATGGCGGAGAGGTTCCAAGGAAAGCTTGATAAGATCTCCAAAAAGATCGAGGATTTATCGGCAGTCAAGGAGAAGGAACTGGATCTTGCACAAGTAGACAGCAATCTTCAGTTCATTAGTATTCTCAAGAAGGATGACGCGCCGACTCTGGACGATGAAGTGGCTAAGCTAGCTGGATGGAGGGCTGGTCTAGTTGGCGCCGACGACAAGTTTGAGAAGCTTCAGAAGGAGATCAAGGATGAGCTGATGGTGTCTCCGGGCTCGTCGGATTCGGTCAGTATGATGCTTTTCGGTGTACCGTTGGAGACTGCTGCGACCGCCGTTGGTGTACAGGATACCTTTGGGTATCTCCTTTGCCGAGGAGACCATAGATCCGACTTTCTCCTTGAACCCTCTCTAGACTTGTTTTTATATGTTGTAAGAACGAAATGCCTGGATGGCTTTATCCGTAGTATTAGTTTTAACTTTTTGGCTCGTTTTTGGTTATGTTTTGAGCCAATCGGTATTTCGTTAAGTTTGTTTTGACCAGTGTTTATGATAACTGGGTTTGTGAATATTTGCTTTGGTTTACGGACATATATTTTCATATATATATATATATGCACGTTTCATTAGCAGACAAGTATTTGTATAGTGCGCTGTAGAGTTTGTAATAGTAGAAAAATCCATAAAAGACTTGTAGATGTTCGTTATTGTGGCCAGCAACGAACGAAAGAATAAGAACGTAAAACCTAATTTGGTAAGGCTTAAGTTCTAAGGCGATCGGTATGCCGAAGTAAGGCGATAGGTTTGCCAAAGTGATTTTGCGATAGGTTTGCCGACGTGATTTTGCGATAGGTTTGCCAAAGTGATTTTGCGATAGGTTTGCCGAAGTGATTTTGCGATAGGGTTGCCGAAGTGATTTTGTGAGGCGATTCGTATGCCAAAATCCTCAATGGATGGACGTATGTGTATACGGACCCACTCCCCTTCGTTTTTAAAGAAGGGGGCAACTGAACCAATCCTAAAATGGGATGCCTACGTACCCCTTTCGGGGATCAAGTCGCCTCGTAATTCAAACAATGTTTTTTTTAGTGGTGATATTTTTTCAAATGCATCGCGTTCCAGGATCTTGGTATTGGGACTAATGCCATGTTGGCGAGCTCATATACGCCCGAGCGAACCACTTTTGAGATTTTGTAAGGACCTTCCGAGTTTGCACCTAGTTTCCCAGTGTTTTGTTCGGCTATATTCTGAAAAACTTTGCGGAGGACGAGATCACCTTCCTTGAATTTTCGACTGCGAACATTGGAGTTATAGTACTTGGCCGCGACTTGTTGGTAATTTTGAATTCAGATTAGTGCTTGGTCTCGTCATTCGTTTACCAAATCCAGTTCGTCAAGCAGCATTAAGTGGTTGAGTCCTTCTTGACCAGGAAGGAGATGGCGACGAATTCCGAGAAATTCGACTTCTGAAGGAATCACGCATTCGGTTCCATAAACAAGGGCGAATGGTGTTTCACCGGTAGCGTGTCGCAGAGTTGTACGATGAGACCATAGGACTCCTTCTAATTCATCGGCCCAACGACCCTTCTTTGCATCGAGTCTTTTCTTCAATCCGTCCAGGATTGTTTTGTTCGCTGATTCCGCTTGGCCATTACCTTGCGGATAACGCGGAGTGGATTTGCTGAGATGTATCTTCCATTTTTCGCAGAAAGCTTCAAAATGGATTGAAATAAACTGCGAGCCGTTGTCTGTAACGATTTCATATGGAATGCCATGTCTACAGATAATGTTTTTCCAGACGAAGTGTTCTACTTGAGCATCCTTGATGCTAGCGTAGGACTCCGCCTCGACCCACTTGGAGAAGTAGTCAGTTAGTACTAACAAGAATCTTTTCTGTTTAGATGGATGTGAAGGTCCTACGATGTCCATAGACCATCGCATAAAGGGATACGGTGATGAAATGGATGATAGCATCTCTGTCGGCTGGTGAATGGTTGGGGCGTGACGCTGACACTTTTTACATTTGGCAGAATACTTCTCACAATCTTTTGCCATGGTTGGCCACTAATACCTGTGACGTTTGATTTTGATTGCTAATATCCGTCCGCTAGAATGATTGCCGCACGGCCCTCGGCCCATCTGTTGGATGGTACCTCACCATCCATGATGTACACGCAAATTGCTCCCATCCATTCTCTGTCGCATCCGTGCTCTACTGTTCCTGATTGTCGATCGTCTGGATCTGCGGATTTGTCCGCAGGTTGAGGTTCCACCTCGAGACATTCTTCCATTATAGAATCAACTTCTTCGTGTATCGGGGCTGTTTCTTCCCACCTGTCTTTCCGCCTGAGATCGGGTTATTACGTTAACGGTGTTTTTAGAGATCGATACTCGGATGCTTGATGAGTTCAACTGGAATAATTCTTTGCAGGTCCGGGTCCGATGTTGATGCTAGGGCAACTTCTTGTTACCGTAAACTGTTTGAATTTCTTCACCATGTCTTGTATTACTTTTAGATAAATATCCATTCGTTCGTCCCTCGCAATGTACTCTCCATTAAACTGGTTGGCGACTAGCTGGGAATCACAATATGCTTGGATACTCTGAATTTTGATCCCGTTGGCAAATTTTAGACCGGCAATTAGAGCTTTATACTCATCTTCATTGTTAGATGTGTGAAATCCCAGGCGAAACAACTGTTCCAAAATTTCGCCAGTCGGGGATGTTAAGCGAGTTCCTACACCGGATCCTTTGCCTTGAGGACGAACCATCAACATGGAGTATCCAAACGGTATCTGATGCCATGCCGTCTCCCTCTTCGGAAGGTAATTCAATAAAAAAAAATCTGCTAGAATTTGTGACTTCGCGCAACTTCTGTTCCGGTACTCAATATCGTACTCGCTTAACTCAATTGCCTATCTTGCGAGCCTTCCAGATTGGCTCGGGCTATGTAAAATAGTCTGAAGAGGGAAAGTTGTTAAAACCACGATTGCATGCGATTGAAAATACGGCCTTAGTTTCGAGAAGACATAATGACGGCGAGGGCTAGTTTCTCGATATGCGGATATCCTGTTTTAGCATCTGTTAAAGTTTGGCTGACGTAGAAGATTGGTTTCTGTTTGCCTCGTTCGTCCCTGACGAGCACTCCACTGATCGCAGTCGAGGAAACCGCGTTGTATAAAAATAGGGTCTCTCCTTCCACTGGTTTGGTGAGGACAGGAGAACTTGCCAGGTAATATTTTAATTGTTTGAAGGCTTCCTCACATTTTTCTGTCAAGTCGAACTTCTTGTTTCCTCTTAGGGTATCGTAAAATGGCAGACATTTGTCGGTGGATCGAGAAATAAAATGGTTTAGTGCAGTGATGCGTCCTGTCAGTCGTTGAACTTCTCGCTTAGTCCTCGGCGAAGTCATATGTATCAGAGCATCGATTTGCTTCGGGTTTTATTCTATGCAAGGAATTCACCAGATTTTACCGCGAAGCGGCACTTCGTTGGATTGAGCTTCATGTTGTGTGCATTTAGCTGGTCAAAGCATTCCCTCAGGTGGGCGACGTGATCCTTCTCCTCGAGAGATTTTACCAACATGTCATCGATGTATACCTCCATTATTTTTCCGAGCTGTCGCGAGAACATCTTATTTACCAATCGTTGTTAAGTTGCTCTAGCGTTCTTGAGGCCGAATGGCATCACTTTGTAGCAGTATGTTCAGCGATCTGTTATGAACGCTGTCTTTTCTCTGTCCTCAGGATTCATCAACTAAAACCGTTTAGTCAAAAAAAAATTTGTTCAAAAGAAAAAAAAAAGTTGTGACTAAACGGTTTGATAATTTCTATTGTTCTGTTGACCAGAATATGCACTCTTTGTATTAACACCCGTGTGTTTCACTCACTTTCAGATCTAGTCACAGTTTAACAATGATTTGGCGAGAAAAAAACTATCCTTCTCATTCACGTTAAGAGTGTATATATACATAGGTTTGTGATGTCCTAATAGAATATTCTAAACTTTCTCTACAAGATACAATCCCAATAGAATAGGAAATATAACATAAGTAATATATATTTACATAATAGTCCCCAATACTCTCCCTCAAGTTGGAGCATGAAAGTCCTGAATGCCAACTTGTGAAGTAGATAAGCGAATTATGGATATTCAAGAGCTTTAGTAAGAATGTCTGCTATTTGATTTGATGTATGAACCTTTGAGGTAGCTATAACCCCCGCTTGGATATCATCTCGTATGAAATGATAATTAACCTCAACGTGCTTGGTTCGCTCATGGATAGAAACTGCGCAAGAACATGAACCACGTATGAGAGCTCGGGACGTATGACAATGAGATAAACCAATCGACAAACAAGACGTCGATATCTCTGCTGCCGATGTCGGCTTTGTTAAGGATCCATCGATGAATCCTATTTTCCTCTTTGTCCGCAAGGCATTCTTCTTTGTCCGCAAGGCATTCTGCACATGCGTGGACCATTCTTCATAGTTTTCTCCTCGTAATTGCACTGTTTTGATCATGTTTCTGAGTAAATCAAAAGGATGGAAGTAAAACGGTGACAAAGACAGCATCCGGTGTTGGTGATGTCATAATTCTTGTTTGATCACCACATCGTTGTTTGATTTTCTTCTCTCTCTTTTCTCTTTTTTTTTTTTAAATGTTCTAGATCTGATACGATAACAATGGTTTGGCGAGAAAAGTCTATCCTTCTCATTCATGTTAAGAGTGTATATATAGGTTTGTGATGCCCTAAGAAAATATTCTAAACCTCCTCTAAAAGATACAATCCCAATAGAATAAGAAATATAACATAAGTAATATATATTTACATAATAGTCCCCAATACTCCCCTTTAAGTTGGCGCATGAAGGTCCCGAATGCCAACTTGTGAAGTAGATAAGCGAATTGTGGATATCCAAGAGTTTTAGTAAGAATGTCTGCTAGTTGATTTGATGTATGAACCTTCGAGGTAGCTATAACCCCCGCTTGGATCTCATCTCGTACGAAATGACAATCAACTTCAACGTGCTTGGTTCACTCATGGAAAACCGGATTAACGGTGAAATATAGTGCAACCTTACTATCACAAAAGAGAGTAATGGGACCGTCATGGTCGATTCCAAAAAAGGACAAAAGTTCACGATCCCATTTTAACTCACTAGTCGTAAAACGCATGGCTCGATATTCCGCCTCGGCAGAAGATAGAGACACGGTTTGTTGCTTTTTGGTTTTCTAAGCGATCAGAGACTTACCAAGATGAACAACGTAACCCGTCTATGATCGTCTTGTAAGAGGGCACGCAGCCCAATCCGAGTCACAAAAAGCCGAAAGCTTAAGATCACTATCTACAGTGAATAAAAATCCTTGCTCGGGACATCCTTTAAGATATTGAACTACCCGAATAACCTTATTCCAATGTTTAGCATGCGGTCTATGTAGAAACTGCGCAAGAACATTAACCACGTATGAGAGCTCGGGACGTGTGACATTGAGATAAACCAATCGACCAACAAGACGTCGATATCTCTGCCGCCGATGTCGGCTTATAAGGATCCATCGATGAATCCTAGTTTCCTATTTGTCTGCAAGGCATTCTACACATGCTGGGACCATTCTTCATAGTTTTTTCCTCGTAATTGCACTGTGATCATGTTTCTAAGTCCATCAGAAAGATGGAGGTAAAACGGTGACAGAGACGCATCGATGTTGGTGCTGTCACAATTCTTGTTTGATCTTCTTCTCTTTTTTCTCTCTTTAAAAAAAAATGTTCTAACTCTGATACCATAATAATGGTTTGGCGAGAAAAGTCTATCCTTCTCATTCATGTTAAGAGTGTATATATACATATGTTTGTGATGTCCTAAGAAAATATTCTAAACCTCTTCTACAAGATAAAGATACAATCCCAATAGAATAAGAAATATAACATAACTAATATATATTTACACAATAGTCTTCAATACAGTTTAAATTTTGTTTCAAATTTCTTTAAGCTTTTAGAGAGATTGGCTTTCGAAATTTTAAATGTCAAAATTATTATACTAATTTTATCATATTTAAGTTTGATTTTTAAATCGGTTATTTTGGTTTGGTTTTATATCCGATATAGAACGAATTTTTTAATTGAGCACACTTGTTCATAAACCAAAAAAAAAAAAAAAAGAACAAGCTAATAAACGATGGAACGAAGCAACTGATACTTCCATCATTATTTTAGCGATGGATTAGTAACAACATTATAACTAACCGGACAATTAGGTCTTAAAATATTGTTAATTACTGGCGGAAAGAGAAATCGATAAATCCAATGCGAATGATAATCGATTTATGATTCATTTATCGAAAAAGGAAAGAAATGACTCCAAAACTTGGTTTCCGTAAGCGCAGATTTGCCGCATACTATACTAATGTGTTCGGAAGACCGGATATTTCTCCGTTTTGCTCAAAATTTCATTTAATAACCATTCAGATTTATTAATCAGGTGGTGACCTAATAGTAACACAGTAAAAAAATTATAGAAAAATACTCTGAACTCTCAAGATTTATAAAAAAACAATAGGTCTTTTTCTCAAATGAGAAAATATTTCAGGTTATTTTTGTTGTTGTCCGTTGACTTAGTTACGGTTTTCTTTTAGTCATGGCCTTTAATAGATGATATTAGGCCCATGGGCCCTAAAAGCCCATAGATATGTCATGTGTCACAGTCGCGTCATCGAGAGGCATCCATTTTCTCTGGTAGCTGTTTACTTCTTCTTCTTCTTCGTCTCCTGTGTTCGCATCTCTCTCTCTCTCTCGATAGTCGTCAATCGCCGATCTTGTTACTTCATTTTCCGGTGAGATTTTTCTTTTTCCGATCGGGTATATATCGTATACGAATCGGTGGATGTCTTCTTTCATTTTTGTTTTGCTGGATATATATACATTCGTTGGATCTGTATGTGTAGAGGCGAATTTTCTAGGGCTTAAGCATTTTTTGGATGTTCGTATATGTGTAATTGGATCAGTATATCATTTGTTGATTACTGTTTTAAGCTTTCTTCTATGTTTTCTTTGTTCAGAGAGTTGATTGGTACGAGCGTTCATCAAATGGTTGGAGGAGGAGTTATCCAGCAGCTTCTGAGGAGGAAACTTCAATCCCAATCAGTGGTGAGATTTTATCTCCCCTCAACATTTGGATTTTTTTTGTTCTCGTTTGTTTTTGCTTTCTATATATCTGGGATTTCAGCTTGGGATCTGTTTGAAGAGAAGAAGAATCGTAGGATGTTTTGTTAGTTTTTCTGGGTTCTGTGTGTACATTTCATTCTGGAGTTTCCATGGCGTATGACTTTTTGGAATATAAGATTTGGGGAATTTTCAGTCCATCTCTAGCTTTTTTGGGAAGGATAAGGAGGTAACTGTTGGTGAAAAAAATGAGGACATTTTGATTTGTGCTTACTGTTGTTCGGTTTTATCCCACAGGCAACTCCGGTCTTGTCATGGTTGTCTTCGAAGAAAGCTAATGAGGATGCTGGGTCTGCTGGTGTTAGAGCATTTGCTCTCATGGGTGCTGGTATTACAGGATTATTGAGTTTTTCTACAGTAGCATCTGCTGATGAAGCCGAACATGGCTTGGAGTGTCCAAACTACCCTTGGCCACATGATGGCATTCTCAGCTCATATGACCATGCTTCGTGAGTTTTCAAACTACACTTTGTCACAGATGTTCTACTTTTATAAATTGAGTTTCTACCCGCTTACCAGAAAGTTGGACAGTAACACAATATAGCAGGAAAATTGACAAAGTTAGAGACTTTCCTATTGTAACGTTTGGTGGTTGATTTAATAATGAGCAGGATCCGTCGTGGTCACCAAGTTTATCAGCAAGTCTGTGCATCTTGCCACTCGATGTCTCTGATCTCATACCGAGATTTGGTGGGGGTTGCCTACACAGAGGAAGAGGCAAAGGCAATGGCAGCCGAAATCGAGGTTGTTGATGGACCAAATGATGAGGGTGAGATGTTCACCCGACCCGGTAAACTCAGTGACCGGCTTCCTGAGCCATACTCTAATGAGTCAGCTGCAAGGTTCGCCAATGGAGGAGCGTATCCACCTGATCTAAGTCTTATAACTAAGGTTTGGTGCTCTTTCACTCAATTTGTATTCTTTTAGAAGATTTATCTTATTTGATCTAAAAAGCTTTGCTATTTTCTGCCAGGCACGTCACAATGGCCAAAATTATGTCTTTGCTCTTTTGACTGGTTACCGTGATCCTCCTGCCGGAATTTCGGTAAATTTCTATCTCCTTTTTTCGCATCAGACTTCTTATTACAACTTCAAAGTGTTGGGTATTAAAAAAAATCATGTGATAACGGTACAGATCAGAGAGGGGTTACACTACAATCCTTATTTCCCTGGTGGAGCAATCGCTATGCCAAAGATGCTCAATGATGAAGCTGTGGAATATGAAGATGGAACCCCTGCAACAGAAGCACAGGTTTGTCTTCTTCTGCTTAAGAAAATAATTACAGACCATAGAGCTTTATCGGATTTGACCTTTCTTGAATTATGATGCAGATGGGTAAAGATGTTGTATCATTCTTGTCCTGGGCAGCTGAACCAGAAATGGAAGAGAGGAAACTGGTAAGTTTTCTTAAGCTGTCGTTTCCATATTTACACGATTGCAATAGGTGTCAATCCGGGTTTCGGTTTGGGTTATAGGTTTTTTTGGAATTTCGTTTTAGAAAATTGTTACCAAACTAAAACCGATATAGTATGGATTGTGGTTTGGTATGGCTTCGGTTACCATTTTATCCGTATTTGAGCTCAACTCGGTTTTCGGATAGGATATTTTCTGTTCGGATAGCAGTTTATCTGCATTTAACACCTCTAGATTGCATGTTTGTTTTACGCTTGCTAATCGCAGACCAAAACTAAAAACATTCTAGATACTAATTTACTATTATCAGACATGAACATGACTGAGTAAAATGATCCAGAGCGTAGTGATTGTGCTGTTGACCGCAATTTATCTACTAAAGTAACATCTTTTCACCTGTTTCACAACCGTAATGCTAGTTCTAAACCGACTTAGAGGAACCTGCTAAAACCGGGGAATCAAGTTGTGATATATATATATATTCCAAAGAGAAGATGTTTTACTAGTTGTGATATAAAACACTAAACAACTTGTTTGATTTACTATTTTGTCTCTGTTAACGCTGGTTGTCTATGTGTGTGCGTGCAGATGGGTTTCAAATGGATATTTTTACTGTCATTAGCTCTGCTTCAAGCTGCATATTACAGGAGACTGAAATGGTCAGTTCTCAAATCCCGCAAGCTTGTTCTTGACGTTGTCAACTAAGCGAAAAGAAGATCAAAGCTTTTATTTCGTTTTTCTCTGGGTAATAAGCATAATCTTGGAAGGGGTAAAAAAGGTTAAAATCCCACTTTTTGTATCTCAAAATATTTGAAGTGAAAGATCTGTTTTTCCTTTTTTCTTTTTATTTATCGTCTTAGTCAGAGTCTAATGAGGGAAAAGAAGTAAAAAGCTTTTTTTAAAACCTCATATCACATGATTTTGAGATTATATTATTTCCTTTTTTGTTTGTTAAACCGATCTTGTCTTGTCTCAATAAAAATGTGGTTTTCCCGGTTATGTGTATATCTAAATTTCATTAGACTTTAGATTTGTATCATTATGGAATGGTGGAAGATTTGAACTTTGGAATTGGATAGAAAATTAGAAAAACAAAATCTGCATAATTATGGAATGGTGGAAGATTTGAACTTAATACCCTATAGCAATAATTTCTTGTTTTAGTACATAACATTTGCAGACTTGCATAAATAATGAGCATAAATCACAATTTATAAAATTGATGATTGGTAAAATTTAGTGAACGTAAAAATAAGAAAAAGACTAATGTTGACCAAAAAACAAAAAAAGACTAACGTTGCTCATAAAAGGATTCATTGAGCCTAATAAGTGATATTAATCAGTGGATAAGTAGCTCGTGAAGTAGTCATTTTTTTGTCTACTAAAAAATGGTCATATGATGATTCAAACAACAACATTTGCAATAGATTTTAGTTTTTTATTTTCGAAATCAAATCAAATCAATTGAGATCTCTTGTAGTGTTTTCTTACACTCGATTTGTTTTGTTACGTCCACCCTAACCCGATTTGACTATGATTTTTTTTCTATCAACAATGGTGAAGGTCTTTTTTGTAAAAAAAAATAAAGTAAAATTTGTCTCCATGGCACAAAAATTAGGATTTGTTTCCCTCCTTCTCCACGGTCTATGAGACACCAAATTGGAGAAGCTGCTTGGGTGCTAAGAGACTCTAGGGAATAAGTGTTACTACATAGTATTTTTCCCTCTGTTTAAGTTTTAGCATTGTCTCTCTTTTGGTTTGTAAGGTCAGGTCATTTTTTGGGCTCGGTGCTAAGGGTATAGTTGGTTAACCTTCTTATTAATATATTTTTCCATATGATAAAAAAAAATAAAAAAAAATCACCGTACCTGCTAATAAATTATCAGGCCTAGACATAACTAGAACCGAAACCCGAATCGGAACCGATCCGAAAAATAGGTTTGGTTCAGTTTTGGATAAGTCCTTAAATACCCGATAATTCTTGTATAAATATTTTAGGAAAAATGATTGTCAGCTACACGAAGTATAGTCCAGCACATTGCTACACATCCAGACTAAATTAATGTATCAAAACCTACACCAAGAATTGAATTTACATGGTGACATACACAAACAAACATAGGTTATGTGACTAACACCATAACCATCATTTTCGGCACTGTTCCATTGTACCGCACGACGGAATGTGGTACCGTCCGATTAGATCCGAATTGTCCCCAAAAAAATATCCGACCTGATTAGTATTTATAACCGACCCAACCCAAAGGTCAAGTGAATCGGTCTAGAAATATCCGAAACATAAATGAACCCATAGGTATTTTTAGGCCTCTCAACCGGGTCAACCCCACCCCGCTACACCAGCCCCGCGACACGTTTAAAATGTTTTGACCTGCCTCGTCCCGTCCCGCAAAATCTACGGGACACAAATATTGAAGCCGCACCCGCCCCGCTTAATTTTGGGGCCCGCGGATAACCAGCGAATATTTTAAATAAACAAAAAATATTAATTTATAAATATTGTAATTAATTTAATAATAAAATTTAAATATTATAAAAAATTAAATACATAATTTTCTTTCAAAAACTGAAATTTTGTTACTTAATTTATATATATTATATAATATTCAATAATTTAGTAATATTAGTTGGAAAAATATTTAAAATTAATATTTTTTAAATTTTTTAAAAAGCCTACGGGTAACCCGCAATCCCGCGGAGTTTACCCACAAACCCGCGGGGTTTACCCGCAAAATTTGGCATTTAAAATATTCCACCCGTGAGACCCGCTTGTAAATGGGCTGAAATTTTTTTGACCTGCACCCACCCCACTGGCTTTGGCCCAAATTGACACGCCTAGATATTTCCGGATAGTTCGGATAAAATTTTTCGGGTATATTCAGGTAGTTCGGGTAAATTTTATAATTTTTTCTTTGTTATTTTTTCGGTTAGTTCGGGTATTTTTAGATATTTTCGGATAGTTCGGATAAAAATAAACAATTTAGGTGTATTATTTCAATTTTTATAGATTTTATTATTATTATTTTTCGGGTATTTTGGGTATTTCAGGTATTTTTGATATTTTCTGGTAGTTTGGATATTTTTATTATTCTGGGTATTTTCGGGTAGATTTTATTATTATTATTATTATTTTTCGTGTATTTTTGGGTATTTTCGGGTCTACCCGGGTCGGATTTATTTTATGGTCAATTCAAGTCTAACCGGACGCTACCGAATTCCGTCATACGGTACAACGGAACAGTGCCGAAAATGGTGGTTATGGTGTTAGTCACATAATCTATATTTGTTTGTGTATATCACCGTGTAAATTCAATTTTTGATGTAGGTTTTAATATATTAATTTAGTCTGGATGTGTAGCCATGTGCTGGACTACACTTCGTATACCTGGCAATCATTTTTTCAATATTTTATGGGTATCGATTCGGTTCTGGATATTATCCGAGAACCGATCGGATACCTGAATAACTCAAAAAAATTGAGACATATATAATAGGTTTAGCCTAAACTCCCGACTCCAATTTCTCCTTATGTTTCTTATTCATTTATTAGACAAAATTCCCAAGAACTAACTCTTTTGCATTTAAAATTTTTTATACTCTTTTGGGTTTCGAATGGTTGAAATTTCAGATATTTTCATCATTTCAAGTACAATTTAAAAATTTCGGGTATTATATAACCGAATCGAATGATAACCGAATTTTTTTCGGATAATTACCGGTTCTCATAATTAAAAAACCGACCTAGAACCAAGAACCGAAACAGAGTCGAAACCGCTTCGATACCTCTATGGATCCTAAATACCGCTATCTAAAAGACCCGGAACCAAATGCCCAGGCCCGGAAATTATCTTGAAAAGCTCGATAATTTAGAGCTTATCCTAACCCAAGTCATTTTTTCATGTTTCAGAAGCTGCATTACTGCATTGTCTTTAGAAACTTGATAAATGTCAAACTGTACATATACTTTCTAAAGATTTAACTTAAAAGAAGGAAGCAAAACGGCTAAATTCCTTGGATTCTAAAAACCTAACTTTGATTTCTCCAAAAACCTAACTGGAGAGAAGCAAATCAACAAGCTTCTTGTTGTCTGGTGAATCTTGTGAGAAGAATATCACTATATGGATGATCTTGCTTCACTTCCAAGTAACCTCTCGTCTTCAACACCTGCAAAAGATAACCATATCAAATCCATTCAGAGAGTTTCATAACCCGGAAAATCTAAACCGGACTAAACCGTACCGAGAAACCATATGCTAAGGTTCCTAGACATGAGATTGTGGGAAAAGAGGGACATACCAAAGTCTCGTAGAAGAGTCTTGCGCTTTCTTTCCGAGTTCTTCCTCTACACAGCTTCACCAAACTCGCCTTTTCTTCTTCTCCTTTTTCCCTCTGCTCTAGAAACGTCTTTTCCAAGAATTGCGCCACATTTCTGTACAATCCAGAGTTAGAAAATCCGGATAATTATCTGAATATAAGCGAAGCAAAGAAGTTGAGATCGAAGGTGTGAGTCTACCAACCTTGTTCTTGCTGACCATGTCTCTGCAAATCAAAAACATACATGGTAAGAACACAGCACGATGATCGACATGCGACAAACAACATCTCGATACGATTCGGATCCCAAATTAAGTTGTGTATATTTTGATGTTTGGAAATTTCCACTAAAAGCTACATATATTTTGAAAAACCATCAATGCATTGTCTTCATAGATCTCAGTAAATCAATCAACAAAAAACTGAGCACTGGCATGAGATCATTTCTCAGTTATGGTTTCAAGAAATTGGGTGCAAGACGAGATCAGAAGGCGTTTTACCTTGTTGCAAGTCCTCTCTTTCATGTGCATTCACCTGCTGAAGCAGAAATAAGAGAAATATGCTCAGTCTTGTAATTAGATACGATAGGCTAAAATATATTATATAAAAAGCTTTCTTTTGCTATTGTCAGAATGATGCAATGGAGCAGTACCTCCTCGTTCATCAAAATCGCATCAAGATCTCTATTCTCCTTGCAAAAACCTGACGAGTGCTCGCTAAAGGAAGTGAATGAACTTGCAGGTCTAGTTTCTTTATCACAGATCTCAGGGTCCTCGAAAAACCTTATCGACTTTGATTCCCTCGCGGGCGTTTCAGGAGCAATCTCTACTTGCTCGGAGACTACTGGTGTTTCCGGAGCAATCTCTGTTTGCTCTGATGTCCTCACTGGTGTTTCTGGAGCAATATCTGCAGGCTTTACTGGCGTCTCTGGTGCAATTTCTGTTTGATGAGCAATTCCAGAATTTATGGAACTAGCTCCCATCTCAGCAGAAACCTCAGTACTGTTTCCCACCGTCAGTTTCAGCCCAGCAAGAGCAGCAGCATGAGGAGTCTCCATAATTTCTTGAGCATTCTCAGTCTGATCTGAAGATAAAACATCCCCAGGAATTCTGACGGTGCCAATTGAAGAACTTTCCATTCGCCCAGCTGTTTTAGCATTTTTAGGAGTTCTTATGGTGTCCCTTTCTTTAAGCTTGATGGGTTGACAAAAAAGCGACTGGAGGTCCAAAGAACCATCTGTGATGGGATTATAACAATAAGCAAACACAACAATACAATCCGATATACAGCGAGTTATGAAGTTTTACTTACACGGAATCAAAGGGTCCAAGAAACTTTGTGAGGGATCGGCAAAACGTTTGATTCTCCTCTCAGAATAGTCAGTATGAAGAACGTTTTTCCGTTTTGAAATCAATTTACTCGAGTCCTCTATCATTTTCTTCATAACTCTACAATAACAGAAGTACCAAATATAACACACTTATACTGAACTCTGCAGATGAATATAATTCTGATTACAAAAAGTTCTCTTACTTGTTCGGAATTATCACGTCATCATCTATCAGACATTTTCTTTTCCGTGAAACCCGAGACGATTCCTTGGCAGCCGGCGTAGGAATGATCGTGAACTGAGGGCTTGTTTCTCCTGAATTTCAAAGTATAGGTTAACACTTAAAAAACACAACTAAGTATATTTTCTGGAGCTCTTATTTATAGAAAGTGTGCACCTTCAGAAATTCTAAGCCGCGAAGGTGCTTTGGGAGTGACCGCAACTGAAGTATCTGTTGCATTAGACCCTCTACTCCCCTCTTTTGAAACAGACATGTCAGAGAGAAAACCATTCTCGGAACCATTGTGAAGTCCAACTTGATTCACTTCAGAAGTGTCAGATTGCTCTTTACGAGACCCATGAAACATCTCAAAGTCTGGCATTTCCACTTCAGTATGGCCTCGGCACTTCTCTACGACTCCTGGCAAGTCTCTAGAATCAGTCGCAGATGCTGGTTCTGATTCTTCTAGAGTACTCATCTTCGGGATCTCCTGCTCACCATCAATTCTTGTGGCACCAGAAGGTTGTTCCTCAATCCCATGAATCGGTTCATGACTCCCGCATTCAGATAGAAGGGACCCATCATGCCGCATCTTTTCCCAATTTGTTTCCACCGAGGTTTTCTCCGATTCTGAATTCTCCCTGTGTCCGCCTCTGTGTAGATTATCTCCTGTGGATCCATGATGATCCGCAAGTCTCTGCAAAATGGTACCTATGGTTTCTCTAACCGTGTCTTCTTCTTGAGCTCTTCTGATATCTTCAGACACTTGCGGTTCCACAAGCATGTCATCTGATTCTGGATCCTCCCTATGCCTAGCTTCCTTTTGATGATCTCTGGATGATTCATTAGAATTCAGTGGTTCCGCTTCAACGACTCTGACTGATGCTTCTTCAGTAGCATCTCTGACATTTTCTGCATCTGCGTCCATATCATGAGCGAAACTCTCACTGCAACAACAATGTTAAACACAGAAAGTTGGGCTTGTGTCTGTTGATTACATATAAACGTAGCAAAAGAATATATCATACTCACTGTTTGGTTACATTGTGATCGGCAAAGAAAGTTTCGTGAAACGTAAACAGGTCCTCTTCCATGTCGAACTGCAACTCCACAAAAATAGCATCTTCATTACATATACTTTCACTAAACTACCGGGATAAAAACAAGTGATACAAGAGGAATGGATTCAAGCAACAATGTCAATATACATTGTAGTAGAACAGAACAGTTACACACTCGGTAATCTATCAGGGGAGAAGCCATACCCTTTCCATCGAGTACTGGTCCATGCTCTCTGTTTCCCAACTTCCTTCTGTTTCATCGCAGTGTAGTGGTATAAGTACACGAACAGTGATGAGATCAACTTGAAAAGATTTTAGTAGTAAAATACCTTTAAGTGTAATATCTTCCTGCGACTTAACATTTCCCCTGAGAAGAAGAAACAAAAAGTGAGATTATCAAAAGGATCTCTGCGACATACATTCTATACGGGGTTAACAAGCATACCCGTGAAAATCTTCCAGAACCCCAAGATCAAAAGCATCTAGCTCGAATCTCTCAGGCAAAGCAATGGAAAAAAACCCCGTAGATGTAGATGCAGGCAGTGACACACTTATCATTTCTCTGTTCTTCTCCTTAGCCACAAACTCATTTACACCGATCAACACTTTGTTGCAATCATCAAACAAAAAGTCAACCTTCTTGGAATATATTCTAACAACACCAAGAAGAAGATACGCCAAAACTCTGTATGTCAACGCGTCCAACTCTTTTTGCAAGATCTGATCTGTTCATCCAAAAGAAAACCAGAAGAGGTTATAAGGAACATATGGTAAACGGCAATGAAGTAAAAAAAAGTTCTTAAATTGTCAAGTGTTGTAGAAACCAATCCATCCTTTTGGTGAATACAAGGAGTTTAGGGATCAAGCAAACCCAATGTTGGGAGTGTCTCATTAAATCGAGTTTCTCGTTTAGTGGATTAAAGAAGAAAAGGAGTTTTTTACAGATTCTGTTCTTATCGCCTTTCCACCAAAACAGTCGACTTATTCTTTACTTTAAGTAATAAGAAATTCTAAACTTTTCAGCCGTAAAATCTCTGAGGTTCGTTCAGGCATTTTGTCAAACAACTGATGAGCAAAAACAACAAACACAGAAAATAATTCCCAAAATCAACAGTGATCTCAATTTTTGATCTGCCAGTGGATGCAAAGAAGAAACAAAATCAATCTTCCAACTATTGAGAGAAAGAATCAACGAAAAACGAAACCCTAAATTTTCTATTTCAGGTTAAAAAAAAATCCCACTAAAAGTTGCAAACTTTTCACCGATTGGATCAATTTTCCAAAGTCTTAAACCATAAAATCTTCGGAGAAAATCCCATTTTGTAGAACAAAGGAACAATGTGAAGAAGGAGAAAGGAAACAAACCAACGGAAGAAGGAATATGAGTATCTTTGACTTGAGCTTTCTTTAGCTTTTTGAAGAAATACGCAGCGACCCAAATCGCTCCTAAAGGTCCTTTTCTCGAAACAAGACACTGCGAGTAAAACATTTGTCTTTGATTCTCTACCCAGATTCTGGGATTTAGACAACAAAGTTGGGTTTTTTTTTTAAGAGCAGAGAGCAAAGCTTCGTAAATACTGAAGCGAGGGAGAGGAGAAGAAATTGAATAAAGAAAAGAAAATGGGAAGAAAATGGAGGAGAAACGGTCAAGCGGTGTACGGAACAAGCTTCTTAAAAACCGAGAAAACTTTTTAATTAAATTTTGTTTTTCTTGTTAAGTCACGCTTTTAATCTGTTTTTTTTCAATTCGTTTTAAGCCTAATTCAACAAAAAAAAAACTTTAATAAAAAGTATATTAGGAAAATTTAGGAAATGTGATAAGTCATATATGGGTACTTTTAATTTTTAAATCTTCTTAATTAGGCAGAGTGACATAAAATGCAATAAAAAGAAATTATGACCATATCAATTAACACTAACATCGTATTTTTATTTACCTTTTGTAGATCCTACCAGAAAAAAAAAAAAAAAAAAGAGTAAAAAGGATAACGTTGGTGAGCTGGCACTCTTCGTATTGAGGGAAGGGTTAAAAGTTTTTTTCTACCGCTCGATCATTTGGTATAACACGTGTCTGGTTAAAGTCTACGTGGCGTTTTAGTGATAGCGACTTATCATAGACCATTTATCCGACGTGGCATTTCCGGGACTTGCATGGATCTCCGGCTAATGTTTCCGGTGAAATACGCATTTCGAATCATAATATCACAAAAAATCGCTAATTGAAAAAAATGGGATTCTTGATTCGTGAAACCATCTATATAGCTTTGTGATGTTTTTGTTACATGTAAACGCCATTGTTAATTTTAGGATACACAATTTGATTCCACTCTTCGAGATTGAGATTAGGGTTTCAAGTCAATCCGTTTAGACCCGAATTGAAGAAGTCGATAATATCGTAGTTTCGTTACAGATAACTTCTTCCGAAGAAGCGGCGGAAGAAAATTGGGTCGGGTCGAGGCGAAATTTGGAAGTGGGTCGGATGTATGACCCGGATGGAGCGAGCTGTGTCATCATGAGCTGCCACACGGTGGTCCAAACTGTTCGAGCGGTGGAGATAAGCAGACACGGAGGAAGAGATGGGCCCCAAAGTAGCTTTGTTGCGGAAGTGAAGAAGCTGGTGACGTGCGACATTCTAGGGCTTATGTGGCGTGGCGCGAAGCAACCGGCCATGGCTGAGAGCTTCCTTTCTTCCTCAAAACGATGCGTTTTGTTTCAATTGAAACGAGGCCCATTTATGTTTTCTCTAGGCTCTACGGCCCAAGCGAATATCGAGCTTTTTTTTGGGATCTAATTGAAATATTTGGAAATAAAAATCAGACGATAATTATGAGGATTAGGCAACTGATTTGATGTGAAAATAAAAATAGACAATAATGACGAATTATTTTCTCAACGAAGTAGCCGTTAAGTGTTTTTTTTTCAAACGGTAACTTGTTTTTTAAATTCGATTCTTCTCAAACGGCCGGTTTTGTTCTATATATATCAATGGTTTTGTTGGTCTAATTGTTTGGCCGATTAAAAAAAAACTAGAAATTTGATTTCGCTTAATCTTTTGGGAATATATATAGTCGGTTGATATAACGGGTATGTGGTTCCAGCGGATCCTTGGGCGGTTGTAACGGTGAAGAAGAAAACGCCTCAATCATGACGGAATTGGGTTCTTATAGATGCGACGGGACAGAGTACGGCACCGTCATTCGTGGTTTCTGGATTTTTTTGTTTCACATCTAATTTGTTTTTCAGTCATTCGTGGTTTCTGGGTTTTTTTTGTGATGGGCTGATGCAGCATATCAATGCGATTATCACTTCCGAAAAGGTTAGATTTTTAGGGTTTTTGATTTGTTTGGGTAGATTTTTCTGAATATCCAGAAATTCATGCTGGAGTTTGATTTTTTTTTTTTTTTTTGGTAGCCAATTTTTCATGTTAAAAGGAACTTGAGCAAACACTGAAAACTTGTCAAAATTTGGTTAATTTCAGTTTTGTTCTTAGCGTGTTAAAAAAAGTCACAATCTTGTACAGTTTTTGATCTAGTTAGGCACTATGAAATGCTTAGATAATTAGGGTTTAGCTTTCCATGAATGAGATTTCTTTGAACCTTATCTTATCTCTTCTTGTAGTAATGACTTCACTCATTACAGGTTTTGCTTCGGGATTCATCAGATGAAAATGTTATTCCTCTTGTAGAGGAGCTTCAAAGACGCTTAATTACCTGTTGGGAACGTCATGGTCAAGGAGATGGAAAAGAGAAATCTGGGGAAAACGACCTATATCCCCTTCATAACTTCCATATAACAACAGATGTACACAGAGTTTAGAGATCGGTCTATTTCTCCACCAGTTGGAAGTTAAATTCCAGTTTCCCCACAGAATAAAAGTTCAAAACTTATTTACCCATAAAATGAAAGTTCGAAACCAATAAACACACGAACCACGATTAGATTCGGTTTACTGTATACCAATTTAGACTTAACCAAATAAATACCAGACAAAACTAAACTTAACCCAATTATAACCCGATGAATAAACCCAATTACAACCCGATTACCCACCCACCCGAAACCAATCTCCAAAATCTAATCCCCAATTCTTTTTGACAAACTCAAAAATCTCTTACATTCTTTTGAAATCGGAAACTTTGAAAAAAAAAAAATTTCATCATTTGAAGTTCAAAATAGATTGTAACTTGATGAATTGTCATATTTTGTTATAAATAACAAAAAAAAAGAGAAAAATTGAAAAAAAAACGTGAAAAAATGAAGACAGGCGGCGGCTAGGGTTGCAGAAATCGCATCTCTTGATGAAGAAGATGAGGGCAATCTCGTCATTTTACCTTTTAAATACGAGAAAATAAGCACAATGAGCGAGGAGGGATTCGAACTCGCGTACAGGCAAATGAATATTGTTCTACTGACCACCAAACCAATCGAATTTATTGTTATCTCTCAGCAAAATTGATATATATTGTTCTCCGGTAAACGAAGACTCGTCGAACTGCTTTAAAGCTCGTATCGGTGGGATTTGACCTCAGAGGTTGTTGTTAGAGACATTGAAGTATCTGAGACTCGCCTGGTTAAGAGGAGGGATAGAGCCGGTGAAGAGATTATCCTGAACATTGAGCGTGTAAAGATGTGAGAGACGGAGCCGGATCAGATCCGGTCGGATAATCGGTTTCCGGCGAGGACAATGGTTTTCAATTGGTGAAGTGACGTGAGAGGTTCCGGGAAGTCGCCGGAGAAGTTGTTGTCGTTGAGAAAAACCGATTTGAGATTGACCAAGCCTGAAAGATTAGATTAGGGATTGAGCCTGAGAGAGAGTTAGCTTTGAAACTAAGAACCCTAAGTTGGTCCAATTGGTTCAAGTTTTTCTCGTCGAGTGAGCCAGTGAGATTCAAATACTCAAGAACAAGCTTCGAGACTCTTCCATTCATACATTCTCTTACGCCTTCCCAGTTGCAGAGATCTGTTCCTCGCCATGAAATCAAGTCGGATGGATCGATTGAGGAAGATGAATAAAACGGGTCGGATCGTTTACGGGTCGGGTTGGATTTTAATTTGGTTTGGTATCGAATTTAGGTGGTTTGGTATCCGGTTTATGTCTTAAACCGATAAAACCAACGTTTGTGTCTTTTGAAACTTCGAAGTTTCAATTAGGGTATAAATAGATTTAGAACTTTGTTTTGGTGAAAAAATAGACCGAAATCTAAACTCTGTGTACATTTGTTGTTATATGGAAGTTTCGAGGGAGAAATAGATCGTTTTCCCGAGATCTGGTGCACGAAATGACGGTGAAGAAGATGGTACTAACCTAACCCATTTCCCTTGACTATATAAAAGTCTCTCACAAAATCCATTTTTTTGTCGTTTCCTGCTTTCGTCTTTATGGCTAGATCATTTTCGATCGTAATGATGTTTTCAAAATTTTAAGATATTTTGGAAAAAAAAAAGTTTTCACCGAATATTTTTAAAATTTTGGATTTTAAAAAGAAACTCAAGTGTTAAAACTACGTAATTGTGAAAACTATTCAGAGGTGGTATCCTATTTTTGACCGTTAGCAATGCCAATTTCGTTGTGTCAACACAATATAATGTAATTTTAACACTCAAGTTTCTTATTATTATTATTATTATTATTTTCATAGTGTTTTAAATTAATTTGACAATAAAATTATTTCTACCGAATATTTTTAGATTTTTGGATTTTAAAAAGAAAATCGAGTGTTAAAACTACGTAATTATGAAAACTATCCGGAGGTGGTATTTCGTTGTGTCAACACAATATAATGTAAATTTAACACTCAAGTTTCTTATTTTTATTATTATTATTATTTTCAGCGAGTTTTAAATTAATTTGACAATAAAATTGTTTCAACCGAATATTTTTAGATTTTTGGATTTTAAAAAGAAACTCGAGTGTTAAAACTACGTAATTGTGAAAACTATTCGGAGGTGGTATCATTTCTTTGACCGTTAACGGTGCCAAGTTCGTTGTGTCAACACAATATAATATAAATTTAACACTCAAGTTTCTTATTATTATTATTTTCACCGAGTTTTAAATTAATTTGACAATAAAATTGTTTCCACCGAATATTTTTAGATTTTAATTAAAGAAACTCGAGTGTTAAAACTATGTAATTGTGAAAAATATTCGGAGGTAGTATACTGTCTTTGACCGTTAGCGGTGCCAAGTTCGTTGTGTCAACACAATATAATGTAAATTTAACACGAGTTTCTTATTATTATTATTATTATTATTATTATTATTATTATTATTATTATTATTATTATTATTATTATTATTATTTTCACAGAGTTTTAAATTAATTTGACAATAAAATTATTTCCACCGAATATTTTTAGATTTTTGGATTTTAATTAAATAAACTCGAGTGTTAAAACTACGTAATTGTGAAAACTATTCGGATGTGGTACTTTGTCTTTTGACAGTTAGCGGTGTCCAGTTCGCTGTGTCTACACAATATAACATAAATTTAGCATTTAAGTTTCTGATTATTATTATTATTTTCAAAGAGTTTTAAATTAATTTGACAGTAAAATCGTTTCCACCGAATATTTTTAGATTTTTGGATTTTATTTAAAGAAACTCGAATGTTAAAACTACGTAATTGTGAAAACTATTCGGACGTGGTATCCTGTCTTTTGACCGTTAGCGGTGCCAGTTCGGTGTGTCTACACAATATAACGTAAATTTAGCATTCAAGTTTCTGATTATATTATTATTTTCACCGAGTTTTAAATTAATTTGACAATAAAATCGTTTCCACCGAATATTTTTAAATTTTTGGATTTTAATTAAAGAAACTCGAGTGTTAAAACTACGTAACTGTGAAAACTATTCGGACGTGGTATCTTATTTTTTTACCGTTAGTGGTGTCAAGTTCGTTATGTCGACACAATATAACATAAATTTAGCATTTAAGTTTTTGATTATTATTATTATTTTGACCGTTAGCGATACCAAATTTGTTATGTCAACACAATATAACGTAAATTTAGCATTCAAGTCATTGAAAATATTGCAGAAATCCAAGATCCCGAGGGAACCATCAAGAAGCTTCTCAATCTGCTCTTGAGATAGAGCATGGGTTGGTGATAGATAGACAGGGGAGGTTCTGGGCATGAGTTACAAGAGCAAATGCCAAGGTCCATTTTTTTTTTTTTCATTACTTTTTATTGCAATTAAGGGCCCAAAATTTATTAAAATTATACATAAAAGGACCCAAAATTTCTGATTTATCAAATATAAATTAATTTTTTTAAAAAAAATTTTTTTGCACAGGGCCAAATTTTGATTTTTGAGGTTTTTTTAGCCCCCCTGTAGATAGATAGGCGAATCATCTTGTCAAGAGAATCATGTAAATCTTGAAGGTTGCTAATTCTTTGGCAAATAGAAGAGCTTGAAGCTGCCTCAGAAGATCTCAATCGGGTCAATTGCTCATCGACATGAGCAGCTTGAGGGTGTTGCCTTGAAAGGAATCATATCATTTTTCGCTTATTACGGGTTGTTTGGAAGGGGGGCAATGCATAAACATCGCAACTGCTATCCTAACAATAATCATGTTTGTATATATTAATTGACAATAAAGGTAATGAAGGCAAAATAAATATCGTAAGCGCTCTCGTTTCAAGGCAACAACCACAAGCTGCTTATGTTGAAGAGAGATTGAGATCTAGTGAATTCGCTTCAACATATTTTTCCAGATATTCATGTTGCCAAAGAAAAAGCCACAATCAAGAACTTTATCATTCCAAAAGTAGCCAACAATATGAAGGTTAAAACTAACGAATCAGAAAAAGATTGACATGTTAGTTAATAAAACAGAGAAAAACAGAGTAACAATACTAAACCGAGCAAAACAGAGTAAAAATAAGTTTCAAAAAAAAAAAAAACAGAGTAAATACTATAAACAGAGAAAAGTAGAAAATCAATTAGTTAGTGTCTAGAGACGATAAAAAGTTTTTTAATGTTTAATTTCAACTAATTTTTGGTTATTGATATGGTAAAAAAATCAGATTACAAAATAATATCAAGTGCTGCTGACCAATAAATAAAAAAATATTTTTAAGTATGGATGCATGATGAAGTATGAGCAAGATTCGCATCCGTCGATTTTGAGGCATGTGATGTGAAGAAGAAAAAGAAAGAAGAGTAGAATAAGATTTAATCCATAATTAACATGCTTTCAAGCATGTTCAAAAATTTGCTAGGCATTAATCGGTCAGTTGGATAGGATCCAACATCAAATCAATAAATCAGAGATTACACGGGAATTAATCGGAATTTAGTTTTAAGACTTATTTTATTTAATTTAAATATTTATTGTTAAAATTATCGCATTTGGTAGTTAAATATTTTATTAGCGAGCATACTTCAAATATGTAAAAAATTCGATTTGGGTATAATCGCGGCGGGTTGCCGTCATCGATCGCATTATCGGCGCCTCTGCGGCAGCGTTTTTGAACATGGAGTATTTCTAATTCGTGTCCGTGTATAATAAAATGAGCCATTTTTAAAAGCCTAATAAATGTCTGAAAACTCTCTTAAAAATTTTAGATAAAGATTCAATTAGCCTCTTAGGTTCTGAAGCTCAAATATTGTTTTCTATCTTAGTAGAAATGTTTAAATTTGAGGTTGAAATCTTCGCTAAAATGAACAAGAAATCAAAGTAAATGAATAGTAATCGAATGAACTTTTTTGGATTGAATTTGTTAGAGAATTGCTAAGAAAAATAACAAATATTCCCGTAGGTAAAATTGCTTGTTCTTCTCTCCAATTTTTTTCTTTTCTGTTATCCCTTCATCTTGGATGTTCTAAACCGCATTCCTTATTCATTTTGTCATCTAAATTCCCTTATTTGCCATTATTCTATATTGATTCCACGGTTTCGATCAGATTATTCGAACTCCGAAGACTCCACATGTTGTGGATCGAAAAATTGGTCATGTTAATTGGACCTTCGTGGTTGTGAAGATTATGAATGCATGCTCAACGATTTCCTCGTAATCCGATTGGATAGACATCAACATTATTGTTCTAAAAACTCTAACCTTTGATTTAATTTCCCTTTTTTCGTAAATTCGTTTTGGGGATTGCTAGGTGAAATGTTTTGTAGTGTTTGGTTGACTCGTGGAGGGAGGCAAAAACAATTTTGAAAACTCGAATATATCAGTCGATTTTATATAAATGATAAAACGTTACTACTAGCCTTTTTAAGAACTCCCTCTTTTGGACTTAGAACTCTCTTTTTCTAATAGAGGTTTTGCTTTTCATTAGTAAACAGAGCATTTGGCTGTTATCACTTGTTTTTAATCGAGAGATTAATTCCTGTTCATTTTTTAGGGTTTTCTGGGTAAGTATTCTTGATAGAAAGTTAGCAAAAAAGAAGCTTGGTTGGTATTAGAGTGTGGTTGGGCTCTGTTTCAAGAGAAAAAAGTGCGTGTGGAAGGTTACGGTCAGTTGGTGGGTGGGAGAAGTGTGGCTGTGATGTCTTCAAGTATTGATAGAGTTTTAATGGCGATGAAAATACATGATGTAGAAGAACCCTTCGATCTACCGAATGATCCAGAGTTTTGTTCGATGGAGGAAAACCGTCTTAGTTTGATTGGAAGAGTGCTGAATCCAGATTGACAAAATATCTCGGATCTGGTTTTGTATATGCCAAGAAAATGGCAACTCTATGAGAGGGTGCGTGGTGTGGCTTTGTCTTCTGAGGAATTTCAATTTATTCAAAGCGGAGGAGGATTTAGAAGAGATTCTAAATTGAGATGTTCATACTTATAACCAATGGGCTCTGATTATTGAGAGATGGGTAGAGATACCTCCGGCTGATTACCTACAGACCATTCCTGTGTGGGTTCAACTCCGGAATATACCTTTAAACCACAAGACGATCAAATCTATCACAGCGTTGGGTGGTTTTTCTGGTAAAGTCATAGAAGTTGCTTACGATCCGCTGAGAACTCAAAGCAGAGAATTTGTGAGGGTAAGGGTTAAGCTTGATGTTTCTAACCCTGTTAGGAGATATAAGGTTGTTAATCTTCCCTCTGGAGGTCAAACAACAGTTCGATATGATTTTGAAAGGTTACAGAAAAGATGTTATACTTGTCAACGACTCACACACGAGCAGGAGAAGTGTCCTATCTTCCTCAGTAAGGATATTAAGCTGCCTGAAGGTGAGTTGTCTGCTAAGAGTACTATGCAAGGGGTGAGTGAAAGCTTCCTGAAAGAGGATGATCCTTTATATGGAATTTTGAGAGAAGATCAAGTTGGGATCAATCCGGTAACAGGGAGACCTAGGATAGCAGCTGAAGTTTTAGAAGGTATGAGAATTTACCTGCTGGTAGCCACTGGTCCAGAGAGGATCATAAGGGAAGGGAGAGTAAAGAAATCAATTGAAGAGTTGAAGAATGATCCAAGAGGTCACTATATGCTTAGTTTGGAGCCAATTCCTATCGTGTCGTCAGATTTAGAAAAAGGAAAAGGTATAGTTTTTAGCTATGATCAAAAGTCTAAAGAAAACCAGTTGGATCAAAAGAATTTGAAAAATAGATGTTGATGAAAGATGCGATCCTCAGTGGTTTAGCTAATTCAAGAATGCCCTTGCTGGAGGGTTGTCAATCTGAAGGTGAAATAGGGGGGCATAAAGAGAGGGTTTTTCCTTTCAATAGCAGTCCAACGGGTTATAGAATAGGCTTCTCTGAAGCTAGTTCTTCCGGGACTGTTATGAAAAAGAAGAAGACAAGAAAAAGACCTCATATGAGCAACATGAAGCCTAGGGGATCAGCTAATAGCCCTCTGGCTATTACAGATGAGAAAAAGAAAGGGAGTGTAGTTGGTAACCAAGATAAAAGGAAGGCTGTTAGGGAAGCAGGAGAAAAAGAAATTGAGGCACATAGGCACAAACAGTTGATAGTAAAAAAAGATGAAGGAGAGTTTCAACCTGCTACTTGTAGCAATCAAGAGATGGTCCCAAAGGAGGGACCGTCTACTATCTAATGAGCTTGATGAGTTGGAATTGTCAAGGACTTGGCCGGGTCGATGAATTGACAATTCCCAGACTAAAGGAAATGCGTGAAAAGTATTTTCCTGAAGTTTTATTCTTAATGGAGACTATGAATAAAAGAGATATTTTGGTAGACCTTCAAGAGTGGCTTGGTATTATAGAGTTTTTACGGTTAAACCTATAGGTAGAAGAGGGGGATTGGCTCTTTTTTGGAAAAACAGTGTTGAAGTTGATCTGAAGTTTTTTTGACAAAAATCTGGTGGATTTTCATATGCAGTATGGTTCTGTTGGGTTCTTTGTCTCTTATGTGTATGGGAATCCCATTATTGAATCTAGGCAGATTGTTTGGGAAAGGTTGATGCGTATTGGTGTAAACAGGAAAGACAACTGGTGCTTACTTGGAGACTTTAATGAAATTCTTCATAATGGAGAGAAGATTTGTGGACCGAGAAGAAGTGAGAGTTCTTTTTTGCCTTTTGGGGATATGATCAGAACTTGTGAGTTGGTTGAGCTTCCGTCTTCAGGCAATGGGTTTACTTGGGGTGGGATGAGATATAAGAAGTGGATTCAGTGCAAGTTGGATAGATGTTTTGGAAATAAGAAATGGTTTAACATGTTCCCAGTGTCCAACCAATCCTTTTTGGAGAAGAGAGGGTCTGATCATAGGCCAGTTTTGGTGAATCTATTGTCATCTGTGGAAATCTATAGAGGTTGTTTTCGTTTTGACAAAAGGTTTCTGAGTAAACCAGCGGTGAAGTTGGCAATTGAAAAAGCTTGGTCTCCTGGGTACTTTGGCAGAGAAGGTTCCGTGTCTGATAAGTTGAGAGTTTGTAGAAAAGCTCTAAGTCTTTGGAAAAAGGAGAATAACATGAACTCAAGATATAAGCTTGTCCAGATTCAACATGCTTTGGAGGTTGAATAATCAGCTGCAATGCCAAACTTACAAAATCTTCTGTTGCTGAAAGGAAATTTGAAAAAGGCTTACAAAGAAGAGAAAGTGTTTTGGAGTCAAAAAAGTGGTGAAAGATGGTTAAAAGAGGGTGATCAGAATACCCGATTCTTTCATGCATCTGTAAAGGCAAGTAGAAAAAAAAAAAGGTTAGACTTTCTAGTGGATTCAAAGGGGAAAGTTAAGAGATCAGAGGCTGCGAAGGGTGATGTAGCGGCTGAATATTTCACAGAACTTTTTAAATCCTCTAAGCCTACAAGTTTTGCTGAATTGTTTGAGGGGTTCAATCCAAAGGTTACACAGAGCATGAATGATGATCTGATCAGAATAGTATCTGCTGAAGAAGTCAAAGAGGCTGTGTTCTCCATAAAACCGGCTAGTGCTCCTGGTGCAGATGGAATGACAGGGTTGTTCTTCCAAAAGTATTGGGAAATAGTTGGGGATCAAGTGATTAAGGAGGTTAAAATCTTCTTTCAGAATGAAGTCTTCCCAAAAGAATGGGATTATACTCATTTGTGCTTGTTACCTAAGATTATTCAACCAAGAGAGATGGCTGATTTGAGGCCAATAAGTTTATGCTCAGTGCTGTATAAGATCATTTCGAAGATTATGGTGACAAGACTGCAGCCGTTGTTGCATCAGATTGTTTCCCCAACACAGTCTGCATTTATAGCAGAAAGACTAATTTCAGACAATATTTTGGTAGCTCATGAGATGGTGCACGCTCTAAGGACTCACCCTAATATATCTATGGAGTTCATGGCCATCAAATCAGATATGTCTAAGGCATATGACAGAGTGGAGTGGAGCTACATTCATGACCTGTTAATTGCTTTAGGCTTTCATCAGACTTGGACAAATTGGGTAATGGTGTGTGTATCTTCTGTTACCTATTCGGTGTTGATAAATGATAAACCTTTTGGATTGATCACTCCAGAAAGAGGATTGAGGCAAGAAGATCCTCCTTCTCCTTTCCTTTTTGTTTTGTGTACAGAGGGTTTAACTCATTTACTAAATAAAGCAGAGGTGGAAAGGGCTATTCAAGGCATTCAGTTCTCAGCAACAGGCCCTATGGTTCATCATCTACTATTTGCAGATGATTGCCTTTTCATTTGCAAGGCGATGGTTTCCCAAGCTGATGCTCTGAAAAAACATTCTCAAAGTATATGGAGATGCTACAGGCCAGAGGATTAACATCAACAAGTCATCAATTTCGTTTGGATCAAAAGTTGTGGAGGGTGTAAAGGAGTCTATCAAAGCTCTTACAGGAATTCAGAATGAAGGTGGAGCAGGTAAATACCTTGGTCTTCCGGAATGCTTCAGTGGTTCTAAAGTGAAAATGCTGGACTACATTTTTGATAGAGTAAAAGCTAAGCTGTCTGGATGGTTTGCAAGAACGCTATCTCTTGGTGGGAAAGAAATTCTTCTGAAAGCAATGGCCATGGCACTACCAGTGTATGCCATGTCTTGTTTCAAATTGCCAATCACAACCTGTGAGAAGATTACTGGGGCCATGGCTGATTTCTTGTGGCAATCTGTGGAACACAAGAAGAAGATTCATTGGGTGAGTTGGGAGAAGCTCTGTCTCTCAAAGGAACAGGGTGGTCTTGGATTTCGGGATATTCAAGGTTTTAATCAGGCTCTTCTGGCTAGACAAGCTTGGAGAATCTTGCAATATCCCGAGTGTTTATTCTCAAGAGTGGCAGTGAGTAGATACTGTGAGAAGACAAACTTTCTGGATGCAGTAATGGGAAAGAGACCATCATATGCTTGGAGAAGCATTTTGCATGGTAGAGATTTGTTAAAGAAAGGGCTGAAGAAAATGGTTGGTAACGGAAGATCATCAAGAGTATGGATTGATCCTTGGCTTTTTGATAATGGAATGCGAGTTCCGTTGATTAGGAATGTTATCATTGATCTGAATTTAAAGGTTAGTGATCTGGTAGATGTGTCTAAAAGAGATTGGAAGATTGACAAAGTAAAGAGCCTTTTCTATCAAAGAGATATGGAGATCATACTAGCCAATAGACCAGTGGTAAATAGAGATGATTTTTGGTGTTGGCAACACAACAAGAGTGGAGAATTCACGGTTCGATCTGGTTATTGGCTATATAACCAGTTAAATAAGGCTGAATTAATCAGAGAAGCAGAGGTGTTGCCTACGATCAATGATATAAAAGTAAAGGTATGGTCCTTAAAAACATCCCCAAAGATTAGATCATTCTTATGGAGGGCTATGACTGGAGCTATCTCTGTGGCTGACAGACTTCACTCCAGAGGAATGAAAGTGGATATGCGTTGCCAGTTCTGTGGTTTGGAAACATAAACTATTAACCATGTCCTATTCTCTTGTTCCTTGGCAAGACAGGTTTGGGCCCTAACTAATTTTCCTATTCCAGACGGTGGATTTGATGAGGAGTCTATTTTTTCAAATATCTATTATCTGTTGAAGATGGAGAATAACTTTAGGATTCCCATCATGATAAGGAGATGTTTTCCATGGATCCTATGGTTGCTTTGGAAAAATAGAAACAATTTTATCTTCGAGGGGAAGAGGTTTCTACCTACAGATACAGCTTGGAAGATTATGGAAGATACAACTTTATGGTTTCAAGCTCAGGTAAAGGAACAACAAGGCAGTGTGCAGGTTACTACTTGCGTTCCAGAAGGCAAAAAGAAATGGAAAAGACCGCCAGATCCTTGGCTCAAATGCAACATTGGGTTTGCTTGGTCAAAAACAAAAAATTTAGGAGGATTCTCATGGGTACTTAGAGATGCTACGGGCAAGGTCTTGATGCATAGTAGAAGAGCATTCTCCAAGATAATGTCTTTACAGGAAGGAAGACTTATGAGTTTTGTTTGGGCTGCAGAAAATATGTCTAGTCACAAGCTCAACAAGATCATATTTGCCCTTGAATCTGTCGAGTTGTTAGGTGCCTTACTTAGGCCAAAAGCATGGCCCAATTTCCAGTTTCAAGCGAATGAAATGATCAAGGTTCTGTCCCCGTTTGAAGATTGGAGAGTTGAAGCTGAGGTTATGGATACCAATAGAGGGGCCTTTCTCATCGTCCAAAGTATGACTAAAGAAAACCGTCTACATTCTTATGTTGCTCAAGGGTTTTCTTTGTGGCTAAAGGACCTTTTTGATGATGAGAAAGGCTCTCTCTCTGTGTTGGGATAATCTGTGAGTTTGGCATTCTGGTCTGTTGTAATCAACTTTTGGTTTTTGGTTGCTCAGGGTTGTCGGTTAGGCAGAGATTATATGCTGTATATAGGCAATTTTTGGTTGTAATTAAGGGTTTAATATAGGGTCACTTATCGGATGAGGTCGTTTATGATTTTTGTATGTGAGGCTTGTCCTCTTTAATTTATCAAATCTGACCAGATGAAAAAAAGAAGAAGATAAAACGCTACTACATACTTATACTCAAATAAGTGGCTCTCTCTCTCTCTCTAAAAACTTCTCTCTCTACGAAAAAGCTCTCGTTTCTTCGACTTTTCCGATTTGGTCTCGGCTCCGGCCTACGATTGTGGGCTTACAAAACCACATCGTTGGTCCGGTTTGTATATATATGGATTTTTGTGTTTTTGTGTTTATGTACTTAGCTACATAGATCTTCGTTTTCCGTTAATCGGATCAGCTTTCCGGCTTGACCGGTTTGTTTTCCGGCGCTGTCCGGATCTTACCCTTCTACAGATCTACAATCCAGTGATGCTAGTGAAACTTTCTCCTTAAAATTATGATCCAATCTCTTCATGCCTAGGAGTAATGATGTCTCCTCTCCTCCATCAGTAATCATGGGCCTTCTTTAAGGCTGTGGAGAGAAGTGTTCGACGGTGGGAGGTGTTCGGAGATGAGGCTCATGGGGATAAAGGTAAGCGGATCTATGTGATATCTGTTGGATCAATTTTTAAAAGCCTTTTTAAGGCTTCATTCTTTTGTCAAAAATTGAATGAATGTGAATAAGAAATGAGCCATTAGGCTCATAAAAAAATCTCAAGTAACAAGGTTTAAAACCTTATAATTACACTATAGTGTAATTGAGAGAAGATATATCTAGCCAAATAATTTGGAATTGAGATATGGATTTGGATTTGACAAATAGATCATAGATCCAATGGGCCAAATTCATTTTAGTTTTGTGATTAATTGTGTTTAACACAAAAACAAAATATCTCTTCAATCAATTTCAAAAATAAAAAGAAAAAGAAAAAAACGTTATCAATTGGTAATCAAATATTGAAATTCATTGTCAATATATTGCTTGATAATGCCAATAACCAAATAACGTATCTTTTTGAATTTGACTAGAAGATAACTAGCTTGAGCGTACGTATTTAATGTCATAATTTGGCTTTATTGAATCAAAATCAATTTGTTAAAACGTATCCATAGTTATGATTGGGAAAAACCTATAAAAGGCACACTCCATTACTTTCCAAACACACAAAAAAACATTCACAACTCACAAAATTTTTCCAGCAATCTCTCTTCTCTTCTTTTCCAAAAGTAAGTCTCGAGAGTATTTCGTAGATATTTAGTTTGTAGATTCCGTTTTCGAGTGTTGCGAAACGGTCTCGCGTGATTGTATCCTGAGATTCAAAAATCGTTAATATCCGTCACACTACGAGCGATTTATTGAGGTAAGGAAAGAGATCAATTCTCGCCTTCACGCTTTGTTTTCGAAATTATTTTCAAAGTCTTGTTTTTTTTTTTAATCGCATTTTCTTTTCTGGATTTTAGCGGTCTTACAATCTTAACTCAATAAGTCCGCTTCTAGCCTATCGCTATAATAAGATTGAGATTTGCGGTTTAAAAAAAAAAAAAAAAATTCTAATGTGACTTGTTTTTTTTTGTAAGTTACGTGATCGATTTTTGTTCTTTTTCAAAAACTAGATTTCTTGGTTCAATCTGGTTTAATCGGTTCATTGGTTCCAGTTTGGGTTTGACTTCTGGTTTTGTTATTTAGCAAAAGGAATCGTATTTTTTCGTGTTCTTATGGTGATTTCCTGTTTCTGGAATTTTTTTTTTCCACCGTTGCTTTTAACGTTTCTATAAAACGTTTGAAACGGAAAAATAAATAAATTATTTTTTACTTTATCTCTGAAACAGTTCTGCAAACGTTTTATAACGATTTCGCGGAAGATTTTTGTTCTGAATTTTTTTTTTTTTTAATCTGTCAAAATTCATAAATGCTTTCTGTGAAGGTCTTTTGGCGAGTTTCGCGAAACGTTTCTTGAATATTTTTTCTGGGAAAAACCTTCTGGTTAAATTCCACAGAATTATATAGTAATTAAAACGCTTTATAAAGCTATCACTTTCACTCATCGTTACTGATTCTGTTTATCTTTCTGATACAGATCATGACTACCGGTGCTGACAACGTTCTCTCGGGAATAGGATCCAGTGCGTTGACGCCCCAAATCGGGGATGGTCTTCCATTGCAAACCTCCGTTGTACCTTCCCTCGCTGCTATCACTCCAGATAAATTCGATGGGGCCAATTTCAAGTCGTGGCAGAAAAAGATGCATTTCTTTCTAACCACACTGAAATTGGAGAAATATCTCACGGAGAGCAAACCTGTTTTGCCTTCGGACAATACTGATCCCCGAGCTCTGGCTAGTGTCGAGGCATGGAACCATGGAGACTACTTGTGCCAAGGCTACATCCAAAACCGCCTGGTTGACCAGCTGTACAGCGTGTACAGTGAGTTTTTCAACCTCCAAGGCTCTCTGGAATGCTCTGGATATGAAGTACAAGTCCTTCAATGTGGGCTCTGGAAAGTTCGCTGCCGCGAAATTCTTGAACTACAAAATGGTGGATTCAAAACCCATTATGGAGCAAGTTCATGAGTTTCAAATGATCATCCAAGAGATATCCGATGAAGGAATGAAGATCTGTGAAACCTTCACAGTGAATTGTTTCATCGAGAAGTTACCTCCTAATTGGGTGGACTTCAAGAACTATCTCGATCATAAGCAAAAGGCTTTGACTTTGTCAAACTTGATATCCATGCTGAAAAATGAGTCGCTCAAGCGAAAATCCATCACGGATATCACTCATGATGCTAATGTAGCGGAGTACAAGAGGAAGGGAAAAGGCAAGTTTGTTCCCAACAAACCTTTGCCAAATAAGATCCCTCCTCAGCCATCCATGGCCTTCAAGAAGCCGGCTTTCCCGAAGAAATTCGCAGGGAAGTGCACCTACTGCAGTGAGAAGGGGCATTTGGCTTCCGAATATCGTAGAAAGGCAAAGGACGCTCAAGTAAACCTGACCAAAGCTGACATGTGCGTGGTGGTCACGGAAGCTAACATGGCTGAGGAAAACCCTAAGGAATGGTGGTATGACACCGGTGCCACTACCCACATATGCATCGATAAGACGATGTTTAGCACCTATCAGAAGAGCAAGGGTGATAATCAGCTCAGGATGGAGAACGTGTTAAAATCCAAGATTGAAGGCACGGGAAAAATCGTGTTGAAGATGACTTCCGGCAAGGAACTCACTCTGAACAATGTGAAACACGTGCCAGACATGAGGAAGAACTTGATCTCAGGGACCATATTGGGCAAGCACGGATTTGCCGCCAACTACGAGTCCGACAAGCTGATCATCAAGAAGCATGGTATTTTTGTAGGTAATGTGTTCAGACAGTCCTCCGTAACAATAATGTAACCACTTCCAAAGTTTCAATGAAAAAGAAACAAGTTGCTTATTTGGCTGAGTCTGATAACATTTGGCATGAACGATTAGGACATGTGAATTATAAATATATTCAGAGATTAATTAATTTGAACCTAATTTCGAAATGCAAAATAAACGAAGACAAATGTGAAATTTGTGTACAAGCAAAACTTACAAAAACACCATCACCTCATGTTGAAAGAACAACCGAACCTCTTGGTTTAATACACACAGATTTGTGCGACTTAAAGTTTGTACAAACAAGAGGTCGTAAAAAGTATTTTGTAACATTCATAGACGATTGTACAAGATACTGCTATGTATACCTATTACGTAGCAAAGACGAAGTCTTGGAAAAATTCAAAGAATACAAGACCGAAGTCGAAAACCAACTTGGAAAAACTATTAAAATAGTTCGAAGTGATAGAAGAGGTGAATATGATGGACCTTTTAATGCATTTTGTACTGAAAAAGACATTATCCATCAAACCACTGCTCTCTATTCGCCAGAATCCAATGGAGTTGCGGAACGAAAGAACCATACTCTAAAAGAAATGATGAATGCAATGTTACAGGAATCTGGGTTAGCCCAAAATCTGTGGGGGGAAGCTTTGCTCACCACAAACTATATCCTTAACAAAATTCCTCACAAAGTCACTGGTAAAACACCATATGAACTTTGGAAAGGTAATGTATCTTCGTACAAATACCTCAAAGTGTGGGGGTGCCTCGCAAAAGTCGCAGTACCACCTCCTAAAAAGGCCGCAATCGGACCTAAAACCATTGATTGTATATTCATTGGATATACACACAATAGTAGTGCTTATCGGTTTCTGATTCATAAATCAGACATACCGGATATTCATGTAAACACAATCATGAAATAAAGAAATGCATCTTTCTTTGAATGTGTTTCCTTGTAAGGATAAACAAGGGTCAAAGCGAACTCGTGAAGAAAGAGGTGCAATGACCTCTATAAATGAGGCAAGCACTTCTGGGAAAACATTTAATGATATAGAAGAAGTGGAAGATGAATCTAGACGTAGCAAAAGAGCTCGTAAGGAAAAATCTTTCGGTGAAGATTTCTTAATGGTCTTTCTCCTCGAGAATGAACCAAGAACATACACTGAAGCCATGTCTACACTAGACGCACCTTATTGGAAGGAAGCCGTCAATAGTAAAATAGACTCGATTATGCAACATCATATTTATGAGTTAACCGAGTTACCACAGGTTTTAAACCACTTGGGTGTAGATGGATTTTCAAAACAAAATTGAAAACCGATGGCCTAATTGATAAGTACAAGGCTCACCTTGTGGTACAAGGATTTCGACAAAAAGAAGGTCATGATTTCTTCGATACCTATTCTCTGGTAACGAGAATAACTTCAATTCGAATGCTGATAGGAATAGCAGCATTACGAGACCTCGAAATCCACCAGATGGATGTAAAAACTACTTTTCTAAATGGTGATTTAGAAGAGGAGATTTATATGAAACAACCCAAGGTTTTGTAGTCCCCGGACAAGAACACAAAGTCTGTCGACTTGTGAAGTCTTTATATGGACTTAAAAAGCCCCAAAACAATGGCATGAAAAATTTGACAACGTCATGATGTCAAATGGATTTCACATTAACGAATGTGATAAATGCATATACATCAAAATTACACCTAGTGCGTATATTTTGCTCTGTCTATATGTAGATGACATGCTCATTATTGGGAGCAACAAAGATATTATCCAACAAACTAAGAACATGCTTAGTGGACAGTTTGACATGAAAGACATGGGTCTCGCAGATGTCATTCTAGGGATAAAAATCATAAGGACTTCAGACGGAATAACTCTGTCTCAAGATCATTATGCAGAAAAAATCCTAAAGAGGTTCAAGAACCACTCTACTGGGACTGCAAAAACTCCGGTGGACTCGCAACTTACCTTGACGAAAATTTTGGGTGAAGCAGTCTCACAAGTGGAGTATGCTCGGGTTATCGGTAGTCTGATGTACTTAACCAATTATACTCGACCCGATCTGGCGCACGCAGTCAATGTACTGAGCCGCTACACAAGTAATACAGGCAAACAACACTGGAAAGCCATAACAAGAGTTTTAAACTACTTGCGCTACACGAAAAATTATGGCTTGCACTATGGTAAAGAACCGGCCGTTTTGGAAGGATACAGTGATGCAAACTGGATATCCGACTCCAAAAACTCTAAATCCACAAGTGGATATGTCTTTACTCTAGGCGGTGCAGCAGTTTCCTGGAAATCTTCCAAACAAACTCTGTTGGCTAGATCAACCATGGAATCTGAATTCATAGCATTAGAAAAAGCTGCAGAAGAAGCAGAATGGCGCAATTTTTTTGGAAGATATCCCCATGTGGGAGAAACCAATCTCGGCACTACGTGTACACTGTGATAGTCAATCGGTTATCGCACAGGCACTGAAAACTCTTTACAATGGTAAATCTCGTCATATCAGACGACGACATAAAACCATTCGACATTTGATCTCCACTGGTGTAATCATAGTAGACTATGTAAAATCGGCAGAGAACCTAGCTGATCCGTTTACTAAAGGTTTACCAAGAGATCAAGTGGTAAAATCATCGAAAGGAATGGGCTTAAAGCCTATTAATTAAGAGGAAGTTTTGATGGAAACCCTACCTACGTGACCAGAGATCCCAGAAAATAGGTTCAAAGGGACAACTAATTCAAACTAACTCTACTTACAAGCACTGGAAATTACCAGTTCCTAAGATGATCTACAATGCTTTCTGTATAAAAAGGATAAGCATTGCTTTTAATGATATTCACCATAGTTTTGATATATTCGTGGAGTATTACAGGATACTTCATAAAACAAAGACTAATGACATATCACCTAGTGAGTGAGAAAAAGGCCGTTTCTAGGAGAATAAACGAAAGGCTATATTCGCTGAATTCACTCATAATACCAGGCATGTTCAAGGCCAGATTGAACACAATAGAGAACTAAGTTCTACGAGAAAATAAAACTGGGTTATGGCTGTTGTCTAGGTTTACATAAAAATCCGGATGGTTCAAGACATCATGTTCACCATCTGGCCAAGTAAACCCGACAGATAATAACAATGAGTGGTTAAAAGCTAAAAAATGCAACCATCTCAGACACAGTGATTTTTCGCTTATACTCTCGAAAAGTCCATCTGTCTAGTCTAGTCAGTCTGGTCAGTAGAGTCATTCGAGTCTGTCAAAATCTTCATTTGTTTACAGTCATTTCTATTCATGTGGGGGATTGTTGGATCAATTTTTAAAAGCCTTTTTAAGGCTTCATTCTTTTGTCAAAAATTGAATAAATGTGAATAAGAAATGAGCCATTAGGCTTATGGAAAAATCTTAAGTAACAAGGTTTAAAACCTTATAATTACACCATAGTGTAATTGAGAGAAGATATATCTAGCCGAATAATTTGGAATTGAGATATGGATTTGGATTTGACAAATAGATCATAGATCCAATGAGCCAAATTTATTTTAGTTTTGTGATTAATTGTGTTTAACACAAAAACAAAATATCTCTTCAATCAATTTCAAAAATAAAAAGAAAAAGAAAAAAACGTTATCAATTGGTAATCAAATATTGACATTCATTGTCAAGATATTGCTTGATAATGCCAATAACCAAATAAGGTAACTTTTTGAATTTGACTAGAAGATAACTAGCTTGAGCGTACGTATTTAATGTCATGATTTGGCTTTATTAAGTCAAAATCAATTTGTTAAAACGTATCCATAGTTATGATTGGGAAAAGCCTATAAAAGGCACACTCCCTTACTTCTCCAAACACACAAAAAAACATTCACAATTCACAAAAATTTTCCAGCAATCTCTCTTTTCTTCTTTTCCAAAAAGTAAGTCTCCAGAGTATTTCGTAGATATTTAGTTTGTAAATTCCGTTTTCGAGTGTTGCGAAACGGTCTCGCGTGATTGTATCCTGGAATTCAAAAATCGTTAATATCCGTCACACTACGGGCGATTTATTGAGTTAAGGAAATAGATCAATTCTCGCCTTCACGCTTTGTTTTCGAAATTATTTTCAAAGTCTTATTTTTTTTTAATCGCATTTTCTTCTCCGGATTTTAGCGGTCTTACAATATCTACTGCATCAGTTCTGTTTTAGAGTTCTACGGCGATTTATTGTTAGAGCTTGGCGGATCTGCGGCGGTAATTCGGTTGAATTAGTCAGAGGAGGTTCATCAGACTCTCCTTGTGTTACATGTGTCATTACTGTTAGCTCAACCTTATCTCTTTAGACTGTACTCCCTCGGTTTGTTATTAAGTGATGTTTTAAGAGAATTTTTTCGTTTAAAATTAAGTGATGTTTTTATTTTTTAATACAAAATTAATTATTTTTTATTAGTTTTGACTGTTTAAATTCTGCAAATTAATTTTTTATTGGTTATATTATGTTGGATAAATAAAAATTAATAGTTTATTTAAAAAACAAGAAAAATAAATTGATTCTTTAATTAGTGTGTAACAATAATCTTAAATATCAGTTATAAATAAACAGAGGGAGAATTAATTAATTAGGTTGGGATTTTGGGTTTCAGTTGTATTGTAAAGGGTGGGCTCTAAAATTTACAAACCAATTGTAGACTTGTTGCCCATGAGGCTTAATGAATATTGCCGACAAAAAAAGAAATTATGTATTTTATAAAATTTTTAGTCAAAAAAATAGTTCATGGGTCCGAGATGGCGACCGATTTAATTACGAATCTGCCCTCCGCTTGAGCTCAGCGAGAGTACACAGAGTCAGGGTCCCCTTCAATGGGTCAAAGGGTTAGTAACCCTTTTTCTTGAGTGCCCTTTCGTCCTCAGAAAAAAGTACAAATCGGATGATAAAAATGTCTCCTTTTAATGCATGTGCATATTTGCAAAAGCCTACAAGTTGGTGGTGTCATTCTTAAACTCGCTTCTTACACATTTTGTGTTGAATCCAGGAGGATCTGATTCCTGTGCAGGCGTGTGTCTCTGTCTCTCTGTCTCTCTGTCTGGTGAGATAATTTTCTATGTTTTGCTCTGCTTCGACGAGACTTCAACTTCTGTTTCTTTTCTCTCTTTGACTTCTGTTTAGGTCTTTCTTAATCTGATTATGTGACACAATCTGTCTTTCTCTTGTTTTGGGTCTGAATATATTCGTCAATTACATCTGGGTTTTGTGTCAATTGAAGGAATAAGTGAATGTCTTTGTCAAATTACAACTGGGTTTTGTCCTACTTGTTGGACGGTTTATGATAGCAATTGAAAGAATGATTGCAAGTTCCTTATACTTGTTGCTCTTTTGATTTCATAGTTTCTGCGTTTTCTTGATTTGATGAATCCTTCTCTTGTAGTAATCATATGATATTTCTATGATGTTGAAGGATGTGAATCTTGTGCAGGCGTGTGTTGGTTGTTTGAATGGCTCTTGTCCAGCGGATTCCGATTTCCTCATCAAGTTTTCGAAATCGGCAACAAGCGAGGACCAATTCGACAAACCCTATTCGTTGTTTACATTACAAAACCTCAACTTGTGCGTCTTCTTCTTCTTCGCCCTTCACAGAGAAGCACTCAGTAGAGAGATACCAGAGGGATCAATGGCTTTACAAGGCATCAACTCCATCTCCATCGTCTTATGAAGATAAAGATGAAGTCTTTGTTAGGGAAAACGACATCGAATCGCAGTTGCCGGAGCTGAAGAAGCTCTTGTCTGTGCTGAGAGAGAAGAGAGAGAAAGGCTGCAGAGGCGGCGATTGTGGACCGGGAGATGTGTTTTTAGTTGGGACAGGACCAGGAGATCCTGAGCTATTGACACTTAAAGCCGTTAGAGTTATTCAAAGCGCTGATCTTTTGCTTTACGATAGGCTTGTCTCTAATGATGTTTTGGAGTTGGTTGCTCCTGATGCTAGACTTCTCTATGTCGGCAAAACGGCTGGTTATCATAGCAGAACTCAGGTATACACCTAAATTGGATTGTTTATGATCTGAAGTCTATAGATTGTTTATGAATTTCAAGTCTGAATTGATGGAACAATAATAAGCATTGTGGTGTTGTTACAGGAAGAGATACATGAGCTACTCCTAAGTTTTGCTGAAGCTGGTGCTACTGTTGTTAGGCTTAAAGGTGGAGATCCTCTGGTAAGCTTATTTCTCGCTTCTGATGATATTCTTTGATCCTTTCTTCTTTGGCTCCGTTTTAAATGCGTTTTGCAACTTTTATTGGATGTTTTCAGGTTTTTGGACGAGGCGGGGAAGAAATGGACTTTCTGCAACAGCAAGGGATTCGAGTTCAAGTTATTCCAGGTAATGTTGTTATGCTATACATTACTCGTCACTCTATTCCAATTTAACATATCAGATGATAATGCTCTAAGCAACTAGTTTTGATTTGAGTTGCAATTCTCTGGCATTTACCTGTTTCTGATCAATGTGGATATCACGTTGTTTGGGAACTTATACAATTGTGGCGACTGAACTGGTTCATGGAAGTTCTTCGGAAAGTCCTCTTCTTTAACTCTTGTGATCTTATTATATGCTGAGACTTATCTTATCGGATTGATTGCAGGGATTACTGCGGCGTCAGGGATAGCAGCAGAGTTGGGGATTCCGTTAACACATCGAGGTGTTGCAACTAGTGTGAGGTTCCTCACGGGTCACTCTAGGAAAGGAGGAGCCGACCCTTTGTTTGTTGCGGAGAATGCAGCTGACCCGGATACAACACTTGTTGTTTATATGGGTTTAGGAACCTTACCTTCTCTTGCACAAAAACTCATGGACCACGGTCTCCCTTGTGATACACCAGCTGTTGCGGTTGAACGTGGAACCACTCCTCTACAGCGTACTGTAAGCAACCAACCATATACTCTTCTCTAGGATTTTCCAGCGCGGCTGTTACTTTTGAGTTTTTAAAGGTTTTGTTGGGATGATGTGTAGGTTTTTGCTGAGCTCAAGGATTTTGCAAGTGAGATTCAGTCAGCTGGATTGGTTTCACCAACTCTCATCATCATAGGGAAAGTCGTCGAGCTCTCGCCTTTATGGCCACATTGCACGAAAGAATCCTCCTGCCTTGTAGAGACCCGTTAGAATTTTTCTCATTCTTATTTTACGGGTAAGTGGCTTCCATCGACATTACGGTGAACTTTTTAAGAGCTCTGAAGCTTGAAGAAGGTTGAGAGATGTAATAAACCAAAAGAAAGCTGAGCTTTTTTCTTCCGTCTCTGTGAAGTGTTCGTGTTCTTCGATTATTTTGGGACAAGCCAATGCCAATGCCAATGTTGATGCAATAAAAGCTTCAAATAGAGCCAATGTTGAGGTGAAGTATAGGAAAAGCAATTCAAGCCTTTTTTTGGCTAAATAAGTTATTAGTCTCTAGTTAACATATCTATTTTTTTTTGTTTTCAATTACGTTTAGCTTTATATTGCTTGCCGTTAATTGGTCTTTTGGTTATGTGTCAACAAAGATTAACAAAAAACACAATCCTCAAGTATCAATCTTCGCATAAGAAAACAAAAAGGCGAGAATAGGATAAGTGCTAATACATAATATTGGAAAAAACAAAATATAAATAAAAAAACGATGATTCTCTTCTTGTTGTGATTAATGGTTACAAGGGACGACCACATCGACGTTGATAACCACTTGATAAACATCATTATTACTCGGGCCTTGAATTTGATTCGTCACGGTGCTTTTCTTAGCCACTTGATCAACATTATTACTCGGAACTTGAATTTGATTTGTGACGGCGCTTTTCTTAACCACTTTATCCGCCGCCTTGTCACGGCCATCGTCGTCTTCTTTGGAGCTGGTGAGGCCGAAAAGTAAGTCAAGATCGAATCCATCAAATTGCGTAAGTATAATCAGAGTATAAAAGAGAAAAAAAAATAAGCTGTAAAGTATCGTAACAAGCCAATCGGGGTCCATCCTCAATAGTCAGTACACCTTTCTATTCTTCTCACCTTCGCCTATGTCTTTATATAATATATTTAACTTACTAACAAACCATATATCCTAATCTTACTAGGACTTGTAATTAATAATCCTTTTCCTTTTTCAAAACACCTAAAAAATACTCCTGATTCTACTCTACTTGTCATTGAGGGAGATCGAAATGTAATTAGTAGAATATTATGGTATAGTTGGTTATTTATATTCTTGTAATTAGGTTAAACCGATTGTGTATATAAATGTATACCTTAACATCTTAATGAATAAGAAAACCTTTATACCGAATATGATTTCTTGACATGGTATCAGAGCAATAACCTAATTTTAGGTTTTTCGATCCTCTGCTTCTTTTCTATCGAATTTTATTTGTTTGATTCTCTCTTTCGTTTTTGACCTTAGTATAATCGATATTTCTCTCGATATACTCTCTCTAATCAATGACTGAAAAAACCTTTCATGGTTCTTATATTTCTTCAAACACTAAGGTTCGTTCTGAGATAACTCGTCGAAGAATCGATCTTTACGATCTCTCATCAGGTGATAATCTTGGATCTGTAATCTCTCAACAACAGCTTCGTGGCCCTAACTATGATGAGTGGGCGAGAATACCAGACTTGCTTTATGAGCAAGGAAAAAATTTGGTTCAGATGGTTCGATTCCTATGCCTGATAAAGGTTCTGATGATCTCGAGGATTGGTGGGCAAATAATGCAATGGTGGTATCTTGGATTAAATTGACAGTGGCTCCGGATTTAAGCAGTTCACTATCCCACCATGAGATAGCGATAATGGATCCGAATTTATCCATACAAAAACCAAAATGCATCTACTCTTAGAAACTTCATTGCTCTTGTGGAACGACAATTCACTCAACAAGTTAAGAAAATTTGTAGCGATAATGGATCCGAATTACAGAGATGCGTCTCATGGATGTCGTTACAGCATATTTATATGGATCATTAGATACTGATATCTATATGAGAGTTCCAGATGGGTTTAAAATGCCCGAGGCATTAAATTCCAAACCCAAAGAGTTATGTGCAGTAAAATTGCAAAGATCATTATATAGGTTAAAGCAATCTGGACACATGTGGTACAATCGTCTTAATGAGCATTTAACAAAAGAAGGATATGTAAATGATCGTATATGCCCATGTGTTTTTACCAAGAAAACAACATCCGGATTTGTGATTATCGCGGTGTATGTTGATGATCTTAACATGATAGGAACTCAAGGGGAAATACAAAAAGCCTCAAATTATTTAAAAGGAGATTTTGAGATGAAAGATCTCGGACACACAAAGTATTGTCTTGGCCTACAAATTGAGCATTCTCAAAAGGGTATATTTGTGCACCAATCCACATATACCAAAAGAGTACTAAAACGATTCAACATGGATAAGGCGAATCCTCTAAGTACTCCTATGATTGTTAGATCACTCATAGTTGAAAATGATCTCTTTCGACCACATGAGGAAAATGAAGAAATACTTGGTCCTGAAGTACCATACCTGAGTGCCATTGAAGCACTTATGTATCTTACAAATTGTACAAAACCTGATATATCATTTGCTGTTAATCTTTTGGCAAGATTCAGTTCATCCCCTACGCGAAGGCATTAGAATGGGATTAAACATATCTTCCGCTACCTTCAAGAGACTACTGATTTAGGTTTATTTTATCCTAAAAATTCAAACAGTCAAATGATTGGTTTTGCAGATGCAGGATATTTGTCAGATCCACATAAAGCCCGATCACAAACTGGATATGTTTTTACGATCGGAGGTACTGCTATATCTTGGTGTTCTCAGAAGCAGACGCTCATGGCAACTTCTTTAAACCGTGCTGAAATAATTTCGCTCCATGAAGCAAGTAGAGAATGTGTATAACTGAGATCAATAAGCCAACACATCCAATCGAGCAGTGGGATCAAAGTAAACACAGAGCCAACTATCTTATATGAAGATAATGATGCATGTGTCGCCCAGACAAAGGAAGGATACATCAAAAGTGATAGAACCAAACATATCCCTCCGAAGTATTTCTCATACACTCAGGAACTTGAGAAGACTAAAGTCATTGAAGTAAAATATGTCAGATCATGTGACAATGCCGCTGATCTCTTCACAAAATCACTACCTACCACTATGTTCAGGAAACATGTCCATAACATTGGAATGCCTCATCAACGAAACTTACAAGAAGACACATGATCATTCGAGGAGGAGCTTGCGTGGTTGTACTCTTTTTACCTTACTATGGTTTTTCCCACTGGGTTTTCCTGGAAAAGTTTTTAATGAGGCAACAAAGACGTTAAGCAAAGGTGATAGTGACACTAGTCTCCAAGGGGGAGTGTTGTAAAAACATATCTCACCTAATGTCTCCACTAAGCTAAATTATTTGTGTGGAGACCATTCACCAACACCCATCCACTAACACTCTTTTTCCTATAAAAAGGACAATGATTGTTCATTGTAATACACAACTACAACAAACTTCAATCAAGAAGAAAATCATTCTCTCTAGAAAATAATCTCTTTCTCTCTAGAATATAATCTCTTTCTCTCTCATTTTTCAGTATCCTGTTCTTCACCGGGTATAAAGTTTTCGTCTTTATTTATATTTATCTTCACGATAAATTATAATTCTTTTATAACACATACTTATTTTTTTTTAAATTAAATAGTTTAAAACTAAACCCTAAATTTAGAAAGCCAAACCAAACAGTGGATTTTTCTTGTTGTAATATAAGCTAAACATAGACTTAAATGCTGCATTCGATTCTTCGTCTCGTCATGAATGGTGACAATTAAGTGCCGTCTGCATCGATGTTCACAACAATGTCATTGCTGTGGTGGCCACCGCCTTGAATTTGATGATCACCGTCGTGAGCTGTGGTGGTGATATTTCTTCTATGATAGGTAACAAGAAGATATATGGCCCGAAGTAGAAGCACAAGCATGCCAGTGTCTGATATTCCAAACACAATCGCTATTACATATATTGCCATCATGTTTTCTTAATCTACGTACTAGTAAGAGATTCTTCGGTTTTTTTATCTACGTACTAATCACACCTTTGTTTATTTATTTATAATATACTAGTAAGAATAATCTAATCCTAACCTAACTAGGAATTTCATTGTGTACCTTTCATGATATTGGCAAACCTATCCCAGGCTCTCTCTCTCTCCTTATTTTCTCTCTGTCTTCTCTCTAACCTTCCGTCTTCTTCTTGTGTTCCGGTGACCGGCATCCGGTGGCTCCTTTAGCACCGACGCCGGTAAGCTCTCTCTAGTTTTTTTTGGTTTAAGTTTTGCTGCTTTTGTTTTTAAGTTCTGGGCTATGGTAAGGAAAAAGGAGATCAGAGCGGATCGTCTTAGGATCTCAGATCTGGATCAAGCTTTTGGCTCATTTGAAGTTAGAGGTGTCGGCACATCTCACCATCGGTGCGGTTTGCCGGATCGCTGAAGATTTCAATCTCAGATCTAGATTTGAATCGGTTTGTTTCTATCTCCTTTGTGTGTTTGGTTTTTGAAGTTCGCCGTTGTTCTGCTTGTGTTTCACCTTTTGCTAGCCGAAGCTTTGTTTGGCCCTTAATCGGATCGATCCGGCTCTCACAAGTTTGTGATGGTTGTCTCCGATGGGCGGTTCTTGAAGCCTCTTCCACTAGATCCAACATCAAGATCCGGTCAAGATCTTTGCTGTTTTGCTCCCTTCTTCCCAATTCGACTCAGTTTCGATAATCCGGCATTGGTGCAGTAAGTCGGCTTCTCTGCATCACCATCCATTGGAAGCAATTTATAATTTTCGAAGTCTCCTTATTTCAAGAGAGGACTCTCACTTCAAAGGATGTTTCGAAGGCGTTGGGTTTCTCGGCGTTTTTGTTTGTTCTTTGTTAGTATTTAGGTCCGGTGTGGTGTTTTTAGGGTGATTAGCAGTGATCGGTGTTTTCTTTGTCTTTTGTGTTTAAACTCCCTTGTTTGGGCTTTGCTTCTGGGGAAATCTTGTCTTCTTCCGGCTATGCTTCTGGGGAAATCTTGTCTTCCTCCGGCTTTGCTTTTGGGGTTGTTTTTGCAACCACCGACTTTATATTTTACCAAGTTTTTAAGTTATCATAATAAAAATCTAGATGAAAAAAAAAAAAACGCTAACTAGGAATTTTTAATTATTTCTTTTTCCTTTTTTTTTAAAATACACAAACTTTCGTACTCCTACTCGAGTTTGTTGGGTTTGACCAGCCCACATTCAAATGGGCCTGATGGGCCAGACGTTTTATACAAAAGGACATGGGTTTGGCTAGGGTTTAGGGTTCAGATGCAAAAGTGTTCTAAGTACCCTACTCGACTTAAACCAAACCAAAAGAAGAGAGCAGAGACACAATTGAATTTTAGGTGCAAAAGTGTTCAAAGTACCAAATCAAACTATTTAAAAAAGCTAATTAAACTACTTAAAAAGTAAGTTAACTACAAAAAGATTAACTACATATAGACGCTATAAGAGTATGGTGGTGTGGCATTTAGAGCTCGAGATATTCACTGGAGACACTAGTGCGTGCGATCAGAGAAAAGACCAGATGGGTCTCCATATTAGGAACAAAACCAGCTTCACTGGACTCGCAATAGTACCTTCTTCAACGGTTGAATTTGATATATGTGTTTATGAAACTAGGAGTTACACACACAATTGATGATGAATGTGTCAATGCAAGAACGTAGATATAGAGAGACATAATAAAACTTTGGCTCAAGGATTCCTCAAAAGATATCTTTACTAGAAAACCTCTTAGATAAACTTACAAGTTAGAATCCCTTAACTCTCTTGTTTTTGCTCTTCTCTCTTAGAAATCAAAAACCTTATGCTAAGAATTCTTTTTTCAATTGTTGATGATCTAAGAGCTCGATAGTTTCTATTTATACATATAGAACCATCGACTCATCCTAACAATATCCTATAAGGAAAATATCTTTTACATGTATATTTCTTCTTTCTCTTTACAACTTCTAATTTACGTTTTCTTTAATCAATGTTTGTGTCTTCTTGCAGCTCAAGTTGTTGTATTGAAACTCTTTCTTTTATTTGTCCAGCTCAACAATGAGTACCCTTCCAAACCTGTGATTACCCCTCCAGCCTTATCAGTGCACTCTTCAGAGTTATTATAACACTACGTATGGCATGACGATCTTCACGAGATGACAAGTTACCATCATGAATCCGGACTGTCAATGTTGTATACAGATTTGAGGGCTGAGCTGGAACCGAGACTACCGAAGCTTGTTTCGGAGCCACTTGTCCTTGAGCTTGTTTTTTTGCCAGAACAAACTCCATTTCTCTTATCCTTAACATATGTCATCGGAGCTTAGAATTTTTCACCATCAAGCCGATGCGGTTTGTGTTGTTTAACCAAAAGACCATAAATAAGTGAGGGAAATGGTAACCAAAAAGAAGTATCTGCCTTGATCCCCATATGCAGTACTTGATCATATACCAAGTTCCTGAAATCCACTCTTATCCCATTCGCAATCTTGTAAACAAGTCGAACTCTAGCTTCTTGTCTGTATGTTTTGTTGGTAGTTGGAATCCAGTTATAATCACATATCATGTACAATGCAACAATCTCTGGTGGATACACAATAGTACACAACTTGGTCCAACTTGGTCCAACTTGGTTCATCCTTACTTATCTCATTAGCTGCCACATCAGCCTCTATTTCAGACTCATTTAATTCAGATAGACCAAAATAATAGTTGATTATAGCAGCAAAATTTTTGTAAGAGATGAGCATATAATTCCCATATGATTTCATTCACAAAGCTGGGAAGTTTTCCAACTGTGGATTCCATTTTCCCTTTTTTAAGCACATACCCTATTTCAACCTCATCCGTACTATTCATATTCACAACCCTTTGCATAATCAGATTTCTTTTTGAGAAGGAATCATACCTCTTGCTTGCCTTTTTGCTGCGAAATCTCTTTTGAATCTACTACTTAAGTGATAAGCCTCTTAAAGTGTACACGAAGAAGAAGAAAGCAGAATGATGAGTTGGCAAAGGGAAGATGAGCTGGCAAGATTGGAGTGGATAAGGTTCTGAGTTGTTGGAGGTTGTTAGAGAGTTAGAAGTTGTTGCAGTCGTAGGAGTTGTGAGCAGAAACCCTCTGATATATAAAGAGGCTCTCTTAGATTTGTTTGGAGTCATTCACATACTTGGGCATTTCTTGTAATAGCTCCATTACTGAAAAAAGATTAGGTTTTTACATGAAAAACCTAGCAAATGGTGCGGTGAGCCGTCTAAAGAGATGCCGAGACCGAAGGAAATCATTCAAACCAGTGTATCGGAGCCGTCGGAGTCTACGGTGGTCAATCTTGCCGGAAAAGTAACCAAACTCGGCGGAGCGGTGGATTCATGGACGAAAGAGACCAAGGAGCGTCTAAAGTCGATGGATAACAAGCTCGACGAGATTCTGAAGCTGCTTTTATTGGAAATACGATTCAGGATTCCACCAAATCATATCCCGTATATCTAGGAATTGTAAAGTATAAAGCTAGCGTAAAATCAGGACATTAATTGCTGGAAAAGTATAGTAGCTTAGGAAACTAGATATCTTTTGTGTATTATAAAACCTGTATGTGGATGATAATCGAAGAACAAGGAAAAATCTTTCAAAAACAATTTCTTCTCCTCTGACTTTTCTCATGGTATTAGAGCAGAGCAAGAACAATAATTTTTTTTTCCCTTCTTTCTAAACCGATCGTTTTATTTCTTTCTCACGAAAAAAAAAAAAAAGGAAAAGAAGAAGAGATACACTTAATCATCAACGATGACTGATACGACCTCAACCGACACGAACACGACGACGATGGTTGTGGAGACTGTTCGACGAACAATTTCTCCATACGATTTGACGGCGGCTGACAACTCAGGAGCAGTGATTTCGCATCCTCTATTGAAGGGAACCAATTACGACGAATGGGCTTGTGGAATGAAGACGGCGTTGAGTTCTCGCAAGAAGTTTGGGTTCCTCGATGGCACGATTCCACGACCAGAAGAAGGGTCTTCCGATCTTGAAGATTGGTGGAAAATCCAGGCATTGCTCGTGTCTTGGATAAAGATGACGATTGATCCAGTCCTTAGATCCAATATCTCACATCGCGACATCGCGAAAGATCTCTGGGATCATTTGAAAAAACGTTTTTCTGTGACAAATGGCCCAAGAATTCAACAGATAAAAGCTGAGCTTGCGTGTTGCAAACAGAGAGGCCTTACAATTGAAACCTATTACGGCAAACTGACGAAGATTTGGGACAGTATGGCGAGTCATCGTCCACTGCGACTTTGCAAGTGTGGAAAATGTGACTGCAACCTTGGTTCTGTCCAGGAGCAAGATCGTGAAGAAGACAAGGTGCATCAATTCCTTTTCGGACTTGATGATACTATGTTTCGGACAGTTAGATCAAGTCTTGTTTCTCGCCAACCCGTCCAGCCTTTGGAGGAAGTGTACAACATTGTACGCCAAGAAGAAGACATGATCCGTAACGGTATGAAAGTGCAAGAAGAACAGCAAGAGGTCACTGCTTTTGCTATGCAAACACGATCTCGATTGACTCAACCACAATTGAGAAACGATGACAAGGAGAAAATGGAGCTGTGCAAACACTGTCATCGGACTGGTCATGCATCAGAAAATTGTTATGCTGTCATTGGATACCAGAGTGGTGGGGTAACAGACCGCGAAGCAGAATCTTACACGGGAGAGGTCGTGGCGGTACACTTGCTGGACTACAAGGAGGACGTGGACGTGGTCTGAACTATGCAAATGCGGTACATGTGCCAAACATTGTTCAGAACCAGGAACATGCCCACTATGTTTTAACTGATAAGGATCGCGACAGCGTTAGCGGTTTGAATGACACTCAATGGCGTGCACTAGTGAATCTGCTCAATACTGGGAAGACTCCGTCTGTAGAGACACTTTCGGGTACGTCTTCTTTTTCTTCGTGGATAATGGACACAGGAGCTACTCATCATCTAACAGGGAAACTTGAAATTCTCTCTGATGTGAGACAAATGGCTCCGGTGTTAGTTATATTGGCTGACGGCCGTGAACGGGTTTCCAACACTGAGGGAACAGTGCGTTTGGGTTCAGATTTGATATTGAGATCAGTTTTTTATGTTGAGGAACTGCAATCTGATTTGATTTCAGTAGGACAGTTGTTGGATGAGAATCATTGTGTAGTACAATTAGCTGATCACTTCCTCGTTGTCCAAGACCGCACTTCGAGGATGGTGATTGGAGCGGGTAGTCGAGGAACAGGGACTTACTATTTTTGCAGTTTGGAACGGGCAGCATTAGTCACGACACAAGAGGAGAAATCTTATGCGTTGTGGCATAATAGGATGGGTCATCCTTCTGCAAATATAGTTTGTTGTATTCCGGATGTTGTTTCTTTTTCTTCTGAGATTTTGAATAAGACGTGCGCTATATGTCTCCGTGCCAAACAAACAAGATCTGCTTTTCCAATCAGTGAGAATAAAACATCGGGTTGTTTTGAATTGATTCACTGTGATCTTTGGGGTCCGTATCGCACTCAATCTTATTCGGGTGCACGATATTTTCTCACGATTGTTGATGATTATTCAAGAAGTGTTTGGTTATATCTCTTGAACGATAAAACAGAAACCACATCTTGTCTCAAAAATTTTGTAGCAATGACGGAGAGACAATTTCAGAAACAGATCAAGACGGTGCGAAGCGACAACGGCACAGAGTTCTTGTGTTTGACTAATTTTTTCCTCGGTAAAGGAATCACACATGAAACTTCGTGTGTCGGTACACCACAACAAAATGGAAGAGCGGAAAGAAAACATCGACATATATTGAATGTTGCAAGAGCATTGAGATTTCAAGGCAATCTTCCAATTGAATTTTGGGAAGAGTGTATTTTGACTGCCGGATATCTCATAAATAGAACTCCCAGCTCAGTTTTGGGAGGAGTTACACCATATGAGATATTGTATGGAAAATCACCAACGTATGGTCAGTTGAGAGTATTTGGAGCTTTGTGTTATGTTCACAATCAAGGTCAAAAAGGGGATAAGTTTGCACCTCGTAGTCGAAAGTGTATCTTCGTTGGATATCCTTACGGAAAGAAAGGATGGAGGTTGTTTGATCTTGAACAACGTGTTTTCTTTGTCTCTCGAGATGTTAAGTTTTGTGAAAACGTCTTTCCGTTTGCAGAAAAATCAGTCTCTGTATCAGTGGAAGAAGACGATCATTTGGCTTGGACTCCAATTCCGACCACCCCATTAGTTTATGAAGATTTGTTGTCTCCGGTGAATGGGCCACCACTAACAACAGGCCCAACATCAAACACGAACCCAACTTTGTCAAGAGATGAAGAAATGACGAATGTGGCTCCTGTTGTCTCTCTTGTCCCTCCATCAGAACATGAACCATCAATTCAAGCACCTACATCTTCACCGGAATTGCTTGGTCGTGGTCACAGAAAGAAGGTTGCTCCTGTGACACTCCAAAATTTTGTCACCAACACGGTTCTAAGCAAACCAATTGAAGACGACACATCAAGGTATCCGATTGCTAATTATGTTAATTGTGATCGTTTTAGTGCCATCCATCAAGCTTATTTGGCAGTGATAACAACTGGAGTTGAACCAAAGACGTTCTCTCAAGCTATGGAAGACGAACGATGGCGGAATGCCATGAGAGACGAAATCGGAGCATTAGATTTGAACAAGACATGGACAATCGAAGATTTACCTAGAGGGAAGAAAGCAATAGGTTGCAAGTGGGTCTACAAACTCAAATTCAGGTCAGATGGGACATTTGAACGACATAAAGCAAGACTTGTGGCTCTTGGCAATAAGCAAATCGAGGGAATAGATTACGATGAAACGTTTGCACCTGTAGCAAAAATGGGAACGGTACGTTTGTTTTTGCGTGTGGCTGCAGGGAAAGGCTGGCCAGTGCATCAGATGGATGTGCATAATGCATTCCTTCATGGCGATCTCGAAGAGGAGGTTTATATGCAATTGCCTCCTGGTTTTCGTACTTCTGATCAAACGAAAGTATGTCGCTACGCAAATCGCTCTATGGATTAAAGCAAGCACCGAGATGCTGGTTTGCAAAGTTAAATTCTGCCTTGACCACTTACGGATTTCGCCAAAACAAGTCAGATTATTCATTGTTCACATTCGCCAAAAATGGTATTCAACTCAACCTCTTGATCTATGTTGATGACATGATTATCTCAGGGAATACACTCGCCGCCATCAATGAATTCAAATATTACTTGTCTACATGTTTCAACATGAAAGACCTTGGTGAATTGAAATACTTTCTAGGAATCGAAGTTTCGCGGAATTCGACAGGCTTTTACTTGTGTCAACGAAAATACGCTCTCGATATTATAGTTGAAGCAGGCTTATTGGGTGCTAAACCTGCTGCGTTTCCTCTTGAACACAACCACAAATTATCTCTCTCCACATCGTCAAAGCTCACTGATCCGACACGGTATCGTCGACTGGTTGGCAAGCTGATATATCTTGCTGTCACACGTCCTGATTTAGCCTACTGTGTACATGTTCTGGCTCAATTTATGCAGGAGCCACGTGATGATCATTGGCAAGCTGCTTTAAGAACAGTTCGTTATCTCAAAGGAACCCCCGGACAAGGAATTTTGTTACATTCTGACGACGACTTTCAGATCACAGGTTGGTGTGATTCTGATTGGGCCTCTTGTCCTATCACTCGTCGCTCAGTAACTGGCTATTTTGTTCAACTCGGAGCATCTCCTGTTTCTTGGAAGACTAGAAAACAACCCACTGTTAGTTGCTCATCGGCCGAAGCAGAGTATCGGGCGATGGCGTTTCTCACGAAAGAACTTATATGGTTAAAGAGAATTCTATGCGCTCTTGGTGTTGCTCATGATAGTCCTATGCGCATTCACTGCGACAGCAAGTCAGCTATTCACATCGGCAACAACCCGGTTTTTCACGAGAGAACAAAACACATAGAAGTTGACTGTCATTTCATTCGTGATGAATGTCTTGCTGGAACTATTATTCTCATACACGTCAACACTCAAACTCAACTCGCAGATATATTCACCAAACCTTTGGGACGGCAAGCTTTTGATGACTTCCGAGACAAGTTAGGCATCCACAATCTGCATGCTCCAACTTGAGGGAGGGTATTGGAAATACGATTCACGATTCCACCAAATCATATCTCGTATATCTAGGAATTGTAAAGTATAAAGCTAGCGTAAAATCAGGACATTAATTGCTGGAAAAGTATAGTAGCTTAGGAAACTAGATATCTTTTGTGTATTATAAAACCTGTATGTGGATGATAATCGAAGAACAAGGAAAAATCTTTCAAAAACAATTTCTTCTCCTCTGACTTTTCTCAGCTTTCCGGGAGAAATCGCCAATCGGAGGCTCCGGAGATTCCAATTTTCACAGGTGAAAAAGGTGATAATCTGCGACAGTGGATTTCGGAGATGGAGGATTTATATGTTCGGAAGGATTTCAAGGACTTGGAGAAACTGAATATGGCACAGACAGTAATCAAAGGTGAAGCTCTCGTTTGGTTTCATTGGCGACAATCGTTCTGATTTTTTCGCAGTTGGAAGGATATGAAGGAAACCTTATTGTTGCGGTTTGGTGACGACGATGATCCAGAGAAGATCATATTGCTATTTTTTTTTTATCCAGTTTCAGAACCAATACATGAGTAAGTAGTCTCGTTTGAAACAAAACAATCTCTCTATTAAGTATTATACCCTAGAACAACAAAAATATGTCATATCTATTATATTATTAGAGAGGTAACTATGCACCAGAATGAAAGTTGAGTTTTTATTACATCGTATTTTAATGTTGTCTTTAAATGATTTATATTTTTATGGATATATTCGATAATTGATTTATACTTTTATATTATGGATATATATAATTTATATTTTTATGGATATATTCGATAATTGATTTATACTTTTTATATTATGGATATATATATATATATATATATATATATCTATTATATTATTAGAGAGGTAACTATGCACCAGAATGAAAGTGGAGTTTTTATTACATCGTATTTTAATGTTGTCTTTAAATGATTTATATTTTTATGGATATATTCGATAATTGATTTATACTTTTATATTATGGATATATATGATTTATATTTTTATATATATCCCTCTTCTTTCTTTCATTGTCAAACAAATCATTAGTTTCTCTTTTTTTCATATAATAGATAATTTGTTTTTCTGTTTTCCTAGATTTTATGTGTATAAGATATTTTTTGTTTTATTTGGTTTGTATTTGGTCTTATATTCGTATGATCATCTAATTGTTTCTGTTTTCCCCGAATACTGATGATCTTTTTGTTTTTTTATGTTTTCTATGGTTTTCATACGAGGTCTCACATCGACGAGGTATGATTTTATTTTTTAAAAGTTGTGTATATTTATTTATAATGTTTTGTTTTTGTTTTTGTTTTATTTTTAACTAACGTGATCTATATAATCTTCAAAGTTCCACTATGTTCTTCAACTTTTCCCTTGGATTACTTCCCATTACTCATGTATCTTCTTCTCGGCTTCTATAACCAACGAGTGTAGCTATCGTTGATAGCAATCCTTGCCCTGTTTGGACTAATTTTATGAAATTCTCTTATTAGATTCATTCGATCAGGCACGTTTTTTATAACCGTACGGCATGGTAATCTTTTATGGTGAAGAAATCGTTTGATGTAGTAATCTTTATCGACTTTAAATTATATAGAAATTTTTAAAAAAAATTGGAACCCTAACTTTTAAAACCCGTATATATACCAAACCATGGTCTCCATCTCCAATATTCGAAATCGGCCACATTCCTCCGGCTTTGAAATAAAAAATGGGCCATCGTATGAGTTTCTAAATTATATATCTTGATTGATATCAATATCTCATTGTAATGAGTTGTTCTATTTGTTTAGGTAATACGGAGGACGTGTAAGGATCAAGATGGAGGTCATCAGATAATAGCAATCCATGGAGGAGGTCTTGCCTTCCGTTGAGCAGGTACTATCTTTGATTTGTAAAAATTCATACCTATATATCTACGGTTATTAACCACAAATTTGATAGAGTTTCATCAGATTAATTCTATTTTCCTCCAAAAGATTGTTAAAATTAAGGAAGAAGTAGTACAGAGTCGTCTAATGTCCATGCCTCCGTGGAACAACACCAACTCGACTCAGACTTTGGGTACCTCTTTCTTTAGTTATCATATTCCATGTATGGAGATCTTAGGGCTATGGGAGTTGGATAGTCTCAGTTCTCTTTTTCTTTTTCTTATTTTTAGTTTTCCAACATATTCAAAAACCCTAGAGAAACAATTGGAATTATCTTCTTGAGAGCTGTGATCGGGGTTTTTTGTATTTGTCAACGCAACTGTGAGTTTATTACTTCCATGATCTTATCTTTTAGGAGCTACAAAGATCTTTTTATTCTGTTTCAGTTTTTGATTGTTGTGTCTTTATTGTGTAGGTTACAGATTTTAAGCACGTCCTTTGTTTTAGGCGTACATATCTGAAATTTTTAAAAGAATTTGATGCTAGAGTCGATTGGTCACAATACACCAGTATCGAAGGATCTTCGGTCAGTTCTAATCTCTTAACTCTCATTATATATCTCTGTCTTCTATCCAATGGTTTACTAACTCTTCTTATGTTTTGTACCCTCTCCACAATTATCGCACTACGTACAGATCAGGTAAAATTTCGAACGTTCTCATATGTTTTGGTTTTTGTTTAGGGTCATTGGGGTACTTGCTGGGCATTTTGGATCAAATATAATATGGTAACACAAATTTCCATCAAGCCAAGATTGATGATTGCTAGATTCTCTTCAAAAGACTAATATACCATGTTGTGGATTCCTTTGCGGTCAAGGTTGTAATGGTGGATACCCAATTGCTGCATAGCAGTACTTTAAGCACCACGGTGTAGTAACCTAAGAGGTCAATTCTCACTTTAAATGCAAAGAACATATAATAATGGCAAAGTGATTAAAATTTATTCTACTTTTGGAATGTTCTTGGTTCGTCTGTGCAATCCATACTTTGACAATACCGGATGCTCTCACCCAGGATGTTAACCCGCATATTCCACACCAATATGTATGAGGAAACATGTTAGCAGAAATAAGTTATGGCGTTAATCAAGACACTATGTTGTTATGCGTGTACAAGTATTTTTTTTCTTTTTACAGTTTCACATTGATTAATGTTCTTCTATCATGTGACTTTGATCATCGTGCTCATGAGCATGAGCTTCTCTAAATCACTTTGATCCTCTCTTTTTTTTTTATGCTCGATGATTGGTCTGATTTTGGTTTTTATGTTTTCTAGATTTCATATTTTAAATCGACCTTAACAAGGTATGATTTTTATATTCGATTTGGCTTCAAAGTTCAGGAAGCTTTCACATCGAATTTGGATTGTTCGAAGTCTTTTTTCTTATGCGGTTATGAAGATTCATCCTTAAACGTCAACGGTTCAATGTTTTGTTCACTAATTATAGGTTATTAATTTTCTCAGGTTTTTTTCCCTTTTGTTTAAGAGGATTCGAATCTTAAACATCGAATTCCAAAACATGTCAACCGTCTCAGGTATTGGCATATAAGTTTAAAAACTAGCAATCATATGTATTTAATTTTTATAAATAATAAAATTGAATATTAAATGCTATGTTAACTTATTTTCTGAAAATTCTCATGCCCGCACACGGTGCGGACCATCGACTAGTATTATATTAAAATTAACAAAATAGATCCTATTTATTTATTTTAAATTAAATAGTTTAAAACTAAAACCTAAACTTAGAAAGCCAAACCAAACAGTAGACTTTTCTTGTTGTAATATAAGCTAAACATAGACTTAAATGCTGCATTCGATTCTTCGTCTAGTCATGAATGGTGACAATTAAGTGACGTCTGCATCGATGTTCACAACAATGTCATTGCCGCGGTGGCCACCGCCTTGAATTTGATGATCGCCGTCGTGAGCTTTGGTGGTGATATTTCTTCTGTGATAGGTAACAAGAAGATATATTGCCCGAAGTAGAAGCACAAGCATGCCAATGTCTGATATTCCAAACACAATCGCCATTACATATATATCCATCATGTTTTTTTAATCTCAAGAGATTCTTTGGTTTTTTTTATCTACGTACTAATCACACCTTTGTTCATGTATTTATAATATACTTGTAATAATAATAATTTAATCTAATCCTAACCTAACTAGGAACTTGTAATTATTCTTTTTTTTTTCTTTTTAGAACACTCAAAATTTTCTACTCGTACTCCTACTCTACTTAAACAAACCAAGAGAAGATAAAATTGGGTTTCAGGAGAAAAAGTGTTCTTTTGTTCCAATTTGTAGCTAGCCATTATGTTTCATACGTGTATTAGTGTATAAGAAATCGGAGTTAAGAGATGTAGTAAAATAAACCAAAGGAAGGTTGATATTTACTTTTCTCCGTGTGAAGTGTTTGTGTTCTTTGATTATTTTGGGACAATGCCAATGTTCATGTAATAAATTAAACAAGCTTTCAAATAAAGCCAATGTTGAGGTGAAGTTTAGGAAAAGCAATTAAAGCTTCTTCTTTTGGCTAGATAAGTCTTAGAGCATCAAATACAAGTTCCTACAGAGAGTAAATTGTAAATTTGCAGATATAACAAGAACCTTGAAGCGTTGCTTTGATCGGATTAGTTCTTGAAAGACGCCGGAATCTTCGTCGGAACAGCAGCAACTCGCCGGAGAAAAAACCCTGATCAATCACCAATCACTTCTCTTCTCTCTCTCTCGATTGCTCTGTTTCTTTTTTTTTTTGTGTGTAAAATTGTTGTAACTAACTTTGACCCGAGTAACAACCATTTAAACAGCTTCTCGGATCTGGGATTAATATCTGATCTGGGCCTTGACCGATTTCATTAAGGCCCATCTTGTAATTTTCTTCAGAGTTGACCAAAGACAAAACGACGTTCACAATGAAACCCCGAGTTGTTTCGTGAGAACATTGTCTAAGTCTCTGTTACAGAAGTGATCTAAATGTGGGATTTATCTTTTGGAAGTGACATTTTGATTAGTTATGTCGTATGGTATATGTGAGAGTTGACTAAGCCCAAACACATTTCTCCCGGGCCAAAATCAATGGGCCTGATTACATGAAGAATAAAGAGAAGATGACTTTGGATCAAAGCCCATAAGAAAAGAACGTTGGAAAGGCTTAAGGTTAGATACATAGATGCATATATATATATATATATATATATATATATATATATATATATATTTCTCCTTTACCTTGTTTTTTCTTATAATCTACAAACGAAGAGGTTGTATTCTCAGATCCATAGTGGAAGTTGTGGGGGCAAGAGATCCCCTCCCCAGACGTACCGAAAGGGAACTGGGTGAACAAACCTGTTGCGTTCTTACTATTTTTTGCTTAGTTTAATTGGATCTAACAAGTTAAATCCCTCACACGTGGTATCAGAGCCTAGGTGAAGGCTGATCCGGTTAACTACAACAAGGAGAAGAAGAAGAGTTCCTTACTGTTTCTTGTTCAAGGTGGAGTAGTTGAATCCTCTGGTAGTTGTGATTCAATCTGTTGACATCAACTAGGCTTAGTTGTTGTAACTTTGAACTGTGTTTGAAATTTCTCTGTGGTGCTGCGTGTTGAGCTTGCTCTTGGTTGTATTTGGATCTGCTCCCTGAAATCAAAATATCAAATACATCAGACAAGTATGGAACCGAGACAAGGAAAATTCGAAGTTGAGAAATTTGATGGAAAGGGAGATTTTGGTCTTTGGAAGCATAAGATGCTATGTCAGTTGGAGATTCTAGGATTAGATTCTGTCCTAAATGAAGATGCAACATCTGGGTTTTAAATAGCCCTTGGCGCACCATGACGATATGGTCCGGGCATTGCGCCTTGTGTATCAACTTATTAAGAAACGTTAAAAGAAAGAAAAAATCAGTAAGAAACTTAGAATAATATAACTTCAAAACCAAACATCGAAATCCAAAATACTAAAACACCAAACTACTAAAAAAGAAAAAAAAACGTAAATAGTTTTTCTTAAAGATAGCTAGATAATCTAACATTCTAATAATCAGAATCAAGTCATCATCTTCGAACACAAGATTATCAATTTCATCATCAGAAGAGTTCCAAGAGAATAGGATCAATAAAATGAAAACAAGGCAGCGATTCTTATAAAGAAAACAAGGCAGCGATACTTTTTTTTTTCAAACTAGGGTTTCTTAATCTTAACCTCGTAAATATACACACAAAGATAAACTAAAAGTCACTAAAACATTCTTTTTTTTTAATCATAGTTTCTTCATTTTCTTCGAACTCTCAAATCAAAAGCGGTTTCCCTTTGATTCCTTGGTTCACCCGACTTATCAAAGCTCTTTCAAAATTTTTGTGGCATCTCCCGATCCACCGCAACGCTCTCGTCCATCTCCATACAGTGAACAAGAAGAAGGAGCCGTGTGGCATTCTCTTTTGTTCTCATTCTGATCTTCATCTTCCCGTCGATTTGCTTAAACAAAGAGAACCGTTTGGTCCCTTGTTCGAGCTCCATCAAGCCACCATTCTTTCAACATATAAGATCATCTTCTTTGATCTTATATCATCTGGTATCAGAGCCTAACACACCCCCAAACCAGGTTTTTTCAAACCCTTACTTGTTTCTTTTTGTTTAAGCTTCATCGTTCATCGTTACGTTTGCGTCCGAGGATTTGTTCGCTTCTGTTCTTGTTGCCTTGAGTTTTGCTTTTTTTTTTGTTTCATTAAATAATTAAAAAAAAAACCAAATAAAAGGTTTATTAGATCAGTTCATTTTGTTGTCGTCAAAAAAAAAAAAGTCAAAAAAATATATTAAATTAATTTTAAAGTTCATCGTCTAGTTTTGAAAGAGTTCTTTCTTTCTTGTTGCTTAAGTTAGAGTTGAATATTTTGTTAGAACGTTTGCTTGTTTCCAGTAGTTATTTAGTTCTTGTTTAAAGTAATCGTTTGTACTATTTAAAAAAAAAAAACAGTTCTTAGCATCAGTTTTGCTTCGGCTACATCCTTTTGGTATTTTATCATCTCTACTCGTGAAAGATAAAAAAACACCAATGGAAGAAAACACCGAACAGGTCAACATGGTCCAAATTTTGGCTAACATTCAAACGTAGCTCCAAACGCTTGGAGATGGAATGACCCAACTCGAACAACCACCGAGGCAACCAAGAGATGGACTACCGGCTCAAGTACAAGTTCAAGAAGACTTAGAAGACGAGATACATGATCTCAATGACCCACCTCTTCGACAACACCAACAACCGCGGCAACACCAACCACCCGAGCAATATCATCCTCGACTACGAGATCCTATCCATAGGGGACGAGTACGAGAAGAAGAGGTAAGACAAAACAACAATGACATCAAACTAACTGCGCCTACCTTTGCAGGACGAGTTAACCCTGAAGCCTACCTCGAATGGGAAAGAAGAATGGAGTACATCTTCGAGTACTATGGCTACAATGATCGAAAGAAGGTGTCCCTAGCAGCCGCTCAACTGACCGACCATGCCTTTTCTTGGTGGGACAGAGATGTGTCTGAAAGAAGAAGGCATCACTACGATCAATTCACCACTTGGGCAGACATGAAGTTCAACTTCCGGAAAAGGTATGTTTTCCCACATTTTCATAGAGATTTACATAAACAATTTCGCCAGTTGTCTCAGAGAACAAGTCGGTGGAGGAGTACTTTGAGGAATTTGAGCAACTTAGGAATCGATTAGAATTAGATGATGATGAAGAAACTCTCATGGGTCAATTCGTCAATGGACTCCAAGATCGCATTGCAAGGAAATTAGAGAGACAACCGTACCATGGCATGACTGAGCTGTTGCACTACGCGATACAAGCTGAACAACACATCAAACGCAAGCTCACAGTCACCAACCGAACCAAGATAGCCTCAACTTGGACTCCCCAACCGCCCAAGACATTGGACAAGGGGAAAACAGTGGAAATCGAGCCTAGGTTCAAGAAACCAAACTCAGAGACATCTAGAGGACCTCAGCAAGAACCAGGCAAGTCGTCTACCCAAAGAGCTCGTGACATTACTTGTTTCAATTGTCAGGGAAAAGGGCACATGGCAAAGGAGTGTCCAAATCGAAGAGTCATGATCATCACCCCCAGTAGAGATTATGAGTCTCAAGATGAACAAGAGGCTGAACCGGACGAACCAACAGAAGATGTAGAGTTTGCGGATGTAGGAGAACTCTTGGTAACCCGAAGAATATTGAGTGTCATCGTTGACCCCGAAACCGTCCAAAGGGAAAACATATTCCACACCCGATGCACCATAAACTCTAAGGTATGTAGTCTCATTATCAATGGAGGTTCTTACACTAACGTAGCTAGCAACTACATGGTAGAAAAGCTAGGTCTCAAGAAGACTAAGCATCCGAGGCCATACAAGCTTCAATGGCTCAACAATGAGACCGATCTCAAAATCGTGGAGCAGGTAGCCGTTCCCTTTAGCATAGGAAAGTATTATGATCAAGTCATTTGTGATGTTGTGCCAATGCAAGCCGGCCATCTTCTGCTGGAAAGACCTTGGCAATTTGACAAAGAAGCAGTGCATAATGGGCGCACCAACTACTATTCATTTACCCATGACAATCACAAGTACAATTTAGCACCACTTTCACCTACTCAAGTCCAGGAAATGCAAATGAAATTTGCCCAGGATGCTAAGGTAAGTCAAACTAACCTCTTTGTGAATTCTAGTGTCGTTTCTAAAGCTTTAGATCACAAAGAAGTGGTGTTACTCATGGTCTTCCGAGCAGGGTTGTTTTCAGGAACAAATGAAGCAAAAAAACCCTATGAGGCCACCACATTGTTAGAGAAGTTCAAAGACGTCATCCCTGAAGAGATACCTCCGGGATTACCATCAATTCGGGGCATCGAACATCAGATTGACCTCGTCCCTGGGTCAGCCCTACCAAATTGGCCAGCATATCGAATGAACCCAGCCGAGACAAAGGAGCTAGAAGAACAGATTCAAGACTTGATGTCTAAAGGGTATATCCAAGAAAGCTTGAGCCCCTGTGCAGTTCATGTCTTATTAGTACCCAAGAAGGATGGCACTTGGCGTATGTGTGTCGACTGCAGAGCTATCAACAACATCACCATCAAATATCGCCATCCCATACCCAGGCTAGACGACATGCTGGATGAACTCAGAGGATCCACCATCTTCTCCAAAGTGGATTTGAAGAGTGGATACCATCAAGTGTGTATGAAGGAAGGAGACGAGTGGAAGACCACCTTCAAGACCAAGCAAGGTCTATACGAGTGGTTAGTCATGCCGTTTAGTCTCACCAACGCTCCGAGTACATTCATGAGACTCATGAACCATGTTCTAAGGACATACATCAGTAAGTTTGTAGTAGTTTACTTTGATGATATTTTGATTTATAGTAAAAACCTTTCGGATCATTTGAGGCACCTTGAGCAAGTACTAGAGACACTTCGCCAAGAAGGACTTTATGCTAACCTCAAAAAGTGCACATTTTGCACTAATGAGTTAGTATTTTAAGGTTTTGTTGTAAGTTCACAGGAATTACAGGTGGATCAAGAGAAGGTTAAAGCTATACAAGATTGGCATACACCAACTACCATTGGACATGTTCGCAGTTTCCATGGTCTGGCCAGCTTTTACAGACGCTTTGTCCGAGACTTCAGCACCATAGCAGCACCCTTGACTGCCGTGATCAAGAAGGATTTGGCGTTCAAATGGGGACATGCTCAACAAGACGCATTCGAGAAGCTTAAGCATAGTCTTACTCATGCGCCTGTACTAGTATTACCTGATTTTGATAAAACATTTGAGATTGAATGTGATGCTTCAGGTTTAGGTATTGGGGCTGTGCTTACACAAGGAGGGAAGCCCGTAGCTTACTTCAGTGAGAAACTAAGTGGAGCCTCCCTCAACTATCCGACCTACGACAAAGAGTTGTATGCACTCGTGAGGTCCCTAGAAACATGGCAGCACTACCTCTTGTCTAAGGAGTTTGTGATTCACACGGATCATGAAACGCTGAAACATCTAAAAGGACAAACCACACCGAAGAGGAGACACGCAAAATGGTTGGAGTTCGTGGAAGCATTTCCTTACATCATCAAATACAAGAAGGGGAAAGACAACATTGTAGCAGATGCACTATCCCGGCGCAACACGTTGATCACCACTCTGGAAGCCAAGGTGCATATCAAGAATAGCTATGAGGAAGATCCTGACTTTAGAACCATCTTCCAGGACTGTACAAAAGCCCCCACAGGTTTATTCTATATACACTCTAGTTTCTTGTTTAGGGACAAGCGGTTGTGTATACCTCAAGGATCTATGAGGGAGCTTCTAATCCGAGAAGCACATGGAGGCGGGCTTATGGGACATTTTGGATTTGACAAGACCTTAAGTGTTCTGGTAGAACACTTCTTTTGGCCGCACCTCAAGAGAGACGTAGAAAGATTCTGCTCCAAATGCGTCACTTGCCTTAAGACAAAATCCAGGTCACACCCCTACGGTCTTTATATGCCTTTGCCTATACCTAACCTACCATGGGTAGATATTTCGATGGATCTTGTGCTAGGCTTACCCAAGATCAGACACAAAGACTCTATATTCATTGTGGTAGACTGATTCTCGAAGATGGCTCATTTCATACCATGCGCAAAGACCAATGACGCTTCACAAACGGCCGACCTCTTCTTTAAGGAAGTTGTGCGTTTACATGGTCTTCCCCGATCTATTGTGTCAAATAGAGATACCAAGTTCTTGAGCCACTTTTGGAGGATACTTTGGAGAAAGCTAGGAACCAAGTTACTCTTCTCCACTACGTGCCATCCTCAAACCGATGGAAAAACTGAGGTGGTTAATCGCACTTTATCAGCGCTTTTAAGAGCGACGGTCGGTAAAAAGCTTAAGAATTGGCTTGACTGCCTCTCTTTTGTTGAGTTTGCTTATAATCGTGCCACTCATTTGGCCACTAAGCTTTCATCGTTTGAGATTGTTTATGGTTTTAAGCCGACTACACCGATAGATCTAACACCTCTGCCACCCATAGACCACATAAGTCAAGATGGCGAGACCAAGGCCGAGTTGATCAAGAAGCTAAATCAGAAAGCACGGGATAACTTGGAAAAGAAGACATTGCAATACAAGCAACAAGCAGACAAAGGCAGGAAAGAAGTCATCTTTGAACCAGGCGATTGGGTTTGGTTGCATATGCGACCTGAAAGGTTTCCAAAACAGAGGAAAGATAAGTTAGCACCACGAGGAGATGGACCATTCAAAGTCTTGGAACGCATCAACAACAATGCCTATCGACTTGAGCTCCCAGGTGAGTTAAACATTTCTTCCAGTTTTAATGTTACTGACTTAGCTCCTTTTGATGCAGGTGAAACAGTTCTGAGGTCAGAATCTTCTCAAGAGGGAGGAAATGATGAGGACATAAGTTCAGAGCAACAATAACCCATCAAGATTCCCATCATGTATGAACCACCCAGAACAAGATCAGGATCAAGAACAATGAGGGAAGAGTTTAACAAGGCTGTAGAGAGTTTGATCACCCAGAGAGAGGTTCAAGAAGATAATTCGAGGCCCAATAACAAAGAGGATTCAAGTTTAGAAGAGTGGCCACTTATCAAGCCCAAATTCGGTCCAACCGTATTCATGATCGAAGAATTGGGGAACAAGGCATGAATCAACTCCAAGTAAGTGTCTAAATTCATTCTAATTAGCTTCTTTCCTTTTGTTTTTGCAGGAGAATCACGTCCCCTTATTTTAGAATATCATAGGATTTATTTCTTGTATCTTTAGGCTTTATAGCCAAGTTATTTTGTTTCCTTTTCTTTTGTATTGGACCCTTGAAGGTCAAGGCTGAAGAACCACTATATAAGGTTCCCTATGCAGTCTGTAATATTCATTCAAACAAGTAATAAAAATCGTAGTTTCTTCATTTTCTTCGAACTCTCGAATCAAAAGCGATTTCCCTTTGATTCCTTGGTTCACCCGACTTATCAAAGCTCTTTCACAAGCTTTGTGGCGTCTCCCGATCCACCGCAACGCTCTCGTCCATCTCCATACAGTGAACAAGAAGAAGGAGCCGTGTGGCCTTCTCTTTTGTTTCTCATTCCGATCTTCATTTTCCCGTCGATCTCCTTAAACAAGGAGAACCGTTTGGTCCCTTGTTCGAGCTCCATCAAGCCACCGTTCTTCCAACATATAAGATCATCTTCTTTGATCTTATATCATTTCGTCAATATTATGTTTTTTTTGGTTGTTATTGGGTTTCTTAGGAATTGTTATTTAGTGATGAGCTTAGAATCTGGTGGTGTGTTTGATATGGCTTGTGTCATTGTTCTTCTTCTTAATCCTCTCGTCTTTGCAAGAGGAATCAGCCAAGATCAAAGCAGCAGGAAAAGCGTGGTACCAGACTATGATATCCGACAGTGACTACACTGAGTTTGATAACTTCACCAAATGGCTCGGTGTGAATCAGTAAAATCTACAACTTTAGGCAAGTTTATGGTTTTTTTTTTAAATTAAATCCAAGTCAGAATGAACAAGGAGGTTTTACTTATTTCTATGTCGCTCACTCGCTCTTATAAATTGTTATGTTAAAGTTAAATCAATTCATTTTCCCAGTGTTAGATTCCTTCTAACACAACTCTTCCATTAAATAATCTGTTACAGACTTACAGTGTTACTTGACTTTCGTAGAATTGAAATGATTGAATAGGTCATATTTCCTAAGACAATTCAAGTAAATTAAAAGATAAAAAGTTAAATTTTTATTTTACTCTGAATCAAGTAGCCCAATAGTTTAGTACAATACGACGTGCTTAAATATTTCGTCAAGTTTACAGAAAATATATTTTATACAATATAGAATGCGAAGTCGTCTCCTACAAAACTAGAAACTTATTTAATAAAGAAATATTTGGATTACCACTACTAACTTTGAAATTGTATTTGAAATTCTTATATCTTAATATAATATGGGAAGGTTTTTCTGAACTTTCTCTATAATCATGACATTGGGGTTTCCTCTATTGTTGACATGTGTCTCTTTTTTAATTCACTTGAGTAAAGAATATTAAATATTGATAATGTATTATAGAGTAACTAGATTAGGATCCGCGTAATACGCGAGTTTTTAATAACAAACAATAATTTGTAAAAAAATAAAAAAATATGGAAAATTATATTAAAATTTTGATGTATTACACTAATACTTTTAGATTTTATAAATATTATGTCATATTTTTCTTTCTTTAGTCTTCTTGATTTACTATTTCCTTTTAATTGTCTAATAATATGTCTTATTTACATTTTCTTTTGGCTTATTTTTTTTCCTTACACTACAATTTGATCTAAAAAATAAATAATATAGAAAAGGAAAATTTTCATTTTTATATTATTTATATTGACACGTGTCACAATTTAAATTAACAATGACATATGTCGCGATCTGGTGAATTATAATTTTGCCTACGTGTCGCACTCACATTGAGTGCATCATACTTTATATAATAAGATTATGTTTTTTCGTTTTTCTTTGTTTTTTTTTCTATGTGTCACTTATTCCCTCCTCAGAAATGACAGCCCGTTATAGCAAGACCGCTCGAGTAACGTTTTTTGTTTAGTCTTTCGTTTTCTTAAAGTTTCCAAAAAAATTCTTCCTATTGGTTTGTTTTTCTTCAAATAGATCTATGGACTCCCATCTTTGTCTCGAGTAACTTGGAATAGTAAATTTTTTGTTATTGTTGTTTTAAAGCTTACTTCAGATTTTGCTTTCTAAAATTGGAATCTTTTTCGTCTTTTCCACGATGGATATATCTCTCACGGTTTGGAAATATTATTTTATCCCGCATACCAAAAAAGATAAATTTTTAAAATCCATCGCTAATCCATTAACAAAATCCTAAGTGTTCTGTTTCGGACATAAGTATTCAATTTTCTTATTTATTTATATCTATTGGCTTGCCGTATAGAAGAAAAGAAGGAGAAGAGTAAGAGGAGATTAACATATATGGTAATTAACCCAATACATCATAAGTATTTTTCATGAGAATTTTACCTAATTTCTAAGGTGAATCACATATGAAATTTGTGCATTATCCTACGAGAGCCCAACCGATAACGTCAATCTCCACCAGTGTCATTGGCTGAAACACCACGTAAAATAGAACTTCAATTCATTTTTATGACGCAAGTGTATGAGAACATACCAAAGGTGATATTTCTTCATCTCTTTACTCCATTGACCAACTCAAACTTTTTATAGCAGTCATAAGCATCAAGCCTGACTATGGGTTGAGGCAATATAATCAAAGAGTTTAAGATAATTAACAGTTTGTGTTACACGTTTATTGGTAAACCGATTTTTTCAGAACATATCAAATGTGATATTTCCTCATCTCTTTATATCTAAGATATTTAAATCTTGGAATACTAAGTAATACCAAGTACCATCATAGCTTTTTTTCTATTTTTTATTTTCAACCTTAAACTTCATTCAGAAGTCTAAAACTTTGAGACAATTTGGAACCGCGGAACCTACAAATAAATAAAAATGCAATCCAAAATTCTCGCTCTATGTGATGATAAATCATTACCACATGTAATAGGACGGAAATTAAAACAATATTACAAAGACCAAAAGTCGGCTTTAAAACAAAAGATCATCCATATAAGACGAGAAGGCTTGCCATGATGATGGTGACGAGGTAATCTTCAAGAGATCCGACCAGTCCATCTCAAAGGTACCAATGTTGATTCTTGAGTTTACTAAGCAATTAATGGTCCAAATAAAAGAGCATGTAATTCGACAAGAATGGTATAAGGCTTCTTCAGTGATTATTGGCTTATATCTATGTTACACATTCGGGTGAAACACATAACCAATCCAAACCTGGAAGATTGTTGTCGAGCTTCCATGAACCATCCGTTTGATATTTCCAAGACATTTGAGGAGAAATTGATATTTATAGCTCTGGTTGATTTTTTTTTACCTCTGATTTCCAAGATCTTCATTCCAAACCACACCTTACACTCCTCGATCGCATGATCTAAAATCTTTGGAGGTTGTCGGACCAAACTTTGAAAAAGCTTTTTTACTATTCACTTTTCAAATAAACCAGATAATCTATAAGATTTATTATAATGGATGTGTGAAAACTTAAAAAAAACATAGAGAAAGACACATATATTTAAGTTGTTTGCCAACAATGTGTTCACTACGTCTATAAGTAACAAAAAATGATTAATTTCTACATGCATATTGTTTCATAATACAATAGGGGAAAGAGACAAAGAGAGTACAAATTGAAAACCCTATTTTAACAGGTGATCAGATTCAAAGCAAATCAAAATTATAAATAAAAATCATGTGTTATCACAAGTATCGGGTAATTAGATTCAAGGCATATCAATAAAAATAATGTCTTCTTCAGATTCTAGAATGTCTGATTTTTGGCATCTCCAAAAGCAATAGTCAATATTGATAAATAAAGATCACGTGGAAAATAATGTCTTGAAAGAAATGGAGATAAACCCCCAAACTTGAAGTGCATGAGGACAATAAAAAATAAAATGATTGATTGACTCTTCTTCGAATCACATTATATTCTCCGATGTAATAGATTTCATTTACTGCTACATGTTCTGGAAAGGCTCACCACATAAAGTGTTTAGTGTTTGTCATACCGTCCAATATTAATTTGCTCAGGGTTAAAACAGTTCGGTATCTCGATTTTACCAAATAAATACTAGATTTGGTATATATGATGCCAACAAAAAATATATTTTAGAAAAATTCATTGGAGCTTCTAAGCCTTGAATTAGCGAGCGTCTCGAATCTCTCAAGCATTCCAAAAAAAAAATGGAACTTGTTTTTGAAAAAAAATACAAATTGGAGGGAAGAAAAAATAGTATGATCAATTATTATAAATTATTTTTCAACCAAGCAAAGTATATGTCTATTAGACCTATTTAATTCTTTGTGAATTGATTTTTTTATTGAATTATTTTTAGTTTGAAAGAAGTAAAGTTAGTTAGTTTTAGAAAATCTTGAAAAATTATAAAATCAAAATTTAATTAGTAGTGTAGATAAATTGGTAAAATAAAAAATTTAGAATATTATCTAAATTATAATGCAACATATATTATTTAACACAAAAACCTTTGTAATTTAATTTTAGTAAACATATTTTGAAAATAAAATTTAATCTATTTGAAAACAACTATTTTTTTTACTCAATTCTCAACTAAATAATTAATATAATTTAGTGAATTTTAAATAGCTTCAAAAGCACATATTAACAAATGTTAAAATATTTAATGAAAATATAATTTTTCAAAAAAAATCAATTAAGAAATACAAAGTAATTTTTTTATCTTGATTTTGAAGTGGATTTGTTGTTGTTATAAAACGTTTTAAACAAATCTCGCGCGTCGCGCGAGCAAATATCTAGTTTTATCATATTTGATGCTTGTTCGGACTAAGATAGTAAAGTTTATTTTTATGAATGAAGCAGTCTCTTCTAGGGGTGGAATTATTATCCGGGATCCGAGATCCGATCCGGGATCCGTTCCTATCCGCTCCGTAAATTAGAATATCCGGGGCGTCCGGATCCGAATCCGGATAGTAAAATCTCGGATCCGTGAAAAGAGGATCCGAATCCGGATAGTAAAATTTCAAGGTCCGGATATCCGGATCCGGATCCGGATCCGGACTCATTAAATTTATTAAAAAATTATTTTATATATATATATATATTAAGTTATTTTTATATAAATATATATATATATATATATATATTGATTTTAGTTTTTTTCTAAAATATCATATTTTTTGAAAAATATTATTCTAATTTTTATATTTATTTTTATTAAAAATTAATTTTTAATATTTTATTTTGGTTATTTTAATTATTTAATTATTATTTTCGGATCCGGATCCGGATCCGGATATCCGCGGATATCCTGAGTTTTGGCCGGATACTCGAAGTCCGGATATCCGGAAACCACGGATCCGGATCCGAATAGTTTTGTTACGGATCCAACGGATCCGGATCCGGATACCCTGAAATTCCAGGATATCCGGATCCGTCCCACCCCTAGTCTCTTCTAGTTTAGTTTTTCGTCGAGTATATACAAAGTATTATACTCTTACAAATACACAAGAATGCGAAGTCGTCTCCTAAAAAACTAAAAACTTGCTTAAAAGGGATATAATTGGATTAAAAGTGGCCACAAACTTTGAAATTGTATTTGCTTCTTATCGTTATCATTTTTTATATGTTTTTTTGGATTTAGTCCTACATAAGAAATAAATAAAAAATCCAGCAGCTATTCAAAACTTTGCTATATATGTGCATACAAAAAAACCAATAAGCATCTGTCACTTAAAAGCTAAAAACACATTTTAATCTAAAAATAAAGAATACGAAGGAGAATGAAAAATCCTCAAAGGAGAAACGAGAAGGTTTTCTTCTTCGCCTTGCTCATCTTCTTGGTGGAACTCAGCAAAGGACAGAACAACAACAGAAGAACCGAAGTCAACGTCGGTGTTGTAACCGATGTCGGGACTACATACTCGGACGTTGCCATGCTCTGCATCAACATGTCTCTCGCCGATTTCTATTCTTCTCGTCCTGAATTTCAGACAAGGCTTGTCGTCGACGTCGGTGACTCCAGAACCGACGTCGTCGGTGCTGCAGCTGCAGGTACCTTCTCTCCTCTCTCCTCTCTCTCTAGTCTCTATATATATATTTGGTTTGGATATGTTACCGTTTTTGACTTACTCTATGTATGTACTTCCAAAAGGCGATGTTCACGTTTGCGAGTTGGGATCATCGATCTATTCGCATTCAGTTTTTCCACATACTCAACCTGAATGTTGTCGGTTTTGTCATTGTCACAGCTCTTGAGTTGATAAAGAACAAGCAAGTGAAAGCGATTTTGGGGCCATGGACATCTATGCAAGCTCATTTCTTGATCGAGATTGGCCAGAAATCTCGGGTTCCTGTTGTTTCCTACTCTGCAACAAGCCCATTTCTTACTTCTCTTCGTAGTCCATACTTCTTTCGTGCTACATACGAAGACTCCGCTCAAGTGCACGCTATAAAAGCTATCATCAAGTTGTTTGGGTGGAGAGAAGTTGTGCCTGTTTACATCGACAACACCTTTGGAGAAGGTATAATGCCTCGTCTAACTGATGCATTACAAGAGATCAACGTTCGAATACCTTATAGATCTGTTATCGCTCTCAATGCCACGGACGATGAAATCTCTGTGGAGCTTCTTAAGATGATGACCATGCCCACAAGAGTCTTTATTGTTCACATGTACTCTTCTCTTGCCTCGAGAGTGTTCATTAAAGCTAAGGAGATTGGTTTGATGAAACCAGGATATGTCTGGATCCTTACCAATGGAGTTACCGATGACTTCAGTTCGATTAATGAGACGGGTATTGAGGCTATGGAGGGGGTATTGGGTGTTAAAACTTATATTCGGAAATCTAAAGATCTAGACAAGTTTAGATCTCGATGGAGGAAGAGATTCCCAGGGAAGGAGCTGAATGTCTACGGTCTGTGGGCTTATGATGCTATCACCGCACTGGCGATAGCCATTGAAGAAGCTGGAACAAATAACTTGACTTTCAGTAATGCTGATCTGGGGAGGAATGTGTCTGAACTTGAAGCTCTTGGTTTATCTCAATACGGTCCGCAGCTTCTCCAAACACTCTCACGCGTTCAGTTCAAAGGACTTGCTGGAGATTTCCGCTTTGTCAAAGGGCAGCTGCAACCATCGGTGTTTGAGATTGTAAATGTAATAGGAACCAGAGAAAGGTCAATCGGATTCTGGACGGAAGAAAATGGTCTTGTGAAGAAATTACACCAAGAACCGCAAAGCATGGGAGCTTTATCCACTTGGCAAGATCATCTTAAGCATATTATATGGCCTGGAGAGGCTAATTCTGTTCCCAAAGGATGGGAGATCCCAACGAATGGGAAGAGGTTACGGATTGGAGTTCCAAAGAGATCTGGTTACACCGATCTTGTAAAGGTCACAAGAGATCCTATCACCAATTCACAAGTAGTCACAGGTTTTTGCATAGATTTCTTTGAGGCTGTAACCCAAGCAATGCCTTATGATGTCTCCTATGACTTCTTTCCTTTCGAGAAATCTAACGGTGAACCAGCAGGGGATCACAACGACCTGGTCTACCAAGTTTATCTCGGGGTGAGTTAGACCATCAGTCCATTCTTAAAACATTACCCTTTACAAAAATCTCTCTTAATTTTCTCTTTCTTTACTCTGTTGCAGAAATATGACGCGGTTGTGGGAGATACGACTATATTGGCAAACAGGTCCTCTTACGTTGACTTCACATTCCCGTTCATTAAATCAGGCGTGGGATTGATCGTCCCAATGAAAGACACAGTGAAGAGAGACAGTATCAGTTTCTTGAAACCTTTGTCATGGAAACTATGGTTGACTTCCTTTGTCTCCTTCTTCCTTATTGGCTGTACGGTTTGGGCTCTTGAACATAGGGTTAATCCGGACTTCCGTGGACCGCCTAATTTCCAAGCTAGTACCATCTTCTGGTTCGCCTTCTCTACCATGGTTTTTGCTCCAAGTACATTCAATCTCCCCTGTTTTTATATCAGCATATATTGGTCTTTCTATATATCACCTTGCTTGATGCTTACTCTTGAGCCGCAGGAGAAAGAGTGTTCAGCTTTGGAGCTAGGCTTCTGGTTATCACATGGTATTTCATCGTTCTCGTGTTGACTCAAAGTTACACAGCCAGTTTGGCGTCGCTTTTGACATCACAACAACTTCATCCAACCATAACCAGTATGAGTAGCTTGCTTGAGAGAGGAGAAACAGTGGGTTATTCGAGACAATCCTTCATCCTCGGAAAGCTTAAAGAAACAGGTTTCTCACAATCTAACCTTGTGCCCTTTGATTCCTTTGAAGAATGCGATGATCTTCTGAGAAAAGGACAAAAAAATGGCGGTATCTCTGCAGCTTTCTTGGGAATACCTTACTTGAGACTCTTTCTTGGACAATATTGCAACACTTATAAAATGGTTGAAGAACCCTTCAAAGTTGATGGATTTGGCTTTGTAAGTTTCCAAGACAGAACTTCTGTGAAAGTATCATTAAATGAAGAGATCATAAGTTCTTTTTTCACAGGTTTTTCCGATCGGATCACCTTTGGTTGCTGATGTTTCAAGGGCCATCTTAAAAGTAGCGGAGTCACCAAAGGCAATGGAGCTTGAGCGTGCATGTTTCAAGAAGAAAGAAGAAAGTTGTCCAGACCCAGTTACCAATCCAGATCCTAATCCATCTCTTACCTCTAGGCAGCTCGGCGTAGACAGTTTCTGGCTTCTGTTTCTTGTTGTGTATGTTGTGTGCATTCTAACACTCGGCAAATTCACACTCTGTCTCCTATGGAAGACCAAAGTGAATGATTTGTGGGAAGCGTTTCAACAACCAGACAAGGATTCGTACATCGACAAAGTAGAGAAATGCCCGTGTTCGTCAAGACAGCACATTCCTGAGAACAACAGCCAAGAAACAAACCAGACAGACAACGGTTAGGACACAAGTGATCAACCATTTTGATTGAATCTCTCAAGATTCGTGAGCTTTCTTTTTTTTGAAATGAATGTTAAATTTTATTCAAATAAAAAAACTTGTTTACATGGACTGCATCATTAATCCGAATTTATGAAAAGAAATTTCGGGAAAGGATCTTTAAGCAAAGAGTTTATCGCATCCCAAACCATTCACTTAGACTTTCGTCATAGTCATGGTCTCCTGTGGCTCTGATGGAACTTAACGATTGCGCATATCCTTATCTATGAGCTTGATGACGATTACGGAAGGATTTGGAGTCTCTCCGTGACGTCGACAGTTTCGCTCCTTCCAAATCTGATATATCGTCAGCTGGAAGAAATACCTTAGCATAAACAACTTGAGCTTGTCGATGGTTTGATTGGTTAGAAGTTGGACTACCTGAACCCAATCCGTTGTGTATCGATTACCAAGCAACCGAGAGGCAAGATTTTTCCAGATTTCACATGTATATCGACACTTGAAGAACAAGTGATTTCGAGATTTATCCTCATGTGAGCATAAAACACACACCGTCGAAGTATTCGAGTTCCATTTAACCATCCGATCTACCGTGGATAGGCGATTGAGTACCGCAAGCGGATCAATTTCTCAAATGCCCCTCAAATAGAAACGGACTTCACAAATATCCTTGTTATAACAAATGATTTTTTTTTTTTTTTTTTTAATTCGAAATAGAAGGAAATTACAGAATAAACATAAAAAATCAAAGTAATTACTGACCCAACCACTTATATCCACCCGAGACCCTATCCATTCCGAGTAATTCGGATTAAACCGCTTCCCCAGGACCCATATGGCCATCCGACCCATCCGGGCATCCGACCCATCCCCTTCTAATATCTCGATTATCTTTCAGTTACCTCAAAATCAAATCGTCTTAACTTTCCTCGTATAATCGGACAGCTAGGTACAACCAAACCTGCGAATTCAGAGTAAGGTATGTTAAAATCCGGTTTTTTTTTCCAATTTAGACTAGGTTTCGTAATGTACTAATGGGTTTAAATCTATATGATATCGTGATTTTGTCGTAGAAATGGCGAGAACAAAGAACCCATCGGTTTCGGTAGATGGAATTCCTCCAACCGTAGAAGTTCCACCGGGTCATGGAAGGTATGCATACAGTTCATCGGAAGAAGAGGCAAATGAAGAACAAAGGGTTGCGGACAAAGAAAAAGAAGAGGCAAATGAAGAAGAAAGGGTGTCAGACGAAAAAAAGAGAAAAATGGTTCAGATGCAGAAAAAGAGCAAACTTGTTCAGAGGATGTAGAATGGAATGATTCCGAGAAGGAAAATGATAACGAATCACTGGTATGTAAATCGAAATTATGCTAAATGAAAAAGTAATACTTGGTATAACTAGGGAAAATAGTAATACTTGGTATAACTAGGATGATATATAAATTTGAAAATTCTGGAATGAGATAGTAATACTTAGTACCGCTGTTGTATGATTGCAGGATTCTGATGAGGAAACCCAACCATTAGAACCTCTGCAGATGTACTTCAAGCGAAGCGAGTATACGAAGACAATAAAGATGTCATCAAGGTGTTTCATTAAGGAGGCAGTGAACACAATCGATGGTCTACTTAACAGAAAAGAGAAGACATGGATTGAAGAACATCCGCAGTTCAAGCATTTCTTCCACATGCATAAGGAGAGCCAGCATAAGATAATGGGCATGTGGATGCTCCTTCTTCATACGGCTTGTACATCAAATGTAAAGGAAGCTTGGTTTATCATCAACGGTAATCCTATTCAATATTCTATCAGAGAACACAGAATCATTTCTGGTTTATACTGTCATAACTATCCACTAGGCTGGGAAAGAATGGGTGGTTTAGAGTTCATTGGGAGGCATTTCAAGCCTGGGACAACAATAACCTATGAAGTTATCGAGAAAAATTTATTGTCGATGAAACCTTGCAGAGATAGGTTGAATATGGCTGTCTTGTACTTCTTATCCAGTGTGATCATTGGAAAGACAAAGAGAGGAAAGGGAGCACCCTCTGTAGAGCTGTTCTTTCTCAGAGCGGCTAATGATATGGAGTTGTGTCGGACGTTTCCGTGGGGACGATTGTCATTTGATGACAATCTGGCACAAATGACTAATTTGTTTACTAAATTCAGAAGCATCGCCGAGAAAGATGCATGGTGTTTTCCAAGTTTCAATATTCCTTTGCAGGTAAATCCAAGATGCATTATTTATTTCGTAGATCTTAGTTTGAATTTGTTAACGTGTTTATGTCTTATGTGTAGCTCTAGTGTTTGAGGTAATTCCGGATTTAAAGACCAATTTCCGAGTTGATCTTCCAGAGGCAGCCTTTGATTGTCCAAGGATGTGCAAGTCCAAATTCAAAAGTAGTTCTATGACCGGTTTTCCGCTTTCTGAAATTTATCGAGCACTTGGGACAACTAAGGTTAGTAATACTATTACTATTACTCATGTTAATGCAAATTAGTTATTGGTGAGCTTATGATTGGGTTGTATAATCTTCCACTAATTGTATTTCTTTATATCCACAGAAGATAAACAGTATCTTGATCCCATATCATAATGAGCGACCTCTATTGGCTCAAATCTTTGATGAGGAGGAGAACAATTGAGATGTTGATGACTACATTGTTCAAAGTTGGAAAAATCAGCTTTTTAGTGATAGAAAGCCAATTTGATTTGAAAGGATTTTCGACCTTGATGTCAATGGCTGAAAAAGCGGATAATGAGGCTGCGGATGTTCCGTCGGAGGTGGTGGCTTCTGATGAACTGGAAGGTGTAAAGAAAGGCTTGTATGCTCAAGCTGAATAACAGTATGGAAGATGGTTTTGAAAGAATGTTGAGCATGATTGGTCGGCAAGATACAAGGCTCAAGGCTGTGGAATCAGTTGTGAAGTCTCAGGGATGGAATGATGGGACTGATTTTCGGTTTTGCTGCTTCTTGCCCTCGATCTAGGTATTGGAATGATGGTGATTGCTCTGGTGGTGGTGGTGGTTGTTGGGGTCAAAACCCACCCAGCTGTGATCAATGGGAAAATGACTAAGTATGGAAATACGGAGAATCAGACAAAGCCGAAATTGTGCCTAAGTCATTTTTATACGAACCCACTTAAGCATAGTATGAGCTCACTTCAGCCAAGGTAGCCTCCACATCGGCAAGGAGACTTCGACCAATAGCTCCACTTCGGCAAGGAGACTTCGGCACTTCGCTTTGGCAAAGTCTCCGCTTCGGCTAAACTCCACTTCGGTAGGGGGAGACTTCGGCAAGAGAGGACACTTCGGCCAAGCATGGAGACTTCGGCCAAGCACGGAGACATCGGCAGCATGGCCACTTCGGCCACACGGAGACTTCGGCCAAGCACGGAGACTTCGGCCAAGCACGAAGACTTCGGCCAATGAAGACTTCGGCCAAGAGGGATCACATCGGCAAAGCTGGACTCCACTTCGGCAAAGCTTTGTCTCACATCGGCAAAGTTGGACTCCAATTCGGCAAAGCTTTGTCTCTACTTCGGCAAGGCTGAGCTCCACTTCGGCAAGCTTTGTCTCCACTTCGGCAAGGTTGAGCTCCACTTTGGCAAAGCTTTGTCTCCACTTCGGCAAGCTTTGTCTCCACTTCGGCAAGGCTGAGCTCCACTTGGGCAAAGCTTTGTCTCCACTTCGGCAAGCTATGTCTCCACTTCGGCAAGGCTGAGCTCCACTTCGGCAAGCTTTGTCTCCACTTCGGTAAGCTTTGTCTCCACTTCGGCAAGGCTGAGCTCCACTTCGGCAAGCTTTGTCTCCACTTCGGCAAGCTTTGTCTCCACTTCGGCCAGCTGTAGCTACACTTCGGCCAAGTTTGGGCTCCACTTCGGCCAACGGCTTCGGCCAACAAGCTTCACTTCGGCCAACGAACTCACTTTGGCCGTGATACGAATCCACTTAGGCACTATACGAGACTGTCTGGCCGAAGTCAAATCTATACGAGACTGTTTGGCCGAAATCAAATCTATACGAAACTGTCTGGCCGAAGTCAAATCTATACGAGACTGTCTGGCCGAAGTAAAATATATATGAGACTGTCTCGCCAAAGTCAAATCTATACGGAACTGCCTGGCCAAAGTCAAATCTATACAAAACTGCCTGGCCGAAGTCATTTCCATATGGAGCCGTCTTGCCGAAGTCAATTATACACGAAGCCAAAAGATGACGCGGCCGAAGTCAATCCTATACGAAGCCAGAAGATGACACGGCCGAAGTCAATTTTACACGAAGCTAGAAGACCACGCGGCCGAAGTCAATTCTACACGAAGCTAGAATACGACGCGGCCGAAGTTATTTCTGTGCGAAGACAATAAGCCCGTCATCGGCCTACAACGATACAAAGGCCCATGAAGTCAAGCTGACTTAGCAAAAACGGAAATCCCGAAGGATTAGGAAGTTTTCCTTATCTCTTGAGGATTGACCTGGCCGACTCAAGCTAGTATATATATCCATGTACATCTCTTGAAAAAGGGATCCGCAATTTACTTAGCAAAAACCATAGACTTTTTGCTCTACAAACACTTGTACGAAAAACTTTTCGAAACAAATCAATAAAAGCCATCTTCGGATCTTCGCTTTCGTGGTTCATACGCAGAAATTTTATCCCTCTTAACAAACTTCCGACAAATCTAATTGTGTTGATTTCGACTCCCACAATTTGGCGCTAGAAGGAGGGGCCTTTGAAACTTTCTTACACCAAGGAACCACCGTACGAACGATCCGAAGAAGATGACCAACGACAGAGAAAGATGAACTGATGACCCGCAGGACACAGGGGTCGATGGATCCGCAGCAAAAGACACACCAGTGCTTGCAGCTTTGGAGACCAGCCCGGAGGCCCTGGCACAGATAAAGACGATGCTAGAGACGCTGCTCAAGAAGGCGGAGGAGCAGGACAAGCTAAACGCAATGGTGACCGATAAGCTGGAAGTCCTCGCAATGGTGAGTCGAACCCGAGGTAGGGGCTCAGGAGTTGACCTAACAAGGCGTCCCCTTTGACGTCTGAATCCAACGGCCCTCGATTTCTCAACGCCTTACCATGCGCTGAGAACCCAAGGTGAACTACCTCCTCCAAACCAACAAACCACAACCGCCGAATTGAATGCGGCACCGCAAGACAAACACGCAGACCATGGACGGAACGAATCCGGTAATTGATCTGGAGGACAACCCAGAGGGTGAACATGACTTGGAACACCACCGTGAAGCTGAACTCGCGGGTGTAACCCAAAATCGAATCGAATGAAGCAACACCAACCTTGGCCATGATCAGAACTTCACCAAGGAAGAGGATAACATCCTCTGGGCCCAACGAGCCCAGATCGAGGAAGAACGCAAAGCGATAATCCAAGCCCAGAAGGAGGAGATGGCTGAAATCCGGGCAGGCATTGAGCGAGCTACCGCCGAGATGAAATTCATTCGTTCTCAGATGCATAGGGCTACTAGCAAGGCTCCCGAACTCGACCGAGTGCTTGAAGAAGCACTGAACACCCCATTCACGACCCGAATAACCAAGGCGAGGGTTTCTGATCCAGGGAAGATGAAGATACCAATTTACGAAGGCAGAACTGATCCAAATGAGCACTTGATTGCTTCCGCAATAACAATGGGACGAGCAAACTTCAGAGAAGGAGAAGAAGACGCTGGTAAGTGTCTCTTGTTCGTTGAGCACCTTAAAGGCCCAACTCTCCAATGGTTCTCCAGGCTGAGAAGAAATTCGGTTGACAATTTCAATCAGCTGTCATCAGCATTCCTCAGATATTATGCTATATTCATGGAACGACAAACATCCGATGCGGATATGTGGACCATGGGGCAAGGACAGAACGAGACATTGTGTACCTTCATCGAACGGTTCAAGTAAGTACTGTCGAAGGTAGAATGGATAAGTGACGAAGCCGCACTGCAAGCATTGAAGAAAGCCCTATGGTTCGACTCAAATTTTTCGGAAGGAGATTGCGCTGAACGCACCAACCACGATCCAGGACGCATTGCATCGAGCAATAGACTTTGCCTCCAACGAAGAAGAGGTGAAGATCCTAGCCCAGAAGCACGGAAAGGCGAAGTCCACGAACTATCCTCCATCTGCTCCGAACCCACCGAACAACAGAAAGGGCAACCAAGGTTCTGGATACATCCAACACGATGGAGGATTCAAGGGAGCCCATAACTACCAAGTGGCCTCGTCAGGCTATGGGCAAGGAAGAGGCCAAGGCCGAGGAAGAGGTACATGGAGTAGCACGTGGACCAGGGGCCAAGGAACTTACGATGAAATGGCTTATTGCGAACATCACCGTATCTTCGGGCACTCGACTGCAAACTGCCGTATTCTGGGCCTGAACTCGCTGCAAAATTGGCAGCCGGAAAACTCGAAGGCGATATCAGCCTTAAAGACTTTGACATGGATGTGGGAGTATGAATCCACGCCAATTAATTTCGTCACGTCTTTTAGAAAGATCTGAAACTTCTGAGTAAAAACCACCCAAAAACGCGAACAGAGATCCAAAGATGATCTTTTATTAAGCTGCTTCGAAAGCTTTTTTGTATGAGACCAAAAGTACAGAGTTTTACTAGGTAAATTGCGGATCCCCTTTTCAGAGGGAATACATGAGTATATATACAAGTTTAAGTCGGCTAAGTTAATATCTAAAGAGATAAGAAAGATTTCCTAATTCTTCGGAATTTCCTTTTAGCAAAGCCTGCTACCGCCATAAGCTTTGATTCATAGGCTCATTGTCTCGGCCCACACGTTCGTTTACTCAGCTCGGCCCAACTCCTTATCCTTAGGCTTTGGCTCGGATGGCAGTGGCTGACCAGCTCGAGTGACACCATGGTTCACGGCTCGGGTGACACCATGGTTCCGGCTCGGATGACACCATGGTTCACGGTTCGGGTGACACCATGGTTTACGGTTCGAGTGACACCATGGTTCACGGCTCGGATGACACCATGGTTCACGGCTCGGGTGACACCATGGTTCACGGCTCGGGCGACACTATGGTTCACGGCTCGGGCGACACCATGGTTCACGGCTCGGGCGACACCATGGTTCACGGTTCGGGCGACACCATGGTTCACGGTTCGGGCGACACCATGGTTCACGGTTCGGGCGACACCATGGTTCACGGTTCGGGCGACACCATGGTTCACAGTTCGAGCGACACCATGGTTCACGGCTCGGAGGACACCATGGTTTACGGCTCGGGTGACACCATGGTTCACGGTTCGGGTGACACCATGGTTCACAGCTCGGGTGACACCATGGTTGATGGCTCGGGTGACACCATGGTTCACGGTTCGGGTGACACCATGGTTCACGGTTCGGGTGACACCATGGTTCACGGTTCGGGTGACACCATGGTTCACGATTCAGGTGACACCATGGTTCACGGTTCAGGTGACACCATGGTTCACGGTTCGGGTGGCGTCGTGGTTCACGGTTCGGGTGGCATCGTGGTTCATGGTTCGGGTGGCGTCGTGGTTCATGGTTCGGATGGCGTCGTGGTTCATGGTTCGGGTGGCATCGTGGTTCATGGTTTGGGTGGCATCGTGGTTCATGGTTCGGGTGGCGTTGTGCTTCATGGTTCAGGTGGCTTCACCGCGGGTCGTGACACCTGATCCACTCTGCCGTACCATGGGTCGTGGCACCCGATCCACTATGCCGTACCGTGGGTCGTGACACCCGATCCACTCTGCCGTACCGGGGGTCATGGCACCCGATCCATTCTGCCGTACCGTGGGTCGTGACACCCGATCCACTCTGCTGTACCGTGGGTCGTGACACCCAATCCACTCTGCCATACCGTGGGTCGTGACACCCGATCCACTCTACCATACCGTGGGTCGTGACCCCCGATCCACTCTGCCGTGGGTCGTGACACCCAATCCACTCTGTCACGACCCACTCTACTGTACCGTGGGTCGTGACACCCGATCCACTCTGCTGTACCATGTATCGTGACACCCGATCCACTCTGCTATACCGTGGGTCGTGACACTCGATCCACTCTACTGTACCGTGGGTCGTGAAAGCGCGGGCCGAAATTGATACATCTCCACGATAATTGGTGTAACTTTTTTATCGTTGATCCAAATAACTTCAAACTTCTTTTGGATGAAAGATAACTCAATTATATATTTTTTTACCAAATTTCATCTCGGCTTGCCTTCTGCTCGGGTGACACCGAGCCCTTTTTGGATCGGGGATGCGCAGGTCGAAATTGATACATCTCCACGATAATTGGTGTAACTTTCTGATCATTGATCCAAATGACTTCAAACTTCTTTTGGATGAAAGCTAACTCAATCATCTATCTTCTAACCAAATTTTGGTTTGGGTTGCCTTCTCTGGTGACAATGAGCCCCTTCTTCTACGGCTCGGGTACGACGAGCACATATTGATATGTCTTCAGTAAATCGGGTGTATCTTGCCAAGCTCAGCTCCAAATGATATGATTCCAACTCCATTGGAAATATGACTCAAAGATCTTGTTTTTCATCACCAAACCAATCTCTTTAGTATGTTACCAAACTGATCCGAACTCTTTAGTTCAACGGCTCGGTTTTCCAAATCCTTTATGGGTTTGGTCCATAAAGGCTTCTTGGGCTCGGTTCGTGATAAGTTGAGTTTTTCATGGTCGTCCATTTTATGTACTTAGTTAAATTTATGTTGATCTTAGTGGGGTGAAAATGGACCCCAACAATGGATACCAACACGAACCGCCCTGAGCAGATGAATGAAGATCTTCCCAAGCGAGAAAGGCAAAATGACGAAACCCCACAATCTGGGCCCAGGAGACGGATCAACATGATAATGGGTGGGTATCACCTTTGCTCAGATACCATCTCGTCGATTAAAGCCTTTCAACAGCGAGCCGACGTCAGCGTTAACTTATCCGTGCCATCGAAGTTTCCAGACGATGTAATTTCATTCAAAAAAAGAGAAACAGCCGGAATCGATAAACCGCATGACGATCCTCTCGTGATCGAGCTAATCATCAGTGGTTATGATGTAGCCAGGGTGTTGGTTGATACATGCAGCACAGTGGACATAATCTTCAAAGAAACCCTCAAAAGAATGGACATCAATCTGACCGATATAATGGCTACCCCAAAATCGTTGACTGGTTTCTACGGAGAAACGACGATGACAATCGGAACAATCAAACTACCGGTGCAAGCTGGAGGAGTAGTCAAGATCGTGGAGTTTTCTGTAGCCGATCACCCAGCAATCTATAACGCCATCGTCGGAACACCTTGGCTGAACTCAATGCGCGCTGTAGCCTCGACCTACCATCTCTGGGTAAAATTCCCAACACCGAGTGGAGTCAAAACGATTTTGAGAAGTCAGAAGGAGTCCCGCATATTCTTCCTAGCTGCACACAAACTCATGAATCCTGTCACCGATTCGATAGCCAAGTCTGAACGCAAGAAGATGAAGACGGACAGAGAGCCGGTGAAAGAACTCTCCAAACTCTTATAGCAATTACAGATTACGGAGGATCGCGAAGAAAAATCGGCTGAACTGACCTGCGACCCCGTAATATCAGTTTGTATCGATGACAAACATCCAGAACGATGCATAGAGATCGGATCCAGCTTCAACAAAGAAATCAAGGGAGAGCTAGTTTCATTATTAAAAGAAAACGTGGACACTTTCGCTTGGGCGGCAGAGGATATGCCTGGAATTGAGTTGAACCAGTCATGAGTTGAACGTCGACCCAACCTTCAAGCCAGTAAAACAGAAAAGGAGGAAGTTGGGTCCCGACAGAGTAAAAGCAGTGAACGATGAAGTCGAAAGACTATTACGAGTCGGTTCGATAATGGAAGTCAAGTATCCAGATTGGCTGGCGAATCCTGTTGGAGTAAAAAAAGAAGAACAGAAAATGGCGGGTGTGCGTAGATTTCACCGACTTTAACAAGGCTTGCCCGAAAGACAGCTTCCCGCTTCTACCCCACATTGATCGTCTGGTCGAGGCAACGGCTGGTAACAAGCTCTTATCGTTCATGGATGCGTTTTCTGGATACAATCAAATTCTAATGAATCTCGACAATTGCGAGAAGACAGCCTTTATTACAGATCGCAGAATTTATTACTACAAGGTGATGCCTTTCGGGCTCAAAAACGCTGGAGCCACGTATCAACATTTAGTGAGCAAGATGTTTGCTAATCAACTCAGAAAGACGATGGAGGTTTACATAGACGACATGTTGGTAAAATTGCTAGAAGCAAAGGACCACGTAGCACACTTGGAGGAGTGTTTCCAACAGTCCAACTCTCACAACATGAAGCTGAACCCGACAAAGTGTAGGTTCGCAGTCACATCCGGAGAGTTTCTTGGTTATTTGGTTACTCATCGAGGTATCGAAGCAAATCCCAAGCAGATCGACGCGCTTATCCAGATGGCTTCCCCGAAATCGAAACGCGAAGTGCAGAGACTGACAGGAAGGGTGGCCGCGCTCAACAGATTTATTTTGCGCTCCACCGATAAATGCTTGCCGTTCTACGACACTTTACGAGGAAACAAGAAATTCGAATGGACAGAGAAGTGCGAAGAAGCTTTCCAGCAGTTGAAGAAATACCTCGCCAGTATCGTAGTGCTTGCAAAGCCATTCGAGGGAGAGGCGCTCTTCTTGTACACAGCAATCTCCACCACAGCAGTAAGCGAAGTACTATTAGAGACGAACGGGGAGAGCATAAACTAATTTTTTACGTCAACAAAACCCTTACCGATGCAGAGACAAGATACCCCCAAGTTGGAGAAGTTGGCCTTATCAGCCATCATGTCTGCCAGAAAATTAAGGCCGTACTTCCAATCACACTCCATTGTGGTCCTTAGTACTTTCTCGCTGTGGTCCGTTTTGCACAGTCCAAGCCAATCCGAAAGGTTGGCCAAGTGGACCATCGAGCTAAGCGAGTACGACATCGAGTATCGCGGGCGATCTTGCGCAAAATCACAAGTCCTAGCCGATTTTTTGATAGAACTTCCAGAAGAGAGCTTTGCTGAAGGAAACCCGAGTTCGACTTGGCAACTCCACGTTGACGGCTCGTCATCCAGAAATGGCTCAGGATTGGGATACGTCTGACATCACCAATGGGCAAGATACTTGAGCAATCCTTCCGTCTATGATTTCGTGCCTCCAACAACAAAGCAGAATACGAAGGCCCTCATTGCTGGATTAAAGCTTGCACAAGGACTCAAGATTGATTGCATTCGCGCATTCTGTGACTCGCAGTTAGTTGCAAACCAGTTCAGCGGGAAATACGCAACTAAATACGATCGTATGGAGGCATATCTGAAAGTCATCAAAGACTTGACTGCGCAGTTTAAAGAGTTTACACTGACGCGTATTCCGCGAGGAGAAAACACTTCAGCTGATGCACTGGCGGCTCTGGCATCTACTTCCGATCCAGACTTGAAGCGGGTTATCCCGGTGGAGTTCATCGAGCGCCCAAGCATCACTCTTACGGAAACTGTGAGTGTAGTTACTCGATCTCAAGTCGCCAGAGAAGCAAAAGAGAAACTCAGTATATCGGACACGGCTGTGGACGATGCCAAAAAACAAGAAGCCATAACCGACGATTCAATGGTCCAAGACGAGACGAACACACCAGACAAAGGACCCGAACCTCAAATGGAAATAGACGCAGTTGACGAGGACGAAAATTCTGCAAATGCTGCAGAGGAAGCAACGGCTATGGACGAGGACTTTACTCCCCTCCCTTCCAACGTCGACCCATGTCACAAAACTGAAGTTGTCGAGATGGATGAAGCATGTACGGACATACAATACGGCTGCGACAAAGGGTGGTTTGAAGACATCCGCGGATACATCTGCGATGGTATCTTACCTTCAGACAAATGGGCGGCTTGAAAGCTTCGGGCGCAAGCGGCGCACTACATCTTGCTCGACGGTAATGTTTTCAAATGGCGATTCTCGGGGCCATTACTCGCCTGCGTCGAAGAAAAGGAGGCAAGGGCAATCACGGAGGAGGTCCACAGCGGCTCCTGTGGTAACCATTCGGGAGGACGAGCCTTGGCGATAAAGATCAAACGATATGGCTATTACTGGCCGACCATGATACAAGATTGCGAGAAGTACTTGTCCAGGTGCGAGAAGTGTCAGCGTCATGGACCAATGATTCATCAGCCAACCGAGATGCTTTCCTCGATATCGTCGCCATATCCATTCATGCGATGGTCCATGGACATTGTTGGACCTTTGCATCCGTCGAAGCATAAACGATTTTTACTGGTCCGGACAGACTATTTTTCGAAATGAGTGGAGGCAGATTCGTATGCCAGCATTAAGGACGCACAAGTCGAAAGTTTCGTATGGAGAAACATCATATGCCGACATGGAGTCCCATACGAGATCGTCACCGATAATGGATCGCAATTCATTTCCACAAGGTTCGAAGCTTTCTGCGAGAAGTGGAAGATCCGACTAAGCAAATCCACCCCACGATATCCACAAGGGAATGGCCAGGCTGAAGCAATAAACAAGACAATTCTCGACGGTCTCAAAAAACGCCTCGACAAAAAGAAAGGCCGGTGGGCCGACGAACTGGAAGAAGTATTGTGGTCTCATAGAACAACACCGCTGTGGAGGTCGAAATCAACACAATTAGATTTGTCGGAGCTTTGTTAAGGGGAATGAAATTTCTGCGTATGAACCACGAAAGCGAAGATCCAAAGATAGTTTTTATTAAGCTGTTAAAAAAGCTGTTTGCGTACAAGAGTTTGTAGAGCAAAAGTCTAGGGTTTTTGCTAAGTAAATTGCGGATCCCCTTTTCAAAGGACGTACATCGATATATATACTAGTTTGAGTCGGCCAGGTCAACCCTAAGGAGATAAGAAAAACTTCCTAATCCTTCCGGATTTCCTGTTTTCGCAAGTCGGCTTGACTTCGTGGGCCTTTGCATCGTTGTAGGCCGAAGATGGGCTTGTTGTCTTCGTATAGAAAAAGGTCCAACCTTTTTCACTTTTTTTCACTTTCTTTCCTTCTCTATATCTTTTTTCTCTTTCTTCCTTTGTTTCTTCTAGACTTGAGACTTCCCTCCTGAAATCTCAGTCATCCTCAACGCTTTACTCATGTCTAGAATCCCTAGATAACCCACGAGTTTCACCTTCCACAAAAGACGACCTCCATGACCATCAAACCTTCCACTTCTCTTCTTGATAACATGATTATTGGTTTGAGAGAACCATAAAACACAGAACCAATGCTCTGATACCACTTTGTTAGGATTTAGAGGCTCAAAGTCATCAACTTTCCAGAGCTTAAACCCAACAAACCCAAGATATGAAGTAGTTTGAGTCAAAACAAGAAATTGCTACAGAAACTGGAACAGAAACAGAGTATTGAGAGTGTAGAGAAAGAGAGGGGAGCACACACACAATTTAAGGAGTTCACGTCCATTAACAAGGGTCGATACATCTCTCCGAGACTCTTGCTTGGAATCCACTAGAAGAAGAACAGGATTTACAAAGATACAAGTGATCTACATAGCTAACTCGCTCATGAACACTCTCTGTATCACTTACTGTACTACTCGAGAAACACTCACTAAAGCTTATACTTTTACAGTGTTTTCTCTCATCCTTTTTTCTTCACACCCCTTGTGCGCTCACAGCCTGTGTGGCTCACCCTTGTGTGCACTCAACCCCATCTCTCTCTCACGTCCCCTACCTCACATATAGAGCAGACAACCTAGAAAACATAATTCTTCTTTTCTTTATCTTTATTGGGACATGTAAATGTGTCCATCACTTGTCTTCTTGGAACTTGTAAGTATGCCCATGTCCATCACTTGTCTTATTGGGACATGTAAATATGCTCATCACGTTCTCAATTTCACACCTATAGACCAGACCGTTGAATCATCATATACCAAGGTATTGCTTTTTGTGTGATTAAGAATCTGAAACGTTGTTTTCTATTTATATGCTCTTTTGATTCTCAAAATAAAAAAAAAAAGCAAAAAAATCTCATTCGATAGTGCTTTGGAGGCGTTTGGGAAGGAAAACTGACAATCTTTATACTGCCTTCTTGTGGCGATGTTGTCGATTCCACAAGCATATTAGCGATCATGAATGTGGATGATCGGATTTGTCACTTTTAAAGCCAATAAATTCATTGACAACCCTCAAAGTGGATACGGAGGCAGACAGTGGCGCCTGGTAATCAAGTAGATTGAGTTTATGATTGTTATAATTTAGTTTTATAGTTGGCTCCCAACTGCTTTAAAATCTCATTTCAAAAACAAGCAAGCTACATTAACTTCTTTTTTCAGTCATGGTGTACTGGAGCTTGTGCAAGAGAGGCTCAGAGCTAATATCATCGTCTTCAGCAGTACAAATTCCCATGGTACGCGTTCTGGCATATTTCATAACTGTTTTGACGTTCTTTATAAAGATCCAGAAAGAAATCAAGTGGTTACTAAGGATTGTGAAGTAGAAGGGTTGAAAAGAACTCATCGTATGCCACAAGCTCATGACATAATTTTATATCACAGTAAATTTGCCATCATTGCAAAGATGGGATTCAACCTCATCTCTCAATTAGAAAGATAAGGAACTGACTATTAGAGAGATGGACATATTCAAGGTTCATATATTTCCTAACACATGACCTATTCAAACCTGCTAAGAAATGTTTAAATGGTTGTTTTTACTTAATATTGTACAATTAGTCTTTATTTTGGTTCTTATTTATTTGTATTCTTTAAAATTTATTCATTAGAAATGATTGTATATACTGGCTCATGATTTGGAACGATTTGCTTAAACATCCTAACATGACACTTTCTAGATGAAATATGTAAGGTTTCCCACTAATCCTAAGAGAGGGAAATAGCCAAGTTGAAGAAAGATAAAGCTTTTATGTGAAATGTGTTTACAGAACTTGATCAGGATTTTGAGGCCATCCAAATTAGCTCTTCTGAAAATTCCTACAAACCATGAAAAACATATTTTAGTGCATCTGTTATCTACTCAAAATTCTCCTAAAATCATATTACTACAAAGTACAAACACATATTTTCATATAGATTCATATATTTTTTTGTTCCTCCCGTGAATACAAATTAAAAAAAAAACTCATACTTTAACGCATCAAAATATTTTTAATATTTTTTAAGAATTTTCTAACGATAAATCTAAAATCAGTTTAGACCTCCACTAAAATATTTTTTGGGAGAATTGAAAATAAATGATGGTTTTTTCCAATTTGTCTATATACACCTTTATTTCAAAATTCTTATTTATATGTAGACTATTCTTTATATTATAAATAATCAATTTAAAAAAAAAAATTGTCAAACACGTGAGAAACAAAAGAATAAGACTTTTTTCAAATGTGCGATTGTTATTTGGTAATCGATAGATTAAATTTTGGATTTATAAAATTCATTCTGCTTTGTTTAGAATACACATTCTGCATTTTATACATGTTCTAGAACGTTCAGATTATGTAATTTAAGTACTGTACATGTTCTACAAAGTGTAGAATATATTTACGTTCTACGAAGTTTAGAAGACAATTTTAGAATAGGTCGTCTACACTTTGCTCTATGTTCTACAAAAGTTAGAATATGTTGTCTAACATTTGTTAACAAAATTTAGAATATGCCATCTACGAAAGTTAGTTCTACTAATTGCGGAATACGTATTCTTCTGTTTGCTCTATGTTCTACTAAAAGCAAAATACATATTCTTCTGTCTGCTCCATGTTCTTCAAATTTTAGAAAAGCAATTCTAAATTAATTTAGAATTTTAAAAATTAAGGAAATTAAATATTTGAAATCTTCAAACTGAATCTAGTAGTTAGGAAATTGAATATATTGTTAGATTACTTTATGCAAATTGTAGAATTCATATTCTACTTTTTTCGGAATTGTCGATAATGGTTCTCTATATATCTAGTTTTTGTGAAGATTTTTCATTATTTAGCAATTGAATATGATGGAGATTTACGTAACGTGTGGTATATGGAGGTCTTTTGAGAACAAAGAGTGGAGATTTATGGTTGATAAAAAAACGTGCAAGATTACTTACCTTGCAATCCACTATAACTCTTGAAGAGCTAAAGAAGAAAGAGTGAAAATTTATTTCCTGATTGATTTTTTTTTTTCATTTTCTGTTGAATGTTTTGTGTGGTTTTTAATTGTGATTGTGTGAAGATCTTTTTTCTAACAATCCAATTTTTTATCGATGTTTTGTCTAGTCTATGCTAATTAAAGGTTTTCGTGTTCTGTTTTTAAAGTTGTGTTATTATTATACTATTTTGATTTTGCTTGGTGATGATCACTACGGTAATTTAGTGAAATAAAAAAACATTGATGTTAATGTCTTTGGTCATGGTGTTATGTGTGGTCTAGATGCATAAAGTTTAAGGACAATTCAAAAATTAATACAAATTTATTTAAATATACAATTTTCTAATTCCGTAAATTAGGGGCATAATAGGATTTAAATTATCACAAAGGTTTAGATCACCAAACCTCATTAATAAAAGTATATATGGACAAACTCCAAAAAAACATCTTTTATTTTCAATTTTCCCATATTTTTTTAAGTCAATTGCAAGTTTCTAAGTGATATTAAGATCAATCAATAAGACTTTACTTTGCCAAACAATTACTCTACGTAGCAATTAAATGATCATTTCAAGAAATTATCCTTTCAAATTTCGCATGAATCAATTCTTAAGTAAAAGATATGACATACTTTTACTTAAGAATTGATTCATGCGATTTAAAAGATTTATAAAATCACCATAAACACAACAAAAAAATATAGGACAATTTTCAAAAATACCATAAAAATAAATTTTTGTTCCAAACATACCATTTTTAGTTTTGTTTCCAAAAATACTATTACAAATTTTCTTTTTACAAAAATACCACAAAATTAAAACTAAACTTTAAATCTTTAAAATAAATGTTAAACCCAAAATACTAAACTCAAACCTAAATATTTAAATTATAAACCCTTAAAAATTATTTTCAGTTTTTTTATGGTATATTTGGAAAACCAAAACTTTTAGTGGTATTTTTGGAAAAAAAAACTAATGATGGTATGTTTGGAACAAAAACTTATGTTAATGGTATATATATATTTTTAACATCATTTGCTTCATTAATTTCAAATCGGTAATACAAAGTCATTACAAAGAACTCTTAGAAAGCAAATTATTACATAAGCAAAAATACACCATATATTGAAGACAATAAAACAAAAAAGTGAAACTACACGATGTTTTTCCTAGTAAAACTTTACTCGCTAACAGATTGTTAAATCAAATATTTTTCTTATTTTGTAATCAATCTTACTTTGATGCGAATTGTGTACGTGGCTAACATCTCTTGAATGGACCTCCACATCGTACAGCGCAAAGCAAAACCTAATTCTTCCGGCATAAGTTCTGAGATTTCGATAATCCGATACTAAACATTATGTATCATAGTCGTTTTGATAAACTTGACTTTGATTTTCTCCCGATTTGATTCCAAATGAGCTTTATTCCTTCTAATATAGTTCGACTCTCATTGTTGACTAAAAAACTGATGATTCCGGGATCAAAGATCCAAATGACATCTCCAAACCAAATGGTAGAAAAATAAAGTTCCATCATTCTATTATCTCTAAACTGTATTAAAATCTTCATTTGAAAAGAGACATCAAGACAATTGAAAGAGAATAACAAAGCATGCCAAAGGCACTCCTGCGATCCCAAACCAAATTGGATTAGATGATTGAAAGGAAAAGAAAAAACACAATGGAAGACAAAACACCGAGTGCACCGCCATGATGAATGCCGGAAAAAGGCTCTACGAAAGAGAGAATGGACGGTTACTATGAACCGACATAACCGCACTAAAAACGAAGAAAAAGAAGAGAGTGTCACATCTCTCATGTGTTTCGTGCAAGGTGATTCTCTTCTTCGAAATTCATCTTTGGAAATCATTTTTGTTGAAATCATAACATCGTCGATCGAATTGAAAGAACGAGATTTTCTCCAAGCCGACTTCTAAGAAGACACGTTGGACACCGGCCAAAGTCACTATTGGAGACGGAAGAAGAATATCTTAATTGAACAGGGACGATCGCTTTGCCAATCGCCTAAGAGAGAAAACGGTTCCATTTTCTCTTATTGAAATCTAAATATATATATATATATATATATATATTTATATATATAAACCACATATAAATAGATATTATTAATTTGTAAAAATATTCGTCTTATTATCAAAATAATAAAAACATATTGATGTATTGCGTTTTTGACGCGTTCTAACCCCAAGTTTCCAAAAGTTTTTCGAATCTTTTATGTGTTTTTAGAATCTTTTCAGATTGAAATATGTTTGGATGGAGTTTAAGTCAAAAGAAGAAATGGAAGCAAGGGAGCAGAAAATAGACTAGATCGATCTATCTACACTTGGATCGATCGATCCAACCCTCCGTAATATTTTGGATCGATCAGACGAGGAGAAGAACGACTATTCTATACCAGATCAATCGATCCATATGTTGATCGATTGATCCAGCAATCCGTGATATTTCAGATCGACCAGGTAAAGAGGAGATTGATCCTTCCAGACCAAATCGATCGATCCAAGCCTAAACCGACCAGAAAAAAAAAGAAATTTAAGTTTTTTTTATTTTACTGGATTTTACCAAAGATTTTCAACCAGAACGTGATTAGACCATTTATTCGAGTTTTTAGCCATTGTTGAGGCTACACTTTTATTTTCTATTCAGACTTTTGGCTTTTGCAATTTGTAAGCTTCGGGAATCTCTGACTCTACATCTCTTGAGAAGATTTCTAAACCCCTTTGGATTTCTATTTTATTTGATCATGAATTTTTCTTCATCTCATTCTTGTTTCTCTGCATTCATGTCTGAATAGTTTCATAGTTAGGTTTACGGTTTCAAGGAAAATTATGAATCATTGAATCAGACATAGATAGAGATTTATCATATGTTGTCTTCACCTATCATTGTGTTTATTGCTTAGACTAAATTGATCACTTAGTATCTGATTTAGGGTTTAATCTATTCATCAAAAGTGTTATAGATTGCATGATAGAACATAGATGAGCGAATTGTCCTTAGCCAACGAAAGCTGATGCCAAGGCAATTTGTGAACGAATCAAACCTGCTCGTTAATGCTTGTTTAGAATTTTAAGTTCAAACGACAGTTTAAAATCTTAGGTTGCTAGATAAAGTGATTGATACCACGACAGTGAATTAGTTATATATTTATGTTTGAGTTCAAGACTGCGCTTATCTGTTCCCTGAATAATTATTTGGTTCATGATCTCTGAATTCCTGCGAATCACCCTTGACCTAACGCTTCGTTTAATTGATATTTAAATCGCTTTAGTTGCTATTTTCGTTTCATATTGCAAACAACCACCATATTACTATTTTAACTTAGTTTCATTCTTAAAGATTTGTAGTGTGATACTTGGTTTTTGTGGATTCGATCCCTACATTACTACAACACTTGGTGTGCATTTGCAGTAGTTTATATAGCATGTAATGCGGGATGATCTGTAGTGTAGTCTAAAACTGCTTAGTGTAATAATCTAAAAATTGTTGGCATCGAATTTTCTTTTCCTCGGTACATATTCTTTTTTTTTTAAATAATAAAATCTTGAGAAAATCATTTATTTTCTTGCAATATATGTAATGTAACTAATAAGTTTTTGTGAATATATATTCAAAGAAATCAAATTTTCATTTTTTCTTGTGTCAACAAAAACGAACGGTAGAAAAAATTGCCCCAATGGGTAAGAAGAATCATCAAAATAATGTCAATAAAGCATGTGGGGTCTCTTTGTTTTGATTATCTTTTAAAGACCAAAATAGCGACATTTAATGCTAGAAACTAATACAATTATTTGACATCACACAAAAAGAGAAAGTCATCAAAGTACTGTAATTTTTGTGTGATTTTATAAGTTAATTTACGAAATTAGATATTTTGACTTGCATTAGCAACGCTGTAGCATCAATTATCTCAACAACGCATCGAAAAATCTTTTACATAGCTTTCTTCTTCTCTGAAACTGTTCAAAAGACACTTAGCAAAACAAAAAGAAACCAAAAAACCATGGTGGCTGTAAATATTTTGGGGATTATTGTTGTTGTTCTGTTTATCAAATTTTTGTTTTGGTCATGAAATTTGCAAGACGAAAGAAATCTTCCTCCAGGGAGAATGGGATTCCCAATCATTGGGGAAACGTGAGAGTTTTTCAAACCTGAAAATATTCTCAAGTGTTTTCCTTTGTCAAAAAACTAGTGACAAGGTAAAAACTCTAACAAACTTTCTTGGTAATGTAGTACATAATCTCTCAAACCTAAAGAAAAATATTTGTTCTTTCGTGTCTTGATAATGTAGTATATAATCTCTCAAATCTAAAAAAACATTATTCTTTCGTGTCTTAGACATGAAAATATTTTCAGAATAAATTTGTTTAGACAGAAAGTCATAATCTCGACTGATGTCCAAACTAATATGGAAATTGCAAAGTCCAACACGGATTCTGCTTTAACTAAGAGTATCCTGAAGCTTTTTGGGGAGAAAAATTTGTTTGTGCAGAGTAAAACCTTGTACAAACGTGGTCGCAACCTGATGTTCCATCTGCTTGGATCCCATCGTCTCAAATTGACGATGCTACAAGACATCTATGTCTTGGCTGGAAAGTTCCTCAAGCTAGGAGCTCAAAACGGCAGTTTAGACGTCAAGACAACGGCAAGCAAGGTATATAGAATCTCTAATTGAACTCTATAGTTGATTTTTTCCATGTATAGTAACAGTTAGCTCTCTTTCTATCTATAGATCTTATTAGAATGCCTTGGTAAGAACATCATGGGCGACATGGATCATGAGTCCCTAAAGGAACTGCAGGATTGCTGGGACTTTTCCTACAAGTGGATTGTTTCAACTTCCACTGAACATTCCCGGATCAGGGTTTTACCAACTCTTACATGTGCATTTTTTCCATGATCCAAGATTTGTCAAGTTAAATTAGTATGCATATGAGTAAAATTTATTTCAGATTTATTACATGGTAGAAAATGGATGATGAAAATATTATGTGACATGGTCTCCATGAAGATAACAACAGGAGAAAGAGAGTTACTGACTTCATGGAAATCATATTCAATGAAATGTGGTGCCAAAGAGAGAGCATGAGCGTGGAAAAGACGGTTGAATACATCTTTTAGCTTTTTATATTAGCGAACGAGACAATCTCACAGTTTCTTGCCGCTATACTAAAGCTAGTATCCGACAATCCAAGTGTCCAACAGAAGTTGCAGGTTTTAAATTTTAACATACTATTAATTCTTTTTGAGTTTTGAAGCAATATATAAATCCAATATTTTTTTGTGTGCAGAGGTAGCATACTGACTTCACTCAAGTGACATGGGAGGACTATAATAAAGCATGACTTTCACCCACATGGTAAGATGCTTAAAAGTCACTGTCGATAAGACTTTCACTCATTCATCGGTTATTACTTGACCAGAATTCGGTTTTGCAAAACCAATTGCCCTCACAGTACATGAATTTTAATTCTGTTTAATATGAAAACTAAATATGTTGTTTCCATGTTATTAACGAGGCCCTCCGTATTAAACAGAATTAAGATTCATGTACTGCGGGATCAATTGGTTTTGCGAAACCGAATTCTGGTCAAGCAATAACCGAAAAATGAGTGAAAACTTATCGGCAGTGGCTTTTAAACAATTTACCGTGTGGGTGGAAGTCATGCCTTTACAGTCCTCTTGTGTCACTTGGTTGAAGTCAATATGCTTCCCCTGCAAGAATGTATTGGATTCATATATAGTTTCAAAACTCAAAATAATTGATAGAATGTTAAAATTCAAAACATGCAGCTCTTGCCGGACACTTGGATTGCCGAATAGCGGCAAGAAACTGTGGGGTTGTCTCGCTCGATACTATGAAAAAGCTAAAGATGTATTCAACCGTCTTTTCCATGCTACTGCACCTGCTTTCTCTTTGGCACCCCATTTCATTGAATATGATCACCATGGAGTCGATAACTCTTTCTCCCGATGCTATCTTCATGGAGACCATGTCACCTAATATCTTCATCATCCGTTTTCTACCATGTAGTAATACATGAAAGAAATATACCATATGCATATTAATTAAACTTGGCAAAACTTGAATCATGGAAAAAACGCAAATGTAGGAGTTGGTAAAACATCCGGGAATGTTCAGTGGCAGTTGAAACCATCCACTTACAGGGAAAAAGTTCCAACAATCCTGTAATTCTTTTAAAGACTTATGTTTTGACGTCGCTCATGATATTCTTAGCAATACATTATATTAAGATCTACAGATAGAAAGAGAGCTAACTATTACTATATAAGAAAATAAATCAAATATATAGAGTTTAATTAGAGATTCAATATACCTTGCTTGTCGTTGTCTTGACGTCCAAACTACCGTTTTGGACTCCTAATTTGAGGAACTTTCCAGCCAAAACATTGATGTCTTGTAGCATCGTCAATTTGAGACGATGTGATCCAAGCAATTGAAACGTTAAGTTGCGACCACGTTTGTGCGAGGTCTTACTCTGCACAAACAATTTTTTCTCCTCAAAGAGATTCATATACTCTTAGTTAGAGTAGAATCTGTGTTGGACTTTGTAATTTCCAAATTAGTTTGGACATCAGTCGAGATTATACTTTATGTCCAAACAAATTTGTTCTGAAAATATTTCTGTGCTTAAGACACGAAAGAACAAAGTGTTTTTCTTTAGATTTGAGAGATTATATTCTACAATACCAAAACACAAAAGAACAGATTTTTTTTCTTTAGATTTGAGAGATTATATACTACATTACCAAGAAAGTTTCTTAGAGTTTTTACCTTGTCACTCGCTTCCTAACAAAGGAAGACACTTGGAGAACATCTTCAGGTTTGAGAAACTCCCACGTTTCCCCGACGAATGGGAATCTCATTCTCCATGGAAGAATATTCCTTTCGCCTTGCAAATTTCATAACCAAAAAAAAGTTTGATGAACAGAACATCAACAATAATCCCCAAAATACTCCCATCCTTCATGGTTTTTTGGGTATGTTTTGTTTTGCCAAGTGTTCTTTTGAACATTAAAAAAAAAACAAAAAACTATGTAAAAGATTTTCTGATGTGTTGTTGAGATAATCGATTCTGCAGCCTTTCTAATACAAGTCAAAATACTCCCTCTGTATCATATTACTTGATGTTTTAGAGAAATATTTTTGTATCAAATTAGATGATTTTTTTAGTTTTCAACACAAAATTAAATATATTTTTATTTGATATGACTATTTGTATTCTGCAGTTTGATTTACTATTGGTTGAATTGTATTTAATTGAATGATAAATGATATTTTAATTTTAAAAAAAATAAAAAATTTAATGTTTTCTTAATTTGTGTGTAAAATCCTTCAACATCAACTATTATAATACAGAACTATTATAATACAGAGGGAGTATATAATTTTATAAATTAACTTATAGAAATTACTTTGATGACTTTCTCTTTTTCCGTGATATCAAATAATTGTATTAGTTTATATCATTAAATGTCACTATTTATGTTTCTAAAAGATAAACAAAACAAAGAGACATCACATGATTTATTGACAGTATTTTGATGATTCTTCTTACCCATTGATGCAAAACAAAAAATTATCGTTCGTTTTTGTTGACACAAAAAAAAACAAAAATTGATTTCTTTGAATATCTATCAACAAAAACTTATTAGTTACATTAAATATATTTCAAACAAATAAATGATTTTCTCAAGACTTTATTATCACAAAAAATAAGAATTTGTACCTCAGAAAAGAAAATTCGATGTTCAACAATTTTTAGATTAATACCCAAAGCAGTTTAAGACTACACTAGAGATTAATATCCCGTTATTTTTATATATGTTTTTATTATTTTGATTATAAGACGAATATTTTTACAAATCAATCTCTGTAGAGTATAATTTGACAAATTAATAATATCTATTTATATGTAGTTTATATATATATATATATTTTTTTTATTTTTTTTGTTTTGTTTAGGTTATTTTATAAATATAAAATACAATAATATGTCTATAATATATGAAAAGTATGTCATATTTTTTACTAGGATTGATTCATGCGAAATTTGAAAGGATAATTTTTTGAAAGGATCAATTAAATGCTAAGTAGGGTAATTTCTTGGTAAAGTAAAGTCCTATTGATTGATCTTAATAGGGAAAATAATTAAATAAATATGTATTTTTTAAAAGTGTTCATTTAATATCCAAATATTTTTAAAAATTGTTTTATTCAGGGTTGGCTGCGTATTCCCCCTTCTAAAAATGCCACTAAAACGATTTTTCCCCAATATTTTAGCTTTTCATTTTACTATACAGATTATGTAAATCGATCAAAAACCTATATGAACTAATTTTCTCTTCGAAATTGACCAAATAAAATTGGTTAAGGTAAAACCGTTGATTAAACCATAACCATGGTTAAATAAACCGAAATCACGTTTTGACATTTTAATTTATGATTATTTAAATGTACACGTGTCATTTTTTAAATAAAAACAGAATTTTAATATTAATTTTATATATTATAATTAACAAATTACAAAAAAAAAGAAAAAAAAATGGAGATCCATACGATCTCTCTCTCCTTCGTCTCAACAGCTTCGGAAACTCCGCCGATCATCGTCTCCGTGCGAATTCATCTCCTCCGCAGTTTCAATTGTACAGATCTTTCGGCTCTTCTTCAACCTCTGCTACAAGCCCCGTGAAACGCCCTTCGCCGGAGTCGAAAGAAGCCGCCGACGAGCCCAGACGCAAGAAACTGTTTCTTCCACGACCTGAGGAAGACGAAAAGATGTCTGATCTCATGGGATACTCGAAGGTACCGCTTCCTATGGATTTCAATCCGACGCAAATCCGTTCGTCTCCTCTTTACAGGCGATCTCTCTCCGATACATTTGCTTCGCCCGTTGGATCTACATTCGGGTCGGGTTATACCCGTAACGGCGTCGCTCAAGAAACAGCACCATCGGGTAATCATATCGTCCCTTCTCTACCGCCACGTCCACCGCTCTTCCGGAGATCCGTCTCCGATGTCTCGCCGGCGCCGTCGAAGGCTCTTCTTGGATCTTCTCGATCCTCTGCAATTCCTGAAGCTGATCTTGTTAATCCAGGAAGCTCTGAAGCCAATAAGGTTAGTAGATTCTATATCCCAATCTCTCCCAATGTTCCGTGAATCATGCCATTGTTGATTTTATTAGTTGTTTGAGAATCTTGACCTGTGATTTAGGGATTTTGATAATTTGTGGTTGTTCTGTTCATCATCAAATGTTGTATGTGATCAAAGAGAAAGAGAAGAGTTTTGTAAGATTTATGCAGGACCAGAGCAGAGAAACCCAGAAAGAGAAGAGTTTTGTAAGATTTCATCAGATGTTGTATGTGATCAAAGAGAAAGAGATCGTATGGATCTCCATTTTTTTTTTTTTTTTTGTAATTTTTTAATTATAATATATAAAATTAATATTAAAATTCTGTTTTATTCAAAAAATGACACGTGTACATTTAAATAATCATAAATTAAAATTTTAAAACGTAATTTCGGTTTATTTAACCATAATTACGGTTTAATCAACGGTTTTACCTTAACCAATTTCATTTGATCAATTTCGAAGAGAAAATTAGTTCGTGTAGGTTTTTGATCTATTTACATAGTCTGTGTAGTAAAATGGAAAGCTAAAAAGTCTTGGGGGAAATCGTTTTAGTGGCACTTCTAGAGGGGGGAATACGCAGCTAACCCTTTTATTCATCTAAAAACAAAAAATTCCACAAATAAATCTCAATTTTTTTAAAAAATGTTCATTTAATACTTAGATTTTTTCAAAATAAAATTTATTCCTCTAGAACAGAAAAAAAACTCCACAAATAAATCTCAAACTTAGAATTTCAGATGTTAGTTTCGTCAAAATATCATTTTAAATCCGTTAACGGAGAATGATGTGGCATATGCAATTGATAGACTTTAATAAAACTGATCATTTTCACTTAACGAATCAAATAATGAAAACTTAAAATTAATCTTAAACCAAATAGAAAACGACTTAAGATAAATTTAAGGTAAATCGTCTCTTTTTAGCTACTCATATTGACTTTTGGGAAAAAAACACTTTAAAACAACTTTTTTTTTTTAATTTTGATATGAAATTAGAGCAATTTGTCTGTTCATATGTCAAGCTATGACGAAAATATGTTGGATTGACATGAAAAAATATCACGTTCTACCAATTTCGGGATTCGAGCAAGAGTAATAATAAAGACATAGGTGATGTTTCGTTGTCGGTTATTGTAAAGAAAGCTTATATAGATTCAAATCTAAGACAACGGTTTTATGGAGGCCAAAGGTATGTCGAAGAATATTGTGTGGATTTTTAGGTGGAAAGATATTAGTTATATTTATGGATGGCTAAGAACAATAATGATAGAAGCACGAGACAAACATAGATCTGGAGATGGATACTGAACAGCTGCATTTGAATATCTTTGAGTATGAAGCATTGAAGAAACGACTCAAAAAATGTAAATCTTAGCACTCTCTTTTTCACAATTTATTATACGATTTCATTGGATGGTGTATTGTCATTATGATTCTGATAAGTTTGTGAAGTTAATAAGTATTGGTTATTGGAGCATTCGATCATCCTCGCCGTGAATACTCTTTTCTCAATTATAGGTTTTTGTTGTTGATACCTTGGTTTCTTTTTTATATATCCAAAATCAAATTGAGACAAAAAGAGTACGACATTTGTCTTTTTTGATTTTTTTCACATAAATGCTTAATTTTAAGACATCGTGGTTTATGGTAGATTTGGTTAAGTTATGGAGATCAGTTTATTCAATTTTGTCAATTACATATGTCACATCATCGTCCGTTAACAGATTAAAAATGGCGTTTTGACCATTTGACTAAACTAAATTGTGCGAAAAACTGCTTATTTTCCGCTTCAAACATATGAGGTTCTAAGCAAATACTTTTTAAAAAATGTGGTATTTATTTGAAGAGTTTTATATTTTTAGAAAAATAAAATGATTTCTGAACAAATTTAAGTATTAAATGAACACTTTTAAAAAGTATAGGTTTTTCTTAGTCATTTTCCCATCTTAATATATATAACTTAGAAACTCGGAATTGACTAAAAAATTACGGTAGAAGATTCTTAAAAGATTTTAAAAATATTTTGATACGCTAAAATATTGAGTTTTCTTAATTTGTATTGACGGAAGGAACAAATAATTTATGGATCTATAAGAAAATATGTGTTTGTACTTTGTAGTAATATTATTTTGTGGATTTTAGGAGAATTTCAGTAGATAGCAGATGCACTAAAATATTTCATCTAGAAAGTGCTGTTAGGATGTTTAAGCAAATCGTTCCAAATCATGAGCCAGTAAATAAAATCGTTTCTAATATATTAAATTTCAAAGAAAACAAAAAAATTGGAACCAAAATAAGGCCTAATTGTAAAGTATTAAGTAAAACAACCACCTTAAACATTTCTTATGAGGTTTGAATAGGTCATTATGTGTTAGGAAATATATAATGAAATAAAAAATCTATGAACCTCGGATATGTCCATCTCTCTAATGGTCAGTTCCTTATCTTTCTAATTGAGGATGAGGTTGAATCCCATCTTTGCAATGATGGCAAATCTACTGTGATATAGAATGAGGTCATGAGCTTGTAACATACGATTAACAATCTGCGATGAGTTCCTTTCGACCATTCTACTTCACAACCCTTAGTAACCACTTAATTTCTTTCTGGATCCTAACAAAGAAAGTCAAAACAGTTATGAAATATGCAATAACACGTTAAGAGATTACCATGGGATTTGTACTACTGAGGACGATGATATTAGCTCTGAGCCTCTCTGGCACAAGCTCCAGTTAACCATGACTGAAAAAAGAAGTTAATGTAATCTTCGCTTGCTTGTTTTTGAGGATTAAAGATTCTCGTAACTTGATCATAGCAAGTGAACTTACTTTCTCCAGTACTCCAGTTCCGTAATTGTATTTGAAGCACTTGGGAGCATCCTAATTAACTCGGGCCAGAAATGACAGCCTTCTTGGCACCACCCTTGAAAAAAGACGCTGATTCTAAATAAGCAGTTTTTGGACCTGAACTAAAGAATTTTGGCGCTGCAATAGAGCAAAGTGAAAAAGCCTAACATCCATACAAATTTGGTTTTACAATTAACTTACCTTCGGAACCATGGGTGTCCACTTGAGCTTGATATCCATATGGTCTGGTCCGTTGAATTACTTGCAGGCATCTCAATGATTTCAGTCCATCTTAAAGTAATATCGATGTGTGGCCCCACCTTTCTTTGTTAGATAGGGAGCTGCAGTGTAAACATATAAATGAGGCAATGAACACCAAACTAATACAGAGGATGGTTTAAATGGAAAAACATGCATTGTCGTACCTCCAACTCTTTCTACTATGTTCCTATGATGTTCACATGGAAATTAAATATTCTCAAGTAAAGAGCGAGACAATGTCATTTCATTTTACATAGCCATAACCATACTGAATGAAATATTCTAGTGAAAAGATGGAAACAAATAAATCTTCTTTGAATGATTCTTGATTCCTGTTGCTTGAAGCCTGATAAGGTTAGAAAAAAATACTTTTTCATATAAAAGATTAAAAAACTTACCTTGAACGATGTAGCCTGATTCTATTTGATCAAGAGATGGAGAGGCCAGCTTCTAGCCAATCGCTCAAGAACCTGCCAATCGCTCATACAATCTATAACGTAGAGCAACAACATAGAACATATACCGAGCTCCATAAAAACCAAGCAACTATCAGAGAGAATCCTAAGACAGACAAGTACACCCGAATTGAGCTATGACAGTAGAGCAGGCATAATCTATGACAGGTCGGCAGATGTGTCGTGAGGAGCGATACTTACTTGGACTTGGCTCTTTTTTCCCTGACTCCGCATTATCCACTTTGTGCTTCGTTGTTCCTTTTGATGGTCCTCCTGAAAGCGTGGAGAGGATGAATTTTTATCAGGATATAATCGGAACCAACACTAATACGGGAAAAAAAAAGAATCAGTAATCGAAATCTTGAAGGGGAAAAAGCTTTCAAACAGCATTCGATTCTGAAATTAATGTTCTGATGAGAAAACATACGGACACATGAATCCAACAGTCCCTTTTGTTCCAATGAGATCAATAATACGAAGTAAACTACAATTTTTTTTAGCGTTTCGTGTTCTTAATGGTGCAAAATTGTATGCATCATACACTGATACATTAATACATAAACAAACACATATACATACAGCCGATTTCAAAGAGCAGAACATAAATGCGATTTTAAAAAGAGACAAACTAGGTTTCTGTCAGATTTTTCTCCCTAATCCTTCTAGTTTCAGCCTTCCTTTTTTCCACACAAACAAACTCGAAGAATCAACTGATTCAAGCTTAAGATGAATACCAAATCAGCTAAGAAAGACTAACCGAAATGCTTGAAGCTGCTGCTTGTATTCATCATATTCCTGATCATTTCCGACAAACAGATTTGTAATAGAATCGAAACCCTCAAGACGGAGACGATGAGGATGAAAAGGGAAGAGGCAAGTTTGTTCAAATCCTTGTAGGCGCAATTGTGAAGAGAAGAAGGGGAAGAGGCAAGTTTTGAGTAGAGATGGGAAAGTCAAATCATTATAATACAAAGAAAATAAAGTCTACTCTCCCTCTGTTCTCATTTTTTCTACATAAGTAGCATTCATTGTAACCAAGGCTTTTCATTGAATATAATTTTACCTTTATTCCAAAAAAAAAAAGTCCCCGTACTTCATAGTTAATTTCCACATTTTTCAAAATCTAATCCATCTTCATCGACATGAGATTCACGTTTGCATCCATGTCACCCAAAATTTCCCAAATTTTCTTGCACCAATATAGAACGAGATGGTGAATTTTTGTTTTCCATCCATATTTTTTAAAACCTTTTGGATTTTATATTCATGAGTCGTTTGAAACAAAACAATCCTTCTATCAAGTATCAATCTTAGCGCAAGAATAAAATAGAGAAGAATCTTTGCAGATGATAATACTACGTCCCTTATCCCTTATCCCTTATCCCTTATCCCTTAATCCCTTAACATACAAAATTGCTTATAAGTCACCACCAGAATGCTCTCACGAATTTTATTATGACGTGTCACCAAATTCTATAAAATTACGATGTTATGCCATTAGATTTCTATTTAAAAACTATATATATTTAATCAAGAAGATTTTTTAGATTATGTGTTTAAAATATTTTAAATAGTTTCCTATATGCAAAATAAAAAAAAGATTAAACTTATAACTGTTTTGTTTTTGCGGATTCTTTTTAGTATGCAAAAATTTAATAAATTTTTTCCCAAAGAACTCTACAAACAAAAAATTATGTATTTAAAATATATTATCCGATTTTCATAATTTACAAACAAAAAATATTTACATTATCAACAAGATATCATATTTATGTGTCTGCACTCTGCACTGTAATTTTTGGAAATTGAAATTACTATTGAAAGCGTTGGCATTATAGTATCAAAATGTATTCTTCTATTATTTAGTCGATATGATCAATTTACAAAAAAAAAAATAGTATAATATAATCAAATCAATAAGAACTAATTCAAATAATATATTCAAAATATAAATTACATTGCAATCATCGTAGCAAGTTTAGAAAAAATAATTTATGATTACTAATTAATTAATGACCCTATATTACGTGTATCATGTTTAATGATGATACACAAAATTGTATACTAGATTTTAGGAATATATCAACAAAAGAATACCATCATTCATTACTAAATTTTACTCTTTGGAAAGATATATTAAATGGAGAATATATTTTTTAACAAACCTATCTTAACAACATTAAAAAGCAAATTTGCATTTCGATCTAATTCTTTGTTCTTTCTTTTGCAAATATTTGATTTGATTTTTAAAATATATTATCCAATTTCCATACTTTACAAACCAAAAAATATATACAATATCAACAAATGAAGAAGCAAATTTGCCAATTAATAAAAGCCAGATTGTGTCCTTTAGAGTTTCTTGCTTCCGGACAACTTGGAGAAGAAGCAAATTTCGAGTTTGCGTGTATTTTGTTCTCTCTTGGATTTCTTCTTGGTCTTAAACATTTGTTGCAATCTATTTGTTCGGAAATTGAGAAATTTTATTTGCGTTCTTAGTCGAAATTGAAACCTCTCCACAAGTACAACACAATCGAAGTCGGACAATATTATAACCGACGGTGTTTTTTTGTTGGGATATCTTGCAGAGCCCAACTTTTTTCTTGAACGTTCAATTTTCCGTTTGCAAATGTTTGTTTTTATTTTTTTGTTTTAACCGAAATTATTCTCTACTTCTCTTAGCGTCGGTTTAACTATTGTAATATATAAGAAAAACTTATAATGTTATTTCAGACTTTTTTATAACTCTTTGATCTTATTAGAGCAAAAACAATGAAATGTATAATACTGAGGAAATTTGTTTGTGCGAGATCATCGTTGACATTACTTAGAATGTTAATAGCTCATCACATCCTCTACATGTATAATAAATTCAACAATGTACCATATATAAGAATCCATAGGATTAAGATAATGTTACTGTGAAATATATTATTTAGAATTCTTTGCCTTTGTGTAGATTCATCGTTTAGAATTCTTTTAACATGTATTTTTTATATACTGTCGATCTATAATATGTTATTTCTATGTATGTATAGTTTTTGTTGGAGTTTTAATGTTTTTCGTTTTTTCGCTAGGTAATCTCTAATCAATCTATAATTTGTTGTTATATACTATTTTTGGTTGTTTTAGTTTTTTATAAAATCATTAAAAGTAAAGACTAAAAAAACTAAAATCAATCAAATTGTAAATTGAATTTTCACATGTAAGTAAGACCTTATCAATTTCTTTAAAAAAATTTTAGCCCGCGTATAGCCGGGGAAGCCATCTAATTATTATATTATATACTTCGTGATTGCAAGAGTTTCAAAGAGTTTTTTTTTGTGTGCTAAAAATGTAAATATCATTAAATATCATTAAAATGAACAATTCAGGGTTACAAATTGTTTTACGAAACAAATTGGTAAGCCTAATGATTGGTCCCATGGCAAAAATGATAAAAAAAATATGGAAGCAAATACAATCGGTACTTTTCAGGGCACTGAACTGTGAAGCATCCGACGCCGAGAAGTAACGATAAAGATTCTGAAATCTCCATGAGAATCAATCGGGAAGCCACAGTAGTAGAGTAACTTGAATTGTCGTGTTAACGCCATCAACGCAATCAGAAACTCTTTTATCCGGTAATCCAAAACTTAAGCCTTCAAACTAGGGGATAACAAACCAACGAACATAAGCTGTCCTCCATCCGAAATCAAGACTCGTCTAGTAAATCCTAGAAACCAGCACTAATACGGGATTACGCTAACCGAACGAATCAAATGCGCTTAGAAGTTTCAAAGAGTTTATAAGCTTCTTTATTTGTTTTTCTATTGAGAGATTCTTGTAGATCTGCGTGTGGGGTCAATTTGACATTATTGACGTGAATGGCGCCTATTAATTAAATTAAATTTAAATTTTTGAGTTATAGTAAAAAGAGGAGAATCTTCTTTGAGACGCTACAGTAAGCCAAATTACAACAGAAATAAAAACAGATAGATCTTCATCTTCAAGATGAAGTGATAGCGAATTCGAGACAAAGCTCGTATGCATCGATAGAAAATTTACGGCATAGCTGAAATATTGAGACTTTGTCACTTTAAGATGTGACGTTGAAAACCAACTCCCACCTCCGGGTTTCGGTGAAGCGAACCCGGTTGCATCTTCTGGCCCCGTAAAGACCGCTACACAATATGACAAAATGATAAGTGAGTTGAAGAGTTTTCCCGGCATTGAATCCGAAAAAGAATCATCTTTCATAGAAAGGGAATATGATGGAATGGTTTTCTCCTCGCAAAAAAAAGATATTGGAAATTCTCTCTCCCTAGGAGGGGAAGAAGGTGGTGAAAATCTCTCTGTGGGCCGTAATGGGCTGGAGAATGGGCCATAACCAATTAAGGCTGACTCACTGAAAACAAATTGGGCGAGGCCCACACAAATATATCTTCGGGGAAGGAGGCTGAAACGAGGTGGATGGTCGGATAATATTCTGAAATACTCCAAACTGACCATGCTACTCTCCACCACACTCCTCTCTGATCTGAGATACTCCTGTTATTTAATGAAAGAGGCAAAACCCATTTTGCCATTAGAGACCCATTTTCGGACTAAAAACAAATTGAAAAATGAGTGAAATTGGACCAATCAGAACAGAGTAAAATTCGCAATCCTCCCCCATCTCGTCGTCGACCCGAAAGCAAAAATCAAATCCCAATCCAGCTTCCGCGAACCCCCGTCAAACCTCCATTGCCGATTTCCAGTTAAAGCTTGAAGGTTGAAGCTCATCCCGTCGATTTTGCATGAACCGCATTTCCGATTCCTCCGCCATAGAGCTCGTTGTTGAGGTCGCCACTGAGGTAGCCACTGAGGTCGACATTGAAGCTTGAAGCTTGAAATTTGAGGTGAGTTCTTCTATCTGAGAGCTCGCCATCGGTTATGTTGGTCTAATTAGAGGATTAGATGTATATATCGTTTTGGATTTGAGGATTTCAATCTAATTTAATTTGCGGATTGGGAAATTTCAATAGATTTTGGGAATTTGGAATGCACATTGGGTGGAATTCGATTATGTAATTTAGTGGTTGAATCGTATGTACATTAAGATTATGCATATGTTGAGCTTAGTCACCGTATCCGAATCTGAATTCCCAAATTTTGCAGATATAGGATAACTAATACAATTGGTGTTACTGAGAGACGTTTTATAACAGGTACAACTAGTATTACCGAGCAAAGTAAATATGTGCTAATGTGGTTAAGTTAATATATTTTCAGGATAAAATAAACAAAACAGTCATACATATTGAATATGGAGGGAAATACGTAGGGACAGGAGATGGGACTCGATGGAATTCAAAAAAAGCTAAGATGTACGCTTTATCGTTTAAGGAGGATATAACATATTCGGTGTTAGTGGATAGGATATGCAGGAAGATTGGGATTGATGAAACTACGAAAAAGGTGAAATTGACTTACGTTCCATTGCTATTGAAACCTCCAAAAGTTTTGGATATTTTAGATGATGATGACGTCGATGGTTATATATCGAGCATGGATAAAGAACAATGTAGAAGTGCTTTGAATGTGGAAATAATTCAGTGCGAGGAGCAAGTTTTAAGAGGAGAGGGAGGGAGTTTATTTGGAGTGAATTATGGCGAGATAGATTCAAATTCTAGAGTAAACGGTGGTGCGATTATTCGTTACGAAGAACCGGAGCAAAATGATGGCCCAATGGAAATTATTGGTGTTGGAGATGGTGAGAATGTAGGACGTGACAATGTGGGTGGCAATGTGGATGACAATTTTGGTTACGGTGTTGTTAGGGATGAATATATTGAGCTTCCGTGTGATGAAGAAGAACAACATTTTGTAGAGGAATGGGAAGATGGTACGGGTCTGGAGTTAGGGCAAGAATTTGTGAGAAAAGAACAAGTGCAAAACTTAGTGTTGAGAGCTTCACTTAGAGAATGTTATGAATTCGACATATTAAATACGGATAGTTGGAGATACGTGGTTAAATGTCATGTAAAAGGGTGTAAGTGGTATATACGAGTGTCGCGGCCTCAACATTCAAAGGAACAGAATTGGTCAGTTAAAGTATACAGGAAGATGCATTCATGCTCTCGGGCAACGACGAGTACAACTAGCAATAAAAAGAAAGACAATCCACAATTAGTTGCAGATGTTATACACGGAGATTATCCTGGTGCAGTGGAAACCCCGACTCCTAAAGCTCTGATGGATCTGGTTCTGGCAAAAGCTGGAGTGAAGTTGTCTTACCCTACCGCATTAAGAGGGAAAAATCTAGCTGCAGCAGTTGTGCGTGGTATTCCAGAAGAGAGTTACAAGATGTTGCCTTCTTATTTGTACGTGTTAGAAAAGATGAATGTTGGTACGAAAACAAGGTTGTTGTTGGATGAAGGAAATAGATTCAAGTACTTATTCATCACCTTGGGAGCTTGTATCGAAGGGTTTAGTGCCATGAGGAAAGTTCTAAGTGTGGATGCAACTTTTCTCAAGTATGGTGGTGTACTTGTGATTGCCACAGCTCAGGATCCGAACCACCACCATTATCCCATTGCATTTGGGGGTGGTGGATGGTGAGAAAGATGCTAGTTGGAAATGGTTTTTCACTACGCTGTTGACTGTTGTACCGGATGATCCAGGTTTGGTTTTCATTAGCGACAAAAATGCAAGCCTCATAAAGGCAATTGCTGAGGTCTACCCAAAGTCTGAACATGGGTTTTGTGTGTATCATTTGTCTCAGAATGTGAGAGAAAAAGCTCCTAGTGGAAATAAAGGAGCTCGCAAGAATTTATACACGGGTTGAATTCGATAAGGAGTATGGTGATTTTAGGAGAAGGTTTCCTAAAGTAGCCGAGTATTTGGATAGTAGTGTAATTGTTACAAAATGGGCAAGGTGTTATTTCAAAGGAGGAAGGTACAACATTGAAACCACAAACAGTGCAGAATCTTTGAATAATGTTTCAGAAAAGCAAGGATGTACGCTTTGCTACCTATGATTGATGCGATTGTGGGAAAAATTAGCGAGTGGTTTAACAAACATAGGAAGGAATCCGATAGTGCACCGAGCACCCACAAAATGGTGCCATTTGTGGAGAATGAATTGCACCCTAGTTGTAAGATAGGGAGCAAATTAAAGGTGCAAGTGTTGAACTTCTTTGAGCTTGAGTTCAGTGTCATTGGCATGGATGGCAAAACCTACTTGGTGGACTTGAGGAATAAAAGTTGTAGTTGCAAACATTTTGATATAGACATGTATCCTTGTGTACATGTCGTAGCCGCTGTCATTGACTACGGAAAGATGGAAGATAAATCACTTGATATGAATGTATATGATTTGTGCTCGAAGTTTTATTTGTTGGAGACGTGGGCGTTGGCGTATCACAGAACGATTTATACAGTCCCGCATCAGTCTCATTGGGTGATTCCGGGTACTATACTTGCAAAATGTGCATTACCTCTAGATTATCCGAAAAGGAAGGGAAGATTTCAAGAAAACAGGTATCCGTCGGCTGGAGAAGGTCGTTGGAAGAAGAAAAGGACAAGTAACAAGTCCGTACCAGGAAGAAGCTTGAGTGAATGGATTGGGATCCCTAGGCGAGGTGAAACTTGATTTACTCTGCCTCGGACAAGAAAATCTAAAAAATTCATTACAAATAAGATATAAATTCACTTTTAATCAAATTTAAAATACAGACTACAAACGAAGTCTCCCGAGCAGAATTCGGGTGAAGTCTACGAAGCAGACTTCTGGAGAAGTCTGTATCTTTGGGTTACTTTTGCAATTAAGGCATATCACGGAGGAGACTTCCCCCGAAGTCTATAGAGTTTGCAGACTTCGGGTGAAGTCTCCTCAGTAAAAAGCAGGTTACTTTTGCATTTGACCAGAAGTTTGACTTTATAAGAGCATACTTCACCCGAAGTATGTAAAATAAAAATGTTAGTTTTGCAATTGACCAGAGTTTGACTTTCTAGAGGAGACTTCACCTGAAATCTGCACAAATATGCGGAAAACCGTAAAAATGCCGCAATTTGAAGTCTGCTCCCAAAAGGATACTTCAGTTGAAATCTGCGCCAAAAAGGGAAAGTTAGATTTGCAATTGACCAAAGTTTGACTTTTTTTAGTAGACTTCGGGTGAAGTCTGCAAATCCTACAGACTTCACCCAAAGTCTACTATGAAAATAGAGGTTAGTTTTGTGTTTAACCAAAATCTCGAATTAAATAAATAGTAGACTTCACCCGAAGTCTCCTATTTATTTAAATAAGTCACAGACATCACCCGACGTCTGCGAATTAATATTTTTCCTGGTCAATTGTTCGACATTTTGATCAAATGCGAAACTAACCTCTCCGTACAGAGTAGACTTCACATGAAATCTGCTATAAAAAGTCAAAATTTCAGTCAAATGCAAAATTGACCTCGATTTTTTACAGAGGAGACTTCAAATGAATTCTGGTTTGACCAGACTTCATGTGACGTCTGCTCTGTAAAGTCAAAGTTTTGGTTAAATGCAAAACTAACCTCACTTTTATGAAGACTTCACATGAAGTCTGCACTAGTTTTTTTTTTCAAAGGAGAACGCGCAGACTTCAGGTGAAATCTCCTTCAGATATTTTCAAAAAATTTCAATTGCAAATCTAACATCTCCGTTGACTAGCAGACTTCACCTGCTATCGCGAAACAGATCTGAAATTAGCGAAAATCAAGTGATGTTACTTTTTCCGCCGTTCGAGCTCATTTTTTAGCTTCGTCGAGCACCTGCAACTTCGTATTTCACCGATAACAAAGAAGCCCAGTCGTTTTATATCCAAGAACCACCGAAAATCATGATGTTATGAGAGAAATAATTTTAAAACGAAAATTAGAGAGTTTTTTGGATGAAATTGGAGAGGAAATGAGAGATAAAGAGGTTATAAACACAAACATTGAGCATTTAGAGCTCCAAAATCGGTTGAAAAAACATTTAGAGCTCCAAATTGGTTGTTCATGGTAGTTGAAAAATTTGAAGAAGATGGCATTTTGGTAAATAAATTGATATATTTGGGTTTTGTCTTTTTCATATTTTCTGATTTTAAAAAAAAAATTGTATCATAATAACATTTTCGTGAATAAGTGTGGAGGTTAAGAATTTATTTGTGACAAAGTGGCAAAATATGAAGAAGAAAAAAAGTGGATTATGTTTGGAATTGACCACAAATTATGGGTTATTTGTGAAACAATCCATGAATAATTTATAAATATTTTGATAAAATTAAACCATGTACATTGAATGAGACGGAATGAACGTTCCACCCATTTTACAAAAAAAGTGAACAAAATTTAAAGAAGAATATCTATCTGCAATTTTGAAAAGAAATGAACTAGAATAATTTATTTCATATCCCATTTTTATTTATTCAGATTTGTGTGCGACTGTTTTAATATCAATTCAGTTTTGAAAAAAAAAGAAATTATTATGGGGTTTCTCATTTGTGTGTTATTTGTTTTATATCAATTTTTTCGATTTTAGAAAATAGTAACTAATATATGTAATCAAATTGAATATGGATTACTTGGGGTTTGGTTTTAATCAAAGAAATATATAAGGTATGATTGGTAACACAAGGCGGTACAAATTTATGATAATACAGTAGAAACAGTACGAATAGTGATAAGAGATAGCAGTATAATAAAAATAGTGGTACCATATCTCGTAACACTAACTCTTTACCACTTCATTGATTGGTTACGCAATAAATGATAAACATTTTAATATTGTGTTATAACGTTACTAAAGCCATATTTTTTAAAGAAAAATTTTAAATTTTAGTTTGGATTTGGTTCGGTTGTTCCAATCCCAATAAATCCGTATCAACATAATTTTGAAAACAAACTGAGAACTGGATGAGACGAGAGGAAACATGTTTTTTTTTCTCTAGCATCTCCAGCCATAGTGTAATTAGTCTGTCAACTGATTGAATATTACTATATGCTCACAAGAATGCGCCATGTAATCATCACTAGTGTTTTTTTAGAAAGTAATCATCATTAGTTTGATCAGTGAATTATCTATGTATGTATGTAATGAATATTAATTCTTCGTTTTACTTTGAATTAATTCACATACAATGCACATGCATAAAGTTTTTGAGACCTCCAATGAGGAGGACGAACTTCGTAGTTTTTCAGGTTTTCATGTTTCTTCTAAAGTTTGTTCAAGGGATCCTGTAGAAAACAAAAAACAACGTTTGATATGAGATACAATGAAATATGAAGTAACATAAAAATAATCGAGGAAAATGTCATACATTAGGATTGTCAATGGCCAGTTTAAGATCTTTAACCGTATCCCCAAGTTCACCTATCACTAGAGCAAGATCAAAATATGCAGTGGGAAGTTGAAACTCAGTCGACGCCGCAGACCCATAAACAGTGATTTGGTCATATACAGTTGGAATCCCACGTGTTGCTGCAAACTCCTAAGTACTGATTTCATTGCGAAGTTCAACATAACCAGACTGAATCTAACTCGAAGCATGACCAGAATGCCCAAAACAACAAGGTAACCCAAAACTATCTAGACCTCCGGGAGGAGACAAGAGAGTCGAGAGACTATTGAAACCTTCAATGAAGAGAATGAAGGAAACCGATCCTTAGTTAGGACTGCCCAAACCTTATCACCCACACAGATATGGACATCACGACGGTGAGAATCCGCAGCCTCTTTATACTTGACGGAAGAGGTCTGCAAGTTGTCATGTACCTGTGCATGAATGGAATAAATATTACCCACAAATTCGACTGCTTGTCCATGATCTCGTGTCAAATCTGGTGCCACAGAAAGTGCCACAAGACCTCTCGGTATTATGCCATATACCACACGAAATGGACTGAAGTTTGTACTCCGATTAACAGCGTGATTATCTGCAAACTCAGCTTGACATAAGATGTTTTCCCATGACTTGATGTTACCACCAACCAAACATCGCAACATATTACCCAAAGAACGATTGGTAACCTCCGGTTGACCATCGGTTTGAGGGTGATAAGTCGAGCTCATGTCAAGGCTTGTCCAAAGTAACTTCCATAGAGAAGGCCCAAAATGGCTAAGAAATCGAGAATCGCGATCCGAGACAATGGACAAAGGCAAACCGTGTAGTCGATATATCTCACGGAAGAACAATTGTGCCACTTGGACTGCATCAGTTGTTTTCTTGCAGGGAATAAAGTGAGCCATCATGGAGAAACGATCCACAATGACAAAGATAGAATCATGTCCAGCTGTGTTCGAGGCAAACCCAAAACAAAATCCATATTGGTATCCGTCCAAGACTGTGTTGGAATCAGAAGTGGCATATAAAGACCACTATTAGTCGCATGGCCCTTAGAAAGATGACACACAACACATCTTTCAACAAAACATGCCACATCCCATCGTAATATTGGCCAAAAATATGACTCTGCCACCAATTGTAGCGTACGATCACGTCCCACGTGTCCTTCACCATGAAGCTCTGTAATAAGTTGTAACCGCAAGCTACAATCTGGAACACACAATCGATTATCACGAAAGATAAATCCTTCATGTAAAACAAATCCGAATATATTCCCTGTTGTAACTCAGACCAAATTTTGCTAAAGAAAGGATCATTAGAGTATAAGTTTGCAAAGACAAAAAAATCCCGCAACTGTCACATGTAAAGAAGTAAGGAGGGAATGTCGTCGGCTCAACGCATCGGCCACCTTGTTCGTATGTCCAGATTGATGCTTGATGACGAAGTTAAATTGTTGAAAGAAAGCAATCCATGATGCATGATGCACCGAAATCTTGTCTTGACTACCCAAGTGTTTTAACACATCATGATCTATATATAGAATGAATTCTTGATGAAACAGATAATGACGCCAGTGCTTAATCGCTTGAACAATATCATAAAACTCAACGTTATAAATGCTATAACGAGCTCGTGATCCCGCTATTTTCTCACTAAAAATGCTATGGGACGACATCGCTGACTCAGAACAACCCCTATTCCAAGCTTGAAAGCATCACAATGTAGCTCAAAGATGACAGTAAAATCTGGAAGTGCCAAGATTTGAGTGGAAACCAACTTCTACTTGATTGTCTCAAATGCTGTGTGATATATCATGGTTTTTATGAGTTTTAAAGCGATGATATATGTATATAATCGAGTTTTTTATGTGTCTTTCGAGTCCTTTTCGCGTCTTTTACAGGTTTACACACATTTGGGATCATTTGGACATTATGGAGCAATTATGGAGCATTGTAGCTGAGAAATCGAAGTTGGTGTTTTTCAAGTTCAGCCGTGTCGACCAACATAGCCATGTGTGTCGGTCGACACAGTCCGATTTTTATACCTCCACGTGAAGACCAAAACTTTTTGGAGATTTGCAACTTTGCCATGAAGTTTCATGTATTTACAAAAGAACCCAGCTCGTGTTTAGACTATATTTTTAGGTTTTTTAAGTTTTTGAGAGGACTTGAACTTTTCATTGAATTTACTCTTGGCTTTAGAGAAGACTTGGAGATTTTTAGAGCTTGGGGCTCATCTGATACTTTGTACTACTTTGAGAGAAGATTTCGAACCCCTGTTTCTATTTCCCTTTTCTGATTTCTATGATATCTATCTTATTCATGTCTTTGATTTCAATTGATATGTGTGAGTAGATCCTTTGTTAGGTTTAGGGATTCTCATTAGGGATTTCATGGAATGATGTATTGATTTATTGGTTAGGATTCAAACTCAATAGTTCTTCACCTAGGTTGCACTTAAAGCTAGTTCTAGATTGATCACCTAGAATCTCGATCTTAGGTTGTTAAATTGACACGACAGTGTGATTTATAATATGATTAAAACCTAGAGTGAGCAAATTAGATAATTGCAAAAGAGTTTGGATTAGATAATTTGTGAACAAATCGAACCCGCGCTTAATGCTTGTTTAGAATTTAGGATTCACAAAGGAATTTGGTTTATTAAGTTTTAAACATAGTCAATTTCTCGCAATGAAAGTTGGTTTATTTTACATTAGTGATTTGAGCTCTGGAACTTGTTCATAATTCGATTTTAACCAATTAATTGATCTTCATTACTTGATTCTTGAGAAATTCCCTGGACCTGACGCTTTCTCCATTTGATAAACAAACCGTTTTAATTATTATTTCCATTATTACTTAATTTATTTCATACTCGCTTAGCTGAATTTGAAACGAAAGAGTCTATCGTGAGGTTCTCGAGTCCTTGTGGATTCGACCCCTAAGTACTACATCGATCTCTTAATTTGAGAGAGTAGCTCTAGGGATTTAATTTGAGCGATATCAAATTTTGGCGCCGTTGCCGGGGACTCTTTTGAGTTTCCGATAGATTTAAGTGTAGAATTTAGACTGAGTTTTTATTTTAAGTTTTACTCACATCGTTCTATCTTTTTGTCTTGTGTTTCAGGTGTATGGCTAGTCGTGTTACCAGGAGCAATAAGGACAGTCCGTTTTGTTTCTTCCGAATCAGGAGCTTGCAAGGTTAGAACGAACGAATAGAAAAGCAAAGAAGCCAGTGGAGATGGTTAATCCTGGGATTTTACGTCAGGACGAAGCTGGTGTTATCACGGACCAAGAGGGCCACGTTTGCAACGAGCAAGGCCAGAGATTGGTTGGAGATGGAAACCCCATCGTGCCAGTTGCTATTGAGAACGCGCAGGCACATGCGCAAGTTGGGAGGGTAAGGACGCTTGGGGATTACAACAGACCTGGTGAGTTTTATAAAGAATAGGTCTGCGATCAGACTTCCTACCTTTGATAGGAACGATTTTGAGTTGAAACCGTCCTACTACACGCTGGTTGGTCAGCATCCTTTCCATGGATTGGCTCATGAACATCCTATTGACCATATTGAGAGGTTCGAGGACTTGGTGACTAGCATGAAGCATAATGGAGTCAACTATGACTTTCTCTTTTGTAAGCTTTTCCCACACTCTCTTAGTGGTGAAGCAGCTTATTGGTTGCAGCAGTTACCAACAGGGTCTCTCACCAATTGGGAAGATACCAAGAAGGCATTTTTGCGTAACTTCTATGATGATGCGAGATCAGAGGATTTAAGGAATAACATCTCTCAGTTCACGCAGAGACCGACTGAAGCATTCAAGGCTGCATGGGTGCGATTCAGAGCTTACCAACGAGATTGTCCGCTTCACGGTTTCAGTGAGGTTCAGTTGCTGGGTATTTTCTTCAGAGGCGTGGATTGGAGGTATCAAATGGCTCTTGACTCTGCGAGTAATGGGAACTTCAACACGAGGTCCCTCGAAGAAGCTTATGTGTTGATTGAAAACTTGGCGTCTAGCAATAGCACCAAGAATGCTGATTTTGAGAGGCAGAAGCAAGCTGGAAACATTGATGGAAAACATATTGCTGAGTTGAAGAACAAGTTGGATTCAGTTCACAACATTTTGGTGAACAAGAAGTCAGTTCAGTTTGCTGCAGAGGTTGAGACTTTCGAGCCCGAAGAAGGAATTAAAGAGGATGTCAACTACATAGGTGGAGCTGGTTTTCAGAGTCAGAGATTTGGGAATCAACAAAGTCGAGGTGGTTACAATGGTTACGGTCAGAGGAGTACCTTTACGGGTAATCAGAACTCGTCTGGGTATGTCTCTAAGCCTCAGTATCAGAATCCTTTCCAGAGCAACAACAATTTCAGCAGGACTTATGGATCTTCATCTTACCAAACACCTCATGCACCAACTGAGCAAAGTGAGATGAAATCTATGCTTGAGCAGATACTAGAGGGATAGCAGAAGATCACAGTTGATTTTAATGGGAAGATCGATGCCATGTACACTGATTTGAATGGTAAGTTTGAAGCTTTGAGCACTCATGTCAAGAAGCTAGATACTCAGGTTGCGCAGACTGCTGGATCTGTGAAAAGACAAGATGGAGTCCTACCTGGAAGCACAGACACTAATCTGAAGTATCAATGCAATGCCATCATGTTGAGGAGTGGTAAGGAGCTTTATCTAGTACTAAAAAAGGGTCTAAGTGTTGACAAACTCGTGGAATTAGAAGAAATTGAAGAAGATTTCGCAGATAATTCACCTGTGTTGGTCGACACGAGTGGCCTGTGTCAGTCAACACCCCCTAAAGACAACCCAAAATCGAGCTCAGACGACCCAAAATCGAGCTCGGACGACACCAAGGGGGAGTATCGGTCGACACCCCCTAAAGACGTGCAAAAATTGACCCGTGTTGGTCGACACACCTCTGGTGTCGGTCGACACGAGCACCCACAGAAAATTGATGCATCTGAAATTTCGACTAAGGATAAAAAAGATGTCCCCGTGTCGATCGACACAACCCCTGGTATCGGTCGACACAAGGAGGCGCTGCGACACCAATTTTCGAGAAGCCAAAAATTTCGATGGAACGAGTCTATAAGCCTACGGTTCCATTTTCAAGGAATCCTAGGAAGTCAAAACAGGAGCTGTATGAAGCTAAGTGCAAGGCCATGATGGACAAACTCACCATTGAGATTCCTTTGATTGATGCTATCAAGACTACTCCGGTAGTTAAGAGGTGTTTGAAGAAGATGCTTACGCAGGATATGAGAGAAGAGGAAGGTGTGATGATGATCTCTGAGGTTTGCAGTGCCGTTGTTCAGAACATGATACCGGAGAAACTTAAACATCCGGGAAGCTTCGTTTTGGATTGCTCTATTTTCAAGGATAGGTTCAAGAGTTCGCTGTGTCATCTGGGGTCGAGTGTTAGTTTGATGCCTTACTCGGTTGCTGTGGGACTTGGGATGACTGATTTGACACCCACTAGGATTTCTCTAATTCTAGCTGATCGGAGTGTGAGGATTCCCGAGGGTCTTTTAGAAGATGTGCCGGTACGAATTGGCGATTGCATGATCCCCACAGATTTCATAGTTCTGCGGTACAGTGTTGAACCTAAGGATCCTCTTATCCTGGGTAGACCCTTCTTGGCTACAGCTGGTGCTCTCATTGATGTAAAGGGGGGGGGGCAATATAGCTTTGAATGTGGGAGATCTAGTGATGAGTTTTGACATGGATAAGCTGGTAAAGCGACCCACCATTGACGGACAGACTTACTACGTAAATACTCTTAGCAATCTCGCAGAGGAAATCTTTCATGAAATGCATCCTACGGACCCTTTAGAGAGAGCTTTGATCAGTTCTACGCGAGAGATGGAGCATCTAGACGACATTGATGCTGTGTATGTCAAGATGTTGGATGCTAGTGAGCGCATGATACAGTTAATCGCTCACGAGGAGCTCGTCGATACCTCACCAAAAGTCGAGGTATTGAGTGATTGGAGCGAAGATAAAGCTCCCAAAATCGAGCTCAAACAACTCCCTACGGGCTAAGGTATGCATTTCTTGGACCGAATTCCACTTATCCTATTATTGTTAATGCTTCCTTGAACAACGCAGAGCTCACGTTACTGCTAAATAAGCTGCGCAATTATCGCAAAGCTCTTGGCTATTCTCTTGATGACATTTCAGGTATCTCTCCTAACTTGTGCATGCATAGGATCCATCTCGAGGATGAGACAAAGTCGTCAATTGAGCATCAGAGGCGGCTGAATCCGAATCTGAAGGAGGTCGTTAAGAAGGAGATTCTAAAACTCCTGGAAGCTGGGATCATCTATCCTATCTCGGACAGTGATTGGATTAGTCCGGTACATTTGGTTCCTAAGAAGGGTGGAGTCACAGTGATTAAGAATGAGAAGAACGAGCTGATTCCTACGCGGACGGTGAGTGGACATAGGATGTGTATTGATTACAGGAAGCTGAATGCTGCGACAAGGAAAGATCACTTCCCAGTGCCATTCATTGATCAGATGCTTGAGAGGTTGGCTAACCAGCCTTACTACTGCTTCCTAGATGGATACTCGAATTTCTTTCAGATTCCAATCCATCCAGAGGATCAGGAGAATACCACATTTACGTGTCCCTATGGTACATTTGCGTATCGTAGAATGCCATTTGGATTTTGTAATGCTTTTGCGACATTCCAGAGATGTATGCTGTCTATATTCACAGATATGATTGAGGATTATATGGAGGTGTTTATGGATGACTTCTCAGTCTATGGACCATCTTATCATGAGTGTTTGGAAAATCTGTGCAAGGTGCTCGCTAGATGTGAAGAGAAGCACTTGGTTCTGAATTGGGAGAAGTGCCATTTTATGGTCAAATATGGTATTGTTCTTGGGCACAGAGTTTCGCATAATGGGATTGAGGTTGATCGAACGAAGATTGAGGTTATGATGAATTTGTAGGCACAAGATTCAGTTAAGGCTGTGAGGAGTTTTCTGGGGCACGCTGGTTTTTATAGGAGGTTCATCAAAGATTTCAGCAAGCTCGCTAGACCATTGACTGCTTTGTTGTGTAAGGATGTGAAATTTGAGTTCACTACTGAATGCCAATCAGCTTTTGAACAGATCAAGCAAGCATTAGTGAACGCTCCAATTGTAAGCTCACCAGACTGAGATTTGCCTTTTGAGGTGATGTGTGATGCCAGCGACTTCGCGGTTGGAGCTGTTCTGGGGAAGAAGAAGGACAAGAAACTTCATGTTATTTACTATGCTAGCAGAACACTAGATGATGCGCAGAGGAATTATGCAACTACCGAGAAAGAGTTGTTAGCTGTGGTGTTTGCGTTTAAGAAGTTTCGTCAGTATTTGGTTGGTTCTAAGGTGATACTACACACGGATCACTCAGCTCTGAAGTACTTGATGCAGAAAAAGGATGCAAAACCAAGGTTGTTGAGATGGATTCTGCTTCTCCAAGAGTTTGATATTGAAGTTCGAGATAAGAAAGGAGTTGAGAATGGAGTTGCTGATCATCTTTCTAGGATCAGAGTTGAAGATGATGTCCCAATCAATGATTTTCTGCCTGAGGAGAATGTATACAAGGTTGAGATTGGTCAAATTTCGGATTTAGAGGAAAAACAGCAGAATTGTCGAATTGAGGTGTCTGTGTCGATCGACACAACCATGTGTGTCGGTCGAACATGAACCCAAAATTTTCAACGGTTCAAATTGGTGACTACAACATGGATTTATGCGCTGTAACGCTTCCCGATCGACCATGGTACGCTGATATTGCCAATTACCTTGCTGCTGATGATGCGCCGGAAAATTTCACGGGATATGCCAAGAAGAAATTTTTGAGAGAGATTAGAAGGTTCTACTAGGATGAACCTTACTTGTACAAGCACTGCGCGGATGGCATGTACAGAAAATGCATTGCTGAGACTGAGGTTCCAGATGTACTGTTTCATTTTCATGGTTCTGAGTATGCTGGGCACTTCGCGACTTTTAAGACAGTGTCTAAGGTATGATGCTTGCCAGCGAAGGGGAAAGATTAGCAAGAGGCATGAGATGCCACAGAACTTCATCCTGGAGGTTGAGGTATTTGATTGCTGGAGTATTGATTTTATGGGACCATTTCCTTCATCTTACGGGAATCGGTATATTTTGGTTGTTGTAGACTATGTGTCTAAGTGGGTAGAAGTTATCGCTAGTCCGACCAATGATGCCTTTATGGTTCTTAAGCTGTTTAAGACCATAATCTTCCCTCGATTTGGAGTACCTCGGATTGTGATAAGTGATGGTGGTTCTCACTTTATCAACAAGGTTTTCGAGAAACTGCTGAAGAAGCATGGTGTGCATCACCGTGTGGCTACTCCTTATCATCCGCAAACAAGTGGATAAGTTGAGGTTTCGAACAGACAGATCAAGGAGATTTTGGAGAAGACCGTGGGCAAGACTAGGAAGGATTGGTCTATTAAGTTGGATGATTATCTATGGGCCTAGGACTGCGTTCAAAACGCCACTTGGGAGCACACCATTCCATCTTCTCCACGGGAAAGCTTGCCACCTCCCAATTGAGTTGGAGCACAAAGCAGCATGGGCAGTTAAGATGATGACTTCGACATCAAGTCTGCTGCAGAGAGGCGATTGATTCAGCTGAATGAACTGGATGAAATCCGATGTCATGCCTATGAGAACTCTAAGTTATACAAGGAGCGAACAAAGGCATATCATGATAAGAATATCATCTCCAGGAACTTCAAACCGAATGATCAGGTACTTCTGTATAACTCTCGTTTACAATTGTTTCCTGGAAAATTGCGTTCTCGTTGGTCAAGTCCTTTCACTATCAAAGAGGTCCGACCATACGGTGCTGTCGTCTTGACAAATGCTGAAGGCAATGAGTTCACAGTGAATGGACAAAGGGTGAAACACTACTGGGCAAAAGCCGAATCTCCATCAGGACACATTGTGTCTCTAACTGATGCACCCGCTGCCTAACCGCATTACAGTCGAGCTAATGACGTTAAACAAGCGCTTGGTGGGAGGCAACCCACCGGTAAGTCTGTAAATATGAATTTCAGAGTCTTGTTTTCTTTTTATTTTGGATTTTGGTGTTTTTGTGTCATGTACAGGAAAATTCGAAAAGTTGTTTTCCTTGAGTCTCCGTGTCGACCAACACACTCCCCTGTATCCGTTGACACGGCCACCTATTCAGAATAGCCCTGTCGATTTAAGCTTGGTGTCGCCCAACAGCAGGCTGTGTGTCGATCGACACAGGTACGATTCCTGTTTCTTTTTATTTTCTCAATTTCATGTCATTTTTAACCGAACCTATACTTCAATAACACTGGGACAGTGTTGTTCAAGTCTGGGGGAGGTGGTTACTGACAACATCTTTTATTTTCTTAGAGTCAGTTTGTCGTTTTATTGAGTCAAAAATTTGTTGGAAACTATGATCTTTCTCTTGGTTTGTTGTGTTGATTATTTCATCTAAGTGACCATTGTTGCAGAATCACTTCTGATCCGACTAATGAAAAAAACAAAGGATGACTTGAGACTCCCATATTTCCAACAGAAACCCACTAAAGCCTGAGCTAATTTTTTATTGTTCTTTTTACCTCATCGATGTGATTGATGTTCATAGGGCTTGATTCCTCGTTCATACTTTACAAATGACAACCTGTGTAAAAATAAATGGTACTCCTCTCCCTTGTTCTAAGTAATAAATATATAAAGATGAGATGATTTTGAGTAAAGGGGTAGAAAAATTTCCCATGACCCCATTATTTTACTTTGAAAGAGATGATCACGCAAAGGTTGGAAGCGATGTTAGGAAAATTTCCCGTGATGCCATTATTCGCCTACACCTTTGAATTATTCAAAAAAAAAAAAAACAAAAAAAAAAGTGAATGAGAAAATAATAAGTTTGGGGGAGAGAAAGAGTACCAAGTGTTGTATGGTTGCTTTGTCATAGTATTATACGGGAATGAGTCTAGAAGGTTCTTGGCATTGAGGTAAGAGATGAGACCCAACGATGAAGGGCTTATGGACTATGTTGCGAAATTGTGGGTTAAATAGAGAAAACTGAGAATGTCTAGGTGAAGTACATGGTGGTTAGATTTGGACTCGTTTTTGTTGCATGTGGATTACATGGTGATTGATCAATGTGATGTTCTGAAAGAAGGTGAGTTTCCGTGTTTTCAAACTTCTTCCTTTTACTCAGTCTTTGTTTGCTTGAGGGCAAGCAAAAGCAAAGTCTGGGGGAGTTGATATATCATGGTTTTTATGAGTTTTAAAGCCCTGATATATGTATATAATCGAGTCTTTTATGTGTCTTTCGAGTCTTTTTCGAGTCTTTTACAGGTTTACACACATTTGGGATCATTTGGACATTATGGAGCAATTATGGAGCATTGTAGCTAAGAAATCGAAGTTTGTGTTTTTCAAGTTCAGTCGTGTCGACCAACACAGCCATGTGTGTTGGTCGACACAGCCCGATTTTTATACCTCCACGTGAAGACCAAAACTTTTTGGAGATTTGTAACTTTGCCCTAAAGTTTCATGTATTTACAAAAGAACCCAAATCGTGTTTAGACTATATTTTTAGGGTTTTTAAGTTTTTGAGAGGACTTGAACTTTTCATTGAATTTACTCTTGGCTTTAGAGAAGACTTGGAGTTTTTTAGAGCTTGGGGCTGATCTGATACTTTGTACTACTTTGAGAGAAGATTTCGAACCCCTGTTTCTATTTCTCTTTTTAGATTTCTATGATATCTATCTTAGTCATGTCTTTGATTTCAATTGATATGTTTGAGTAGATCCTTTGTTAGGTTTAGGGATTCTCATTAGGGATTTCATAGAAGGATGTATTGATTTATTGGTTAGGATTCAAACTCAATAGTTCTTCACCTAGGTTGCACTTAAAGCTAGTTCTAGATTGATCACCTAGAATCTCTATCTTAGGTTGTTAAATTGGCACGACAGTGTGATTTATAATCTAATTAAAACCTAGAGTAAGAAAATTAGATAATTGCAAAAGAATTTGGATTAGATAATTTGTGAACAAATCGAACCTGCGCTTAATGCTTGTTTAGAATTTAGGATTCGCAAAGGAATTTGGTTTCTTAAGTTTTAAACAGTTAATTCTCGCAACGAAAGTTGGTTTATTTTACATTAGTGATTTGAGTTCTGGAACTTGTTCGTAATTCGATTTTAACCAATTAATTGATCTTCATTACTTGATTTCATGAGAAATTCCCTGGACCTGACGCTTTCTGCATCTGATAAACAAACCGTTTTAATTATTATTTGCATTGTTACTTAATTTATTTCATACTCGCTTAGCTGAATTTGAAACGAAAAAGTTTATCGTGAGGTTCTTGAGTCCTTGTGGATTCGACCCCTAAGTACTGCATCGATCTCTTAATTTGAGAGAGTAGCTCTAGAGATTTAATTTGAGCGATATCACTGTGTCAGCCTCAGAAGTCTAGACAAACGATGAGCCTTTCATACAATCCGTGAGAGGGGCTGTAATATTGCTAAAATGCTGGATAAATCGGCGATAAAAAGAGGCTAAATCATGGAAACTTCACACTTCACTGATAGTTTTTGGAGTTGGCCAAGATTTTATAGCTTCGACCTTGCTAGGATCTACTTCGAGACCTTTGTTGGAAACGATATAACCCAAAAATAGAACATGTGTTGCACCAAATACACACTTCTGGTGGACAGCAAAGAGTTGTTCACGTCTTAAAACGCTAAGGACTTCGGTAAGGTGATTTAAGTGACTGGACATATCCGTACTAAAGACAAGAATGTTGTCAAAATAGACAACGCCAAATTTTCCAATGAAGGGGCGTAAAGCTTGATTCATGACCTTCATAAACATGCTTGGCGCATTAGACAAACCAAAAGGTATAACCATCCATTCGAAGAGGCTCTCATGTATTTTAAATGTTGTATTCCATTCATCTCCTCGGCGGATTCGTATTTGGGGATACCCACTTTTTAAATCCAGCTTGGTAAAGATGGAAGCAATGCCTATTTGGTCAAGTAAATCGTCAAGTCGAGGGATTGGAAAGCGATAACGCACTGTAATTTTGTTGATAACATGACTATCAACACATATACGCCACGAACCATCCTTCTTTGGAATAAACAATGCCGGAACAGCCGTAAGGATCAGGTTCTCTCGAATGTGTCATTTAGCAAGGAGTTCTTCCACTTGACGACGTAATTCGTCATGTTCTTGTGGACTCATACGATAATGGGGAAGGTTGGGAAGCGCTACATTTGGAACCAAGTCGATGTGATGTTGGATGTCACGTACTAGGCAAATCATCTGGAAACATGTCGCGAAACTCATCAAGCAATGCATCAAATGCCGCTGGAATCGGCGAAGAAGGCGACATAGTACTCGGAGATGCTACTAAAGCCCATACTATGTCGGATTGACAGAGTTGTGCCTCAAAAGCTGCTTTGGGCAGAATCAACAAAGACTTAGCTGCTTGGGTTGATCTGTTGGCAATGTCCTTTGGTGTTGGGAACTCGTGTTGTTCCTTTGAAGGTAATAATGTGACTGTACGATCACCACAAGTGAAGTTATATGTGTTGTTTCGACCCCGATGAATGACATCTTTATTGTATTGCCATGGCCGTCCTAACAACAGGTGACAAGCGTCCATTGGCACAATGTCACAGCAAACCGAATCCTTGTAGGTGCCAATAGAAAATGCCACTAAAGCCTGCTGCGAAAAGCATAGTTCTGTGTCCGTATTTAACCACGCAAGCTTGTATGGAGAAGGATGTATTTCACACGTAAGACTCAGCTTCTTCACGACCTCTTTGGAGACCACATTAGCACAACTATCTGAATCAATAATGAGTTTACATACTTTCTCATTGATAGCGCACGTTGATCTAAACATGTTAGAACGTAGCCAAGATTCTTGTGTTGCTCGGGGAAGGAGGCAGTTACGGCGCAGAACAAGGTTATGTCCAATATCTCCACGGTTAAAATCATCATCGTGGTCAATGGTCATGTAATGGCTCAGCATCATATTCATCAAAGCGGGGTTCATCATTCGCATTAGTGTCTTGAAGAACGAGTCCACGACGATTTTGATTTGGGCATGCTGTTTGACGGTGTCCTGATTCACCACATGAGAAACAACGCAGAGCATTAGTATGTGTTGGACGATTTGCTTGAAATTGACTTTCTGTCGCAGTGCCTGAGGTAGAATCCACTGACACAGCAAGTTGCCCGCGCGAACGTGATCCTGTTGGAGGCCACAAAAGATACTGAATCTCCATTGCAAGTGCCCGTTGATGAGCTTCGGAGACAGAGGTTGGGTTAAATTGTTGCAGTGCAATTTGCAATTGGTAACGCAATTCCCCAATAAAACGAGACACAAGTTGTTCTTCAGTTTCCAAGATGGTCGTCCTTGGGATCATGTTAAAGAAACCAGTCGCATAATCATCGACTGAACGTGATCCTTGTCGTAAAGCCTGCAGTTTATTGTATAATGTTCGCTCATAGTTATACGGAAGGAAGGTACACCGCATATGTTTTTTAAAACGTTCACAAGTGTCAATTCTTGGTTTCCCAGAACGTCTATGTGACTCTTTAAGCTGTTGCCACCATGCCATAGCCCAGCTTTTAAAGGATGATGCAATCAATGAGACACACATATCCTGAGGGACACGCTTTTAAATTTCAAGATTTCTTCAACCACACTCAACCAATCGAGAAATTCTTCCGTATTACGATTGCCTGAGAACTCCGGGATATCTAATTTGAATCATGAATTCCAGCGAGGAGGATTGTCGATACACCTATCTTCCCGTGGATGTTCTCGTCGTTCTTCATGTTGATCATCCCGACGGTAAACTTGCGCTTAACGAGGTCGCTGGTCAGCGATAGGAACAGCAAACAGGTTCTTGACCATTCCATCATCATCTGAATCTGGTTATGTTCGTTGTTGTCTCTGTTAATGCCGACCATAGTGCAACTCATGCTGGTTTTGCAAGACAGTGGTTAATGCGTTTTCCACAGCATGCTGTAACGCGTCGTGTAAGCCGATTCTGAAGGAATTCAAAGTCTGTCGCAGTTCATCTTGTTGTTCTTCAGCGGTGGGTTTTCGAGGTGCCATCGCGTAAGAAAAGCTTGCTGGATCCTGCTTTAATTGAGAAACTAAAGCTCTGATCCTGATACCAACTGATAGAGAGAAGGATAAAAGTTGCGAAGTCGATTGTTTAGTCTTCGAATGCCCAAACGATTCACTCGTCTTGAGATCGTTGAGAATCTATGTTCTACCGATAACAAGAGATTAGAGTTTAAAAGCTCTTTGATTGAATGAATAAAAGTCGTATCGGAAGAGATATGACTATATATAATGCAACACCAAAACCCTTCCTAATTAGGATAAGTATAAAGCCCTAAAAATTAAGGAAAAACACAAAAGTCATCTTTATCTAGTAAAAGGAGAATTAACTTAAAACTTAAAAGGAAATAAAGTACTAAAACATAAACACTCTGCATCATAAACCCACATGATTTAAGTCCATAAGTCCATGCTATTAGTCCATGTAACTAGATCTTTAGCAAAACTGTGTGTATATATATATATGTGTGTTATGGAAATTATTGTAAGATAATTTTGGGAGCCGTCAAAGCAAGATAATTTTGGGAGCCGTCACAAAGCAACTCTCATTCTTCCCCTTTTATGAAATCAATCTAAAATCATTTGATCTTGGTTTTCTCAATCTAAGCTTTCCTCTTTTCCTTTTCTTGTACCTAATAAAGCTTTTATGAGTTTTTTCATTTTTCTATCTTATTTGCTATCACATTAAGCTTTTATAGAGTAATAATAAACTTTCTTCAGATTTGCTATCATAGGCAACATAAAGATTGATTCTGAAAACATAAAAAATAAAAATAATGTGACAGTTGAATCGGATCCACACAACACCAGAGCCATCGAGACATCCAAGAGTGCTCATTAGAGTCGATAGAGAATTGAGTCCTGCAATGTACAAAACGAATTTGATTAGGTTTTCTCGTTTTTTCTCAAGCGCTTTCAATGGATCATGTATAAGCATTTGTAAGATATTGTGATATATAAGACAATATAAAATTAAGTGTGGAAAATGTCATACCTTAGAATTATGAATAGCCAATAATAGATTCGTTTTCGTTTTAAAAAGTTTATCATCACTCGTTTAATTTATATTAAAAATATCCAAATTTAATCGATTAGATGAGAACCAGCGAGGTATCTACGTCCATCTCCACAATCAATAAGTCGTTGGGACATCGCAATCCGCAACTTGGAGATGTAGTTCTGCAATACTACCCATTACCAAAGATTGCCTTTAAGGAAGCATACGCGAGTTTCACTGATGTTTTGGAGTGTTTGATTTCCACATTTTTCTCAAATTTTCTTTCACCTGGTCCTGATGGGTACACATGAGAATTTTTCAAAAAAAGCTGGGAGATAGTAGGGAAAGATATAACAGCTGCGGTCTCGGAATTCTTTACTTCAGGTAGAATTCTTAGGCAATGGAATGCTAATGCGGTTTCCTTAATCCCAAAAAGACAAGGAGCTCACAGAATTAGTGAATTCAAACCCATCTCGCTTTGCAATGTCTTATATAAGGTAATCTCTAAAATTCTGGCTAGGAGACTACAACAGATCATGCATGGTATGATTGCCAAATCTCAGTCTGTGTTTGTCAAAGAAAGGCTCCTTGTGGAGAATGTTTTACTTGCTAGTGAATTGGTTCAAGGCTTCAATTAGAAATCAGTTTCTTCACGAGGATTGCTGAACATTGATCTTAGGAAAGCGTTTGACTCAGTGAATTGAGAGTTTATCTTACTGCTGCTAGAGATTGGAGACTTTTCTATCATCTTCAGAGAGTGGATTAAGTAGTGCCTAACAACCCCATCCTTCTCGATCAATGTGAATGGGAAGCTTTGTGGTTACTTTCAAAGAGGGAGAGGCTTGAGACAAGGGGACCCACTGTCCCATTATCTCTTTGTTATGGCTATGAAGGTTCTCGCTAATATCCTTCAAGTCAAGTTTGCATATGGTTTAATTGATTACCATCCACTTTGCAAGAATCCAAAAATTAGTCATTTATCATTTGCATAATATTATGATTTTCTATGATGGGACTGCTTCTTCACTTATTGGAATTGTGCAGGCAATGAAGGAGTTTGAGAGGTTTTCAGGACTGGCAATTAACTCAAGTAAATCTAAGATGTTCAATGCAGGAACTTCTTCAGAGAATGCAGAGAATCTGAAACAGTTTGGCTTCTCGGTGGGAAAACTTCCAATAAGGTATCTTGGCTTGCCTCTTGTACCCGGGAAGCTTAGGATCTCGGCTGCTCTGCCTTGTTTGATTCTATCAGATCTAGGTTCAACCATTGGTCAGTTAAAGGCCTGAGTTTTGCTAGAAGACTTCGGCTTCTAAAGTCTGTCATTTACAGCACCATAAACTTCTGGCTTTCAGCATTCCTTTTGCCCAAATGCTGTATTACTGAGATTGAGAAACTATGTAGCATGTTCTTATGGGGAAATGACATTGAGAAAAAGGCAGCAACTAATGTCTCTTGGACTGCTATTTGCCTACCTAAAGATGAGGGAGAATTAGGACTCAGAAGTTTTAGGGTTTGGAACAAGGTTTTCAATCTGAAGTTAATTTGGTTGCTTTTTGCCAAAACAGACTCGCTATGGGTAGCTTGGAACCGTGCTCATAGGCTATCGAGATAGTTTCTGGGTAGTCCAACCTAAAAATCACTCTTCGTGGATGTGGAAGAATCTGATCTCAATGAGAGATTTGGCCAAGCAATTTCTAAGATGTGAAATTGGAGATGGTAAGAGTGCCTTCTTCTGGTTTGATCAGTGGACAAAATTTGGCCCATTAATTGATTATATGGGTGTAGATGGTCCGCGTGTGATGGGGATTCCTCTGTAGGCAAAGGTATCTCTGTTTCTGATCCAAGATGGTTGGAATTTTTCTAGCAGGGCTACTCGGTTAGCTGATGTTAGTAACTTCAGAAGCTCTCTTCAGTGTCTACCGTCTCCCAACCAACAGGATAGGGATTTCTATATGTGGGGTATGGGCTCCCATGAATCACCTAGGTTCTCCTCTGCAAAGCCATGTAACTCTTTTAGGCCAACATGTACTAAAGTCACTTGGAACAGAACTGTCTGGTTTAAAAATACAATCCCGAAGCACTCCTTCAATTTCTGGACTGCACATTTAAACCGCCTACCAGTCAAGCAAAGACTACTATCTTGGGGCCTCACGGTTGATCCTAACTGCTGCCTTTGTCGGTCTGAGTTGGAAACAAGGGAACACCTTTTTCTTCATTGTGAGTTCTCCTTGGGAATTTGGCACGAGACATTGTTCCGGCTTCACGCAACGCCTCTGAGCTTCCATGATTAGGATTCTCTCATTACCTGGTTATCAACACAGTCTCCTTTCATCCCTTCTAAACTCAAGAAGTATGTGGTTCAATCACTCATCTTCAACCTATGGAAAAAAAGGAATGCAAGAATGCAGAATGACATCTCACTACCGGTGAAGACCATCTTCTCCAGGATTGATCGCAGCATCAAAGACAAGTTACTTGCTCGTAGAAGCCTCAAAGGATGTAAACTTCTTCTTCTTTGGCTTTCAAAATCATAAGACTCAAAATCTTCATAACTTAGTTCTGATGAATTTTTTTTTTTTTTTGGCCAAAATTAATATTTGCTGAAGCTCTAATAATCAAATTCAAAATTACATTTGGTAATAATATATTCACATTTTATCTCAAAAATAATAATAATAATACTTTTAAAATTCTTGAGATCAGTATAAAATCTGACATTGTTGACGTGATAACGCCTATCTTACGCTCACAATATCTTTTATTTTTTATTTTATTCTGTCACGTTCACTATTTAATATTTTATAGAGTTTTGATCAAACGATATTTATCAAATTGGAATGAGAACCTTTCACTTGATAAAACAAATATTTATCATATTGGGATGTTCTGTCATTAATCATTATCGTATGACATTTGAATTTTTTTCGCTGTATTATGTTTATCTATTACCTCACGTGCAAATTAAACTGCAATGCTTCGTGAAATTCTTTAACAAAAAAAAAAAAAAACGAAGCATTGAGGAAATTTCCACTTGTTTGTGTTTTAGTTCGAGTAATAGGTAGGAGTTATTAGAAAACAAAAGTTTCAGTAAGAGTTTTTTTTTGGTCAACAGCATCTTTCAGTATGAGTTTATTGGATTGAATAATTTACTTGATTTAGAAGTATAAATGAGAATCTTGTGTTTTTAAATCAGTTACTTTGAAAAATTTTATTTGAGATTTTCATTAAATTACTTACTAAATTTGGAAATACAAGTCAATTTTTTGTTATTTAATCAATAATTTTGAAATAAAAATAAAATAAATTGATTTCTCTAGTCAAAATAAATTTGTCAAAAAATAAAAATATAAAGCGATAAAAAAAAAATCAAGTACTTATTATTTTTATATAAAAATTAAATAAAAGCTGATAATTAGGAAATGTTACCAAACAGTCAAAGTTTCATTAAAGAAAGAATAGCCTCTGTTCTTGTAGCAGTATATAATCGCCACGTCATTCCAAAACCACCATTGTGCGACAACAAAACGACATCGTAAGAGTCACGAGAAAAGCTGAGTGGGGCTCAATGTCTTTGTGGGACCCACAACACCGTATCTCCGACTAAGTTAGAATAATCGGCCGGCCAATTCTTCTTCGGCTGCGTGCGAAGCAGTAAATATCAAACGTCAATTCGAGAATCAAATCTTCTCTCTAAAAAGTTTGTGTTTTTAATAGATGCCTCCGAATGGGAACGTGCGCATCAGTGAGTAAATCTCGGACTGGTCCCTGGAAGAAGAAGAAGCTCGTGAAATCTCCCACTATGGTAATTCCGGTGGCTAATCCGCCGGAGAAGGCGGAGGAGAACGGTGGTGTTTTGGAGAAACCTAGTTTTTCGTCTCCGTCTACTAAGAAAATTTCCGGTATTAATCTTTTCTTGTCTGATGATTCTCTACGTAGTTTATCGTTGGCCATTATGAACATTTTAAATGGCAATAAAACCTTTTTCTAATTGTTTATAACTCACACACGTAATTTACAGAATTTGTATATGGGTTATGAGAAGATCATGAATATATCAATCGGATGTGGGATTATTCATCACGTTGACCCCTATGGACGGTGACAAGAAAATCCGGTTTTTCATAGATCCGAAAATCAGTATAAATTTTGGTTTAGGATTCTCCAGATTAACAAAAAAAAAAAAGGGATTTTCTTATGAAAATGTAAATTACATTATGTGTATTTAATATTTATATCTATATGAACAATTTCGTATAAAACGTATGTGTTGATTCATACTGTACGCTCAGAATCGCCGAGAAAGGAGAATTTGGCACCGGCGGCTACTCCGACGACGGCGGATAACAACGGTTTAAGTCAAGTGAAATCTCGGTGGTCGTTTTCTTCTTCTAAGAAAAGCTTCGGTACTTGTTTTCAGAATCTTTTTTCAATTTCCTTTTAATTTGATCTGATTGACACAGAACAGTTTTTCATTCGTTGATCTCTTTTCCTATTTGTATTAATACAGTTAGTGGTTTGAAATTATCATAATTGAGTTGTTTCTATAGTAAGATAATATCTTGAATTCTGAAATATTAGAGTCTTTAATTGATTTTCTTCCATTAATAGATTAATATGCCCAAATTTAGTTTTTTTTTTTAATATCATGATCAGATCATGTTCTTGATTGGATTTATCCAATCATGTCAAAATAGAGAGATTTAGTTCCCTAATTGGACTTTTTTCCACTAAGGCCTGCTTAAATAAAGTGATTCAAATTCTCAAAAACATTGAGATTTTTTTTTGTTTTTCACTCTGTAATTTGGGTGTGTCATTGTTTCCGGTTTTAATTTGATGAGTTCCAGAAAATTATATTATTTTTGCCCGGTGAATTGGAGAATTCATAGGGATGTAAGATTTGTGTTTCAAGGAGTGAGATCTCTAAAGAGTAATTTATTTACATTTAAATTTCTACACTTGAATTTTTCGGTTATAATTTTTCTTTTTCTTTTTCTGAAGTCTTGAAATGTGTAAATTGTTCCAATGTATCAGGAAGTAGTAAAGATGAAGCCTTCTTTGATTCACATCCATGGCTACAATCCGATTCCGAAGACGATTTCTACAGCGTCAATGGCGGTATGTTAAACTTACACCTTCCAATTTGTAAAGTACTAATAATATTCTCTCCGTTTCACAAAAAAGATGTTTTCTATCAAAAATAGCGTTGTTTGAAACGGATGGAGTAATAACTTTTGGTTGATATAAGGTTATGTAAACTCAATATCTGAGATCTTGATTATGCAGATTTCACTCCATCACTTGGAAACACTCCAAAGTGCAGTTTCTCAGAGAAGCTTCCTCGTTTTCACAACCCTTTATTCGAAGAAGAGAAGCCTCGAGTATCGTTTTCGCATTCTCCAGCACCGAGGAGGAAGAAACTAGGCGAGCTTTTTAGAGATAGTATAAGAGAAGAACGAGAGGTAATTTTGGAAGAATCATCGGAGAGTCAAAGCGAAAAGAGTAAGAAATCATCTGGTGATAATTCCGGTGAGCTTAAGGTGATTGAAGATTCTGTAAAAGAGAAGAAGAATCTTAAATCTTTGAATTATCATCATCGGTGTCTTCCTAGATTCTCATCTTTTAAAGGAAGTTTAATGGAGAAGAGAAAGAAGAAGAAGATGAAAATTCATGTGAAATGAGATTTGAAAGTTTGGATCTTTTATTATGAAAAATTTGAAAACTTTCAGCTCTGGTAATTTTTACAGGTTTTTTTTTTTGATAAAGATAATTTTTATTTATTTTTTATTTTATTTTCTTACAGGTTATACTTGTTGATTGTTGTGTGTGATAATAACACATCAATGATTTAGAGGATGAGAAGCTTTTGTACGATTTACTAACTGTTAGTTTTTGGATAATTTGCTAGTGAAATTTGAAGAATCTGGCATGTTTCTAATACATTAGTATTGGTAAAAAGCTCTTTGTTTAGATTAATGTCGCTTGTCAATTCTAATAAAAATACATAGATTTTGAGAAAATCATATATGGCCAATTATAATATTAGCTTTAAGGTTTATTTGTTAGATAGCAAAAATTTTGTTTGAAATTGTCAAAAACAGATGATATAGAACCGTAATTAAATAAGATCTTTTTTTTTTTTTTTTGAAATTTAATTTTTTTTTTGAAATTGTCAAAAACAGATGATAGAACCGTAATTAAATAAGATCTTCTACCGAATGATTTTTAAAAATAGCATAGATCATGTATACCGGAGCCGATGGATTCACTTCGGATTTTTTCCAAACATATTGGAATATCATCGGCAATTATATTTGCAGAGAGGTACAAGCCTTTTTTTTTTATCTCGGGTACTTTTCCTCCGGGTTTAAATGTAACTCATACACGACTCATTTCCAAGATTCTAAGTCCAACGAAAGTCTCCGATTATCGGTCTATAGCTCTTTGCTATGTGTTTTATAAAACCATCGCCAAAATACTAACAAAGAGGCTTCAAGAGATCCTCCCCGCTGTTATCTCGGAACATCAATCGGCTTTTGTTCCCGTAAGAGCCATCTCCGATAATGTGCTTATCACTCATGAGACGCTTCATTTCTTACGGATTTCACAAGCTACAAATCGAGTCTCTATGGCGGTAAAGACGGATATGAGTAAACCTTATGACCGAATTGAATGGGACTTTCTTAAAGCGGTCTTAGAGAGATTGGGGTTCCAGGAAAAGTGGATCAGGTGGATTTTTGCTTGTGTTTCAACGGTGTCATACACTTTTCTTATTAATGGCTTCCTGCAAGGAATGGTGGTTCCAACAAGAGGTATAAGACAAGGGGATCCTCTTTCTCCCTACTTGTTCATTCTTTGTACCGAGGTACTTTCGGGCCTTTGTCGGAGAGCCACTACAAGAAAACAGCTAATGTTTTTTCGGTCGCAAAATTTTGCGACCGTTTTGGGACCACTTTGTAACTAATGAATGACTACCAAAGATAGAGAAGCAAATCAGTCGCATATTTACGACCGAATTGTTCAGTAGTTTAGTAGTCCTAAATTAGCGACTGAATGGAGACTATTATTCGTCTGTTTAAATATAGTCGCAAAGCAAAAGAGTCGCAAAGTGAGACTCTTTTGCGACTCTATTTTTAGTCAGTAAATGTAGTCGCAAATCAGTCCCAAAATTGTGACTGTTTTGCTACCGTTTACCAACTCATCCGTATGATTTTTGGAAATTCAACAAAGATAGTTGTAAAAAGATTAGTTTTAAGTATGTAGACTGATTTGAACAACTTTTAACACTAAATATATTATATAATAGTGAAATCTTTGAACTTTCAATTTGGTGAACTATTGTTGCATTTTACATAACATGTTTTTAGATATATTACATAAGTTTTCAATCTAATGTTTGTTCAAGATGAATATTTTTCAAAATTGTATTTAATTTGTATTAGTTTAGTCTATATACTGAAATATATACTTAAGAAATAGAACAAAGATTGATTGCAAAGGCATATGTATAACTTTTTTGCTCGAAATGGTTAGGGTTTAGGGTATAGATTTGTGACTCACAAAATAATGTCACAAAACAGTTACATTTTGTGACTACTTTGCTACTGTTATGAAAAACGTAGTAGCAAAATAGTCCCAAATTGCGACTCTTGTATTAGCCAGAAAACATAGTAGCAAAATAGTCCCAAAATTGTGACTAATTTGTGACTAATTCGCGACGGTGTTTTAAAAGTGTGACTACTTTGCTTCTGATTACCAACTCATCCGTATGATTTTATAAAATTCAATAAAATATAATGGTAAATATATTAGTTTTAAGTATCTACATAGATTTTAACTACTTGTTACACTTTCAATTTGATGAACTAATCTTTGTATCATCCATAACATGTCTTAAGATAAACTACATGTGTTTGCAATCTCATGTTTGTTAAAGTTTATTTTTTTCAATATTTACTTAATTAGTATTAGTTAACATTATATACTGAAACATATATTTAAGACTTTGGATTTGATGAAACAGTTTTGCATCTTACAAAATATCTTAACATATATTACATGTTTTCTATACTAAAGTTTGTTTAAGTTTATTTTTTGTCAAAATTTAGTTAATTAGTATTAGTTTAGTGTTTAATCTTCGCATATACTTCATGAAATAAGAAAAGGCTGATTGGTTAATCATGTGCACTACTTATATGGTTCTAAATTGTTAGGATTTAGGGTATAGCTTTGTGACTCAAAAATAATGTCCCAAAAATGTCACTAATTTGTGACTACTTTGCTACTATCGTCCAAATTTGTGACTAGTTTGTTACTAACTTGAAAAATTTCGAATTTTTTATATGTTAAGGTTTGAAATATTTTGGGCTTTTGGGCGCGTATTAATTCCCACTCAAATTATTTTGGACTAATTATAGACTCCTTCGGACCCTTATCAGTTGAAAACAAGTGGTCGAACAGATCTGATTCCCAAATCAGTTGTCCAAACCCTAATTTTTCATCTCTCTCTCGATCTCATCCGATTGTCTTCATCTTTCTCATCCGATTTCAACTTTGTTTCTCGATTTGGGTCTGAATCTGCATCTCTTCATCTCTCTATCTCTCTATCGGTTTCCTTCTAAATCTGCATCTCCTCATCCATGTATCTCGATTTCCTTCTGAATCTCATATCTATCTCTCTCTCTCTCTCTCTCTCTCTCTCTCTCTCTCTCTCTCTCTCTCTCTCTCGATTTCCTTCCTACAATCTATTCATCTCTCTCTCCCTCTCTCGATTTCCTTCCTACAATCTCCTAGAATCGACAAATACATTGCTGGAAGAGCAAATCCACTAGAGGTCGAGGTGCTAACAGATCTGTAGCAGAGGAGAGAAGATGAAGTACGTGTTCGGTCTAGTCGGGGATGGATTCGCCATTGTTGCGGTTGATACATCAACGGATCTCGTTTCTCCGCCGGCAAAGAAGCCGAAGATAGAGATTGATACAGAGGCGAAAGCAGAGGAAGATGCAGACACAAAGGCAGAGGAAGATTCATACTTAGAGGAAGAGACAAAGCCCCCACCGGATTTGATTCCTTAGTCTACTACGGAAGAGTAATCCACAGAGGCAAATCTGACGAATTTGATTGCTTGTATTGATTTTGATTCTGCAGTTATGTTTTTTCGAGTCCTTCAATGGGTTTCGTTTGGATTTGTTTATTCGTTCGCTAATCAGATGATTCGATGAAATCAGGTAAGAAGTTTGGTTCAGATTTAGTGAGACTCATCGTATTAGTTTCAACGCTTAGCTCTCTTGGTCTTTCCATTGATTATGTTGGAACACTAAACCCTATTAATTTAGCAACAACTATAATTTTGCTGAATGTCTTGTTTTAATCCCATCTCTAGGAGTTTTTTTTAACCAACATCCTAGTTTTTTTAGTCTATGTGCTTCGGCTGGATTGTTCTTCAATAACTCAATTTCTTGTGTTGCTGATTGATTCTTAGCCTCATTAGCTGTTGGTGGAAAATCTAACATTGTTTTTTCTTCTCTTTTGTGAGATGCACTTTTGGTTATCTTCATACCAAAATGCAGATTTTCAGCTGCTTTTTCAATCCAAATGGACTGCAAGAAGTTCATCCACATGGTGGAGGAGAAGAAAAGAAGAGTTCTAGAGCAAAAAGAAGCTCCTTTGAAATGGGAGCAGAAGCTAGAGGCCGCTGCCAAGGCTAATGGTGATACTGAAACCAAAGAGAAGAAGTCAAAGGGTGCTAAGCAAAAACATAAGGGTGCGTTTGAATCTAGCTCAGAAAGTGATATTAGCTCTGAGGCGAGAAGAAAGTCAAGACGGTCTCACAATAAGCACCACCGAAGACATGCACACTCTGATTCAGATGACAGTGATAAGAGGAAAGAGAAGAAATCCAGGAGGAAGAAGAGAAGGTCCTCCTCAAGTCCAAGCGATGGTAGCAGTGACGAGTATGAAAGCGGGTCAGAGGATGAGCTCAGGATGAAGATAAGGCACCATAGGAGGCACAAGTGGCATAGCTCAAGACATAATTGCGATGTTGACAATACTGAAGATGTGAGAAGAAGACATTCGACGAAATCAAGCACAGATGATTCGACGAAATCTTCATCGTCTATTGGGTTTAGACAGAATGGGAGCAGAAGGAAGAACAAACCCTAGTAGATATCATCCTCTCCCTTCTTTTAAATGTTTTTTGTGTTAGAACATGAACTTATGTTATCTTTTATTCTATGTTTGTAGTACTATGGAACATAAGTTATGGATCTTATATGTGATTTAACAGTTTCAACATTCTATTTTTCTTTTTAATTTCAGCGTTTTAAATTTGAAAATATATATATATATATATATATATATATATATATATATATATATATTAAGGTGATTGCAAACAAGTTGTTAATTAGCTTCTAACTTATTAATCTCAAAAAGTCGCACATTTATGACTACAAAGGCAGTTACAAATACGTGACGGTTTTGTAACTAAATTCACGTTGTCACAATTTAGTCTTTAATATACGACTACTAAATGTTGTCACAAAGTAGTCGCTTATGTACGACTAAGTTTAGTAGTCACAAAATAGTCTGAAATAAGTGACTACTTTGTGAGTATTGTATTTTGCGACCAAAAATTTGCGACTACTTATTTTAGTCTCTAAGTAGTAGCAAATTACGATTTTGCGACCATTTTGTGACCTTTTTGGGAGTCACTCATCCCCTGTTTTCTTGTAGTGAGCGCAAGAAAATGGCTCGTTAACCGGAATTAAGGTGGCCAAGAATAGCCCATATGCTAACCACCTTCTCTTCGCCGATAACACTATGTTCTTTTGCAAATCAAACCCGGCGTCTTGTAAAACACTAGCCGCAATACTCGGTCAATATGAACGGATTTTGGGACAATATATCAATCTCGACAAGTCATCTATCACGTTTTTGGCAAAGACTCCACCGCTTACTCAGGCTATGGCTAAACGAATATTGAAGATACAAAAAGAGGGAGGAGTGGGGAAGTATCTAGGCATACTGGAAGACTTTGGAGAAAGAAAAGGGATATATTTGCATCTATTGTTGACCGCATCCGACAAAGATCACATAGTTGATCCTCACGGTTCCTTTCCCCTTCGGGTAAGCAAATTCTCCTAAACGCGGTTCTCTCTTCTATGCCAACTTATACGATGACTTGCTTCAAAATTCCAAACTCTCTTTGCAAGATGATACAATCGATTCTCACCCAATTTTGGTGGGATAATAATCCCGATAAAAAAGATGTGTTGGGTCTCTTGGAAGAAGCTTACTTATCCAAAAAATGCGGGTGGTTTGGGATTTTGTGACATTGAAGTCTACAACGACTCCTTACTTGTAAAACAAGGTTGGCGCTTAATAAAAAACCCTTCTAGCCTCTTTCCTAGAGTTCTTCTCGGGAAGTACTGCCATTCAACCTCTTTCATGGACTGTTCACTATCATCCCGATCGTCTCATGGTTGGCGAAGTATTCTAGCGGGTCGGGAGATTATAAAAAATGGGCTTGGTTGGATTATTGGGACAGGGGAGGATGTGAAAGTGTGGTCTCAACCATGGCTCTCAACAACATCCCCATTGTGTCCGATTGGTCCCTCTCCACTATGTTCCAAAGATATGGTAGTCTCGGATCTTATCGACAGCAACACAAATCAATGGAGTCGCACGAAGATCAGAGATCATCTCCCTGATTATGAAGAGGTCATACGACTCATCCCTCTGGGAACGGGACACAGAAAAGATAAGCAAGTATGGCTCCCTTTGAAGGGTGGAGAATACACAATCCGATCTGGCTATGGTGTCTCGGTTTCACAAGATATCCCACTGCCACAGCTCCAATTTAATTGGCAAAGACATGTGTGGAAATTCCAAACATTGCCAAATATTAAGAGCTTCCTTTGGAAAGCCTTAGTCGGGGACTTGCCGGTTAGCTTACTATTAATGCAGAGAGGAATGAATGTGAATGTCTCCTACAAATGGTGCGGCAATCCAGAATCAGTGATACATGTCTTACGAGACTGCTCCTTTTCCATCAAAGTATGGAGTCTTACCCCATTATCGGGTTCTTTATCTAACCATGGAGATTTATTCTCTTTTCTCTCTGTTTTAATAGCAACAAAATCATCTTCTCAAGAAGGAATCACAATACACGCACTCTATACTTGGATTCTTTGGAATGTATGAACTGCGAGGAACCATCTTTATTTCACAAACAAGATCTATACAGAAGAGGAAGTGGTTCGGAAATCAATCTCCGAAGCGACAACATGGCAGAAGGCACAATCCTCTCTGTCTCAGTGCATCACCTCTTCACCTGAAGAACCTCAGATCTATGACGTTAACTTTGGATTCATTGTCAAGTGGACGCAGCCTGGAATGTTGTCTCCATGAACTGCGGAATGGGCTGGATTCTCACCTCCAATGAGAACTCCTCTGCCTTCACTATAACAGCCTCTTGTGGCCAAGTCTTTTCAGCCCTGGTGGTAGAGACGAGGGCCCTAAAGGCTGCCTTAATCTATATTATAGATATGTAATACTCCAATATCACAATGCGATCCGACTCGCAAACTCTAATACATACGGCTCCTCAACTCAACGGATTCTCACACCGAAGTGGCGATGCTCCTTGAAGATATTAGAGACTTAGTTGCATCTTTTGGTGATATTGTCTTTCAATTTGTACCACGCACTATGAATATAGCTGCGGATGCTTTAGCTAAGCAAGCTCTTATAGCTCTTGAGCATATTGTACCTGGCTTTCTTATTTAAATGAAAGTAGTTTCGTGACAAAAAAAAAAGCATAGATAATGTATAATTTGTGGATCGTGTTAAAAATAGCATGTCATAATTAAAAAAACTAAAGTGTTAAAAAAACATGTGTCCTTAGATGAAATAAAATGTAATTTGATAAAAAAAAAAATGAAATTTGAAAAGAAAAAAAAAACTCAAATTTTCTACTCATTTGAAATTATTTTGCAAAAAAAAAAAAATCAGTCATTTTGCCAAATTTTTTATCACCAAAATCATTTAGTGATAACCCTTAGAGATGTCTGACGGGAGAACCCGTGTCCAAGTAGTCCAACCCATGGCGGATCTTTTTTTTTTGAACCGCGCGGACTGATCCATGGCAGGTTGCAATTTTTAAATATATGTACATGCCCGTACCGCATGGTCCAGTGGGTTAGCGGGCCAACCCGCGGTTCGTAAAAAATAGATTATTAAAATTTAAAATATGGTAATGATCTAGAGATAAGTATTTGATTACATTATTTAGTTGTTTTTGGTTATTTTTGTTTATTCGAATGTAAAATTTTGATTCATCAAATTTTTTTTTTTGGTTTAGCTTGACATTGTACGATTCGGTTTGGTTTATTGAGGTTTAGTTCGCCTTAGTAAGGGTAATTTGATTCAGTTGCTCCTATATTGAATCTGTTGTGTTAAAATTGATAACTTGATAAGATTCGTTTGGTCTGTTAGCAATTGATAAATGGAAAAGAAGTTGTTGGTTAATTTGGTTAGTGTCTTAGTGATATAAGTTATATGCTTTGCATTTAAAATTTTAAACATAAAAGTATCGCATGATATAAATAATATATTGATGGATTTTCTTGTTTGACTAACCTGCAACAGGTTACCTGTTTCATTCATATTTAGACAAAAAAGATTGAAACCAAGCATGTATTGTCATGAAGAGTCTTTGACCCAAAACGACGAACTAAAAATAAATAAAAAAGATCTAAACAAAGTCTTTGACTCAAAATAAGGAACTAAAAATTTAAATCCAGAAGCAAAAAGAACATATCAAAACACCAAATTTAAAGTTATTTAGTCCAAAGTGAAACAAATTCTTTGACTCGAAACTGAAAATTCAAACTAAAATTTATATTGAAATTTGAGAAGCAACAAGAACACACCAAACATGATTCTTCATGAACTCTCATCTTCGTCATCGACAATAGATTGGAAAGATGGTAGTGTCTCATTTTCACCATCAAATTTTTCATCCTCCTCTACATATGTAACATAAAATAAGTTATTTAACATCATAAGTTATGATCAAAGATAGTGTAAAAGTTTATAATAACTATTTGTTTACCATTTTTATATGCTCCAAATCTCCTTAACCAATTGCGACTGCATATCAAAGCTTGAACTTTTTTGGGAAGAAGACGACTTCAGTACTTGTTCAAAACTCGAGCTCCAATGCTAAAAGAGGATTCAGAAGCTATTGTTGTGATAGGTATGCTAAGAAGATCACAAGCCATGGAAGCCAATTGACCATACCGTTGAGAGTTTTCTTTCCAATATTTCAGGATATCCAAACTCTCAAACATAATCAAGTGGCGGTTCTTCAAGATACATCTCTAATGAGTACTTTCCACTAACAACAACCTTTGCTTTGCGAAAGGCGAAAAAATCCTGCAAATTCAAGAACAAAAATTAGTAAACAAAAGAACAAAATCAGAAATCAGAACATAAAAAACATGCTCAGAAATCATAAAATAATAATAAACAAACTCACATCGTAGTTTATGAAAGTTCTTCTTTGTTCTTCATCATCACCTTACTGATGAACAGATTCACGTGTTTCTGTAGACGAAGATGTCGTCTTCTCGTTGTTGTCATACGCTTTAAACAGAGTTCGCAACTTACCACGCAAATGTTACACCTTTCTTTTAGAAAAACTCGGGTCAAGTTTTCCAAAGCAATATTCAGCAAGTGTTAGCTTCAAACATGAACAACTATTGCCATTGCGAAGATATCACTAACTTCTTCCCAATACTTTTGAAACTTCTCCTTCATCGGTTCAACCATTTCTCTAACAATATTATCTCTACTTGTTCCATTCACTTTGAGCCAATTTTGGATCTTTCAAACTTGCATGAAATACAAGTTGGAAGTAGGATATGTCGAACCTGGATATAAGACAAATGATAGCATCAAACGGCTCCAAGAAATCACATAGCTCCTGTACCCGTGTCCATTCATCATCACTTGGGAAAAACCTGTAATTTTCTCATCAAGGACTTTGAGGTTACCAAAATCTGCTCGATACTTGATAGCCCTATCAAGCATAGTGTATGATGAATTCCACCGCGTGGACACATCCAAAAGCAGACTAGCCTTGACTTGAATTCCAACAGATTCCACACATTTTGCAAAGAGTATCTCAAGAGATTCAGAGGCTTGAACATACTTGATACTCTCCTTGATCTTATACAATGAATTACCAATCACTTTGAGGCCGTCTTGAAAAATCAGATTAAGGATATGAGTTGAACACTTAACGTGAAAAACTGTCCTCCACACAACAAATTATTCTGCAACAAAAGCTGAGATTTCAAAATTTCTTGCATTGAATCATTGTTAGTGGCATTGTCTAATGTGATTAAAACACTTTTTGATCAATTCTCCATTCTTTCCATGACTGAAGAAGCTACATTGCTAAGTGCATACCTGTATGTGGAGGCGGTAGAGCACAAAATGCAAGAATCTTGTTGTTCAATTTCCAGTTTCTGTTGATGTAATGTGCTATCAAATACATGTAGCCTTCATGAGTAATTGATGACCACAAATCAGAGGTGAAGCTAATCCGACCATGAAGATTAGTTAATTCTCTCTTCAAGTTTTCTGTCTCATTCTGATAAAACTTGTAAACATCTGCTGCAGCTGTGTTGCGGTTGATAAATCTCACATCAGCATTCAAGTACTTACAAACTGATCTAACTCTTTCATATTCAACGTAAGCAAATGGGAGATCATGCTGAATAATAGACTTAGGTACCATCTCACAAAAAACATAGTGATCAATTTTTTGTTCTTGTAGTTTCACCTCTGTATTGATCATCATTTGACCAACATCACCATTCCTAATTGTAAGATTGCATTTCTTACGATGGCGTCTTAAACAATTTGTACCGTTCTTGTGAGACTCATGCTTATATTCCTTCTTGCAATGTTTGCACTGCGCTTTTTGTGAGCCATCTTCCTTAGTAATCACTACAAAATCACTCCACACATCTGAATACTGCCTAGTCTTTTTCTGATCTGATGACTTTTCTTTGTTATCATCATCTTCAGCCTCATTCGACTTACTGTTTTTCTTACAATGTGGCTGAGTCGACTGCTTTCTCTTTCTCGGATCTAATGATTTTCCAGCCTCATCAAGTGAAGCTGTAAAATGCTTCCTCTTTCTCGGATCAGATGATTTTTCAGCCTCATTGAAAGCAGCCTCAAACTGCTGTCTCTTTCTTGGATCATGTGAGTTTTCAGCCTCATCAAATACAGCCTCAAACTGCTTTCTTTTTCTCGGATCAAGAGAGTTTCCAGCCTCATCAATGTCATCATCATCTGATTGTTCATCAACCCCAATGATTCTTCTTCTACGAACTTTAGATGGTTGTGATCCATCATAATTCTCTCATCACTATAAGAAAACAGAGCATGAGTGACTCCCTAAACGGTCCCAAAATGGTCGCTAATCTGTAATAAGCGACTGATTTGAGACTAAAAAAGTAGTCGCTAAATTTTGGTCGCTAATTGAAACAGTCGTAAATTAGTCACGTATTACAGACTATTTTGTGATTACTAAATTTAGTCGTAAATATGCGACCACTTTGAGACAACATTCAGTAGTCGTATATTAAAGACTAAATAGTGACAGATGTTGGTAGTCATATTTCTGAGACTAATTTGTAACTGCCTTTTGTAGTCGTAGATGTGCGACTTTTTTTAAACTGATAAGTTATAAGCTAATTAGCAACTTGTTTGCAACCACTTAATTAATATATATATATATATATTATTTTTCAAATTTGAAAAGCTGAAATTAAAAAAAAAAACTGAATGTTGAAACTGTAAACACAAAAGATACATCACATATAAGATCCATAACTTATGTTCCATAGTACTACAAATATGGAATAAAAGATAACATAAGTTTATGTTCTAACAAAAAAATCATTTAAATGAAGGGAGAGGATGATGTCTACAAAGTGAACAAGTCCAGGTTACAAACAGAAGAAATCTTGAAAATGGCAGCCAGAGCTTCCAGCACACCAAGAAAATGAAAGTGCTTCATGACACTATATTCCTTAGAAGATAAAACGTCATGTGTCCATTCAAAAAAGCTGAAACGAAAATGCCACAATACAACAAATAAAAGTAAGTTCATCCATTCAAGCTGAGTAATTCGTACAGGTTACAAGGGTAAAGAGCAGTTTATAAACAATCTTATTGGAGTAGTCAAGCGTTCACAATTTTAGCACAATGGAATGGATTGTGGCTTTATTTATCGAATGATGAAATAATCGAAGATAAGGAAGACAATTCTCTCACCTCTGGCAACATTTCTATGCAGTGATCATGTCCAAAAGCCTGAGACTTGATCTTCTACCACTTGCAGACTATACTCTCTGCCAATGACTCTGCTGGAATATTGCTTGGGGTAGCTACGAAAAGATCAACCTACGATACAAGGATATAAAATAGAATGAGAAACCAAAGTTAAATCATGATAAAAATAAAATAAAAAAAAGATCTGAATTGTACACCTGCTCAGCTGCTGTCATCCGTGAAAATGCCCCCAACAACAGCTGATGTTCCACCTCCTCCAACAGACCATAAGATATTGCGTACACCACTTAAACCATCTAGTCTTTTCTCTGTGTAGTCATCACCAAATTTGTAAGCCGAGAAGCTCCAAGACATAACGTGGAGTGATCTCTTCCAAAGTCTCGTCAATTTGTGCACGTAAATCTGGTGTAAGGCTGCTTGCTCCTTCCTCCTACACAAGACTCGAGATCAAAGTATCAAATCAAGAGAGCTCTTACAAAGCCCATCCAAGAGAGCGTTCAATTCAGCAGACTATCCTAAAATAAGTCAAATTACCTGCAAAAGCTTCAAAGCTTCCTCAATGAACTCATAGCCGGTAATAAAATCAGGTGGATCCAGTGCCATGGCATCCCTAGAGATGTCCACAAACGCAAGTGCCATAACTAAAACCACATCTTGCTTGAGCAACTTGGGCAACCTCTCCTTAAGCAGGGCTTCACCAACCCGAAGGACGACCTCAGTCTTACCGGCTTCTTGCAATACGCAGAGAGCTCCAGGAACCTTCATGTTTTTCTAGTATACATCCACATAAAACAAAACATGATAAAGTTGTTTCCTTTCTCCACTTTGAGAATCGAATGAAGAGAAAAATCCGAATTAAAAAAATTACCTTTTCCCAAGGAACCTCAGTTATGACAGTACCTTCCTCGTCATCAAGAAGACTCTCGTTGTACTCTCTTCTAGAGCGAGGATTCGACAGAGTTTCACAAGCAGCTTGAAGAATCTGTCTTCGGCTGATTAAAGCTTCGTCACTGAAGCCGAATTGGGGAGGTTTCAAAACCTTAGCTTCAAATGCTCTTCTGATTCCATTAGTTAAGAAATGCGTCTGGGCTCCCAACACCTAGATAATTTCAAAATGGCAGGAATCAGAAGATAAACTCAATTAGAAAGAAGAAGAAGAAGAAAACGCAAACGAAGATTAAGCCGAGAAGTAAAAGAACAACAAATCAACTATGACTCTAGCCACAGCCGTAACAGAGCCAAGACGACACTGCACCATATGCACAGACCCGAGACCATCGTTAACCAAGAGCCCCAAAACCTCGCAGACCCTAGCCATCGAAATCTCATCCGACAGAACCACCGAAACCAAAATCTCCGATTGCAGATCTACACCCAACCAGAGGCTCTCGGAGATGCATGCAAAGGCGTCTGGAGCTCCGGAGAACCAACGGAGGCGAGCGGTGGAGGCGGAGGGATTTTGGTTGCGATTGATTTGAATTTCAGACGGGTTTGAGATGTGGGAGGGGGAGGAGGCTTAGGTGAGGTTTGATTTTTCTTGGCCATCGGTTTAACTCCGGCGACGGAGGCCAGGACCGACGCCGGTGATCTAGATATGAGAAGCATGGGTCTCGAGAAGGAGAGCTTTTCTTTCTTTCTTCTTTTTTGTGTTGATATTTGTTCTTTTTTTGTTGAATGTTGATATTTGTTTAGCAGAGTCTCAGATTAGTTTTGGCAAAAATTAAAAAGAGTCTCATATTAGCCGCAAATTAATTTTTGGTGGAATAAAATACCGCCTAAAATTCCACCAAAAGCCCAAAATTTTCAGAAAATTTTATATATTAACAAAGTAGTTCAAATCAAGTTAGTAGCAAATTAGTCGCAAATAGGAGATGACAGTAGTAAAGTAGTCACAAAATATAACTGTTTTGTGACCTATGAGTCACAAATCTAAGCCCTAAACCCTAAATATTTAGAGCCAAAAAATTGATGCACATGCTTAACCAATCAGTCTTTTTATAATTCTTAAGTGTATGCTTCAGTATATAGTGTTAACTAATACTAATTAAGTAAATTTTGAAAAAAATAAAGTTTAACAAACATTAGATTGAAAACACATGTAGTTTATCTTAAGACATGTCATGGATGATACAAAGATTAGTTCATCAAATTGAAAGTTAAAAGTTTCCACTATTATATAATATATGTAGTGTAACAAGTAGTTAAAATCTATGTAGATATTTAAAAACTAATCTATTTACCATTATCTTTTGTTGAATTTTAAAAAATTATACGAATGAGTTGGTAATCGGAAGCAAAGCAGTCACACTTTCAAATTACCGTCGCGAATTAGTCACAAATTAGTCGCAATTTTGGGACTATTTTGCTACTACGATTTCTGACTAATACAAAAGTCGCAAGTTTGTGACTATTTTGCTACTACGTTTTCTGATAACAGTAGCAAAGTAGTCACAAATTGTAACTGTTAAATTATTCTGTGTCACAAATCTATTCCCTAAACCCTAACCATTTAGAGCAAAAAACTGATACATGCCTTTGCAATCAATCTTTGTTCTATTTCTTAAGTATATGTTTCAGTATATAAGACTAAACTAATACTAATTAAATACAATTTTGAAAAATATTCATCTTGAACAAACATTAGATTGAAAACTTATGTAATATATCTAAAAACATGTTATGTAAGATGCAACAATAGTTCTTTTCTTCTTATGCTCGTGGTCTGGTTTTATGGTAGGCTGCATTGGCTGAGATACTAAAAGACCATAATCGGAAAGATCTTTACTCGTGCATTGAAAATTTCCCTGACAATGCAAAACCAGTTTTTTCGATCAGGTTTTGCTTTTCTTTCATTTGTTTGAAATTTCTTAATTTTCGCTCAATGTTTTGATACACAAATGATTTGATACGTCTGAAAAATATTTGTTTATTAGATTACTCGTCGATATCTAATATATCGACATCAATGAGATTTATCAGCATACATCAGGTAGACGAGTATACCATCATACATTGCTATTGTGGAAGAGTTTTTCTCTGAGAACCCATATGGTGGTTTCCGTCCTCCCGTAAGTAACATAAATCTAATTTTTAAGTTTTTTTTTTGGTTTGCAGTGCTAATTAACAAATAGTTATTATGGTCTTGGAGGTCCCACATACCCGTAATTTCTCAAGTTCTCGGTAAGTTGTGTGATGTTGTAGTTGGAATTTATCATTTATGTGTCACGTTTTTGTGCTGATTGCTTGGAATTATCCTAATGGTAGAACGATCTTCATCAATATCTCTCCCATGAGATGCCCAAGGCTTACAAGTCTTTTGTCCATGACGTACTCACTGCTTACCCGCTGCTACATTCCCATCTTGTGGATCAGCAAAACACCGACGGCCACAACGTCAAACTCTTCGAGATATATGGTGGTATCCTTTATACCTATGATGGACGGAGCTTCCATGCCCCTGTCATCATTCGGCTCCCGGTGTCTTATCCTAAACGTCGTCCTCATGTCATGTTGAATTGCCCCGACAATTTGGCTATCATCTTTAACCATTTACATGTCGCTCCTAATGGTTTCGTCTATCATCCTTATCTCAGAGATTGGGATCAAACATCCTTATCTCAGAGATTGGGATGTTGATGAATCCAATCTCATAGGACTCATCTCCGCGTTGAATTCACTTGTCAAGCACCTCTCTTCAACATCAATCTCGGCATATAATTATCTTCTGATGAAGTTTGTAATATCGTTAATTTTTTTTTTATTTATTGCTCATTCTTTAGTGATCTTTACTCGTGCATTGACATCCAATGAATCTGATTTTGTGGCAGCTCCAATTGGTAAAGATACTAATCAACTATGGTCAGACGCATCTTCACGCGGGCATTGAAGTTTTAATTTTCTCAGAACAACGATGCTTTATCGATGAGGTTTATTTATTTTTTTCTCTTTTTGTTTTGATTTTTTATTAATTTGAAAATAGATATATGACTTTATACATTTGAAACAATTGGTTATTAGATTACTGGCCAATATCGGAATGTTTCAGCAGCACACATCAGGAGTGATAAAAGACGTTTAGCTGCATACATTAAATCTGTGGCAAAGCTACTTAACCTACAACCGAACATGGGAGGAATAGAGGATGTCGAGAATCTTTGATTGTGACAGGAATCACACTCGGTTTATCTCTTTATTTTGGTTTGGTTATGTTTCTTGGTTTAGTTATCTCAATTACGGTTGAAGTTTGTCTATGTAAGGCCTTCGGCCAATTTGGCAAAACCAAATCAATCAAAAACAAATTTTATCTTCTTCTCTTACTCTCTCTATCATCATCGTTAGGTGAAGACTGAAACGTTTATTTCGAGAATTAGAGATTCTCGTTTTGTCGTCTCTCTTGTTCTTTGATTCTTTTGTTTACGATCAGATTCGGAATGTTATCCGTCGAGTCTTTGTTTGATTTGTTCGTCTTGATCGCGTGGGCAAAGTGTTCTCGAACAAATCTTTCATTTGGAGTATTTTTAATACGCATGTCAATCATTTCCCCTGCGTCTGATGAATCTTGATCGATCTTGTGAAATTGAATGAAATTTCTGCTCATCTTTTGAGCCGATTAGACTTGTGTAGTAGATTAGTTGGTAACTGTTCGTATGCATCTGCGATTGTAGTGAATATGATGAACCTGTTGATATAAAGAACTTTTAGCTTACTCGTATCGAATTGAAAACAGGAAATTCTTTATCTTTGTCTGTAATTTGTACCTTCCAGACTCTCTTATGGTGCTCGGTAGTTCTGTTGCTCTGTCACCTCGACAACAGCTGTCTCAATAGATGAAGGATGGTCCAAACAGAGTGTAACATCCCTAATGCAGCACATCTTTCCTTTCTTCTTCGACAAGATTCAAGTTTTTCCTTTTGTTACATTGAAGTGCTTTAGTTTATTTTCCTAATTTTCCTTTCTTACGAATGTCTTAACTCTATAAATAGTTTGTCTTTAGGACTTATGAAAGAACAGACTTGATTTTGATTAATAAAGCTTTTGCTTAGAGAAGAGTATTCTCGTTCTTAATCCTTGCTCTTGGTATTCGATCTCTCGAATCAACAAGTCCAAGAAGAAGTTCTTCACCGGAATTCAAGGAATCAACGGTTTTGAGCTTTGTTCCGTTACCCTTTTCACAAGTAACGCTTCCGCCTCCGTCAATCCCCCACCAACCTAAATAGAAGCTTGGGGTGTTCTTCAATTCTCACACCAAGAGGAAGAGAAAGAGAGAGAAGAGAGAAAAAGGGAGGGAGAGAAAGAAAGAGAGAGAAGAGAGAGAGGGAAACTTGGACAGTTTGGAGAGGGTAACTTCGGGCTTCACCGGCGGAGACTGGAGCATCGGATGGCTTCGCCGTTGGCGGCACCGTGACGGGAACGTTTCCTGCTTTCCAACGGTATCAAGACGGAACCCTAGTTCTACCTGAGGTGCCGTGTGGACACGTTTCTTCTGGCGCACGCAAGCTGTTTCTGCACAGTCCAAAAAGTCAACCTCGGCGAGAAAAGTCAACTGTGGGTCTTGGCTCCATTGTCTTTGGTGAACCAGCTGCCCTGGTTGGTACCGGGACTAATGAACGCAGCCGCTGCACTTCCAGGACTTCAAGAGGAATCGCTAGAAGCGATCATCTTCGTCCAAGGCCAAGGTGAGGACTGGTCGTGATCTACTTTCTCCTATATTTATATCTATTTCATACTGAGTAGTCTTCAGTTAATATGCGTATACCTACGTTGTATCTATATGAATACACGTATTTTATTGTTGGTTGAATATAGATAAATATGCGCATTTATTACTACTTATATATTATAAACTCATTGTACGATTGTTGATGTTTGACGAATCTAGAAACATAGAATTGCTAAATGGAAAACGTTGAATGATTTATAAATAGTGTTTGCGGATGCTTGCATTGTGTGCGGAAAATTATTTGTGCGGGTTGGGTTAAGCTGTAGGCTTGAGGTGATTTGCCTGTGTGATGACATAAGTAAGGAAGGAGGATTCCCTTACGTTATGTGTTTGTGTTGGGGATATGGAAGGCGTGTGGCACACCATAGTTCCCTCATCGGTGGCTTGACGAGCTTGTAAGCTTCATGAGGACGGACAGCGTGTGTGCCGCTATATGCCATGGGGTGTGCGCCGGTAAGGGCGTGGATGCACCAGTTAGGTCTAGAAAGTCATTTTTGATCTGTGAGTGTCTTCGGACGTGTTTGCTGCGTGTATTAGCTTAAGACTTTCATCTGTTGTGGGTATGAATATCTGAGAAGGTATATCGTGGATCCCTAGGGCCTACACTCACCGAGTAATCCCCAATTACTCACCCCTCTTCTTTTCAAGTGAGCCCGAGGAAGTGCAAGAGTAGTCATTCGGCTTGGTGATGGTTTTTGGGAAAACGCTGATTTTTATTTTATTTAAAAGATGTTATCGTTTTGTTTTAAATTCTATGTTAAAAGTTTAAGTTGGTATTTTATAAGACAATTTCTATTCGATCCTTGGGATTAAGTGGCATTGAACTAGCAAGTGGTTTCTTGTGGTTAAAGTTAATGCGCTTGGACATGCCGTCTTGGTTATGCGAGAGAGGCGGGTGTCTCACATAGTATGTAAGACTACATATAGTTCTGCATGAAATAGAACATAGAACGGACTTCTAATTACTTCTTATGTGAGAAATTGGGCCAAAGAAGAAACGATCCCTTACCCCCAAGAAAAGATGCTTGAACAGTCAAACCATACAGAAATACGTACTAGGCGGAGTAGGCCTGCGGAAATTAATCGACCTGAAGTTACCGATCCAAATCGAACCAAAATTTTCGATTTTCGATTTTCGGTTCTGGTTCGGTTACTTCAACTGAACCGATCGGCACAATTTTAAAAGTGATTCGATTTTCGGTTCGATTCAGTTCGGCGAACCCGAACCGATCAGTTTTTCGGTTAGACTTGGTGGATTTTACAGATCCTCAATTGCGTTCTGTAGGGAAGATTAATATTTGACAACGTGGAGCACTTTTGCTATACTTGTCACGTGCGTAAAGCCTTGAATTTTGTCAGCAAAAGTGGGATTGCAAGAGAAGAAGATCGCCCGTTTCAGTTCCTATGCCAGAAAGATATACCTCCACGCGTTGAATCGAACCTTGGTTACATCGGTGAGGTGGTCAATGTGATGACAATCGAAGAAGCTATTAAATTGTTAAAAGACCATCCAGTTGCTGCCTCTATTCCCGTATTTGAACCAGAGTATAGTGAAATTGGAGATGTAAGTGCACTAAATTCAGTATTCCCGAATTTACCCGAAATTAACCGAATTTACCCCAATTCAGAGTTTGTATCGATGCACGCAATAAACCTTATGGGCGCCGGAGTAGATGAAAATGGTGAGAAGTATCTGACGGGTAGATCTAGCCACGGTACAGGTTTTGGGAAGGATGGAAACTTCAAAATTTCCATTGAACTCATGATGATTTGTCTCACCCGTGGTAAGCACGGTATGTATCTTGAACATCCATTTTCACTAGTTGGTGAGTTCGTATACCCAAGGTTGTCATCTCCGGAAGAGGAAGAAATAAAGAGAAAAAATGAACAGGGATCGAAGGAAGCTTGAATCATGTTTACGTCCAAGTACATGAAGCTTGAGTCCCATGGTGTTTTCTGTTCCTTTGCCTTTGGACTTCCCTTTATTTTTGATATAATTTTTCTGTGTGATGACTCATGAACCATGATGATTGGTACACGTCCGTGGACTCTTTGTGAGTGTTGCAATTTTGATGCCACATGTCAAGGAACCATCATTTTCCTCCATCAAGAAAATTATGAGTCCTTTAGTAGTTGCCTTTTGAAAATTTATTTGGCTGCAGGGTTTCTAACTCAGACAGTAAACCCACACATACCGGTTCATTTGAAATCGAATTGTCTCCGGTTATTGATTCACCTGGTTAAACCGAAACTTTATGACATTGAATTTAACGTAACTAACTAAAACGTATAGACTATGTTTTAATTTGATACTATATTTACTCTTCTTAATTTTCAAAAAGTATATAGACTATGATTTAATTTTGCCATAAAATCTAGGCTTTACTAATTCTCCGTTACAAGAAAAAAATCTTTTGTTTTTCCAGAAGAATAGGATAATCGAAAAAACCGAGAATATAAATTAATTATAACAAATGGCACCTATTTTCAAAGTCATCCGAGCAGCTAAATATATGTAGTAACTCTCTCCTCATGAATGTTCTAGATCCTCGAAACAAAAAGAAATCAAGAACTGCAACAGTTCGGACAATGATAGTGCACAAAGAGAAGAAAACTAGACGAAAACATTTGATTGTTTTCTATATGAGAGCTTGGATGTCAATCTCCACGAAGAAGCATGGATCAGTGATGTCAAAGTTGTTCAAAACCTGATGGAAACAAAAGAAAAAAAAAACACGATTCGAGTGAAAATGTTAACACTTGGAGATTTTTGGATCGAACAAGGAGGATATAAATGACAAAGTGTACCTGAGGATGCACGATTCCTCAGGTACCAATTTGTTTCCCTCTGCTCGCTTGCCTTCCTTGTAGAAACTCGGGTTCCTTTTGCAGACTCCAAGAGACAGAGATTACGATCTTGAGGTAGTTGAAAAATGAGATATATTTAAGTGCTCGAGGATCGAAAGGAGAGCTTACTTGAGAGAGCTTTATATAGTATCCGGTATTGTCATCTGTTGGTAAAAATGGGGTCCCCATGATTCTATCGACGAGGCCATGTATAAGCTGAATGAAGAATAAACAGAGAAAGCCATCCATTGATGAAGTTGAGAGAACTTGAGAGAACTTGAGAGAAAAGGGCTATAATGAAGATATTATAGTTGGAAAAGGAAACCCATACTTCAAATCCAGAAGTAGCACCACAATGTAGCTCGGCGAGATGGCGAGGATTTGACGCACCGACGTGTTTGCTCTCATCCAACAAGGGCAAATCACCTATTTCATAAATCTTGAACCAAAAGAAAAGAATTTTTCATCGAAGCAACATATCAAATATCAAATCTAGCCAATCCATAGGAGATCATAGAACACACACATGAAGCTCACACGCACAACATCACATTACAAAGACACCAAACTCTACGAGGCGTTGACCATGGGCCGTGGTTTGGTTTTAGCTACCTACACTACTCTACCTCTTTTTTCTTCTTCTTCAACTTCATACTTTTCTGACTGGTCTGCCTCTGTTGAACTGGTGTCGATTCCACAAGCAGAAGCCTCGACATCACATATGTCAAAAGCGCTTCCCGGTGAGAGAATGTGAAATCAAGGTGAGCATACTCAAACTCATTAAACGATACATCAACCTCGGCATCTCTCATCACCTTGTAGTGTTTCCTCACCATGGAAGGCTGGGATATCCTCAGTACCATGCTCGTTGATAGAGTATCGCCAATACCTGCATTTTGATCAATACCAATTAACACTAGCTTGAATGCATATATATAAGGCAAAACAAGTTTTTCTCCAATCTCAACTATCATAAGGAGACTAGCCAGAGCAAGTCGACAAAATATGAAGCGAACTTGAAATCAAGAACTCACTCTTTCGAGGATATGTTCTTGTTCACATGATCTCTTGAAACTAAACCCCGAAAGTTCCCCAAGAAAACATCATAGCCTGTGAAGGAAAAAGAGTGCAAGAATCCCAGCAGTTGGTATGTGAATTAATAAAAGATCGGAGAATGACAATGTTGAAGCTTGAGACAAATACATGAGAGAACAAGATTGAGACACAACATGAGACTCTCAAGATCGAATTGGAACAAAGGAGATAGTATCAAAGCCTTTCATCCTTGAGGACAAGGTTGTTGTCGACGAGGGAGTATTGTTACAGGATAAACCAGTCACTAACTTGGTTTATCTCTTAATTTCCGGTTTAGTTGTTTGGTTTAATAATCTCATCAGTGTCGTCACTATATATGTACGGCTTTTAGGCCCTTTTGACAAATCAATCGAACAAATATTTATCTTCTTCCTCTATATCTCTCTCTCTCTACTCTGAATCATCTTCATCCTTATTTCTCTCTATCTTCTCTTCATCGCTCTTCTTCTTCTTCTTCGTCTATTTCTTCCTCTGTTTTTTCTTCAATTTCTCTTCTCAACCTGGATAAACCCAGTTTATCATCATACCATCACCACCGATCCAGAAATCTTCGAGGGGATCTTTCTTTCTTTAACGATCGCCTTCTAGCTTCTGTGGTCTCCTTACCTTCGGATCCGCAGTGGATTTCTAGGTTTGGGTTTATCGAACTAAACTTTCTGTAACAGATAGCGATTGGATTTCGAGCAGAGATTTTTTTGTTGCCCTTAATGTGTTTGATAGAATGCCTCTGAGACGCCTTTGTGGTTGTCCCTTCGGTTTTCTCTGACTTTTTCGTGTTCATAACAGTAAACCAACTCATCTTTCTACTTTAGAAGACATGGGAAAAGTTTCTCGGGACAAAAGGGTATGTCTTGAATAAAATTTATTAGGTTCTAAGCTGCGCATTTCTCGGGGTAAGATTGCTATACTCGAGAGTTTTGATAGTTGCCTTGACCAATTGTTTGCAGGATATCTACTACCGAAAAGCCAAAGAAGAAGGATGGCGTGCGAGAAGTGCGTTTAAGCTTCTTCAGATTGATGAAGAATTCAACATTTTTGAAGGTGATTTTTTTGGATCTTTAATCTTTTTTTTTGTTCCCATTTGAATTTACCAAATGAATGAATGCAGTACTGTTTAGCGAAATATCTGCAGCTGAACAATGTGATATGAAAAGAAAAAAAACGATGATGTAAAAATCTTGACTTTATCTTCTTAATAATATGCAGGAGTCAAGAGGGTTGTAGATTTATGTGCTGCACCTGGTAGCTGGAGTCAGGTACGGTGATGTTGAGTTGATTTTACTCATGTTTGGCAAAATGTGATTTGGCTTAGTAAGTTAGCTAATCTCTTATGTGTGAACGATAACTACCGCCGACCTTGTTTCATAGAATAAAGAAGAAACTGTTCAGAAAGTCTAAAAGTTGGAACTAGAGCTATTTTTAGATTGTCAGGGTATATTTGATCACTACAACAACTTTTTTGCATAGGATTGTAGTTGAGTTGGAATCTCAGTTAGCCAACTGACAACTTAGTTCGGTTAGTGTAGTATGGGAGGAGTTAAATAGAGGAGAACAGGAGGTGATAGGCATCGGGAAATCGAGTTGGAGGAGCAGGGGATGATCTAGAATTCTTCGCTTTAGTTCTTTGGTTTAGTTTGTTCTTTGTTCATTGTCTGTTCCTCGATTCGCAGTGGATAAAATAAAGAGAAACTTGTTCTGAATCTTCTCAGTGCACCTCATTTGTAGGTCTTGAGTCGTCAATTGTATCTTCCTGCAAAGTCCTCATCTGAGTCAAAGTAAGTTTCATATTGTTTAAATTAGTCACATAATTATCACACTTTAACGTTGTTTTTCTTCAATTGTTTAATTGTGCTCGTTTGGTAAGTCACACTTGTTGACAAAAGTCGAACTGATTTGTTGTCTTTGCAGAGAAGGAGATCTTCCTCTTATAGTGGCCATAGATTTGCAGCCTATGGCTCCAATCGAAGGTGTCATCCAGGTTCAAGGGGACATAACTAATGCTCGGACAGCCGAAGTGGTGAAATTTTCTTGACTCCTCTCTCTTAGATTTTATCTGCATCTTTTTATTCCTCCTCCGTTATGCTCGAAGTTTGTGTTTGTTTCTAAGGCTTACCCTTTTTGGTTTTTTCCTCAAGGTCATTAGACATTTTGACGGTTGCAAGGCTGACCTGGTTGTTTGTGATGGTGCTCCAGATGGTAAAATAGTAGTTATAGTCTTTTTCACCATTCAATTTTTACCACATGCTTTTGAATAACGCCTTCCACCATTTGGGTTGCAGTTACCGGCTTGCATGACATGGATGAATTTGTCCAGTCTCAACTCATACTAGCGGTAAGTTGCTTGGTTTCTGTTTACAAGAATCGGTGTGTCATGTTTGAGAAAAAATTTAGCATTAACCCAAAGCATGTGTTTCATGGATAATAACAAATAACAGACAAATCTGTTTTTTTCCTCAGGGCTTAACAATTGTAACCCATGTTCTTAAAGAAGGTGGAAAATTTATTGCAAAGATATTCCGCGGAAAAGATACAAGTCTCTTGTACTGTCAGGTAAGTTTTAAGTACTGTGCTTATGAAATCGCCTGTTGCTTTTACTGATATAGTTTATTTCTTAATATATGTAGCTGAAGTTGTTTTTCCCATCTGTAACTTTTGCGAAACCGAAAAGCAGCCGCAATTCTAGTATAGGTAAAAGAGTATAACTTTCACATGTGCAATTATGATTTGCTTGCACTTAAGGTTAATCATCAAAGATGAAAAATGTTGTTTTTTTTTAAGAGATCCTGATTGCATTTCTCCACTTTGTTTTTATAGAGGCTTTTGCGGTCTGCGAAAATTACTCCCCACCAGAAGGATTTAACCCGAGAGATCTGCATCGTCTCTTGGAGAAAGTCGGAAGCCCTTCAGGTGGAAGTGATCTCGGTAAGAAAATCTCTTACCTTCCGTCTTCAAAATCTGAAGCTCTTCAAGTTAGACACAACTAACTTGTGCATTGTTGAGTAGTACACTTACAGTTTACTCTTTCTCAACCTAACTCTCACCTAAAAATGCTCTCTTCATGTGAATTTAACCTTTTGGGCAATGACAAAGAAATCTTCTTTGAAACGTCACCTTCAAAAAACAGTTTTTTGTTTTGTTTTGTTATTGTTCTTGAGAATCTCTATTTTCTTGGTACTCTGCAGATTGCAGTAGTGGTTGGCTTGAAGGACCCAACAAAGTTTATATTCCATTCTTGGCATGTGGTGACTTAACCGGTTATGATTCAGACCGGTCTTACCCACTCCCTAAAGAAGCAGATGGATCGTCATACCAGAGTTTGGACCCGGTTCAGCCTCCGATCGCACCGCCTTATAAACGAGCTCTTGAGCTCAAGAAAGCTTCAGCACAAAGCTTCAACTCTTGAGGTAATAAGACAAACAAAGTATAAGAAGAAAGCTTTTCATTGGATTCTTTAAAAAGCTGTTTAGTAGTGTTCATGGGCCTACAATTTTCTGAAACGCTTAATGTTTGTTATGATGAGAGGTTATATTATATATTTTTTTTTTACTTTATTATATAGAATCAGAATTTTAAATCCAATATTGTTGCTTTTTTATTTCTTCTATTAGGAAGACATAAAATATTGGGTCAATAAAGAAGAAGCTTTTTCTGTCTTATGGGTCCTTTGATTGATTTCGACTCTTCTTTTTTAATTCTAAACTGGGCCACTTCGTTTTTTTTTTTTTTTTTTCCTATTACTTTTTGTATTAGAATGAAATTTATTAAATTTATCGTTAGAAGAAATCAACGATTGATGGTTCACTGAAATTCGAAAGCTGCACAACTTGGAAAAGAAAACTAAACATAGATGTGAACGGTGAGACTTATAAACAACATGATAATTTAAATTAATAGCGTAATAACATTTAATTTATGTTTAAATTGTGTACCATATGATTTATTTCTTCGGTCGAATTATATTTTTCCGAAGAAGTGGTAAGTTGGTAACAATAAAAAACATTGGTTATATTAGTTTGTAACGAAACTTTAAAAAGAAGATTGAGGAATTGTATAACTTTTTGTACTCACTAGCTATTCAACTGACCTATGCAACTCTCAATTTCATTTCTTTTACATTACAAAAAAAAAACAAAAAAAAAAATCTTGGAGCTTTTTTTTAATCGACCCGAACCTGAATCGGGTCAAACCCGTTTAACAAGACCACGTTGAGATCGAGTTTGATCTCTCGAGAGAAAAAGAAGAGTTTAAGAACTCGATGCAGTCTTCAATGGCTTCTGCACGGTGAGACTTTGACTCGTTTAGAGACTTTGACTTCACCAGATAAATAGACGAAGAAGAGTAGGAGGAAGATGAACAAGACAAAGACGAAGAAGACGGCGTCGTTTTTGTGTTAGTACTCTTCCTCCCAAAGGATATAAAACGCAACGTTTTAGCGACTCTGGCTCCAAGTCGCCGGAGTAATCTCCTAGCTGCCGGCGAGGTTCTGACGCCGAAACCGAATATTCCGACGACGATCCTCCGACGACCATGCCGTGATGAGCTGAGACCGTTGTGTGTTGGGTAGATCGGTTCGTCGTTTGCTTCTGGGTCCGGACTAAACCTCACTCTTTTGCATGTCCTTCGAGACATGTTCTTGCCTGAAACTTTATGAGAGAGAGAGAGAGAGAAATGGGGACGTGAGAGGTTTTTGAAGAGTACTTATAAATAGGGCTGGGCATGGAGCTGATATCCGAAAAAAATACAGTATTTGTGATCCGATTTGTTTTTGTCGGATATCTAGTTTTCCGATTTGCTTTGCTCCGAAAAATTTCGGATATCCGAAATTGCGGATATCCGGATTTTTTTCGGATATTTGCGGATATCCGGATATTCGCGGATATCCGTTTTAGACCCAAAAAAATAATCAAAACACCATATTTTTTTATATTTTTTTTGTTTTAATATAATCTTTAAACTAACTAGTAAATAAATATATTAAATTACATAATTTTATCCGATATAATTAAATAAAAATGAAAAGTGGAAGATTCAGATGGTGAAAAATGAAACATGTGTTTTTTATTTAAAAAAAAAAATCTATTTTCAATTAAAAAACTAGTATCTATCTACCTATTCGTACTATAAATATTTCGCCAAATGTATTTAAAAAGTCTAAAAATGCAAATATACGTTATAAACCTATCATATTATATGTATATATAAGTAATATACGGATCGGAGCGGATATTCGGATTTTTAAAATTAGTATTTGTGATTTGCTCCGCTTTAGACGGATACTAGATTTTACTATTTGCTCCGCTTTGATTCATAACGGATATCCGAATTTTTCAGATCGAATCAGAGCGAATACCCAATCGGAACGAATCTAACGAATAATTTGCCCAGCCCTACTTATAAAGAAAGGGAAAATAGAGGGTTTAAGTAGATAAAATAATGGGAAGAAGTTATATGTTTAAATACAACTACATTAATAACCAATTAATGTGTTTTCTACATGAAATGGGTTTCTTAATCTAGATTTTGTAATTGTACATAATAATAATAAATTGGGTTTGATTTTTCATTAGCGATATGAGTAGGAAGATAGATTACATATGTATGATGAACTAAAATAAGACAAACAAGAAAAGATTGATTCTCTTCTTGTCACTGTTGTCAGCTTTGCTTTTTTTAGGTGAAATCTTAGAGGTCCTACTCCTACCCCAATGTTTTCCTTTCACTGTGTGTAAACATAGACATGTAGACTTCTGGATAAAAGTTTGATTATCTCAAACAGATAATACATAGGGAAAATGCCACATTTTAAAATTCAAACTAAGATGTAATAACAGTTGAACAATACTCTTCTTACCAATGAAAATAATTCTGCTTAAGATTGTGTCATATAATTAAAGGTTTATTTGAAGTATTTTTATCTCAATGTTTATAAACTCTGTTATATTTGATTTTATTTTTTGTTGTTTTTTTTACGAATTATATATATACATATAATTTATATTTTCAAATCATATCATAAGCCAAAAAAAAAGTCAGCTTCTTTTATTTTGGTTTTTCTTTTCTTGTAAGTTGTAACCCGAGCAATATCCATATAATTTTTGTAACTCTAATCATCTTTGGGCCAAGAAAACAAAGAAAATGTAGCCCACATCCGAATCTATTCAAAATATTATGGGCCCATGATAACCCATATGGTGTAATAGATTTTTGGATCCTCGTTTCATACAAGAGTTAATTGCTTAATAGCCAAGAAAAAAAAAACCCCTACTATCTACCCAAACCCCCTCATATGTCATCCTCCCAACCCACTAATTTTAGGGTTAGATTGTTATCTAGCAAAATCACCCTTCATACAGTTTTCTACTTAAAAAAATTATAAACAATAAAAAATTGTATGTTGTGTATAATATAAGATAATATGTCTATACGTGAAACGAATATTCAATGGAATAAATTTCGATACCATATTTATAGTTTTCTCCACTTTGGTTTTTTTTCTTTCCCCTTTCGCGTATTTATGCAATATAAAAAGAAATATATAAGGTTGTCTTGGCGTATTGATCTGAGTTTACGTCATTTCGATCTACAAGTAATTGGATAATCGAAGTAATTAGCGTGGCTAATGATTTGATTTACGTAACGAAAACTATTGACCAAAATAATAACAAAGTCAAAGTTTTGTCTTCAGGAATACGTATAATCATCATCGTTAAACATTTAGCATAGGAATAAAAATATGAATAGTTAACAAAAAGGTTCTGTTCTCTTATTCAAAATTTTCGATTAATCGAGAATTGAAGTTGGTGCACAGGATCCATATAAATTAGACTTATGTTTATAAATTATTAAAATGGTCTCGCAAAATACATGGAGTCAGTCAGCCATTTGTGTGGACATGTGCTTTAAAAAAATATTATCAGAAGGAAAGATAAATAATTAATTCACCTAATAAATATCAAAATCAAATTTATGGCGGCTTCTCTAAAAATTTGTCTCATTAGTAATGGCACCGTATCAATCACTGTAAGTATGTAACCCAATTTGGAACTATTTTCTAAAAATATAAAATCAATAGAACAATTTTTGTTCTACTTTACGAAGAGTTTCTAATTTTTTCTTTTATTAACATAAAAATACCATATTTCATTCATTAAAATTGCAGTAAATATCATTAGAAAAAAAAAACCAATTCAAAATCAACGAATATACATAAGAATAAAAAAAATCTCGTGCTTTTCAATTTTTACAAGACAATCCGTACAACGAAAAATAAAACAAATAGAAAATGAAAAAAAATTGTTTATTAGATTACTCGTCTATATCTAATATATCAACATCAAGGAGATTTAGCAGCATTCATCAAAAAGACGAGTATACCATCATACATAGCTATTGTGGAAGAGTTTTTCTCTGAGAACTCATATGGTGGTTTCCGTAAGTAACGTAAATCTAATTTTTAAGTTTTTTTTTTTGGTTTGCAGTGCTAATTAACAAATAGTTATTTTGGTCTTGTAGGTCTCACATACTCTGGAATTTCTGAAGTTGTAATTTATGTGCTGATTGCTTGGAATTATCCTAACGGTATTGTCAAATCCGCATAACGATCTTCATCAATATCTCTCCCATAGGATGCCCAAGGCTTACAAGTACAAGTCTCTTGTCCATGACGTACTCACTGCTACATTTCCATCTTGTGGATCAGCAAAACACCGACGGCAACAATGTCAAACTCTTCGAGATATATGGTGATATCCTTTATACCTATGATGGACGGAGCTTCCATGCCCCTATCATCATTTGGCTCCCGGCGTCTTATTCTAAACGTCGTCCTCATGTCATATTGAATTGCCCCGACGATTTGGCTATCATCCTTAACCATTTACATGTCGCTCCTAATGGTTTCGTCTATCATCCTTATCTCAGAGATTGGGATGTCGATGAATCCAATCTCATAAGACTCATCTCGCATCTCCGAGTTGAATTCACTTGTCAAGCGTCTCTCTTCAACATCAATCTCAGCGTACAATTATCTTCTGATAAGGTTTGTAATATCGTTAATTTTCTTTTTATTTATTGCTCATTCTTTAGTGATCTTTACTCGTGCATTGACATACAATGAATCTGATTTTGTGGCAGCTCCAATTGGTAAAAATATTAACCAACTATGGTCAGAGACATCTTTACGCGGGCATTGAAGCTTTAATTTTCTCAGAACAACGATGTTTTATCGATGAGGTTTATGTTTTTTTTTCTTTGTTGTGATTTTTTATTAATTTGAAGATAGATATATGACTTTCTACATTTGAAACAATTGGTATGTACAAACAATTTGAAAAATCATATGTATAAAGTCATATATCTATCTTCAAATTAATAAAAAATCAAAATAAAGAAAAAGAAACAACATAAACTTCATCGATAAAACATTGTTGCTCTGAGAGAATTAAAACTTCAATGCAGGCGTGAAGATGCGTTTGACCATAGTTGATTAGTATCTTTACCAATTGGAGCTTCCATAAAATCAGATTCATTGGATGTCAATGCACGAGTAAAGATTACTAAAGAATGAACAATAAATAAAAAGAAAATTAACGATATTACAAACCTCATCAGAAGATAATTGTACGCCGAGATTGATGTTGAAAAGAGGCGCTTGACAATTGAATTCGACGCGGAGATACGAGATGAGTCCTATAAGATTGGATTCATCGACATCCCAATCTCTGAGACAAGGATGATAGAAGAAACCATTATGAGCGACATGTAAATGGTTAAGGGTGATAGCCAAATCGTCAGAGCAATTCAACATGACATGATGACGACGTTTAGAATAAGATGTCGGGAGCCGAATGATGACAGGGGCATGGAAGCTCAGTCCATCATACGTATAAAGGATATCACCATATATCTCGAAGAGTTTGACGTTGTGGCCGTCGGTGTTTTGCTGATCAACAAGATGGGAATGTAGCAGCGGGTAAGCAGTGAGTACGTCATGGACATGTTCTTGTCTCTTGTACTTGTAAGCCTTGTGTATCCTATGGGAGAGATATTGATGAAGATTGTTCTGCGGATTTGACAATACCGTTAGGATAATTCCAAGCAATTAGCACAAAAATGTGACACATAAATGATAAATTCCAACTACAACTTCAGAAATTCTGGAGTATGTGGAACCTGCAAGACCACAATAACTATTTGTTAATTAGCACTGCAAACAAAAAAAAACTTAAAATTAGATTTATGTTATTTACGGGACGACGGAAACCACCATATGAGTTCTCAGAGATAAGCTCTTCCACAATAGCTATGTATGATGGTATACTCGTCTTCCTGATGAATGCTGCTAAATCTCCTTCATGTAATATATCGACGAGTAATCTAATAAACAATTATTTTTTAGACGTATCAAGTCATTTGTGTATCAAAACATTGAGCGAAAATTAAGAAATTTCAAACAGATGAAAGAAAAGCAAAACCTGATCGAAAAAACTAGTTTCGCTTTGTCAGGGAAATTTTCAATGCACGAGTAAAGATCCTCCCGATTATGTCTTTTAGTATCTGAACCAATGCAGCCTACCATAAAACCAGACCACGAGCATAAGAAGAAAAGAGCAATAAAAATTAAAAAAAATGAAGGGTCGGAGTAAAGTCCTGAAACAAAATTCCCCCGAAATCAGACGAAGAGATAGGGGAGGCAGAAGAAAGAAGGGTGATTCAATTCATGAGTAAACCCCTAAAGATGAGCATCCCATTTAAATACATAAGTTCTCTCTCATAAAACACAAATACATGATCAGATATAAGATAAGTACGCCGGATCATTATTTAGATAATTAGCTGAGAGGACAAATCCTACTAAATTTGAACCCAAGAAGCTAAATTGCTTACACCAAATGTTATACTATCAATTTTTGTTTCAGCAGCACACATCAGGAGTGATAAAAGACGTTTAGCTGCATACATTAAATCTGTGGCAAAGCTACTTAACCTACTCCCGAACATGGGAGGAATAGAGGATGTCGAGAATCTTTGATTGTGACAGGAATCACACTCGGTTTATCTCTTTATTTTGGTTTAGTAATGTTTCTTGGTTTAGTTATCTCAATTACGGTTTATCTCTATATATGCATTCAAGCTAGTGTTAATTGGTATTGATCAAAATGCAGGTATTGGCGATACTCTATCAACGAGTATGGTACTGAGGATATCCCAGCGATGATAGAAAAAATCCATGAAATCAAAACTTCTGAATTGAAAACTGTTTAGGTTGTGAGTCGACATCTACAAGACAATCTAATGGGTTACTTACTCAGACTTGGAGAACCACATTTGCTGGAATGAACCTAACGATGCCAATATACTCCCTCTGATCCATACACTGCACATATAGCCATTCGGGTTACCAAATTCTCGACTCTTTTCCCAAACATAAAGGAGCATGATAGGGGAAAAAGTCACTTTGTGTCCAAACCTGAATCTCCTCTCTGTTGTATTGCCGATCGCCAACACTTTAACTCTAGCTGATTGAGGAGATTCCTATAAGAAGGAAGATAAAGTGGCCAACGAATTATTTTAGCCATCTCGTCTACAAGATTAGCCCTACAAGCAGGAAAGAAAAAGAAGAGAGATAGAACCATACTTCTACCAAGTCCTTCTTGAGGCGTTCTTTCAACTGTTGCATTTATGATGTTCCACCCGCCAGCTGCAATTATGTGAGAAGAAAGGAATGGCATTGATATATACTTCACAAATTCAACTAAGGGAAAAAAACAAAGTTGAACTGGTTTTCATTTTACCAGTATGCTACTATACAACTCTCTGCGAATATCCACATCACATTTGTTAATGCTCTCTATCACCTGTATAGAAAAGGAATTTATTTATTTTTGTTGCTTATAAGGAGAATGCGATGTACAGGTAAAAAAAAAATAGGAGGGAACTTAGAGAAAAGTCTTCACAGACGACTAGAGGCAACTTGGTGCACAAGAGCAAACAAGATTTAACACGTTGGTACATATGAGTTTACAGGATTGAGCACAAGTTGTACCTATACCTGAACTATGGTAGGGTTGAACATAACATCGGGAACTTTGAATCTATCAGCACCAATTTCAAGCGTCCTGCATTGCAAGCCAGAAGTTAATAAGATACTGGAATAGACTAAAGACAGTAGTCAAGTTTCCTGTGAGAAAGGGATGTCGACTCTGTCGTAAAAAATAGCAGTTGTCTTTAATTTAGCTTATGCACCATAGCATTTACATTTGAAGCAAAAATAACTGCAACAAACAGAGAAAGTGGGGCTTACTGGCCATCAGGAAGCTCATAAGACGTCATCGGAATGTTTGAATATGATTTGTCTGTAGATAAAATGCACAATATCAGGAATACTAAGCAAGTTAATTACTGTTTCGTTAATACTTTTCCATAATATTTATCCCTCTGTCTTCTTAGCAGCATAGCATTGCATAAAAATGATTTTGGTTACAATATAAGATGACCCAAATTAATATTTTACTACATAACCAATGATCAAGAAAAATGAGATCTCTAAAACTCAACTCTCCAACTAGTCTAAACTTTGAAGAAGAGCCAATAAATCAGACCAATGAAAAACAGGGACAAAGAGATACCATCGTAGGGAGTGTCTGGAACTCGACAAATAGAATCCTTGATATCACTTACTATCATCCTCTGTTGAACAAAATAAACCACCAAAGTCAGAAAACAAAAGAAATTTTTAAAATGGCACCAATATTAATTACAGACCTGACAGGAGAGTTTGTAGCTTTCTGTGGTATCAGGAACATGTACATCTGTAACCTGCAAAGACTCGAAAGAGGGAAATGATAAATCTTGTGATTTCTCTGTTTCGTTGCCAGTAACAAGAACCACATCTACGGAGCCAGTAACATGCAAATCTATTCTCAGAACCATCTGTCTTTCTCTTGCACAAGATAAATAGAAACGTATCTGCAACTCAAAAGCACAGAATTACCTGAAATTCTCCTGGCCGTATTTCCTTTCTCTTAAAAGAGTATCTAGGTTTTAGCTGCAAAAGAAGGAACCAGTAAAGATCAGACATTGGCTCCAGAAACAGTGTAACAATAGTTGTAACTTACTTTAATCCCTTTACTGTCCAAGCTTTTCAGTAGGCAATCAGTGAGAAAATCGACATGGAACTTGCCAAAGCCCACACGGATGAGAATTTGTATGAATGGCACATGAGGACAAGGAAACCCAATTTCTGGCGACACAGAAGTGTCAAAAAATGGAGAAACTGAAAATTCTAACCAGTTTGAAGTTTAAACATTTAGTCCAAGACAAAAGACTGACCTCCATTGGATCCCGGCGACATTTCAAGGCTTGAGATCCTACAAAAAGCTTCCTTTTGCCCTTTCCTTTATCAGACTCCACGCCGTTGGTCTTTGCATCCTCTGTGTTCGAATTCGTATTTGCAGCATCATCAATATCCATTGCATCTATTGCCCCAAAGAACCTTATGACACATCAACACAACAACAAAAACATAAATTTCGCAAATTGCTCTATACTAAAAGGACCTAAATTCAAAGCAAGTAAAATCAATTGCAAAGAGAGGAAGTGAAGAATGCGAAACTAAGACGTACGGAGGGAAAAACAGCTTTGGGGGCAAGTGTGAGAACCTAAGTCAACTACGATAGCTGACACCTAAGCTACACCAGGGCAGATACGGGACAGAAACGGGACGGAAAACCGTAAAATCAAAAAAGTAAAGAACCTGGTATGGCAATCTTATTATATATTATATAAAGGAGAATGCACTCGAAATTATAATTTATTAGATCGTGACATGTGTCATTTTAATTGAGATGATGACAGTGTTAATATACTAACGTATAAAGTTAATTTTAATTTAAATAATATTTTTTTTTAATCTAAAATTTTAAAAAAAATACATCATCGCAAAAAAAAAGTCATAACATAACAAAAAAGAAAGTCAATGTCCTTCTGTAAAAAAAATTGTCATTAAAAAAAGAGAAAATTTGTAAACAAAATGTCACTAAAAACGTAAAAGATAAATTTATAAAAAATATCATTAAAAAATGTAAAAGAGAAAATTTGTAAAAAATATCATTAAAAAGAGAAAAAATTTGTTTCATGTCAATACGTTTTAAAAAAAAAAAAAATATCATAACTAATTGAAAAAAAAAGAAAAAAAAATACATCATTGGAAAAATTTGTAAAAAAAAATGTCATTAAATAAAGGTAAATAGGAAATTTTTTTAGAAATGTTATTAAAAAAAAGTAAAAGAGAAAATTTGTAAACAAAAAATATCATTAAAAAGGAAAATTTGTTTCATGTCAATACGTTTAAAAACAAAAAAAGAAAAAATATCATAACTAATCGAGAAAGAAAGGAAAAAAAATACATCATTGGAAAAATTTGTAAAAAAAATGTCATTAAATAAAGGTAAATGGGAAAATTTGTAAAAAATGTTATTAAAAAAAAAGTATAAGAGAAAATTTGTAAAAAAAAAAATATCATTAAAAAGGATAATTTGTTTCATGTCAATACGTTTAAAAACAAAAAAAGGAAAAATGTCATAACTAATCGAGAAAGAAAAGAAAAAAAATATATCATTCAAGCAAATCATGAATTCGAGATTTCCGCAAAATCGATCAAAGCTATTTTACTTTAAATGTTGCCCAACGTGAGTGTGACACGTAGGCAAAATCGTAACTCACCAGATCGTAACATGTGTTAATTTTAATTGAGATTGTGACACGTGTCAATATATTAATATAAAAATATAATACATCAGCGCCTAAAAAAAAATGTCTTAACGTAACAAAAAAAAATGAATGTCCTTATGTAAAAAAAATTGTCATTAAAAAAGGGGAAAATTTGTAAACAAAACGTCATTAAAAAGGTAAAAGGAAAATTTGTAAAAAATGTCATTAAAAAAAGTAAAAGAGAAAAGGCAAAAACGTAACTCACTAGATCGTAACATGTGTTAATTTTAATTGAGATTGTGACACGTGTCAATATATTAATATAAAACTATAATACATCATCGCCAAAAAAAAAATGTCCTAACCTAACAGAAAAAAAGTCAATGTCCTTCTCTAAAAAAAATTGTCATTAAAAAAAGAGAAAATTTTGTAAACAAAATATCACTAAAAAGGTAAAAGAAAAATATGTAAAAAATGTCATTAAAAAAAAAGTAAAAGATAAAATTTGTAAAAATACATTTAATTATTTTTTCGGCTTTGCTTGTTTGTATGTTGGCCTATGGCCCATCTTGACTAAAGCCCATGTTACATTTATCTTTACTAGGGATGGGACAGATCCGGATATCCGGAAATTTAAGGGTATCCAGATCCGGATTCGAATCCGTGAAAAAGTATCCGGATCTGGATCGTGACTTCCGGACTTCAGGTATCCGACAAAAAATTAAGATATCCGCGGATATCCGGATACAGAAAAAATAATTAAATAATTAAATTAAAACAGTAAAAAAATTTAAAAAATTATAAATTAAATTTTTAAATATTTTTTTTCAGAATAAATATGATATATTAGAAAAAACTAAAATCAATATATATGCATATTTTTTTTTTATAAAAACTAGATTAGGACCCCCGTAATACGCGGGGTTTTAATTATAACTTATTTATAAATGATAAAAAATAAAGTAAAACGTGTCGGTAATCGATTAAATTTAATAAAGATAAAATTTATGAAAATGTAAGAAATATATGTTAAATTTTGTTGATGTAAATATTTAGATTTTGATTGTTACTCGCACACTTATTTTAGATGTTAATTAGTAACTTTGTTTCAAACTGAATTTCAACTCCACGTATTTCATCTCGCAATACAACTCATGTATTTCATCCATAATATTAAAACCATATTTTTACTCCATGCATTCCTTGTCAATCAATAATACCCAAAATTTTCATATCAAAATAATATATGCATAATACATTCTATCAAATTTATGTCTATATATGTCATTAGTGTTAAACAAATAGTAAGAAAATTAACAAAATATATTAGTAAATAAATTTAAAAGTATTAACAAAATATGTCGTAATCTCATGAATATCAATTTTTTATATGTCGCACTAATACTTTTAGAAATTGGAAATAATTTGTCTTATTTTTCTTTTTTAGTTTTTTTATTTAGTATTCCCTTTTAATTTTTAATAATATGTCTTATTTTCTTTTTTTGACTATTATTTCATTTTAGTTACACTACAATTATAAATAATATGTCTTCTCGATTAGTTATGACATTTTTCCTTTTTTAATGATATTTGTTTTTACAAATTTTCTCTTTTACCTTTTGTTAATAACATTTTTTACAAATTTTCTCATTTACCTTTATTTAATGACATTTTTTTTTACAAATTTTTCCAATGATGTATTTTTTTTCATAAGGAAAATGTCATAACTAATCGAGAAAGAAAAGAAAAAAAATATATCATTCAAGCAAATCATGAATTCGAGATTTCCGCAAATCGATCAAAGCTATTTTACTTTAAATTTTGCCCAACGTGAGTGTGACACGTAGGCAAAATCGTAACTCACCAGATCGTAACATGTGTTAATTTTAATTGAGATTGTGACACGTGTCAATATATTAATATAAAAATATAATACATCATCGCCAAAAAAAAAATGTCCTAACGTAACAGAAAAAAGTCAATGTCCTTCTGTAAAAAAAATTGTCATTAAAAAAAAAGAAAATTTTGTAAACAAAATGTCACTAAAAAGGTAAAAGAAAAATTTGTAAAAAATGTCATTAAAAAAAGGTAAAAGAGAAAATTTGTAAAAAATATCATTAAAAAAGAGGAAAAATTTGTTTCATGTCAATACGTTTAAAACAAAAAAAAGGAAAAATGCCATAACTAATCGAGAAAGAAAGGAAAAAAAATACATCATTGGAAAAATTTGTAAAAAAAAATGTCATTAAATAAAGGTAAATGCAAAAATTTGTAAAAAATGTTATTAAAAAAAGGTAGAAGGAAAAAATTTGTAAAAACAAATATCATTAAAAAAAGAAAATTTGTTTCATGTCAATATGTTTAAAAAAAAAGGAAAAATGTCATAACTAATCGAGAAAGAAAAGAAAAAAGAATACATCATTCAAACAAATCATGAATTCAAGAGTTCCACAAATCGATCAAAGCTATTTTACTTTAAATTTTGCCCAACGTGAGTGTGACACGTAGGCAAAATCGTAACTCACCAGATCGTGACATGTGTGAATTTTAATTGAGATTGTGACACGTGTCAATATATTAATATAAAAATATAAATTTTCTTTCTCTACATTATTTATTTCTTAAATCAAAGTGTAGTGTAACTAAAAGAAAATAATAGTCTAAAAAAAAAATAAGACATGTTATTAAAAAAAATTAAAAGGAAATAGTAAATCAAAAAGACTAAAAAAGGAAAATTAGATAAATTATTTATAATTGTAGTGTAGCTAAAATGAAATAATAGTCAAAAAAAGAAAATAAAACATATTATTAAAAAATTAAAAGGGAATACTAAAAAAAAAACTAAAAAAAAAAATAAGATAAATTATTTCCAATTCTAAAAGTATTAGTGCGGCATATAAAAAATTGATATTCATGAAATTACGACATGTTTTGTTAATACTTTTAAATTTATTTACTAATATATTTTGTTAATTTATTTACTAATATATTTACGGCATATAATATGTTTTGTTCCAACCGCTACCAAACTCAACTGCTAGCAAACGCAACCGCTACCAAACGCAATGGTCCATAATCAACAAGATTTAACATATATTTCTTACATTCTCATAAATTTTATCTTTATGAAATTTAATTGATTACCGACACGTTTTACTTTATTTTTTATCATTTATAAATAAGTTATAATTAAAACCCCGCGTATTACGCGGGTCCTAATCTAGTATAATATAAGCAAAAATATATATATAGATAATAAGTATTATATAAGTTAAAACATAAAAGAAAAAAAAGCTAGTTTAATATCTTAACTAACGAAAAATAAGTTATTTAATTATGATTGAGAAATTCGTCTTCAAAGTCTGGTTCATCTAGAGAGAGTTCCGAAAAATCCAAAAATCCCCCATTTTCCAGTGGGTCAGAGGAATCTCCACCAACATCCGATATCTTAGTCTTCTCTTCTTCATAGTGAGAAGAATTCCTTGATAAAAGACGTAGATTGTTGTGGATGAAAACCAAGTCTCTAGCGCGACTTGGTAACAATCTGTTCTTTCTAAGTGATGAATGAATCCGTAAGTACTCCAGTTGCGCTCACAACAAGAAGATGAAGTAGGCTGTCCAAGCAACTTAAAAGCCAAACTCTGTAGAAGAGGAGCATCAGCACCAAAGTTAGCCCACCAATTATGAGGTTCCATAGTAAACATCATTATAATAGATGATAAATCTCCAAAAGGACCAGCCCTCATCGAGAATGATGCATACTCATCCATAACTCCACGATAATCTTTACTATTGGGAAACAATCTTTTAAAACACTTTAGCCTTTCATGTGAGATTTCTGCATCATTATGTGGATCAATTCGTATGGCATTCCCATTCAACCATTCATCACTATAAAATCTACAACATCATTTTTTTTATTATACATACTTTGCAACAAAATCAAAACAGAGGTTAAAGTGTGGGGGACAATGGTCCCCTCTTTTCTACCAAAAAAAAAAAAAATCAAAACAAAGGTTAAAATATATAGTTTAAAATCACATACCTTGGATTTAAAGAGTGTGCTAGGTAATGTAGAGGAGTGTTATTCTTCGTCCAACGAGCCATTAAGATTTCATAAACAACATCATAGAAGTGATCAATGATCGTCGATACCTTACTTTGATGGTGAAGGAAGGGATTGTATGGAATATATCAACCAGAGAATCTTAAACAACAAAGGACGGTGAAGTCTCGCGACGGTGAAGATGATGATCGTGAGACACAAATTCAATCAGAGTAAGTAAAATAAAAAAACTCTATATGAACTCAAAGATAGACGTCTCTGAGTTGTATTAGACTTTTTTTCCTTTTACTTTTCGAAAAAATGAGTTAACTATATATAAAATTACATTGGGGACACCTATAAAATTACATAGGGGACACCTATCTTTCACTGAAAATGTTTCTGAGACATCCCCCAATTTTATTTCTCTGTCCCCGAAATTAATTGACGTCCCCACTGTACATGAAACGTTCCTGCACGTCCCCACGCCGTCCCCGCCGTGTCCCCGCACTGTCCCCGGTTCGGGAACGTCGTCCCAAATGCCATCCCCTTGCTACCTAGGCTGACACTTCATCTGTTTAATAGATACGAAATCCACCAGGGAAAACAAAAAATCAGACCTTGATGACGAATTCAAGCGAAAAGGAAAAGAAGTAATGCTGAATTTTACAATCAGAAAGAGGTTTTAGGGAACCAAAAAAAGAAATTAACCTCCGCCGTACATGGCTGCCGAGGATGGGAGAGGCGGAGAGGTTTTTTACCGGAGCTTCGTCGGAGGGCTTAATGTGACTTCGATTTTTTTTATCGGGATTTACTTTTGTGAAGACCTGGAAAATGAGGGACTTGTTACCGTAAGAATAATCGGAAGATAAATCCAATCTAGAGGCTCTCTTATGAACCCGAAAATTGGTAAATCAGAGACTAGAGGACGACTACCGAGGAAGAAGAGTCATCCCGAAGAACAATGATTCGATGATGGAAGATGATGATGATGAACGATAGAGATATTAGGTTGAAGAAAAAGATTGTTTTTGTTGATTGATTTTCCCCAAAGCTACATAGCTTTACATATAACAATGTCAAGTTGTAAAAGGAAGATAATTGAACCAACAAATTGAACCAAATCGATCATTAGCCTGAACCACAAAGATTAAACCGATTGGGTAATAGAAATTCCTATAACAATATTCTCTTGTCGAGATCAATCTTGTCCTCAAAGATGAAAGACTTGATAATTGGCGATGAAATTTTTGTAGAATTCCATGAGCTTGGTCTGGAGGATGTTCTTTCCAGTGGACAAAAACTTTGGTGACAGGAAACTGTCAAGTAATGTGTTCTGAAGGGTACCACTTCCATTGAACAATGGCTTTAAGGACAGAGATGTTGTTTTGTATAACCATCTTCTCATCAAAGATGGCTTCATGTTTCTTGACGCCGCCTACAGCATAGATAGAGTATCCAAAGTCCCTAAGGAAGACAAGAAGAAACCCCCGTATAGTCACTTGAGTTAGTGTTTCTTGTATCATCTTGTCTACGACATTTTCTGCAAAGAAGAATACATGCATGGCCTCTGATTTTGAGAAACCTGAAACTGCTTGAAAACGAACTTCCTTTTGTTGACACGCACCTTTTGAGATATATCAAAACGTTCTTTAAATGATCCCAAGAACATAAGAACTAGTATCTCACCCCTTTTGAGATATATATGCTTCAAACACCTTCCAACATCAATTCGCTTGTGTCTAATGGTGCCATAATCATTGTTTTGAAAGTCATTGATTTCCCACATCACAACAACCTTGTTGATACCGTCTTCAATAACCATAATCCCGTTATTTTCTGCATTACTAACAGTCCCTCTTTTTCCTTTGGAACTCCATAAGCACAACTTTGTCTCTTGTAATTCATTTCTCGCAACTAACAATATGTGAGCGTCACTTTGCAGAAGACACAACTCCTCCCACACTATCAGTTTTCTCCAATTAAACCAATAATATAGATGTAGCCAGTGCTTCCACTTAACCACATTTCCATCAAAAATACCACATGAAACCTTGAAAGCGAGATGTACTCTTTTGAGCGTACTAAGATCATAAGCTAGAAGAAAGAGATTGAGCAACATCAGTCTCCCTTTTTGTAGCTCCTTTATATAAGAGTCTTCTTTACCTTCACATAGAAACCATATATGACAGCCCAATCCCAATAAAACACAAAATGTCTCTATGTCCTTATGCTCTGCTAAGATGATACTTTCATCAAAATTTTCTATGAAATTGTACTTGCGCTTGTATTTGTACTTGAAGTTCCATGTTTTGGGACATATATGTTGCTTCAGCAACTGAGTCCAGCTTTTACCCATTAAACCAAGCACACAAACAATATTTAACCACCTTTTGTTCTTCGACAACTTCTCAAACTTGAATTTCCCGCTCTTACAAAGCTTCTTGTGCTTCTTTGCTATCTCATTGCTTTGTGTGGCTTTGTTGTTGGACCAGAATTTCCATCTCGTGTGAATATTTTTTTTTTCTGACTTAGCAACAAGTGTTGCTTCAATCCTTTTCCTCTATTTGTGACGAAATTCTCTCTGCTCACAGTTTTGTGTTTGAACTTGAACCACCAAGTTTTTGGAAACTTTTTCTTCTTAAATACTATATCAGGGCCTGGCTGCAACATTTTTTTAAACTCTTCTTCATCCAGAGAACTAGCTTGACCCGACTCAGGAGCAAAAATATATCCATTAATTTTATCAATGATACATCCAAGATCAGATGATAAATCATCAACAACAACCAGTGGTTCCTTGTGACATCTACGGCTAGGTTCCGAGGAAGAGAAAGGTACCTGAAATTGTGAAAGCATGATCTGATGCGATACTTATGTATTCTCTGGATTAAATTCTTCTTCTTGAATCATGTCTGATGTTGTCATATCTTTCACACCAATGAATTCTATCTCACGTCTCAAATCTTCTTTCTGATCAATAGCTGTTGATTTTGTCTTATCATCATCAATGCTAACATCAACAAAACTATCCAAATTCTGTGTAGCCAAGCCATCAGAAGCATCAAATAATGGTTTCCCATCTATAACTTGTTCTTCTCGGGTTTCAGATTCCAAATTCACCGCATCATCCTCAAAAGGTAAGATGTCTTGCATAAACTCATCACCTTCTGTTTCATCGTCACTCTCTTCTGCCACTTGATCTGCAAGCTTATTCTTAAGCATAGTCTCCATGGATTGTTTTCCTTCAGACCCAACATCGGCGATTTCCTCAACATCAGAGGTTACAATCTCCTCTTGTCCTTTTGTTTGGCCGAATATGAATCATACCCTGTCACAGCAGTCTCCTTGATCTGATGAGTATATCCTTCCTTCAATTTATCCGTAATTACTTCCCCTATAAACTTTGCCTTCAAATGAGATGTTTTCGTCTACTCCACTCTTAAGTGTTGCGGCGGAATGATGCAATACAAATTCATGTGGTTCGATGTATAGTCAACACCAAGTAGATTGTACGAAACTAAAACCACTTTATGAGAAATGAAAAAGATTATTCAAAAAATAAGCAATGTGTTAATATTACGGGCATGTGATACTTCGTGAAGCTAATAAATAAAGCATATACTCCCAATCATCGAATTTCCAGAAGAAATTAACATATTCCCCTTCTCAGAGAAGTCGGAATTTAAGATTAATGCTAGCAAAGAATTCCCGATGATACTTCATAATTAACAGGACCCAAATTCATAACTAATCACACAATCAAAATTAATGTACCAGCATCTACCGTTAGCCATCAACGTACGAGCATCCTAAAATAAACACTTGATCAGTGTATGCTACCGTGTGATCGAAAATTTTAGTAAAATTATTTGTGATCAATTATTTTGATATTTATTATCTATTTTAGATATATTATTTTCTTATTTATTAACTAGGATTTTATCCGTGTCTAATGCCCCCGACAATTTTTGAATTTCAAAACTATAGTGTATTCTATTAAAGTATTAAGATAGAAAAGAATAATCTATTGTTTGGGAATATAATGATAAAAACGGTTTTTTCTTCTATATGATGTTAAATTTTTTATAACTTTATGTACATTAAATAATATACATATGAAAATGATATAATTATATACAAACATAAAATTTAGCTACATAAAAAAAAAAAAAATATATATATATATATCGTAATTCTTTTGTTGTAATGTAGGATAATGTTAATAAACAAATTTATGTGAGATCCTTCGACCAAAAAAAAAAAAACAAATTTATGTGAGATTTGATTTTAAAAGATAAGTTGGTTGTAAAAGATAAGTGATCTTAATGATATATTTTCTAAACTTTTCGTGTTCAATTCGGTTTTCGTTCGAGTTATTCAATTTTTCGGCATTTTAGTTTATGAATAAAATTATCCAAACTGAAACTATTATTAATTTCATCGAATATATGGATAATAAAATACATTAAAAACGGGTTTCCATAGATTTGATGATATTATTTTCCATTCATTGTTTTTAGAAAATATGGTGAAATCTTTATAAACTTAAATAGTTACCATGTTTCAAATAATTTTATTTTACATATTATAAAAGCATGAAATATTCAAAATTTATAGATTTTGTTGCTATTGTTAGAAATTTTAGTAACAAACAATATAAAACAAAAATTAACCATATAAAATCGTAATTGTTATAATTGTTTTAAGAGATTATAAAAAGTACACTTACTATCTTTTTTCCAAAAAAGATTTTTTTCGAATTAACATCATAGTTTTTCCAAAACTATGTAATTAATTCGCAAAATAATAAATGCAGTTAATCTTCTAAAAAAAGAAAACTGGAGTTGCTGGAAATATTGATTAATTTATGATAAATTAAAGAAGATTATTAATATTTAAACAGAAAGATTTCATTTTTAACCTAATGTTTCTCTATGAATGTAAGTCACGATCTGAAGAAAGACCTAGTTTGGATAAGATACAATGGGGACTCCCACATAAGAAAACACTTGGCTTCAAGGGAAAGACGCTCTTCCCCTGGCCTTCCAATGCTTGTTCTCCTTATGACACCGTTGTAGTCTTGACCGTCACTGCTTTTGAAGCTCATGTAGAAGATTGCATTCTCAGCCTTCACCATCTTCTTCTTTGACTCCACAACTTGTCTGCTTTGCACAATTATCTTTCCCAGCTCAAATGACTGCAACAACACAACACGAAGAGATCATTAATCTACAAACACAAGTTCCCCTCTTTTGTGTTTTTTGAATCTGCACCACAAGTCTTTTGACTCACCTGGTAATCTTGCGACTTGGAGAACAAGGCGAGTTCCGCGTATAGGTGAAGCCATTCTTTGTCTTCTTCCACCTCTGATTCTTTCATCTGCGAATCGTGTCAACAACATCACCACATTAAGAGAAACTGGAAACCGCCTTTAGACTAAAAGGGAGGGCTCACCTCGTAGTATTGCAGCTTATTACTGGCCGTTAGCGCATCCTCATGCAACCAATCGGGCATATCACCTTTGAAGGAATCATCATACGCAGCAAGTTTGCTAAAGCAACAACAGTCGCCTGCTTCCTCTGAGATACACAAGTAGACATTGACCAATAAAGATTAGACACACTAATGCAACAAATATATCGAGAGCAAAAAAAAAAAAAACTGTCAAATGGACAACAAAAGGTGCATTATCCATTTACGGTTTACCTGGAGCTGGCGGAACCGTTGGGCAGGCGGTTGTAATTACAGTGAAGGAATCTTTATGTTGACGCGCATAAACATATGTTTCAAACCTGTGGGTGCAACTCCGTATTGGATCCTCTGCCTCAAATGTTACTTTTTGAGAACATATTCCGATACATCTGCGCTTATGTAGACCCAAAAGTTGTAAGTTTGTCCCCTACAAAATCAAAACAAGCAAAGAAAAAAAACGTGTGGTGAGAATCAACAAGGCAAACAGAATATAATAGTAGACGACAGAAGCAAAAGTTGATTAGCAGGCAAACTCAATAAAAGTAAAACAAGGGAAGAAACTTTTTTAACCTTTTCCAGATTGTAGCAATGAAGTCCAATTTTACCAAAGAGCCGTGTCTCATCAAGCGAAAGATCCTGATTGCGAGAGTGAGTCCTTTAAAAAAAAAAAAAAAAAATTGAATGCACATAATTACCCGAGCTTGTTCCTTCCAGTCTACAGGGCCATCACCATGAAAATGCCAGGGACAACTGAGGAGGAGGCCTGGGGGAGGGGCACGTATTAGATTTTCCTGTGTAATTGTGTAACCTGAGTTCGGACAATATTGGGGCGGTGGACCACTGTCATGAAAAGTGTAAGCCGGCGATATTGAGTGGTTCCGAGGTAGAGCAACATCGAGTTCCTTTGAAAAGAAAAAAACGAATTAATGCAAATATACCTACAATGAAACAAAAAAAAAAGATTCGAATATTACCCTAACACTGAAGGTGTCACTGGCTTCTGCCTTGGTCATCTCACCGAGCCCTAAAATTCAATTGAATCCAAACTCGAACCCTAATTTCAATCAGCGAAACGGAGTTAATGAAAAAGCGATTCGCCGTTTCGCTGAAACAAAGAGATCCGATGAAACAAAATTCGATGCAGGAGAAGGAACCAGATGAAACGTACTTTTTCTCTCTATCACCGAACCCTAAAATTCTAGAGGGTTAGATTCAATTGAATCCAAAACTCGAACCCTAATTTCGAACACGGAATCAATCAGCGAAACGAGTTGATGAAAAAGTGTTTCGCCGTTTCGCTGAAACAAAGAGATCCGATGCAACCGGAATGAACGATGAAACGTACCTTTTCTCTCTATCCCAGAAATAAAATCCCCAAATTCTTCAAAGAAAGCCCAATTAATCGAGTATATAAGTTATCTCTTATTTGCGATTAAAAATGCTAGTTGTTGATAGAAAAAGGAGGCATGAGATTGTTGGAAACGAACAAATTAGAGCATTAGAAGGCTAGAGTGCTTGAGGGAGGGGAGATATTTTCGTGAGCCCAACATTCTGAATGCAACGCAAAAGAAGATGAGCTCTTTTGCTTGGAAATCTTTACTACAAGGACGTGATTTACTTAACAAGGGGTTAAGGTTCATTATTGGAGATGGTACAATTATCAATGCTTCCAAGGATCTTTGGATTCAGAGTTAGTTCGAAATCAGGTTGCAGACAAAGATGTGGCTAAAGTGCTAGCAATCAAGTTATGTCCAACAGCAAAGCGATACTTATTGGGATGGCATTATAATGATGATGGAGTGTATTCTGTTACATCAGGATATTGGTTTGCCACAAATTCGCTGAATGGAACGAGACCTGCACCTCCTACGGGGGATATCTCTTTGAAAGCATCAATATGGAAACTTAAAACTGCTCCAAAGGTTAAACACTTTATGTGGCAACTGGTGAAACTCTAAGGAGGAGACACATAAATCAGAATTCAGTATGTCGAAGAAACTGCAGCACATCTTTTCTTCGATTTGTGAACATGCTCAAGCGCTTTGGAGGAATCCCAAATCCGGTTCTGTTTGACATAAATGCTTCTCTGGAATCAAAGATTGGAGCTTGCTGCAACTCATCTGTCATCCCCATTCATTGTACACAATTATCCTTCTGGATCCTTTGGAAAAGCATAAATGTGTTGGTATTCCGAAAAAACATCTGTCATGAAGACAAAGTTTGCGTTTTGCTAAAGAAGATGCACGAGAATGGATCAATCTGGAAGAACAGCTAACAACGTACAATTCAACTTTCAATGGGAACAACAAGGGACGTAGAGCAGATTCTGGATCATGGAAAAGGCCTCCAAGAGGATGTGAATAAAATGCAGCTATGATGGTTCTTTTCTTAGTAATTCAATTCAGGCCAAATCCGGATGGGTAATTCGAGACGATAACGGCACATACATGGGATCGGGACAAGCAAAAGGAAACATATGCGAGAATGCCTTAGAAAGTGAATTTCAAGCTCTTATCATATCGATGCAACATTGTTGGAGTAAGGAATTTACGAGAGTCATCTTCGAAGGTGACAATGCAAATGTTGCAGACATAATTGCAGGAAAAAAATTGAGCTTTCGAACTTACAACTCGTTGAGAGAAGTGAGGCTTTGGCAAAGAAAATTTGAAGAAACACAGTTTCTTTGGACAAGCAAAAGGAACAATGGAGTTGCAGACAAGTTACCAAAACAGAACATACAAGGAAATCTTTTATTTTGCTATCATTATTATGTTTTTTTTTGTCGACGGCGTAATACACTTACTTATCCCAGATTGGTGACCCAATCCGGAGGTGAATGGCTTACAAAAGAAATATCAGAGTTAAGTAAACGTGCACAATTCGCTAGCCTATCGGCTTTGGAGTTTATTGTACGCAGAATAAGCGAGATAGAAAAGAACTTGAACTTCTCCTTTAACTTGAAAAATTCTTCGAGTTGCAGTCCCAACGCTGGCCACTCATTCGGTGTAAACACCATTTTCACCAAATCAGAACAGTCTATTGCGAAAGCTGCCTCCGTCTTCTGCTGCTTGATCATACAAAGCATCGCCCATGTTAAAGCTGCAAACTCTGAGTGTAGTGGAGACAAACTCCTACGCGTACTGCAGACACCCATCATAATCGCTGTACCATCCAAGGCCTGAGTAGTTATCTGTATCCTTCCATGAGCCATCAGTGTAGCATTTTAAGCCTGCATAAGTTGGTGGGCCCGTGAATTGGTCTCCCTCACAAAAACCTGGAACTGGTTCTTCCGATTGTGCCTTCTCCCATACCAAGGCCTCTGTTTCCGCATTTCGTAGAACCATATGTGGAGTCACATCCAATCCGTTAAAAACTTTATCATTTCGTGATTTCCAGATGTGCCATATAATCCATGGGAACCTCTGTTCTTGATATCCGTGCGGTACCCGCCAGAGGAGGAAGTCCATATTAGTTAAGACAGAAGAGACCAGAAAAATATCAGGAGCCGTAGGGATTGTTGACAGAGCCCATGTTTGGAAAGCGGGAGGGCATTCAAACAAGACATGATTTATTGTCTCTTCTTTACCACAATGGGCACATTGTGTGTCGCACCTTATACCCCTTTTGTTGAGGTTTATCGTCACCGATAGACACCCCGTAATTGCTTGCCAAAGAAAATGCCTCAACTTTGGCGGGCAAAGATCCACACTTGCACTTGTAATGGCCGTATCGTTGGGCCAAAGCTGAGATCAAGTTCCGTAAGTAGCCTCATATTTTCAATTTGATATCCCGATTTGACCGTGTATTTACCAGATTTTGTATTATGCCAACATACATAATCGGGTTTGAGAATATCTCCAATCGGAATACTGCGTATGATGTCCACATCTTCTGGGATTATAATTGCCTTAATGAGATCCAAATTCCAATTCCCTATGTGCAGATCAACCAAGTGATTGACCATGAAGGATGGGTAGTAATTGATGGCTTTGCAAGTAGCTGCCCTTGGTTGTTGAGCCAGAATCCAAGGATCCTTCCATACGGAGATGGAGGTTCCTGAACCGACTCGTATGATTAGCCATTTTCTAACCAGGGGTCTAGCCAATATAATACTCTGCCATCCAAATGATGGTGAGTGTGAGGTGCTGGAATCCAGCGGGGTGGAGATCCGATAATAGCATCCCTTTAAAACTTTTGCAAATAGGGATTCCGACATAATTTTTTCCAAGTAAGCCAATGCATACCTCTCCGACCTCCATTGGAGCTCCACCAAAACTGTGTTATCGCACTTGTTAATTTGGTGGTTATAGTCTTGGGCAACCTGAAACTTGACATAATGGATGTCGGCAACGTGGTGACCACAGATTTTATAAGTACCTCCTTACCCCCTTTGACAAGAATCTCGAGGTCCATCCATTTATTCTGTCATGTAATCTATCTCTGACAAAAGAAAATACTTTTGTTTTTACGCCTCCCAAACTTTCGGGTATACCCAGGTACGTGCCAATTCCACCAATCGTCGATATACATGATAGTTGGTGTATCTCCTTTCGAACCGTCGTATCTACCGAATGTCCAAATTGTATCGATGATTTGGAGAAATTAATTTGTTGTTCGGATGCTATTTTGTATTGTTTAAGAATGTTCTGCAGTGTTTGCCATTCCTCTTTGGCTACCTTACAGAAGAAAAGACTGTCATCTGCGAATAATAAATATGAGATTGCCGGACTTGCCCGCGCAACTTTTAAGCCCGTTAATTTCTTTTCCCGTTCTGCCTTTCTACATTAGCAATTAATGCTTTAGTGCATAAGATAAATAAATATGGGGATAGTGGATCCCCTTGTCGCAATCCACGTTTTGGTATAATGTGTCCCTTTGGTTGACCGTTAAGGAGAACTTTATACTGGACCGATCAGATGCACCACATCATCCAACTAATCCATTTTTCTGCGAAGCCCATTTTCCGAAGAATACTCTCTAGAAAGGGCCATTCGAGCCGGTCATATGCTTTACTCATATCTGTTATAACGGCCATAAATTTAGTCTTGCAAGCCTTATTTGTTCTCAGCCCATGAAACATCTCTTGTGCGATCAAAATATTGTTTGTGATTAGAGGATCCGCTACAAATGCCAATGTGTCTCTGATATGAGGCCCAGTAACACTCGTTTCAAATGTTGACATAATACCTTGGATATAATTTTGTATCCGACATTGCAGATTCTGATAGGCCTCAACTCCGTCATCCTAGTTGGTCTATCGGTCTTAGGTATGAGACATATATTCGTCATGTTTAACATGCGGTCGAATGATCCCGTCCGCAGAAAATCATTGACTAGTTTTAGTATATCTTTTTTTATGATATGCCAAGATCGCTGGAAGAATAAAGCAGTCATCCCATCTGGGCCTGGTGCCTTTTTCGGGTGCATCAAAAATAAAGCCCCTCGTACCTCTTCTTCCATTGCCATCGCCGTCAGTAAATCATTTAACTGAGGTGTTATCAACAATGGGACCTCGTCTAATACCTCGTCAATTTCCGTTGGAGAGGTTGTTTGGAAAACATCGTTGAAATAATTAACCGCCACTTGTTCCACTTCCTCATCTGAACTCACCCACCTGCCGGATGTATTATATAACCCAATAATCCGGTTCCGGGCTCGTCTTTATTTTGTCTGGGCATGGAAATTTTTTGAATTGGCGTCCCCCACCTTTGCCCAAGTCGTTCGACTTTTCTGGTGCCAATAGTCTTCCTCATCCTTATAAGCTTCCTTTAATTTTGTTGTAAGGTCGAACAATTCCTCGGAAGTCCGGGTATCATCGTTCTGGCACTCCTCTACCGCTTTTTTTAGGTCCAAAATTTTTTCTTTGTCGTAGGATGGATTTTTCTTTCGCCATCATGAAATCTCCCGGCGACAGCAGCTAATCTTATCGACAATATTTCCATCCGCCTATTTCGACATGTCGCCCCATCCCGCTGTTATAGATTCCATTAAGCCTTCCTTACCAATCCACCTTTTATCGAACCGAAATTATCGCGATCTCCGTGGTATCTTATTGTCTATTGTGGCTAGAATAGGCTTGTGATCCGACGCAATCATAGCTAAGTATTCCACCAGTGAATGGGTAGATATTGCATGCCAGTCTTCATTGGTTAATTCCCTATCAAGTCGACACCATATATTTTTAGAATTCCGTCGTCCCTTCCATGATAGCTTGTTACCTAGGCACGAGAATTCCAGCATACCGCAATTTAATATCATAGTATTAAAAGAGTGGAAAGTTGATGCATTTCTCAGCGTCCCTCCTTTCTTCTCATGATTGCCCGTTAGTTCATTTAAATCCCCAATGATCATCCAAGGATCAGACCGAGTGATTGCAATCCGTGTTAACCTTTCCTAAACATATTCTCTTTGTTTGGGTACCGGGTCTCCGTATACAAAAGATAAGAAAACCTTATTTCCGTTGATAACCGCTTCAACGTCGATGATCCTATTGTTTGACGATAGAATGGAGACATTGAAATCATTATTATAAAATAACGCAAGTCCACCGCTTGCACCGAACGGCTCAATCGTGTACAGTTTATTATAACCAAGATGAAACTGAAAATTTTGCATAAAAGCTAAACCTTGCTTTGTTTCCGAAAGAAATAAGAAGTCCGGCTTATGCGTGTTCCATAAGTCCCGTAAATAACTAATAGTTAGGCGGTTGCCTAAACCTTGGCAATTCCAACTTAAAATCCGCATTAACCAAAATTGGGTTTTGGTATAAGTGAGCCACCGTTTGTACCCGTAGCCTTCCTTAGCTTCCCCGGATATAGTCCATCACCGATTTGAATCTCTGTTTTAGTCCCATTTTTCTCTTTTCGTGAGGCAACATCCCCAATTTGGACCTGTTTTTTTGAAACCGTCCTCCTCCGGGGAGATGCCAATATCTGGACATTTCTTTTTCGAGAACTAGCGCCTTTCAGGACCATTGTTCCTTTGCTTGGGAAGCAAAATTCATATATTTAAAGTCTTCTTGTCTTGGTGCTCTCTGAACTCGTGGGGGACAGGAAACCTGAATCCCACCAACTTTTCATTTTTCCATGTTTTGCAATATAATAAAGTTTCCCCATAATTTTAGTAGAAAAAGCTATCTTTATTCTACTATAACCTACAGTTTTCCCCATGACTTTAGTGGATGATGTAGAACCCACATAAACCACTACTAATACATTTGTATTAGAAATATAACCGACAATGCCCACTGATATTTTGTACCAGAATGACTGCTCGCGTGCCCTCTTTTCCTCCATAGACCTGGTTCCACACAATTTTTAAATATTATTCGCATTTGAGAGTGTCTTATAGACATGCTCATTCGTTCAAACAATGGCCGAAGGTTTGCCTGAGACTTGGCCGAGTTTGGATAAGCTTCCAAGACCTTAGCTTGTTGAAATTCATCAACACCATGCTTAGTTATTATTATTATTTTCCTTCTGAAATCAAACTCCGCCAATCTCATCAATCTTATATTCTTCAAACCTGGGTTGGTCAAGGCTGGGTATCTTTGGAACCCAGAAAGAGGAACTCGTCTTCGATATTGTCCTTTCCTTTCTGCAACCCCCAAGAGGTGCCACCAATCCCAAGTCATGTTTAGAATCTTCTCTATTCGGAAGATGATTCCTTTCGATTCACTGTCCCAAATCAGCGCCATTGGAGAATTATTTTGGTTTGAATGAGACCAACCCGAGAGTAGTCTTCGTAGCGCTGAAGCGAGTCCAGAGGTGATTAATTCGAAATCACCCTCGAAACGAAGAGGCTCTTCAAAGACCGAACTCAAAACCTTAATTTTTGTGAATCCAGAGCCAAATCATGGGGCGAGGCTGTGAACAAATTCGAATCACGCTGGATTAATGCGATTGGGGAAAGTCGATTTTCCAAAGTTTGATGGCGATAAGATCAAAAAGTGGCTGTTTAAGGTAGAACAATTTTCGATTGATTTTACTCCCAATGAATTGAAAGTCAAGCTCGCAGCAATTCACTTTGATAGTCATGCAGTGACTTGGCATCAGTCTTTGTTACAGTCAGAGTTTGACTATAATCTGTTGAATGATTGGAACACTTACAATATTTTATTGAAAGAGCATTTTGAAGATGTGTTGGATGATCCAATAGCGGAGTTGAAATAATTACAAGAAACAGATGGTACTGTGGATTATCATCAGAAGTTTGAGTGGATTAAAACAAGAGTGAGTTTATCCGATGAATATTTTGTGAGCGCATACTTGGCAGGTTTGAGAATGAACACACATATGCACATCATAATGTTCCAACCACAAACCATCAGACAATGTCTTTTGTTGGAGAGATTATATGAAAAAGCTCATCCGAAGAAGCCATTTGTTCAAGGATGGTCAAACTCAAAGCCTAATATGGGAGGAAATCATTTCAAATGTGTACTTCCTTACAAGAAGGATTTAGACTATAAAATGGGGATTGTGGAGAGTAAAGATAAACCAAAGGAAGTGGGGAATCAGCCTAAATAATTCTGATCAAATTAGGAGATGAGTGAAAGAAATGGACTGTGTTATTTTTGTGATGAGAAATATACTCCAGGACATTATCTCAAACATAAAAGGGTACAAGTATTTCTGTTGGAAGGGGAGGAAGAGAGAGAGAGTTAGATGATGTAGCTGAGGAGTTTACGAATAAACAAGAGGAGAAAATATTGTCACAAATATATGTGAATGCAGTCGCAAGAATTTTATATTATAGAACCATGAGGGTTAGAGGTGTTCATGATAAGAGAGTGTTGTTTATCTTGATTGACTCTGGTTCTACTTATAACTTCATGGATATCAACATGGCAGAGAAATTAAAATGCAAAACAAAACCTGCAGGAATGCCTAAAGTTTCATTAGCAGATCGAAGTAAGTTGTGTGTTAATGGTAAGGTTGATCAGTTTCAATGGAATTTTCAAACAACTCCATTCCAAGCTGACTTCATGATAATACCGTTGGGAGGATGTGATATGGTTTTGGGTATTCAATGGTTGGGAACTCTGGGACCCATAACATGGGATTTTAAGAAACTGGAAATAAAGATTATGATGGGAAAAAGAAAGTACTGTTGCATGGTATTCAATAAGGATCAGTTAGAGAAGTAAAAGCCAATAAACTCAATAAGATCCATGATGAACAAGCACAAGTTGTAATGATATGTGCTCATGAAACAACCATGGATAATACTAACATGATGACATGTTCAGTGGACATGAAACAACAGAACAATCATACGACAATTGAGAGGTTGTTGGGAAGAGTTTTCAGATGTTTTTGTAGAACCAACATGATTACCTCCATTCTGAGATAATCACAACCACAAGATTCCATTGTTGGAGGGGTCAGATCCTGTTAATCAAAGAACATATCATTATGCAATATATCAGAAGAATAAAATAGACAAAATGGTGGAAGCCATGCTGGCTAGTGGAACCATACAAACAAGCTCTAGTCCGTATGCGTCTCCAGTGGTGTTAGTGAAGAAAAAGAATGGTACCTGGAGATTATGTGTGGATTATAGAAGTTTAAATGGGATGACAATGAAGGATAGGTTTCCCATCCCTCTAATTAAAGATTTGATGGATGAATTGGATGGTTCCAAAGTGTACTCGAAGATACATTTGAGAGCAAGATATCACCAAGTAAGAATGGATCCAAATGATATTCATAAAACTGCATTAAAAATGCACAGTGGACATTATGAATACTTGGTGATGCCATTTGTCCTTACAAACATGCCTGCAACTTTTCAGAGTTTGCTGAACTCAATATTCAAAGCGTTCTTAAGACAGTTTGTTCTCATCTTTTTTGATGACATATTGATTTACAGTCCATCATTGGAATCACATTTGGGACACCTTCAACATGTCTTTGAACTGATGCGACATAATAGCTTGTATGCAAAGAGAAGTAAATGTGCATTTACTACATATAAGGTGAAATATTTTGGGCATTACATTGAAGCTCAGGGTGTTTCTACAAACCCTATCAAGATAAAGACAGTAGCTGAGTGGCTTAAACCTAAAAATCTTAAACAATTGCGAGATTTTTTGGGTTTAACAGGTTACTATAGAAGGTTTGTGAAAAAATTTGGTACTATAGCACGAGCATTGACAGCTCTGGCAAATAAGGAATCCTTTGTTTGGTTTGAAGAAGCACAAGAAGCGGTTGGGTGTTTAAAAAGGCGTTGTGCCAAGCACCAGTTCTGGCTCTATCATTGTTTGATAAACCATTTGTGGTAGAAATAGACGCTTGTGGTCAAGGCATTGGGACAATTTTAACGCAAGAGGGTCATCATTTGGCCTACATTAGCAAACATTTGAAGGGTAAACAACTCCACCTTTCGATTTATGAGAAGAAATTATTAGACGTGGTCTTTGCATTACAAAAATGGCGTCATTACCTGCTACATGGTCATTTTATAATCAAATAGATCAAAGAAGCCTTAAATATCTCCTTGAGCAACGACTTAACACTCCTATTCAACAAAAGTGGCTTCCTAAGCTGTTAGAGTTTGACTATGAGATACAATATAAGTATGCCATGTCTGTCTTGGAGTGTGATCTTATGAAGGTGCAGAGATTTTGCATATGACCATGTCTGTTTTGGAGTGTGATCTTATGAAGGATATTCAAGTGAGTTATGAATCTAATATGGAAGCTAAAGCTGTAATTGAAGAGTTGAAAAATAATTCAGCTGTTAAGAAACATAATTCTTGGGTACAGAACATCTTTAGAAGAAAAAGTAAGATTGATGTTCCTATGAATATTTCCTTGAACTCTATTTTGCAGTGGTTACATTGTTCTAGTAGTGGTGGCCATTCAGGGAGAGATGCAATGCATCAGAGGGTTAAATGATTGTTCTATTGGAAGGGTATGTCTAAGGATATTCAGACATACATTAGAAGTTGCAGTGTGTGTCAACAATGCAAGTATGATACTGATGTATCTCCAGGATTAATTCAACCACTACTTATTCCAGACACTATATGGACTGATATTTCCATGGATTTCATTGATGGATTACCATCTTCATTTGGGAAGACAATAATCTTTGTGGTGGTGGATAGATTGAGTAAGGCAACTCACTTTATGGCTCTCAATCATCCGTATACAGCAATATCAGTGGCTCATGTTTTCCTTGATAACGTATTCAAGTTGCATGGCTGTCCCAAATCCATAGTGAGTGACATATATGCAGTGTTCCTTAGTGAGTTTTGGAAGGAACTTTTCACGCTGCAAGGAGTCTCATTGAATTTTTCAAGCGCTTATCATCCTCAAAAAGTGATGGTCAAACGGAGGTGGTTAATAGGTGTTTGGAAACTTATTTGAGGTGTATGTGCAATGACCGTCCTCACTTATGGAGTAAGTGGTTACCATTGGCTGAATTTTGGTATAATACAATATTTCACTCAGCCACTCAAATCACTCCCTATGAAGCTATGTATGGTTAAGAACCTCCTCTCCATTTGCCTTACTTTCCTGGTGAATCTAAAGTTGCGGTGGTTGCGAAGTGTTTACAAGAAAGAGGGGGTATGATTATGATTCTCAAATTTTATCTACTCAGAGCACATCGAATGCAGCAATTTGCTGATCAACACAAGATTTATAGAAGTTTTGAGATTGAGGAATTTATCTATGTGAAACTACAACCTTATCGGCAATAATCAGTGGTCATGAGATCCAATCAGAAAGTTTCTCCGAAGTACTTTGGTCCCTATAAAATCATTGAGTTGCATGTAATATCACAAATTCACCATGTGTTCCATGTTTCACAGTTGAAAGTTTTGGTGGGCAATGTGCACACATCTACTCAATTACCTACTATTGTCCAAGATGTCTTCCTCAAGGAACCAGAACGCATTTTAGAGCGTAAGATGGTTAACAGACAAGGAAAAACTGCTACAATGGTGCTTGTTAAATTGACGAATCTACCTGTTGAAGAAGCTACTTGGAAGTTTCTCTACGATTTGGCTAAGAAGTTTCCGACATTTGAACTTCGAGGTCAAGGTTTTCTAAACAGGGAAGATTTGTTATAGGAAAATTAAGTAGTAGATATACGTGGACGAAAAAAGGAGAGACACGTGGAGATGAAAGAAAAGAACAGCTGTCAAAGTTTGTTGGAGTTTGTTATAAGAGCGTTGTTTAGTTCATTGAAAATATTCATTCGGAAAAAATATCTTGTAACTTTTTCTTTTTGGATTTTCTCTGCAAGTTTTCTAAGATATTGTAACTCATCGTTTTGATTTCTTCATTCTAAGTTCTAGCAGGTGAGATTTGGATATGTATTTTATGGACATTGATTTGATTGTGTGATATTGATAACGTACAGTTTTACTCTATCAATACCCCCAAAACAAATTATCTACTTTTGGACTATTTGATTGCAACATTTCTCATAACATGTGAAGCTTATCTGATTGGTATAAAATGGAATATCCCTTATTCTTCTTTTTCATATGCCCATTAATTTATGTTCTTATTAGTTTTTTTTACTAAATGTAAATCTCTTTATTTGTTTTCTTATTTCATTATCATCATCAAAATTTGGTAGAGTACATATCTCATAACTACCAGATTTTATCAAAAAAATATTTATTGAATATATTATTAATTTAATATTGGGTTAACTAATTTAAAACAAATAAAAAAAGACCTGAGGGTGAGACAAAAACTTTGCGTTGAACGGAATCGTTTTTGTCACTCGTCAGTCTTCACTACGGAGCTTTTTGTTTCCGATTCGACGACGCTTGATTCTTCGCCGGAAAATCCCAAACCCAAATTCGGCAACCACCGATTCATCAGAATTCAATGCCGGAGGATTCTTCGTCTATAGATTACGCGATGGAGAAGGCATCGGGGCCTCACTTCTCCGGTCTTCGTTTCGATGGCCTTCTCTCTTCTTCTCCACCCAATTCCTCCGTTTCTTCTCCTTCTCATCTCCGATCGGCTGTTTCTTCTTCTTCTTCTCAAGCTTTTTCCGATCCTGAAGCTCCTAAACAGCCCTTCGTTATCGGTTATTCTCAATCCCCCCCTCGTTCCTGTGCTTCAGTCGTTTTTTCATGCTCGGGCTTTTGCTAAATTTGGATAATTTTGTTTCGTCTCTTGATTTTGAGAACCTGTGGTGCTCCTGGAGATATTAATGCATGATTTTCGTTTTATTCTAGGGTTTTGGATTATAAAACCTCTGACCATGGTAGCATTTTGTGCTCCCAAGGTTTCAAATCAATTGTATAAGATTAGCGATTTCTGCATGAATATCAGTGTCCAGGGCTTGGTTTTTTGTAGGCGTTTTGTATGATTTTGCCTTTTGATGACAGGGGTTTCTGGTGGTACGGCTTCTGGTAAGACAACGGTTTGCGACATGATAATCCAGCAACTTCATGATCATCGTGTTGTTCTAGTTAATCAGGTTTGATTCTATGGTCAAATCTTGTTCTGAGTTCGTCTCACGTCCCACCTTCTTTTGTATTGATTGGCTGAGATTCACATCATATAACGTTTTTAATTGATGTTCTGTGTTAAATAGGATTCCTTTTACCGTGGTTTGACATCTGAAGAACTGCAGCGTGTGCAAGAGTATAACTTTGATCATCCAGGTAAACTATCTTAATGGGTTCTCACTGCTTGTATTTTGGTTTAAGTACAATGAGGTTTAGCTCATGGCAGCATTTGGTTAATCTATCATCTTCTGTTTTTGTTTCTTCTGCAGATGCCTTTGACACGGAGCAGCTTTTGCATTGTGCTGAGACTCTCAAGAGTGGGCAACCCTATCAGGTTCCAATCTACGACTTCAAGACCCATCAACGTAGATCTGATACTTTCCGCCAGGTGCATACTCTTCTGTCCAAGACCATTACTGTGCTCATTTGATTTAAATCCTCTTAATAGTGGCTTTAGATGTGTTCCTATTTTAATTTAACAGGCATATTAGCATATCTTCGATCCCTTTGAATTCCATATTTGAAGTTGTGATCATGTCTCCACATTAACAAGAATGAGTTTATTTCTGGCTTGCAGTTGATGAGAATTGTGTTTTTTTATTAAATTAACATCTGTTGGGACCCTCTATGTCAGGTCAATGCTTCTGATGTTATAATTTTGGAAGGTATTCTAGTTTTCCATGACTCACGAGTTCGGAATCTGATGAATATGAAGATCTTCGTTGACACAGGTAACAACCAACCTTACCTTCAGTATTATCAACTGCAATGTCTTTTTCTTTTCCCCAAAGCATGCATGTATTTTGTGCTAATCATCGATTTCCACTCTTTGGTTAACCTTGTTAGTTCTAAATAACTGCAAATGATATTGTGATAAAAAATTCCCATCTCCTGTTCTCTAGCTAATGCCTTGATGGGTTTTCTCACTTTTACATTTATATAAGCTGTTAACCACTGTACATAGACTGAATGCTTTTGAATCTATATAATTAGCCAAATTGGAATCTATTTCACATCACTCTAATCCTCATCTTAAGCTATTAAATGGTTTCAGATGCTGATGTGAGGCTTGCTCGCAGAATCAGGCGTGACACAGTTGAGAGGGGCAGGGATGTCAATTCTGTGCTCGAACAGGTTAGTCCTCTTTTCAACTTATGGTGTAGGTTAGCATTGGTTCATGTATCCTAGTTAGGTGGCTTAATAATGTCTGTGAATACTGGATCTAACAACACATGGCGATTATGCTCCTGTCAACATCTCATTGTGTCTCTACTCTGGTTTCTTTTTCTTTCTGCTGTATCATTTCTGGTCCTCTGCAAAACGTTAAAAAAAAAAAGAAGAGAATATACCAAATATCTAATTTTGATACCAGTAAATCAAGTGATTTTTTCTTGTGATCTCCCCATGTGCTCAACTTTTGTTGTCTGGGATGTTATGTTCATTTACAGTATGCAAAGTTTGTGAAGCCGGCATTTGATGACTTTGTGCTTCCCTCGAAGAAATATGCTGACGTTATCATTCCTCGAGGAGGTGATAATCACGTAGCAGTTGATTTGATTACGCAACATATCCACACAAAACTTGGGCAGCATGATCTTTGCAAAATCTACCCAAATGTTTACGTTATCCAATCAACATTTCAGGTATTTTCTCTCTCTTGCCCTCTTTGATACTTGATTTAGACGGTAAGTGCTTGTATGAATGGTCTCACTATAGGATCATAATTGCAGATAAGAGGCATGCATACACTTATTCGGGAGAAGGACATATCAAAGCATGACTTTGTGTTTTATTCAGATCGACTCATTCGTTTGGTATTTCTCTGCCTCATGTCTTCTCTTTCAATGTCGCTCAGCTTTGAGGCTTTCTTGTTTTAACTATTATCGGTTTTATTTCAGGTCGTAGAGCATGGTCTTGGTCATTTGCCATTCACTGAGAAACAAGTAGTCACTCCAACAGGTATGAGAGGAGAATGCGTGAGCTGTAACAATACTTGATAGACTTTTTTAGATAAAGCCATGGTGTCATTGGATGTCTCCTTAACATGGCTCTAGAAACATTATCGGTGCCTTATGGAAATCGAAGTGAAAACATCATGCGTCTTGAAACATTTAGTGCAGCCTATATCATAACCGCACAGATTAGTTAAGAGTTTGCTTAACTATGGTGTCATTGGATGTCTCCTCAACATGGCTCTTGAAACATTATTCGTGCCTTATGGAAATCGAAGTGAAAACATCATGCCTCTTGAATATATCATAACCTCACAGCTTAGTTAAGAGTTAGCTTCTGTTCTAATTTGTATCTCCATTTAACTGGTTTAAATTTTTCATCTTTTCCACACCAGGAGCTGTGTATACAGGCGTTGATTTCTGCAAGAAACTTTGTGGGGTCTCAATTATTCGAAGGTGAGCCTTGAAAGGTATTGTATTTGGTTATGTTTTATTTGACAAGATGGCATTCTTCCAACTGTATTACATCTTGGAATCATATATATATATAACTTGTTTGCGTTTTAATTTGTCTTGCCTAAAGCTAAAAGTTTTCTATTTTGTATGTTTTCTTAGTGGTGAAAGTATGGAAAATGCATTACGCGCTTGCTGCAAAGGAATTAAAATAGGGAAGATTCTCATCCACCGTGACGGCGACAATGGAAAACAGGTCTGCTAATAAATAATTTGCTCTTTTTGCAAACAAGAAATTTAAAGTTTCTCCTCATGTGAATCAGCTTATATATGAGAAGCTTCCTCACGACATCTCTGAACGCCATGTTCTGCTTCTAGACCCTGTCTTAGCTACTGGTACTCGGTCTCTTTACATTGCATATTCTGTTTTAGACCCTGTTGATTGGTTTTTTTTGTTTCTCTAAACCCTATCTTCATGATTGTTGCTTCTTCTTGAAGGTAACTCTGCTAATCAAGCCATTGAACTACTCATACAGAAAGGAGTTCCTGAATCTCATATTATATTCCTCAACCTCATCTCGGTGAGTGGAGTGTAGAAAAGCTAAAACTCTCTGTTTCTCTCTCTCTGCTAATCATAACCTTGCTTTCTGGCAGGCGCCGGAGGGAATCCACTGTGTCTGCAAACGTTTTCCGGCATTGAAGATAGTGACGTCTGAAATAGACCAGTGTCTGAACCAAGAGTTCCGTGTTATACCGGGCTTGGGCGAGTTTGGGGATCGCTACTTCGGCACTGACGAGTGAAACCAGCAGTCACCTCTCAACACTGCAAGAGGTTCGAGCAAAAACGGACGCATTGGTGCCCTAAATTTATGACTAGACACTAGATGGGAGTTGTATGTCTTTGTTCAAAAGACGCAAGCTTCTTGTGCCTTTTATATTTTTATCTCGTGAATTATGAAGCTCTTCTTTCTCACTGGAAAAAAGCGTTAATTTTCTGATTTTTTTTTGTTTTTAAATTGCTAATTTTCTGACTTGAAAAAAATGCTTGCGACAAGAAATAGCCAATATTCTATTTTTTTAAAATTTGGCGATCTTTCGAAAATTCCATTTTATTTTCTTTTAGCGTTTCACTAACGCAACATTTCAAATCAGATTGTATGATTAATAATTTTTTTTAAAAAACTTACGGGTTTGTGGCCCACGTAATGATAACATTTATTTGGCCCACGTTATAATGGGCCTAAGTTGAGCATGTGGCGTAACATCTATAAAAACACCTTTCCGCTCAGTCATTCTAGTCGTTTCCTTTTTCTTCCCCGGCCTCAAAAATTTCCATTTTTCTTCTCTCTCAAAGCGTTTCCGATTCGAAGATCTCCAGATCCTACGTTCGTTTGATCTCTCAGGTTTGCTTCTACTTCGTCTACGCATCTCCACGATTATGATGATGATGTCTTCGTGCTTTCGGTTACGGTTTCTGCTTCTTCTCGATCTTCGTCTTCCTATTCGCATCAATTACCCAGGAAGCTAGGGTTTTCACCGATTAGGATGATGGAAATCAAGTTTTATACCTCTCTTCTTCGGTTTTATTCTTGTTATTATTTAGTTAAGTTAGGGTTATGAAATCATCGAATCATGTGGATTTTGCTTGTGGCGATTTTCCCTACTGCTATTGGAAACTCGGAAGATCGATCATCTATGGGATTGTTTGGAATTGAAGGAATATTTCGGTTTTTAGTGACATTAGATTAGGGTTCTGAATGGAGATTAGATTTATTTGGTTTTTTTCTCTCTGTGGACGTGGTGCTCTACGATACTTGGGATTTTTAACGTTGGACTTGGGGTATCAGAGGATTGGAGCTTTGGATCCTGTTCTTACTCCTTAGAAACGCCGTGTTACACTTCTGAAAGTTTCTGTGGATCATCATGGATGAAGCAACAACGCTCGAATCTCTACTTCAGTCTTCTAAAGTTAGTGTCTTCTCAATTTTTTTAGTATGAATCATAAGGCGCCAAAGAGATACTCACAAGGAAGGAATTTCGGAGTCCAAAGACAAGAAGATTTTGCAGCAGATATAGTTCCTAGAAGGCCCTATGTCCCCTATGACAACAGAATGAAGAAAGGTCCAAATAAGTGGTCAAGGAATCTGGTTTGGACGTCTAAAGAGTTCCAAGCATCAGAAGGCAACAGGCCAAGGAAGGATAAAACCAATGGGTCAACAATAAAACCACCAGTTTTAGGCACAGGGTATTGTGTGTCAAACCAGCCGATTAAGAATGCTGCGTATGGGCCAAGAAGCTCATCTGTTTCAGACACCAGAGGTTGGGGGTCTAGTGGTAAAGGCAGTCCCAAGACTAAGGAATGTGTGTGTAAGTTTTGGAAGGCTGGAAACTGCAACAAGGGCGAGCAATGCCCGTTCTTACACTCTTGGTCTTGCTTCCCTGGATTGTCCATGGTAGCTGCTCTTGAAGGACACAAGAAGGTATTTTTTGTAATCATTCGTTGCTGTTTTACTCTTTACTATTCACTAATTGGAAACATAATTTTTTTGCCTACAGGATCTAAAGGGGATTACCCTTCCTCAGGGTTCAGATAAACTTTTTTCAGCAAGTAGTGATGGTACATTGCGCATATGGGACTGCCATACTGGTCAATGTGTTCATACAATCAACCTCCAAGCAGAAGCAGGGTCTCTAATCAGCGAAGGCCCATGGGTTTTCCTTGGCTTGCCAAATGCGGTAAAGGTTAGTATAAGGCGTCTCTTAACTTACATTTTCTGTTATCTGTCTAAATCAAGTGGGAATCGTTGTCTTGGCCTCTGGTCTCAAAGTTTTTGTTTATACAATCTTGCAGGCTTTTAACGTTCAAACCAGTAAAGATTTGCATCTTAACGGGGTGGTTGGTCAGGTGCATGCTATGACTGTTGCAAATGCAATGCTTTTTGCTGGGACAAGTGTAAGCATTTTAACTTTATCTCTAGTTGTATTTAGTTCTCTGCTTCCTTGTTATTGTTTTCGGATCTAAAGTAAGTTCTTTTTGGGTTTTGTTTTGATTGCAGTCTGGTAGTATATCAGTCTGGAAAGCTACTGACACCGAGTCTGATCCTTTCACGTACCTCACATCTCTCGAGGGACATCATAGTGGTCAAGTCACGTGTTTTATCGTTGGAGGTCAGCGACTATACTCTGGTTCTGTTGATAAAACAATAAAGGTAAGAAGTGGCTGGCGCTTGCTGCTTATTTTGATTCCATCTTTAATAAATCAAAAACCCAACAATCTTATTGAATGCCATTCCAATCCATTCTGCTTTCTGTAATTTCCAGGTGTGGGATCTCAACACCCTGCAATGTACAATGACTCTGAGGCAACACACCGACATTGTCACGTCGCTCTTATGTTGGGATCAGTTTCTGTTATCGTCCTCCTTGGATGGAACCATCAAAGTTTGGGCTTGTTCTGAAAATGGCTGCTTGAAAGTTACTGATACGCGCAGACAAGAACAGGTAAAGTTTTTGTTTACGCTTTATCATGTTCTCCTCATAACAACAACACAACTTGGTTCTAACAAAAAGCATTTTGTTTTGTTTTCTCGTTTGAAACAGAGTGTACATGCTCTTTGTGGGATGCACGACGCAGAGGGCAAACCGATTATCTTCTGCTCTTACCAAAACAGAACAGTCAGCATCTACAATCTACCATCGTAAGTGAAGCTCTCTAATTTATATGGTACTCTGATTTTAATTCATTTATTCATTCATTCTGGCCAATTTGAATCATTCCTTGTATTGGTTTACACAGATTTGAAGAAAGAGGAAAGATGTTCTCTACGAACACGGTCGGCACAATCACGATTGGTCCTGAAGGATTGTTGTTCAGTGGAGACAAGAGTGGGAAGCTGCGTGTTTGGAGCTTAGCTGCCACCAAACCTTAGCCATTTTACTGTTTTCGACCAACTCTTTTGTTTCTTGGTCACAAAAGACTATTGATTTAATTTGTATATACACACTGGTGGTTCATATGAGTTAAGAGGTTCTTTTGCAATGACTCAGAGATACAAGAAACTCTAAAAAATTCAAAGAATATTCCAATTTAGGAACGATTTCTTACTTGTATTAAAAGTAATACATGTGCCCTCCGAAAGGTAAATTACTGAAAAGTGAAAACCAAACTCAAAACTCGATTCTTAAGAAATGTAAACTTTAACACAGATATAATCTGTAGTGTGATGATATTGATAAGCAACGACAAAGGTTTAAAAAAATAAATTTTCACCATTAAATTGAATTTTGAAGTTGAACAAGGCGCTTGAAAGCCTGTGCTTGGTTTTAGTTCAACACAGATTTATCCAAGAAAAAAACAAGCAAAATTAATATACCTAATAGAAATGTCAATATTATGTAAGAGTAATTGAACTAAAACCAAGCACAAGCTTTCAAGCGCCTTGTTCCAACGCAGTAAAGTACGGTCGGATAACTATCTACGGTTCTTGAACTAAACGTTTGAATAATTATTAATATTACTCAAAATTATAGTTATTTTTTCATCAAAATTATCCATCAAAAAATTATCTAAAATTTTCTAATATCATGCAAAATTATCCTAGAAATATTCGAATCTTAATCCAATTTTTACCGTTCGAATAGTGGGTTTAACTATCCAAATTATATGTATCTTATTCGCTACTCGCATTATCTTACCTTTTTTTTCCTAAGAGTACATTTTATGTAATAGTTTTTGATATCCTAAATATTTTTATCCCACCTCTACCGTTGTTAACTTTTTATCCAAAATGAACATGCCTACAACACGATTCTTTTTTTTTGGACCAGACTCGGTTAGTCTGGTTTGGTATGAACCGGCCCAAAGATATTTTTTCATTATCTTTCTCTTCAACACTCATCACTGGAATTTTATGTGTGTGATTTTCCGATTAGAACTTATATCCTTGCGGTTCGAATTTTCTGCGGATTATACAAATTTAGGCATCAATTGAGAAAATAATAAAAATATTTTTTGTCCCGATCACTTCTTTTGGATTTCCTTTCTTTGATTTCTCTTTTTTGGGCCGAAATCACTGATTTCTTACTTACTTTTGGATCAAAGAACATTCTTCTATCTATAAAAGTTCCAATAGGGCAGAGGAGAAGAAGAAGGCGCTATGGATTTTAAGAGCAATGGAATCTTCAGTTAAGCTTTCAAGTTTTATCATATGTATTCAAATTGTTTTTATTCTTATTTTCATCCTTCTGGGAAAACTGATAATGAAGCAAAAAAAGAAGAAGAGATTTATAAGTAGGAAACACAAATCTACGAAATATATATATTTTTGGTATTGACGAAAGAATGCAAGCAAAAGTGGACATATAAATAAAAAAATTTACAGAAATGTCACATTTTTCTGTTTCATTTATAAAAATGTCAAAGGATGAAATTCAACTTACAAAAAGTCATATTGCCCTGGAAAGAGACGGTATTGCTCTTCACATAGACATACGTGTGACTTACAGTTTTTATGTTTTGATTTGACTTATCAGTTTTGTGTTTAGAGGAAACGTGTATTCATAGAAAGAAAAACAACTCTTGAGTTTCTTTAAGTTGCATCGTATTTAGTGAAATTTTTTTCTTTTCTATATCCAAAAATTATGTGCACTTTTCTGTTTTCCCCAAATTCGAATGTCTCATCACAAAATTCAGAAACACAAAAATCACTCAAAACCCTAGCAACTTATATTTTTTCTTAGACTCGCCGCCATGGAACCGGTAACAGAGGTGAATACAAAATTACATCTCGACTTGTTACCGGAAAGGCTATGCCGAACCGGCGACTATCATGCTGCCGCTCACTTAAATGTTTACTCAAATCCAGAGCTTCTGGCTCAGATTGCTGAAGCGTTGGAGGGCACATAGGCGTTAGATTTCCTTCGCAACTCTTCTTTTGGCTAACTATTCGATATCCCAACTGCGCAGGTTTTTTTCTCCGGCAAGCTTGTCCGAAATTTCGTTTGCAGACAAATTGTGACTGTAAAAAAGCACGAGATTTGGATGGTTATGTACATCCAGCTGCGTCTGATGTACATCCAGCAGCGGATGATGTACACCCAGTTCCGGCTGATGTATGCCTAGTTCCCGATGATGTACGCCCAGGTCCTGATGATGTACGCCCAGATCCCACTGATGTACGCCCAAGTCCCGCTGATGTACATCCATCTTCAGAGTCCGAGAAGGTACATCCAGCCGAGGAGACAGAGAATGTACATCCACCTGAGGAGACAGAGAAGGTAGTGGTGGAGGAGGTAGAAGAGAGTGCGCACGTGGTGGTGGTGCACTCACCTTCACGCATTATAGATGATGTAAACATCCATCCCACTATCTGTCACTCATTATAGATGATGTACCCGTTAATCCAAATGCAACTAATGTGCGTTATAGTATGTGTTTTTGGTCGACGTACATCTATGCACCATGTACGTAAATGTATGCACCATGTACGTACATATATGCACATATACGTACATGTATGAACCATGTATGTACATGTTTTTTCGTCGATGTACATGTATGCACCATGTGGATAAATAGTTATGTTTGTGCACATGTATAACAGCTTATAGAAATGGATACGCATATAAAACCGTCCTTAGCAAGTAATTCAGATTAATTCTACCAACATACATTTTCGTTTACCAACGTATACCTAGGGTTATAGACGTACACTTCACTGAGATCAAGACCAAACTTACCAATGCCCATAGCACAACTGATGTCTTCTTGTTATGTCCTTCGGTTCTGCATCTAGTACATTTATTGGGCACTGTTTTCTTCTTCCTTTTTCTCTGCATAAGTTCTAAAATATTACCGCAATTGGAATTACATATTATAGTTGTATCTAGTGTACGTATCATTGTGTCTAGTGTACGTATCTAGTGTTGTATCAGTTTTTATGTTTGGAACTACATATTATAGTTGTATCTAGTGTATGCATCGTTGTATCCCCTGTTCGAAAACGCGGCCGCTTAGGCGGAGAGTAAGCGCTCAGCGGCCAGGAGCCGCCGCGATTTCATGATAGCAGCCAAAAACTCGAAAATTTTGTAAAAACTCACTTTTTATTCGTTTTAACTTATAAATCGATTATTCTTTACTAGATCTACAATTTTTTATACAAACATACATAAAAACGAAAGAAAATGGATGAATAAGATGAAAAAAATGTACAACCTCCGCTACTAGGGTTGCAGAATACGAAACACTCATGAAGAAGATGAAAAAGAATTGTCTAATTTACCCTTCATTAAAGAGAAAACTAAAAAATGACTTGGGGTTTGAACTCAACACCTTTAAACCAATTAAAATGCCTGAGCCACTACACCAAAACATCATTTTGAGTTTTTCTTTATGACATGTAATATATAAACAATAAATTCAAATAAAAATCCTTAAACTAATCCCCGTATAATCTCCGATTTATTGATTCGGCGCTAGGCCCTACCACTACAAGAAAAAAAAACGATGAGCAGCTACCCAGACAGTCCCAAACCAGTCGCAAACATGCGATTTACGACTATTTAGGGACTAAATAAAGTGGTCGCAAATATTTGGTCGCTAATTTCAGTGGTCGCAAAGTAGTCGCTTATTTAGGACTATTTTGTGACTACTAAACATAGTCGTAAATAAGCGACTAATTTGAGATAACATGTAATAGTCGTATATTAGAGACTAAATAGTGACAGATGCTCGTAGTCGTATTTCTGAGACTAATTTGTAACTGTCTTTTTAGTCTTGAATTGGGACTATTTAGAGACTGAAAAGTTTATAGGCTATATATATATATATTTTTTTTTTTAATGTGAAAAGCTGAAATTTAGATGAAAAACCTAATGTTGAAACATAAATCCATAAGGTGTTTTCAAAAGATACATCACATAAAAGATCATAAGTTATGTTGCATAGTACTATGAAATATGAAACAAAACATAAGATAAGTTCATGTTCAACACCAAAAGCATTTAAAAGAAGGGAGAGGATGATGTCTACTAGGGTGTAGTGGCAGCTGGTGTAGTGGTAGCTGGTCCACTAGCAGCTGGTGTAGTGGTAGTTGGTCTAGTGGCTGGTCCAGTTCCCGTTGCTGTTGGTTCAGTCATAAGAGCTGCAATCGCGGGATCACTGTTCTTCAAGTACGAGACGAGCTTTTCCAAGTTTGAAATCAGAGTTTGAACTTCTTGATGATCTTTATCACGTCGTACATTTTCCAATTCTTGTTCCTCTATCTTACGACGAGCACTTTGAAGTTGCTCACAAATCTCTAAGAGTGATGACCAAGAAGAGCTTGCATAACTTTCTTTTCTTTTTCTTTCGGTGACCATCTCTCGAAGTTGTCCAAGTCCAAAAGGGTTTTCCTTACCATCTATTTTAGTACACTAAAACAACAAAAAAACATAATGAATGAAAACCAAAAATAAACAAAATTGTTTGAAGAAAACCAAACATGATCCAGAAACAAACATGAAACACAAGGAAAATTATATCACTCAAAACCAGACATTCATGATCAAGTATTCATGGTAAGCAAAATAATACAATCCTATGCTAAGAACATTACATCTTTTTGTTTCAATCTTCACATGTAAAACAAAGAAACTACACATAAAGTTGTACCAGAAACACTCTTGGATTTAAACCACAATGAATTTTAACCGTGACAAACAAAATCAAAATAGAAACAGAACATGATCCATTTAATGAGAAACAGAAACATGATCAAAATTGTACATGATCTATTTAATAAGAAATGGAAGACAAACATATCTGCTAAGTTCAAAGAAGACAAAATCGTTTACTTAAAAAAAATATGATCTAGAAACAAACATGAAACAAACAAAAACACAAGAAATTTTAAATCACTCAAAACCAGACATGATTTTGATCAAGTATTCATGGACAGCAATAACTCGACAATTCTATGCTAAGAAAAAGGAAGATTACCTTAAGAAATATCTCATTCTTCTCTTCAATGGTGAGGTTCCGATGAGTTGAGTGTTCAGACGAATTGTCTAAAGTTTCTGGACCATCGACATCATTTTCTTCCAATATAGCTATGTTCTTCTCATACGCCTCAGCTACTTGTTGGGCTTTGTGATCAACAAAGCTCCCATCCGCCCTTGTATGTGTTCTCATGAAGACTTCTCCAAACGAAACAGGCCGCCCTAATTCTTCCTCCTATATTGAAACAAAAAACATATTAATTGGATGAAGTTTCTTATTTAAAATAAATGACAGAAATCATTATATCTTGTTGAATATGCAGGTATGATTTTTGACCAGATACGTGTTTGTGGACTCCAAGACCACCACGGTCAGAGTTACGAGACTGTGAAGCAGTAGAGCTCCTATCCATTGCATCCGGAGTGTTCCAGTGAGTGCACATTTGTGCCCAAAGTGTTGAGCCAATCCAAGAAGGTCTTTCACCACTGTTCTTAGCTTGGCTAACGATTCCTTTCATCCTTTTTTGGCGATCTTCAGGAAATTCTCTTTCACAAGCTCGGTAATTCCGGTATCCCAATTGTACTTCCGCTACAAAATACAAACATTGATAAGTATAAGTAACACTGAATCATTACAATACAAGTATGAAACAATAAAAATTCTAACAACATTACCGCAAAAAAAAAAAGTTCTGAAATATCTTTCTTGGATGTGTATAGGCGTAACCTTCCAACTAAAGTACGGACCGTAAAACTTTCGACGAAATATTCCAGCAATAATTCGAGTCAATTTTCCTTTATCCCGAGTAAACCTATTACATGAAGGTCAAACAGAGGTTAAGTTACAGAGAATCAAATATGAAAAGCAGCTAGAATGATGATGTTACTTCACTGACCAGATTTGAAAAGAAGCTATATCAAAACAATACCTATTACACAACATCCCTATATAAGTTTCTTTGCATCAGAACATGGTTAGTTAAGAAGCATGGAGAAACATATATGATACAATGGAAACTCAAATTCCATAATGCAAAAACATCATGCATCCTATAAAATATCTCAAAGTTTCCATAGAGAAAGACAATTGATTGATAGCCTAGTTAAATCAAGAGACATAGCTTTTAAAAGAATGGTAGAACGCTTTTCATAAGTTTAAAAATGTTGTCATTGCTCTAGTTCCCAGGCAAAATAAGATTCATTACTGCAACCTCTTAACCCGTAAGTACATAAACAAAGAATATACAATGCAAGACCAAATCATACGGACACAAAATCAAACTCAAAAATTAAGAAAACTTACCATATAGTCTTAAATGTCGGAGATAGGTTCCTCAGAAAATAATGGTAGATGTTCTCGACCAGGAAGTGCCAACAAATCATATAACAGTTGTTGGAAGTCTTGATTTTGTGGCTCTTCAGGCTCGGGAGCATTAACTTTCTCATCAACCTCGTGCTCATTAGGAATATCAAGCTCCTGTTGATGGGTAATATGCAGATGTGGCTGGGGAATATTATATGCCGGCTGTTGTGGATACGAAGGAGGTGGTGGTGTGGCTTTTCGTTGCTGGGAGAAGAGCATGATGAGGTAGTTTCGTTGGTGGATATTGCTGGGGAAGAGAGGATCTAAAACCTTGCTGTCTTGGCTGGGAAATCGAAACAGTCGCGTTCGAGGACGAATTTGAGGAGTGAGACGAAGCTCCGTGAACGCCGCTGATTCCATCGCCGGCTGTGCCTATACCACCTCCGCTTGTACCACCGGTGTTCGCTCTAACAGCTCCGACTAATCCTCTACCACCTCGACCTCTACACTACAAGAAAACAGGCCAATTTGCGAGGAGAATTTGCGACCAATATTGAGGTCGCAAATTTGCGAGGCGTTTGCTAGGAATTTGCGTCTGGAGTCGCAAATTAGTCGCAAATTTGCGTGGATAATTTTCGTCGCAATTTCGTCGCAAATTTCCTCAAATTTGCGACTAATTTGCGACGAAAAGATAGTTCGTAGCAACCACGTTGCAAATTTGCGAGGCATTTGCGGGGACAGATATTTTCTAAGATTTGCGACTGATTTGCGAGAATATTTAGAAAGTAGTTACCCACTTTTTAATGATTTCCAACTGCTTTTTGCTACTAATTATTTGGTCGCAAATGGGTAGCAAATTACTAGCAAATGCCTTGCAAATATTTTTTCCTAGCAAATTAGTAACAAAGGTTGGTCGCAAATGAGTAGCAAAAATGGCTGATCCTCTATAAATAGCAAGCTATGGGGGAGACGAAAATCATATCACAAACATCCCAAATCTACTCACAAAAATATTTTATTTCGCAAACACACTATAAATCCGATATTTTTTGTGGAGAGGTCGATAATCGGATCATGTCTTGGCATCATGAGATATACACGGTTCGGGCATGGATGTACAACCGGCGAGATCCAGATACCGGTGAAGTGACGAGAGAATTTAGAGATGGTCTTGATCAATTTTTGACCCTCGCGACACATCAGTCATTCGCGGTAGAAAACGGTAACAAAATTTTCTGTCCTTGTGTTAAGTGCGAGAACATTGATCATCATGATGCAAACACTGTTTGGAAGCATTTATATATGAGGGGGTTTTTACCTAACTATTATGTGTGGTTTGCGCACGGAGAAGATTTTGTAGTTAATGTTCCGGGTAGTTCAAGTACGAGTTATCATGGCAATCAAGATGGCGCTAGTAGTTTTGATAATAACTATGATCAGCATGCTCATCAGCAAGATTATAATGAATATGGATATGGTAATAGTGATGGAAATAGGTTTCATGACATGGTTACTGATGCATTTCATGAAAGTACTGCCTCGTTTAATGATAATACTTTTGAAGAACCAAACCCGAGTGCTAAAAAGTTTTACGATATGTTAGACGCTGCTAATGAACCCATCTACGAAGGATGTAGAGAAGGGCTTTCAAAATTGTCATTAGCATCTAGGATGATGACAATTAAAAGCGAAGATAACATTAGTGAAAATTGCATGGATAAATGGACTGCATTGTTTAACGAGTATTTGCCGGAGGGCAATAACTCGGCAGAGAGTTACTATGAAATACAGAGACTGGTCGCGAGTCTTGGTTTACCGTCTGAGATGATTGACGTCTGCATTGATAACTGTATGATTTTCTGGAAAGATGATGCTAAGTTGCAGGAATGTCGTTTTTGCGGAAAACCGAGATATAAAGAGACAGGTGGCCGCACGAGGGTGCCGTTCCAACGTATGTGGTATCTTCCGATAACAGATAGATTGAAGCGATTATACCAATCAGAGCAGACTGCTGGAGCAATGAGGTGGCACGCAGAACACTTTAGTGAGGAAGGGGTGATCTCTCATCCATCAGATGCGAAGGCGTGGAAACACTTTAACACGGTACATTCAGACTTTGCTGAAGAACATAGAAATGTTTATTTGGGTCTTTGCACTGATGGGTTTAGTCCGTTTGGTATGTCTGGTCGGCAATACTCGTTGTGGCCAGTCATAGTAACGCCTTATAATTTACCTCCGGATATGTGCATGCATCGAGAATTTTTGTTCATGAGCATTCTTGTTCCGGGCCCTAAGCATCCAAAAAGATCTCTTGACGTGTTTTTGCAGCCTCTGATCCACGAATTACAGGAGTTGTGGCATGTCGGTGTACGAACATTCGATTCAGCAAACCGCCAGAACTTCACCATGAAGGCTGTGCTTATGTGGACCATAAGCGACTTCCCCGCCTATGGGATGTTATCTGGATGGACAACTCATGGGAAATTGTCATGTCCTTACTGTCTGGATCAGACTGATGCGTTTCAATTGACGAATGGACGCAAAACGTGCTGGTTCGATTGTCATCGTCGATTTCTGCCATTGGGTCATCCGTATAGAAATAACAAGAAGTTGTTCAAGAAAAACAAAACCGTCAAAGTCCCCCCCCCCCCCCCCCCCGGTTTATCTTTCAGGGGAACAGTTGGAAGCGCAAATAGATTATTGCGATGCTCAACAAACTGCAGAAGTTGGGGGTAACTGGTACAGTGTCCCCGCTAATATGCCGGGTGGGTATGGGCAGTATCATAACTGGCATAAGAAAAGTATATTCTGGGAACTGCCGTACTGGAAGGATCATCTCTTGAGGCACAATTTGGATGTAATGCACGTCGAGAAGAACTTTTTCGAAAATATCATCCACACGTTGTTGAATGTTCCGGATAAAACAAAAGACAATTTGAAATCACGTTTGGATCTCCCTGGTATATGCGCAAGGCCTGAGTTGCACATTACAAGCGATGGTAGGGCACCGATTCCTATTTTTCGGCTGTAATTGGACTCAAAGAATAGTTTGTTTAAGTGGGTTAAGGATGATGTCAAATTCCCAGATGGATATGTGTCAACGTTCTCAAGGTGTGTCGAGCAAGGGCAAAAATTTTCAGGAATGAAGAGCCATGATTGTCATGTATTCATGCAACGACTACTACCATTTGCATTGCAGGAGCTTCTACCAAATCACGTCCACGAGGCACTAGCAGGTATTATTCTTGTATTATATATATTTTTAATTATATATATTTGTAGTTTATAATTAACTTGTACGTTGTACATAATTTCAGGTATCGGGGCATTTTTCAGAGACTTATGTGCTCGAACATTAAATGCGGATGAAATTTTGACGTTGAAATCAGACATCGCAGTTATTCTTTGCAACTTGGAGAAGATATTTCCTCCTTCATTTTTCGACGTGATGGAACATCTGGTAGTACACTTACCGCATGAGTTGGATCTTGGTGGACCAGTCCAATTTCGATGGATGTACCCATTCGAAAGGTTCTTCAAACATTTGAAGATGAAAGCAAAAAATCTCGCAAGGGTTGAGGGATCTATCGTGGCAGGAAGTTTGACCGAGGAGACATCTAATTTCTCGAGTTACTACTTTAGCCCAACCGTGAAAACAAAGAAAACGGGTCGTAAACGATACGATGATGGTGGGGTTGGGCGAACATATCCTGATGTGGGAGTACCCGATGTCTTCTCGGATTTAGGCCGAATGGGTGGCAAAGTGAAGGCAAGCGAGTGGTGTGATTACAAGCATTCTCACGCAGCTCATACTTATATCTTGCTAAACTGTGACTTCTTTCGACCGTATGAAAGGTATATATATATAGTACTAGTTTACTTATATACATATACAATTAATTATAATTAATCATCATCCTTTATTATGTGATGCACAGGATGCTCGAACAGCAAATACGGGAAGCATTTCCGGAACTTGACGACCAAGAAGTGAGATCATACGTTGAACGTGATTTCGCAGGATGGATGAGAGAGAAGGTACGTAACTATAACCATAATCTTATATATATATATATGATATTAATTAATATTAGTAATCAACTAATTGCATTTGGCCTTGTAGGTGACCAAGAGGAGGTCTCGGCCGGGAACTTGGCCTCTGTGGGTCCACGAGTTCGTGATGGGGCCTATCGCTAATATAAGAACCGCTAAGATGTATTGTACTCGCGGATTTATTTTCCATACATTTGAGCATGGGCAACGAAGGGCCACTGCAAATTATGGTATTCATGTCCCAGGTGATACCAATTTTTACGGTATCCTGAAAGAAATCGTAGAAGTAGAGTATGCTGGGATGATGAATCTTAAATGCGTCCTATTTCGATGTGATTGGTTTGATCCAACTATTGGGGTTGGCGTAAGATCAAGCAAATTCGGAGTCGTGGATGTACAGGGACACCGGAGTTACACTGGCAAGTTCGAGCCATTCGTGTTAGCATCTCAAGCCGAGCAAGTAGTTTTCATTCCTTACCCTCGAACTCGGGTCCGACGTGATCAGAATTGGTTGTCTGTTATTAAAGTGAACCCACAAGGTCGAATTATCGGGGGCTTAGCTGATGATGATCTACCGCCCGTGCAACCTGAAAGGACAGAAACAGTTTACATCCCCGTCGATTCAAGCAATGATTTGACCAGAATTGACCCGCTTTATAGGGGACTTGAAGTCATATGCGAGGAATCTGATAGTCAAGCGGAGTCAGACGAGTTTGATGAAGGGGACGAAGTTGAGGATGATGACGAAGAAGACGAAAATGGACAAACTTACGTTTCCGATCATGATGAGTAACAATTATGTATCGTGTATTATAATCATCGTTTGTAAGAATTATGTATTATATCATGTTTTTTTTTAAAATAAATCAACTAAAATTGCGACTAATTTGCGACTGGTAGTCGCAATTTAGTAGCAATATTTGCGACTAAATTGCGACTACACGCGGCAAATTAGTCGCAATTTTTGGTTCATTTACCCTAAACCCTAAAAATCCTATATACCTTAAACCCTAAAAATCATAAAAATCCTATAATCCCTAGAAACCTAAATAAACCCTCAAAGCCCTAAACCCTAAAAATCCTATATACCTTAAACCCTAAAATCCCTAGAAACCTAAATAAACCCTCAAAGCCCTAAACCCTAATGCATATAGGCTAGTTGAATAAACCCTATTACTTTCTCGAACAACTTTTAGATTTAAAGAATCTACATAGCTTAAGTATGTCACTATATAGATGATTCGATCAATTTTCGTAGGATTGTCGAATTTTTTATATAATTGCCCTAAACCCTAAACACATAACCCTAATGTATAATTATAGGCTGTATATATGTATGAACTTTACGATACACCGAAACCCTAAACCCTAAACCATTTTTTCTTCTTTTTTTTATTCGTGTAGTCGCAAATGAGTCGCAAATTTTTGCGACTCATTTGCGACGCCACGTGGCAACCGCGTCGCAAATCTTGGCGGTTTAATTTACCGCGTGTTGAATATTTGACCAGATTTGCGACTAAATTGCGACGTGGCGTCGCAAATTGGTCGCAAATCATGGCGATAATAAAAAAAATTAACCTTTTTATTTTGGCGGGTGTTGAAAAATTGAGCAAATTGCGACCTATTTGCGACGCCACGTCGCAATCTAGTCGCAAATTTGGGCGGCAAATCCGATTGGGTGAAAAAAACGGTGCGTTTTTGCGACTAGATTGCGACCCAATTGCGACTCGATAAATTTTTATATAAGGCAGCCGAATTTGCCTTGCTCTTTGCTCATTTTCTCACATCCTCACTCTCTCTACTCGCAATTCTCTCTCTCTAAAAGGTATATTCCGATTTTTTTTTAAAAATTTATAATTTTTGCTTTAGAAAGGTTAGGAATAGATTTAGGTATGGAATAAATTTATAGTTTTGGTTTTATAATGGTTAGGAATATAGTTAGATTGAATATAATTTTTATTATATATTTTATTGCAGATGGGTGATAGGCATAATGAGTATACCGGTTTTTTATCCGCTTCCGGTACACCTGTACCGCGATGCGGCGGGTCCCATTCACGACGTGACGGACCTTCTTCATCGACTCCGCCTATCTCGGATTTTGTTCCAGAGACGCAGCCACATGATCTGCCACCTGAGGCTCCACAGTTCGAGCATATGACGCTGGAGCAGCTTCTCGTTAGTCCCGGACGGGATGTTCTAACGAGATTGGATCCGCATCTTTCCCCGGGAACTTTATGGTAACTATATTATTTTTCAATTATTAAATAAATAATTTTTTTTTAATTGTTTATAACATAACTTTTTTTTCCAGGTTTGGCCATAATAAAGTTGGACAGACTATTAGGAAACTGATCGAGCGGGATTTCAAAGCCCCGCACCCGAGTTGGAGCAAGGTGCCCCAGGAGACGAGGGATAGGTGGTTTCACACTTTCGCGGTAATTCTATTAATTTGGCGTTAATTTATAATTTTATTTCTATTAATAATTTAATTTATAATTTACAATGTATATACTAATATTAAATTTCTACTAATGTGAATTTTTATTTTTTATAGCAAAAATATAGATGGGATGTCGAGATCACGGGACTGGTCCGGGATGCCTTCGATGACAAGGCGATGCATCGCCTTACTGATCAAGTCGGCCGCTGGAAAAAGAAATGGAGGGTGGACCCTGAGCATGCGATGCTTGAGTGGTTCAACCCGACGGTTTGGGCGGGTCTCATTGCCTACTAGCAGTTGCCGACTTCCGAAGACACAAGCAGCAAGTGCCGGGCCGCGCGGTACACCAAGGTTGACGGAGAAGGCATTTCGAAGCATGTCTCGGGGCAGTTGTCCTTTTTCGAACAAGCGCGCCGTATTGTAAGTTGAATTCAATTTCTATAGTTCAAATTTTAAAAATTCTTTAAGTTAAATTATCTCACGATTTAACATATTTTTACCATTTTTAGGCACAGACGAAAGGTGCCCCGACTACGATGCCCGAGATTTGGGAGAAGACCCACAGACGCCAGGACGGTACGTGGGTTGATAGTCGAGTTCAGCAGCTTCACGGCGATGTGACTTCCCGGGTCGAGGAAATCACATCGCAGTCCACTCCCGATGGTCAACCCGTCCAAATGACCCCAGTGGACGTAAACCGCATAGCCACTCAGGTAACTAAAACAAACTTTTATTACTAATTCATATATAATTATTTAAGTATTTATTTATTTCTTTATTAAATTTTATTTTACAGCTAGCTCCCCGTACCAGAAAAGGAAAGATTGCTTTCATGGGATCTATTCCGACGGATGCCGAGGGAGTTCCCTTTTGCCCGGTTTCGACATACGTCCCGGACCCGATTAGAGATAAGAAGCTAGAGATCGCGGAAGCAGAGATCAGATCGCTGAAGCAGCAACACGACGCCTATGATATGATGTTCGAGTTACTTGGGGATTCGAACCCGGCGATTCGGGAGATGCTGAGGAAGAAGAAACAAGGAGAAGCTGGTTCTTCTTCAGCTTCTGCTTCGGAATTTCATGAAGCTTCGGATTTTCAGGATATTGATGATTTGTAGTTATTTTGTTCGTTGTACTAAATACTCGTTTTATGTAATATATTAATTAAATTTTATTTTATTTTTATTTTATTTCCGAAACAATTAAAAATTCTGTTTAAAAATTTTTTTTATTTTTTATTTTTTTGCAACTGATTTGCGACCGTCCAAACCCCACAAATTCCTCGCAAACTAGTAGCAAAATTTGCCTCGCAAATGCCTAGCAAAATTTGCTTCGCAAACTAGTAGCAAAATTTGCCTCGCAAATGCCTTGCAAAAATACTCCTCGCAAACTAGTAGCAAAATTTGCCTCGCAAAGGCCTTGCAAAATATCCTCGCAAACGCCTCGCAAACTTTGTCTCGCAAACGCCTCGCAAACTCGGCCTCGCAAACGCCTCGCAAATTTTTGCGAGGCATTTGCGACCAAATTTCTTTCCTCGCATAATTTGCGACTAGATTGCGACGATTTTTCGTTTGCGACTAGCTGGTTGCGACGATTCGTATTTGGTCGCAAATGCCTCGCAAATTTCCATTTGCGAGGCATTTGCGACCACAATCTTAGTCGCAAATTGGCCTATTTTCTTGTAGTGCTAGTAGATTTGGCTTTTCCAGCCATTGAAGGTGAAGCTGTCTGAATCGGTAAGAGAAGAGGATGCAGAGATGAAGCTGCCTTAATCGGTAAAGAAAATCGAGAGAGATAGAGTTAAAGAGAATAAGAAATATGATCGAGAGAGACAGATGAAGAATAGAAGATTAAAAGAGAGATGATGATTCAGTGAAAGAGATTAAGAAAGAGAGATAAAGCGATGATGATTCGATGAAGGAGATTAAAGAGAAAGAGATGAAGAGATGATGATTTCCAACATAAATCGGAAGAGAAATATAAAGAGAAACAGATCTGGGAAGAATTTATCGGTTGTGTCGAGAGAGAAATAAGAAAATTAGGGTTTGGGAAATGATTTGGGAATGAGATTTCGATTGTACTTGTTATAACTAAGAGTCGCAAAGTAGTCACACATTATTTTTAGGGGGAAAATTACCCAGCCCAAAAAAATTGACCAAAGGTCCAAATATATTCGAACCTGAATCTGTTAGCAAATTAGAAAGAAATATAGTTAGTAGCAAAATAGTCGCAAATAGATGATAAAAGTAGCAAAGTAGTCACAAAATGTAACTGTTTTGTGACATTATTTTGTGAGTCACAAATCTATACCTTAAACCCTAAATATTTAGAGCAAAAAAACTGATACATATGTCTTTGCAATCAATATTTATTCTATTTTTAAGTATATGTTTTAATATATAGATTAAACAAATACTAATTAATTTTTTTTTGAAAAATATTCATCTTGAACAAACATTAGATTGAGAACTTATGTAATATATTTAAAAACATGTTATGTAAGATGTAAAAATAGTTCATCAAACTGAAAGTTCAAAGGTTGAAAAAAAAAAAATTTGAAAGTTCAAAGTTTTCACTATTAAACAATATATTTAGTGTTAAAAGTTGTTCAAATGAGTCTATATACTTAAAACTAATCTTTTTATAATTATCTTTGTTGAATTTCCAAAAATCTTACTGATGAGTTGGTAAACGGTAGTAAAACAGTCACTATTTCATACTGTCGTCGCTATTTAAAGACACTTTTGTGACTTTTTTAAAATAGGTGAAAATACAAAAACTTGGATTTTGAACCGAAGACCTTTAAATCATATGTATAGTGCATATCTAAAGAGTCACTGTAGCCATTCAATAATTTATTACATTAACTATATATATACCATACTTGCAAAAGGAAAAAAATTATTCTAGTATAAATTTTTTTTTTTCAAATAGAATAAGTATATTACAAAACTGCTACTGTCACCATTCGGTTATGACTTACATTAACTTGTATATATCTATATACGATATTATATGTTTTTAACAATTAATATATGTATTAAATTTCAAACTCATACGTTACTGACTAATTTGTGATTCAATTGGGACGATCATTACTAGTTGCTAAGTAGTCGCATTTTGTGACTACTTTTGCGACTGCGTTTTCTGACTAATAAAATAGTCGCTAATTGGTCTCACTTTGCGACGAAACCTACCTAGTCGAATACTAGTCTTACTTCAGTCGCAATTATACGGCTATTAAACGACGATATTATTGCGTCGCAAATTTGCGTCTATATAGCCTCTAACTATATTGTGGTCGCTTATTAGTCGCAAAATGGTCACAAAGTAGTCACAAAATTTTGCGACTAAAAAAGAGTCACAAAAAGTAGTCACTTTTCCTCTGTTTTCTTGTAGTGTACCCAACCGGCCGATTAACGCCTAACGAGTTTTTGAACATTGGTTGTATCTAGTGTACGCATCGTTGTGTTGTGTCATTAATGGCACAATACCTCTCTCTTCCATTAATGATTGTTGGTAAACATCATTTCTTCTATATTTATTAGTAAGCATAGCTCTACCACGAAAAGTGTGAATCTGACTTAAACAGTACAGTCACAGTCTCATTTATTGCAACTCACACAGTTGAAAAGCAGGGGTAATTTCGTACGAAAAATGTGAATGTGATATATCTGTTATTAGAAACTGGGTTGTGACTTTTTTGTAAACCAGAACTCAAAAAGTGAGATTTTTGTAAAATTTTCTAATAAATATCGCTAATATATCAGTTGAATAATGGAATCGTCAAATAGTAAAATAACTAAACTAGATAAAATTTTAGTAGAATAATCATAAAACACTGAAAACGTAGATTTAGTAGATTAATAACATTTCGTTTTTTAGTTATATTTTTAACATGTTAGTAGTATATAGCGAACTCACTTTTCAAAACGTGAAAATCTGATGAATATTCTGAATTTTTTTTCAAAAACGTCAAAATGTGTAAAAATAATATACCATTATCACCTAATAAGAATGGAGAAAGAAACACAAATCTATAGCTTGATGCAATCACTCACATAAAGCAAGAGTGAAGCTTATTGATTTCGATTATTCATTGAGCTTTTCCACTTTTGTGTTTATCCAAATGAGGAAACGCTTGTAGAATGTTATAAGCTCTTAGATTTTGCCTTGTTAATATCTCTATCACATGAGACATCTGCGAAAAAAATGAGACATTTGATTAAACACATAATTTGTTTTGTGAAGCAGACATTGTTTGTGTTTATAGGCAAAACCATATATACCGAGTATAGAATCTCAATATTAAGAACACCAACGATTAATAAGAATACATCTCTTATTATCTTAAGGAAAATAACTCAAAACCTTTAAGTTCTTAATCTCATAAGTTGTGCCACATCTTAGTACCTCCTTATATAGGGAAACATAACTACAAAACCCTATTTTAGATAACTCCTAAACAAAAGGAAAACTCACATATATTTAGATTCTCTAAAATATACTTAACTTAATCTCCAAGTTATTTCAAGCTTACAACAACATTCTCCCCCTTAAGCTTGAACTCTTCCTCCTTCACATCTTCAACTCCAATAAGACTTCTCATTTCCTTGAATTTAGTTCTTCCAAGAGCTTTCGTCAAAATATCAGCATTTTGCTTGTTACCCGGAACATGTTCGACCTCCACTTGTCCATTCTCAATGCATTCCCGAATAAAGTGATATCTCCTATGTATATGCTTGCTACGACCATAGAAAACCGGATTCTTAGTGAGTGCAATTGCTGATTTGTTATCAACTCGAATTGTCACACTTTCACACTCTCTACCAATGACTTCAGCAAAAAGTTCTTGAAGCCAAATTGCTTGCTTTGCTGCTTCAGTAGCTGCCATAAATTCTGCTTCACACGATGATAGCGCTACGGTTTCTTGTTTTTGTGAGCACCAAGTGATAGGACATTCATTAAAATAGAAAACATGACTAGTTGTGCTCTTTCCATCATCTTCATCAACATTATGGCTGCTATCACTATAACCTACCAATCCTGCATCGTTTGATCCTTTAAACACGAGACCATGAGATAACGTTCCTCGTAAATACCTTAGCACTTGTTTCAACGCTGCTCCGTGAGACTCCTTTGGCTCTTGCATATAGCGGCTGAGCATACCAACACTGTAAGAGAGATCCGGCCTAGTGTGAAGAAGATATCGAAGACATCCGATGGTTCGTCTATAATCTGTTTCATTGATACGACCTTCTTTTGTATTCTTTAACAGCTTCACACTTTGATCCATTGGAACTTGAGATGCATTACACTCATTCATTCCAGCTTCTTCTAGAATTTTAGATGCATACCTCTCTTGTGTCAGTGTTATACCATCCTTGTGTTGATGCACTTCGATGCCAAGGTAATAAGTTAATCTCCCAAGGTCCCTCATCTCAAACTTTGTTGCCATTTATTCTTTAAACTCGGTTATCAGCTGCAAGCTAGCTCCCGTAACCAAAAGATCATCTACATAGACGGTGACAACAAGAAGATGTCCTTTCTCTTCCTTTCGATAGAGCGAATGTTCCTTTGAACACTTGCTAAAATTCAATTCCTTGAGAATCTTGTTCAATTTTTCGTTCCATGCTCTTGGTGCTTGCTTTAAACCATAAAGTGCTTTCTTTAACTTGTATACCTTGTCCTCACTTCCTTCGATTTCAAAACCTTCTGGTTGTGTAACGTATACTTCTTCCTTTAATTCACCATTCAAGAAAGCAGTCTTTACGTCAAGATGATGCACTTCCCAATCATTCGAGGCGGCAAGAGAAATTATGAATCGAATTGTCTCAATACGTGCCACGGGAGCAAATACTTCATCAAAATCAATACCATGTCTTTGTAATCCTTTTGCGATGACTCTTGCTTTGTGTTTGTTGATGCTGCCATCAAAATTGCGCTTTAGCTTAAACACCCACTTTAACCCAATCACTTTGGCTCCAATTGGTAGATCAACTAAATCCCAAGTTTCGTTCTTGGCTTCATTGAAGTCCCACGGTTCTTCATTTATCAAGAGCAAGAGTCGTTCACCTTCCATCTCCGCAAGACAAACATAATCACGTAGATAAGCCGGTGTATGACGAGGTCTCGTCGAGTGTCTTAACAGAGGCTGAGCTTCCATCTCTTCCCCATCAGCGTTGGTCCCGATATCATCGAGAACACTCGTATCTCCATTCTCACTTTCATGTTCTTCTTTACTCTCCTCTGTTTTGAAACCAGAATCTTCACCTATCACTCGAACCTTTCGATCTTCTATGACATTGAAATCTCTTCTTATCCCTTTGTTCCCAAATTCACTAAAACTTAACGCAAAGGTCCCTTCTTCTTTATCATTTTCTTCTCCTGTTTCATTCCAATTCAAGATTTTGTTTTCATCAAAGACCACGTCCCTGCTAACAATAATCTTCCTATTAGTTGGATCCATGAGTCGATAAGCCTTTGACCCGGGCTCTGTTCCTAGATGAACCAACATTCTTGATCTATCATCCAACTTCTTCCTACCAATAGCTTCTGTTCTTGCATAACCGATGCAACCAAAGACGCGAAGATGCTCGAGGTTCGGTTTCTTGTCTTTGAAGAGCTCATATGGTGTTTGTACATTGAGCGACCATGTTGCTAACCTATTGATTAGATAGGTAGCATGTCTTACAGCTTCTCCCCATAGATAGTTTGGACATCTCATGTGCTTCAAAAGACTTCTGGTCATCTCAAGTAACGTTCTATTTCTTCGTTCGACCACTCCGTTTTGTTGAGGTGAATACGGTGCAGTTAACTGTCTCTTGATCCCGTATGTCTCACAGAAATCTTGAAATTCATGAGACATGAACTCTCCACCTCTGTCCGTACGAAAGATTTTGACCGTGGTCCTTGTTTCTTGTTCTACTATGATCTTGAAGTTTTTAAACTTCTCAAAGGCCTCACTTTTCCTTTTCAAGAGGATCGTCCACATGTAGCGTGAGTAATCATCAATAATTACAAACACATACCGTTTTTGTGCCGGTGTGGGCGGTGTGATGGGTCCGCAAAGGTCTCCGTGTATTAGCTGAAGTACTTGAGACGCACGATATGAGGTTGCTTGTGGAAAAGCTTGTCGTGTCTGTTTTCCGAGTAGACATGACACGCGAGTCTCTTTCTCAATTGATAATTTTGGTATGCCCGTCACAAGCCCCTTGTTGATCATTGTCTTCATGGTTTCAAGATTGACATGTCCCAACCTTGCGTGCCACTTACTTGATTCGCTGATTTCCTTTAGATGTAAGCACTTGATGATATCATCAACATTCAAAACCACTTTATACAATCGATTCTTTGACCTAGTGGTCTCCACAAGTAGTTGACCATTCCGATCAAATAACTTGAGAAGATTCTCTTTCATTCGTACTTCACAACCCATTTCTGTGGCTTGGCCAAGGCTGATGATTTTACTTCTTAGATCCGGAATGAAATACACATTTTTTAGTATCTTCCTATCACCATTGTCGACAACAAAGCGTATTGACCCTTTTCCTTTTATATCTATACGGGAATCGTCACCAAACCTTACCTTTCCCGTAATAGTCTTATCAAGCTCCATAAAGAAAGACCGATTTCCACTCATATGATTGCTAGCCCCATTGTCTAGATACCATATATTACTCGTGTCTTGTTCGGTTTCAAAGACTTTTGGTTTCACCTTTTCTCATTGAGAAACACCACTTCATGCATCATCAACTCATCGGCTTCGTGAGTATCATCATCTCTCTTCTCCATTGCTTCTTGCAGTTTAAGTAACCTATCGGGACACTCAGAGGCGTAATGTCCTTGTTTATCACATCGATAACATGTGATCTTAGAGATATACTCTTTATCTTGGTTTTGCCTAAAATTTCCACCTTGAAAACCTCCATATCTTCCGCGACCTCTTCCTCTCCAGTAAGGACGACCCCCTCGTCCTCTTCCTCTATTACCGCCATAATTTCCTTGATACGGTTGTGGTGTGTCCATGTTGGCATACATGAGCTTGTTCTGATCCTCATGTTGCTCTTCTTCTTCTTCACCAATCTTTTCTTCATAGGCTTTTAATCTTCCTACAATATCTTCAAAGCTGGTGTTGTTAAGGTCAAGGACTTGTTCGAGAGCAGCAATAATATGTATATATCTTTTCCGCGGAAGACTATTGAGAAACTTCTTTACAAGCCTTGATTCATCGATAGTTTCTCCAAGAGCTGCAGAGTTAGAGGCGATTTCCGAAAGCTTTCCCACGAAAGTGTCGATTGTATCAGCCTCCTTCATCTTAAGTCTATTAAAATCCGCCAATAGGGTTTGTAGTCTAGCCTCTCTTACCCTCTCAGCTCCAACATGCCTTGTTTTTATTGCATCCCATATTGCTTTCGAAGTGTCAAGATCTCCAACTTGTAGAATCAAAGCTTCGGATATAGATTGAAATAACAAAGCAATTGCCATATTATTCTTTTCTTCGTCTTTGATTCCGGGTTCGATAGTTTCCCAGACCTTATGTACCTTAAGAGCCACCTTCATTCGCATGGACCATACCGTATAATTTGTGTTAGTCAGCAGCGGACTCCGTATAGAGGAAAGTCCGATTTCTTTGGAGTTGATCTCAGGAACCTCTTTCTTCTCGTCGCTCATGGTGCACACGATTTTTCTCAACACACTTTGTTGAGAGTTTTAAATATTCCCCTTTGCTCTGATACCAAATATAGAATCTCAATATTAAGAACACCAACGATTAATAAGAATACCTCTCTTATTATCTTAAGAAAAATAATTCAAAACCTTTAAGTTCTTAATCTCATAAGTTCTGCCACATATTAGCACCTCCTTATATAGGGAAACATAACTCCAAAACCCTATTTTAGATAACTCATAAACAAAAGGAAAACTCACATATATTTAGATTCTCCTAAATATATTTAATTTAATCTCCAAGTTATTTCAAGCTTACAACAACACCGAGGGAGCCGTAGAAGTTGCAATTAAATCTGGCAATATTAGTTAAAATTTATTGAACCTGACACCAACTTTGTGTTCACTCTTTCTAAAAGTTCCTTATCTTTGCATAGAAAAAAAAAACCATAATGTGATTGTTCCTTAACCCTAGGACGACATGTTGGTTTATTGCAGACGGTGGAGAGCCGATAGAAAGAAAGTGTGTCGCCTTCGATTTGCCTACTTCGTTACTTGTATGTTTTTTTTTTCTTTCTTTTAATGTGTTAATTGCAACCAAAAAAAAAAAAAAAAAAAATCCAACCTATAACCTTTCATCTAAAAAACTAACAAAATTTAAGGTGTAAATTAAAACTCAATATATTTCAATGAATCAAATACAAACCCCAAAAAACTAATGACATTAAATCATAAACGAATAACAAAACACGATTGTTTTATCACTTAGTTTAAAGATTTTATTTTGCATTATTTCCATTAAAAACAATCTTAGTATGTTTGGCATCACCTCCAAACTTTATTTTGGAGACTCTAATCATTGGTAGGGAACATTCAATCAATTTCATCGCCAAAACATACCATTAACATCGTCCTAATTACAGTTTTATCCTTTCAAATGAATTATTATATTGAGTTTACATCATGTTTAATTATGTATATTTTAAAATTGTTGAAGACAAATAATGTATGAACAACGAAACGGCAACGTCTCATCTGAAACCACTTTTGAAAATAATGTTGTAAATGCTTGTGCATTTAGATATCAAGAAAACAAATTCCAAATGAATTTTGAAGCGATGTCAAATGCTATAACATATTGTTTTAAGATTATGGATACTTTTTATCAAAAAAATATATGATAAAAATTGTGTTTTGTTTTCTATCTATGATTTAAAGCCATTAGCATTTGGGAGTTTTGTTTGGCTTGTTAGAATATGTTGGTTTTTATTAGCTTTATTGAAATATGTTGGTTTTTAAAGTTTTTTTAGGTGAAAGAGTTATATGTTAGATTTAGTTTTTACAATCTATCTATGTATCTATTATATTATTAGAGAAGTGACTATGGTTCATAATAAAAGTTGGGACATGGAATTACAATGTTACCTTTAATAAATTTTGATCAAAATTTTTGGATGGGCTATGTAAAAAAGAGTTTGGTTTTGTTTTAAAAAAATTCGGCCCATTAGGTTAGTTTTTAAAACCCTAATTTTATGATTAAAAAAGATAATCACTAAAAAAGGAGATCCGCCGTCAAAAATAAACAAAATCCTAACTACACTTTCACTAAGCTACCTATCTTATTATATAAAGTAAGATGCGTTCAACGTGATCACAGCACGGTGATAAAATTGTAACTCACCAGATCGCGACACGTATCATTATTAATTTAGATTGTGACACGTATCAATATAAATAATATAAAAATGTAAATTTTTCTTTTCTGCATTATTTATTTCTTAGATTAAATTGTAGTGCAACTAAAAGCAAATATAAGCCAAACGAAAAAATGAAATAAGACATATTATTAGCTAGACAACTAAAAGGAAATAGTAAATCAAAGACTAAAAAAGAATGATATGACATATTATTTCTAATTTCTAAAAGTATTATTGTAATACATGACAAATTTTCTATTCATGAGATTACAACATATGTCAACATTTTAATATAATTTTCCATATATATATATTTAGTATATTTTTATTTCCTTACTAATTATGTTTTGTTATTTTTGTAACTATTTTCTTAAAACTAATGATATATATAGAAATTATATTTCGCCAGATCGCGACACGTTTCATTGTAAATTTAGATTGTGACACGTGTCAATATAAATAGTATAAAAATGTAAATTTTCTTTTTCTACATTATTTATTTCTTAGATCAAATTGTAATGTAACTAAAATAAAATAATAAGCCAAACGAAAATAAAAACAAGACATATTATTAGACAATTAAAAGAAAATAGTAAATCAAAAGACTAAAAAAGGAATATATGACATATTCTTTTTAATTTCTAAAAGTATTAGTGTACTACATGACAAATTTGCTATTCATGAGATTACGACATATGTCAAAATTTTAATATAATTTTCCATATATTTTTGTTAATATATTTTTATTTCTTTACTAATTATATTTTGTTATTTTTTAACTATTTTTTAAAAAACCTAATGATATATATAGACATAAAATTTGATAGAATGTATTATGCATTTATTTTTTTTGATATGAAATGTTTGGCTCTTATTAAATGACATAGAGTGCATGGAGTAGAAATTTAGTTTTAATATGATGGAAAAAGTATATGAGTTGTATTGCGAGATGAAAGACGTGAAATTGAAATCCAGTTTTAAAAAGAGTTAATAATCATGATCCAAAATAAGTGTGCGGATAACCAATCAAAATCTAAAATAAGTGTGCGAGTAACCAATATAATCTAAATATTTACATCAATAAGATTTAACATATAGTTCTTACATTTTCATAAGGTTTATCTTTACTAAATATAATCGATTACCGACAACGAGTGTTTTACTTTATTTTTTATTATTTATAAATAAGTTATAATTAAAACTCCGCATATTACGCGGGTCCTAATCTAGTATATATATATAGAATCAATATGCATATTGATCGACAAGAACTAGAAACCAAGTACTCCATCCTCTCCGGGTACCAACAACCCATCAATTAGAATCCTAATTTCTCTTTGTTCCATCAATTAGAAAATTTTCATGAGACTCAAAAATTGTGTTCTATGGCACTATTGGTCCATATAGCAAAAGGAGAAGAACAAAAAACCTAACTTGAGTTGAGAATTTTCACTTTTTTTTCCCTGGTTTTGTGATTTGTTTGGCAAGTCGTCATAAAAGTTCTTGAGAACTGAGTTAGGACTTGACATAAGAATTTTCAACTTTCAAGGTTCTTAGCTTTTGTAGATTAAGGCTTCAACGTCTTAATTGAGTAATTAAGGACTTAACGTATATTCATGTTGACTTGATTTGCACTACAAAGCAAGCAAGGCTGCTATTTTGGAGGTAATGAAAAAACACTTTAGTAATCATCTTATTATTGGTGAGGAATGATGTATTATCGGCAATATGTCTTTTAATTATCTCTGGTGTATTGATTCTTTAGGTTTTGCTCTCTTTAAAAACTTCATTGCTTTTTCTTCATATTATGGTTTTTGATTAAGTTAAACAAATAATCTCTGAGACTGGTGTAATAATCTCTTCCTTTTATGCATATAGATGGAACAACAATATTTGCTCATGGATATCCCAGTTTTGCTGTTTTGTGGGTGTTCTGTATCGCATAAATCTTGCAGCTGCTCCTGTGGTAGATCCAATATATTATATATACTTGAACAAACTAACTAATACTTATCAAAGTTCGTCCTTGGTGATTCTTAGGATAAGTAAAACAAATTTAAGTGATGCAAGTAGAGAAATACCAAGAAGAAACAAATATCTCGACTCTTGCTGCTCCTACTCGGATTCACAAAAACCTTGAAAAACAGGTAATTATTCCTCTTTCACTAATTTCATCTCCTCACTTTGCAAATTACATTTTAGACTTTCTGGTTTTTTTACTTCTGTCTCGGTTTCGTTCGTTATCCCCGTTTCAATGCTCAGCAAATTCTCCATCTCACATCTCCATGTTTCCGATTAATCACTTTTTTCCAAATGTCTCCCACTTTAGTACACACGCAGGGGCGGATGTACCATGTTCATGGGTGGGGCAATTTTCAAAATTACTTTAATTATATCTAAATTTTAGCTATGCCCATGTTGATATTTTATTGTATGCCCCCTATCACGTTTAAAAAAAAATGAAAATCCATCACATGATAAACACAAGACAAAAGCCTAATAGGTTTTTTTCTTGTCTACAAGCCCATGTAAAATACAAGCATAAGCCCATAACAATTAATGTTTACCTTTAAGGATTTTTCCAAATATACCATTTTCTAAAAAAACTTCTTTCCAAATCTACCACTTTCCACTATCTCTTTTCTCCTATGCCACAAGTCATATTGTAAAGTTACATTTTTGCCTCTGGCATTAAATGCATCAAATTGTGGTAGATTAGCTGACAAGACATGACATTAAATGCAGAGATTTAATTGGTGGACCTGAAAAACTGATAAATGATGGACGAGAATAACTGATGAAGCATTAGGAGTATGAAAATTTGGTGGATTAGCTGACAAATTGTGGTAGATTAGCTGACAAATTGTCATATTGTAAAGTTACATTTTTGCCTCTGGCATTAAATGCATCAAATTGTGGTAGATTAGCTGACAAGACATGACATTAAATGCAGAGATTTAATTGGTGGACCTGAAAAACTGATAAATGATGGACGAGAATAACTGATGAAGCATTAGGAGTATGAAAATTTGGTGGACGAAAATATCAAATCTAGAAACATTGTCAAGTGTCCATACAATTTTCAGCAAAAAAGGGACAACATTGTTCAAGTATCTTTAGGAGTTATATTCTTGTTATTGTGATTTTTTTGTATGATGATCGATCTCTAGATATTTATCATATAGTTCAATATATATTTTTAGTGGTTGAATTATAGAATTGATTCATGTCCCATGGACAGTAAATTATAGGCAGGAACAAATATAAACCTCGTCAGTATTTCGTGTGGATAAGTAAAAATATGTATAGAAGTTGTCCCCAATATCATGCATATTTTTATTGTCCACGCGTAACACTTTTGAATTCTGTATTTGTCTCTAAATTTATTGTCCACGTGGTCGAAACTAAGTAATCTCTCTGTCCACTTCAGAAATAGAAGAATATGTCCACGTCTAAATGTATGCGGAGATAGAAGACACGACCTAGTGGACAACTTGTGAACATAGTATTCTATATAAAACTTCAAAATTAAATAATTTTTTCTTGAGAAGTGTTAGAGGGGGAAATGTGTAATTGAGAAAGTGGTATTGAGTGTAATTTTTTCTTACTTTTATTAATTAAATAATTGGAATAGTTTATGGTTTCAGAAAAGCAGACTTTTAGCCTTATACATTTTTCTTTCTCTAATTTATATTGATAATGTATGAGAAGATGCAATGTTTGGTTATTTGAGAAATATTGGAGACCTAGCACATGTGATGGTAGAAACCAAGAAACATCTTTCTCATCCTTTGGTTTATAGGCTTTTGAAGTTAGCTTTGACCTTGCATGTTGCTACCGCAATCGTCGGTAGATGCTTTCCAGGAATCGCATCGGTGATTAGTTTCTAAGTGATTGTCTCATTTGTTTTATCGAAAAAATATTATTTAGAGATGTAACAAATGAAACTGTGATAAAAAGGTTTTAAACTATGAGTGAACGTAAAATACATTTGTAGACGGGTTTTTTTTGGCAATTTGTAGATGTTTTTTTGGTTCCGCCACTGTACACACGTGATTGCAGGACATGGTTTCATAGAGAGACAACAATTTCAGGATGATGGCAAAGAACAACGCGTAAAACTCTTGTGTACAGATTTTTTTTCTCCAAATTTATCAACAATGCTTCACTTTTTCTTCCTCAAATTCGTTTTTGAACTCCAATTCTTATTTAAAATTCCTCCAGATGCCGAAAGGCTGAATCATTGATTTTGAATTTCTTTCTAAAACAATACATTCCTGGGATCTTGTGTGAACAATTCAAGAAACTATTTTGGGATTTTCCCTTGCAATGTTGATTGGAAAGGCAATCACCAAGATGCATATACAGGTTTTGTGAGCGTTTTCATAATGCTTTTGTTTTGTGGCATTTTCGTGTGCACATCCTTTAGGGCTCAAAGTATTGGATTTTGATATTTTTTTTCTTTTGGAGTTTTTTTTATTTATCATATGTGTCTTTGTCCTAGGTTTTGCTTCTGTGTTGCTCATAACGAAACCCCTGAAAGAGAAGTACTTGGGTGCTTCGCCTCCACTAACTTTTGATATCAATGTAACATATTATTGTTTCTCTTTACTTAGTCATTATGGTTTAGCATTGTTCTGTATTTTCAGGTTTTTGGATGATTATTTTGTTGGTTCAGGTCACAAAATAGGATCTTTGTTTTGCATCGGTTTGGAATGGAGTCGTATATATGGCTGGTTGACAAGTATTATAGAATAGAATATATTATTGAGTTGTGTTGATACAAGATTATAAGATAAAATATATATAGTGATTAACATTAACATATTGTTATAACCACATAATGTAAACTTTTCTAAACACATAATGGAAATATGCTAATAATATCGAGGTCTAGAGAATTCTTCCATTTGGGCTTCACGGGCTTCATTTCATAAACGGATTTTTGATGCCCACAAAACTTGGTCCGCAAAATACACGTCTTGCTCCCCAAGTTATGTCCAATACTGGTGCATTTGTATTTATTCGACCAAATTGTGACTTCAACTGCACAAAAATACCTCAAGAAGCAACAAGAACAAGATCCAATGTTTTAGTTTATATTAGATTTGCTCTTAGGTTTTATCTTTTCCTAAATTGTTTCTCTTCCTCATATCTAGACGATCTATGTGATTTTTCTTTAACCCTTTTTTTTGTTGTTGCTAATTTGTAAATATCATTAATGAAAATGAAATTTCTGGATTACAAATTATTACTGGAACGGATTAGTAAACCTATGAAATATGGTTTAATGGCAAAAAGAGGATAAAAATATTGAGCCAGGATACAATTGGTATACATTCGGGATTCATTGTTGTGAAACATCTAGTCCCGAGAAAGTAGCGATAAGGATCCTGCAATCCCCGAGCGAAGAGACAATCGGGAAGATAGAATAGGATAATTTTCCGGAAAAGACGAAAAATGATGATCACCACACAAAAGGAAGCACGTTCATCCGACAGCACGAACTAAAGCCTAACAAAAGCCAAAGAGCCAACAAGCAACAAGCGAAGGGTGTCCTCTATACCCATTAAGACGAAGCGCAACATCAGCCCTAAAAACTAAGCTAAAACTGCAATACACGACTACACTAACCAAGGAGAATCAAACGCTCAAAAGGACCACCACGATCCCATCTCTAATGCGTGATATCACTTAAATTTACGAATAATAGACCCTAGCCTTACTAGGTCCTCCTTAGCGAAGCAGAACACGACTAATTAACCCTTTTCGAAAAATCACAACCTAAAGCTAGCCACACTATCAATTGATCCTCAAGCACTAAACAACAGATAGCACTGCCCTAACCCACACACTAGAAAAAAAGATAACGCTCACTCTAAGGAAAATTTGATCGGCTTAAACTCAACCGGGGGAAGCGCTAAAACTCATCCGACCACCACGCAAGTTACACCGAAACAGACGATCATCAAAGACAAGCCATCTTACCCATGGAAGAATGAGTCGATAGAGACCCCTAATTCTGAACACGAGCACACTCAAGAACCTAAGAAAACACCACGAGGACTCTTTAGCCGGCGTAGAGATCCAGTCCTTGGGGATCAACTATCCCACCGATGAAAGAGAAACGAAGCAAAACCAGGCGGATGAGCACCATCTCCGAGCCGATCAAAGAAGGAAAACGAGATCCGGATTCGCATCCAAGCCTGAGACCAGATCGGGAACACGACAGAAGCGATGTCCTAGACGAGGAAAAAACCGGTTTCGTCACCGGCAATAGCCAGATAGAGCCACCAAATCCGCAAAGCCAGAAACCCGAAACCGACTGAACCTCCAGGATCCAATCACCGGAGAGAAGAACCTCTTGAGTCTAGGTGGAGGCAGTGAGAGATGAAGCAGAACCGCTGCTTCGCCGGTGAGAGAAGAAGTGCCGCAGACTGCAGCTTGCCTGGAGAAGGGGAAGGTGGAGACAGAAGAGGAAGGAGGAGCTCCCGTTGTTTTTAAAAAATGCCGGCCAAACCCTGCCTTTCCCGGAGCTTCGAGATCCCAAAATCAAAAACAAAAATGGCCGGAGCGACAAATTTAACTCGGTGAACAAGAATAGAAGAAAGGGGAAAGAAGGAAGAATAGGGGAGGCCGGACTGGTGCTCGAGAAGCCACCGCCGGCCTCAAATCGTGGATTTCTTTGCAGCGGCTCTTTTGTGTGGAAGAGGAGAGAGAAGGGAGAAAAAGGGAGCTAGCCGTTCCTTTAACCATTTTTGTCTCCTCTTATAATGGCATTCTACCTACAGTTACACTCTCCTCTTTCAATCCAAAAACAACAATCCCATTCTCATTAGCTCTTGCCTCTCTTTTTCAGTTTGCCTGACACTTGCAAGTTTTCGTCACCAAAAATAAGCTCTAAGTATGTATATATATAGTTTCTCCATATCATCTCTTAATTTATGTTTCCACGCATCTCTTTCTTAGGGTCGGTTTTTTGTATCCAATTTTGAATCAGAGTGAAACAAAACTTGTCTAGGAAAAAAGACACATAGATTATAGTTTCTCTTCGTTTGTATAGCTCTCGTATTTTGGAATACATGCAATTCAAAATTGGATACAAAAAACCGACCCTAAGAAAGAGATGCGTGGAAACATAAATTAAACTTTAGAAACATATTCATATTTCATTTATTTCCGCGCAGAGAGGCAACTGTTGCTGGTGGCACAATTGAAATAGTGTGTAACACAGGAAAGGCAACAGAGTATGTCGTTGGTGGCACAATTGAAAATAATGTATAACACATGAGAGGCAACATAGCATATCGCAGAAGATGACACAAAATCAATCACAAGAGAGAACATTAGAGGCGTTACCAAAATAAACACAAAACCAATATCTCGCAGTACAACTTTCAAAGGAGATCACTGCAAAAACAAGGTCTGAATCGGAGGCGAAGAAAATTTAACAGTAATGGACGGTTTCACCGTGAAGGTGGGGTTGACAAGTTCAATAGTGGGAGGATTAAGAAAACCCTCATTTTGTATATAATGATCAAACTCCCAAGATCGACCAAACAATAGGTGACACACCTCCATGGGAATAACATCGCCGTGAACATGACTTTTGTAAGAGTCTCGTATTGTGAAAGACACTACGGCGCGGCGAGTAACAAACACATCCGTCTCTTGGTCCAACACACCTTCTGGTCCAAAAAATTCTTGTGCAACAGACCGAAAAAGAAAAACATAGCTTTCATTAAAAACCATAATATTTAGAACATAAAATTAGTTGTTATCAAATTTATTATTAGAATAAAAAATTCAACAACATTAAAAATGGAAATCGATCATATTTATAAAAGAAAATCGTGTGTCTATATATATATATATACAAGATTTAACATATATTTCTTACATTTTCATAAATTTTATCTTTATTAAATTTAATCGATTACCGACACGTTTTACTTTATTTTTTATCATTTATAAATAAGTTATAATTAAAATCCCGCGTATTACGCGGGTCCTAATCTAGACTATTTTTTTTAGACTATTATTTCATTTTAGTTACACTACACTTTGATTTAAGAAATAAATAATGTAGAGAAAGAAAATTTATATCTTTATATTAATATATTGACACATGTCACAATCTCAATTAAAATTAACACATATCACGATCTGGTGAGTTACGATTTTGCCTACGTGTCACACTCACATTGGGCAAAATTTAAAGTAAAATAGCTTTGATCGATTTGTGGAACTCTCGAATTCATGATTTGCTTGAATGATGTATTTTTTTTCTTTCTCGATTAGTTATGACATTTTTTTTTTTTTTTTAAACGTATTGACATGAAACAAATTTTTCTTTTTAATGATATTTTTTTTTTTACAAATTTTCCCTCTTACCTTTTTTTGAATAACTTTTTTTACAAATTTTCCCATTTACCTTAATTTAATGACATTTTTTTTTACAAATTTTTCCAATGATGTATTATTTTTCCTTTCTTTATTGATTAGTTATGGCATTTTTTCTTTTTTGTTTTTAAACGTATTGACATGAAACAAATTTTTTTTTTTTTAATGATATTTTTTACAAATTTTTTCTTTTTAACCTTTTTTTAATGACATTTTTTACAAATTTTCCTTTTACCTTTTTAGTGACATTTTGTTTATAAATTTTCCTCTTTTTTAATGACAATTTTTTTTACAGAAGGACATTGACGTTTTTTTTGTTACGTTAGGACATTTTTTTTTGGCGATGATGTATTATATTTTTATATTAATATATTGACACGTGTAACAATCTCAATTAAAATTAACACATATCATGATCTGGTGAGTTACGATTTTTGCATACGTGTCACACTCACGTTGGACAAAATTTAAAGTAAAATAACTTTGATCGATTTGTGAAACTCTCGAATTCATGATTTACTTGAATGATGTATTTTTTTTCTTTTTTTTTTCGATTAGTTATGACATTTTTCCTTTTTTTTTGTTTTTAAACGTATTGACATGAAACAAATTTTCCTTTTTAATGATATTTTTTTTTTACAAATTTTCTCTTTTACTTTTATTTTAATAACATTTTTTACAAATTTTCCCATTTACCTTTATTTAATGAAATGTTTTTTTAAAATTTTTTCCAATGATGTATTTTTTTTTCCTTTCTTTTTCGATTAGTTATGGCATTGTTTTTTTAAACGTATTGACATGAAACAAAAATTTCCTCTTTTTAATTATATTTTTTACAAATTTTCTCTTTTACCTTTTTAATGACATTTTTTACAACTTGTTCTTTTACTTTTTAGTGACATTTTGTTTACAAATTTTCCCTTTTTTTAATGACAATTTTTTTTAGAGAAGGACATTGACTTTTTTTTGTTACGTTAGGATATTTTTTTTTTTGCGATGATATATTTTTCTTTTAATTTTTAGATAAAAAGGAAATATTATTTAAATTAAAATTAACTTTATACGTTAGTATATTAACACGTGTCATCATCTCAATTAAAATGACACATGTCACGATGTAATGAGTTATAATTTTAAATGCATTCTTCTTTATATAATAAAATATATATAATATATCTTATACTATTATTTGAGTGGCCATTTTGTTGAATATAGCTCCCACATTGAAAATTAAGACTTAGAATCACTAAACTACTCTTAATAAAATACTACTCTTAATAAAAAATATTTTTTGAATAAAATTTCTACTCCACATTTATAAACCTTATATATATCAAATCTATAGTCTACGATGAAACGGCAACCCACCATCGTTACAGGAACAAACAAAAGGCAGAAGCTCCTCAATTTTGTGATGCTTTTCATCAATACATGAACTTTTTAATTTTATGTCTCTTCTCTCGATCGTCTTCTTTTTGCCATCGACCGGCTTAGCCGCTTAGGTAACTTATGTCTCTCTCTTCGTCTCCATATCTTATAGTTACGAGTTTGTAACCTAGATTTCATATGTTGAATTGTCACGAATATGGAAAGAGCAAGAGTTGTGCTGATTTGTTCGCGAATTTTAAACAAGGTGCTTGCTCTTTCACTCGAGCGACCATGGCTGCTCGTGCTCTTTCGTTTCCGTTCTAAACCACAAGATGCATAGAAGAGCAAGGAAGCAATAGTGGCAGGTGGTGGCTGTAGCGGCCCCTGAAGAAGCTCACTCGCCGCAATTCTCTCGATTTTCCTATACGTATCTTATCTCTCCTCTAGAATCTTTCTAAGATTCTCATACTTTTTTAGTCTGGATTTTTTTTCAGTGTTTTTCTCTTCAACAACTCTTCACTTTCTATGCAATGAGCATTATATACGGTACTTTCTTAATTTCCGGTCTCTTTTCTCATAGATCCGTGAAAATTTCGATTTTTGTCCTATAAAGTCTTGAAAGTTTTGAGTGGATCTATCGTTGCAGAATTAAGATATACTCCAGTAGTGCATGTCAACATAGTTGTATGGGATACTCTAGCTCCCCCTTCAATCTCCAAGGCATATACCAGTTCTCATGAAGGTGTCTTCCAATGACACAATTTGAAAACTGCATATTAATCACCATTACGATCATTTTCACATAATAGTAACTCTTAACAACTTTGTTTTCCTTTTTCTTGAAGGTGGTGTAACTGCTGGCAAAACTAAGATGTTGGATTGCACAATTTCCGTATATCACAAACCGGTAAGATGAAAAAGCAGAAGAACTTTGATGGAAGATCTTCTACTTATGGAGATAAGAACGAGAATGGGATGTTTTGGTATATACCAAATGTTCACTTAGGTGCAAACCCTAAATTCTAATTTGACCTTCATTTTCCGATTAAACTGAAAATATTTCTATAAATTTGACTGATATTGGTACAAATTTTAGGGAGTGTGACCAAAATATCACCAACCCCGCGCATGAGTCTTTTCTTGATGGGAATCAGAGACGGAGATGTAAAAATTTGGGATGAAAAAACAACGAAGTTGATGAAACTTAAACTACACGAAAGACACTTTTGTAATGTTAGTTTTTTTCTTTAAGGTATATTTTTGGTGTAAGATTACAATGGAGGGGAATCTTGAGTTGACCTTAATCCATAATTTTAAATTTATCTTTAGTGACTTGCATTCAGTACACATAAATATCATCATCTATTTATCTTTGACATTGTTTGCTTTGACTTGGTTGCTTAGGATTTTGACCGGATTAATCTGACTTTCTCCAATCAGATTGGAGGTTTAAAACAAGAAAAGCCTAGAGCTATGACTGTAAATCAACTTAATTTATCTTTTGTATAATGCAGAAACAACAGGTAAGCCCCTAACAATTGGTGGAGGGAGAAATATGGGAGGGCTAACAGCAGGTGACGCCATGAGTTATCTCAAAGTTGTGAAGGATGTGTTTCAAGACAAGAAAGAGACGTATAACACTTTCTTAAAGTTACGAAGGACTAATTTAGAGCTCAAATGTAATGCCCTCTTTCTCTCTTCCCTTCCTTCTTTCTTCCAACAACATGAAATGTTTGTAGACTTGACACTAATGGCGCCATCAAGAATAAAAGAGAAGACAGTTTGCTGATTTGATCAAACTCCCGGATTCCTCTAACGTTTTACTTTGTTTTTTTTATTATCTAGATGAAGACTTTTGGTTTTGTTTGGTTTTGTTGTTAAACACATTTTAGGAATTTGATTTGCTTGCTTTGGTATTAAATTATAAATTTAACACTTGAGTTTTAGCTATATCCGCATACGGCATAAATAAGAAAGCAGTAAGACTGAATTTAATAAATAATTTAGATTAGGAATTTAGCAGTCAAAAAATTCAAAAACATTATATATCCAATGTTTGAACTCATTGATTATAAATTTTTAAAATTAATAAAATGTCACATCATTAATTATGAAATTATAAATTATTCATAAATTTTCATGCCCATGCATTACATTGCTTCATTAATTATATATATAGATTATCCACATTTATTTGATTTTAAATTATTTGTTGTCTTGATTATAATTATGATCGTTTCGATACTAAAATATGATCTTTACGAAAGAGTGTATATATATATATATATATATATAGTATATTGAATGTTCAATTCCAATTTTGTCCATTAGACCAACTACATCTTTTAATATATAAAAATATAGAAAAAGTTGATATAAAAACTGGAATTTATACATGAAAAGATGTAGTCGTATTTGTTTTTGTAAATCCTATATTTATTTTTGTAATATTCGATAGAGGATAATACCGTGATCGATATTACTTGAAATAACACCATATAAACAACGATATATTTTTGACAACGAATAACGAATCAAAATAATAATATTAGACTTTGGAACATGTTCATGTATAAAGGCGCGGAATATCACCTAGTTTTCCTTTGAAACGGTATCAATATCTCTATGTTGTAATTTTGGTTTGGTTTTTATAAACCGGGACGTTGTTGGGTTTCTTTACTGTATCCAAGCTATTTTATCATGAAATCTAATTACTTTTATATGGCTAGTCCGATTCAATTTAAGCAAGGTTTTCATTTTTAACATCTGAAAAATAAAAATCAGAAACATCTAGAAAAGTTAAAATCAAATTGAAACTCTATTCTAAGGATTGGAATAATACGTAAACTCGTTTTTTTTCTGAGTTTGATTTTTTTTGAATAACTTTGCTGTTGATAGGTCATTTGGACTTCTAGACGTCGATCCAGATTTTGCTTTATATATAATAACTACAACTCATTTCTTTCTGTTCAAAAGAACAATTTTTTGTTTTTGGTGATAACAAAAATAATTTAATGGGTGTCTATTATTAGGGCATTTAATGCATTTCTGTCTTACCTTTTTAATTCGATGTTGGTTTTTGGTTTGGATTTATTGTCATCTGAAATCTCCCTTAATGGTCCACTTTTCATTCATTATTTAGAGTCAGAAGTCCATAACTCTTTACAATTGATTTTCTATATTAAAGAAATTTCTTTTTATATATATTCTCTGTCATTCAAAATATAAAATGTTTTAGCTAAAAACGCAGAGTTTAAATAATTATTTTTCTTTTAAACGTATCATTTATTATATAAAATGAAAATAATTCAACAAATTATGAAAATACTGCAGAATACTATTTGGTCACACAATATTCAATAAAGTTAAAAATTGTATTAAAATGTGAAAATATCTTATACTTTAAAACAAAAAAACCTCCAAAATATCTTATATTTGAAATGGAGGAAGTATATTATAAATAATTTATTCAATGTTAAAATATATTTTCCGTTTTGAAATATATAAAATTTCAAAGATTTTTTTTTGTTTTCAAATATAAAATATTCTCAGATTCCTATGCAAACTTAAAATGTACTTGATGTTTTATGACTTTCTTTTTTTATGATTGGCGGTATTGTTTTAAAAATTATATTAAATGACGATGTTTTTCTGAAAAAAAATAAATTTCTTAATTTCTCATTTTTACTCAAAACATACTATATTTTAAAGCAAAAAGTATAAAATTATTATTTTAATTATAAGTATTATTCTAAATTGTATATATATCATAATTTAAACATATTTAGAATGCGTAAAAATTAATCATAATATTAAATTACTTCCAAAAATTTGATCTCATGTTTTTTTTTTTTACTATCAATGTCATTAATTTATTATTTATTGTCTCAATTTCACACAAAAGTATATAAATAAAAACCTTTAGAAAAATTATACTAAAAAATCCTACCTTTAGATTTTAATTTATGAGAACTATAACATTTTTGTGTTCTCATGAGAGAAAATTTCAGTTTTTTTACTAATTATTTAGATCCTAAAAAGATAAAATAATAAAAAGGAAAATATAAATATATGAGTAGCTAAAGAGCAAAAATTAAACCAAATTCAAATATGAATAGAAAAAGCTAGATATTTTTTAATATGTGATAAAATTTAATTAGAAACTAAATAATAAAAAATAAAACAATCAAAATAAATAATTGTTAGATTTTTCTATTAGTTGTTCCAAACCGATTTTTTTTTATTTTTTTCACAGAATACAATATTAATTTATAAATTCATATATGCACTAATCCTAATCTAATATTTTTTATATATCTAAAACGTTAAAAACTTAATCGAAAAAGTCCAAAAAGTAAAACTCAAATGAAACTTTATTGTTGGGGCAAACCAAAACAGTGTTCGTTTTCCATTTTTAATACAGAGGCACGTATAACGTGTTTTGCTAAAGATGATGTAAGAGTTTCCTTTTCACTAGATTTGATATTTTTTAGATTTGATATATTGGATCTAAATGGTAACAACTGAATCCGGCTGAATTGCTGAATCTGGCTGAATTTTTAATGATTTTTGGCTGAATCTAGATGAATCTGACTGAATTTGTTTGTGATTTTTGACTGAATTTAGCAAAATAATTAAAGATTTTAACTGGAAGAATGGTCGGAATAACAATTTTTAATCTAAATATATAAATAAATAAAATTATATGATGGTTTCAAATAAAATACTAAATTATTTTTAAAAATTAGTAGTAATATAAATAATAATGTAAAATTGAGTTATTATTTCATGGTTTTGTTTTTGAACTATTAAAAACATGTAAATAATTAATAAAAAAACTTAGTCAAAGAATTATTAAAAAAATAATTTCAAAAATTAACATGACAATATAATATAAAATTATGTAGTCGTTTATTTTTTCCCTCTCTAGTAGCTAAATCAATAATATGATGAGAGTAAGAATATTATTGAATTTTGATATTTTGAACAATATTTTAGCATAGTTTTGAATTGTTTTTGTGAAATTTTAATATTATCTAAAAGTTATTAAAATTATCCAAAATTTCTCAAACCAAAGTTTTTAAAAATTATTGTAAATTATCCGTAATTATCCGAAATACCCAAACATGAATATGACTTTTGTCATTTGGATAGTGATTTTATATATATGAACTACACATATACATTAACTTTTGATATTTTAAATATTTATAATCAATATGCGTATTCGCTATTATCCGATTTTTATCCGAAATGAATATACCTGCATGTTAGTTAGAATTAAAAAAACTGTTGAATCTAGCTGAATTCGGCTAAATTTAATTTTGTACAAATGGTACCAGCGAAATTATTGAATCTAGCTGAATCTAGCTGAATTCACCTGCATTTTTATTTTATGTCACCATTTACACCCATTGTCTCTTTCCAATCATATATTGGTACTATTTGTTTATAGAATTATATACTATGTATGTATTATTATATATCTTATTATATAAATCAAGACGTGTTCGACGTAAAAGTGACACATAGAAAAAATTGTAATTATCAGATCGCGACATGTGTCTAATATTAATGATATGATGACATGTGTTAACACTTAAATTTACTAAAAAAATAAAAATTAAAAGTGGAAAATTAACAAAATAATTATTAAGTAATTAATAAAATAGTAAAAAGGAAAATTTCTAAAGTCTAAACTTATCAGAAAACAAAAATTAAGAAGGAAAATATCTTATTTTATAAAACAGAATGCGTTCGACGTGAGCGTGACACGTAGACAAAATTCTAGCTCACAGATCGCGACATGTGTCTAATATTAATCAGATGATGACATGTGTTAACACTTAAAATTAAGAGAAAATTACATAAAATACCATTTATTCCATATTTTTTTACAAATCTACCATAAAATTAATCTCCCTTCGAAAACTACCACAACCCTATGTAAAATGACGAATTAACCCCAACACACGCGAACTGAGTGGCACACAAGCGAGGGTCGATTCATTTTTTAATTCAAAACAATTATCATGCGGTTTTCCATTTCTCTCTTTTCCTTTATTGGTCTTTGTGCACTGTAATTTTATTTCCAGAAGCAATGTAACACCCACAAACCGATAACTCCATTGAAACAACATACACTGTCATGTTATTCACCATTATTGGTGTTTAAAACTTGGTAAATGTTTCGCTAACTCATTTCAAACATTACAATTTTGTAAAGCAATTATGTTTTTTGCATGCCATTCCTGGGTCCTGTTCGATTCTCGTCAGTTGCATTTCCAATTATCTTTATTAACTACAGTCCCAATCTTGGGTGATCCAATATCGGAATCTGTATTTGTTTTTTCGCCATCTGTACTTGTTCATGCATATCATAATCGTGTCCTCATATGTCCACACCAGAAAAAATCGTTCATGTCCACTCAATCATATATTGTCCTACATGGTTAAGTCTTTCTAACCTTTTAAACCTTATTACAGGGTTAGTCGAAGATGTCTACAGCCAAAAACAACTCTAAGTCGCCGTCCAACAAAAAATGATCGTCTCATCCGCCACCAGCACCGCATTTCCCAGGTCCAGATGGCATCAAGCAGATCTACTTCCATAAAGGATGTACGCGACAGATAGATACCCTCCTGAAGGTCGAATCAATTCGTATTACAAATCCGAGTATTTGCTAGATCTGGTAGAAGCCTTAGAAAGAATTAAGGCATATAATCACCTACGGGCCTCCTGTTTCAAATCCCTATTCGATCTTCCAGTGCGCAAATCGTCCTTATCTGGAAAACTCTTCCACCAGATGCTCTGTCGGTCACTCCACACTTGCAAAAAACATGAAATTTGGTTCGTGTTTGCTAGGAAACCCTTCCGTTTTTCACTCCGGGAGTTTGGTATTCTGGCTGTGTTACGCTGTGGTCCATATCCACCCTGATCAATAATTCGCAAGTGGCAAACATCAATGGAACCCAATAAACCATACTGGGACACTCTCTTCCTAGAGGGGAACTCTACTGTACTCATCGAGGACATTGTTGCATGGCTTAAGAGGGACAAACGGATGCCTGTTGCTCAGAAAATGCCTTGATTGTGGAGAATTCATCTCGCTCTTATTGTCATTGTTGAAGGCATTTTACTGTGTACTAGCGGGGTCGTGAAAGCGTCAAGGGAAGTTGTTGAAATGGTTAAGGACTTGGAGATTTTCGAAGAATATCCGTGGGGTTGCGAGTCATTCCAACTCACATTGCAGATGGTTGGAGCTGTCTGAAATGGCCGCATGTTTGTCTGAAACCAAAACAAGCTTCTCCTCATAGGGGACGAATTGTTGGAGCTGTCTGAAAAACCATGTCCACCCAGCGGTATTTTCCCCGTCCACAATCCCGAAGGCCAAGGGAAATATCTAATAGTTGCCATCCTGTCCACTAGCAGCGACCAAAAAACTTTTATATTTTCCTTTAGTCTGTGTCCCATCAATAACAATAACCTTTCGCAAGTACTTATAACCAGCAATTGAAGCTCAAAAGGAGAAGAAAAGATACTTGAATAATGTTGCCCCTTCTTTGGTGACGTTTGTATGTACGGTGGACAATGTTCCTGGATTTGTTGTCCTCAGCAGATGCAGATAGGTGGACAAAAACCTGTAACTATCTTTTTTATTCCTACGTGCTCTCTTCATTGCTACCTCCTTCGCATGCCAAGCTTTCATATGCGTAATTGTCACATTTAACTCGACCAACACCATCTCCGACAATTCACACGCGCGTGGCCCCTTCTTTCCATGTGCATACTTTTCTTGCAATAGTTCACCAAGCAACGCTGATGCCTTCTTTTCTCTCTGTGACCTTGACCCCGCATCACAAGTGTGTTTAAGCGTAGCAGTCCGTATTTCTATATTTTCTGAGTTTTTATATTTCGTTGCATATATCCTCCAATTGTAATTTTCGTCCTTACAATTTGCGATTACCCTCGTCCTATCGGAGGCTGTAATCTTGTAAGTGTACAACCTTTTAATCGAGTAGACAGTCAGGGCCTTCCGCAGTTTCTTTTTATCCTTAAACAACCCTCCAACATAGATAGAGTCCCCTGCTTTTTCAGATTCACGTGGGCCTTGTCCTTTGGCAGCCCTTTAGCATTGTCCCTAGACGGCGTTGCATTAGTCAATAAAATTGGATCGTCATCCAAAATTATTTCATATCCCTGATTAAAATCCAACGTCCCCTCACCACTAATACGTACACTCATGCTCATTTCCCTAGCTGGAGTCCCCTCCTCCGCCAAAGATGTTGGTTGCTGGACAATATTATCAATGGGTATATCCTGTCCACTCACCAACATATTGTCCACCGTCTTCTCCTTCGTTGTATGTGTGTCACCAAGCCCAAGACTAAATCTGAGTGGAGATAGGCATATTGTATCGGGCCCCTTGCTACGAATACACCGCATCATTTCCTTCACCACCACATATACTTGTTGTCCCTCAGTCAGAGACCACATCTTGTCCACCATTTCATTCACTAGCTCCTGTCCCATACAGTCCTGTCCCTGGGACCCAGTTTGCAGGATACTCCGTTTCAATTAGCTCCCTTATTTCGTTAAGATCGTAATCTTCATATATATCCTCACTGCCTATTTCATCCATTTCATCTGAGGATCCGCCAACCTCCAGTCTTGTCTCGTATCTCTTTTGTTTCCCATTATTCCTACTGAATCAGTACCTGACACTCTCCCCATATTGTCCACAACAACCAGGAAAGCTTCATCCTCATATGTCAGAGGGACATTTATTAGAGCACCTTCGTAGTCCGTATCATCTCCATTTACCCTCATCTTGTCCACTAAACCACCATTCCCAGCCATGTGTACAGCAAACGCATCTTCCACTGCTTTTATTATATTTCCATCATCAACCCTCTCAGGGCTTCGCAGTGTCATCCATGTTTCATCGATTCTTTCCGTAACGCCTTATTCGTGCTCCACTGATTCTTGTTCATTTGCGAGGGTTAAAAACATGTTCAACCCTCGCTTTTCCTTCCTTTTTCTTTTAAATTTCCACAACCCACTATCGCAATCTATTGCAACCGGTGACATCCTTGCTTGCGTAAAGACTGGGTCATTACCCTCGGCCGAGAAACTAATGAATGCTTTCTCTTTCTTCATATCCAACCCAAACACCTTCCCAACTTTTAGAAGAAATTCCTCGTAATTATCTCCCTCATTTACGTCCACACATTTTCCATATCTATCCTTTAAAACCCAAAAATGCCAAATTCCATCCTTAAGACACTCACACTATCCCACAATAATCAACACCGACAATAACACTACAACAATAAACACTCTCCAATAAATATTCACTCATCTAACAACATTTGTCGTTACCTGTCTTTCTTATCTCGTCTATTGTCTCTCCTATTTCCACTTTGATCCCCCATTTTTTCGTCCACCGTTGGAGTATCTACATATCTACCGTGAACTCCCTGTCAACAACTTCATTCGCCATTTCTACACTTTCTGCCAATTTCTAACCTCCAGTTTTTAATCCTCACTATAATCACTTATTTATTTTAACCTCCTTTACACACACAATTAATGCGGACCCTTTTACACATTCCCGCCAAAATGTGTACCTCATGTACTCGTCACCAAACTCTGACACAAACTCTAGACACACACTCCACTTTCATTTCTCGCCAGGGGTATAACTATCTTTTATCCCTTGTTCCACAGTGATTTGTGGTACATTTCAAAAACAATTTTAGATAATGATACATTTCGAAAGGTGGTTTTTTGAAAATGGTATTTTTGCAAAAATCCCTGAAATTAACTAAAAAAAAGTAAAATTAAAAATTGAAAACTAACAAAATAATTATTAAGTAACTAACCAAATAGTAAAAAAGAAAATTTCTAATAGTCCAAATTGATTAGGAAACAAAAATTAAGAAGGATAAAACAAAAGAGAATATATAAATTAAAAAAAAAAGTTAGAAAGGATATTGGAAGTATCTAATATTAATCAGATGATAACATATATTAACACTTAAAATTAACTAAGAAAAAGTAAAATAAAAAGTGGAAAACTAACAAATTAATTATTAAGTAACAAACCAAATAGTAAAAAGGAAAATTTTTAATAGTCTAAACTGATTAGGAAACAAAAACTAAGAATAAAATATCTTATTATATAAAGCAGGATGCGCTCGACGTGAGCGTGACACGTAGACAAAATTATAACTCACCAGATCGCGACATGTGTCTAATATTAATCAGATGATGACATGTTTTAACACTTAAAATTAACTAAGAAAAAGTAAAACTAAAAGTGGAAAACTAACAAAATAATTATTAAGTAACTAACCAAATAATAAAAAGAAAATTCTAATAGTCCAAACTGATTAGGAAACAAAAATTAAGAAGGAAAATAGAGAAGATATAAGAGAGAATGCAAATTTTAATTAAGAAAAAATTGATAAAACAAAAAAGAATATATAAATTGAAAAACAAAAAAGTTAGAAAAGATATGGAAATTTCAAATTAAAAATTTAAGATATGTACAAGCATGTTAAAAAATAAATAACTACAAGCATATTTATTTTATCAATAAAATTGTAGAATATCACAAAGAACATGAAAACTTCAACATATGACGACATTGATACTTTCTAATGTTAAAAAGAAAAGAAATTGTATAAATGCTATATTTAGTACTAAGATTCAAGAGTCAATAATGTTTGACGAGTATATATCTCTACGAGAAAGAAAATGATAACATCAATGGTATATAATTATCAATCATGTACTTATGTGATGTTTGATAACATTATTTATAAATATCGTTTATAGGTTTTTTATGAGTTTATTAACATGAAATTTACTCTTTTCTGATTTAACTCTATAATACTTGAATTTTTTTTACTCATTTATCATATAACTAATAAATATTCATAACAGGTAAGAATATGATTTTTTAGTTATTATTAAGAATATTATTTGAATTCTGCTTATACATATTTTTGGATCCGCATGATATTGATTATGATAGGATAATTAAGATATAAATTATAATGATTTAAGATCTGCTTTTAAATAGTATTTCAAATATTTTGACAATTCAATAGGTTACTAACTAAAATTAAATATTTCTATAAATAATTTCTAATTTGTTTATCCGCATATTAACGCGAGTCCTAATCTAGTATATATATATATATATATATATATACTATATTGATGTATACTAATATTGATGCTTTCACGTTTGAAAAGAGGAAGAGATAGAACTTTTCTTCTTATTACACACTTTACCTTCTTACATAAGAAATATACATATATATATATAGGAGATCAAAATTAATATTCTAAATGATGTAAGTTTGCCGACTTACTAAGTCGGTAAAAGTAAAATTATTGAACTATTATCATTTGGATAATCATTATCTTTTATTATAATATTTTCTCTTGATTATCCATAATATATTGCGTACTGATTCGTTAAAAACTTTATCATTGAAAAATTTAGTGGGATAAAAAACAAGGAAAAAAAGAGTGCAGTCTCCCCTAGAAAATATAGATTTGATTTTCTCTTTATAAATCTCGTAGATGACGCATTCCGATCTATGAACATGTTTTCTGAATGTTGTAGTCGGAAGCGCCTTTGTAAATAAATCTGTTGCGTTGTCACTTGAGCGAATATATTGAACATTAATCTTCTTGTCCTTATCGAGTTCTTGAGTGTAGGAGAAAAATCTTGGAGGAATATGTTTCGTCCTATCGTTTTTGATGTAGCCTTCTTTGATTTGGGCAACACATGCAGCATTATATTCAAATAATATTGTCGGCTCTTTGTTGGTAGTTATCCCGCTTGTTTCTTCTATGTGTTAAGCCATTGATCTGATCCACACACATTATTTACATGTTTCATGAAGTGCAATAACTCTTGCATGATTCAAAGAAGTGGCGTATAAAGTTTGCTTTTGAGACCGCCATGAGATCGCAGTTTAGTTCCGCCAATTTTGAAAACATATCCGGTTTGCGATCAACCTTTATGCGGATCTGATAAATATCATGCATCTGCAAAACCAACTAGACCGACCTCGGGTTTTCTTGAATAAAATAATCCAAAATCAATCGTACCTTGAAGATAACGGAATATGTATTTTATTCCATTCTAATGTCTGCGCGTAGGAGATGAGATGTACCTTGCAAGTAGGTTAGTAGCAAAAGATATATCTGGTCTTGTACAATTTGCAAGATACATAAGTCCACCAATAGCGCTCATATGATGTACTCGAGGACCTAATATTTCTTTGCTATCTTCACAAGGTTGAAATGGATCATTGACCATTGGAGTACTCAAAATAGTCGATTTATCCATATTAAAGCGTTTTAGCACCCTTTTAGTGTAATTTGATTGATGCACAAATATTCCGTCTTGGAAATGTTCTATATGGAGTCTTAGACAAAATTTTGTCTTTCCAAGATCTTTGATTTCGAACTCTTCTTTCATATGAGTTCTTCCATCATCAATCTCCTTTTGAGTTCCAATTATGTTCAGGTCATCAACATATATATCAATGATCACAAATCCATATGAGGATCTCTTAATAAACACACAAGGGCATATCGCATTGTTGATGTATCCTTTACTCAAAAAATATTCACTTAAGCGATTACGCCACATGCGTCCAGATTGCTTTAATCCATAAAGTGATCACTGTAGTTTGACCGAACATATTTCTTTAGATGCTTCAGACATTTTTGATCATTCTTCCGGGATTTTCATATATATGTCACTATCAAGTGATCCATATAGGTATGCAGTCACTACATCCATAAGGTACATTTCTAAAATTTTAGATGCCGTAAGGTTCATTAAGTACCTGAATGTGATTTCATCCATGACCGGAGAATATGTCTTTTCATAATCAATTCTCGGTTTTTGAGAAAAATCTTGTGTCACAAGTCGGGCTTTATACATTGTGACCTCGTTTTTCTCATTTCTTTTTCTTACAAAGACCCATTTGCACCCGACATGCATTACATCTTCAGGTGTAATAACAATAGGTCCAAAGACATCTCTTTTATTGAGGGAGATTAAATCATTTCTCATATGGTCATTTTCCATTTCTCCCAGTCATGTCTATTTTGGCCCTCTAACACGGATCTTGGATCTGGATCATCATTTTCATGATCAATTGCTTCAGATACATAAAATGAAAATATTCTATTGGTATCTTCTATTTCATTTCTAACCCATAGTTTTCCATTTTGGGCGTAATTAATGGACATCTCATATTTTTCTGCATCATGTTCATCTTCTGAACATTTTTCTTCATCTGGTTCTTCTGGAACCATTTCATTTTTTTCTCCCATTTTCTTTCTCTTTCGGGGATTTTTATCTTCAGATCCCATTGGCCTCCCCCTCTTCAACTGAACCTTGGATTCATTTGCTATACTTACATCAATTTTTTTTTTGGAACATCAATTATTGATGGAGCATTTGCAGCGGATATGTATGACTTTGTTACCCTTTTGTATCTATAAATGCGTCTGATAACTAATTTGCTATATTTTGTAGGTGTACAATTTTCTGAACTTCCAGTTCGAGTTGTTTTGTAGGAGGATCAAAATATACCAAAGATGGTGTACACCAAGTAATATCTTTTGGGATTCCTTTAATTCCTCCCCCTAACACTGGAAATTCATCTTCATTAAAATGGTAATCGGCAAAACGTGCCCCGTAAACATATCACCAGTTTTTGGTTCAAGATATCAAATTATACTTGGTGATGTATACCCGATATATATTCCCAATCTCATTTTTTGCCCCATTTTTGATCTTTGCGGTGGTGCTATCGGAGCATAACACACCCAAAAACACGGAAATGAGATATATTTGGTTCTTGGCTAGATGTTAATTGTGATGGGGAATGTTGATAATATGCACTTGGTCGTATATGGACCAATGCCGTTGCATACAATATAGCATGTCCCCATACAAAAATTGGGAGTTTTGTCCTCAATATTAACGGTCTTGCGATCAGTCGCAGCCATTTAATTAAACTCTCAGCCATGCCATTTTGTGTGTGAACATGGGGAACAGGGTGCTCAACATCGATCCCCATTGACATACAATAGTCATTAAAAGCTTGTGAAGTCAATTCACCAGCGTTATCAAGTCTTATTTTGTTTATTGTATAATCAGAGAACTGTGCTCTTAACCTGATTATTTGGGCAATGAATTTTGAGAAAGCCGTATTCCGTGTTGTCAATAAACACACGTGTGACAATCTGCTGGATGCGTCAATTAATACCACAAAATATCACAATGGCCTGCATAGTGGATGGATAGGTACACATATATCACAATGTATTCTCTCTAAGAATACTAGAGATTCATTTCCAATTTTGGGTGGTGATGTGATACACAGAGTTTTAACCCTAAAATATCAATGCAAGTGCACATCAAACGAAGTACTATTTAGGGATCGAATCCACGAGAACCAAGTATCACACTACGAATTATTATGAATGAAACTAAGCTAAGACGAAAATATGGTGGTTGTTATGATGTGAAACGAAATAGCAAATTAAAAACGATGAAAAATCAATTAAAACAAGCGCTAGGTCAATGACAATTCGCAGGAATTCAGAGATCATGAACCATATAATTAATCAGGGAACAATAAGCATAGTCTTAAACTCAAACATGAATATTTAACCAATCCACTGTCGTGGTGTCAATTACTTTATCTAGCAACCTAAGAATCTAAACTGTCCTTTGATCTTAAAATTCCAAACAAGCATTAACGAGCAGCTTTGATATGTTCACAAATTGCCTTAACATCAGCTTTCGTTGGCTAAGGACAATTTGCTCACCTATGTTCTATCAAGCAATCTATAACACTTTTGATGAATAGATTAAACCCTAAATTAGAGACTAAGTGATCAATTTAATCTAAGCAATGAGAACAACGATAGGTGAAGACAAGATGAGAAATCTCTATCTATGTCTGATTCAATGATTCATAAATTCCCTTGAAACCCTAAACCTAACTATGAAACTACTCAGACATGGATGCAGAAAAACAAGAAGGAGATGAAGAAAAAATCATAATCAATAAAATAGATCCAAAAGGGTCCAGAAATCTTCTCAAAGATGTAGAATCAGAGCTTCGTCTCCCCAAAGCTTACAAATTGCAGAAACCAAAAAGTCTGAATAGAATAAAAAGAGTATGTAAAAACTTCGCCTAAACAATGGCTGAAACTCGAATAAATATATTAAAAATGTTTTGGATGAAAATAAATGGTAAAACCTTGTGAAAATAGGAAATTAGAAATTTCCTTTTTCTGGTCGGAGGGGATTGGATCGATCTATCTGAGGATGGCACGATCGATCTGAAGTGGAAACAAGTCGATCGGAAAAGTCTAGGGGTTTTGGATCGATCGATCCAATTGTGGATCGATCGATTCAACTTAGATCGATCGATCCCAGCTTCAGTGGTCGATCTAAGATATCTCGATATTTTTGATCGATTGATCTAACAGTGGATCGATCGATCTAGCCTCTTTTGTGCTCCTTTTGCTTCATTCCATGCTCCTTATGCCTCAGGTTTCTTCCAAACGCGTTCCAATCCTGAAAAGACACTAAAATCATAGAAAAACCATTGAAACTTGGGTTAGAATACGTTAAAAATGCAATACATCAACTCCCCCAGTCTTAGCATTTTGCTTGTCCTCAAGCAAACACTAAGAATAAAGTCGAGGTTTGAAAATCACGGGAACTCACCTTCTCTTTAGAACGTTGTAATGACCATTCATCTCATAATCCACATACTGCAAGACCAATCCAAATCGAACCACCATGTACTTCTCTGCAGACATTCGCAGCCTCCCAGATTCAACCCATAATTTCGCAACATTGTCCATAAACCTTCATCGCTGGGTCTCATCGATGATCTCAATGCCAAGAAACTTTTAGACCCATTCCCGTACAATACCATGACAAACTAACAATATAATCCTTGGTACTCTTTCTCTCCCCCATACTTATTATGTTCTCATCATTTCTTCTTCTTTTCTTCTCTTTTTTATCTCAAAGGTGTAAGAAAATAATGGTATCATGGGAAATTTTCCTAGCCTCGCTTCAAATCTTTGTGTGATCATTCCTTTCGAAGTAAAATAATGGTATCGCCGGAAATTTTCCTAGCCCTTTACTCAAAAGAAAATCCTTTCATCTTTTCTGCTTTTATTTAACTTATAATAAGGGAGAGGAGTACCATCACTTTTCACACAATATGCATTTGTCAGGTATGGACGAGGAGTCAAACCCTATGAACACCAGTCACATCGATGAGGTAAAAGGAAAAGCTCAGAAATTAGCTCGGGCTTAGTGGATTCTGTTGGAAATATAGATATCTCTAGTTAACTGGTCAACCTTTGGATTTTTCATTAGTTAGATTCTGAACTGATTCTGCAGCAATGGTCACTCAGATGAAATAGTCACACAATAAACCAAAAGAAAAGTCATCATTCCCAACAAATTTGACTCAATAAATCGACAAACTGACTCAAAGAGAAAACAAAATGAAATAGCGTTAGTAAACGATGAACACCCTCCCCAGACTTACTTCACACCGTCCCGGTGTGAAAATAAATCAAGAGAAAGGCAAAAAGAGACTCAAAAGATGAAAGTAAAAGAATTTTTTTTTTTGGCAGAAAACGTACGTTGGCCTGGATCGATCGATACACCCTTGGATCGATCAATATGAAACTTACGGTGGTTTGGTGCCCACGTGGATCGATCGATCTACAAATTTTTTTTTTCACGTATTTTGCATGGATCGATCGATCGACGTCGGGATCGATCGATCTGATGCTGGGAGGTCGATCTAAAAACTTACGGCCACTCGGATCGATCGATCTGCCCCATTTTTGAACGGTTTTTTTTTTTGAAAAGAAACCTGAAACACTTAGAACCAAAACCAAAAGTTAGAAAATAACTGAAAAACAAAGTATGTACAGTTACCGGTGGGTTGCCTCCCACCAAGCGCTTGTTTTGAGTCATTAGCTTGACTTCGGTCTCATGTATCAGTCAGGAAGATGAGCATGTGATCTTGCTCCAAAACAAGTTCTCCGATCAGTCATCTTAAACTTTAAAAGCTTGCTCAACATTTCCTTCACAGCTTATGCACCCTTCTCTTTTAACTCTGGAGTGAGAATAGCTCTAACCTTGGAGAAAGGCTTCGAAGTTCTTTTGCACTTCAACTTGTACTCAATCGTGTCTCCAACAAGTCTCTTAGGTACCAGAGTTATATGAGAATCTCCCTTGATTCGTTGGCTCTTCAGCTTCTCCTTTACCTTGTTCTTTTGATTGGTCTTCTTTGTTGTGATATGAGGGTCTCCATCCAGGACTTTCTTGACTTCACTCTTAGCAACAAGCTCTTTCATTATCTCGATTGCCAGCTTCTCCCCACTGATAATGGTCACACAAGATGCAGTTTTGGTTGATTCATTAGTAGGTATGGCTTTGTAGAAGACTTTTTGTCAATATTAGAGAATGAGACTCTTCCATTAGGCAAATTCACAACTGCACCCACTGTTGCCATAAATGGTCTTCCAAGAATCAAAGGCATATTAGGATCTTCGCTCATCTCCACCATCTGAAAATCAGTAGGAACAAGATAGTTTCCTACTTGAACATGTAAGTCATGAATGGTGCCATGTGGAATCGTGGTGGAAGAATCTGCAAACTTGAGAGATATCTGAGCATGTCTCATCTCATCAATCCCGAGCTTCTCTGCAATAGTCTTAGACATGAGGTTTATAGAAGACCCGGAATCACAGAGAGATTCTTTAAATTTAACTCCTGAAATAGAGCATGGAACCCCAAACTTCCCAGGGTCTTCCAGTTTAGGCAATATCTTCATAGGAGGTGGTGTATTCCTTGCTTCAACAAAGAGGGCCTTGACAACTGTAAGATTTTCTCTGGTATCTCTAGAAAACTTCCGATATGCAGGATTGCCTCTAAGTGCATCTTCAAACAAGATATCATGGGGAAGCTTTCTCACCATCTTATTGAATTCAGTTAGCCTCCCTTTGTCAATATGATTCTTCAGTCCTTGAGAGTATGGGATTCTAGGGATGTACGGTAATGATTTCGCAGCTTCGTCTACTTCTTCTGGTTTAAGCGGTGCCGGTACAATCTCCATCTTACTCCTAAGTGATATTGCATTACAGTGCTCTCTGATATTTGTCTCAACTTTTCCTGGAAGAGTCCCTGGTGGTCGCTTGGCTGATGCTGAGATCTGAGCTACCTGAGTGTCAAGTTTCTTAACGTGAGTAGAGAGAGCTTCAATCGTACCATTAAGATCATTGTACATGCTGTCCACCTTGACATTGATCTCGCTAGCAGTTTTCTGCTGGTTGAGCAAAAGCTGCTGCATAAGAACCTTGAGTTCATCTTGAGAGTCATTCGCGGAGCTCGTAGAGGCTTGGAATGGGGCTTGTATCGTTGGTTGGAAGTTGTTGAACAGCTGTTTATGCAGAAATCCCCCCTGAAATATGTTCTGACCCTGATTTTGTACAAACTGATTTCTCTGAAAACCCTGAGAGAAGTTTTTCTAGAAACCCTGATTTTGCATGCTAGTCTGTCCTGTAAACCCCTGAAAAGCAGTGATGCCCGCAGTTTCCCTGAAATTGTTGTCCCTGAACGTTCACTTGCTGTGGATAGACTTGATCTTGTGGATTCTCAACATTCGTGCTTCGGTAGGATAGATTTTGGTGGTTTCTGTAATTCTGGTTGAAACCCCTGTTTTGCACAAAACCTTGTCCGTTCACATAATTCACCTCTTGCAACTCATCCGCCCATTCTTCAGCGAATTCCTGGTAGAAAATAGGGTTCGTTCCACTCTCGCAAAACTAAACACCTCTTTGACCTTGACTTGCCTTCAATAGCTGATTCACCTTCTCATTCAGCTCGTCGATCTTCTGAGACTCCACGCTGTTGACACACTTAGACCTATCATACTCAGCGCAGCGGTTGTTGCAAGTTGCAGCCAAGTTCTCAATCAGTTGGTAGGCTCCTTGCTTACTCTGAGTCATGAAGTCTCCATTGCTAGCAGCATTGAGAGCGTTCTTGTAATCCCACTCGACTCCATCGTAGAATATGTTAAGAATCTGCCCATCCGAGTATCCATGATGAGGGCACTCTCTGCGATACTCTTTGAACCTCTCCCAAGCCTCACAGAAAGACTCTCCTGAATGTTTCTGGAAGGTGGTGATCTTGTTCCTCAGCGAAACCGTCTTGGATTTGGTGTAGAAGTGATCCAAGAAAGTGGCTCTGCATTCATCCCAAGTAGTGTCAATGACCCAGGAGGTAGAGATTTGAGCCATCTCGATGCCTTGTCTGCCAGAGAGAAAGGGAAGAGCTTGCACTTGATGTAATCAGCTGGCACCCCATTCGATTTAGTAGTGCTGCAGATCTCTTCATAGTTCTCTATGTGATCCATAGGATTTTCAGCTGGTAGACCATGAAACACGTGCTGCTTCACCAACCCGATCATCTGAGGTTTGATCTCGTAATCTTGCCTTGCAAGGACCGGTGGACAGATAGCAGCTCTGTTTTGGTAGAAAGTATGAGGAGTGTCCGCATCCCCAATCGTAGGCGATCGCTGCTGTTGTTGTTGCTATTTCAACAACTGTTGCATCTGCTGCTGTAGCCTCTGAAGTTCGGCTGTAGTAGCAAGTGCATCATTCTCGATTTGATCACCCATTGTGACTTGATTCGACCTTGTCCTCCTATTCTCTCTCTCTCTCTCTCTCTCTCTCTCTCTCTCTCTAACCTTGCAAGTTCTTGGTTGCTGAAGTTGAAGAGGTTGTCAGATCCTTTGCTTCTTCTTTGCATACACCTGAAACACACAAGAGAGAAAGTTAGTAAATCTTAGTCTAAACTCCAAACAAAAATTCGAAGGTAACGCAATTGGTCCCGGCAACGGCGCCAAAAACTTGATACACGGAGTTTTAACCCTAAAATATCACTGCAAGTGCATAGCAAACAAAGTATTATTTAGGGAATGAATCCACGAGAACAAAGTATCACACTACAATTATTCTGAATGAAATTAAGCTAAGATGACAATATGGTGGTTGTTATGATGTGAAACAAAATATCAAATTAAAAACGATGAAAAATCAATTAAAACAAGGGTTAGGTCAAGGGCAATTCGCAGGAATTCAGAGATCATGAATCAGACAGTTATTCAGGGAATAATAAGCGCAGTCTTACACTCAAACATGAATGTTTAACCAATCCACTATCGTGGTATCAATTACTTTATCTAGTAACCTAATAATCTAAACTGTCGTTTGATATTAAAATTCTAAACAAGCATTAACGAGCAGCTTTGATATGTTCACAAATTGCCTTAACATCAGCTTTCGTTGGCTAAGGACAATTTGCTCACCTATGTTCTATCAAGAAATCTATAACATTTTTGATGAATAGATTAAACCCTAAATCAGAGACTAAGTGATCAATTTAATCTAAGCAATGAGAACAACGATAGGTGAAGACAACATGATAAATCTCCATCTATGTCTGATTCAATGATTCATAAACTCCCTTGAAACCCTAAACCTAACTATGAAACTACTCATACATGGATCCAGAGAAACAAGAAGGAGATGAAGAAAAACTCATAATCAATAAAATAAATTCGAAAGGGTTCAGAAATCTTCTCAGAGATGTAGAGTCAGAGCTTCGTCTCTCCAAAACTTACAAATTGCAGAAACCAAAAAGTCTGAATAGAATAGAAAAGAGTATGTAAAAACTTCGTCTAAACAATGGCTCAAACTCGAATATATATATTAAAAATGTTTTGGATGAAAATAAATGGTAAAACCCTGTGAAAATAGGAAATTAGAAATTTCCTTTTTCTAGTCGGAGGGGCTTGGATCGATCGATCTGAGGATGGCACGATCGATCTGAAGTATAAATAAGTTGATCTAAAAAGTCTCGGGGTTTTGGATCGATCGATCCCAGCTTTCGTGGTCGATCTAAGATATCTCGGTGTTTTGGATCGATCGATCCAATAGTGGATCGATCGATCTAGCCTCCTTTGTGCTCATTTTGCTTCATTCCATGCTCCTTATGCCTTAGGTTTCTTTCAAACACGTTCCAACCCTAAAAAGACACTAAAATCATAGAAAAAACTCAAAAAACCATTGAAACTTGGGTTAGAATGCGTTAAAAACGCAATACATCATGATGGCCGAGTTATTAGTTTTCCTTGAGAACATGCATTACATAAAAAAATTTCTGATTGAAAAATCTTCTGTTTTTCAATGGGTGTCCACTAGAAATTTGCACAATTCTTCTCATCATGACTGATCCCGGATGTCCTAGCATTTCATGTATGGCTTTAAATGTACTAGTAAACTTCTGGTTTACTGTAATATATGATTCATTCATATTTATATTTGTGCAATATAATCCAGAGGGCATCATTGGTAACTCTTCCAATGTTTGCTTCCTTTCTGGGGTAATGCAAAGACATTAAATGCCATTCTTATTCATGGTCTCTATATGATATCCATTTTTTCGGATATCCTTGAAACTTAACAAGTTTCTGTATGAATCGGAGGAATATAATAATATCATTTATCTCAAACTTTGTCCCCCTTGGCATTGAAAACCTGACTCTTCCAGAGCCCATAATAATTTTTGCATCACCAGATACAGTACTTACGATTCCGGCGGAGTCTTTCATTTTAAGGACGGAGAAATATTTTTTATCTTTAAGTATTGTGTGCGTTGTCGCACAGTCCGCCAGACATATATCTCCATTCTGAATCTCAAATTTTGACATATTCTGGTGTCATATTATTAATAAAAGATGCATTAATAAATCAAAACACAACTTTATATAACAGAAAATTACATTACAACAAAAACCATTTTAACAAGATGTTACAAAACAAAAGCATATTATACAAAGCACTTAAATGACTAACTATCATGTCATATCGATTTTAGTTTTCCTTTATTTCCATTGATACTTTGGGATCAACCAGGAAATCTGTGACATCAAGATGAGTATCATCACTCTGGCCGTTGAAGGAAGGTCCAGGTTCATCAGAGATGAAGTTTGTTTCAACATCATTTCCTTTTGGCTTTTGTGATTCTTGATACAAATCGGCTAAATATTTTGGCGTACGATACGTACGTATCCAATGACCTTTCATGTCGCATCTGTAACATGCATTTTCTGTTTTCTTTTTAATTCCGCGACCAAATTCATTGGTTTTCTGCACTGGAAATATTGAACTGGTATTCTCTTCCACGTCCACGTCCACCACCTCTTCCACGACCTCTACCGCGACCACGCCCTCGTCCTTGCCTATTATTTGTACTGGATGCTACCACATTTGCTTATGGGAATGGAGCTGATCTTGTTGGACATGTTTGATGGTTCATTATCACGAGCTCATTATTCTGTTCAACAACAAGGAGGACTTGCATCAACTCTGAGTACTTAGTGAATACTCTCGCCCGGTATTGTTGCTGTAGAAAATATTTTCAGGATGAAATGTTTGGAGTATTTTTTTCAATCATATCATAATCCTTTACACTCTCTCCACATAACACCATCCTCGAAGTGATTCCGAAGAAAGCAAAATTATATTCACTAACACTTTTATAATCCTCAAATCGCAGATTCAACCACTCATGTTTTGCATTTGGTAAGATCACATATTTATGATGATCAAACCTATCTTTGAGTGATTGCCAAAGATCTGCATGATTTTCTTTCGTGATATATTCATCTTTTTAACCATCATGCATATGGTGACGTAAAAATATCATGGCCTTTGCCTTGTTCTAATCGGATGTCGTTTCCGATTTAGCAATGGTACTAAGAAGTCCATTCACTTTTTAGATGCATCTTTGCACCTACTGCCCATGTCATTTAATTTTTCCCAGATACATCAAGGGTATCGATCTTGATCTTTGCCAAGTTTGGCATGATAACTATATAACAAAATAATCATCAATTTAGTGAACATCCTTTTTAATTTTTAATTTCAAAGAATCATGATAAAGCAGTTAAGATGATTAAACATAATAACAACATAATCTAAAATAATTATTTTAGGAGGTAGAGTCTACCCTAAAATTTGTGATAATAATAATTAAAAGAAATAATAAATCAATAGGCATTGTCTTTCACGTAATCAAGGAGGCAGAGCCTACAAAAAAATTACAGAGACATAATCTTCAATTTGATCGAGTAGGCAGTGCCTACCATAAATAACGATCAATACAGAAAATCCACAACCTGTTATATGAATTCTCATTAATAATTAGGAGACATAGCCTACCACCAAAGAGGAAGTATAACCTTCCACTCCATAAATGATACATAAATTTAAATTTATATCAAACTAAAATTTCGCCCTTTCGGTATGGAACGGTATAGGATTGGTCAGTATAGAACAGATATCGGTCGGTATGGAACGGATAGAGACGGTCGTGCTGCTAACGTGTTATAGAATTATATGATATGTATGTATGTATTAATATATATATATATATATATATATATATATATATTATATTGATGTATAATAATATTGATGTTCTCACGTTTGAAAAGAGGAAGAGATAAAACGTTATACCTAGTTTGTCATAGTGGTATGGTTGAACCGCTTATTTGTTACCAATCAGATGATCATTTGAAATGAGCGATTGAAACAGACAATTGGAAAAAGTGATTGGAAACGGGGTTTATATGGTAAAATGAGGCATTTTTAAAGAGTTTCACAAACTCTCGTTTCAAAGAGTGTTTGCATGTAAGGGTTAAACATTGCACATTTTAGAAGGGTGTTTGCATGTGATTGTTGCATGTCCAAAAATTAATAGTTATCTTTTTTTTAATATTTGTAAATTTATGTATAGATTCATGCGTTGGATACATGAGTCAGAAGATGCATGAAGATGTTTATGCACTTTTTTTACACTTATCAACACCATTTGTATAAATTCATGCACTCATAAATCATAAAATAGTTCTGATTTTTTTCACACATATCAAAAACATTATCATCAAATTTATTGAAAAAACAAAAACCTGAAATATCTCACGTTTCTTACTTACCTCCTATATATATGCATGTTTTCTTACCAAAACTTCCATTCAACAAATACAAACAACATATGTGGTGAAGAAGTTAGATACCTTCACTTTTGGATTAAAAAAATTGTGATCTTCCATTTAATGTAAATGTTGTTTAAAATTGTCCTAATAAATTTAGTATACATTAATATATATTAATATTATTATTTTAAATTCTATTATGTATCTTTGATAAAAAAAATTAACTTGATTTTAGATTTTTATAGATTGGTTATTGCTTAAATAAATAATTTCATATATGTAGTTAATTAGATTCTATATGGTTACCAAAAACATCTTTATATGTTTAAAAAAATTAGTGACAATGCATGTAATATTGGGTGGTTTAGCTATAAAATATCATTTTTAAATTCATTATATATTAAGTAAAAAAGATTTAAAAAACCTAACGTACTAATTTTTGGGATTTATTTTTAGTAATTATTTTTCTAGCAAATTTTTTTATAATAATATAATTATCTCATATAATTAAATAAATTATAGTGATTTTATTATTTTTTAAAATTAATATAAAATATATATAATTGATCGTTTATTTATGTCAAATTGTGGGAATAACGAGATTCAACAGATCGTGGCAAGAAATTTTGGTCGTAACAAAGAGACAGTAAATCAAAAGTTCCACGCGATTTTGAATGTGATGAACCGAAAACACCATCCACTCAACAACTTAGAAGATATCTTCGGGCTTTACGAGCTAATCACAATTACTGGCCATATTTCCAAGGGTTAATTGGCGCAATGGATGGGACACATGTTCCTGTAATACCACCATCAGAAGACCGTCGTATTTTCTGGGACCGTTTTGGTGAGACAAGCCTTAACATATTGGCTATATATGGAACGGAGCGCCAGGTTCAGTGCATGATGTTAGAGTTTTAGCAATTGCGCAACAAAATAGTGAAGGATTTCCTATGCCTCCTTCAGGAAAATATTACCTTGTTGACTCGAGATATGCTAATAAAAAAAGTTATTTGGCACCTTATAGAGAAAATCGAAGAGAAGAGGTGAGGTACCATTTAGAATAATTCAATAATGGTCAACCCCAAAAAATAAAGAAGAATTGTTTAATAGATGGGATGCATCACTTCGATCAGTAATCGAACGAACATTTAAAATATGGAAAAAAATGGCGGGTTGTCAAAGAACTTCTGAGGTACAAGTTTGAAACAAAGAAACAGATAGTATTTGTTACAATTTGTCTTCATAATTTCATTCGACGTTCGACAATTTTGGATGATGATTTTAACTATGACTTAAATGAGGATGAAGAAACACAGAGACAACACCCAGCTAATGAAGATAATATCACTTTGTTAGAAGAGTATGAAACAGCGACTGATGGAGCATATATGGCAACAATTCGTAACCAAATTGCAGATATGCTATAGGCTGATCGTAGATGATTATTTAAATTTTTATCACAGTTAGAAGGATAGTTGCTTAGCATTATATAATTATTATTTTGAAAATAAATAATTGTAATATATGTTTACTAATAATTCATATTATTAATTTCAAAATATTTTTCAATGCATTATATATATTTTTTAAGTCAATTAAACAAAATTCTATTACTAAATTTTATCTAATTATATTATTCAACTGCTATAATGCTACCAATCAAACTTATATTTGAACTGTCCTCTGTTACCGAACCGCATTCTCTAACCACTGTTTCTAACCACCTTCGATACATTCGCTCAAAAAATTTTAACCGTTCTATTTAAACGTGATCACCAATTTAACCCATTAGGATTCTTCTTATTACGCACTTTACCTTTTTACATAATATATATATATATATATATATATATATATATATGAAATCAAAATTAATATTCTAAGTGATGTAAGTTTATCGACTTACTAAGTCGGTAAAAGTAAAATTATTAAACTATTATCATTTGGATAATCATTATCTTCTATGAGAAATTTTGAAAAATGCCACTTTGAAATGTCATTTTTTAAAAATATCACATTTCTAAAATATTTTCAAAAATGCCACTAAAATTATATCATTTACTCAAAATATCATTTATGTTTGGGTTAACTATTTTATGTTAGATTTTAGTTTTTAGGGTTTAAGGTTTGTTAGGGGTGAAACCCCTTTTTAATGTCTAGGATTTTAGAGTTTAGGGTTTAAAAAATCCTTAATAAATGGCATTTTTGAAAATAGACAACTCATGGTGGCATTTTTGAAAATTGGCACACCAAAAATTGCATTTTAATACTATTTACCAATTCTCCCAATTACGCTAGATATTTCAGATCGGATAACCCAAAATTATCTGTATTCGATCTGAATTTTTCGAATAAGAGTAATTCAAATTATTCGTCTAGGTCAAATAAATTATTTTAACAGATAAGAATAAAGGTTGGATAATTATTCAAGATACTTGAATTGCCCCTTTAAATAATTATTATTTTAAAAATTAATTATCAAAAATTATTTATAAGTTATTAAATTATTTAAAATTACCATATATTTTACAAAATTATCCTTAAATTTATAAAAATTTTAAATATTATCCAAAAGTATCTATAATAATCCGTTTGAATTATGATTTTAACTACTTAAATTATCCGTTTGGATAGTGATTGTAAATACACGAATTACCCTTATCTTACTCGTTATCCGTTATTATCTGATTTTTATCCGCTATTATCCTGTACTCCTGTAACGTCTACTCCCAATAACGTGAGAGATAAAAAAACAGAGGGCAATTACTTAATTTGGGGCGATCCACAAATATAGTAAAAATATTATAATCAATTGACCATAACATTAGACATGCATGCCATATCCATATAGCTTAGGGCGAAGCACGGAACAAATATTTTGAAGAGAAAATGAGTATTTATTGTTCGCTCCGTTATTTCTAAATATCTAATTTTATGATCTATTTTACTCTAAAAAAATACATATATCTAGAAACATATATATCTGGAAGATTTACGAATATTCATGGAAATCCGATCAATTCAAAACAAACAAAAATTTAGATTTAAAAAAAAAATTGAAGTAAAAATTAACTTTTAAGAAAAAATTAATATTTTATCCAATATGAACTATAAATAAAAAATAAGTGAAATCATCTACTTTTTTTTTAAATAGAATAAAATAAAAAATGTAAAAATTAAGACGGTGGAAAAGAAAAACGGTAATTTCTATTTGAAAAAACAATAGTAACTAAGAAATACTTCACTTAAAATTCTAATAAATGTTTTTTTTTCTTATTAATTTTTCTTAACTAATATAGAGTTTTCCTATGTATTTTGTTTTATCATGCATATGTAAATAAACATTATAAATTTATGATATAATAATGTATATATGTAACCTACGGATCGGAGCGAATATCATGTTTCGAAAATTAGTATTTGTGATTTGTTTTGTTTTAATCGCGTACTATATTTTAGTATTTACTTTGCTTTGAATCATTACATATATCCGGATTTTTTAAATCGATTCGAGGCAAATATCGAATCGAATATGACGAGTAATTTTTCTGTCCTATATATACCAACAACTAGTAATACATGTTTGTGAAATCAAGCAGAAAAGCATTTTCCTCTTTTGCAGGTCTTTGAGTGGTAAGCCATGGAAATATCTCACGCTCAACCTATGCTTCTTCTCCTCCTATCACTCTTCTTCTTACCTACTTTACGGGCCATCCCTTTCGAAGACTGCGGTTTGCTACTAACATTGTTCTTTTTCAAAATTGTTTTTTGTTGTCATCAACATATTCAATACGCGGATTTGAACTCGGATGGTTATACAGTGACGACGATACTACCACAAACCATTAGGTTACATGTCATTGTATTTTTTTCGTAATTGTTAAAATTACATAATTTTCTACCAAAAAATATTGTAACAATCTGAACATATGATGTTAACTAACAAATAAAGATGAAATATTTTGATTGTTTTTTAATCCAAGGATAAACCGGTAAATATTCATTCATCAACACTATTGTCATATGTTGTAAAATAGCAGATGACGAACACGGTCCCGGCCCAATAATTATATGGGCCCTAGGGCAACAAAAAAATTTAAAACATTTTTATTAATTTTTTTAAAAGTTTTGAGTTTGTTTGTGCTTTTAATAAAAAAAATTATGGGCTTTCATCTATAAAATTTTTTATAAATAAATTCAAAATATGGACCTCTTATATAAGAGAATTAAAAAACAATAGCACGACACATGGGTCGTGGCACCCTTGTCTACCCCACTTGGACCCGGGCTGGACGGACAAAGAATTCGTCGGAGATTTAGAGAAAAAGCATATAAGAAGAATACTTTTTTTGTCTAGGAATTTTCATTAACTATGTGAATAATAATTACAAACCCTTACGATTAATATATATGTCCTAAATCCGATATAAATAAGAATAAGAATAAGAGAAATATCTCTAACCCTTAACCCTAAGATCTACCCTACGAGAAATACCCCATTGCAGATCTAACCACCATTTGGTTGGCTTTTTTGATGAATTTTGGTTTTTTCGTTTTTTTACATTTGCAGACATTCAATGTTCACGTAGACATTTGAGGAATCTGAAGAAGAAGAGGAAATAATGTGTCTCAACTTCAGTTTCCAGACTTCATTTTCTACTGCTGTCTCTGCTTAGTCAAATTTCCGGGTGAAAATGTGTTCTCTTGTACTTTGTATGACAAACCAATTATGTTGTTTTCTCCCCTTTGTGTGGTGCCCAACAAAAAAAAAAGGGGTTTATAACTTTATACACCCTTTTATCAATAAAAGAAAATTATATTACACCATTGATCGATTTTGATTTGTCTCTTTTTATATATTTGGTTTGATTTCTCCAAATCGGTGCTAAAAACATATTTCAGACCACCGTGATGTTTTTTTTAGATACGTCTTTCCATCTCGCTGTGCATCTCGAGGAAACAAATTCCTATGTCGGTTGGAATCTTTTACACAAGATGCTGTGAAACTTCATTATTTGAATATGAGTTTATTTCCAAGAAGAAAGAGAAACGAGGGGGAGGCTGGAGGAACAGAGGAGGAAAGGAAAAAGAAGAAGAATTTCGATTTTTTTTTCATTTTTGTTTTGCAAAATTTTGAAAATATCAATTTATAATACTATTTTTCAAAAGTAATATTTTTTTTATTAATTTTTAAAATATCATTTTTATATGCTTTATAAAAAATTTAAATTTGTAAGATTTATAAACCAGTTTTATAATATATTTTATAAATCAGCTTTATAAAAGGCATATAAGGTTTTATAAAAAATTTAAAGCTTTATAAAATGTTTATAATGTTTTATAAGGTCGTTTATTATTTTTTTAATAACATATATAAAGAAGTTTATAAAAATGATATGTTTGAGAATGGATAGTACATTGTGAAATTTTTGAAAAATGATATTCTAAAAATGATATTTTTGAAATTTTCATTTTGTTTTTATTATTATTTTAGTAAAATAATTAAAATTCATAAAACAACTTAGAGTTCACGAAATCACAATATTCAAAAGGTGTGTTTTGGATTCCATCATCGATATAATGTATGTTATTTCGGAGGGTTATATTGCGGTTAAAATACCATCATTTTTGACAAGTTAAGGATAAACTGCAAAAAAAACACTCATTTTTTTTTCCTTAAACAAATTCCATAAAAGTTAAACTTTAAAACATAGTGTAGCTTAAGACATAGTGTAGCTCATGTTAGGGTTTTAATGAGATGATGTGTGTAAGTTTTTTACCCAACCTAGAAACTAGCTGTCATTGTACACCAATCACAATTAGTATAGATGAGATCGAATCCGGCAACTATACTACGAATTATAATGAATCAAATCAAACTAGAACCAAAAAAATTGTCATTGGTGATTAATGAATAACTAAAATAAATAAGAAAGTAAATAAAATAAAGATTAAATCAATGGGAGAAAAGCGTTAGATATTAGGATATTCGCAGAGAAACATGCAACGGTAAGATAGATGAATTTCAGGGAATTGAATAAGAACCGTCCTTAACACAGAATATGAATATATAGTCTTTCCACTTTCATGGCTCTAACCACTATGGTTTAACAACCTAATAGACTCAAATTTTGCATGTTATTACAAGAAGAAAGCATGTTTCAAATCGATCAAGTTTTGATAAAGTTTATTAGAATCCTTAACTCAGCATTCAGAGGTTATGACGTCTAACTCTTCAAATACTAGTTCATTCTAATAGATGCAGCACTTTCAATGTTTTATTCTCCTAAGATCATATCACAAGATGCGAAATCAATCAATCATGCATTGATCTCTAAACAATATCAAATCAATATTGAATTATGAAACTTAATGAAACCCTAAAACCTAACTAGATGACTACTCAAACATGATGCAAATCACGGCAAGTATAAGTAGAAATCATCATGAATAAACTGGAATTAAAAGAGTAAATGATTAGAATTGAGATCTTCTCCTTTCTCCTTGAAGCTCTTAAGAACCAAAAAATATGAAGAACAAAGAAGGGGCACAAAATCCTCTAAGAGAGGTGGCTGTGTTTATTTTCGTGGTCTATGGTGGCTTATGTCTAACAAGAGGTTAGAAACAAGTATATATAGGTCTAGAGTCAATTAGGGTTAAGTTTAAGGCAAAAAAGAGAATACAGTTTGGATTGTCCAATATAGGGTAAGCGCATCGGTCTGGATTTTTTCCCGATGTTGGGGCATTGGGCTAGAGCAAGGGAAGCCTCGTACACGTGTGTCCCTGCCTCCTGGTCGATGATGGCTACTTTTCCTGCGCTTGCTTCTTTTACGAGCCAGACGGATATGTCTTCAGTAAATCGGGTGTATCTTCTTAACACTGCTCAAAATATCTTCAAAAAAATCCATATGAAAGGTAACTTGAAAATATTTTGTGTCACCAAATTTTATTCAATTCCAAGTTCGAGAAGACCTCCAAAGAAGGATAAACTTCTTATGCTTCTGTGCACTCCAACTAGGAAGAATGCATATCTTGTGAATTTCATGACTTGGATAATGATTTTGACTTGGAGAAATAGCTTGGGCATGATTTACACCTTTTTGCTCCATTTTACATCCTTCTTGATGAATTTACCCGAAAAAGTTATAGACACTACAACTACAAGAAAACTACCTCTAAAAAGCATAAAATTGCATAAAATATGTAAATTAATAGTAAAAACCATACTAAAACAGTACAATATGTGAAGTGATCGTAGTCTAATGGCATTTGTAAGTCCACTTAGAGCATGCACATCACACCCGGGATCGAGTTCTCGCCCCTGCTAATGTAGGGATTAGGCTAATGTGCATTAGACAAACCAAATGGCATGACCAATCATTCAAACAGCTCATTCTTCGTCTTGTATATGCAGTCTTCCATTCATCTCCTTTTTTTATTCTGATTTGGTGATAGCCAATTCGAGAACATCTTTGATCCATTAAGCACATCCAACATGTCATCCAATCTTGGTATATGATAACTATACTCGATGGTTATCTTATTGATAGCTCGGCTATCCATACAGATCCTCATTGAGCCATCCTTCTTTGGAATAAGCAGAGCTGGAACAAAACAAAGCTTCATGCTCTCCTTCACATAATCTCTAGCAATGAGCTCCTAAAGCTGTGTATGCAATTCCTTAGCTTCCTATGGGTTATATCTATAAGTTGGACGGTTTGGTAGAGGTGCACCATGCAACAAATCGATTTGGTGATCAATACCTCTAGTGGGAGGCAAACCATGTGGTAAATCTTCAAGAAACACATCGTTGTACTCTTTTATCAACTATTGCATCATTGGATGTGTACTCATTACTGCTACTCCATCATTCTTCTCAATAACCAGAAGTGCAAAAACCTTCTTACCCTCATCAAGTTTCTGTACAACTTGTGATTCTCCCAAGAAAAGACTTTCCATGCAGCTCTTTTCTTTTGATTGCTTTGTTCTATCACACAGATTAGGTATCAATGGCGCCAACGTGATATGCTTCTTATCTTTGTAAAAGGAATAAGTGTTCTTGAAATCGTTGTGCATAGCTCTTTTATCAAACTCCCAAGACCTCCCAAGTAACAGATGACAAGCATCCATTGGAATAACATCACAAAGTATCTTATTGTAACGTCCCGAAAACTCTAAAGAAATTTCCAGAACATTACTAAAATAAAAGTAATTGTTAATCAAAAAATCCTTAATATAAAAAGTCTGAATCTTTAAATTCAAAATCAGAAAACAAAAGTTGATATTTATAAAGGAAAAGCTATCGAGTCTCGCTCTAAATCCCCAAACTATGGTAGTTGATCACTCGGCCACCTGGTTCCTGAAACTTACCAACACGGAAATTAGAACTTAGGTGAGCGAAAAATCACTCAGTGAGACTAGAAACCCGACACACATGTACCACCACGGTCTGTCCCCGCACAGTTAATGTTTACGTGTTGATACAAAAAACAAATGTTCAGATTTAGAGAGACATAACTAAAATCAGCATATCATAATAATATCAGCAGAACGTAAGTAAAGCAGTAGAATATAATAAATTTCAGCAGAGCAGAATAATCAGTTGAACAAAATAATCATCAGAGCAGAAGGACCCCGTATCGAGCAATGCAACAGCCGAAGCGGAATGGTACGACCCCAGCATTAATCGTCCAAACTGAGTACTAATAGAATATATAAATAATATACGCGTTAGGGATGCTAGCCGCTAACGAGGTGGTAAGAGATACGGTCCACGACACTAACCGACCACAATACCACTAACTAAATACCAGAATATATAATACATAATATCCAGTGGCCTTGTCGGGTCCACGGGTGGTATGGGAGTATGGTCCACGGCACTAACCGACGCCAAGACCACTAACGGAATACTAGAGTACATAATACATCTGTGGGGGGTGCCGGCTGCCACGGATTGCTCAATATAGCTATTAAATTCATAATAGCATGCTGATACCGATCTTAACATAATAAAACATATATATTTCACCAGAATCATGATCTAGAATTTTTCAAACAAGATAAGCATATACGTTCTAAATATCATGCGTTCAAATAATTTAATCGTTCATTAATTCCATAGGTCCAAATCAATTTAATTAGTTCAAAATCAACATAATTTAACTATTTAACTTATTCTAAGATCCTCCTAAAATATTATACCAACGTATAACAATTCTAACGGAGTTAGAACTCACCTACAATTTGGTTTTCGGATCGAAAGGAGCTTGAACCGACAATCCTACAATGCCCACAAATACCAATTCGAACACTTAGGTCATGAACCTCCTTGTTATGTAACTTCAGCAGCCGCTGTCCTTAGATCGCAACATAACTTTTTCTACAGATCTCTAATTTATAAGATTCGACAGTGATTAGAAACTAGACCCATACACCTTTGTAGCGAATATTTAAATGCTCAAAACGGAGTATTATAGATAGGATTTTCGAACCCTTTTGTGGACACATGAACTGTGAGCGATGATAGCAGATCCATAATTTTCAGTCGACCAGTCCTTATTATTCAAGGGACAACTTTCATATCTGAACACCAAATAATACGATTCTTCTTCGAGTAGAAACTACACTCCCATATTCCGTGACAACTATTTAATCATCCAAATAGGACACCGTTAGATATAGTTTTCGAAACTTGAAAGTCAAGTAAGAACTGTAGATCTAAAACTGCAGAATCCGAATTTTACAGACGACATACTCACCTTGCATCTGCTATAAATTTCATCTCAAATCTCCAAAAATTGATTATTTCTTATTGATTATGAAACTAGACTCGAGCAGCTTTGCAATAAGTAATTGATCGCCTGAATCGAAACAGTTTAGGGTGCGCTTTTTTCTTTTGAAATATGACTTAATATTCTGGAAAAACAGAAACGAATTACGTGGAAGAAATGCGACGAATTCTGAAACTAAAAACCCTTGTTTAAAAAGGCCATTTAAAGGGTTTTATTTATCATCTACATGAGCCTTTAATCTTTGTTAATTATAGTTTTGTCCAAAAACTTTAATATCTATCAAAAACATCTTTTAGTTTGATAGAATTTTAGGATTTCCAATTAAATAAAAAATTAAACCTTCAATTTTTTGGATGTTACACTTATCTTGATAATTCTTTCTAGTAGAAAATGAGACCATAACTTGTTTTGAAACCTGCAATTTGCTGTCATTCAACCACTTCAGCTTGTATGGCTGCTTAGGCTTAGTAGTAGACAAATTCAGCTTCTCCACAAAAGTATTTGACGCCACATTGGCACAACTTCCAGTGTCAATGATCAGATGGCAAACCCTACCTTGAACTGTGCAACGAGACTAAAATATATTCTCTCACTATGCTTATTTTTCAATAAGAAGATAATGCAAGACCCTCTAAATCACCAACAATTCTCCATTATCAGGTTATTCAACAATCTTGTCCTCGTCATATTCTTCAACTTTTTGATATGTTGCTGCTAAATCAAGAGAATCATGTTTCATTTCTTCTTCTATCTCCTCAATCTCTTGAATTGTCACAACCCTTCCATTAGGAGATTCAGCTTGGAAATGACGAAATCCTTGAAACTTAAAGCACATCTTCTTCATATTAAGGTTTGTAGGTGCTGATGTAGCCTTCGAATCCACCTTCTCACTGCTATTGCTAGTCTCTCCTTTGATAGTCACCTTTGGATTAAAAGAAGAACATGAATTGTATGATATGGTGTATGACTTCTTTCCAGCCTTAACCTATTTTTCCACCTTGATAGCACGCTTCTTAACATCATCAAGAATCCATAAAAGTTGCAGCTCCACCTTAAATGCAATCTCTTCATTCAAACCATGCAAAAAACGCATAACAGTGACTCTTGAACATCATCACACCTCAACTACAGAAGATCAAACTCTTTTGTGTACTCTTCAACAGTGCACTTCTCTTGCTACAAGTGTGTAAGTTTTTTTTCACCATCGTATGTGTTATATTCAAACACCCTCTCCATAGATAACCAATCAGGAAAGTCATGGATTTAGTTACCTTCAAAATCATGAAAATCCACTTTGAAGTCTTCTTCACGATGATGTTGTTGCTGTTGTGGACGGTTGTCTCTTCTCCTTCTCCCACATTCCATCACAATTCCATGATCAGAATCAGAACCCTGAGAAGAACCTCCACTTCCTTTCAAAGATGATATATCTTCCACAACTCTTCGGCTCCTTGGGTGCTCTTGCATATTCATGTCGTTAAAGGCATGAACCATCTGTTGCATCTTCTACCTTATATATGCCATCTCTCTACCGATACGCTCAGCATATGCTTGGTCAAGAGTCAATCCTCTAGGAGCATCCATAATAAACAATATAAAACAGAAGATAGATGATAACCTTCACTCCAGCAACCTAGAACGCTCTGATACCACTTTTGATGTGTGCATGAGGAAGCATAACGGAGTGAATGAATTAGAGACTGTAACATGACAGTTTCAACACCAATTAATGCGTATTTTGGGCTGCCGACTCCTAAAAACAATCTGCACGTAACCGGATAGACAGGAAGATACGGGATCACCACATTTGTAAAGCCGAAGCACCGGAACCGATAAAGAAGTCTACTGAGCTAACACCACTCTTGGATAAAGTTGCCACCACCAGAAGATAAAGACGCTCGAATCCACCACCAACGGCTCTCCCAAAACTAGAGGATAAAGGAAAATGATCTAAACATATCCAATGGGTCACAAAGACACTTCAATTTTTCAAACTCGTTTTCTGATTTTTATTAATCAATATAAGCCTCATTATATAGAGGAATTAAAAAAAAATCGTCCATAAAAGTTACACTAAATGCAGAAGACTTACGGAAATACAGTTCAGACTCTAATCGGCATAGAAATAAGAAAAGACTGAAACGAATGCAAACCAATGGCAGATAAATATTTCAGCCGACTCTATGCAAACCAATAAAATCAGTGGTAAACCATTGACAAAGTATTGGCTATTGGACCAGAAACGATAATGTGACAGTCTACCCATTTTGCTTCCCTTTTTCTTGTGTTATTTTCTTAATGTGGATGTTTGCTTCCGCATCAATAATCTTGGCATTGAAACAAATATTTTTATATATAAATTTATGAAAATCAAACCAAACTCAAAAGTCGATTCTAAAGAGTTTTAAACTTCAAAAAGGTGATTGGATAAGCAGCAGAAAAAAAAAAGTTTTCAATAAAGGAAATAGAAAATTCTTTCCATGGAAATAAATTTGGAGATCCATGAAGGCCCTTTGAGATTCATAAAGCTCAGTCAAAACATGAAGGTTTGGTTTAATACATTGGCATTAAACCGAACCAAAACTCATCAACTCAAAAAACAAATTGAATTTCACAATAAAATGAATTACCTTAGAGTTTTTTTTTTATAAATAGTAGAAGTTCCGGGTCTTCGATTCATAATCTCTCCGATACCTAAAGTCAGAATTTAGATATTCTGATTTAAAAAATAATCTTCCGTACCAATGGGAAATTGAACCCGGAACACAAAGAAACAAACCCCTTGTGTTACCACTAAACCACCATCAATTGGTATCATTTGGAGTTTTAACATAAAATTAGGAAATTACACGCAATGATTCGGTTATTCTGGTTTGGTAAAAACTTTCAACTTTTGTTCTGTATTCAAATTGCTTTTATTCTTATAATATGTGGTAAAAAAACAAAAATAGAGATTTACAAGTAGAAAACACAAATCTACGAAACAGTATATATTTTTTTTTTGTCTTGAAAAAAAGAATGCAAGCAAAACTGGACAAATAAGAATGGGGAAAGAAACACAAATCCAAAGCTGATGCAATCACTCACACAAAAGCAAATTAGTAAAGCTTCTTTGCTTTTGCTTATAGCTTAGCTTATTCATCGAAGTTTTCCACTTTTGTGTTTATCCAAATGAGGAAACGCTTGTAGAATGTTATAAGCTCTTAGATCTTGCCTTGTTAAGATCCCTATTACCGGAGACATCTGCAAAACACAAAGAAACATTCAAGTTTAGTAGTGTTCTTGAAAGATTGTTCCATTCAAGATAGTAAAAAAGAAGCAAACTTACTCCTGAAGCTTGAATCCTGGGAACAATCAGCAAATGTCTGAGACCGAGTGATCGGAAAAGCACCAAAGCCTTAGCCACTGACATACTCTGCACCACTGTGTAAGGTGTAGTGTTGGTCAACGGATGAAGATCAATATACATTTGCATCTCCGAGCTTGTGATTGCAACCTCGTCGAAATTGTCTTCTCTCTCAGCTAATTCAACTGGTGTGAACTTTTCTCTAACTTCCCACTCTTCAGTTCTTCTTTTCTCATTCAAGAACCATCTCTTTTTAAGAACTTTAACAAGATGTGCTCTTAAGATTAGACCATGGAGCTCTGTAGCAGCACCAGTAGCTAGATCTTCTCCATCTAATACCGGGAAGGCGTTATGCGTTGTGTTCCTCAGTGCATCGACTATATTCGCGACTTTCTCTACTCCGTGGAGGGTTACAACCGGAGGCTTAGCATCATTAAGCTCACCTACGGTGAGATTCCTCATCCATGGCTCTGGGTTTGCTTCCAAGAAAGGTAAGCCCTTTAGATGGAGAATGATCTCGTAGATACTTAGATTGAAGCTGTCTCCAACTGTTTTAGCTATCAGAAGCACAAACATTGTAATGGGTAACAAAAGAAGGTTGTTGGTGAGTTCGAGGAATATAACACAGAGCGAAACAGTCATTCTCATGGAACCAGCCATGAGTGAAGCTGCACCAAGAACCGCGTAAAGCCCTTGATCAATTTTTGTGTAAGGTCCCATTACTGTGCCTAGCATCCGACCGTAAGCAGAACCCATGAGGATGATCGGTAGGAAGAGACCCGAGGGTGTCGCTATACCGAATGTGATAAGCCCCAAAATGCAGTAGAGGCCAAAGAATATCCAGAGAGAAACCATACCAAACTCATTAGGAGTGTTTGAAGAGAAAACGTTTCTGACCGCATCATCATTGGTTGTGAGAAACAGAGTCGCTAGATCGTTGTAATAACCGTTTGGACAATTGAATTGTTTGAAGTTTCCTGATCTTCCGTTTGTTGGACAGATCTCGTCTATGGAAGGATTACAAGGCTTGCATTCCGCTAAGAAAGGAAGACCGTACAAGCAAACCGAAGTGAATAGAGATACCGAAAGACTTAGAAGCACCTTGTGAATCTTACCCTTCCTGCACAAAATTGGTCAAACAATGTAAGTAAAAAGTAAACCTTTACAAACTCTTTCGTGTTCTTGAAATTCGTCTTACTCAAAAACACTTACTGGTTGATTAGATTGTAAAACCTGAGAACTTTATGAAGAAGATGATTGTACAAGCTTCCAAGAATTCCACCAAAGATTCCAATCAATGTGACCGGGATTATATCCGCTGCGTGATACCTAACCTCTACATGACTCACATCAAACATAATGAGTCCTCCTTTACCAAAAAGCCCACATTTACCGGAATTGCAAATCTCGATGAACGCTCTCAATACAACCACCACAACAGCTGTGCTGAAGAATGTCCTCCACAAGAGAGCACTTCTCCACCACGTAGCGACTTCCTCAAGAGCGAAAAGCACTCCACCTACCGGTGACCTGAAAGCTGCGCACACTCCAGAGGCAGATCCACATGTAATAAGATCTCTTCGATCTCTATCGTTGTTGAAGTAACGAAGCCATCTCCATTTGATTCTATGGTTGTCAGGACCACCTTGACCAAGCAACGAAGCTATGCAGCTTCCAATATGAACCAAAGGCCCTTCTTTACCAAGATCAAGTCCAGCTGCAACTGCTCCAATACTTCCAACAATCTGTCGAAAAACCGCAAAATCCGTGAGTCAAACAAAAGATCTCACATTAGCTGAAAGATTCAAGCTTTTTCAGATGAACACATTAACATTGCGCGAAGAGTCAAACTTTATTTCTTTCTTTCAGTTTCAGTTTGTTAGGAAACCCATATCGGAAATGAGAATGGGCTTGCACTAATATATAAGACACACTGAACAAACGACTTATTGCTAATTATTTTTGAGTTGTAAACTCATGAACATGTTTAAGAAACAAACCTTAACGATCATGGTGGTGGCACCAAACATATTGGGAGTGTCGACGCCATTAAGATAAGCTTTAATCTCAGGAATCCCTGGACCAGCCGCCGTAGGAGCAAAGACAACAACAAGTACTGTCGCCACCAAAGTCAGACCCAAATTCGCCCCCGTAAAGATCATCAAACCCGTCATAAACCTATTTCAATATAGACTTATCATACAAGGTAACCCAATTTCTTGATCTTGAGTGTTTTTTTCAAGATTTGGATGAAAAGTCAATACCTATCTTGAGCGATGTAGTAGCCTACGGCGAGAAGTTTGTAACCGGCAATGTTTTCGACGGCGAGGTTGATGAGAGTAGCGATGAGACCAGTGAAGAGACCAACAAGACAAGCTAATGTCCATTTTGCGAATACGTATTGAAACACTTGTGCCTTTGATCTGCTTCTCCAGTCATGTTTGAACAGATCATTCTCGTTTATTCTGCAGAAAATCACAAATTTAAAATTTAAATTTCTACAGAATTATTACAACAGTGCATATATATATATTTTTATATAAAAAATGAAGATTGTTTGAAAACAGAGTAAAGATCAAAACTTTAAAGAAAAGAGATTGAGACCAAGACTTATCATAAAACTAAAACAAAAAGGTGACCCAATTTCTTGATCTTGATTTTTTTCTCAAGATTTGGCTGATGATTGCTTGAGGTAAATTGAATATTACAACAGTTCATATGTCTCCATCAATAATATATTCATCCAAGTTTTAGAAAAAAAAATGATTTTTGTTCTGAAAATCAGAATAAAGATTAAAACTCTATAGAAATAGATTGAGACCCAGAATCCAGACAATAATTTTTTTTAATACTTTTAAATAAGGGTAGGTTATCTGAAAACAGAGTAAATATCAAAACTTTATAGAAAGAGATTGAAAATCAAGAATCCATCCAAATATTTCTAAAAGTGAAAATTTATCTGAAACAGAGTAAAGCCGAAATATTATAGAAAGACAGTGAGATCAAGAATCCATCTTTTTTTTTACAAAAGTAAAAATTTATCTGAAAACATTAAAAAAAGGGATTGAGACCCAAAATCTAAATCTGTTAAGATAAAGAAGACATACTCATAATCTAAGCTCTCGATGTGAGAAACTTTGGTACCGACCAAAGCAAGGGGAGTCGAAGAAAGAGTTCTATGTCTCTTAAGAAGAGGTTGATTCAAAGTGTTACTCTCTGGATCTCCTTCTTCTTCTCCATTGTAATTGCTATTACCAATCTGCAAATTCCCATCTTCTTCCATCTATAACACTCTATCTCTAATTAATGATCCAAGAAACAATAGGACCACTCAGAAGAAGAAGGAGAAGAAGAAGGAAGAAGAACAAAAGTAGGTTTTGGTTGGATCTTCAAGAGCTGTTTTTTTGTTACAAAAACCACTTTTGGTTTGGATTTCTCTGTTTTTTGTCGTTTCTTCTAGAGGAACCAATTTTATAAATCTCTCTACATATAGACTTATACATGCATGTTAGCATGTAGTATATACACATTATATGTATGTAAATGTATATACGCAACATTTAATTAAATTTTTTTTTTGTGAGGAGTCAACACTAAGATGGGTACCATATGCGTTTCTCACTAAAGATAAGACAATCATTGGCCTATAAAATATTACCTACTGAGATAATATAACCAAAAAAAAAAGGAAAGCAAATTACGGAATATGTGGGATTAGAGAATTCTTTTTTTTTTCTTTCTTATGTGTGTAGGAACCTACTATTCCCTCGCTATGTTTCAACCTGAATACAATCGATTATTATTGATTTTGACGTTAGTTGAAGAAGGAAGAAAAATGTTATTATAAAACAACCCTAAACTAACCAAATGATGGTGGTTTAATCGCATTTGAAAAAAAGAATAAATTCTTCCATATCCTGAGTTCAATTTTTTTTTTGAAACACTTTCACTTCCAATTGATTAGTCGAAATGGTGCCACGATTTATGCCGATTAGAAAATCCGGTAAATGTGCTACTTGATAGCTACAATTGTAACACCCTGCTCCTGGGTTATTGGACCCGGAGCAAATTGTTATTGGATAAGTAATAAATGCGCACAAAATACGAATAAGTCTGAAATACCTTTATTGAATTAAATCGGAATCTGAGAAGTCTTGCAAAACCAAATCGAAATAACTTAAACCAAAGTCGAATTTTAAAATATCAAAGTCTTAAATAAAAGAAAACGTGGCATTTCCCAAATAAGCATCCCACAAGTTCGCTCCAAGCTCCTATTCCATTCCATCACTTGAGGAGGGGAAAAGAAGAGTTGAGTAACAAGATACTCAGTGAGGGAGGGTCATCCCTGCCCACATGATACACAAAACACGCAAACAATCCAGCATACGCATATACCAGATCCATAAATAGATACACAATAGTCACACACAACCAAGGTATATCCACCTCTCCGATCAACCAAGCCAAGCCAAACCATACCAAACCGACCACACCACCAGTAGGCTTTTTGCCTCTCTTAGTGCATCCGGCACAACACCATTATATATATAAGCGGGATCCAACACCCAATACACCATAGCCAGGGATCCAACACCCAATAGATTATATAGCGGGATCCTAACACCCAATAGCAATACACTATATACTACAGGACATCCGATATCCTAACCGCTACGGCTCGACAACCAACTGTCACGGTCCCCTAATCCGTTACAGGTCAACTTAGCGATATCACACAACCAGGTAAACCAATATTCACTCTCACCAATCATGCCACAATCAACCTAGCATGCATACTACAATCAACATTGCATACCTATCTTTAGACATGACATAGACATAAACAAGAAATGTTATGAGTGATGTGTATCCACAGATCATCCCCTCACCTTAGTCTTTCAGTTGACAAGCAGAGCACAGAAGAGAACTACGAATCTGCATAGACACAAAAGGAAGTTAGGGTTTCGATCAACCTTTCCATTTCAGAAAACTTTTCTTTTCGGAAAAGTTTCCATTTCGGGAAAGTTTTCATTTCGAAAAATTTTCTACTCCGAAAAAGATTGGCTTCCCTTCCGAGACTTTAGGGTTTCCCAACCGTGAGAAAGATTGGCTTCCTTTCAATACAAAAAAAAACAAACTACAATTATAAATCTAAATCATTTTTATCCACTATTGAGCTAAAACCTTTTTAAGAGTTTTTGTGGCAAACATAAAAGTTTTACGTGGATAGTTCCAAAATCTTTGGGCGTGTAATGACTACTCTCTCTATGACCGAAAGTGGGATTTTTAAGTTTCATAAAAGGGTTTCTCGTTTACATTTTCTTACACTACACCTTTTTTTCTTACGTAATAAATAATAATATTATGATGTATTAAATATATAATTCATATATAATCATAAAATAAAAAAATTATAGTAATTATCTTCATGAGTTTCTTGCATAGACTAACGCTCCATACTTTTCCGTTTTGGATCGATAAATACTGTTGCATGTGGATCTCTAAGGCATCATTGACAAATTTATTCTGTTTTTATGTATAATAATTTATGAGATTCAAATATTGACCATACAAATTCATAGAATTTTCTACAATTTGCACTAGATGACTATTTTTAATATATTTGTAGAAGACTATAATTTAAAATATTTGTTTGGGTTGCTTGTGGTACACATGCATGGTAGATCACAAAAGGAAATCGACGATCTTCTTTTAATTTCCTTCATTTATCATCAAAAATCATATATCACATATTACTTAATTAAGTAGTTTTGTTTGTCCCATGTGCTTTTTTCCCTCTAATCATTTATATTTTTAATTTGAATGATCCTATTACACATAATAATTTCTTGTAAACACGATAAACAACTCTACGAACAATTCCATAGCGAACGATCTATCTATCCGCACTTAAAAGGTTCACGAGAGGTGATTTTACCTATATCACACTTAATATCAACTTTAAATAAAATTTTATAATATTTTTATAATCTTAATTCTCCAATCAGCCTATTGGTTGCGTACGTACTGACTAAGTGACCATATCTCTCCTGTTAAACTGGTGGCTAGTGTCAAAGCGACAACTCAGCCATTACATCTGACAGATCAGGAAAAACCTTTGTAACCAATAAGGTATAAACACGTGTAATCGTACACACTCGTCGATCATCTCAAGATCCAACGATCAGAACAATTCCGACTCTTGAGGTAATCGAACAGCCATTTTTTTATATAAATTTGTCTTGTACGAATATTAATTTATCTCTAATCATTTATCCACCAAACACGTGATTTATACATTCCGGCCCCAAAAACATTAAATTAAAAAAATCATTTGACCAAATAAACCTAAATATTCTTAATCTTAAGAATTAAGATTATACGATGATTATTTTAATATATAGTACATCGTGATCAAATGTTATAATTTTGTTTTTTAGAAATAAGTTTTACTTGATAAGTGTTTTACATGAAACAATGTTTCATATTGTATCGATAGGATGATACAAGGTACAAAATACACAAACTAAAAAAGGAAAGGCTTATTGGCGAAATCTGTATAATTACAAGCCATCAAGAAAAAACAGAAAATGTACTATTCCGAATCAAAATTATTTCAGATTCACAAACTTTTTTGTCAATTGAAATTTCTGTATAAAACATGGTGGAATACGAGGCGGAATACCAAACTGGGGTTTATAAACATTAACCCGGAAACAAAGCTGGCGAAAAACATTAATTCCCCGGAGACAAATGAGATAAACCTAAAAACAAAGGAAAAAACAAAAAACAAAGGAGAACAAAGCCCAAAAATGAAACAAATAGGCACCGACTTAGACTCGAAATTTAAACGAACATGTTTCGTCCACAAGACTCCCTAACTCTTCGATGAACTAAGCTAATTGAAATGGATAAGTCCAAACCAAATGACCAGCAATTCTTTCTATAACAAAATAAAACTATCTCCCGAACCAATTGAAACTAGGTTTCTAATCCGAAAAATGTCAATTTCTCCACTCATGATCACGCATTAAAAATAATAGAACAAAAAAAAAAAACAAAAAAAAATCAAAAAATGCTAATTACGAATTTTTCGATACCTTTCAGTATCGAATACTTCCATAGTCTCAAAACCACTATAAAATAAGTATTACAACATATTTATCTCTTAATGATTTTTTTATGTGTTCTCACTAAAATATGTGAATTTTGTTATAGAGTTTTTTCCACCGTTTGTTACTTTGTTTTTTAATTGAAACAAAAGACCAACACAGACAAACGGCTAATCCGAAGGCAAATACAATTAAACTGAACTGATTACAAATCAATTAAAAAAAAACTAATTAACAAAAAGAAAAAAAAAAAAAAACATAAGAAAAAAACATTGTGTTGTTGTACATAAATTTGACCAGAAAATGAGGGCCCGAAGAGGAACCTACACGTGGCGTCTGCCAAGACCATGTGATCCATTGTAGAGTCCTTATTTGACAACGATCTTATTGATTTTAGGACCCACAACTTGTGTTTTAGCGGAGAGATGAGATCTAATCCAACTGGCTGGTCTCATGTATGGGACACGTATCTCGTCATGGTTCCTGTGAGTTTTGTTTTTAGCTTTTTATTTGTTTACTTTTTCTTTTCCTTTTGCTCATGATTGAGATAATGAATACTACAAATTAATTATATTTACGAAAAAATTATACTCTCCGTTTCTAAAAAATAAAAAAAAATTTCTTGTTCCAGAAAATATATTTTTAGTTTTCTATAATTTTTTATTAATTAATTATAATAAATTGTAAACTTAAAAAGATATTAATAAAAATAGCTGAATTTATTGAATTTCTATTGGTTCAGAGTAATGAGAAATTGTTTAGTATAAAACATAATGCATTTATAATTAAGCACTAATTTTTTAATATGTATATAAATTTTAGAAAATTAATAAATTAGAAACATAAAGAATATATAACAAAAATAAATTAAAAATAGTCAAGCAAAACAGTTAGATAATTTCATGTTTAAAAGGTTCGATCTTTGGTCATCAACAACATAAAACTACTAATTCACTATCACTGGTTAACATAGATGAATACTTACCGCTATCAAAATATTTACATATATTCTTCTTATATGTAAAACTACTAAGGATTGTGTTTTCCATATTTCCTTTGAGTATGAAGTTAGACAAAGACATTGGCGATAATATTACTTTAATTTTAAAAAATATATATAAAATAATAAGGTGATAATATTGAACACGGCGTCGACTCACCGCCTATGGCCGACCAGATACGTACATTCTTGACATGTTTATATATGATGTAATTCCTCGACGTTTGGGATGGGTTTGATAGTGACCACAATTTTTGAAAAAAAAAACTTAATTAAAAAATATTATTTCAACAATTAGATAAATTATAAAAACAAAGGGAAGAAAATTAATTTAGAGATTAGGTAGTTAGTTGATCAGAATCTGCAAGAGAGTGACGAATATTTAGATTTCAAATGTTTGATTTTAGTCACTATTGTTAATTAATATAGAACACGATGATAGTGCATTGAAATATGAATGGCGGTGACAATAAAAATAAAAGTATTCAATAAAATGTTTCATATATATTTAGTCTTTATATGTATTTGATTTACAAGAATGTCGGAAAAATAAAATACTTATAATACTCTGATTTGGCAATTTCTAGAAATGGTGGTGCATGAGAATTGTTTTTAAAAATTGATTTGGTTATCAATATCATCACAAATACAATTATTTTCTGTAATTTATTATGAAAAAATTATGAAAAGTAATTTTCAGTAATTTGTGAGTGAAAACAAAATACGGAGAAAGATCTCGTGTGATCTGCAGAAATAACCGACAAATTTTTCAATCTTTTTAAATGAAAAACTAGTCGACAGACAAAAATGGAGTCCACATATCAAAAACGGACATGAAATCCACGAACAGTGACGGTCATAACATTATAATATTAATTTGATTAACGAAGAAACTGTGATTATGAACGATGAAAATACTGGACAAGATGAAAAAAATATGAAACGATCCGATAATATATATTTTATTATTCGGACCGTTCCATATCTCTCCCATCCATTCTATTCAAATCTTAACCGTGATATGTCAAATTTGAGCCAGAAAGATGATTATATTTATTGAGATTACAAGATAACAAAGTGTAAAAAAATTAGAAAATAAACATGTCTCTATATTTGAAGAGGAAGATTTCTTTTTCTAAGATTTTGTTTTCTACAATGATATAAGAAATGAAATATGTTTTGGTATGTATATATATGTATAAATCCGTAACGTCTATGTATGGTGCATGTCTAAAATATCAAAACTCAAGTTGGTCATAAAGAAACAAAAGGTCAAACATCAAACTGCATTTCTCAAAACATTTAAAAATTGTTCAAAAAACAAATTAATACGTTCAACATGATACATTTGTTAGCCACTTACATCGGATATATGTTTTTGGATTCTGGCGTGTAAAATCTTATCTACTTATTGTACATTGCTTCTTAAGAAAACCAACATTCAATAATCAAAGACATTGGCTACTCAAACATCATCACCGATTTAAATATTTCGGTTTGAGTACCAATGATTGGTTTTGTTTCCCCATTGGCTATTTGTGTATTGCTATAAGCATGTAAGTCACTTTCTCTTATATATATTGTATTGCAAAATGAAAAGAGAGTATGCGTTTAAATAACAATGGATAAGTTCTCTGCCTAGATTCGCCCTAGCTGCAATGCTTTGATACACAATTCTCGAGATATCCAAGGGCTTATCTTCCTTCGACACCGGTGGAGTTCTTGTTCACCGGCGTCGGACGATGACTACTTTTTTCAGTTTATCTGATGTTTCTTCGCTTTATCTGGTTGGATTTTTCGGATCTATGTGCCCCTCCGGCCACCCTATGTGAATAGAGAAATCGGCTCCGTTGATCGGCAGAACTGCTTTACTTTAGATTCAGCATGCTATGTCAAATGACAGGATCTCTGTGTCTTTTTTCTTCCCCCATGGAGCGGATCTATCATTAGCTCAAAACCGAAGATCTAGTACTCGCTGCTTCACAATCCACCTCACCGTTCTTGTTTTCTCCATCATCCACCACCGCCTCGTAATCTCGGGTAGCATCACTCGTATCTCTTTATACTCATGCTTGCTAGTTGTCCATGCTCTCTTCTCGGTCGTTATAGTCGAAGATCTATCTCCCCTCATTCTGCTCCATTCGCGTTTATCCTCTGACTTCCATCACACTTCACCAACCACTCCCACGGAAATCTGACCAATTACTACAAGAAAACATAGAGCGAGTGACTACTAAAATGGTCACAAAACAGTCGCAATATACCAATTTACGATTAATTAGTGACTAAAATAAGTAGTCGCAAAATTTTCGTCGCAATATAAAAAAGTTGCAAAATAGTCTCAAATGGGGGACTAAACTGTGACGGTTTATTTTAGTCGTACATATACGACTACTTTGGGACGAAATGTAGGAGTCGTATATTAAAGACTAAAAAGTGAAGGCTTATTTTGCGAGGGCTGTACGACATAGTCTTGTAGTTGTAAATTTGAGACTAAGTAGTGACTTCCGATGTAGTCGTGCAGTAAAGACCAATATTATCGAGGTTTAGTCGTAATTTTGTCGCGTATTAACAACGATAGTGCGGCATATTTGTTCAATGTGTCCACGGTTGCGTCGCAAATCGGTCACAAATAAGCGACTTGTTTGCAACTAACTTAACAGGAAAAAATATATATATATATATATATATATATATATATATTTCTTTACATTTAAAACAAATTAAAAGATGTTTAAACCTGAAATTTTAATTGAATTAAGAAACAAGTACTGCAAACTTAAACAAATTATCCCAACCACAAAATATAAAGTTTTTGAACACATCCCATACACAAAATATAAAGTTTTAACACATCCCATAACAAATTATAAAGTTTAACACATCAAAAAGTTTTAAAACTAGGATAAGTTCAGGTGGCAGGTGAGTTGGATGGAGTAGTGGTTGTTGCATTGCCTGGGGGGTGTGGCTGTGGCTGGGGTTGGGGCTGGGTCAGTGAGTAGTGGAGAGGGTGTTGCGGTGGCTGGTGTAGTATTTAAGAGCTGGGATTGAGTCATGTAAGCTGCAAGCCCCGGATTAGTGTCTTTAAGGTAAGAGAGAATCATTTCCAAGCTTGTGATCCTATTCCTATTTTGAGCTTGCCGTTGCTCCTCATCACGTCGAGCATTTTCTAATTCTTGGTCAGCTATCTTACGACGAGTGGATTAAAGTTGTTCCTGGATCTCCAACAGTTCAGTCGAAGACGAGGTTGCATAACATTCTTTTCTTTTCCCTTTGTTGACCAGCTCTCGGAGTTGGCCAAGTCCAAAAAGGTTACCTTTTGGGTCTGTTTTAGTACACTAAAACAAGAAAAAACAGCCAAGACAGTTACGTTAACATGAAGCCTAAACATACAATGCCTAAGAAGAACCTAAAAAACAAGTACATATATCAGAATGATTCAAAACAGAATGAATCATAACCAAAAACAGAAAGATTGAAAACAAAAAAACAAGTATAAACTTACTTGAACCCTAAACATCACCACAAAAAAGCATAGTAGTAGAACAATCTATTCAGAAGACACAAATGATGCATGTACAGTCCATACACTTTGAATCAATCAATCCATATAAAGTATTTCTAACTATGCTAACAAATTGTGCTCACCAAACAAAGACATGAAGTATTCAAGCTCATAATGGACTAGTTGATGAGAAAGAGAAATAGAAGATGAAACAAAAATCAGAACAAAAGTGAAGAGAAACTTAAATACATAACTCAATACCAGCCATGATAACACATACACACAGAAAATCCTATCATAAACAAGTAGAAGATAAAGGAAATTACCTTAAGGAAGATCTGATTATTTTCTTCAAGGGTGAGGGTGCGGTGAGTAGATTCCTCAGACGAAGTCTCTGATATTTTTGGACCATCGGCATCCTTTAGAGACATTACCTCTGCTAGGCTCTTCTCGTAAGCCTCAGCTACTGCTTTGGCCTTTTGATCAACAAAACTTCCATCCGCCCTTGTATGTGTTCTCATAAAAACTTCTCCAAAAGTAACAGGTCGCCCTAGTTCCTCCTCCTGTAATAATAGAAAACACATATTAACTAGAGTAAAAATGTAATTCAAAAGGAAGGACAGACTTTTTACCATTTCTTGTTGAATGGTCAAGTATGATTTATGCCCGGATACATGCTTGTGGATCCCAAGACTGCCACGATCAGAGTTACGGGACTGTAAAACAGTAACGCTCCTGTCCACTGCATATGGAGTTTTCCAATGAACCCACATTGCTTCCCAAAGCGTCTCGCCAATCCAAGGTGGCCTTTTACCACTGTTCTTGGCCTGAGATACTATTCCTTTCATCTTGTTTTTTGCAATCTTCAAGAAATGCTGCTTCACAAGGTCTGTAATCCCTATTATCCCAATTGTAGCTCCGCTACACAGTACAATAAAGTAATGAGTATTGATGATATTTATGTATTACAAATCAAAAAGAACACCAATAAAACCATAAATCATTACCGCAAACGTTCTGAAGTATCTTTTTTGGATGTGTATCGGTGTAACCTTCCAGCTATAGTATGGCCCATCAAAATTTCGCCGAAATATTCCAGCAATGACACGAGTCAATTTGCCTTTGTCCCGGGTAAACCTAGTACTGAATACAAACAGAGAATAAGACATAAGAAATCACAATAAGCGACTTAAAACAGACCATGCTCAGTTGAGAAGAAGCAGTATGTACCATAATAAACTGACCCGTATCTACAACTTAAGACTTCACAAGAATACGACTGTGCCTAAAAGAATCAACTTAAACTGATATAAGTTGATAACACGAGTGGTGCAAAAAGATTCAATGATGCAAACAAATGCAACATATACAAACTCTTAGTTCTAAAACTGGCCCTATATGCATATACAATACAATCACTGAACTTAAACTTCCATGTGGCTAAAATTTATGCAGTAAACTTATACAATGACTGACCCTTATGCATATACAATACAGAGATGAAATAAAAATGAAAGCAAACTTACCACGTTGTCTTAACGCCGGGGATAGGATGCTCACTCAAGCGTGGGATATTTTCCTGACCAGGAAGAGCCAGCATATCATCTAACATATGACCAAAGTCCGCCATATCTTCATCGGGATCATTATTCTCTTCTGCATCCTCAAGTGGTTGTTCATAATCGGGAAGCTGAACTTGATGGTTTTGTTCCTGGGAAATCTGAAATACCAGAGGATGTGGTTGAGGATTTGGATAAGGAGATTGTTGTGGGCAGGGAATCCGTTGAGAGAGATGGGAGGGTCGTGGTTGAGTGGACGGTGTATACTGTCATGGAAGAGAGTTCCTGTTAACCGAGACTGTGGCCTGAGAAGACGTGTTCGAGGAGTAAGAAGAGGCTCCTTGGGATCTACCAACTCCGGCCACCGGCGTACCCGGTCCGCCGTTGGATCTCGCAACTGAGCCTGAAGGCAAACCCTCTCCAACATTGGCTCTCGAACCTCTGTTTGGGGGTGAACCATTTCCGGTGTTGGGTAGAAGACCTCCGCCTGAGGTTCCACCTTTTCCGGCGTTGGCTAGAAGACCTCCGTCTGAGGTTCCACCTTTTTGGCGTTGGCTCGAAGAGCTCCGTCTGAGGTTCCACAATTTCCGGCGTTGGCTCGAAGAGCTCCGCATGCGGTCGAACCAACTTCGCCGGTTGGTCTACTCCCTCCGTGAGAGTTAGCCCCTCGACCCCTACTGGATTTTCCTTTTCCAGCCATGGATTTGTCGAGTTTAGGAAGGAAAGCGAGAGAGATAGACAGATGAACTGATTCTATCTGTTAAGAGAGATAAAGAGATAGATAGATAGAGAGATGAACTGATAGTATGTTGAGAGAAATAGAGAGATAGACCCAAATCGAGAGAGAGACAAAGAGATGAACAGATTCTAGAAAAGAAATCTGGTGAGAGAGAGAGAGATGAAGATTCAGACCCAAATCGAGAGAGAGAGAAAGAGATGAACAGATTCTGTCGAAGGAAATGGAGAAAGAGAGTTGAAATCGGATGAGAGCTAGAGAGAAAACCGAAACCTGAAAGGTTTCGCAGATCTAGGGTTTGGAAAATAGAATGGGGAATCAGATCTTTTCGGGTACTTGTTTTGACTAAGAGTCCGCCAAGAGTGGGTAATTAGTCGCAAACTAATTTTGGGGGGATTTATTCGCGCCCAAAAGTCCAAATAATTTCACCAAAAGCCCAAATAATTTAAAAACCAAACCTGTTAGCAAATTCAGTTAGTCAAAAATTAGTCGCAAATTTGGGACTAACCTAGAATAGTAGTCACAGATTGTGACTATTTTGTGACACTATTTAGTGAGTCACAAGTTTATACCCTAAACCCTAAAATTTTATACCCCTAAAATTGATACACGTATTTAATCAATAATTGCTATTATATTTCTTAACTTTATACTTCAATATATAGTGTTAATTTACCCTAACTAAGTAAAGTTTGAATTTTTATACACTTTAAGAATCATTAGTTTGCAAACATATGTAATATAAAGTAAAATGTTATTTAAGATGTAAATATAAGTTAAGTAGGAGTTTATAAAAATTGTTAGTTAGAAGTTTTGACTATTAGATAATATATTTATTGTAACTTGCAATTGAATCTCGAAATAAATACTTAAAACTAATCTATTTACAATAATCTTTTGGTGAATTTCCGAAAATCATACTTGTTAGTCGCAAATCAGTTGGAAAGTAGTGACACTTTCAGACTCTCGTCACGATGTAGTCGCAAATTAGTGGATATTTCATAACCCTTTTGTGACATTCTGTAAAAAAAGGTGAAAATTTCCACACCTGCGAGTTGAACTTGAGATCTATAAGTGATATATGTGTTGCAAACCAACTGAGCTAATATGATATGAAAAATAAGTTTTAACATAAGTCCTCTTACTCGAACCTAAGACCTATAAGTCACATGAATGTTGCATTTCCACTGAACTATAGTCACTATTCGGTTTTTGAATACATTATATTTTATATAAACCGATATTTATCAAATTGGAAAATAAATATTTTAAAGATTTTTTAACAATACAAATCACACAAATATGTTACAAACTTTAATTAAAAATCTCATACATATTATTGAAATTTTATTATCATCATCTGAAGATGATAAATTACAAAGAAATTCATCTTCTAGTTCAACGTCTTCAATTTCAAAATTAATTTCTTGTACTGGATGATTTTCGTCGACTAAACTATCGACAATTATTTCTTCAACCGGATCCGTCATTCCATCATCATCTGTTTGTTGCAAAATGACCAGCTCTTTTTCGTTAAACTTTCCTTGAACACGATTTCTCGGATTTACTTTTAGAACTGTATGCCACAATTTCTGAGGCCGTTTAGTATATGGTATGGAAGATAACAAACCTGATCCGCTTGAGACCCTGCAACAAATTAAATTTTAAATTAGAAGTTTATAAATATACAAATATATATATATATATACACACACACACACACACAAGTAAAAACATGAAATTATACCCAAAATAAATGGTTCGTAGTTTTGATATCTCCGTGATAAGAGCACATCAACAATGCCTCCCTCGCTTTTCCGAGTACCTTTTCCAATCGTCGGTTCAAACCATTGACAGTAAAAAGTATGATCTTTAAATTTACAAATCCGGGATATTGAAACTCCATGATAGTTTCTACGGTCCCATAGAAATCATCTTCTTCGAATGTTTCAGAATAATTTTGGCCTCGGACACATATCCCATAATTCATTGTTTTTCTCGTCATTCCATGATCACGCATGTGAAACAAATACCCTCGCATAAAATACATGGGACACGATGTGACTTTATTTTAGGACCTTCCACTATTTCATGAACCCAAGTAGGAAAACTTTCTTGACTTTTCGTTGCATTCACCTATACAGTAGAAAATATGTCACTTATAATTAGCATGGTTAATTACTATATAATAATGAAATTCATACTAAATACATACATATTGGCGGATCCATATATGAAAATCTTCATCTCTTTTCGCCGTGACCTCCTCATCAGATAGTCCTGGGTAATCGAATCGAATTTACGCGTCCAACACTCTGTGTTGCCAATATTAAGATAATGATGACAAAGTGTATAAAATTTAGACAAAATTATTTTAAAATAATGTTGAAAGCATAGTTATCTTTCAAGCGGCCTAAAATAATCACAATTCCGCAAAACATATGAATGTGCGCACTTATAATCTTTCTCGCTTAACCAAAATTCACTGTTTTTGCCACTTGGACGATCTATTTCAGTAAATATATCCAGTACCGGTACACTATATATGGGGACTTCACCTTCATCATACCGACTTGTCCTGCAACTGACCCTTATGTATTTGAAACAAATCACTCATTAACAATAACTTAACATACATATAAGTAAATTATTACCTTCTTCTGCTAGCTGTAGAAATGTGTGACGCAAAATAGTGTTCTGAGAAATAAGATATCTCATCATTCATGTATGATTGAACAATTGGATATCTTTTGTTCTTCGCTTTGCCTTCCAAATATTTAAAAAACCTTTCAAACGGATACATCCACCTATATTGCACAGGACCACCAAGCTCTGCTTCGTATAGTAGATGGATAGGTAGGTGCTCCATCACATCAAAGAAAGAAGGCGGGAAGATTTTTTCAAAATTACACAAAATCATGACAATGTTATCCTTCAGAAGTTGGACGCGAGTTTGATCTAATGATCTACTGCTTAGGTTACGAAAAATGCTCCAATCCCTACAAAAAAATCATGAGGTTATAGATAATAAGCTGTAAAGCAGACATATATACGTTATATATATATACCTGATAATGCTTGGTGCACATTACGAGGCAAAAGGCCGGCAAAGACAAACGAAAGCAACCGTTCCATAAATACATGGCAGTCGTGACTTTTCATTCCAGAAAACTTTTCACCATTGATGTCTGCACAACTGGCTAAATCTGCTACATAACCGTCTGGAAATTTAACCTCAGTCTTGACCCATTATAGTAAGGCTTCTTTCGCTTTTGAAGTCAATCTCCAAATAGAAAATGGAGCTCTCCCTTGATCATTGACATGCAATTCTTTCTGAGAACAAAATCTTGCGATATCTAATCTTGACTTGATTGTGTCTTTTGATCTATCTTTAACATTCATAACAGTATACATGATGTTGTCGAAAAAATTCTTCTCGATATGCATCACATCAAGATTGTGTCATAGATTGAGATCGGTCCAGTACGGCAGCTCCCAGAAAATGCTTTCTTTATGCCAATCCCCATAGCCGGCCGGTTTTTTGTATGTCTATTTCCTCCACAATCTGATGTTTTAGGTGGTTCGACATGCCGTATACGCTCATATAACGCTTGTTCACCAGTCAACGATTGAGGTGGGTAGTCGTTAATTGCGTGCTTTCCCTTCAAAAAGTTAACTTTATTATTCTGTAACGGATGATTGTTGGACACAAATCTTCTGTGACAGTCAAACCAGCTTGTCTTTCTACCAGCCGGCAATTGAAAAGCATTAGTCTCATCCATACAAATTTGACAAGATAATCTTCCATGTGTCGTCCATCCCGACAACATACCATATGCCGGAAAATTGCTTATCGTCCACAACAGAACAACTGTAAGGTTAAAGTTTTGATCTAATGACACATTATACGCCTCAACACCGTTATTCCATAACTCCTTTAACTCGTTGATCAGTGATGGAGGAAGACATCAAGACTGGCTCTTGGATGATTTGGTCCCGAATTCAAAACCGTAAGAAACAAATACTCACTTTTCATGCACATATCCGGGGGTAAGTTGTAGGGTGTCATGATCACAGGCCACAACGAATGGTTTTTTGACATAGCAAAAGGATTAAAACCGTCTGTACATAATCCAAGATAAACGATTCGCGTTTCCGCTGCAAAACTCGGTTGCATTTGATTGAAATTCTTCCACTATGCCACATCAGATGGATGACACATTACTCCGTCTTCTGACACATGCTCAGCATGCCATCTCATCGATGATGCAGTCTTCTCTGATTGGTACATCCTCTTCAACCTGTCAGTGATAGGTAAATACCACATACGACTGAACGGTATTTTTGTTCATCCCTCACTAGCTTTATATCTTGGTTTTCCACAAAACCTACAATGCTCCAACTCCTCATCTTCTTTCCAGAAGAGCATACAATTATCTACACATACATCAAATGTATGGTACGGTAATCCTAGCTTTCGAATCAACGTTTCTGTCTTGTAATATGAACCGGTTGCCTGATTACCCTCTGGTAAATACTCCGTAAACAATTCAGCCCATGAATCCATACATGTTTCAGCCAAATTATGGTATGCTTTAATGTTCATGATTCGAGAAGCTAATGATAATTTCGAATGACCATCATGACAACCATCATAAAGTGGAGTATTTGCCGCATCTAACATGTCGTAAAACTGTTTCACCTCATGGGTAGGTTCTTCATAAACAAGATCATTTCCACTTTGATCATGTTCATGATATTCATTAAATGGCGTAGAACCATGAAATGCATCATGAACCATCCCGACATAAACACTCCCTCCATCATAATCTATTGGTTGATTACCACTAGTAAAATCTGCATTATCATAATGACTACTAGTTTCTTCCCTAACAACATTATAATCTTCACCATGTTTCGACCATACATAATATCCATGCATAAATCCTCTACTATGCAAATGCTTCGAAACGGTCCTTGCTGGTTTTAAATTTGTGAAATTTTGACATTTAGCACAAGGGCAGTAAAACTTACCTCCACTGCTTAGAGCTATGGCCTGCCTACTTGCGAAATTCATGAAGTGCTCGACCCCTTCCAAAAATTCACTGGATATATTATTTGTGCGTGGATCAATTCTATTATACATCCACTCTCGAGATGAATTCCACATATTTTTTTTCCCTTCTTTTTTCTCTTTTTTTTTTCCTTCTCTTTCCTTTCTCTAATCTCACGTTTTCAAATTTGTTTATGATGAATGAATAACAAGGTGTGAATGTTGGCATATTTATAGTTAAAATTTTGTCGCTCTTTTGTGACTAACCAAAACAATCACAAAGTTAGGTACCTACCTACCTCCCTTATTTTTCACGTTTCCACCTACTTACCTTAATGATTGTTTTGCGACTCAACTAGGACGACGATTGTAAGTGTCTAAGCAGTCGCTAATTTGTGACTATTTTGCGACTGAACTTTCTGACTAAAGGAGGAGTCGCAAATTAGTCTCACTTTGCGACTACTTTGAGACGGAAATTACATCGTCGAATTATAGTCTTAACCCAGTCGCAAATATACGACGATTAACCGACTACATTCGGTCGTCGTAAATTTGCGACTAACATGTTTCCAAATCTGCATTAGTCGCTTATGAGTCGCAAAATAGTCACATTAGAATCACAAAAATTTGTGATTAAATAAATAGTCGCAAAAAATAGTCACTCATTCTCTGTTTTCTTGTAGTGCAACTGCTGCCTTCTTCCTTGCCATAAACCCTAGGAAAATGGGTCAAGTTTCTTCTTTCCTCTTAATGGGCTTGGAGAGCCCATTAAGTTTTATTAGGCCTTGGTTAAACCCATCAAAACAAAACCTAATCGTATTTGGTACCGGTGGTCTTACTCTAGTAATCTCTGCATCCATTTAGCATGAAGATGGATGTCACAGTTGGGTCCAAGGTTTTCTCGGCTAGCTTGGTCGAAGATCTTCTCAATCGTCAACCTCTCTGCCATTCCCCTATGTTCGATGCCTGTTATGTACTCGCAAGGCGACACAATCGGTTGGCATCCTTTTGAATAGTTCACCGTTTGTCTTGAATTACTCCCGTTGGGGGAAAAATTATTTGAAATCCTCCTTTTGGAAGAGAACTATGTCTCATTCCTCTTCTATGGAGAGATCTGTTTCTTTGATTTTCCTCTCTTTGAGAGATGTCTTTTCGTCGGTTTTTAAACCGAGTAGGTATTGCATTTTCTTAACCATTGTTTCATCTTGCATAGCGGCTCGCACATGGTCTGAAAATGCAACGGAATTCTCTTATCGAGATTCGGAGGTTTAGAGTGCTTCTCAAAGTCACATGTTAAGATGACCATCATATGTTACATCGCCTCTAGTGCAAATGTTGCAAAGACTCATCGGAATTTTTACTTATGTCAGTTTTCCTTTGATTTGATGTCTATCTATCAAGTTTGTCCCGCATGATATAAAATTTTATCTTTGTCCCGCATGAAAACAAATATCCGATTCTTTGATCCCTAAAGGTTTTCTATCCACGCCACATTCGGTTGATATCCTTATAATCTGTTTAAACAAATCTTTTGTCTCATTTAGAATTGTCTTCCCAAAAATAATTGCCGACTTCACAAAAATAATTCATTGACACAATGTATTACCATATGTCTTCACAGTATCTAGAACAGCCAAACGTTGCTCATGAAATATCTTGCTGAGAAAAACTATCGTCCGTAAACAACATATGAGAAATCCTCTCAAATATAAAATCTTTTATTTTATTTTTGTTTTAATTTTAATTTTATTTGTATTAATATTGATTTAGATATCCTTACCTTTTCAATTAATTTTACCAACACCATGCATATTTCGTTGACATATTATAGCGATTAGACATAAATAAGTACGAAATATTTACACATTTTATGTTATAATCATCTTTTATTAAAAAAAAAATATATGGATCAATCTATTCAACCAATAATTTGCCATTTTAATTTATCTGACCATTTTTTAATACTTACCAAATGTAAAAATCTATAAACCCATGAAATAAATGGTGGTTGAACATGGATTAGTCTCGGACTAGTCAACCCATTTTAACTCAGCAAGTAATTCAATATCAAACACACATAAAAAAAAAAAAAAAAATCTGAAATGGAATATTAAATAAAGAAGCAAAATTAGAAAACAATATCTTCTTGACCAAAAGAAAAGAAAAACAAGCTCTAATTGAGTCAAAAGCAAAACTTATTTGGGTAGTAAATTCTCAAAGGTTGGAAATGCAATAATTTACCGCAAACGAGAGAATTCCAAGAATATTATTTACTTTACAAAATCGGATATGGGAAGCAAAAGAAAATGATTTTTACCAGATTTTGCATGAACCTTTTCTTCTTTATTCTATGTATTCATAATAATCACCATTAATTGGGAATATAACAAAAGAACATATCTGTTGGACTTTCAAGGTTTTAATATTCTAAGATTTTGCATAGTTTTAAAACTCAGAAGAAAAAAAATGGTGATTGTAAGGATAGTGAAGTCACCGTACTTTGTCATATGTTGTTTTCTCTTGATCATTCTCTGCTTGTCGTCTCATCATCATGATGATAATTCCTCTTGTGCTCCATTTATGAGTACCATCAATGGAACACAATTATCGCATATTCAACCTGTAAGATCATGATTATGATATTATTATGATGCTTCCATGCGATGAAATTACTACTCCCACCGTTTTAATATAAATGTTGTTTTACAAGTACTTTTTTGTTTTTTTTTTAAATTTATATTTTCAGAGTTTCAATGTAATTTTTCTATCATAGATATCTAGATTGCCAATAGTTAAAGTTAATTAAGAAATGAAATAGAACATAATTTCAAAAGTCATTTTATTTTTATAGGCATATAATAATATATTTAATTTGGTTTTAATCACACGAATTTTATCAAAACGATATTCATATCGAGATAGAAAGAGAATAACATATTTGATTTTTCTGGTTATAGGAATCTTCAGGCTTATCGAGTCTACTAAGAAGAGCAGCTACAGAAGATCGGATCGTGATTGTTACTATGGTGGATCAAGAATGGGCAAAACCCGAATCTCTCCTTGATATGCTCATTAAGAGTTTTCGGATTGGAGAAAGAACAAAACACTTGTTGAACCATTTGATTGTTGTTGCCTTAGACGATCAGGCTCTGCGATATTGTCTTCGTACCCATCCACACTGTTACCTTCTTAAAGATTCTAGAAGAAATTATGAATCTTTAAGCCCAGATGATCTTGTTGCCGATTGGAGGAAAAAGGCTTTGGTGAAAGAGATTCTAGAACTCGGTTACAACATAATGTTCACTGTGAGTTCTCTCAATGCGAAAAAATTCCTTTTCTACAACGAGATTATAATCATATATATATATGTTGCGGAAAGTAGAACAAATATAAATTTGTATTAGTAAAAACCAGGTAAGGTAGCCATTTAAGCGATGTTTAGGCGATAAACAGATTTCCACCATGACGAAGATAAAAATTCAACAGTTTGGACGATACATGAGCGATCTAGGCATTTTTTCCACCTAATATATTTTGTTTTTCTTAGTCGGGCGAATAATATATTTACAATTTTGTTTTTCTTTTTAATAGAAAATTATTAAAGTAGATAAACAACCTAATGCATACTTAAAAAAGAGTTCCCCGATTAATTAATTAATTTTAGATTAATTGGTAAGGTGTTAGAATTTCTCCGAACCTCTGATGCACCTAACGAAATTTTGAACATGAAATATGCATGGCAGGAAGCTGATGTGATGTGGATAAGGAATCCTCTAATGCATTGCCACCCACAAAATTCAGTTTCAGTGGCTTGTGGGTTCTCATCAAGTGATCATCAACAACAACATTTTACAGCGAAAGACACGGGGGGTTTCTTCTATGCCAAGTCCAATGATATAACCATAGACTTGTTTAAGATCTTGAATGTAGAGAGAGTTGTGTTTCCTGCAACTGGAAACCAATCCTTTTGCGACATTGTCAAGCGCAAAGACATAATTCATGGGCTTGATATGAAGGTAACTTACTTACATGATGCTAACTTTGGGAGGTTTTGTCAACCAAATCCACAAGATCAAAGCAAGATAAGTACAATTCATGCAAATTGCTGTAATGATACAAAGAGTAAGGTGCATTACCTAAAGCTTCTTCTCGAGGACCGCAAAAAAGTGGATCCACAATAGAGAATTCCAAGTCAATGCAAAAGATTTTTATACTCATTTTAACATCAATAGAACATTTTGTATAAGATGGAAAAACAAAAAGTTATTTACCTGAAGAAAGTAATATGCAACAAAACATTCACAACTTATGATACAATCTCTGGAAAATTCAAAATTTGAAAAATATGAGATTATGATTCGATTTTGGTTCATTATCTGTGTTCTAATAGTAAATCTTTATATTATAATATATAGTTTTACGGCTAGGTGTTTTCTTCTTCTTGTTATCATGTCTTGTAAAACTATTTTTCTAGTTTTGATATTTAATGATGCAAATAACATTTTGACTTTTTTTGTTTGGGGGTCAACAACTGAACTTTTATTAAGTTTCCGAAATAGAGGGAAGACCTCTAAGAGCATTTTTGGCTAAAAGATCAGCCTCTACATTTTCCAAACGTGGAATATATCCTATCTTAAAGAAATTAAACAATGGGATAAGCTCCCGTATGTCACAAAGCAGAAAATGAATCTCCTTGTGATCACCATCGGAGTAGAGAAGTTGCATGAGGATGGAGTTGTCAGAGAAGAATTGAACATCTTCACAATCCACTTCTAAAGCCGCTGTAATAGCTGCCCGTAGAGCTAGAGCTTCTGCCGATAAGGCAGAGGGAATCGAATCCGCCTCAAAAGTACCTCTAAAGATGATCAATGGGTTCGAGTAAGCCGAGATAACACAACCCATTCCACAAGCTAACGAAGACGAGTTCCAAGCTGCATCAACGAAGCAAGTAAAGCCATGACTCCGTTTGGGGAGAGATAGTGATGAACATGGTGTTTGGCATGGTTTCTCCAAATGAGCTTGAGCCTCCTGCCAAGCCTTAGCCTCCCTGGTTGCTTTGACAATTACCTCCGATTGCGAGAAGGAACGATCCGAGAAGAGTAACTCGTTCCTAGCTGTCCACAAGAACCAGCAAATCCAGACACGAAGGTGAGCTTCTGACAGACCCGTAGGAGGGAGAGCAGATAGATCTCTGGTTTTTGAGAGAAGGTGTAGGAAACATCCATCAATCAAGCCCACATTAGAGGCAAAAGGCGCTAAAGACCACACTTTTTGCGCAAAGAAACAGTCCCGAAATACATGGGTTATTGTTTCCATTGCCCCACATTTCTTGCAATGGGGGTTTAGATTGATTCCGTGTCGGAGTAATTGATTACCAACTGGTAATGCACCCACGGTCGCTTTCCACATAAGATGTTTTAACTTTGGACTCGTTAGGTGCCAAACATTCATTTGCCAGTTAAAATCAAGTTGTGAGAGGGGAACTTCCTTCGTGGTTAGTAAGCAGTAGCTAGATTTTGAGGAGTACTCACCCTTCACCGATGGGAGCCAAATACGAGAATCATGTCATTTGGTTGCAGTTAATGGAAGTTGCTTAATTTGGTCCCCATGATGAGGTATACGATTGTTAATATCAGCCCAATCCCAAGCATTAGTAATCAGGTTTAGAAGGTCAGAGACTTTTGTTATCAAGGAGGAAGTCGTGTGAGTTCCATATGGACGAATTGGTTCCCTCTATCGACAACAACCATGGTTCCGACCACATGCCAATGCTTTCTCCATTACCAATACGCCACCCTAGTCCCTGCTTCAAGAACTCCTGACCCGCAATAATGGTCCACCAACCATGGGAAGAGTTGGAAGAAACAGAGCACTCCATGAAGGAGGATTGATGGCAATACTTGCCCAATAGGATTCTTGCAAGCAGAGATGATGGGTTACGGATTATCCTCCACCCAATCTTTGCTAACAGAGCATCGTTAAAAGCTTCGATTTCCTTAAAACCAAGACCATCCGCATTCTTTGGGAGAGTTAATTTGGATCAAGCTATCCAACTCATCTTTAGAACGTTACGTTTTGCATCCCACCAGAAGCGACATAAGATGGCTTGGATCTGTTTACATAGAGAGATTAGAACCTTAAAACATGACATTGTGTACGAGGGCATAGATTGGAGAACCGCCCTGAGAAGGACTTGTTTTCCGGCTGGTGAGAGAAATCGAGTTGACCAACTATGAGATCGCTGTCTAATCTTGTCAACCAGGCCAGCAAAGATATCACATTTTTTATGTTTGAAATTCTTTGGGATCCCTAGGTACTTGCCATTACCTGCTTCGTTTCTAATCGGTAGCTATTCTATAGCTCGATTGCGTTGACTTCATGGTGTTTTGGAAGAGAAAGCGACTGACGATTTATCAAAGTTTATGCTCTGACCTGATATACTTTCGTAACTATCCAGGATCGTCACCAAGGCTTGAAAACTAGCTGAATCAGATCGGCAAAAGAACATCGTATCATTGATATATCATGGTTTTTATGGGTTTTAAAGCCATGATATATGTATATAATCGAGTCTTTAATATGTCTTTCGAGTCTTTTTTGAGTCTTTTACAGGTTTACACATATTTAGGATCATTTGAACATTATGAAGCAATTATGGAGCATTTAGCTGAGATGTCGAAGTTGGTGTTTTTCAAGTTCAACCGTGTCGACCAACACAGCCATGTGCATCGGTCGACACAGCCATGTGCATCGGTCAACACAGACATGTGTGTCGGTCGACACAGCCCGATTTCTTCACCTCCACGTGAAGATCAACAATTTTGGAGATTTGCAACTTTGCCCTGAAGTTTCATGTATTTACAAAAAGAGCCCAATTCGTGTTTAGACTATATTTTAGGGTTTTTAAGCTTTTTGGGAGCCATCTATCTTTTTAGACTTGAACGATTTTTGATTAGGTTTTTGGAAGGAAGACTTGGAGATTTTGAGAGCTTGGGGCGGATCTGATTACTTTTTATTACTTTGAGAGAAGATTTCGAACACGTGTTTCTATTTCTCTTTTCTAATTTCTATGATATCTACTTTATTCATGTCTTTGATTTCAATTGATATGTGTGAGTAGATCCCTTGTTAGGTTTAGGGATTCTTATTAGGGATTTCATGGAATGATGTATTGATTTATTGGTTAGAATACAAACTTGATAGTTCTTCACCTAGGTTGCACTTAAAGCTGGTTCTAGATTGATCACCTAGAATCTCGATCTTAGGTTGTTAAATTGGCACGACAGTGTGATTTATAATCTGATAAAAACCTAGAGTGAGCAAATTAGATATTGCAAAGAAATTTGGATTAGATAATTTGTGAACAAATCAAACCTGCGCTTAATGCTTGTTTAGAATTTAGGATTTGCAAAGAAATTTGGTTTCTTAAGTTTTAACCATAGTTAATTCTCGCAACGAAAGTTGGTTTATTCTACATTAGTGATTTGAGTTCTGGAACTTGTTCGTAATTTGATCTTAACCAATTAATTGATTTTCATTACTTGATTTCCTGAGAAATTCCCTGGACCTGACGCTTTTCCCATCTGATAAACAACCCGTTTTTAATTATTATTTGCATTGTTATTTAATTTATTTCATACTCGCTTAGCTGAATTCGAAACGAAAAAATCTATCGTGAGGTTCTTGAGTCCTTGTGGATTCGACCCCTAAGTACTGCATCGATCTTTTAATTTGAGAGAGTAGCTCTAGGGATTTTAAATTTGAGCGATATCAAATTTTGGCGCCGTTGCCGGGGACTCTTTTGAGTTTCTGATATATTTAAGTGTAGAATCTAGACTAAGTTTTTATTTTAAGTTTTACTCACATTCGTTCTATCTTTTTGTCTTGTGTTTCAGGTGTATGCCTAGTCGTGTTACCAGGAGCAACAAAGACAGTCAGCTTTTGTTTCTTTCGAATCAGGAGCTTGCAAGGGTAGAACGAGCGAACAGAAAAGCAAAGAAGCCAGTGGAGATGGTTAATCCTGTGATTTTACGTCAGGACGAAGCTGGTGTTATCAGGGACCAAGAGGGTCATGTTTGCAACGAGCAAGGTCAGAGATTGGATGGAGATGGAAACCCCATCATGGCGGTTGCTGTTGAGAATGCGCAGGCACATGCGCAAGCTGGGAGAGTAAGGATGCTTGGGGATTACAACAGACCTGACGAGTTCTATGCGAATAGGTCTGCGATCAGACTTCCTAGTTTTTCTAGGAACGATTTTGAGTTGAAACCGTCCTACTACACGCTAGTTGGTCAGCATCCTTTCCATGGATTGGCTCATGAACATCCTATGGACCATATTGAGAGGTTTGAGGACTTGGTGACTAGCATGAAGCACAATGGAGTCAGTTATGACTATCGCTTTTGTAAGCTTTTCCCACACTCTCTAGGTGGTAAAGCAGCTTATTGGTTGAAGCAGTTACCAACAGGGTCTCTCACCAATTGGGAAGATACCAAGAAGGCGTTTTTGTGTAACTTCTACGATGATGCGAGATCAAAGGATTTAAGGAATAACATCTCTCAGTTCAAGTAGAGACTGACTGAAGCATTCAAGACTGCTTAGGTGCGATTCATGGCTTACCAACGAGATTGTCCGCATCATGGTTTCAATGAGGTTCAGCTGCTGGGTATTTTTTTCAGAGGCGTGGATTGGAGGTATCAGATGGCTCTTGACTCTGCAAGTAATGGGAATTTCAACACGAGGTCCCCCGAATAAGCTTATGTGTTGATTGAGAACTTGGCATCTAGCAATAACACCAAGAATGCTGATTTCGAGAGGCAGAAGCAAGCTGGAAGCATTGATGGAAAACAGATTGCTGAGTTGAAGAACAAGTTGGATTCAGTTCACATCATTTCGGTGAACAAGAAGTCGATTCAGTTTGCTGTAGAGGTTGAGACTTTCGAGCCCGAAGAAGAAATTGAAGAGGATGTCAACTACATAGATGGGACTGGTTTTCAGAGTCAGAGATTTGAAAGTCAACAAAGCCGAGGTGGCTACAATGGCTACGGCCAGAGGAGTAACTTTACGAGTAATCAGAACTTGTCTGGGTATGAGTCTAAGCCTCAGTATCAGAAGCCTTTCCAGAGCAACAACAATTTCAGCAGGACTTATGGATCTTCATCTTACCAAACCCCTCCTGCACCAACTGAGCAAAGTGAGATGAAATCTATGCTTGAGCAGATACTAGAGGTACAGCAGAAGATCACAGTTGATTTTAATGGAAAGATCGATGCCATGTACACTGATTTGAATGGTAAGTTCAAAGCTTTGAACACTCATGTCAAGAAGCTAGATACTCAGGTTGCGCAGATTGCTGGGTCTGTGAGAAGACAAGATGGAGTCCTACCTGGAAGCACATACACTAATCCGAAGTATCAATGCAATGCCATCATGTTGAGAAGTCATAAGGAGCTTAATCCAGTGTTAAAGAAGAGTCTAAGTGTTGATCAATGTGGGAGTATAAATCCACACCAATCGAATTTGTCGAGTCTTTCAGAGAGATCCGAAACTTCTGATTAAAAACCACAAAAAACACGAGCAGATATCCAAACATGGTATTTTATTAAGCTGCTTAGAAAGCTTTTTGTGTTAGAGTAAAAGTACAGAGTTTTTCTAGGTAAAATTGCCGATCCCCTTTTCTAAGGGTTTACACGAATATAAATACTAAGTTTAAGTCGGCTAAGTTAATTTCTAAAGAGATAAGGAAGATTTCCTAATTCTTCGGGATTTCCTTTTAGCAAAGTATGTCGTCGTCATGGGCTTCGATTCATGGGCTGTCTTTGTCATCCCTTCTGTGGGCTTGAATCCGTGGGCTCGTTGTCTCAGCCCAATCTCTTACCGTTGAACCTTGGCTCGGATGACACCATGGTTCACGGCTCGGGTGATACCATAGTTCATGGCTCGGGTGACACCATGGTTCACGACTCGGGTGATACCATGGTTCACGGCTTGTGTGACGCCATGGTTCATGGCTCGGGTGACACTATGGTTCACGGTTCGGGTGACACCATGGTTCACGGCTCGAGAATCGATGGTTTTCTTTGACCCCGATCTGTCTTATCTTTGATTGAGGTCACGGTACCCGAACCAATCATCCATGGTTCGGGGATTCCCACGCAAACTTCCCCTGCCATAGTTAGGGGACTCCCGAACCAACTTATCCCGTCGTAGTTAGGGATCACCCGATCCAACTCTCTCTTCACGGATCGGGGTATCCGATCCAACTCTCCCTTCACGGGTCGGGGTACCCGATCCAACTCCCTTCCTTCACAGTTAGGGGTATCCGATCCAACTCTCCCTTTACAGATCGGGGTACCCGATCCAACTCCCTTCCTTCACAGTTAGGGGTACCCAATCCAACTCTCCCTTCACGGATCAGGGTACCCGATCCAGCTTTCCCTTCACGGATCGGGGTACCCGATCCAACTTTCCCTTCACGGATCGGGATACCCGATCCAACTCCCTTCCTTCACAGTTAGGGGTAACCGATCCAACTCTCCCTTCACGGATCGGGGTACCCAATCCAACTCCCCCTTCACGGATCGGGGTACCCGATCCAACTTTCACTTCACGGATCAGGGTACCCAATCCAACTATCCTTTCACGGTTAGGGGTACAATTGCTAGTGTTTCTCAACATTTAGCCATTTTTAATTGTTGATTCTCAAGAGGTGGAATCTGACCCCAACAGTTAGCCTCCAGCTTGGCAGTATCAGTAATGTTAATGCCGAGCTGTAAGTGGTCGAGTGAGATCAACGATTCTCGTGGTCTCCCCGAACTATCTTTTGATGATGATTCCGAACCGTGATCCGCGGATAACCCCGAACCATCTCTTTATAGTATTACCGAGTTTATAGCATTGCTGATTCAGTTCGGGTATGCCTTCATAAACTCAGTTCGGGGTTTTGCTGCCCTGATACCTTTATCGGGGAGTGCAAGCATTTTTGCTGGTTCCCGAGGCGAATGACGTCACCATTTGCCTATATAATCCGTGATACTTCTCATTTCTTCACTACTCCACTTCTCCGAAAAAAATTTCCCATCAGGTAACCTCTCTCTTATTTCTCTCTCTAATTTTTGCTAAAGTTATTTTCAAGTAGAACCTCCGTTGTTCTTCCTTCGCCGCCGATCCATTCGAATTCCCTGATCCATATTCAACTGGCTTCGCCGCTATCTTTGAGTTTCCCGGCGGTTCGTTTGAAGACTTGGATCTGACTCTCAATTTTTCTAAAGGATCTCAACTTGTTCTTCAGTTTCCTAAAGGCTTTGATCTGTTTTGATAAGCTTCTGAGAACCCCGATCCATCCTCTGAATCTTAGAAACTTTGATTTCCCTTCGCGAGCTGTTAGGGATCCCTATCTTTTGTTTTCCAAAGACCCCGATCCATTTTTTTTTAATCCAAAAGATGTCTCAGTCACCTGTGTCTGCGTCCCCCGATCCGTATACTAGTTTGTTTGACATTTCAGTGGAGTCCGTGCTTCCCGAACCAACTCTTGAAAAAGCTAACAAGGCCGCCATAGAGGAAACCCTCATAGAGTTTGCTGAGATGTTCGAGGAAGGCAAAGCGCCTGAAGCAGATGTAGCCGAGCAGCTGGCAGAACCAGCGCAAAGGGTGATCACGACCCCTGAGATAACAGAGGATTATGATCCTCTTTTCTTTGTCTAGTTTAAAACTCTCCTTCTATTTTTTTTGTTTTATGCCTGGACGGCTTTATCCGAGTTGTCTAAGAACTTATTGTCTTCTTTTATCACCCGGTTTATAAGAGAATGCCTTGTGTTTTGATAAACATGTTTGCGAATAGATATCTGAGTGCTTTGCTTGATAAAGTGTCGCCGTTTTAGATAAATGGTTCTAAGTATGCATTTGCATAGTAGTTATGTTTGAGATGAACAATTCGGCTTACAGATATGTTACTGGACACTTTCCTGCTCCGAAATTGATCATAAGTTTGCATAGTTTAGTTCTTGAACATTTTGGTTGACAGATATATTACCATAAATGTATTCGCTCCGACAATGAGCATATGCTTGTATAGTGTAGGATGAATATTTCATTTACGGATATGTTACCGTAAATATATCCGCTACGATAATGAACAAAGTATTTGTATAGCGCGCTTTTTAATCCTGAGACGGATGTGATATTTAGATCCGAGATGGATGCGAAAGTTCACTATTGTGGCCAACAATAGTGAAGGTGTGGCGAGATGCCCGTAGTCTGTTTTGTTAAGACTTAGTGATCTTTGAAGGATGTTTAGGTAAAGATTGTCTGTGAACGCAAAGCTTTGATAGATTGTAGAATCTGTTTACAAAGATAGGAGTATAGGAGTATGCGTATACGTACCCACTTCCCCCCCCCCTTTTCAAAGGAGGGGGGGGGGGCAACTGAACCCATCCGAAGACGAGCTGCCTACGTACCCTTTGCAGGGATCAAGTCGTCCCGTAGTTCATGTAAAGTAGCTCAGTGATAATACTTCTTGAGATGCATTGCGTTCCATGATCTCGGGACTGGAACATCTGCCATGCTGGCAAGTTTGTAAACCCCAGGTTTGACTACCTCGGTAATCTTGTAAGGTCCTTCCCAATTTGCTCCCAGTTTTCCGGCATTCATTTCCGCGGTGTTCTGAAAAACCTTGCGCAAGACTAAATCTCCTTCGTAGAATCTTCGTCCTCAAACGTTGGAGTTGTAGTATTTTGCTGCCACGCTCTGATAGTTCTGGATCATGATCAAGGCTTGATCCCTTCTTTCGTTGATCAAGTCCAACTCGTCGAGCATCAATAGGTGATTGAGCCCTTCTTGTTCTGGTAGTAGTCGGCGGCGAATTCCTGGAAAATATATCTCTGGTGGGATGACACACTCTGTTCCGTACACGAGGACGAATGGGGTTTCCCCCGTTGCTCATCCCTTTTTCTCATCAAGACGCTTTTTCAGACCATCAAGGATCGTCTTGTTAATTGCTTCGGCCTGACTGTTCCCTTGTGGATATCTTGGAGTAGACTTGCTGAGTCTAATTTTCCACTTATCGCAGAAAGTTTCGAAATGATTGGAGATGAACTGCGAGCCATTGTCCGTCACAATCTCGTATGGTACACCATGCCGACATATGATGTTTTTCCAGACAAAGGCTTCCACTTGTGCGTCTTTAATGCTAGCATATGAATCGGATTCGACCCATTTTGAGAAATAATCCGTCAACACCAGCAGGAAACATTTCTGCTTGGAGGGATGCAGTGGCCCGACAATGTCCATAGACCATCGCATGAACGGATATGGTGATGAGATTGATGAGAGCACTTCTCGCATTTGGCCGAAAACACCTTGCAATCTTTGATCATTGTTGGCCAATAATAATCGTGGCGTTTGAACCGTTGTGAACTTCCTCCAGAGTGATTGCCACACGAACCGTTGTGAACTTCCTCCATAACCTTCCTTGCGTCCTTTCCTTCCACACAGTTTAGCAAAGGTCCTGAGAATCTCCACTTGAATACATTCCCATCGAGTAACACGTAACGTGCTGCCTGGGCTCGAAGCTTGCGAGCTGCCCATTTTTCGGTTGGTAGGATGCCATCGTATATGTATCCTCTTATTGCGCCGAGCCATTCCTTGTCGCACCCGTATTATGCATCGTTGTTGACATCGTTTGCTTCTTCGTTGGGTTCGATGACAGGGTCGTTGCTGCTTTTCATGGTTGGTGACTCTTCAAGATTGTCTTCTTCCATTGGGGCAATATCTGGCTCTGCTGATGATTGGTTGGCCAATTTTTTCTGCATTTCATCCATCACCTCTTGCCCGGTTGTGACATATGTTGCTTATCTAGCCGCTTGTGAACGAGTTATGGCATTCACTGAATCGCCAAGACTAATGCTCGGGTGCTGGATGAATTTTACTTGGATTAATCTCTTTAGATCTAGATCGGAAGTTGATGCAAGGGCTGCAAGTGCGTCGGCTGGGGTGTTCTCCCCTCGTGGAATGCGTGTTAGGATGAATTGTTTGAACTGTGCAGCCAATTCTTTGACGATCTTCAAGTAAGCTCCCATTCGATCATCCTTTGCTGCATATTCACCGCTGAACTGATTTGCGACTAGTTGGGAATCGCAAAATGCATGGAGTTGCTCGATCTTTAGGCCATTAACAAGTTTCATCCTGGCAATCAAGGCTTCGTACTCTGCTTCGTTGTTGGATGCATGAAAGCCAATGCGGAATGATTGTTCCAGTAGTTCGCCAGTTGGAGAAGTTAGCGGTATTCCGACTCCCGAACCATTTTTGGAAGATGAGCCATCAACGTGGAGTTTCCAGAGCTGGCCTTGCATGTCGTCGTCAATGCCTTCTTCGGGGAGTTCGATAAGAAAATCAGCCAGGACTTGGGATTTGGCGCACGTTCGTCCGTGATACTCAATGTCATACTCGCTCAGTTCGATTGCCCAGTTTGCTAGCCTTCCTGACTGACTTGGGCTATGCAGAACGGACCTTATTGGGAAGGTGCTTAGGACGACGATTGAGTGCGACTGGAAGTATTGCCTTAGCTTTCTTGCCGACATAACTATGGATAGCGCCAATTTCTCCATTTGTGAGTACCTTGTTTCAGTGTCTGTAAGGGTTTTACTGACGTAAAATATTGGCTTATGTTCCCTACGCTCGTCTCGAATCAACACGCCGCTTATTGCTGTGGCGGAAACTGCGGTGTACAGAAAAAGTGGTTCTCCTGCTTCTGGTATTTGGAGAACTAGAGGAGTAGCCAGGTAGCTCTTTAGTTGTTGAAAAGCCTCACATTTCTCCGTCCACTCGAACTTCTTGTTCCCTCGTAAGGTATCGTAGAAAGGTAGGCATTTGTCGGTGGATCGTGAGATGAATCGGTTAAGTGCGGCTACCCTCCCGGTAAGTCGTTGCACTTCCCTTTTTGTCTTTGGTGAAGTCATATTGATGAGTGCGTCGATTTGCTTAGGTTTGGCCTCAATGCCACAGTGAGTTACCAGGTAACCAAGGAATTCCCCGGAGGTGACTGCGAATCTGCACTTGGTCGGGTTTAACTTCATGTTGTGAAAATTCAGTTGCGAGAAGCATTCCTTGAGATGAGTGACGTGATCCTGTTCTTTCAGCGATTTCACCAGCATGTCATCTATGTAAACCTCAATTGTCTTTTCGAGTTGATCAGCGAACATCTTGTTCACCAGACGCTGGTATATTGCTCCGGCGTTTTCAGGCCGAATGGCATCACATTGTAGCAATAAATTCCACGATCTGTCATGAAAGTGGTCTTCCGCGATTGCCGGGGTTCATCAAGATCTGGTTGTAACCTGAGAAGGCATCCATGAAAGATAGTAGTGCATTCCCTGCCCTTGCTTCAACTTGGCGATCGATATGCGGAAGGGGGAAGCTGTCTTTTGGACAAGCTTTATTCAAGTCAGTGAAGTCCACGCATACGCGCCATTTTCCATTCTTCTTCTTGACCACTACTGGGTTGGCCAGCCAATCCGGGTATTTTACCTCAGTTATTGAACCAACGTGCAGGAGTCTTTCTACTTCGTCGTTGACTGCTTTGGCTCTGTCTGGCCCAAGCTTTCTCCTTTCTGCTTTACTAGTTTGAATGTTGGGTCAACGTTCAGCTCGTGGCTTGTTATGCTGATATCGATGCCAGGCATATCTTCTGCTTCCCATGCGAAGGTGTTGATATTTCTCTTCAAGAATGCAATGAGTTCTTCTTTGATCTTTTCATCTAACATTGCTCCGATTTCTACACATTGCTCTGGATGTTTATTGTCGATGCACTGAGACGACGGGGTCACAAGTTGGTTTAGACACTTCTTCTTCGCGATCCACGGCGATCTGTAACTGCTATAACAGTTTCGAAAGCTCTTTCACCGGTTCTCTGTCAGTCTTTATCTTCTTGCGCTTTGAACTTGCCGTCGGATCGGTCACCGGGTTTCTGAGCTTGTGCGTGGCGAGAAAGCAGACACGAGGCTCTTTTTGATTTCCTCGAATCATTTTCACGCCGTTTGGTGTAGGGAACTTGAGGCAGAGATGGTAGGTTGAAACGACTGCGCGCATTGAATTTAACCAGGGGGTCCCCATGATGACATTGTAGATGGCCGGGTGATCAGCTACAGAGAATTCGACGATCTTCGTTACCTCACCAGCTTGGACATGCAGTTTGATTGTCCCAGTAGTCATGGTGGTTTCTCCAGAGAATCCTGTCAAGTGTTTGGGAGTAGATATTACTTCGGATAGGTCCACATTCATTCTTCTGAGAGTTTCGAGGAAGATTACGTCCACGATGCTTCCAGTGTCCACCAATACGCGTGCTACGTCGCAGTCGTTGATGATTAACTCGATCACGAGATGGTCATCATGTGGTCTGTCGATTCCGATCATTTCTCTTTCTTCGAACGATATCACGTCGTTTGGAAACTTAGATGGTTTAGACCAGTTGATGCTGACATCTGCCCATTGCTGGAATGCTTTGATTGACGAGACGGTATCTGAGCAATAGTGGGATCCTCCCATTATCATGCTTATCCTTCTTCTTGATCGGAGGGTGGTGTTTCGTCATCCCTTCTATCGCGCTTGGTGTGATCTTCTTTTGTCAGGTCGGGTTTGTATGTGTTTGCGTCCATCTCGAAATCCTTGAGGCTGATGTTTCCTCCAAGCTCGCCGGCTGCTAATTTTTTAGCAAGTTTCAAGCCTAGAATTCGGCAGTTTGCGGTAGAATGTCCGTAGATGCGATGGTGTTCGCAGTAAGCCGTCTCGTTATAGGAACTGTCGCTTTTGGTCCATGTGCTCCATGAGCTTCTTCCACGGCCTCCGCCTCTTCCTCGACTGAATCCAAGAGCGTTAATTTGATAGTTATGAGCTCCTCAAAAGCCTCCCTCGTGCTGGATATAGCCGGAACCTTGGTTGTTCTTCCTAGCGTTGGGAGGAGCTGAAACTTGGGGAGAATGGTTCGTTGTCTTGGCCTTCCCGTACTTCTCGGTTAGGATTTTCATCTCTTCTTCTTCGGTGATGAAGTCTGCAGCTCGATGCATAGCGTCCTGTATAGTTGTGGGGGCGTTCAGCGCGATTTCCTTGCGAAAATCAGAGTTGAACCAGAGTGCTCGTGGGGGCCAACAAGGCTGCTTTATCGCTCAGGCCCTCCACCTTTATCGCTCTTCTAATGAAACTCCGGAGTGTTTCTTTCTGCCCCTGAGCTAGGGTACACAGATCGGCGTCAGATGTTCTAGGGTCCATGATTATGGAATAGTGTTTCAAGAACGCCACGGACAGTTGGTTGTAGTTATTGATGGAATTCCATTCGAGCCTGGAGAACCACTGGAGCGCCGGTCCTTTGAGATGTTCGACAAAGAGAAGGCACTGTCCGGCGTCTTTTTTGTTTTCTTTGAAATTAGATCGTCCCATGGCTATAGCGAAAGCAGTCAGATGCTCTTTTGGATCGGTTTTTCCTTCGTAGATCGGAACTTTCATCTTTCCAGGTTCGGGAATTCTTGTATTGGTAATACATGCTGTAAACGGGGTGTTCTGTGCTTCCTCCAGTACACGATCTATCTCCGGCACCTTGCTAGTTGCTTTGTGCATCATAGATCGGACGGCTTTTATGTCGGCAGCAGCTCGATCCATATCTGCTCGCATCATAGCCATCTGTTCTTTCTGGGCTCGGACTCCTGCTCTGCGTTCTTCGTTGGTCCTTGCTTGCTCGGCCCAAAGTATGTTCTCCTCCTCCTCGGTCAGCTCCTGATCTCCTTTGGGGATAGCCTCACATCTTTCGGTTCGGGTCTGGCCAGTTACTAGGGGTTCGGGATTGTCACGGCTCTCCATGTTTTGCTCCATTCGGTTCTCCTCCTCTAGATTGATGATTGGTGCAGGCTCCTCTTCGATTGGTGTGTCGCCTGCTCCTTGGGCTCCTGAAGCTAGGTTTGCTGAGCTTTGATGGAGTGGTGGCAATCTTCCCCAGGTCCTCAGTGGGTTGAGTGGAGTTGTGAAGTCCAGGGCTGTTGGGTTGAGGCGCCTCCCGACTCGTCTTGTTGGATCCAAACTTGATCCTATCCCATGGGTTCGACTCACCGTCGCCAAAGCCTTCAGCTCGCCCGTCATCGTGTTGTTGAGTTTGTTTTGCTCCTCCGTCTTCTTGAGCAGCATCTCCAGCATGATCTTCATCTCCATGAGTGTTGCTGAAGTCTCCCCAGCGTCCTTGGACTGGTTCGTCTCGTCCTCCATGCCGGTGTTCCTGGTATCGGTAGCGTTATCGTCTCCGTCATTGGTCATTGTCTTCGGATCGGTTTTGTGGTGGTTCTCTTGAGTAAGAAAATTTCGCCTCCCCCTCTTTCTAGCGCCAAATTGTGGGAGTATAAATCCACTCCAATCTAATTTGTCGAGTCTTTCAGAGAGATCCGAAACTTCTGATTAAAAACCACAAAAACACGAGCAAAGATCCAAAGATGGTATTTTATTAAGCTGCTTAGAAAGCTTTTTGTGTTAGAGTAAAACTACAGAGTTTTTCTAGGCCACTACAAGAAAACAGCTGATGAGTGACTACTTTTTGTGATTGTTTTTTCAGTCGCAAAATTTTGCGACTGTTTTGGGACCACAATGCGACTAATGAACGACTAGTAAAATATAGTCTCCATTCAGTCGCAAAATTACGACCGAATTGTTCAGTCGTAAAGTAGTCTTAAATTAGCGACTGAATGGAGACTAATATTCGACTATTTAAATGTAGTCGCAAAAGAGTCGCAAAGTGAGACTGTTTTGCGACTCCATTATTAGTCAGTAAATGTAGTCGCAAATCAGTCCCAAAATTGCGACTTATTTGCTACTCGTATAGATCGTGGCAGAAAAGTCGCAGTTTAGTCACTAAAAGTAGGTGAAAACGTGGAAAATATGAAAGTTAGGTATGCTACCTAGCTTGTGTGACTACTGATAATAGTCACAAAATGGTTGTAAAAGGGTGGCAAAAGAGTAACAAATTTGTGACTATTTTTTTGTAGTCGCAAAGTAGTGACAAAATTTTTGCCTATAAAATCAACGACCGAGCACCCCATTATCATTCACCATCAGAGCCCAAAAAAAAGAAAAAAAAACAGAGAAAAGAGAAAAAAAAACACAGAGAAAGAGAAAAAAAAATGTGGAATTCATCCAGAGAGTGGATGTATAATAGAATCGATCCACGTACAAATAATCTCTCGAGTGAATTTTTGGAAGGGGTCGAGCAGTTCATGAATTTTGCAAGTAACCAGTCAATAGCTCTAAGTAGTGGAGGTAAGCTTTACTGCACTTGTGTTAAATGTCAAAATTCCACTTTAATGCTAGCAAGGACAGTTGCGAAGCATTTGCATAGTAGAGGATTTATGCCAGGATATTATGTATGGTATTAACATGGTGAAAATTATGATGTTGTTGGGGAAGGCACGAGTAGTCATTATGCTAATGCTGATTTTAGTTGTGGTAATCAACGAGTAAATTATGATGGGTAAATGTATATGCTGGGATGGTAAATGATGCATTTCATGATGTTACGCCATTTAATGAATATCATGAACATGATCAAAGTGGAAATGATCATGTTCATGAAGAACCTACCCATGAGGCAAAACGGTTCTACGCCATGTTAGCTGCTCACTTTATGATGGTTGTCATGATGGTCATTCGAAGTTATCATTAGCTTCTCGGTTCATGAACATTAAGGCAGATCATAATTTGGCTGAAACATGCATGGATTCATGGGCCGAATTATTTACGGAGTATTTACCAGAGGGTAATCAGGCAACCGGTTCATACTACGAGACAGAAACATTGATGCGAAAGATAGGATTGCCGTACCATACATTTGATGTATGTGTAGATAATTGTATGCTCTTCTGGAAAGAAGATGAGGATTTGGAGCATTGTAGGTTTTGTGAAAAACCAAGATATAAGGCTAGTGAGGGATGAACAAAAATACAGTTGAGTCGTATGTGGTATTTACCTATCACTGACAGATTGAAGAGGATGTACTAAACAGATAAGACTGCATCATCGATGAGATGGCATGCTGAGCATGTGTCAGAAGACGGAGTAATGTGTCATCCATCTGATGCGGCAGAGTGGAAGAATTTCAATCAAATGCATCCGAGTTTTGCAGTGGAAACGCGAAATGTTTATCTTGGATTATGTACAGACGGTTTTAATCTTTTTGGTATGTCAAAAAACCATTCTTTGTGGCATGTGATCATGACACCCTATAATTTATCCCCGGATATGTGCATGAAAAGTGAGTATTTGTTTCTTACGATTTTGAATTCAGGACAAAATCATCCACGAGCCAGTCTTGATGTCTTCCTCCAACCACTGATCGATGAGTTAAAGGATTTATGGAATAACGGAATTGAGGTGTATGATGTGTCATAAGATCAAACCTTCAACCTTAAAGCTGTTTTGCTATGGACGATGAGCGATTTTCCGGCATATGGTATGTTGTCGGGATGGACGACACATGGAAGACTATCGTGTCCTATTTGTATGGATGAGACAAATGCTTTCCAATTGCCGGCTGGTAGGAAGACATGTTGGTTTGACTGTCACAGAAAGTTTTTGCCCATCAATCATCCGCTGCAGAAGAATAAAGTAAATTTTCTGAAGGGAAAGGATGCAAAGAACGACTACTTACCTCAATCATTGACTGGTGAACAAGTGTTATATGAGCGTATACGTCATGTCGAACCACCTAAAACATCTGATTGTGGTGGAAATGGACATACAAAAAAACCGGACGGCTATGGCGACTGGCATAATTGGCATAAAGAAAGCATATTTTGGGAGCTACCGTACTGGACCGATCTCAATCTAAGACACAATCTTGATGTGATGCATATCGAGAAAAATGTTTTCGATAACATCATATATACTGTTATGAATGTTAAAGACAGATCAAAAGACACAGTTAAGTCAAGATTGGATATCGCAAGATTTTGTGCTCGAAAAGATTTGCATGTTGATGATCGAGGGAGAGCTCCATTTCCTATTTTGGAGGTTGACTTCAAAAGCGAAAGAATCTTTACTACAATGGGTCAAGAATGAGGTTAAATTTCCAGATGGCTATGTAGCAGATTTAGCCAGTTGTGCAGACATCAATGGTGGAAAGTTTTCGGGAATGAAAAGTCACGACTGCCATATATTTATGGAACGGCTGCATTCGTTTGTCTTTTCAGAACTTCTGCCCCGTTTAAAGTATATATTGGAACCAAGCATTATCAGGTATAAATTAAAATATATATATCTAATCGTTTAAAGTATTTCTATTATTGGAACTTATGTATATTAATTAGTGATATTTTTGTAGGGATTGGAGCCTTTTTCGTTACATAAGCAGTAGATCATTGGATCAAACCCGCGTCCAGCTTCTCAAGGAGAACATTGTCATGATTTTGTGTAATTTGGAAAAAATCTTCCCACCTTCTTTTTTTGATGTGATGGAGCACCTACCTATCCACCTGCCATACGAAGCAGAGCTTGGTGTTCCTGTGCAATATAGGTGGATGTATCCCTTTGAAAGGTTTTTTAAATATTTGAAAGGGAAAGCGAAGAACAAGAGATATCCAGCGGGATCAATTGTTCAATCGTACATGAATGATGAGATATCTTATTTCTCAGAACACTACTTTGCGTCGCAAATTTCTACAGCTAGCAGAAGAAGGTAATAATTTACTTAATATATATGTTAATATTGCTATCATGATTTGCCTCAATTTGTGACTGGTATAACTTTTGCAGGGGAAGTCGTTATGATGAAGGTGAAGTACCCGTATATACTGTACCGGTGCCGGATATATTTACTGAAGTAGGTCGTCCAAGTAGCAAATGCAGTGAATTTTGGTTCAGCGAGAAAGATTATAAGTGTGCACATTCATATATTTTACGGAATTGTGACTATTTTCGGCCACTTGAAACGTAACTATGCTTTCTACATTAATTTAAGTTAATTTTATCTATTTTTAGATACTTTACTCATAATTAGATCTTATTATTTTCAACACAGATTGTTGGATGGGCAGATTCGATTCAAAAACCCGGAACTATCTGATGATGAGGTCACGGCGAAAGGAGATGAAGATTTTCATCAATGGGTCCGCCAATATGTATGTATTCCCACAGACTGCATTATTAAATTATAATTTCTTATGTTAATTGGCATATTTTCTACTTTATAGGTCAGATCAATGCAAAGTGAAGAAATTTTTCCTACGTGGATTCATGAAATAGTGGAAGGTCCAGAAAATAAAGTCAGATCGTGGCCCCTGTATTTTACAAGAGGGTATTTGTTTCACACGCGTAGTCACGGAATGACGCGAAAAATAATTAATTATGGGGTATGTGTCCGAGGCCAAAATTATTCTGAAGCATCCGAAGAGGATGATTTCTATGGGACCGTAGAAACTATCATGGAGCTCTAATATCCCAGATTTGTTAATTTAAAGATCATACTTTTCTATTGTGAATGGTTTGACCATACGATTGGAAAAGACACTCGAAAAAGCGAGGGAGGCATTGTTTACGTGCTCACATCACGGAAATATCAAAACTACGAACCATTTATTTTAGGTATGATTTTCCTGTTTTAACTCATTGTATATGTATATGTTTGTATATATATTTATAAACTTCTAATTTAAATTTTAATTAACGGCAGGGTCTCAAGCTGATTAATTAACGGCAGGGTCTAAACGCCCTCGGAAATTATGGCATACAGTGCTGAAAGTTAATCCGAGGAATTGTGTTCAAGAAAAATTTAACGAGAAAGAGCTGATCATTTTGCAACAAACTGATGATGATGGAATGATGGATACGGTTGAAAAAATAATTGTCGATAGTTTAGTCAACGGAAATCATCCAGTTGAAGACATTGATTTCGAAATTGAAGACGCTAAGCTAGAAGATGAATTTCGTTGTAATTTATCGTCTTCAGAGGAAGATGAATAAATTTGAATACTATGTATGAGATTTTAATTTAATTTTTGTAATATATATGAATATTATTTATCGGATTTTGAATTAATGTGTAATATATTTTTGGCAATATTTTTTTAAAAAAACCTTTTTAATTTTATTTTCGAATTGGGTACAAGTATCGATATATAAATAAGTTTTCGTAATTAAAAACCTAATGGTCACTATAGCTTAGTGAAAAAGCAACAACTAAATGACAAACATGTCACATGTCCGAAGGACAGTATCTACACGTAAATCTTAATTTTTCGATTTAATAAATGATATATATACTTCGGGTGTGATTAATATAGGTATATATATATATGTTGTTGTATTATATAACTGAATGGTGACTATAGCTCAGTGACAATGCAACATATCCAAGACTTACAGGTCTAAGGTTCGAAACGTGGTGTTAACATTTAAAATTTTAATTTTCGATTTAATAAGAAACGATGTATATAGAAATAAATGGAATATATAACATAATGGTTACAATAGCTCATTTGCGACTTAGACTATATTTAAGACTAACATGTACCACGTTCGAATCACGGTTTTAGTTTTTTTCACCTATTATTAAACGCAGTCACAAAAGAGTCGCAAAATGAGACTGATTTGCTACTATTGTCCTATGAGTGACTACTTTGCGACGATTTTGTGATTACTTTCAGGTATTTCAAATTTAGGGTTTAGAGAATTGATAAGACACTGACAGAAAGTCACAAAACAGTCGCTAAACACAAACAGATCTGTGGTTCTATGCACACTACCTAAATTTTTCACCGATTATACAATCAGTCACAAAATAGTCATAAATTAGCCACAATTTTGCGATTAATTAGCGACGATTAAATAAAAGTGTGACTGGATTGCGACTGTTTACCAACTCACGGTGAGATTTTGTAAAATAAACAAAAGATTTGACGTCAAAAGCTTTATTTTAAGTATTTAGATACATGTTAACTACATTTTACACTTAATCTAGCATATATAACATGTAATATCATTAAATTTCAATTTCAACTTCTTTTTTTTGCAAAAGACCATAACATGTATTTAGATAAATACTTGTGATTTCAATATAATCTATGTAGAAGTCTAAAGTTTTCAAATACTTGTGATTTTGTAATGATTGGAATTGCATATAACTCACTCTGTTGGCCCTAAATATTTAGGGTTTAGGGAATTGGTTTGTGACAGACAGAATTGCGTCACACATTAGTTGCAAAAGTGCGACTAATTTGCCACTATAGTAATTTTTGCGACTGTTTTCCTACTACCTTTATGTTTTTTCCAATTTGGGTTTGAAAACATTTGGGCTTTTCGCCAAATGTTTTGGGCTTTTAGGCGCCAATTTTTTCCCCCCAAAACTTATTTCGCGACCATTTTGTCACTAAATTGAGACTCTTTTGTTTTTTAGTCGAGTAAAATAACCAGATCCCCAATTACTATATGCGAACCTTAAAAAATTTGGATCCTCCAAAGTTCCTCTTTCTCTCTACAGCCGATTCGATTTCTTAGTCATTCTATTTCGATTTCTTAGTCATTCTCTTTCGATTTCTTGTCTAATCTGTTTCTCTTCATCCTTCAATCTCGAATCCCTCTCCAATCGACCAAATAATCTCTGCATCTTCTAATCTTCATCTTTCTGTTTCGATTTCTTCATCTTTCTATTTCGATTTCTTCATCCTTCATCTTTCTGTTTTGATTCTCCAAGACAAACCCAGATGGCTAGTGGAAAAGCGAAAACCTCTCGAGGGAGAGGTGCTAAAGGAGGCACTGCTGGTAGAGCTAACAGCGGAGTTAGTAGATCCAACTCTGGACTTGGTGATCCTGCTCCAGCCAACGGCGGTGGAGGTCGAACGGAGTTCGCCGGTGGTCCTGTTACCTCAGCCAGAGGTGGTCGACCCAACGGCGGTGGTGGTCGACCCAACCTCGCCGGAGGTGCTGCTACATCAATCGGAGGTGTTCGAGCCGTCGGAGATGGAACCAGCGGAGATCGTGGAGCATCTTCACAGTCATCTAACCCGACATCATCTCAGGCCACAGTCTCTGTGTCAAGATCCAGAGTACTTCCGGCACAGTATCCACCATCGACACAACCCCAATCCTCTCATCAGCTCCAATTTCAGATTCCGAACCAACAATCTCCTCCTTATCAAATCCCAACTCCACAACATCCGGCAGTCCAGATTCCCCATCAACAAGCTCCCAATGATCAGTTTCCAGAGGAAGATGAAGTTCATGATCACATCCTGGACAATGAACTTGATTTCGAGGATGACCTACCAATTGATGATCCGAACCCTGAGGCGCAAGACTACCAACAGTTGTTGGATAATCTGTTGGCTCTTCTTGGCCGAGAACATCTACCTATCTTATCTGAGTATCCAATCCCCAACGTCAAGACGACATGGTAAGTTCATGTACTTTTTAGTTTTACTTTGTCTTGTTTTGTATATATTTAGATACTTAAAGAAAGTATCAGTTAGATTTTTGTGGTCTAACAATGCTTATGTGTGTAGTTAGTTGTATCAGTGTAGTTGTGTGGTTTGAGAAAGTATCAGTGTCATTGTCTGAGTCTGCTGAAGCTTAAGTTTAATTGTATCATCCTTAGTATGTTTTGCTGATTTACTATATTGGTCTGCTAATGTTTGCATCATTGTAGTTCTATCATGTTTTGCTAAATGAATCACTCTATGTGTTTGTCGGATTGTAGCTTTGTGAAGATGAATTATTGCATCATTGTTTCTGTTTGCATCATAAACAATTGATATAGAGATAAAGCATTTGTTGTGTTATCATTCTGGTTTCTTTTCATGATACATTTAGTAGCTCATTCATTTAGATACTGCTTCTTCATGGTTTAGGTACAGGTCAGTAGATTCTTTAAGGCCATTATGTCTGATACTTAACCATGTGTTTATATTTGTGGCATAGGTTCACCAGGGATGGAGGGAAATTGACTCGGGTGATTGCTGGAATATTTCGAAGAAAGTTCGATGGTCCTTACTTTAGCTGGAAGGTTACACCAATTCACATACAAGAAAGATATTTCAGAACTTTTGCGGTATGTTTTTTTGAGTTTTGCTTCTTTTATATTTCAGTTGTACTGCCTAAGTATCATCACTACTAACCAATATTCTATTCCGTAGCGGAAGTACAATTGGGATTCCGGAATTACCGAGATTGTGAAGGGCCATTTTTTTAAGATTGCGAAGAACAGGATGAAAGGCATTGTTAGTCAGGCTAAGCCCGGAGGTGTAAGACCACCTTGGATTGGTTCTACGCTGTGGGCTCAAATGTGGCAGCATTGGAACACCCTGAAGCAGTGGATAGGAGCTCTAATGCTTCACAGTCCCGCAACTCTGATCGTGGCGGTCTAGGAGCCCACAAACATGTATCAGATCAAAATCCTACTTGCGAGTTCAACAAGAAATGGTAATCCGTTTATCCTTCCTTGCTAATTAGAAACTGCATATCTACACTTATATGTTTTTGCATGATTACAGGAGGAGGAATTAGGTCGTCCTGTTTCGTTTGGAGAAGTGTTTCTGAGGACACATACAAGGGCGGATGGGAGCTTTGTTGATCACAAAGCCAAACAGGTTGTTGAGGCCTATGAGAAGAACATAGCAGATGTGATGGATCAACAGGCTGCCGAAGGTCCAGAAATCTCAGAGAACTCGTCTGAGCATTCTACTCAACGCAACCTCACCATAGAAGAAAAGAATGCCATCTTTCTAAAGGTAATTTTCTTTGTCTTCTCGTTTCGTAGCATAGGATTTTGTTTGTTTTCCTGTCTGGTTTCTTTGCATATGAGTGTCTGAATTTTGTTTCATCATATGTTATGTTTCCCTTGTATACTGTTCATTATGAGCTTGAATGATACTTCATGTCTGTGAGCATCAATTGTTAGCATAGGTTGAAATACTTTTGCTGGATTGAGTGATTCAAATTGTATGGACTGTAAATTGAAATACTTCATGTATGTGAGCATCAAGTATTTTAGTTCTCAGTCATTCTGATATTGGCTATGTTTTTTAGCTTCTTCTTAAGCATTGTATCTGTTTTGGTGGACTATGTCTTTTCTTTTGTTTTAGTGTACTCAAACAGATCAGAGGGGGAACCCATTTGGACTTGGACAACTTATTGAGCTGGTTAACAACGGTACAAGGAAAGAAAGTTATTTCACCTCTGCTGCGTCTGACCTATTTGAGATCCAGGAACAGCTTCAGACAGCTCGTCGTAAGATAGCTCAACAAGAAGAGGATAATGCTCGACGTGATACGGAGCAACGACAAGCTCAATCTCAGATCTCTGAAATGGAGAAGCTGATCACGTTCTTGAAGAACAATGATCCTCGCCTCGCAGCTTTCATGAGTGAACAACCAGTCTTGGAAACTTCACAAGCCCCCGCACCAGGCACCTCTCCACCTTCTGCACCAGGCAGCACACATGCCATCGACCCCTAACCATAAACTCTTTAAATCAATTTTTTATAACTTATTTCTTATGTCTTATTATGTGTTTATTATGTGTTTCAACTTACTTTTAGTGTAAGTTTAATTTGTTTTGGGTGAAGACATGATTTATTTAGTGTATTACTTTTGTACTTTTAACTTTTAGGTATTTAAATTCGAAAAAATATATAAAATACGTAAATATGTATATATTTTTCTGGGAAATAAGATAGCAAAAAGGTTGCAAAATTTGTGACTACTTTGCGATGATTTTGCAATCAAAACTGCTAATTAGCCTATATCGTAATCGTCTTTAAAATGTCGCAAATATACGACTACATAACAAGTCACAAATTAGTCTCCATTTAGCCTCTATCTAATACGTCTTAAAAATGTCGCAAATATACGACTACATAAAAAGTCACAAATTAGTCACAAACTACTACAATATTCGGTCTGATAGTAGTCGCAATGTCCATGTCGTCTATATTTAGTCATTAATTTACGACTACTGTTTTTCGTCTCTAATTAGTCTTTTATATACGACTAACTAATATAGTCACACTTTAGTCCCTAATATGCGACTACTTTGCGACTGTTTTATATTGCGACTACATGTTTTAGTCTCCAATTAGTCGCAAATTGCGAATTTGTGACCATTTTGTGACCTTTCCCGTAGTCGCTCGACGCTTGTTTTATTGTAGTGGGTAAAATTGCCGATCCCCTTTTCTGAGGGTTTACACGAATATAAATACTAAGTTTAAGTCGGCTAAGTTAATGTCTAAAGAGATAAGGAAGATTTCCTAATTCTTCGGGATTTCCTTTTAGAAAAGTATGTCGTCGTCATGGGCTTCGATTCATGGGCTGTCTTTGTCATCCCTTCTGGGGGCTTGAATCCGTGGGCTCGTTGTCTCAGCCCAATCTCTAACCGTTGAACCTTTGCTCGGATGACACCATGGTTCACGACTCGGGTGATACCATGGTTCACGGCTCGGGTGACACCATGGTTCACGACTCGGGTGATACCATGGTTCACGGCTCGTGTGACGCCATGGTTCATGGCTCGGGTGACACCATGGTTCACGGTTCGGGTGACACCATGGTTCACAGCTCGGGTATCGATGGTTTTTTTTGACCCCGATCCGTCTTATCTTTGATTGAGGTCACGGTACCCGAACCAATCATCCATGGTTCGGGGGTTCCCGCGCAAACTTCCCCTGCCATAGTTAGGGGACTCCCGAACCAACTTACCCCGTCGTAGTTAGGGATCACCCGATCCAACTCTCCCTTCACGGATCGGGATACCCGATCCAACTCCCTTCCTTCACAGTTAGGGGTACCCGATCCAACTCTCCCTGCACGGATCGGGGTACCCGATCCAACTCCCTTCCTTCACAGTTAGGGGTACCCGATCCAACTCTCCCTTCACGGATCGGGGTACCCGATCCAACTCTCCCTTCACGTATCGGGGTACCCAATCCAACTCTCCCTTCATGGATCGGGGTACCCGATCCAACTCCCTTCCTTCACAGTTAGGGGTACCCGATCCAACTCTCCCTTCACGGATCGGGGTACCCGATCCAACTCCCCCTTCACGGATCGGGGTACCCGATCCAACTCTCCCTTCACGGTTAGGGGTACAATTACTAGTGTTTCTCCACACTTAGCCATTTTTAACTGTTGATTCTCAAGAGGTGGAATCTGACCCCAACAATCAGCTCGTGGAGCTAGAAGAAATTGAAGAAGATTTTACAGAAATTTTTCCTGTGTCGGTCGACACAAGTGGAGTGTGTCGGTCGACACACCCTGAAGACATGCAAAATTCGAGCCCAGACGAACCAAAGTCGAGCTCGGACGACACCAAGGAGGAGTGTCGGTCGTCACCTTCTAAAGACATGCCAAAATCGTCCGTGTTGACCAACGCAATTCCCTGTGTTGGTCAACACGAGCACCCATAGAAAATCAATGATTCTGGATTTTCAACTGAGGTCCCTGTGTCGGTCGACACAGCCCTTGGTGTCGATCGACATACTGAGCCAGCAGCGACACAAATTATTGAGAAGCCGAAAATTTCAATGGAACGAGTCTACAAGCCTAGGGTTCCATTCCCAAGAAACCCTAGGAAATCAAAACATGAATTATATGAAGCTAAGTGCAAGGCCATGATGGACAAACTCACCATTGAGATTCCTTTGATTGATGCTATCAAGACTACTCTGGTGGTTAAGAGGTGTTTAAAGAAGATGCTTACGCAAGACATGAGAGAAGAGGAAGTTGTGATGATGATCTCTGAGGTTTGAAGTGCCGTTATTTAGAACAGGATACCAGAGAAACTTAAAGATCCAGGAAGCTTCGTTTTGGACTGCTCTATTTTCATGGATAGGTTCAAAAGTTCGTTGTGTGATCTGGGGTCGGGTGTTAGTTTGATACCGTACTCGGTTGCTGTGGGACTTGGGATGACTGATTTCACACCCACTAGGATTTCTCTAATACTGGCTGATTGGAGTGTGAGGATTCCTGAGGGTCTTCTAGAAGATGTGCCGGTACGAATTGGCGATTGCATGATCCCCACAGATTTCATAGTTCTGCGTTACACTGTTGAGCCTAAGGATCCTCTTATCCTAGGCAGACCTTTCTTGGCTACAGCTGGTGCTCTCATTGATGTAAGAGGAGGCAAGATATCTTTGAATGTGGGAGATCTAGTGTTGAGTTTTGACATGGACAAGCTGGTAAAGCGACCCACCATTGACGGACAGACTTACTACGTGGATACTCTTAGCAATCTCGTAGAGGAAATCTTTCATGAGATGCATCTTACGGACCCTTTAGAGAGAGCTTTGATCAGTTCTACGCGAGAGATGGAGGATCTAGACGACATAGCTGCTGGGTATGTCAAGATGTTGGATGCTAGTGACCGGGTGATGCAGTTAGTCGCTCACAAGGAGCCCGTTGATACACGCCCCAAAGCCGCGGTATTGAGTGATTAGAGTGAACACAAAGCTCCCAAAATCGAGCTCAAACAACTCCCTACGGGGCTAAGATATGCATTTCTTGGACCAAATTCCACTTATCCTATTATTGTCAATGCTTCCTTGAACAACGCAAAGCTCACTTTACTGCTAAGTAAGCTGCGCAAGTATCGCAAAGCTCTTGGCTATTCTCTTGATGACATTTCAGGTATCTCTCCAGACTTGTGCATGCATAGGATCCATCTCGAGGATGAGACGAAGTCGTCAATCGAGCATCAGAGGTGGCTGAATCTGAATCTGAAGGAGGTAGTTAAGAAGGAGATTTTGAAACTCCTGGAAGTTGGGATCATCTATCCTATCTCAGACAGTGATTGGGTTAGTCCGGTATATGTGATTCCTAAGAAGGGTGGAGTCACAGTGATTAAAAACGAGAAGAATGAGCTGATTCCTACGCGGACTGTGACTGGACATAGGATGTGTATCGATTACAGGAAGCTGAGTGCTGCGACAAGGAAAGATCACTTCCCATTACCATTCATTGATCAGATGCTTGAGAGGTTGGCTAACCACCCCTACTACTGCTTCCTAGATGGATACTCGGGTTTCTTTCAGATTCCAATCCATCCCGAAGATCAGGAGAAGACCACGTTTACGTGTCCCTATGGTACATTTGCATATCGCAGAATGCCATTCGGACTTTGTACTGCTCCTGCGACATTCCAGAGATGTATGATGTCTATATTCACAGACATGATTGAGGATTATATGGAGGTGTTCATGGATGACTTCTCAGTCTATGGACCATCTTATCATGAGTGCTTGGAAAATCTTTGCAAGGTGCTCGCTAGATTTGAAGAGAAGCACTTGGTTCTGAATTGGGAGAAATGCCATTTTATGGTCAAAGATGGTATTGTTCTTGGGCACAAAGTTTCGCAGAATGGAATTAAGGTTGATCGAGCAAAGATTGAGGGTATGATGAATTTTCAGGCACCGAATTCAGTTAAGGCTGTGAGGAGTTTTTTGGGGCACGCTGGCTTTTATAGAAGATTCATCAAAGATTTCAGCAAGCTCGCTAGACCATTGACTGCTTTGCTGTGTAAGGATGTGAAATTTGAGTTCATTGCTGAATGCCAATAAGCTTTTGAACATATCAAGCAAGCATTAGTGAACGCTCCAATTGTAAGTTCACCAAACTGGGATTTGCCTTTCGAGGTGATGTGTGATGCCACCGACTTCGCGGTTGGAGCTGTTCTGGGGCAGAAGAAGGACAAGAAACTTCATGTTATTTACTACGCTAGCAGAACACTAGATGATGCGCAGAGGAATTATGCAACTACCGAGAAAGAGTAGTTGCATGTGGTGTTCGCATTTGAGAAGTTTCGTTCGTATTTGGTTGGTTCTAAGGTGATAGTGAACACGGATCACTCCGCTCTGAAGTACTTGATCCAGAAAAGGATGCAAAACCAAGGTTGTTGAGATGGATTCTGCTTCTCCAAGAGTTCGATATTGAAGTTCGCGATAAGAAGGGAGTTGAGAATGGAGTTGCTGATCATCTTTCTAGGATCAGAGTTGAAGATGATGTCACAATCAATTATTTTCTGCCTGAGGAGAATGTATACAAGGTTGAGATTGGTCAAATTTCGGATTTAGAGGAAAAACAGCGAAATTATCGAGCTGAGGTGTCTGTGTTGACCAACACACTTGCTTGTGTCGGTCGACACAGGTCGAGCGCGAACCCAGATATTTCTACGGGTCAAATTAGTGGCTTCAACAAGGATATATGCGCTGTAACTCTTCCCGATCGATCATGGTATGCTGATATCGCCAATTACCTTGCTACTGATGATGAGCCAGAAAATTTCACGGGATATGCCAAGAAGAAATTTTTTAGAGAGATTAGAAGGTTCTACTGGGATGAACCTTACTTGTACAAGCACTGCGCGGATGGCATGTACAGAAGATGCATCGGTGAGACGGAGGTTCCGAATGTATGATTTCATTGTCATGGTTCTGAGTATGCTGGGCACTTCGCGACTTTTAAGACGGTGTCTAAGGTTCTCCAAGCCGGATTTTGGTGGCCTACGATGTTCAAAGATGCTAATGCATTCATAGCTCAATGTGATGCTTGCCAGCGAAGGGGAAAGATTAGCAAGAGGCATGAGATGCCACAAAACTTCATCCTGGAGGACGAGGTGGAAAACCTAAAGCCATGCGAGGACGAGGTGGGAGATCTGCCGGTGGGGTTAGATTAACCGACACACCCGTTTGAGCAACCACCAAAGATCTTCCACACTCAGGCGGAGGTCCAAGATCCGACGGTGCAGATGGAGCCAACGGTGCAACCTCAGGTATGAGATCCAACGGCGGAGATGGTACGTACGCCCAGAGGCGGTGGTGGTCGATCCGTCAGTCATGGGACAAGCAGAGTTTGTGGAGTGTCTTCTCACTCCTCTAACCCCTCTTCAGGCTACTGTGACGGTTTCGAGGACATCTTTTCCGGCACAATATCCACCATCGACCCAACCGCCAGCTTGTCATCAGGTACAGTATCATATGCATCACACACAACCGCCTCCTCTAGTAAATCCTCAGCCACACCCACGGGCATATGCCCAGGAACATGCACCTCCTGTTCTTAATCCCCAGCTCCACGCGTATCAAGGTCAGATTCTAGACAATGAGCAATCTGTTGAGGATGACCTACTGTTTCCTGCTTCCGATCCAGAACAGCAAGACCACCAGCAGCTGTTAGATGATCTGTTGGCTCTTCTTGGCCGAGAACATTTACCCCTCCTCAGTGAGCATCCGATCCCCAACGTGAAAAACCACATGGTAAGTTTGCTTACCATTTTACTTTTAGTTTGCTTTGTATTGTATATGTAGTGCTACTTAGGATTTGATTTGCATTGGTGAAAGTCATAGCACATGTCATTCGGTATTCTATTTGCATCATGTTTGCATTGACGGTAAACATCATGCATCTGTTTCCATCATTCTATCCATTTTAGTTGATTCTTAGATAATGATTCTTCTAAAGGTATTAAGTTTTACATACGGTTTAGGGTTTAGTCTTTTAGTTTGCTTTGTATTGTATATGTTGTGCTAATTACGATTTTCATTTGCAAACTATGAAAGTCATAACACATTTAACTGGGTATTCTATTTGCATCATGTTCTGCTAATGCATCAATTTATATGTTTGCATCATGGTCTGTTGTAAGTAGTGAAACAAGAAATGGTATATAGACAAAGAACTAGGCATTGTACATGTATGCATCTTTTAAACTTCAATGCATCTGTTTGCATCAAGGGACATCATAGCATATGTTTCCATCATTGTGCTATCATACGGGTTAGTTTAGTCTTTTATATACTCCTTCTTCTAAAGTCTTAGGGTATGTATACATTTTAGGTGGAAGGTTAAAGACTAAAGGACTGGAACTTAACCTATGTTTATATTCATGTAACAGGCTTACCCGGGACAAAGGAAAATTGACTCGTGTTATTGCTGGAATCTTTCGCGGAAGTTTGATGGGCCGTACTTTAGCTGGAAGGTTACGCCTATACACATCTAAGAACGCTATTTCAGAACTTTTGCGGTAAGGTTTTCTGGTTTTCCTTGTTTTAAATTTAATTTGTAATTTAAAAATCATCATTACTTACTAATATACACATGTGTAGCGGAAGTACAATTGGGATACCAGCATTACAGAGCTTGTGAAGAAACATTTCTTGAAGATTGCCAAAAACCGGTTGAAAGGAATAGTTAGTCAAGCTAAACACAGTGGTGAAAGGCCACATTGGATTGGCTCTATGCTTTGGGAACAAATGTGGATGCATTGGAACACTCCGGATGCAATGGAGAGGAGCTCAACTGCGTCACAATCCCGTAACTCTGATCGTGGTGGTCTAGGAGTCCACAAGCACGTATCCGGGCAAAAATCATACCTGCATATTCAACAAGAAATGGTCAACGTTAATCCTTCCTTTCTAAATAGAATCATTTTCATCTATTTACTAAGTGTTTTGTATCACTACAGGAGGAGGAATTAGGTCGTCCTGTTTCTTTTGGAGAAGTGTTTATGAGGACACATACAAGGGCGGATGGGACTTTCGTTGATCACAAAGCCAAATAAGTAGCTGAGGCTTATGAGAAGAACCTAGCAGAAGTAACGTCTCAAATGCTTGCCGATGGTCCAGATACTTTAGAGAATTCGTCTCAAAATTCTACTCATCGGACCCTCACAATTGAAGAAAAGAATGCGATCTTTCTTAAGGTAATTTCTTTCCTCTTCTGCTTTCTTACCATAGGATTGTCTTTCTTTCTTTTGCTGTTTGGATATGCTTATCTTTTGGTATGAATTATGTTTAATCTTGTGTTTCTGTATCTCATCAACTTGGCCTTTCTGACATTGAAGTATACTTTATGTGCATTTAGTGATGATTCCAACTTACTGGACTGTAACTGGATCAATCTGTCTTCTTAATAGATTGTTCTTTCATCTTTTTGGTGTGATGATTCCAACTTACTGGACTGTAATTGGATCAATCTGTCTTCTTAATAGATTGTTCTTTCATATTTTTGGTGAGAATCATTCTGTTGTTGTTGAAGAATCATTCTGAAATCATGCATTCTGATAAATGTAAGTAGTGAATCATTCTGTTTTTTGTTTTCAATCATTCTGACATATAAACTTTTATGTTTAGCTTCTTCTGAACCTATATGTTTATCTTCATGTCAACTGCCATTCTGGTTTTGTTTTGTTTTAGTGCACTGATAAAGATCCCAAGGGGAACCCTTTTGGACTTGGCCAACTTCGAGAGATGGCCAACCAAAGGAAAAGAAAAGAAAGCTATGCAAGCTCTTCTTCGTCATTACTTATAGAGATGCAGGAACAACTAAACAACTACAAGCAGCTCGTCAGAAGATATTAGAACATGATTTGGAGAATGCTCGACGTGATGAGGAGCAACGTCAATCTTATGCTCGGCTCCAAAGCTTGGAGATGCTTGTCTCCTACCTGAAATAGAATGATCCCGCAGTCATAGCTTTCATGACTCAACCACCAACCGCAGAAGCCACAGCACCAGGCAGCTCACCAGCCCCAGCAGATGGCATCTCACCAACCTCCCATCCTTAGCTATAGACTCAACAATTTCATCTTCCCTTTTGCTAAAACTGTTAGAATTTTATAATCAACTTGTTTCTTTTGTTATGTTTTGGTACCTTTTGTTATGTTTTTAACACTTAATTTTTAATTTTTTTCTTTATCCGTAACAGATTGTTTCTTTCTTTTTCACTTTTAGTATTTTAAATCAAAAAAATTATATAAAATATTTATATATATATATATATATTTTTTTTTTTAAAGAAGGTTGCAAATAAGTTGCTAATTTGTTACTGATTTGCAACCATATCATTGACAAAAACAACAAATTAGACGCATTTTAGTTGTTATTACGTGATGATTTTGCGACTACCACGCTTATTAACCTCTAAAATATTAGTCTGTCAAACGTCGCTCTTATATGACTATACAATTCGTCACAAATTAGTCTTTAAATTACGACTACCGTTATCGGTCATAAAGTAGTCGCAAACTTTAGGTAGTGACTAATTAGTCTTTAATATAGGACCACCGCTGTAGTTTCAAAGTGGTTGTAAATATACGACGATACAAATAGTCGCTCTTATACGACTAAACTCTTAGTAGCAAATTAGTCTTCAAGTTACGACCACAACAATCGGTCATAAAGTAGTCGCAAAATTATGGTAGTGACTAATTAGTCTTTAATATAAGACCTCCTCTGTTAGTCTCAAAGTGGTCATACATATACGACGACATAAATCAGTCATAATTTAGTCAGTAATACGCGACAATTTTGTGACTGTTTTATTTTGCGACCAAAATTTAGCGACTACTTCTTTTAGTCTATAAGTAGTCACATATTGAGGTTTTGCGACAGTTTTTGGAGTCGCTCATCCCTTGTTTTCTTGTAGTGTTTCACACATCTTTTACTGGACATTCATTCGGCTAACCTCAGGGTCCGGCTTGCACGACTACATTCTCTGGTCCTTTGGGGATCTCGGTTGAGACGAGTCAGGTCCTCCTATTGCCAAGCATCATTCCGGGAGCTTTCGATCTCGTTGTCATCTTCCCAGAATAACGTCATGCCGCTTACGCTGGTAACATGGGTTCCCTGATGTGAACCTTGGTGGACATCGATCTTTTCTGTGGGGATTTCCGAGCTCACCGGGACTGGGAACTACATGGGCAAGGGCTCGGCCCTTCGCAATTTTACCTCCTTGCCAACGTAAGGCAGATGCGCCCTCGATTCTTCTGAGAGCAAGCCTCCTCGGGTACCGAACCCAACTGGTGGTGGGTTAATACCCCCGGGAGCAGCGGATGTGTCTGCTGGAAGTAACTCCTTGCGGCTGATCATAGTCGGCTCACTACAGGAAATGTGGGTATTAATAGCAATAAAGGATAGTGTTTTTAATGATTTTGCTATAGTTAACTTATGGTGAATTTTTCATAGCGTTTGTGAAATCTCAAATGCAATGATATGATGGACGCCCAAAAAATTTGTGCTCATCAGAGATGACACTGAAAACGTCATCGTAGGATTAACCGGGAATCTGAAATTTTTATTGTCTCCCAAAAATTTTACTAGATAAAAAAAAATTAGAAAAAACCAAATGAAACGGAAATTGTCGAGATTATGGTCAATTGAATTAAAAAAAAAACACTTTTGCTCTCTCTCCTTCCTCCTCCTTCACTCTTCTCCTTTACACATTCATCTATCTCTCATGAAACCAAATGAACACAGAGAAACTCATCTACTCCTTTCTTCTTCATACCAACATCATACAATCGGCTAGTTCAATCAACGGCAACGACAATCATTTTGTAGAGTTTTGTTTGAAAATTGAATCTTTCTCAATCGTTTTGTTTCCAATATTTTGCACAGAAAAACTTTGGCAATTCATGTTGTTTCTTCTTCCTTTTCTTATTGCAGTGAAAGAGCATGTCTTTGGAGTCGAAAAAATTGGACAATATATCAGGTTCTGTTCTGGATGTCTGTTTCCAAAGAGCCAAGGTAAAGAAATACTCTTTAAGGTCCAAAATTGGCCGCCTCAAATGCGCTTTGTGGGCCAGAAGCTACACCAACACTCATGGCTTGCATTGCTGGAAGGCTCTTGATCACTGTGGATCGGCCGACAAAACCAGAAAATTCATTGTCGAAGACAGAGTTATCACCACAAGGTTTGTTCTTTCTCCTTGTTCCAATGGATTTAGCTTGAGAGAAATTTGTGAAAATATGACTGGAACCTTGAAATTGAGAGTGCAATGCGGTTTTTGGGACAGAGATTTGGCCTGCTGCAGAGTACGGTAGGACAATGTACACAATCCGACAGAGAATTGGTCTGTTGCTTGTGCAATTGGAGAAGCGAGATGGTTTGTTTGAAATTCCCAATTCCAGCTCTATTTTGTGTTGTCTATTCTATCTGCAAAACCCATTTTTTGGTTTTGATTATGTTTAGTTCACTTTGTGTTGTGTCTTCTTATGTTGCAAGTAAGGTGGATGATTCTGGTGAGATAGTAGAGAAGGAAATAATAAGAGCCAAGAGAAATGTCGGATTCATTAGTAGTAGATTGAAAGATATTCAAGTGAGTTCTCTTGAAATCTTGTTTAAAAGTATTGGTTTATGTTACACCAAAAAGTAATGTATTGTGGCTTGGGAATTGTGTGGATAGATGCAAATCTATTTAAGGAAGAAAGAACAAAAAGCTCAACGCGAGAAGGATCTTCGTGAAGGGCTGCATTTTCGAAGTAAATTCTCGAGTGTTCCAGTAGTTAGCCTAAAGTTATACAAGACCAGAAAGTGAGTATTGAATTGTCTCTTTAATTGATGTAGGAATGGTAAATATGAGGAAGCATTAAAAGGTTTGAGTATGTGTTAGGTTCTAAACCAACACCAGATGAAGCATCATTTGCAAGTTACAATGTTGTTGTTGCCACTCAAAGCTTAATCAGGTAAAAGCTTTTAATGTTTCAGATATTCGGTTTTGATTCGTGGAGTTTGATAGAGTTCTTTTGATAGGTTCAAGTTGGTCTTTCGGCTCTTGAAGAAGCATTGAAGTCAAGATATGAAGATTTCAATGAGTTCTAATGTTTGATTGTGAAAGAGAAAGATGGTGTTTCTTGTTGAAGCTGAGTACTTGTTTGTTTTCAGAGAATCTGAACCGATGAAGGATTTCGATCCACTCCTCAAACAATTCAATGAATTTTTCATCAACGAGAGTGCCATTAACGCCATCAAATCCTTGTTTGACTTTAACAAGAAATAGTTCATCTAAAGTTTGTCTTTTGATGTGAACTGTTCATAGCTTCGCTTTTTCACTTCTTTTCTTGGCTTATATACTTGTGAGGAATTGTATCTGATCTCAAAGGTGTTCTTTTTTACTTCTGAATTTCTTATACATTTTGAGGAAAGTAATATTTTTCATATTAAATGAAAATAATTCTTCAAAAGTTATCATCTTTCGATTAAAAATCTTCTTTCGACGATTTGAGTATATTTCCAGGCATTATGATTTATTCATTCAATTGATTCAAAATTTCAGTTTCACAAAGCATATTCTTTGGGTAAGATAATATGTTATTGCTATCCAAAACCAATAAAAAGAATATTGCGAATACACAACCAAGAATTAAAATTTACAAAATAAAAAAAGAAAAGTCATGATCTTTGATTTAGAGTTTAGGGCATTAGATTTGGGGTTTAGGGTATATGGTATTGGATTTAGGGTTTGAAATATAATTTTTCTAGTTCTATTAACAAAAAAATTATTGTTTCATAAATATATAATTTTTGATAGTTTTAAATTTTATTGATTAATGAGTGTTCGATTTAGGATAATATGGATTCACATTTGTAAGATATTGTTTTCTAATTTCTCAATTAAGAAAAGAAAATACAAAAAATATTTTTATACGAATATCATAAACTAAATAATTTCTTAAAAATACAAAATAAAAAGAGAATTCATGTTTCTTTGATTAAGGATTTAGGGTATCATAACACATATATAAATTTTGATATATGGTTTTGGATTTTATAATAAATGAATGTTTGATTTGGGGGTTATAAATTAGTGTTTGATTTAGAGTTTTTCAAATTAGTGTTTAGAGTTTAGGATTTGATTTATGGTTTCAGATTTATGGTTTAAAATAAATGAATAAATCAGTGTTTGATTTAGGATTACAACATTTTGTGGTTTATGTTTTGTGGTTTAAAACTAAAAACTAAAAATTAGTAGAAAAATAAAAAATTATAAACTTATATATATAAATCATTATCCATTATAAATTATAAAATATTTTGAAAATACATGAGAAAATATATTTGAGAAGATAAGAGCCAATTAGAAAGAATCATAGAGATCGATGACATGGCAATCTTGGAGGACAAATTTTAGCTAATCTTGTCCGTTCATTTTTTCAGTATCCTTTATTGATCAATCGTGTCCATCCACTAGTCCCTTCACATCTCTTAACCTAACAAAAACGATACTAAGCCGATAGCATACTTGCTTAGTTTCTGTAGCATCTCGAATTCCTCTTGATTATGTGTATCGATCTCTTTAGATGTTATGTTTTTGTTCTTGCTTTTGTGTATAGAACCGAATATTCTCTAGTTTGTTGTTTGTTCTGGATGTTTGCGATTTCTATAGTACTTATCTAATTTATTCTTTGATCTTGTGATATGATCGCATAATCAATTATTAAAAGAGGTATATCAAAGAAGGTAACCACAAGCTCCAAGTAAGTTTCAGCCAAATCGATTTGTGATTTTTTTCTTGTTAGTTCGGAGATTTTCGGATTTTAGATCAATGACCATCATTGTTATAGACAGATGATGTGTAAAGCACATTTTGAAGAGGAAGAGAAATATTTACTACCAATGGTTGAAGCTGCCGAAATGGGGAAAGAGAAGCATAAGAAATTGATGAATCAAGGGTTAGAAGTTATGAGAGGGACTCATTTAGAGTAAGTTTGAGGGATCTAGTGAAGGGAGATAATGGAGTTGTGAAGCTACCAATTTATAGTCTGAACCACATAGGAAGCAAGTGTAGTACTAGATGTTTTTTTAAAGCTTATTGTGTGTTTTTAGATGGTTCTGAAACCCTAACCTGAAGCTCCACATATAGACATTGGAGATGCAAGAGTGTGGCCCAAATACATAAGTTTAAATACAAAAGTGTGTATATTCTAAATTATGTACTTAGTCTCTTTGTAATATAGGTATTTTGTATCATGGTTTCATATTAATATAATAAGGCATTTCTCTTTTAAATATGTCACTTTATCCCAAAAAACCATAGCAATTGTACATTTTAAATACAAATGCTATAGAAAATACACATTACTGGAACAAATTGATAAGCTCAAATTAAATCCCTATAGCTACTCTCTCAAATTAAGAGATCGATGCAGTACTTAGAGGTCGAATCCACAAGGACTCAAGAACCTCACGATAGACTTTTTCATTTCGAATTCAGCTAGGCGAGTATGAAATAAATTAAATAACAATGCAAATAATATTTAAAATGGTTTGTTTATCAGATGGGCAAAGCGTCAGGTCCACGGAATTTCTCAGGAAATCAAGTAATGAAGATCAATTAATTGGTTAAAATCGAATTACGAACAAGTTCCAGAACTCAAATCACTAATGTAAAATAAACCAACTTTCATTGCGAGAATTAACTATGTTTAAAACTTAAGAAACCAAATTCCTTTGCGAATCCTAAATTCTAAACAAGCATTAAGCGCAGGTTCGATTTGATCACAAATTATCTAATCCAAATTTCTTTGCAATTATCTAATTTGCTCACTCTAGGTTTTAATCAGATTATAAATCACATTGTCATGCCAATTTAACAATCTAAGATCTAGATTCTAGGTGATCAATCCAGAACTAGCTGTAAGTGCAACCTATGTGAAGAACTATCGAGTTTGAATCATAACCAATAAATCAATATATCATTCCATGAAATTCCTAATGAGAATCCCTAAACCTAACAAGGGATCTACTCACACATATCAATTGAAATCAAAGACATGAATAAGATAGATATCATATAAATCAGAAAAGAAAAAATAGAAACAGGGGTTCGAAATCTTCTCCCAAAGTAGTACAAAGTATCAGATCAGCCCCCAAACTCTAAATCTCTCCAAGTTCTTCGTCCAAGTCCCCTTTCTTCAAACAAAACTTAAAAACCCTAAATAATAGTCTAAACACGAGCTGGTTCTTTTGTAAATACATGAAATTTCAGGGCAAAGTTGCAAATCTCCAAACCGTATTGGTCTTCACGCGGAGGTATAAAAATCGGACCGTGTCGACCGACACACATGGTTGTGTTGGTCGACACGGTTGAACTCGAAAGACACCAACTTCGACTTCTCAGGTACAATGCTCCATAATTGCTCCATAATGTCCAAATGATCCCAAATGTGTGTAAACCTGTAAAAGATTCGAAAGACACATAAAAGACTCGATTATATACATATATCATGGCTTTAAAACCCATAAAAACTATGATATATCAACTCCTCCAGACTTAGCTTTTGCTTGCCCTCAAGCAAACAGAGAACTGAGTAAAAGGAAGAAGTTTGAAAACACGGAAACTCACATTCTTTCAGAGCATCACATTGACCAATCACCATGTAATCCACATGCAACAAAAACCAATCCAAATCGAACCACCATGTACTTCACCGTAGACATTCGCAGCTTTCTCGATTCAACCCACAATTTCGCAACATAGTTCGTAAGCTCTTCATCGCTGGATCTCATCTCTGATCTCAATGCCAAGAACCTTCTAGACTTATTCTCGTACAATACTATGACAAACCAACCATACAACATTTGGTACTCTTTCTCTCCCCCAGACTTATTATTTTCTCATTCACTTATTATTTTGATCATTTTCTGAAATACTAAGATAAAAACGTCAAAATTAAGAGAAAATAAATAGTCCTATATACTTACCAGTGGGTCGTCTCCCACTAAACACTTCAATTAGAGTCGTTTAGCTCGACTTTGTTGCCATTTTCTAGGCGTGAGAAAAAACATCTAAGAAAATTAGTCTTTCCTTAGATTCTTCGGTGTTGCTCGCTGATGGTCATGTCCTTATTCCTTAGGACTTTTGTCTCAAGAAGTATCTTCTTTGTAAACTCTATCATTTGTCGAATTCTCTCGGGACTCGCTCTTTTTAGCTTGGGAGATATCATAATTTTGAGATTAGAGAACATCCTCTTCATGACATTTTTTTTTCCAATGCTAGTTATTCTCGTATGGAAAAAAAAAAAAAAAGTAGAAGTCTCAAATATTCATTAATACTTGCATTAGTATACCACCGCATCGATGTCATAATGTATCTTTAGAAGTTTTGAAAAAAATACTTTAACTAGTAACTTAATCTAAACACATTTACCAATTTTTATTTTTCTAAAGAAACATTTAAAGTAATAAATTGTGAAAAGAAATAACAAGCCCTTAAAAATAAGTCAAAACATAGTGGTTAATCGTCTTTCCAATTTGCTATTCAAATATATTTCTAAAAATATATTCTTATATGGTAAATTGATTTGTTTATTTTTAATAGTGGTTTTCGCTATTGTTTTAAATAGTTAGATATTATTTCTTTCAAATGATTCATTTTTTTTCAATAGTGAGATACCATTTAAAAAAATACATCATGACTTTTCAAATGCATCAATTAATAAGTTTTTTTGTCGCAATTATTAAGTTTGATTTAAAATCTCTTTGATGCTCAACAATAATAATAAAAAGCTATGACTTTTTGTTGTTTTTTACAACAAGATTGGAACTTTAAAATTGCTTAAAAGTCTTGTTCTTTGTATCAAAAATGTTATATTCTTGCAAATAAATTAAGTGAGTATTTGTTCATATTTTTGTGATTTGTAATCTACAGGAAAGAATGTTAAAAGACGAGACAAAAATAAACCAAGAAATGTTGATGCTAAGAAAATATCAGATTTCTAGAATTGGAACAAGCTTGAGCCAAAGAAATTTCCGATTGTTGGCATCAAATTCAACATTCCTGAGTTAATGGTGGTGTTCATCTCATTCCGAGTTACGATTCAAAAGTTATGGCTAATTTAGTGAAGACATACCAGATTGATCGACCAGCCCTGCTCCATTCGGTCGATGGGACCAGTCGATGGGAGCAACCCTAGGTACCACTGCTGCACTCTGCATCGACCAGTACCCCTACAACTGGTCGATGGGGTGGGTCAATGGTGAGTACATTTTCACCAAATTGGCAATACATAAGCCAATTAACACCACATCTCTATATTTTCTAATACCCCCTCAAGTTGGAGCATGTAGATTTCTAATGCTCAACTAGGACAACAATGCTTGGAATGGACGCCCACCAAGTGCTTTAGTGAAGATATCTGCTAACTGATCTTTCGTAGAAACATGTTTTGTCTGCACAACTCCATGTTGTATGTCATCTCTGATGAAGTGACAATAAACTTCTACATGTTTCGTACGTTCGTGAAACAGATGATTAGCTGCAATGTGAAGTGCAGATTGGCTGTCACAATATAAATCCACTGCGTCAGAATGTGCAATACCCATAGAGAATAAAATGCTCTTTATCCATTTCAGTTCTTTTAACGCAACAACCATGGCTCGATACTCTGCTTCTGCTGAAGAACATGACATTACATCCTGTTTCTTTGACTTTCACGATACCGGAGAATCACCAACCTGAACCAACAACCTAGTTAATGATCTTCTCGTAATAGGACATCCAGCCTAATCTGAATCACACCAAGATGTAAGATAAAAATCACAGTTAACATTGAAAAGAATTCATTTCCCTGGAGATCCTTTCAAATAACTAACCACCCTAAGTGCAGCCACCCAATGATCCTCTCTTGGTTGCTACATAAATTAAGACAGAATGTGAACCGAATATGCAATATATGGTCTAGTGGCACTTAAATAAATTAATCTTCTAAAAAGTTTCCAATACTTCTACGAATCAGTAAGTATATTTCCCGTGGACTTTACCAATTGATGATTCGGCTGCAACGTAAATTTTACGGGCTTACCACCAAGTATCCCAACATCATAAATAAGATCAAGAATATACTTTCTATGTGGCAAGTAAATACCTTCCTCACTTCATGCAACTTCTATTCCGAGAAAATAATTCAGCTTTCCCAAATCTTTCATATGAAAGCAATCACTCAAATACTCTTTAAAATTCTGAATATCCACTGGAGAATTAACCGTTACCACGAGATCATCAACATGTACTAGCACATGCAACTGAACGTTAGCTTGAACCAATGAGAAAAGAGAATAATCATATCTATTTTACTAGAAACCATACCCTAGCAGCACCTTTGTAAGTTTTGCAAACCAACATTACTGAGATTGTTTCAAACCATACAATGATTTGTGCAAACGGCACACCATTCTCTTTTTAGAAGCACTGAAATCCTGAGGCAACTTCATAACTACTTCTTCATCTAAATCTCCATGAAGAAATGCATTGTGTATATCCATCTGATGTAGTTCCCAATTCTTTCCAGCTGTAACTTTAAGAACTAAGCGAACAATACTTATTTTCATAACCGGAGCAAACATTTCATCATAATCAAGTCCCTCAATCTGTGGATTTCCAAGCACCACCAAACGCACCTTGTATCTCTCAATCGTTCCATCTGCATTATACTTAATTGTATAAACCCATTTACATCCAATAACCTGCTTATTTGGAGGTAACTCTTCAATGTACTAAGTTTTATTCAGTTCCAAGGCTTAATCTCCAATCTCATAGCATTTCTAAACTTTGGACATTTCATTGCCTCAGCAAACGTCTTGGGTACAACTCCTGCAGTTATACTAGCCAAAAAAACTTTATGTGACTCAGAAAATCTGTCACAATTCACATAATTCACAAGTCCATACTCACTGCTTGACCCCTGAATTAGCGTAGATGAATCCATTCGAAAAATTGTGTTAAGTACGTAATCACGCAACTTCACAGAAGTTTCTTTCTTTCTCATTCCTCGTCCCAACACTTCATTTGATACAATTTCTGTTATAGTCCATGTTTCTGCAACTGGAACAGTATCTGCCACACCTTCTGTGACAATTTCTGCTGCTGCTTTTGTTGCAGATGTTGTAACCCCTTCTGGTACAACTCTCGATATGGTCTCTGTCACACCATATGTGATGATTTATGTTGCAGATTCTGCTACAGATGTTATAACTTCTTCAGGCGCAGACACTGACACAGCTTCTGTTTCCGCACCTTTAACCAATCCTTTATCATCTTGAAATTCAACATCATCCTCCATAAATCTCCTCGACCTCTCAAGATCGCAACCATTCTCCACTTGCGATTCTTTTCCCTCCAAATAAGGAAACTTTTCCTCAACAAAAGTGACATCACGAGATACAAAAATCTCATGTGTTTCTAGATCAAACAAGGTCCATCCCTTTTTCGTATAGGGATATCCCACAAAAACACATCTTTGACTTCTACTAGCAAATTTATCTCCTTGTCGCTTCTGATTATGCGCATATGCAAGACACTTAAACATACGTATCTCACTATACTTTAGGGCCTCGCCAAATATAATTTCAGGAGGGGTTTTCTCTTTATGCAACTCACACAGTGTTCGATTAATCAAATATGCAGCTGTAAAACACGGATTGACCTCAAAATTCGATTGGCAGATTTGCTTGAAACATCACTACACGTGCAACATTCAATATGTGTTGATGTTTTCTCTCTACTCTCCCATTCTGTTGCGGTTTACCAACACAAGATGTTTGATGAATAATTCCATTCTTAAGGAAATAATCTTTCATCCTCATAAATTCAGTAACATTATCACTTCTCACCTCACGAACAACCTTGTCAAACTGCCGAGACACAAGTGCGAAGAAATTCTCTAGAGTACGATGTACCTGTGTTTTATCCTTGAGAAGAATTACCCATACTGCTCGAGAGAAGTCATAAAAAATTGTAAGAAAACAGTATGCACCACACAAACTAGGTGTGCGATATGATCCCCACAAATCACAGTGAATCATCTCAAAGCACTCCTTAGTTTTATTAGAACTTGGCTGAAACTCACTACGACATTATTTTGCTCAAAAGCAAATATCACAAGCTGTCAAATCACAACCAAAAATATTTATATCAACCACTGGCAGCTTCTTAATCATCTTCTCAGAAGCGTGACCAAGTCTCGTGTGCCAAACTTCAATTGATGCCAAATGACTTATTTTCTTCAAGCTTCTTACTCTATCAATTCCATTAAGAAAGTACAACCCTTCTCTTCGTTCACCTGCTCCAGTAGGACTTTGCAAACCGAGATCATACAAAAGACAACAAGTCATTGAGAATAACACAAGACAATCCAATTCATCAACCAACTGAGAAACGGAAACCAGATTGCACTTCAATTCCTCTACATAAAGAACACGTGTCAATCTCACTGTATATGTCAAAACAACACTTCGTTCTCGATTAGCAACTACAACACTTCTGTTTGGCATCCCAACTAAACATGGAGAGACTTGTTTAACATCAAACAATGCCCTCAAATCACCTGTCATGTGGTGAGATGCACCACTATCCATAATCATCTCACTTGCATAATCCTTACTACTTATACGAAGTAGAGATGATGCACCTTCTGATTTTAACCCTAACATTCATACAAGTCGATCCCACTGATCTTTTGTCAGACATGTCATAGCCAGTGAAGCAGCTTGTGGTGCTTCAACATGTGATACAATATGCATTGTAGCATTTCGCCCAGATGATGTAGTAGTTTCTGTCGTACTTTCTGTAGTTCGCCCAGAACCATGACTAACTACTTTGACATCTTTGTTTCTTTTCACCATATCCAGAGCGCTTTCCGCATCTCTTCTCTTCTCAACTTTCAAGTTTTCCAAAGAAATGCTTTCTGTAGTTCCATCAACATCGAGAGCAGTTGGGAGAGTATAACACATCAATGATTTCAAAAGGCGTTCCCATAGGAGATAATACATATGCTCTTCCGGAGCCTTCAATAAACTTTATACTACCAGATATAGTACTCCCACTAGATTTGCTCGTCGTCAGATGAGAGAAATATCTCTTGTTTGTTACCATTTTTATTTTTTTCACTTCTTCTGAGAATATGAGTTTTTCAAAGAAACTCCTCGACCTTGATCATATCCATATCACATCCACATTCACGATCACTTCTATAGCCATTTCCTCGGCTAGTGTTATTAGTGTGATCCTTTTTCTATATAAGGTGTCACATTCACTTTAGGGAATGGACCAGAACCAATTCGACGTGATTCATGACTTTCATCAATAGCTCATTATTTTCTCAGGCATAGAGATGCAAAATACAAGTTCATAATACTCTTAAATCATTTTTCATGGTATTGTGTCTTCAGGACAACATTACTTGCGTAAAAGGTAGAGTATGTCTTATCTAGCATATTTACATCAGTGATATTTTTTCCACATAATATCAACTCAGAACTAATTCTGAACATAGAAGAGATTCACTTACAGACTTCAATAAGACTTAGATTAACCAATCATAACGAGCTTTAGGCAATATCACATTCTGGAGATCATATTTTTTTTTCATAATACTCTAAAGAACTTGCAGAACTTTTATAGCCAAATACTCGATCTTAAAATCCTCAAAGAGATAATAGCAAAAAAATATGATCATGAATTATAATCAAACCGCATATTCTATAAACAAAGATAATAATCACTTAAAATAATCTAATCAGTCATCATCATTCATCATTCACTAGTTGTTACTATCAAACTTTTTAACCAATGTTCTCAATCAACCAATCAATTCATCAAATGAAATCAATGATATAGTAAACCAATAAATTATATCAAACCAAAGCAAGCGTGATTCAATCTGGGAGCAATGACGTGAATTTTTATCTTTGTTGCTGGGTAAAACATGAGTCTAACACATGCATAAATACTAGATCATTGTTTAGAAATAGAGAATTTTAACGAAATAAACTATAAACAGTAAATTATGTGTCTGCATATATATGATGCTAATTACCAGCAGCAATAATTAATTATAAAATATTCATTTAAGGATACGCTAAAGCCTGGACACATATTTACATGTTTCAACAGCAAAATTTCTTTTTTTTTCTTTCTAACTTAATGCAGCAACAAACTTTATCTAAACAAATCAAACAAACCAAGTCTAATACCAAACCAATGAACAAAAGGAAATACTATTATGATGTATCATTGTATCCCTTGCATAACGATTTTAATTATGATAAAAAAAACTTATCAATTTCTATCAATCATCAAAATTCTAATTTGTCTTATTTCACATTCCAATCAAAATTCTAATTTGTCTTATTTCACATTCCCGGAACTCTAAAATAATTTTAGCACCAATAAATCACAATTAACAAAGGGCTATACATGATCTAACCCTAATCAGATTTGAAATTAAATAAATAAAGCAAGCGATGCCATATGATTTGTGATAAAGAAATAGGAACCAACAAGTTCTTAAAGAAAACCCATAATGATTTCCAAGCAATAAAACCAACGTTTCTATATCAAATTCTAATTGATGATTCTCAAATCATGGAAAGAATCGAGCAACATCGAAACATGTGTAGAAGAAATAAACAATAACGAAACATGTGTAGAAATAAACGATAACGAAACATATCTAACAGTGAGCATGAGCATGCTATAAAATTACGTAACATGATTTTAATAGGTATGAATCATGAATATTAAAACATTATCGAACTGTTACGAATTTGGAAAATTTTGATTAAATCAAAGAGGTATAACTTATCTCGAAGGGACAATAGATCGGAGACACGAGACGGAGACCCAGAGACAGCATCCACTAGAGATTTGCTCAAACGGCTCGAGTTTTATGAGAGATTGGCTAACCATTCCTACTATCGTGCTGATAACGTGTTATAAACAAAGAGGAGAGATAAGAGAGAATATGAGGTGTGTCTTATTTTATGAATAACAAAGATTGTATATAGGGATACAATACCTTGGAGAACAAGTAGAATTTAGAGAACAAGTAAGTCTAAAATATTCTAGAACATGGGTCTAAAATGAGCCTATAATGGACATCCATCTAATGGGTTCATAACATGATTATTAATTTATAGAGGTTCTACTGTACCTGAACAAAAGGTCTAGAATACAACAAACAAATATATTAAATATGGAAGAAAATTCAGAAAAACAATCTCTAAATGAGTCAAAAGCAAAAGTTATTTGGGTAACAAATTCTCAAAGCTACAATCATTTGCCATAAAAGAGAATCCCAAGAATATTATCTTACCATTCTTTACCTTGCAAAATCGAATCTGGAAAGAAAGAGGAAATGATACCAGATTCTGCATAAACCTTTTCGTCTCTGTTCACTGTATTCATAATAATTACCATTAACTGGGAATATAACAAAAGAAAATATATGTTGGACATTCAAGGTTTTTATATTTTAAGATTTTGCAGAGTTTCAAAACTCAGAAGAATAGAAATGGAGATTGTAAGGATTGTGAAATCATCTTACCTTGTTGTATGTTGCCTTCTCTTGATCTTTCTCTGGTTGTTGGCTCATCATCATCATAATCATCTATTTATGAGTACCATCAAAGGAACACCATTATCGCATACTCAACCTGTAAGATCGCGATTCTGATTCTATTATGATGCTTCCATGTGCTGAAATTAGTACTCCAACCATTTCAGTATAAATGACGTTTTACAAATACATATTTTTTTTTTAATGTATCATTTTGGAATTCGATGTAATTATTTTTTTTCTCATAAATATCTAATTTGCCAATAATTAAACATCATAATTTAAGGAAATAAAATAGAACAGAATTTCAAAAGTCATTTCTTTGTAGGGATGTGATATATATTTAGTTTGTTTTTAAAATTGCGTTAAAATTATAAAAAACACTTATATTGAATGAAATTAGGGAGTAATATATTATTCTGGTTATAGGAATCTTCAGGTTTACCAAGTCTACTAAGAAAAGCAGCTACAAAAGATAGGATAGTGATTGTTACCATGGTGGATCAAGAATGGGCGAAACCCAAATCTCTTCTTGATCTTTTCTTCGAGAGCTTTCGGATTGGAGAAAGAACCAAACAATGGTTGAATCATTTGATCGTTGTGGCTTTAGATGATCAGGCTCTTCGATATTGTCTTCGTGCCCATCCGCATTGTTACCTTCTTAGAGACTATAGAAGAAAGTATGAATCTTTAAACCCAGATGGTCTTGTTGCCAGTTGGAGGAAAAAAGTTTTAGTGAAAGAAATTCTGGAACTCGGTTACAGCATGATGTTCACTGTGAGTTATTTCAATGCGCAAAATTTTCCTTTCTACAACGAGATTATAATCATAAATTACAAACTTGATTTTATGGGGGTGATTGGTTTGGACTTTTATTTTTGATTGCGGCTGTAAAATAAACTTAAAAAAAAATTGTTGTGACTTTTTTTTTTAAATATGGCTGTGACTTAAAAAAATTAAAAGTCATAAATTGTGAACTTTTAAAAAAAATTATAAATGTAGAACAAAAATATATATATAGACTGTGAAAAATTTTAAGAGCTTTGAGTGATTTTAGGAAAGTTAAAGTGTGATTAGGATAATTTTGACTTTAAATTTTAAAAAATTAAGTCACAGCCTTCAAAATCCTTCCCAATCACCCCATATTAGTGTTCAAGAAATCGGGTTGGGTGACCGTTTAAGCGGTGTTTAAGCTACCTATCACCATTAACTTTGGGTAGCGGTTTTAGACGAAGATAAAAAATCAACGGTTTGGACGGTACACGAGCGGTATAGGAAGTTTGTCCGTCTAATATATATTTTGTTCAAAATCAAAAAATTTGTCCGTCAAAATATTCAGTTACTTTTAATTAAATCTCTTTTTTTTTTTTTTTTAGTTAGGCGATTTTGTTTTTTATTTTTAATAAAAAAAATTATTACAAATAGAAACAATAAATACTTAAAAACAAATCCTCAATTAAATGATTAATTTCAGTTAATTGGTTAGGTGCTAGACTTTCCCCAAATGTCCGATTAGCATCTAGCAAAGTTTTGAACATTAGTTTTACCTCATTTGGTTGTAGGAAACAGATGTGATGTGGCTACGGAATCCTTTAATTCATTGTCACCCAGAAAATTCAATCTCAGTGGCTTGCGGGTTTTCATCAAGTGATCATCAACAACAACATCATCTTACATTGGATGACACAGGTGGTTTCTTTTATGCCAAGTCCAATGATATAACCATAAATTTGTTTAAGATCTTGAATGTAGAGAGAGTTGTGTATCCTGCAAATGGAAATCAATCCTTTTGCGACATTATCAAGCGCAAAGACGTAATTCATGTGCTTGATATGGAAGTAACCTATTTGGATGGTGCTAACTTTGGGAGGTTTTGTCAACCAAATTCACAAGATCAAAGCAAAATAAGTACAATTCATGCAAGTTGTTGTAATGATACAAAGAGTAAGGTGCATTACCTGAAATTGCTTCTCCAGGATCGGAAAAATATGAATCCGCGATGGAGAATTCCGAGCCAATGCAGAGGATTTTTTTCATTATAATCATTTTAACATTAATAAAACAGTTTTTATAACATGAAAGAACACAAAATTATTTACATGAAGAAAATAATCTGCAGTAAAACATTCATAACTTACAAGGATAAATTTTAGACGCCAATTATTAGTTTCACTATATGATGTAATCTCTGGATAATTTTAAAACTAAAATGATATGACGTTCTTGTTCGAATTTGGTTCACGATATGTGTTTCAAGATGCATTGGGCTCTATTTGCCAAGGAAGCAGAGTTGACTACAACTTCAATTGTTTCAAAAGAATCGCATTTGCGTTTATATGAAAGAAAAAAATAATAGAATTTTTTTTTTTTTTTTAAATTTATATTTTTATGTTTGCATTTTGCGTTTACGTTTATAACTATCGAATGAGTTTCCTCTAAATCTAAAATAAAATTCACAAATATTAAAATAATATTCGACTTCTGATGGCAGAATTTTGTGTTTTATGAATACAAATAGACTTCCAATATAAAACTAAAAGAAAAAACTTATACATACAAATGAACTTTTAATTTGAAATATATAATTGTAATGTAACAACATGTTATTTCTCAAATATATCAAATTATTTTTTATATTTGTCAAGTTCTCTAATAAAAACATAACTATAATTTTATTAAAACATGAAAAAAAATTGAGAGAAGGATTTGTTTATAATTTTGAAAACCAATTAGACGAATTAGTCAGCAATAATTGATAAGAAGTTAATAAAAACATATAAAGAAGAGTTGTTAACTTGACAAAATTAATTTTGACTAAAAACAATTGATGCCAAAAAAAACATGAAATTAATTTAATATTAAGTGATTTTAAGTGAAATTGCTAACATATTCAAAATTATTTTTGTCAAGTTAACAACTCTTCTTTAAAAAATTACCAAAAAAAATAGTTAAAACTGCAAAATATTTTCATTACTAATATTTTATGGTAAATTTTAAATAAATACCTAACAAATCAGTCAAAATTGCCAAAGCATTTATCACTACTGTTTTATAGTAGAGAATTAAATAAAAACATGTCATTATCATGGTAGAGAATTAAAAGAAGATGTGCTATATATATTAGTAATTTGTTGGCTAGTAATTCACATTATTGGCAGCGGTGCATCTTTTCAATCAATTTCATCAAACCGAGATTTGAGTGTGCATCCGGAGAAGTCTTCTCTATCAACTTTCAAGGTATAAACACAACATGTTTCTAATTAACTTAATAAATAATTATTTGATTACAGATTTTAAATACTCAATCATAAATATTTGTATTCACTACTGCTCTTCGCTATTAGCGGATCATTAAAATATATGTTTTTTTGAAAGTACAATAATTTTCAAATTTGTATAGGTGAATAGTGTAATATGATAATTATTGGCATATTCTTTTTTATTGTTATAATAATCAAATCATTATAATTATACTGCAGAAACGTGGATTTATAAATTGTAATATTACATACATTTCATTTCAATCACCGTTATTTAGATCTTTTTGGTTTATAAACTGTCAGCTTGACTAACTATTGCCATAATATCACTATAATTTTTGTAAGAAATATGCATATCACCACAAGTTTTGTATTTTATTACAACTTATATACAAAAAAATAATAGTCTCAAATGTTTATTAATAGTTGCATCATTATATCATAGTGATGTCATAATGTATATTTAGAAGGTTTGAAAAATGTATATTGATTTTAAAATATATTCTTATGTGGTAAATTGATTTGGTTTTTTTTGGCTATTGTTTTGAATAGTGGTATACTATTTCTTTCAAATGATTAATTTTGTTTTCAATAAAGAGATGATTTTTTTATATAAATAAATACATCATAATTTCTTCAAATGCATCAATTCATAAGTTTTTTGTCAAAAATTATTAAGTTTAATCTAGGTAGTACGATTTTGAATCTCTGTACAGTAAAAAAACTATAAATTTTTGTTGTTTTTTCACAACAAGATTGGAACTTCAAAACTGGTTAGAAGTGCGGTTTTCTGTATCAAAAATGTTTTAGTTTCGCGCAAATAAATTAAGTGAAGATTTAATCATATTTTTTTTTTTTGTGAATTGGAATTTACAGGAAAGAATGTCAAAAGACGAGACTAAAACATACAAAGAAATGATGATGCTAAGAAAAGATCAGACTCCTACAATTGGAACAAGCTCGAGCCAATCTGAATCAAAGAAGCTTATGATTGTTGGGACCAAACCCAACATTCCTGACATGAATTTAGAACCTTGTTCTGATTTCGAAAGAGAAGAAAAAGGAGAAATCATAGAAATAATTCAGAATTTGACAGGTTTAAAAGTTCAAGATGATAGTTATGATGTTCCTGAACTTTTGTACGAGGTTGAGGTCGAGATCTTTGCCCGTGTTCCATGCTTCGAATACTGGAAATTGCAGTTTCTCAACAAGCAGTTTTCACAATTGTTAAAGAGTTGTGAGATTTTCAGAGTGAGGCGAGAACGGGGGCTTGTGAAGCCGTACGTGTTTATGCTTTCGGGAGGTGACACTCGCTGGACAATATTTGATAAGAATTTTGAAAATTTTCGGAAACTTCCAGAAGTTCCTTCCGACATTTGCTTCTTCTATAGCGATAAGGAAACGATTAGTGCAGGTACGCAATTAATCGTCATCGGAAAGGAGGTGGAGGGCATTGTGGTGTGGATATACGAGCTAGAGATGCATAAGTGGATCAAAGGTCCTGCAATGATTACACCGCGGGTCATGTATGGTTCTGCAACCCGTGGGGCCGATGCTTTCTTTGCTGGAGGAATTAAGATAGAAGAAAATGGGGTCCCTGAGGTTGTAAGCACAGTGGAGAAGTACAATGCTGATTCCAAAACATGGACAATGATTCATGGAATGCATAAGCGAAGGAAATTCAGCTCAGGATGTTTCTTTGGCGGCAAGTTTTACGTCATTGGTGGCCGTGATGAGAATGATAAATACTTAACTTGTGGGGAAAGTTACGATGAGGTGACGAATTCTTGGGTGCTGATACCTGACATGCTCAAAGACATGACGTTCATGTCTCCTCAATCGCCGCCCCTCATTGCAGTAGTCAATGACAACCTTTACTCACTGGAAACATCTACGAACGAGCTACAGGTTTATGATATAAACGCAAACACTTGGAAGAAACTTGGTACTGTGCCTGTGAAAACAAATGTTGCCTTAGGTTGGGGCGTTGCATTTAAATCGATTGGAGATAGACTTTTGGTGATTGGTGCTTCATCTGCTCGATCTTGTAATAAGACAATGACAGTTTACACATGCAGTCCTTCTCCAAATGTGGCTGATCAGCTTTGGGAGGAAACAAACTGTTGCGACGGTGTTCAACTCAACCATTTTATTCATAACTGTTGTGTGATGTTTGCTTGAAGTTTATTCTTAGAAAGAACTTGGCAACATATTTGATTTGTGTTTGCATTTTTATGTTTTTTTTTAAAATAAGTTTATGGCATTCTTGATGCCGAAACATAACTGAAGTTGTGGTTGTCTATTTGTTTGGGTTTTGGATTTATCTTTCTATTTTGCGTCTGCGTTTGAGGTTTAAACGTGAACGTTTGTTTCCGTTTGTTTCCGTTTGTTTAGTATTTTTTTTTTTGTCGTCAAGCTACTTGCATTGAAGAAAAGCGTTACATAGTCCACTGATGCATTCATATTTTAGCATCTTTAGCATACATTTTCCTTAGCTTTTATAGTCATTAGACTTGCATTTTGCATATTTCACCTCATTTTGAGTCTCATATAGAATATGTTAAGTCCTAGAGCCATAGGCTTCATATTATGTATTTGCATTGTATTTTTATTTTTTTTCAGGTACAATGAAGGCTAAGGAGTTGGAAGAACCAAATGAAGTTGGAAGAGGATGAAGGAGAGTGAAGAAAACACAATAATGGGCAAAAACATGCAGAAAAAGTCCGAATCGGTTCAAACATCATCTCTGTTGAAGGCTTTCCCGTGATCGGATTAATCTGAAATTTTGTGGAGAGATAGTAAATTGAGTTAGCTTTCCAATGGAAGTAGTTTCAAGTCATTCGGAGCCATATCGCGAAAGTTATCATTGCTTTACTGGACACGTATCACCGGAACGATCGATCTGTTTCGGATGATCGATCCAAAATATCTCGCTAATTTGGATCGATCGATCTGATGCTCGATCTGCACTATTTTTTGGTTGACTTTATGTTGACTTTGAGTATTTGACCTCTTGTTTTACCTAGATATTTTTCTTAGTATAAATACTCTCTTAAGCATTGTAAAACCTAAGTTTGATCAGATTTTTCTCTTTTTTTTATGCTCCAAACTCTTTTTTTATGATCTTGGCTTGGATTTTGTCATCTTACCATTTCTAGTGAAGTTTTCTTAATCTTTAACCTCATCTTTATGCTTATGTCTTTATCCATATTTATCTTTGTGTTTTACATCATGATTAGTGAGTAGTTTCTCAATGAGTTTCTGGGCTTAGTAGATGAGGAATGTTTGATGGATGATTAGTGATGTTTAGACTTAGATTCTTATGATTTCTACAGCTTAGGGTGTTCTTAATGCTAGATTTGATATGATCAATCAAAATCTTGATCATGGACAATTTATGTCCGGAAGGTGTTCGATAAAATGTCTAGGAGAATCCTAACCTTGCTTTTCATTCTTAACCAATGGGAATTGATGCTTAAGGTGATTAGAGGCTTTATGAACTTATGCTTAGTGATTATTGATCATTTGATTGCAATTATAAAATTAGCTTAATTGAATGGTTAATAAATGGATTAGTATCATGGGAGTGGATTAGTCTATTTGTGTGATTCATGTCATAGAATTGAGTTTCAATTGTTAGTCCTAACATCATTAGTTAGTCATTGATCATTCCAAGTCAAATGTTTTGCCCAAAACCCATGTTTTCCATATTTTATCAAGTTCTTGTTGGTTGACTTCTTATTGACTTTTGCAATGTGATTTTGTTTATGCTCAAATTCTCTTGCTTTCCATATTTGAGCACCCATTGAGCATTTGGATCATTTTGACCGCCTTTGTGCTATGGTTAAGATGAATGGAGTGCCCAAAGATGTTATCAAATTGACTTTCTTTCCATTCTCTCTTGGAGATAAAGCTTCACAATGGGAGAAGAGTGTTGTCACATCCTCCATTACAACTTGGGAAGAGTGCAAGAAGAGGTTTCTCTCCAAGTTCTTCTCAAATGAAAGGACAGCTAAAATTCGAAATGATATTACAAGATTCAAGCAAGGAGCGAATGAGTCATTGTATGAAGTTTGGGAGCGCCTTAAGGGGTATACAAGAGCTTGTCCACACCATGGAGTGGCAATGGAGGCTCTCTTGGGAATATTTCATCGGGGAGTTCACGAGAAGTATCACATAGCTTTGAACACAGCGAGTAATGGTAGCTTCCCAAGTCTATCGGTGGAGCAAGGAGAGCAATTGTTTGAAAACCTGGCTAAAAGTGACCAATGCTATGGTGGAGACTATGATAGAACCTTGAGAGAACCAATGAATGATGATACAAAATTCAAGGAGCTCAATGAGAAGTTGGACAAGTTCATCATGTCCACACAAAAGGCCATGAATTATGTTGGAGAGTTTGATGGGAACCGAGAAAGATGTGTTGAAGTTCTCCAAGAAGGTCAAGAGGAAGTTAGCTACATGCAAGGAGGATACAACAACCAACAAAGGGGTTTCAACCCCAAATATAGGAACCACCCAAATCTCTCCTATAGAATCACCAATGTTGAGAATCCCCAAGATCAAGTATACCCTCAAGGCAAGCCTCAAGGACAAAGATTTGTTCCACAACAAGGGTTAATGGCAAGACCTCAATTCCAACAACAAGGGAACTATCAATCCAATGCTCCATTTGTTCCCAATCAACAAGGTTTTCAATCACAAGGGAATCAAAACTACCAAGGACAAGGTAGTTCCTGTCAACCACAACCCAAAAATGATGAGACAAATCTTCTTCTCAAACAAATTCTAGAGGGACAAAGAAAAGGAGCTATTGAGTTGAACAAGAGAATGACGGAGATCCACAACAAAGTGGATAGGGCTTAAAATGACATAAATGCAAAGTTTGAGCACCTCTCTACTCACATGAAAACCTTGGACAATCAAATCGGTCAAGTTGTTTCAACTTCAAAGAGACCCGTTGGAACACTACCGGGTAAACATGAAGCAAACCCAAGGGGGTTTTGTGGAGTTCTAATGCTAAGGAGTGGTAAGGAAGTTGATACAAGACCACCCCAACCCAAGAAGAAAATGGTTGATGGGTTTGAAAAGAACCAAGAAATGGAAGTTGGTATTGAGAAGGAAGATGTAGAAAAGGTAACTCCTAGTGAACCCATTCTCATTGATGAAGAAAAGGAGCCACAAGGGAAGTCTAAGGAGATTTTCAAAGAGAAGACTCCATTTGTGCCTCCACCCTATGAACCAAAACTTTCATTTCCGAGAAGATTCAAGAGGAAGATCCTTGATAAGAAACTTGACAAGTTCCAAGAGTTAATGGGACCGGGTACGGTAACTATCCCGATCATAGACTTGATGATAGATTTCCCGGTTTATGCTAAGCTTTTCAAGGACACGGTTGCTAAGAGAAAATTGCTTGAGTATGCCATGGTTGCGGTAAATCACGAGTGTAGTGCTATCATCCAAGGAAACACATGCAAAAAGCTTGAAGACCCCGGGAGCTTCACTTTGCCGTGCTCTTTGGGTCCATTGATTTTTCCTAGGTGCTTGGTGGATCTTGGTGCGAGTGTGAGTTTAATGCCTCTCACGATTTCGAAGAGGTTGGGATTCACGAACTACAAGAACACAAGGATCACTTTGGTGCTAGCGGATAGATCTCTTCGTTTTCCAATTGGTGTGATTAAGGATGTGCCACTTAAGGTGGGAAATTTCATTGTCCCCACGGACTTTGTTGTGCTTGAGATGGATGAAGAACCAACCGATCCCATCATTCTAGGAAGACCTTTCTTGGCCACCGCCGGTGCAATCATTGATGTGAGAAAGGGGTTGATTGACCTACGTTTGGGACAATTCGTGTTGACATTCAACATCGAAAAGATGGCAAAGAAACCCACCATTGAGGGTAAGGCTATCTACATTGAGACCTTGGATGAGATGCTAGATGAGTATCTTGAAGAATTGAGTATGGAAGACCCATTGGAAGTGGCTCTTACCATGGATAGTAAGGAGTGTGGAGTCATTAATGAGGATGCTATTGGATATGAACGACTTCTAGACTACCACAAGTCTTTGGAGGGGAACACTTGCTTCTTGGAATTGATTGATAATGAAGAGAGCAAGGAGATTAAAGAAGATACTAGCAATGGTAAGTCTAGCGAGGAGGACATGTGGACTGAGCTCAAAGCGCCTCAATTGGAACTCAAACCTCTACCCCTTGGGCTAAGGTATGCATTTCTTGGACCCAATTCTACTTATCCCGTGATAATCAATGATCAATTAACCGATGAAGAAACTTCCATGCTTTTGAAAGAACTTAGAAAGTATAGGAAAGCCATAGGTTATTCATTGGACGACATTAAGGGAATTGCTCCATCTTTGTGCATGCATAGAATCTATCTTGAAGATGAATCTAAATCATCAATTGAGCATCAAAGAAGGCTTAACCCGAATTTGAAAGAAGTAGTCAAGAAAGAAGTTTTGAAACTACTTAAGGCGGGGATAATCTATGTTATTTCGGATAACCCATGGGTTTCTCCGGTTCATGTAGTTCCAAAGAAAGGTGGAGTAACCGTTGTTAGGAATGAGAAAAATGAAATGATTCCAACTAGAACAACAACCGGCCATAGAATGTGCATTGACTATCGGAAATTGAATGCTTCTACACGAAAATATCATTTTCCATTGGCTTTTATTGATCAAATGCTTGAGAGATTGGCTAACCATTCCTACTATTGCTCTCTTGATGGTTATTCGGGATTATTTTCAATCCCAATACATCCTCAAGATCAAGAGAAGACGACTTTCACTGGTCCTTATGGTACCTTTGCATATCGAAGGATGCCATTTGGCTTGTGTAATGCACCCGCGACTTTTCAAAGGTGTATGATGTCAATCTTCTCGGATTACACGGAGGATATAATGGAAGTGTTTGTGGATGACTTTTCCGTGTATGGTGGTTCGTTTGCCTCTTGTCTTTTGAATTTGTGTAGGGTTCTACAAAGATGCGAAGACACTAACCTTGTACTCAATTGGGAGAAGTGTCATTTCATGGTACAAGATGGTATCGTGCTTGGGCACAAAATTTCAAAGAAAGGCATTGAGGTCGATAAAGCCAAGATCGAAGTGATGGTGAACTTGCAACCACCTACATCGGTAAAGGGTATAAGAAGCTTCTTGGGTCATGCCGGGTTCTATAGGAGGTTCATCAAGGATTTCTCCAAAATTGCTAGACCGTTGACAAGACTTTTGTGCAAAGAGATAGCCTTTGTTTTTGATCAAGAATGTCATGAAGCCTTCTTGAAGTTGAAAGAGGCTTTGGTTAGTGCACCCGTTGTTCAACCACCGGATTGGGACTATCCATTTGAGATGATGTGTGATGCTAGTGACTACGCGGTTGGAGCAGTTTTGGGGCAAAAGAAATGTGTGACATCCTTGTAGAACTTCTTCTTTTGGTACCCAAGAAGATTTGGTGGTTCTTTTCCACAAGTTAAGTAGTTTACCAAATCAGCATACCAAGGCTCTTTCACCTCTATAGCCTCAACCGCTAAAATCTCATCTAGCATCAAGTTCTCCTTGTGTAGAGCTCGGATAACATTAACATGTTCTTTGGGTAAGGAGTCATCAATGGGTACTTCATCTTCAATTCGCATCCTTGAGAGGTGATCCGCCACTCCATTCTCAATGCCTTTCTTATCAACTATCTCCATGTCGAACTCTTGTAGTAAGAGGATCCATCTCAAGAGGCGTGGTTTGGCATCCTTCTTCGACATGAGATATCTCAAAGCCGTGTGATCAGTGTGCACTATGAATTTAGAGCCCACCAAATAGGATCAAAATTTTTCAAAGGCATACACAATCGCCAGGAGCTCTTTCTCCATTGTTGCATACTTCATTTGGGCGTCATCCAAAGTGCGACTAGCATAGTAAATCACGTGGAGTTTCTTGTCTTTCTTTTTCTTTTTCCCCAAAACTGCTCCAACCGCGTAGTCACTAGCATCACACATCATCTCAAAGGGATAGTTCCAATCCGGTGGTTGAACAATGGGTGCACTAACCAAAGCCTCTTTCAACTTCAAGAAGGCTTCATGACATTCTTGATCAAAAACAAAGGCTATCTCTTTGCACAAAAGCCTTGTCAACGGTCTAGCAATTTTGGAGAAATCCTTGATGAACCTCCTATAGAACCCGGCATGACCCAAGAAGCTTCTATACCCTTTACCGATGTAGGTGGTTGCAAGTTCACCATCACTTCGATCTTGGCTTTATCGACCTCAATGCCTTTCTTTGAAATTTTGTGCCCAAGCACGATACCATCTTGTACCATGAAATGACACTTCTCCCAATTGAGTACAAGGTTGGTGTCTTCGCATCTTTGTAGAACCCTACACAAATTCAAAAGACAAGAGGCAAACGAACCACCATACACGAAAAAGTCATCCACAAACACTTCCATTATATCCTCCGTGTAATCCGAGAAGATCGACATCATACACCTTTGAAAAGTCGCGGGTGCATTACACAAGCCAAATGGCATCCTTCGATATGCAAAGGTACCATAAGGACAAGTGAAAGTCGTCTTCTCTTGATCTTGAGGATGTATTGGGATTGAAAATAATCCCAAATAACCATCAAGAGAGCAATAGTAGGAATGGTTAGCCAATCTCTTAAGCATTTGATCAATAAAAGGCAATGGAAAATGATATTTTCGTGTAGAAGCATTCAATTTCCGATAGTCAATGCACATTCTATGGCCGGTTGTTGTTCTAGTTGGAATCATTTCATTTTTCTCATTCCTAACAACGGTTACTCCACCTTTCTTTGGAACTACATGAACCGGAGAAACCCATGGGCTATCCGAAATAGCATAGATTATCCCCGCCTTAAGTAGTTTCAAAACTTCTTTCTTGACTACTTCTTTCAAATTCGGGTTAAGACTTCTTTGATGCTCAATTGATGATTTAGATTCATCTTCAAGATAGATTCTATGCATGCACAAAGATGGAGCAATTCCCTTAATGTCGTCCAATGAATAACCTATGGCTTTCCTATACTTTCTAAGTTCTTTCAAAAGCATGGAAGTTTCTTCATCGGTTAATTGATCATTGATTATCACGGGATAAGTAGAATTGGGTCCAAGAAATGCGTACCTTAGCCCAAGGGGTAGAGGTTTGAGTTCCAATTGAGGTGCTTTGAGCTCAGTCCACATGTCCTCCTCGCTAGACTTACCATTGCTAGTATCTTCTTTAATCTCCTTGCTCTCTTTATTATCAATCAACTCCAAGAAGCAAGTGTTCCCCTCCAAAGACTTGTGGTAGTCTAGAAGTCGTTCATACCCAATACCATCCTCATTAATGACTCCACACTCCTTACTATCCATGGTAAGAGCCACTTCCAATGAGTCTTCCATACTCAATTCTTCAAGATACTCATCTACCATCTCATCCAAGGTCTCAATGTAGAAAGCCTTACCCTCAATGGTGGGTTTCTTTTCCATCTTTTCGATGTTGAATGTCAACACGAATTGTCCCAAACGTAGGTCAATCAATCCTTTTCTCACATCAATGATTGCACCGGCGGTGGCCAAGAAAGGTCTTCCTAGAATGATGGGATCGGTTGGTTCTTCATCCATCTCAAGCACAACAAAGTCCGTGGGGACAATGAAATTTCCCACCTTAAGTGGCACATCCTTAATCACACCAATTGGAAAACGAAGAGATATATCCGCTAGCACCAAAGTGATCATTGTGTTCTTGTAGTTCGTGAATCCCAACCTCTTCGAAACCGTGAGAGGCATTAAACTCACACTCGCACCAAGATCCACCAAGCACCTAGAAAAATTCAATGGACCCAAAGAGCACGGCAAAGTGAAGCTCCCGGGGTCTTCAAGCTTTTTGCATGTGTTTCCTTGGATGATAGTACTACACTCGTGATTTACCGTAACCATGGCATGCTCAAGCAACTTTCTCTTAGCAACCGTGTCCTTGAAAAGCTTAGCATAAACCGGGCAATCTATCATCAAGTCTATAATTGGGATAGTTACCGTAACCGGTCCCACTAGCTCTTGGAACTTGTCAAGTTTCTTATCAATGATCCTCCTTTTGAATCTTCCCGGAAATGGAAGTTTTGGTTCATAGGGTGGAGGCACAAATGGAGTCTTCTCTTTGAAAATCTCCTTAGACTTCCCTTGTGGCTCCTTCTCTTCATCAATGAGAATGGGTTCACCAGGAGTTACCTTTTCTACATCTTCCTTCTCAATACCAACTTCCATTTCTTGGTTCTTTCCAAACCCATCAACCATTTTCTTCTTGGGAAGGGGTAGTCTTGTATCAACTTCCTTACCACTCCTTAGCATTAGAGCTCCACAAAACTCCCTTGGGTTTGCTTCGGGTTTACCCGGTAGTGTTCCAACGGGTCTCTTTGAAGTTGAAGCAACTTGAGCGATTTGATTGTCCAAGGTTTTCATGTGAGTAGAGAGGTGCTCAAACTTTGCATTTAGGTCATTTTAAGCACTATCTACTTTGTTGTGGATCTCCGTCATTCTCTTGTTCAACTCAATAGATCCTTTTCCTTGTCCCTCTAGAATTTGTTTGAGAAGAAGATTTGTCTCATCATTTTTGGGTTGTGGTTGACAGGAACTACCTTGTCCTTGGTAGTTTTGATTCCTTTGTGATTGAAAACCTTGTTGATTGGGAACAAATGGAGCATTGAATTGATAGTTCCCTTGTTGTTGGAATTGAGGTCTTGCCATTAACCCTTGTTGTGGAACAAATCCTTGTCCTTGAGGCTTGCCTTGAGGGTATACTTGATCTTGGGGATTCTCAACATTGGTGATTCTATAGGAGAGATTTGGGTGGTTCCTATAGTTGGGGTTGAAACCCCTTTGTTGGTTGTTGTATCCTCCTTGCATGTAGCTAACTTCCTCTTGACCTTCTTGGAGAACTTCAACACATCTTTCTCGGTTCCCATCAAACTCTCCAACATAATTCATGGCCTTTTGTGTGGACATGATGAACTTGTCCAACTTCTCATTGAGCTCCTTGAATTTTGTATCATCATTCATTGGTTCTCTCAAGGTTCTATCATAGTCTCCACCATAGCATTGGTCACTTTTAGCCAGGTTTTCAAACAATTGCTCTCCTTGCTCCACCGATAGACTTGGGAAGCTACCATTACTCGCTGTGTTCAAAGCTATGTGATACTTCTCGTGAACTCCCCGATGAAATATTCCCAAGAGAGCCTCCATTGCCACTCCATGGTGTGGACAAGCTCTTGTATACCCCTTAAGGCGCTCCCAAACTTCATACAATGACTCATTCGCTCCTTGCTTGAATCTTGTAATATCATTTCGAATTTTAGCTGTCCTTTCATTTGAGAAGAACTTGGAGAGAAACCTCTTCTTGCACTCTTCCCAAGTTGTAATGGAGGATGTGACAACACTCTTCTCAGCTTTATCTCCAAGAGAGAATGGAAAGAGAGTCAATTTGATAACATCTTCGGGCACTCCATTCATCTTAACCGTAGCATAAAGGCGGTCAAAATTATCCAAATGCTCAATGGGTGCTCCATGGGTAAACCGAAGAAACGATTATTTTGCACCATGTTGATCAAACTTGACTTGATCTCCCAATTGTTGTTCCCGCAAGGTGGGGCTCTAATACCCATCCTTGTGCCATTGGTTATAGGCTCATCAAAGTCACCTATTCTTCTTGGCTCTCGTGGTTGGTGGATGGGCTCTCTAGCTCCCACATTCCCTTGTAATCCAACTCCATGAGCCTCTCGCTCTTGATCATTCCTTGGTGGTTCCATGCCCAACCACCTTAAATTGTCTAGGCGTTCGCGTTCTCGCCTTGCTTCCTTAGCCGTTTCTCTCTCCAAACGTCGAATGTCAACAATGAGTGGTTGAAGATTTGTCGGCCCCTTACTCCTTGTGTTCATACACCTTTGGAATAAATGAGAAACAAGTGAGAAAAATTAGTAACAAATGAAAAACAAAAACTTAGTCTCAATCGAAGACCAAGTCCTAATGGCTAACGGCGCCAAATTTGATTGTGTCAAATTGTATTTGTACCTAGACTTAGCTAGCAACACACTCTATTTGTTGCAGTATAGCATAGGGTCGAACCAAGGGAGATTGGAGTAGCTACACTAAGAATCCAAGTATTCGAATAAGCTAAGCAATTTGAGGTTGTGTTTTGGACTTTAAAAGTCCTAATTCCGAAACTAAGTGAAACAAACGAAATTATAATGCAAATGGAAGGAAAACCAAACCAAATAAGTAAACATGCACTAACCAAGAGCAAAGCAAGAGAATTTGAGCATAAACAAAATCAAAATGCAAAAGTCAATAAGAAGTCAACCAACAAGAACTTGATCAAATATGGAAGACATGGGCTTTGGACAAAGCATTTGACTTGGAATGATCAATGACTAACTAATGATGCTAGGACTAACAATTCAAACTCAATTCTATGACATGAATCACACAAATAGACTAATCCACTCCCATGATACTAATCCATTTATTAACCATTCAATTAAGCTAATTTTCCAATTGCAATCAAATGATCAATAATCATTAAGCATAAGTTCATAAAGCCTCTAATCACCTTAAGTATCAATTCCCATTGGTTAAGAATGAAAAGTAAGGTTAGGATTCTCCTAGACATTTTATCGAACACCTTCCGGACATAAATTGTCCATGATCAAGATTTTGATTGGTCATATCAACTCTAGCATTAAGAACACACTAAGCTATAGAAATCATAAGAATCTAAGCCTAAACATCACTAATCATCCATCAAACATCTCTCATCTACTAAGCCCAAAAACCCATTGAGAAACTACTCACTAATCATGATGTAAAACACAAAGATAAACATGGATAAAGATATAAGCATAAAGATGAGGTTAAAGATTAAGAAAACTTGACTAGAAATGGTAAGATGACAAAATCCAAGCCAAGATCATAAAAAAGAGTTTGGAGCATAAAAAAAAAGAGAAAAATCTGATCAAACTTAGGTTTTACAATGCATAAGAGAGTATTTATACTAAGAAAAATATCTAGGTAAAACAAGAGGTCAAATACTCAAAGTCAATATAAAGTCAACCAAAAAATAGTGCAGATCGAGCATCAGATCGATCGATCCATATATGGATCGATCGATCCAAATTAGCGAGATATTTTGGATCGATCATCCGAAACAGATCGATCGTTCCGGTGATACGTGTCCAGTAAATCGATGATAACTTTCGCGATATGGCTCCGAATGACTTGAAACCACTTCCATTGGAAAGATAACTTAATCCGATCACGGGAAGACCTTCAACAGAGATGATTTTTGAGCCGATTCTGACTTTTTCTGCATGTTTTTGGCCATTATTGTGTTTTCTTCACTCTCCTTCATCCTCTTCCAACTTCATTTGGTTCTTCCAACTCCTTAGCCTTCATTGTACCTGAAAAAGACTAAAAATACAATGCAAATGCATAATATGAAGCCTATGGCTCTAGGACTTAACATATTCTATATGAGACTCAAAATGAGGAGAAATATGCAAAATGTAAGTCTAATGACTATAAAATCTAAGGAAAATGTATGCTAAAAATGCTAAAATATGAATGCATCAATTACATAGTTATGAGAGTTAAGCCTAGCTTTCTTTGCTAAGTCATCTACTATGCTATTTACTTCTTTTTTTTAAATGCAAAGTCACAAGCTTTTGAAATCTTAAAAACATCCTGCAAATAAACCCCTAGAGACATGTCTCCAAGATGTAACTTTTGCAGAGTCCCCTAATTGTTGGAGAAAACCATAAACCAATTGCAAATCGCCACAGAAAGTGACATTTGGATAGCCAAATCTACGAAGACTTGTTGTTGCTATACGCAAAGCCATTGTTTCAGCCTCCATGGAGTTCTGGACATGCGGTAATACTCTGGATGTTGTGATTAGCTGTCTACCATTCTTGCTATACAAAGCCCAAGCGATGAAAGCTTCAAGAGATGGAGAAACCCAGGAGGCATCTACAAAACAAAAATATTGATTAGCTTGTGAGAGAGCTTCCTGAAAAGTAGATGGAGCAGCAATGGAAACATATTTCCTATTTTGGCATGAATGCTAGTTTGTTAACATGAGATCCTGATGGTTCAATGCTAAGGTTTCTTGCCATAATCTAAGATCAACTAGAGCTTTATTAACCACATGTGGGATGAACCATCGTTTAGTTTGGAAAAGCAAATCATTTCTTTGCTTCCAGATTCTCCAACCAAGAAAATAGAATAGATTTATGTACTCCTGAGAGGCTTGATTAAGATCCATAAAGGAAGTATAATTATCAGAGACTGTATGAGAGATAAGATCTTCAACTGGAGGACTAGCTAATGGTGCCAACTCCTGATTTTTTCGACTAACTCTACATGCAAATAATAAATGGTTAATGGTTTCTGCCTCATCACCACAAACTTGGCAAGTACCACTATTCAACAGCTTTCTCTGTTTAATTTTTGCAGCCACTGGTAAATCTTCAGGGAAAGTTTTCTACCAAAAATGTTGACTTTAGGTGATAAATGTTGTTTCCAAATGGTTTTGTAGTGGTTTATTGAAGAGGAGGAAGTCTGGCCTTTTAGGCTCCGTAGAAGGTTGTATCCAAATTTAACAGTATATTCTCCATGTGTCGTGTGAAGCCATGTGATGGTATCGGATGCCCTTGTAATAGATGGAAGGATTAGTTTTATTAGAGAGGCATCAATAAGGATAACATATTGCTCCAATTTGGCATAATCCCAATTAGTAGTTCCTATAATGAACAGATCCTTAACTTTCTAGCGGCGGTGGAGGGAAATGGTCAGAGCTACTGGCAAGATTGGAGGGAGTTGTTGGGATTCAATTATCTTTAAACATCAATTTTTTTTCCATCCCCTACCAACCATTTGACTCCTTGTTTAAGAAGCTGATTTTTTAAGAATACTTCTCCAAACATAACCCGAGCACCATTTTTGTTTTGCTTCTAACAGTATTGTCGTGGCATAGTACTTTGCTTTATAGACTTGTGCCAATAGAGATTAAGGGGTTTTGCAAAATCTTCCAGTTTTGCTTAGCTAACAAAGCAATGTTGAAGTCTTTGAGGTCTCTGATTCCAAGGTCACTCTGATTATTTGGGTTTAGTATTATTAATTTAAGCTTTTGTGTTTGTTTGGAAAAGATTTGGAATTTATATCTAGGGAAAGGTTTGTGAAGATGTGCCAGAGGGAGATTGGTGTTGATCATGAAGACCGTGAATTAATGAGTTTATTGACGGAGGAGTTTCTAGAGAATGAAGTTTGAATGTTGGAGGAGAAGAACATAGATGTGAAGAATTCGATTTTGGCTTACATGGAAGATGAAATGAAGAATCTTTTGTCTGATTAGTTTCTGGAATGAAGAAAGTTTAGCCATTGGATTGGAATCTAAGTACAATTAGTCTCATTTGATCTTTAACAAAGAAAATAAATGAAAACAAATTTGTGAATATTGGTTATTGTTACGCTTCAACACGTGAATCTATCCTTAAGTAGTCGATTGATTGTTTTACGAACCCTAAAAATCTAAAGATCGATTGAACATGCAAAGATAGAGATAGAGATTTGCACACAGAGATTGTTTACCCACTTCACACCTCGATGTGAGGTCGCTACGTTTGGGGCTTGACGGCACAAGTAAATAATCCACTATAATAGAAAAAATACACCAAGATCTAGTTCAAGAGAACTCAACAACGCATTAAAAACTCTCTCTAGATCTATCTTCTCTCTTTCTCTCTCACGGACCTAAAACCCTAGGTCTCATCGAAAACGTCTCTCTCATGTTTCTCTTCTAATCGATTAGGGTTCTTATGACAAACTCTCCTCTTCCTCATATATATATCAGAAGTCGGTACACCCTGAGTACACCAGATCTAATAACCACACCGGTTATCTCCAATCAGCTCATGTACCAATAGAACTAAACCAAACACGGCTTTGTTATAACAACTAGTTGTGACATGTCACCAGGAATCAACAAATCTCCACCTTGACATTCACAGCTTGAGTTTGTCCCTTGTCGCCGTCAAACATAGCAATTGCCTTAGCACTTAGCTACTCTGAGCATAGCCAAAGCCTGCTCAAACTTCTGAACTGGAATTGCTTCTGTAAGCATGTCTGCAGGATTCTTCGAAGTATGAATCTTCTTCACTGCAACCTCTCCATATCCAATCAAATCCCTGATGAAGTTGAACTTCATAGCCATATGCTTTGTCCTTCCATGAAACATGTTGTTCTTTGTGAGACAAATCGCACTCTGTGAATCACAATGCAAGCTTATCACTCCTTGCTTGAATCCTAGTACTTCAGCTAATCCTTTCAGCCAAACACCTTCCTTTGCAGCCTCTGTTAAGGCAATGTACTCAGCCTCTGTTGTAGACAAGACTACAATGCTCTGTAGACTTGATTTCCAGCTTACTGTATTACCTCCTATAGTAAACACATACCCAGAAATTGACCTTCTCCTGTCTAAATCTGTTGCATAGTCTGAATCAGAATATCCTTCAACCCTGAACTCTTCATTCTTTCTGAATAACAGCCCTCTGTTTTGAGTGCCCTTCAAATACCTGAGAATCCACTGAAATGCTGACCAGTGCATCTTACCTGGATTACTCATAAACCTGCTGACCATTCCCACTGCATATGTTAAATAAGGCCTTGTGCCAATCATAGCATACATGAGAATCCCAACAACATTTGAATACATAAATTCACTTGTACCAGTTGTTTCATCTTCTTCAGTAGCAGATGACAACTTGAAATGATTGACTGTAACAGACTTAGCTTCATCAATTCTAAATACCTATAGAATCTTCCAGATGTAGCTAGACTAAGACAGAGTAAGCGTACCAGCAACTCTATCTCTTTCAATATCCATTCCCAGGATTTTCTTAGCTGCTCATAAGTCTTTCATCTTAAATTCACTACTCAACAGCTTCTTGACATTGTCTATCTCTGACATACTCTTGCAAGCAATCAACATATCATCCACATATAAGAGTAAGTAGATGAATACTTCCTTTTTGTACTCCTTGAAGTAGACACAGTGATCGTATTCACTCCTGATGCAATGAACCCATGTTAGATCATGACCTAATCAAAACACTTGTTCCACTATCTAGGCGCTTGCTTCAGTCCGTATAAAGACTTCTTCAGATAATAGACCATGTCCTCTTTGCCTTATACTACATACCCTTCTTGTTAATCCATGTAGATGTCTTCATCAATATTCTCATGAAGAAAGGCTGTCTTTACATCAAGCTGCTCCAGCTCCAAGTCCATATTCAGTGTAACAGACAACATGAACCTGATTGATACGTGTTTCACAACTAATGAAAATACCTCTTCATAATCAATGCCCTCTCTTTGAGCATACCCTTTGGCTACCAGTCTGGCTTGTGTCTAGGCTGCTCAACTCCTACAATACCAGGTTTCAATCTGAAAACCCATTTGCAACCAATGGTCTTCTGTCTTTTTGGTAAATCCACCAAAATCCAAGTATCATTCTTCATGAGAGAATTCATCTCTTCGTCCATACCGGAGTTCCACTTCTTCCAGTCTTTACTTTGTTAAGCTTCCGTGTAGTCTTTTGGTTCCTCAGAATCCAATACTTTGCCTACACTCAGTGCAAACGCAACTACCTCTTCTTCTTCATTGTCAGTGTACCTTTTTTATTTCCTTATTTCTCTCCTAGCCCTGTCTCTGGCTAACTGAAAATCGTCAAGGTTTCCCTCTTCCTTATCTGACTCATCTTCACTACCAGGAACTGCTGCAGCAGCTCCACCTTCATGTGAAGTCTCTTCATCTTCATATTTTGAATCACTCAGCACCCTGATGTTACCCTGATTCCCAGACCCTGAAGCTTCTGTCAGCACTGTACTACCTTTATTCTTTGTACCAGCTGACACTTTTCCTGAATCCTTATCCTGTAACAGATCCTTGTAGACTGTGTCATCATGAAACACTGCGTTCCTGCTGATAACAACCTTCTTGTCTTCTATTAGCCACACCTTGTATCGCTTGACTCCTTGAGGATATCCGATGAATACTCCTTTGAGTGTTCTTGGCTTCAACTTTCCTTGATATGTGTGAACATAAACCACTGAGCCAAACCTCCTCATGTGTTCATACTCTGGTGTCTTCTTCAACCAAATTTCTTCAGGAATGTTGAAGTCATTTGCTGATGATGGTGTCCAGTTGATGATGTATACAGCTGTAGCCACAACCTCTGCCCAGAACTTCTCTTCAAGTCTTGATTCATTCAGCAAACATCTGACCTTTTCCATGATGGCCATGTTCATTCTCTCAGCCAGACCATTCTGCTGAGGTGTGTAAGCACACATCATGTGCCTCTCAATATCGTGCTTCCTGCAGAACTCAAGACCATTATATGTCCTGAGGCACTTCACCTTCTTATTCACCTGACTCTCCACCATAATCTTCCACTCGACAAACTTACCAAAGGCTTCATTCTTTGTTGCCAGAAACTGAATCCACACTTTCCTAGAGCAGTCATCTATTATAGACATGAAGTACTGCTTCTTTGACATGGAAAATGTAACATTAGATAATCCCATAGATCAGCATGAACATACTTCAGGACCTCTTCATTGTTGTGCTTCCCAACACTGAAACTTAACCTCTTGTTCTTGCCCACTATACAGCTTTCGCAGAAATTTAGATCACTAATCTTCTTCTTGTTCAGAATGCCTTTCTCAACCAAAACCTTCAGATTCCTCATACTTATATGACCCATTCTACTGTGCCACAGGGTTGTGTCATCCTTTGACACAACCTGGTTAGACTGAGCTACCACAGTCTCACCATCTAGAAGGTACAGACCCCCTGTACCAGTCAATGTTTCCTGTAGAGCCAACTTGTTGTTCTTGTAGAATCTTGTCTTACCATTCCCAACTTCCTGTAAGAACCCTTGCACATCAAGAGTACAAACATATATTAGATTACGAGCAAGGTTAGGAATATATCTGACATTGGTGAGCTTGGAGACTGATCCTCCTGTAGCACTTATCCTGACTAAACCAATCCCCTGTACTACCACTGATATGTCATCGGCCAGTAACACTTGGCCTCCTGTAACTTCTAAAAACTCATCAAACCAGTCCCTTCTAGATGTCATAAGTTATGAACATCCAGAATCAATGATCCACTGATCATTATGATTTATGTCTGATATAGACAGTGCATCAATCTCCTGTAGCTTGTCTATCACCACAGCTACTTAACCACATCCTTCATTCTCCATTCTTTTCTTCCTGAAGAAACAGTCTTTTTCAGGTGACCCTCCTTCTTGCAGTACCAGAAAGTGATTCTTGAGCCTGAACCAGATCTTGACCTAAAGTTGTTCTTGTACATCTTGTTGTACATCTCTCTGTTTTCATGTCTTCCTCGAACTATGAAAGCTTCCCCACTTCTTTGTGAGCTTGAATTTTCTTTTATCTCTCTCTCTCTCCTTTGATCTAGCATCTAATATGACTTCTTCCAAGGTAAGAGTCTTCCTACCATACTTCAGAGTCTCCTTCAGAGAGTTGAATTGTTGTGGCAGTGAGTTCAACAGCAAGATAGCTTGCACCTCCTCCGATACAGAGACCTTCACACTCGCCAACTCCAATACAACCTTCAAGAAATTATCAGTGTTTGCATCAACAGTTTTCTGATCATCCATCTTAAACGTATATAACTTATGTTGTAAGTAAATACGATTAGGAATTGACTTAGAGAGATACAACCTTTCCAATGTTGACCATGTAGCTGCAGCAGTTGTGCATTCATCGAGTTTGCGCAGTACTCGATCTCCAACATTCAAGAAAATCATATTCATCGCCTTCTCAGATCTTTCGAGCCGATATGCTTCTTCCTTCTCAACCCGAAGCTTTGCTGCAGCAGGATCCTTATCTTTCTTAACTACTACAGCTTGCAGAACTGCTTCGACCAGAACATCCTTCAGTCCCAAAATAGATAGATGCACGAGCATGCGCTTCTTCCACAGCGAGAAATCGCCTTCTCCATCGAATCGCTCCACCTCGATTCGAACGTTCGTCATAGATTCACTCAACCCGAGGCTCTGATACCACTTTGTTATGTTTCAACACGTGAATCTATCCTTAAACAGTTGATTGATTGCTTCACGAACCCTAGAAATCTAACGATCGATTGAACATACAAAGATAGAGATTTGCACACAGAGATTGTTTATCCAGTTCATGCCTTGACGGCACAAGCAAATAATCCACTAGAATAGAAAGAATACACCAAGCTCTAGTTCAAGAGAACTCAACAACGCATTAAGAACTCTCTCTAGATCTCTCTTCTCTCTTTCTCTCTCACAGACCTAAAACCCTAGGTCTCGTCGAAAACGTCTGCGTTTCTCTTCTAATCGATTAGGATTCTTATGACAAACTCTCCTCTTCCTCATATATATATCAGAAGCTGGTACACCCTGAGTTGACCAGATCTAATAACCACACCGGTTATCTCCAATTAGGTCATGTACCAATAAAACTAAACCAAACATGGTTTGTTCTAACAACTAGCTGTGACATGTCATCAGGAATCAACAACAGTTATCATCTTAATCTCTAGATTCTAATGGTTTTATAATCAGAGGACCACATAACTTATTCTTGTAAGTCCAGAGAATTTGATACTATGTAGTATGGTTGGGCGTAGTTTATCGTTCAGTTTGTAAGCTCAGAAATTCGGATTATTTGGTTTCGGAGAATTGTGACCAAATTTAGTTTGGTTTGGAAGTGGCTAAATTTGGGTTGGCTCTGGTTAAGAACGTAGCAAGATAGGCTTACAAGGCATAATTAGGAACTTGCTGTCATCTCTTCGTCCCTTCTCTATGCCTCTGCAGTCAGAGTCTCATTATCATTTTTCTCTGAGAACACTGGTGAATCGACATGTTCATTGATGCAGATGAAACTTGTGTAACTTCATCAGATGTTACTCTTCCACAGGACTATGCTAAGCATTAGGAACTTGTTTATTTGTTGGTTCATGCTTCTCTATTTGTTTTTTCTGCAAAATTGCGTTCTTTTTCTTGCTCGATTGGCAGCATAATTCTTCTTGCGGAGGAGTACGATCAGCAGTACTACTTTCCGGTATTGAAACTGTCTTTTCTGTTTTTGTCTCTAATCCATAGGAACCTTCCTCTTGACCTACTTGATGCAGTGTTACGTCTTCTTATGGGTTTCTCTTTGATTTTCTCATATATTGTTTTGCTTGTTTCCTCTGATACTTAAGAACGAAATTCAAGGTACATTTGAGTGGTTTCATAACCTTCAACTGCAACTAGCTTACCAAATGAACTTTCCTCTGTTTCATAGGATCTGTTGCTTTTGATTTCTAAATTTTCATAATGATTTGAGTTTTAACTTACCCATTGAAATACAAACGCATGTCAAAATTCGATAAAGAATATTTCGGGGGAATATTTTCCAAGTTACTGTCTTGATGAGTGAATATTTTTAACATTGGTTTTACCTAATTTGGTTTCAGGAAGCAGATGCAATGTGGCTAAGGACTCTCTAAGGCAATGCCACCAACAATATTCAGTCTCGGTGGCTTGCGGGTTCTCAATGAGTGATCATCAATAATAACATTTAACAGGGTAAACCAATCCTCGTGCGACATTGTCAAGCACAAAGATGCAAGTACTTGGATGATGCAAACTTTGGGAGGTTTTGTCAGATAAATCCACAAGATCAAAGCAAGATAACTACAGTTAAATGTATTACCTAAATTTGTTCTCAAGACCGGGAAAATATGAATCCGCGATGGAGAAGTCCGAGCCAATGCAGAGGGATTTTCTTAGCTATAAATATTTTAACAGTTGTAAAACATTTTGTGAAAATAATTATTTACATGAAGCAAGCAAGTTCTCTGCAGAAAAACTTTAACACAACTTACAAAGACAAAATTCAGATTTCGATTATTAGTTTTACAAAGACAAAGTTCTCTTTGTCAAGGAAGCGTAACTGGATTGTTTCAAATTATGGTACATGTAAAAATTAAAGAATAATAGATCAAATTTTCGAAAAAAACATTTTCTATTTTTTTGTTTGCATTTTGCATTTACGTTTATAATTATAGAATGAGTTTTCTTACGATATTTATGATTGTGGGTTAGTTTGAAAAACAAACAGAACTAATATAAATGTTTTCTTGAAGCTCTAAATATTTTTAATGTCGAACGATCAATGGATGTATGTGAAAGATTCAACTATGAAGAAACTGAAGGATCCACCATATATAGTCAGGGCCGTGCCTACGTGGAGGAATTAGAGGCATTCGCCTCCGGCCCTTTTTTTTTGAAGAAAATTCAACCGGCCTTTTTAAAAAAAAAATTCAAGGTTTTAATTTTTTTTTTTTTTAATATTTGGCACATACATGCTGTCTTTCTAAAAGAAAACCGAAAATAATTATTAATTAAAATTATAAACTAAAACAAAATATTAGGATAATTAACTAGTTTTAACAACCTTCATCTTATTATAACTTCGGCCACTTCTTCCCCATCAAACCAAACAATTTTTTTTTTCATTGTTTAGAAGCAACAGTAACATTTCACAAATAAGCTTCTTTTATATTATAGTCTTGTTATTATGAATTTTTAAGAATGTTTGATTTGGGATTTGGATTATATTAGATAAAAATTGTAAAGTTTTTATGCATAATTGATTCGTTTTTAGTATTAAGGTTTTTTTATTGTGTATTATAGTACATTTATCGAAAAAGTTTTATGCATAATCCTTTATAAACTAATGCATTACATGATTATTTACGAAAGTTTTGTTTTATATAAATCGAAACTTTTCTAGCCTTTGTAATCCTAGAAACGGCTCTGTATATAGTGTTCTTCTTTCTTTATGGATTCTTATTTTTATTGTACGCTTGAATATGGGCTATTAGTTGAAAAATTTCATGATTATGGATGAGTTACAAAGTTATTTATAACAATTTTGTGAAAATAGCTGGCCATTATGTATTTATGTTATAAAATATATAGTTTTATTACTTTCTAAGTAATTTTTTTATGTTATCATGTCTTTTAAAATTGTTTTTCTACTTTTGAAAATCAATGAGGCAAATAAGAGACTACTTTTAAAAGTAAAATTCTATATCTAAAATGAAATTCACAAATATAAAAATGATATTCTACTTTTGATTACAAAATTTGGTGTTGTACATATACAAATAGAATTCTAAATTCAGTGAAAGAAAATCTGTATACACAATTATAAACAAATAGACTTTCAATTTAAAAATATAATTTTTATGAAAAACATGTTATTTCTCAAAAATATCAATTCACCTAACGAACACATCTTTTTATGGGACCATGTCTTCTTTGGGAAAACGGTCATTTTCAATCCGGGCTTTTTTCATCGTGCCTTTTCATACACAATTTTTAAGACATGGCTAATTTTAACATGAACCATAAAAAAATTCAAATTTTTTACTTGAACTAGTATCCGTCGTGCCAAAAACAACATTGACCTAAACGGGTTAATCAACGTCAAAGGACTGCTGAGCTAGACAACACAATGGCATATAGGTCGACTGCGTGCACTCAAAAGAACATCGTTTAGGTGTTTTTATCAAAACGATGTTTTGATTTTGGGGGAAAAAAAATCAAATCAGAGATTTCTTCAATTCGACTTCTTTCTCTTTGCCCAGGCATTAATGTATTTTCCCCATCGGTTTCTATATAATAAAAAATGCCATTGTCGATGAACCTTTAGACTGCCACCACACACAACACAAACAAATCAGAATGAATGTAGTTATTAAAACAAAAACCCTGAAAACTCTAATGGAATTATCAAAATTAAGATGCAAAAGAGCAATCCAAAATTTCTTAACCAAATTGGGGTTAAAAACTTTCGATCGAACGAGATAATTAGATGAAAAATTGACTCGCACTTCGTCATAACCAATCGAAAGAGCAACTTTCCTAACATAATCATTTGAAATTCTCTGTCCTGTCTCTGAATCTCGACATCTTTGAACAAATTCTCAGATCGATTAGTGCTTCTTCAGTTACAGAGAGGATCATCGATTGGGAGAAGAAACGAAAACAGAGGATCACAGAGAGGATCAGAGAGGACAGAGAAAAATCTTTCCTTTATTTTAAGTTTTGGCAAGAAACGGACCCCGGCATATACTTGCTCATATTTTACTTTTCAACAGAGAAATCATCTGTTAGGAGATACTGTAAATGCGAGAACTACGAGTAAGACAGAAAGTAACACAGGACTTGGCACAGAGGATTTCTTTACAAGAATATATTACTAGAAGATCTTTTAGATGCACTTACAAGTTTCAACTAAAAGAACTCATCTAGCCTCACGTGTTCAAGGATCTATACATGATCCAAGAACCTCTCAAGAAACACCCTTATCTCCTTTGTGTTTGTGTTCTTACAAGAACCCCCAAACCCCTTTGCTAGGAATTTTATCTATATAACCATGGGGGTTGGCATCTACAAACACCTATGACTCTCTATTTATACACAATAGAGACTTCACTTTTACTCTAAGTAACTACCCAAATAAAGATAACAACAAATCTATGTTTCCGTAGTTATCCAATCCTTGATTTTCTCCAAGGGATTAGCTTGGATCTTCGTGATGCGGATCTCTTACAAACTGATCCTCCTCGCTTTTAGAATCTTTTAAGTCGTCCAGCTCAGCTGCCATCATTTGTTGGTCCAGCTCAGCCCATCATGCTCAACGTCAGTTGCTTCACATTTGCTTCCTGACGCACTTCTTGAGTGACACAGAACGTACCTCAGATACATCTTCAATCTATGCATTCTAAAACTCAACCAAAATACACTTTCAATCTCCCCCTTTTTGACTGAGTTTTAGAATCCAAACACGCACTCAATACTTCACACAACAACAAGCTTTGATGTTCTTCAAACTCCCCCTCAATCACATAACATCGAGCTTGTTGGTTTTCGTTGAATCTGCATATTTTCTCATCCTGCTTAGTTGCTAAAATTTAGTTCAAAATTTATCTTATTTTTCCTCCATATCCACTTATGTGCCTCTGTGCTAATCTCTGCTCCATGCTCTGTTTTCAAACAGCACACTAGCACCTTGTTTCTTTTTCTTCACATCTGAAGATTCAATCTCTTCCTTTGAGGGGCTTCACACTCTGAAGATTTTCATGTGTCTCTGTCATATATCGTGAGCATCCCCTGTCACAATACCACAGTCCATCTTTCCTTTCTCTGTAGATAGAAAGGCCATGCTGCACCTTAGACCCTTTTCTTCCACTCGTTCTGACTCATTTTTTGATGCAGTTTAATGTAGCTCGTATCGCTGACCCAAATATGATCTCTGCGTCATCCATTCCATGTGAAATTTATTTGTCTTCTAATCCTCATAGTTCCATTTTTCTCCACAAGATCTCACTTGTTTGCAATACACACAAGTGACTGCTCTTATACCAATTGTAAATGCGAGAACTACGAGTAAGACAGAAAGTAACATAGGACTTGGCATAGAGGATTTTTTTACAAGAATATATTACTAGAAGATCTTTTCAATGCACTTACAAGTTTCATCTAAAACAACTCATCTAGCCTCACGTGTTCAAGGATCTATACATGATCCAAGAACCTCTCAAGAGAAACCTTTAACCCCTTTATTTTGTGTTCTTACAAGAACCCTCAAACCCCTTTGCTATGAATTTTCTCTATATCACCATGGGGTTGACGTCTACAAACACCTATGACTCCCTATTTATACACAGTAGAGATGTCACTTTTACCCTAAGTAACTACCCAAATAGAGATAACAACAAATCTAGGTTTTCGTAGTTATCCAATCCTTGATTTTCTCCAAGGGATTAGCTTGGATCTTCGTGATGCGGATCGCCTACAAACTGATCCTCCTCGCTTCTAGAATCTTCTGAGTCGTCCAGCTCAGCTGCCATCATTTGTTAGTCCAGCTCAGCCCATCCTGCTCCACGTCAGTTGCTTCACAGTTGCTTCCTGAGGTACGTCTTGAGTGACACAGAACGTACCTCAGAATGGATATATCTTCAATCTATGCATTCTAAAACTCAACTAAAGTACACGTTCAAACACCTTTTTGACGACGACGACTTTGGTGAAACTTCTGCTATCTTTTGAAGACGAAGAACAGAGAAGCAAAAGGTTTCGAAGGATTTGGTTTTCACAAATAGATAAATCGAATCCCTAATTCGATTTGTGTTTTTTCCCAAACCAAAATGACGTCGTTTTGATAAAAAAAACACCAAAACGACACCGTTTTGAATGCACGCAATCGATCCTATTTGCCAACGTGTTGTCCAGCTCAGCAATCCATTAACATTGACTAACCCCGTTTAGGTCAATGTCATTTTTGACACGACGGACATTAGTTAAGGTAGAGATCGTGTTAAAATTAACCATGTCTTAAAGATCGTGTATGAAAGGGCATGATGAAAAATAAGCTCGGATAGAAAATGGCCGTTTTCCATGTCCTCTTCCACATCCTTCACCATGAAAGGCTACGGCGGCGGATTACAATAATCACATACATATAGGGACATGTTCTTGGTTAGTAATTCAGTATAATCTATAACATAAAGATTCAAGACAATTTCACATAGACACTCTCAATGTGTGAAGAAAAAGGCATGACATGCAGAGTATAGGTCTTGAACAACAACAAATTGCCTCACCACCCCTTTCTGATGATAACTTGGTAAGTTCAAAATTTGCGCATTGTATCGTATGTTTTATTTTCTGTTAAAAAAAAAAAATTTCACTTCAACGATATGTTGCTAACAAATTGTCTATTTTGCTGAATTTTTTATAGGCAGTTGTTGTTGGCCAACCTCTTGCTCATCAACACCTGGTAAAACTCGTAAGATGTATAGTTTATTGTATGTCTCCATGTTTGGATTACAATAAAATGTTATTTGATTTTGGTCTTTCACATGCTGGTCCTATTGATCCAGAGGAACAAGTTGATATACGTATGACGCTCAACCGTAGCTGGAGAAGCCCTCCCTTATTGATGGTCAGGTAAACTTGGACCGAAATCATTTAAATATTATAATATAAAAAATATTTATTTTTGTAATGTTGCTTCTAAGAAAGTGGTTAATGATCTCTCTAGGTTTCTTCCTGAGTACCTCTTTATTCCGAAATATGGATTTCCTATTTTCGCGAACAAACGAGATCGGTGTATCCGAGTCTCAAAGGGATTCTTTTCCTTGGATCCTCTGGTATATCTGGAAGGCCATAAATGATAAGGTGTTCAACGGAAAAACAATATCCCCACGGTATACTCTCCAGACAGCGACCCTCGAGGCGGAGAGTTAAAGTATCTCTAATCGAAGAGAAGAGGAAGAAGAAGCAGATGATCTACGCCAACAGGATGACCCACATGATTTGCCCCTCCAGAACCCCCTCCCCCCCCCCCCCCCCCCCCCCAAATTTCGACATGCCAGATCAATGCATCTTGGATTGATCATGGTCTGGTCAGTGGACTAGGGTGGTGCCTAAGAGATTATACGGGCCTCCTCACTTACGGTATGAGAGGATGTAGACCAAGTATCTTGGCACTTCATGCTGAGTTCGATGGGCTGCTTTGGACGATGGAGTGCCTAAGCGAGAGGGGACTCTCCTCAGTCCAACTTGAGACGGACAAGCCTGATTTCTATGACTACGCACCCACTAGATTGGCCATCCTTTAGCGCAGAGCTGGATTGGTTCACTATGCTTAAACAAAAATTCACGACTTTTAGTTTAGTTCATATTCCACGAAGTGGTAATATCCGGACCGACTCCCTTGTAAAAGGAGCTCGTGCACGAAATTATGTATTATCCCATGTAAATCAGACATTTTCGTTTGGAGTTGCCCGCCAGGAAAACCATCCAACTGGTAGCACTTGATTTAATATATGGTGATTGTTGATACAAAAAAAAAGTGGTTAATGATACTGAGTTATATTTTAGTTAGAATTTTTTTGTTACTATTTCTTAATTTTTTGTTTTTAATTTCAAATTTTCGCCAGTTGACATATTATTATTTAATTTTTCACCTTCATTTACATTTTCTATGTCATTGGTTTAACCAAGATTATGAGTGGAACAACGTTTTGAACTCAACAAGTACGTGTCTAACTGAGGCCTTTGGCTTGGCCATATGTGGTTTGTGAAGTAGGTTCGGATGTTACAGCCAGTTTTATTGATTTAGATCACAAGTGAAAATAGGCCTAGAATTTGGGGTCTACCAGTGGAGTCAGTAGTGGCAGACACGATTAGAAATGGCTTGCATGGTGGATTTCGTCAAGTAGGAGTAGAAATCCTATCATCATTCTTTAGTTACAATGTCTGCCAAATTCATTGGAGATTACTATTGGGGTCAGGTTTCACCAAGTCGAGATCAACGGTAAAAACGTCTAAGTAATAAGACTGGGCCTAGCCGAGCCGAGAGGCCTGTAGTCGGAAGCAACACAGACTGGGCCGAACCGAGGGCCTGTAGTCCGAAGCAACGCAGACTGGGCCGAACCGAGGGCCTGTAGTCCGAAGCAACGCAGATTGGGCCGAGCCGAGATGCCTGTAGTTCAAAGCAACGCAGACTGGCCCGAGCCGAATGGGCCGTGGGCCTAAGCAATGCAGCATGGGCCGAGCCGAAGGGCCCGTGGGCCGACCCAGATTACCACATGTCTTAACGGATGAGGTAGAATCGCACAAAGCTCGGCCAAATCAAATAAATGGAAGTAAATCCCAAAGAGAATATCCTAATATATTCTCGGTGAGGCGGCGAACATCACATCTATAAAAGAAGCAGAAGATGTTCATAAAAAGGATCTGTAGTTTTACCTAACAAAACACTTATCATTCACTTAACACTTTTCTTGTATAAAAATCTTAACGAAACAGCAATCAAAAACCATCTTTGGATCTATGTTCTTGTGGTTCATTCATAGAAGTTTTTGTTCCCCTAAATTTTCTAACCAAATTTAGTTGTGCGAGTTCTAATTCCCACAACTTGAAATATGAGGCAGCTTGATCCCCGCAAGGGGTACGTAGGCAACCATCTGACGATGGATTCAGCTGCCACCCCCCCCCCCCCTAGCAAATTTCAAGTCTTATCAATACATTTACTTTGACCCATTCATCATCTCGTTTGTTGCTGGCCACAACAACGAACTACTGCATCCTCTACGGATTTTAACTATAACATCCTCCACGGATTTAACATATTTGAGCGCGCTATATAAATTAAAGCCGAGTCTACCTCGCACAATATTCTTAAGTTTACTATAGAAACGGGCATGTAAGTCGAGATTACATCGCATGCCCTAAAACCGAAGTAAACAGACAAAACCCAGCGATCACTTGTTTCTTAACACGTTGGTCTCTAGCATCTCAAAAACTAAATCTAAATGAAATGTTTAGTATGAGATACTTAAACACATTTTGATCAAGACATCCAGTGCAAACGAGCCAACAAGAAGCCAAAAATAAATTCATAAAGTCTAAGTGGATAAAGCCATCCAGGCATCATGTTCAAAAATCAAAACAAAAAATATCAAGTTCAAAAAGAAAAAACAGGTCGCAAAGACCTTAACACCAAAGAGAAAAAATAACTAACACAAGGCGGTAAAAGCTACTTGGAGAGGTTCGGATCAACAGTCTTCTCGGTGGCAAGATCAGCAACACCAGGCGTACCAGCATTAGAACCAGAGAAGTTCGTGACACAAATGTTCGCTGCGGCATTCTCCATTGGCTCGGTGTCAAGAACAGAACCCACGGAGTCTGAGGAAACCGGAGAAATCTTCAGTTCATCTCTCAGTCCGGTAGCAATTCTCTCGAACTCCTCTGGCGACTATTTTAATTATGACCCATAATCATCTTAAATCTTAGCGTTTAAAAACTTATTTACCTTGAAAAAATATAAGGAAAGAAAAAACTATAGTCATCTTATTATATAAAGCAGGATGCGCTCAACGTGAGCGTGACACGTAGGCAAAATTGTAACTACCAGATCGTGACATGTATTAATTTTATAGAGATTGTGATACGTGTCAATATAGTAATATAAAAATATAAATTTTCCTTTTCTACTTTATTTATTTCTTAAATCAAATTGTAGTGTAAGTAAAAGGAAATAATAGTCTAAAAAAAGAAAATAAGACATATTATTAAAAATATTAAAAGGAAATAGTAAATCAAAAAGACTAAAAAAACAAAATAAGACAAATTATTTCTAATTGTAGTGTAACTAAAAAGAAATAATAGTCAAAAAAAAGAAAATAAGACATATTATTAAAAAATTAAAAGGAAATAGTAAATCAAAAAGACTAAAAAGGAAAATAAGAGAAAAAATTGATATTCATGAAATTACGATATGTGTCAAATTTTTAATTTGGATATAATTTCCATATATTTTTATAATACTTTTTTTTTCTTTACTAATATATTTTGTTAATTTTCTTACTATTTGTTTAATACTAATGACATATATAGACATAAGTTTGATAGAATGCATTATGCATATATTGTTTTGATATGAAATTTTTTGATATTATTGACTGGCAAGGAATGGACGGAGTAAAAATATGGTTTTAATATGATGGAAGAAGTACATGAATTGTATTGCGAGATGAAATACATGGAATTGAAATCCAGTTTGAAACAAAATTACTAATCAACATCCAAAATAAGTGTGCGAGTAACCAATCAAAATTTAAATATTTACATCAACAATATTTAACTTATATCTCTGCGAATGTTTCTTCTCTGCGAGTGAAAGCAGAGGTTGCGCCTACTCATTTATATCTCTATTTGTACTATGTGTAGTCTATATTTACTTACGTTGCAAATGTCAACCTGCAGAACCTGCGGATAGTGTGCCACTGTGTTGCGTTAATTCTGCTAGTGCTTAAGGGTAACGCTGGTATTTTACAAAAAAAAGTGTACCATTTTTACAAATTTTCCCTATGAGAATACTGTTTTGATATTATTTTTCGTTTTTGTACTATTTTGGACAATTTCTTCAAAAATAAATTCAAGTCACAATTTATTAATTGAAAATTAACAGTATTGTAACGTGTTAACTGTTACATTAAAAAAAATTAGTGGCGCCTATTTGATGTTTTTAATGTTAGTATTTTTACTTTGAAAGTTTATAGGGCAAACAAAATATTATAGAAGTTTAAAGTGTCAGTGGAAATCACTTAAAGATTTTTCTATGTGATTTTCCCTTTTTGTTTATGATGGCTTTAGGAGTGTTCATTCATCTATTTTCTCGTTTGAATTCCCTTCCTCGAACTCGACTATTTTAATTATGACCGTAATCTGGAAAATTTTAAACAATAAAAATTGGAGCCCGACTCAATTATATGCGATGAAAGTGGTTATATCGACGAGACCACGATCAACTTTAAAACCTACTAGGAAATTTAGTCTAAAAGAGGACGTAAAGTACGATATGGCTTGATTCCGAAATGGGTACGTAGATAATTTTTGATGTCAAATGTAGTTATCAACCTTAAAAAGAAATAGAAAGAGCATTAAGCTCAACTCTAAAAGTTTAAAATGTTGGTGGGAATCACTTTCAAAGGTTTTATTATTGAATCTTCCTTTTCTGTTTATGATGGCTTCGGGGTGTTCGTCATCTATTTTCTCTCGTTTGGATTCACTCGACTAGTTTAATTTAGAGAATGATTAAAAAAATTTCTATTTTTTTAAAGTGTTTCTTTAATATCCATACTTTTTAAAAAATCGTTTTATTCTTCTAAAAACAGAAAATTTCACAAATAAATAACAAATTTTTTATTTGTGACTTTAGTCTAGTGACAGTTGTAAGTCCACTGAGAGTAGACACTATCACACCCGGGATCTAGTCCCACTCCCTGCAAATGTTAGAGATTAGGCTAATGGACCGGCCAGTTGTGACCCAATGTTGACAAAAAAAAAATAATAATAACAAATTTTTTTTAAAGTGTTCGGTTTGAACCTTAATGCTAGTTCCATCAAATGGTCAATACAACCATTTTTAATCCGTTAATGGAGGATGACGTGGCATATGCAATTGACGTAATTGAATAAAACCGATATGTTTCATTTAACTGAATCAACCATGAAAACTTAACATTAGTCTTAAACCAAATAGAAAGCAACATAAGATAAATTATTCTGAAGGTAAATCCTCCTTTTATCAATTCTTCAAATCTAATTTTGGTAAAAAAAACCTTTGAAACAATATTTTGGAGAAATCATAGTAATTTGTACGCCTAGATGTTAAGTTATGAAAATGTGTTAAATTGGCATGAAGAAATATCATGCTCTATCAATTTTGGGACTCGAAAAAAAATGACAATAAAAATATAGGTGATGTGCAGTTGTTGATATCTATGTTTTTTTATTTATACTCAAAATCAAATTGAGACAAGAAAAGAACGACATTTGTCTCTTCTGATTTATCATCTAAATGCTTGATTTTAAATTATCATTGGTTTATGATAGATTTGTTAAGTGAAATATATCAGTTTTATTCAATTCCGTCAATTGTATATGCCATACCATTCTTTATCTACAGATTACATATTAAAAATATTTTTTTTGACAATTTCATGAAATTAACATATTGGTTCAAATTTAGTAATTAATTGTGGAATTTTATGTTCTCAAAAGAATAAAACAATTTAAAATATGAATATTAAATAAATATTTTTAAAATTTGAGGCTTTTTAATTATTTTCCTTTTAATTTATGACCTCCTAATATGAAAATTCTAAAACAAGAAAAATTGGGACCGAACCGGAAAACCATAGGTTTAGGCTCGGCTCGGTTATGAAATTAGGGGCCCAATATCAGTCACTGAAATGTCAATTCGATTTTTGTCTCTTTTTTTTTTTTGAAATTTGGTAAAAATAGACAAATTAACTTACGTATTGTCCCACTAAACATTTTCTATTTTTTGTTTATATTATTCTTAATAAAATGTAAATAATAAAAAATAAATAATTTTCAAATCTTAAAAATTGGAAAATTATAAAAATGGAAATAATAATCCATGTGAATGTATTGAAATATCGTTTTTAGAAAAATCAAAGTTTTTTATTTGTTTTACAATTTCCAGAATTCACATTCTACTTCTACGAGTGAGAAAAATAATTGTTCTGTTTTTTATCTATAGAATTCTAATGCTTGCTTTGTATTCTACTATCTGGTAGAATACATTTTTTATACTTTGCTCTGAATACTACCAAATCATGAATACACATGCTACCATTCTCTCTATCTTCTATCCTGAATAGAAATTATACGTTTTTCTATCTTCTACAGTACGTATAATGTGTTTTCTACGAAGTTAGTTTAGAAAATTTTCCCAAGTCTAGGATTTACAATTAGTGAATATTTCTCATATCTTTATTCCAAAAATGACGACATGTGAATATTGTTCACAATATTTTTCTTCTTCTTTGTTTCTCTTCTCCGTTTTATTTTTGTCTCTGGTGCTCTCTTTCTCTTCTTCTTCTCGGTTAATATGATGCATATCTATGTAACCTGTGGTGAATGGATATCAGGCGCCAATAAGGGGTGGAGATTTGTTGTGATGAAGAAAAAAGAGGTAGATTACTTACTTTGGAATCTATTACTACTCTTGAGGAGCTAAAAACTATGGTTTCAGAGGACTACGGAATTGAACAGAGCGTTATTAATGTCGAGTGCACTTTTTTTACCTGGCGATTTGATCAATAAGTTAGGATCTCCCCTAGTTATTAACTCAAATGATCGCCAAGTCAAAAAAATTGTTGGGTATGTAAGGAAGAATGCTTCGATATAGTTGTGTGTGATATTTACAGCTACAATTGACAATCGAAAGAATATAGTCAACATTTGTTTGAATAAGGAGCCATCTTATTCAATAAATGGAGAAGATGATGGTATTATGCCCGAAAAATTAGAAGAATTAGTGACTCCGGCTGAGCGGATAATCACTTCAAACGCAATATCCATGACGTTCGGATTCATGGTGATGATGGTGATAATGGCGTAATGTCTGAAAACGCAGAAGAAGATAGTGAAAAGATGGTTCGGTTTTTTTTTGTTAATGCTGTAAAGAAGGATCAACATTTCATAAGAAAAATGTTTTGAAGTCAACTATGAAAATATGTGCAATACAGGGTTGTAAAATATGATACAAGATGGTGGAATATACGATGTACAGATAACGTATGCAATTGGAGTGCTCGTGCAGAGTGTTTAGAGGGGTCTAAATATTTCATTATCAACAAGTATGTGGTTGAACATACATGTGCTCTTTCAAGCAAAAAGAAATTTGGTAGGACAACTTCAGCAAAAACAATCGGCATGTTGATTATGCATAAATATGAGGATGTCAAGGAAAGACGTAAACCGAATGATGTCATCCAGATTATGGGTATGGACCATGGATACGAGCTATCTTATTCTTTAGCATGGGATGCACGTGAGTATGCAGTTAACGCTGTTAGAGGTATACCGGAGAAAATTTATGGTAAAATACAAAAATACTTGCACATGCTAAAAGAAGCAAATCCGGGTACATTCTCATTATGAAACCGATTGTGATGGTAGATTCAGGTATCTATTTATTTCTTTCGGTCAATCTGTAAGAGGGTTCTACAAAGCCATTCGGAGAGTCGTTGTTGTTGATGGTACGTTTTTGAAGAGTAAATACAAAGAAGTTTTACTTGTTGTTATAGCTTTAGATTGTACATCTAATTTGTTTCCAATTGCATTCAGACATGTTGATTCAGAGAATGACCGTTTATAGGAGTGGTTTTTGAGACAACTAAAGGTTGTTATTGTGGATGAGCATGGTTTGCCTTTTGTGTCAGATAGGCATTCCTCAATTGCTAAAGCACTTGCTAAAGTTTACCCGAAAGCTAGACATGGAATTTGCACAGAAAGGGTGTGGCTGGCTTGGTTGCAAAGGCTTCAAAAGCATATAGGATTGCCGATTTTCAGAGGAGGCTCACTGATGTTTTCAATATTAGTCCATGCATTGGAAAATATCTACTTGAGACTGATGTGAGAAAATGAGCTCGTTGTCAATTTCTTGGATTCGGGTACAACATTAGGACCACAAACCTTGTTGAATTAATAAATTATGCATTGTGATCACCTAGGGAGTATCCAATAATTCCTTTGTTGGAGAACATCAGAGAAATGTTAATATGGTGGTTTTATAAGCATAGAACATTAAGCTCAAAGCATAAACACCTTTTAACCATTGATGTGGAGAAAAAGATTGAAAGAAGGATTGAGAAGGGTAAAACATTTATTTTTTATCCGATAAACGACAACATATTTCTTGTTAGAAGCGATTCTTTCAACTACATTGTTGATTTGGACATAAGAACGTGTTCATGTGGAAAGTATGACTTGTTAAAAATTTCTTGCAGATGCCATTAAAGCAGTTTTTCTGTAGGCAAGGAAGCACACTCACTCACTGATGATATGTATACCACTGCCTCATGGAGAACAGCTTATGAGGAATGCATTAATCCAATAGTTGTTCCTGAGGATGCATGGCGTGCCCCATTGGATGTTGAACATGCCCAAGTTCTATCACCTGAAACACGAAGAGCTGCTGGTAGACTAAGAAAACGAAGACACAAAATAGTTGAAGACAAGATACGATCGTCACAGAGTTCACAACGGTCTAAGAGGCACAAGTGCACCCACTGTGGTATTGAAGTCACAACAGGGCGACATGTGATAGAGGAATATAGACATGGTTCCATTTTCTTTTGTTTTTCGGTTGTTTTAATTTGATGGACCTGACATTTTTTCTATCTATTTCATTCAGTTTTTACGTTCATTTGTAGTGTGTCGGAAAAATTGCAAAGAAAAAACCCCAAGAAATCTTTTTATCACGTAAAAAATCCAACATAGTTGTTTCGACTAGTGGAAAAAAACCAAAGATGTTAAAAAAAACACCAACTTAGTTGCAAAATATGGATATAGAACACAAACTTCTCTCATTTGTTTCCTAAAAAAAACCATAGTAGAGATATAAATATCCCACTATCGCAACACATACCACAGTTTTCTTAAGCCCAAAATTCGTATCTTGTAAATTCTGAGTAAAACATGAGTGGTCACTCTGTTTCTACTCAGAAAAATACAAAGACAAAATTTATGTGTTTAACTAGGGTGGTCACTCTTCCAGAACACATAAAAACAGATTCAACGCATATTCAACACCTAACATAGTTGCTTCGACTTGAACTTCGAAATTCATACTTTGACATTCGGTAAATCAACACAGGATTATTTGCCGCTTGGAATAGATCAACTACAATCTTATATCGGGCCTCTTTAATGTTGTCTGTGAATGCTTCCACTTCCTTGTAACGTTTATTGCCTGAACAATCAAAGACTTCTATTGTTCTATGTACGAAATTGATGCACAACGAGATCCAGTGGTCACCATGGACAAAGACTGGAACGTAGATATGATCAACCTCCATATCCCACACTTTTCTTGTTCTTCCATGAGATGGAAGCTCACCGTTTCCGTAACCTAAGAGCAAACTATCCAATTTGAATTTTCTCTTATCCTCCAAAAAATTGTTGTATGCGGTTCTGGTTTGGACGCTGAATAAACAGCTCATGTAAGCAACACAATCTGGTTTTCATCGTCGTAAAGATGTGTTCTCCCAAAATAAGTACATAACTGCATCCACATCCTGAGAAAATGTTTAACCCGTGAATAATTTTGTAGGCATTTCAATATTTATAAGATAATATATAATATATTTCTAACCTCGTTACGAAGCCATTCTTTGGGGGTACTATTACGATTTTCTAAAGCAAAACTATAAACACTTGAACTAATCTGTAGATCCCTACAATTTTCACCGTTAAACATCCTATATATATATTAATAGGGGACATGTCATCTAATTTAACCAATCAGAACATTTCAATTAAAACTATATGACATGGTAGAAATCTCTACATATTCTCATTAATTTTATAACATAAGCACATTAGTACATGTTTGAAAAATTTAAACCTAACTAAATGTAATATTTTAGACTTACAATATCATCTATTTTTAATTTTTTATGATATATTAACAAACTTTTTATTATTATATTTATAACAATATTATCTATTGTGTATATATGTATTTAGATTAGTATACTATACAAATATTTTCATTATGATATAGTCTATTATACATATTTAATCACACTTGCAAATATTTATACAATTCATTATTGGAAAACATATATTTTTCGTTTGTTATGTCCCAGAAATTCATATAAATTTAAAATTTATCTGATTTATCGTATGTTCTATAATTTACACGAATAATGAAGATCAATTTTACACTTAAAAGATATTAAAATAAATAATATTTGCATATGATTTTATCAATTTTACACATAAAATATTAAAATTAATGGCATTAACAGATGCTTGATCAAAAGTATTCAACTTTATTATATTTATGCACAATACATATCATTTTGTACGTTTATAGATATTAGAATTCATATGCTTTGTCATACACGTTTAAATATTAAAAATTTATATATGTTAAAATTGATTAGTGAACCTATTTAATCATGCGCTTGGCGCAAGTCAAAATCTACTTTAGTAATTAGTGATACATGAATTGTAAAAAAAATTAAGAGAAGCAAGTTTTGGGTTATACGTGGGTGACATAGACCAGTCTTGTAGTTGTGTCCATGCTTTTTGCAAAACAAAAACCAATGGGGAATCAACATCTTTTTTCGATTTCTGACAGTTCGAAGTCGGTTATGTGTCGCATTGTCGACTTCTCGCGAACATTAGTAGTATACGTTTTAGGGCTTGAAATATTGATGGGTCAAAAAGAAGTTATTGGGGTCAACCATTCGAGGTTCTTGGGCCTTTGAAGGCTGTGTTGGATCGAAAATATTTACTACCGAAGCTTGAGATAGTTGGCCCATGGTTTTTCGGATGAACTCTTGTGCACCCAATTCCAGCTCGATATCTGAAGTCAAAGTCAAATCTACGTCATGTAGATTCTTAGACGAGACATTACAGTCTATTCCATCTATATTTTCGGTCTGTTAATAGAAAAACAACAACTCATATAATTATTACAAAAAAACAGAATACAATACATAAAATAAGTTCATATTGTTAAACGCAAAAGGAGTTACAATGAGCTAATCACAATATGTTACAAACTTATGTGATAAAGATGTAAGAAAATTACATTGTGATAAATCGGTTACAACATTCCATTTTAATAAACAAGTGACAATAATAAAAAAAAAGTGATCAAGACTTAGAGTTTTTATTCTTGCTTACTTTTCCTTGTGGCTGAGAATGGTCGACAGTGGAAGGTTTCGAACTGTTGGATGGCTTACCATTGTTTCTTGTAAATGTAGCTAGAGTGACAGCATCCTTGAGATTTCTAACCTCACTCTCTAATTTTCCAAATCGGTCTTCAAATTTTTTCTCAATCTTCTCCTCTAAAGAAGTGAAAGAAGCGTGAAACAAACCTTGAATTAAACACTTCATGTCTTCATCAAGAGCTCCATTTTTTTGTTGCTGATCGTTGGCACAACAATTTTTGCTTTCGTCTCTATGCACCATGATCACATAGCTTTTTCTTACGTCTCCCCGAACCAGAAACAGAGCTGTCTTCTGCGTTTGGAGTTCTAACATCATCAATAGCATTAACAATCTCATTCTCTACCTCTACCTCCTCTAGGTCAGCAAGATGCAAAGAAGTCTCAACCGATTCTTTAAATTCCCATATATGCTGACTCCGGTCTTTTGCAGCTCTAATGAAAACATTTATACGATCAAATCTGTCATCTATCATATAGTCGCTCCATAAAAAGTCAGCATACTCAAATACATCGAAATTTCCGGTGGAAGAGATGTATGGATACAGAACACCCTACAAGAAAGTAAAAAAAAAAACAAGGTTATGATGTTTTGGAGGTCTCTAGTTGTATAAGTAAAAAACAAACGGTTATACAAAAAATAATTGTTATTTTCAAACAAGTATTCACCTCCGATCCAAATAAAGTCTCTAGTTGAATGATTTCTTCATACGATACCTTTGCAGCTCCTGGCCAATTAGAACATTTAGGACCTACTATGAAATCCTCATTGAGTTTTCTCCCCAACATAACCCCAAAGTCCCGAATAGCTTCCATAATTCAAATCTGAAATGCATATGAGAAGCCATCCAAAACGTAGCTCTTCTTCTGCTTCAATTTCTCCCTACTTTTCTTGATCCACTAGAACATCAAATGTGAGATATTAACCTTCTCATCCTTCGCCATTAACAAACCCGCAATAACACACAAATACACCAACCGCAACATGTCCACACGCTTCCACTTGTTAACACCTTTTATGTGCACCTCCTTTATCGTCTTTATGCTAATATTACCGTGTGTCTTTAGCAACTTAACTCCAGAAACCCATATCATCTACCCATTCCTCAAAGTCGCAGTTGTCATCTTTTTGTACTTGAGCCCAGTAACTGTATAGAATTCTTGCAAAGAAAATCATAGAGGCCTCCTAGCAAACACAAACCATAGCTCGTGCAGTTTGGCGGTATCAATCTTCTTACACATGAAGCTGTGTATCAGTTTTTCCGAGTATCCGAGATAATTGTCATGAATTGCCAGAATCTGAGCGAAGATCGGGTCTCTCTTTACTTCGTCGTATTCATCTAGCATCACCTTCTTCAATATCTTCAGAAGCGTCATTTTGCAGCTGTTGTTGATCTTTTCCACTTGCGATTCATTTCCCTCCCTAAAAAGTCGTTTTGGCAACTCTAAATCCATACCTGCAAATAATGAAAAAAACAGAATTCTTAGATATTATCATACCTTTATCATGCCTTTTTTAAATCAAATCAAAGCTTGTAATTAAAAAAAAAACGGTTTTCAAATCAAATCCAGTTTGCTCGTCTCTATGAATCTGAATATTAAGTAACACAATCCCATATTAAACCCATTCACTCACAGTATCCGATCAAGTTCCATTACCAATCTATTGAAACTAACTTCACCAAATACACAACCACGTATTCACACTTTTCTAAATTTATGAACACAAAGACTAAATCAATCTATGGACACTACCTTCACCAAATACATATCTAAAAATTCATGATATGATCGCGATTAAAAATTGAAATTGATGAAAATTTGGAATACCTTGAGGGGAAGTACTCGACCCCATTCAAGTAGTGTATCTGAACCCTGGCCAGCTCGCATCTGGAAGAACGGAGCTGAAACCAATTCGAGGAGGAGGACTTCGACGGAAAAAATTCACGGCTCAGCTCAGCTCAGCTCATTTATTATACGAGCTTATATTCATAAGCTCGAACTCAGCTCATCTAGATCGTGATCTAAATGAGCTAGCTCGCGAGTTAATACAAAATAAATATAAGAATAAAATAATTAAAAATTTTAATACTATATTCTATATCTATATCTTAAAAAATTAAAATGTAAAACAAAAATTAATTTCTATTTTCTTAATATAAGTATAATGAATTATTTCTATTTTTGCTTTACTTAAAATTTAAAAGAGAACAAGAATATATATTTTGGTTGGTATATCAAAAATATATTTACAATATATCAATATAATATTTTAAATCTTAAAAAAAAGATTTGTTCGTGAGCTAACTCACGACTCATTAGAGCTGGCTCGCATAACTCGCCAACTCATTTAAGCTCGATCACTTAACTCGTTTATTAAATGAGCCTAAAAAACATAGCTCGGACTCGTGAAAATCCGAGCTGGGCTGAGTCAGCTCATGAGCTTTGACTCATTTTGACATCCCTAGAAAAAACGAGGAGGAGGAAGGATTAGGAGGAAAGTCGGAGGAGGAAGAAGAGGAGAAGGGTGACAGAGTATCGCCTTCACTCACCGGAGATGACGAGACGACGGAGAAAATGAGGAGGAGGAAGGATGAGGAGGAAAGTCGGAGGAGGAATGATGAGGAGGAAAGTCGGAGGAGGAGTAAGAAGACGACGGCGAGATTTCACTCGCCGGAGATGACGAGACGACAGAGAGGATGATATCGGCGGAGGCGGAGTCGGAGAAATGTAAAAGAAACCCTTTCTAATTTTCGATTTTTATTAAACCCTTTCTATTTTTTTAAAAAAAATTGTTTAAAATATTTTTAAAATTAACAAAAAAAAACATTTGTTAACATTATTCAAGGGTAAAAACGGATTTTTTAAAACTAAATCATAATGGTACAATGTTATATATAGTAAAACCTCTATAAATTAATAATGTTGTGATTCTGAAAATTTATTAATTTATAGAAATATTAATTTATAGAAAGAAACTCGATTTTAGTCAATAAGTTTTAAAACTTTCTTGAAATGATGTTATATTAGTGAATTTAATTAAATATATTTGTAAAAAATGGCATGTATAAATTTAAAATTACGATTAATAATCTCCATTACCATAATAGAATGGATGTTTATAGTATCCTGAACTGTATATATACAAATTATACATGTTCATAAGTTCAAAATTTAGAAGAAATTGTGGCTATTATCTTTAATGTTGATGATGAAGTTAAAGACGATATATACTACGATACATTTGTAAAATATTACGCGTAAAAAATCAATTATCGCTTGTAGAATTCTTCACAAATTTTAAGTACATATCGAGAAAACAACACTAAAAGATTTTAATGCAATAAGTAAAATTAGAGATCAATTTCAACGAAAATTCAACTTTAAGTAAAAACAAATAACAATCAAGTCATATTTCAGTATATCATTTTAGTTATGTATACATAAGTTTATATAATTATTATTGGGACCATATATTTACATATTGATTTCTAAAAAATTATTATCTTATCGAATTTTGTTAATTTTTACATTGGCTCGATTTGAGATCGGCAAGATTTAATAATTTATCGTGTTTATTAATTTATCAAATATTAATTTATAGATGTTTTACTGGAAGTTTAGAGGGAGTGAGTTAATTTATCCTTTTTGGTAAATTTCTCTTCTTCTTTCATCAATCGAATTAAAAATCGGTTTAGTTTTCAAACCAAAATTTACAATTAAAGTGGGATTAGACCAGTATGGGGAAACATGTTTTGTATTTTTCTGTACAAATTTCATTGAAATTTCTCTTTTCTATACGCGTTTTTCTTCAATATATAAATAGGGATTAGTTTCCTCCTCCGTAGATAGCTTATCCATAAAACCTTTCATGGCTTCTTCTTCTTCTTCTTCTTCTTCTTCTTCTTCTTCTTCTTCTTCTTCTTCTTCTCGGTTCAAGAGATACCATGTCTTTTCGAGTTTCCACGGCCCAGATGTCCGTAGTGGATTCCTCAGTCATTTACACAATCACTTTGCAACCAAAGGGATCACTACGTTCAATGATCAGAAGATCGAGAGAGGCCATACGATTGGACCCGAACTCATACAAGCAATTAGAGAATCTAGAGTCTCGATCGTGGTGCTCTCGAAGAATTACGCTTCTTCAAGCTGGTGTTTAGATGAGTTGGTAGAAATCTTCAAGTGCAAAGAAGATCAGGAGCAGATTGTGATGACGATTTTTTACCAAGTTGATCCGTCCCATATACGGAAACAGAGCGGAGATTTCGGAAGCGCTTTCGAGAAAACTTGTCTAGGGAAAACCGAGGAAGTGAAGAGGAGATGGAGCAAAGCTTTGGCTGATGTAGCAACCGTAGCTGGAGAACACTCTCTAAACTGGTTTCTTGTTTCTTTTTGCTCAATGAATTAGAATGCTTTCATCTTTATTAATCGCTGCTCCAATGGTGCTCTTTCGTGTATAATTTAAGACCCACCAACATGATTCTGTTTGCTTTTATTTAGGGCTAACGAAGCAGAGATGATCCAAAAGATTGCCACAGATGTTTCAAACAAACTGAATGTTACACCTTCGAGGGATTTTGACGGCATGGTGGGAATGGAAGCTCACTTGACAAATCTGAACTCTTTGTTACGCCTCGAGTGCGATGAAGTGAAGATGATTGGAATTTGGGGTCCTGCGGGAATTGGTAAGACTACCATTGCTAGAGCTTTATTTAGCCAGCTTTTTAGCCATTTCCGACTTAGATGTTTTATGGGGAACCTCGGGGGAAGTTATAAGAGCATAATTGGTGTTGATGGCTATGATTCGAAGTTGTGTTTACAAAATCAACTTCTGTCCAAGATTTTGAACCAAAAGGATATGAGGATACATCATTTAGGTGCAATAAAGGAATGGCTAAAAGATCAAAGAGTGCTTATCGTTCTTGATGATGTAGATGATCTAGAGCAATTAGAAATTTTGGCCAAAGAACCTTCTTGGTTTGGTCCTGGAAGTCGGATCATCGTTACCACAAAAGATAAAAAGATTTTGAAGGCACATGGGATCAACGATATCTACCATGTAGAATTTCCATCCGAAGAAGAAGCTCTTGAGATCTTATATCTCTCTGCTTTCAAACAAAGTTCTCCACGAGATGGTTTTGAAGAGCTCGCAAAAAAAGTAGTAAAGTTTTGCGGTAATCTTCCATTAGGCCTTTGTGTGGTGGGTTCATCTTTGTGTGGGGAGACAGAGGACGAGTGGAGGCTTCAATTATGTGGGCTAGAAACTAATCTTGATAGAAAAATTGAGGATGTGTTAAGAGTGGGATATGACAAATTGTTGGAGAAATATCAATCTCTATTTCTTCATGTTGCATGCTTCTTCAACTATAGAAATGCAGATTATGTGACAACCATGCTCGCTGACCGTATTTTGGATGTCGAAAATGGGTTGAAGACCCTAGCCGTTAAATCTCTTGTGCATATATCTACTGGTGGGTTGATAGTGATGCACAGTCTACTACAACAATTGGGTAGACAAATCGTTGTTCAACAGTCTGGCGAGCCGGGGAAACGCCAGTTTTTAGTAGAGGCCGAAGAGATACGTGATGTACTAGCAAATGAAACAGTAAGTTCTTGCATATATATATTCCTTAGAGATTGCCTAATTGTTTTTATATAACAACCATGAGTCTTCTTTTGCAATATTTGGTAGGGTACTGGATCTGTCATAGGTATATCAGCTGATATGTCCAAGATTGGGGAGTTTTCTATAAGTGGGAGAGCCTTTGAAGGAATGCGTAATCTCAAATACTTAAGATTTAACCATGGAGATGTTATTTTGTCAGAGGACATTGAATATCTACCTCGTATAATGTTACTAAATTGGACTTCATACCCGAGAAAATGTCTTCCTCTAAAATTTCAGCCAGAACGTCTCGTCGAACTTAGTTTGACATGTAGCAAGCTAGAGAAGCTATGGGGAGGAATCCAGGTTGGTATTTGTAAATATGTTTCGAATGATTTTACTTAAGTATGATATTCCTCATTTGTTGTGTTTGTCATGCAGCCCCTTCCAAATCTCAAGAAAATAAACCTGATTGGTTCCGTCAAGTTGAAAGAAATCCCAAATCTTTCGAAAGCTACTAGTCTTAAGAGATTGACACTTGCGTCTTGCACAAGTTTGGTGGAGCTTCCCTCTTCTATTTCAAATCTACACAAACTGAAAGTACTGGATGCGTTAGGGTGCTCTAAGCTACAAGTTATTCCCACCAACATCAACTTAGCATCTCTTGAGGAAGTCGACATGAGTTATTGCTCGGAATTGAGAAGTTTTCCAGATATCTCGAGTAACATCAAGACTCTCCGTGTAGGAGGTTCAAAGATTAAAGAATTTCCTGCGTCCATGGTTGGACACTGGTCTCGTCTTGAGTCGCTTGAGATAGGCAGCAGAAGCCTCAAGAAACTAACACATGTCCCGCTAAGTGTAACTTCGCTAGATCTAAGCAACAGTGATATAAAGATGATTCCAGATTGTCTTATAGGTCTCCCTCATCTGCTGGATTTGTATGTCGAAAACTGCACAAAACTCGTGTCTATCGGTCATTCCCCTTCGCTCAGGTCCCTAAATGCAAGCAATTGTGTATCACTCAAGAGAGTATCTTGCTCTTTCCACAACCTAGTCACGTTACTGAATTTCTACAACTGTTTGAAACTGGATGAAGAAGCAAAAAGAGGAATCATTCAACGATCGGTTCATAGGTTTATATGCTTACCAGGTAAACAAGTCCCTGCAGAGTTCACTCACAAAGCTACAAGAAACTCCATAACCATCCCTCTGGCTCCGGGTGGTGAGGGGAATTTCTCTGCGTCTTCAAGATTTAAGGCTTGCCTTCTGCTTTCGCCGGTCGAAGGCTTCTCAGTTCCTGAAATAAGTTGTTGTCTAATAAGCAAAAGAGGTGTCGAAATTAATAGCAATCGCGAGTTGGCATGGGATCCAGATATGTATTTTCGGCCTCTATCGGAGCATCTGTTTATATTTTGTGACGACTTGTTTCATGAACAAGAAAAATGCCTTAGAGTGGATGTGACTACGAACGAAATTCTGTTTGCATTCAGCTGTAGGGGAAACGATGACAAGATTATGGAATGTGGTGTACAGATTTTGGCAGAGGAAGGAGAGAGTAGTAGTGGCATCGAAGTGACCTACTCTGAAACTGGAGGCAACATAAACCACCACATGGACGGAGATGGAGATGGAGATGGAGACTACGAAGCAGGAGCTTATAAGGTCTCTCAAGTTGAACACATCAAAAAAAGTAGACATACAGGAGGTCACTTGGTGCGGTCATCGAAGAAGAGATTATTACTTAGTCGTCCGCACTTATGGAGGAAGAAACCGAAGCGACTGACCAGATAACAACCATTCTGGGGGAGAAGAAGAAGAAGATGAAGATGAATAAAACAGAGCGGAGTTCTAGACCAGTGTCAGGATCCAGTGATGATACCTGAGAAGAAGTAAGTCATTTCTTAGCTTCCTTCATGAGGTACTATGAATCTGAAGCTGATCAGCTCTCTACATATGAAAACATCACATGTTGTTGGATTTTGCTTGGGAAGCTTTAATCTGGGAAACAAGATGAAGAAGACAAAACTCGCATCTTCATGAGTGAGTTTATTGTTTCCCTTTGATCTCTCTTTTGTTGCTTTTTCATTGCTTGTTTCATCAAATACGTCCTTTAGATCTATCATTTTATCTCAATTACTCTTTTTACTACAAATTATTTCATATTCAAATGTCTGGCTATTTTGTATAAACTGTCCATATATATATTATTACTAGCGTCTTTAAAATTAGTTAATGACTAGTATTACGACCCGTGCTAGCGCACACTTATAATATTTTCTATTATTAAATTTTTTTATATATAATTAAGAAGTGTTTTTTATCAAATACTTCAAAAGTATTTAAATACTGATCTCTGTATAAAAAAAATCATAACAGCTTGACACAAATTTGAGAAAAAAAATATACCGCAAAAAGAATAAACACTTAATAAATAATAATGCATGTACTCATGTTTTAACTTAGTGGTTTTGTTAAACTATTAAAACTATTTTTAAAACCAATCTTATTAAAAAACCTTTCTTTAAAAACAGTGATAAATTATTATTTTTTACATTGTCTGATATACAATCAAATCTGATAGTATAGAGAACTCATCCTCCAAATCAACAACTCACAAAGGTACGTACTTGCAGATAATTGAGGCGGTGGACTTTCGAGTCAAAAGATATATTGGATGAATCTGTATAGTTCTACTTATTCCAACGGTAAACAATTTTCCTTTTCATTCATTGAGAAACAAACAAAGGCCCATGTGATTTACGACATTTCTTGTTATTGCATTATAGAGACTAAGAGAAATAGAGAATGCAAAATAGAGAATGAATGATCCTTGAGCTTCTAACAAAAGAAGAAATGCATCAACGTGTTCATGAAAAATGGCCTTACAGAGAGCCATAAATCCATCTTTAGAGCATCTCCAATGTATTATCCAAAATGTTGTTGGGTTTTACTCCAATGTATTACACCAAAAAGGAATATTCTAAGTATATTCTCTTTTTCAATTTTAATATTAATTGTTAATAATACAATCTACTTTTAAATATTTACGAATTTATCCCAACTATTTTACTTTTCTTCAAATTTCCGTAAAATATAATATTATTTAAATTTAACATTTATTAATTAAAAAAATATATTACACCATAGAAAATGGATCCGGAAGCGATTTACCGAATTATTAAATTATTAAGTCAATAATATTTGTTGTTGTTTATTTTTAATTTATTTGATGTTCTTTATCTTTAATTTTGGTATTTTATGTATTTTTAAATTTATTATCAATTTATGTTATTATATTTTCTATTAAATTTAAGTTATTTTGCAACTTAAACAAAAAATATATCTAAATATAAATTGTTTTTGATCTTTATAATAATCAATTTCAAAATAATTTAAAATTTGAAGGACCTTTTTATAAATAAATAAAAAGTTCAACACCAAAATGGTGTCGAAAATGGTGTTGGGTTGGAGATGATTTTACACCAAAAGAAGATTTGGTGTAGGATTTGGTGTAGCGTTGGAGATGCTCTTACCATGAAATCTATTAATTTTGACAATGATAATATGTTTTGAGGACATGGTTATGTAGCAATTTTATAGAAACCACGCATAATTTTAAATACAATTGAATTAAGAAGGAGTGATAACGAACTAACCTCGGCTCACTGAGTTATCGAGTTCATGTTTCAATTGTGGTATATACAGAGTACTTCGTCTTGTAAACACCTTGCCATATCCTATGAACCAATGGTACCTGTAATAGAAAACAAATGAAAAATCGATATAAAATAACAAAATTATATATAAGATTTGCCTCAGAAGCAAGTGACGATAGATACTTTGATTGCTTAAACTACTTTCCCCAAATTTAAGGTGGACATAACAGAACTGATGAAATTTTGCTACTTGGATCTAATGTTCTCGGTGTTTTACCTCTACATTTTTTGGCGGATCGATGTTGGTCGTTGTTTGCCTGCGGACTATATATGCATTTGATCTGGTCATTGCCGTGCCGATGATTGAATCTGCAATTTTCGTTAATTAGTGCTTCTAGCCATTGTCGTTATCGATGATTTTCTAAGATGAAAAAAAGATAATAGTCAAGATATTTGAGGAGATATAGGGATCGTGGATGAGCGACTTACCCATTTTCGGTAGCAAAGATGTCTGTAGGAACTCAATTACTACAATATGGGCAAACTGATATTTGTAAAGTGAAATACATAAATCAATCGATAATACAACAATACTGATACAAGAATGTGGAAGAAGAACGGATTTGGAGAGGCAAAATATGATATTTATCCTTAATTCTGAAAATGCCTCGTAGTGTGATAGTTGTGTGGCGTTCCGAATTTCAGGATACACCTGCAATTAATTCTGTTTTGCACAACTCAAGAACAGAATCTAACGAACGCTTTTTATGTATTGTACTCTCATGGAAAAAATCAAAAAAAAAAAAACAAGAGGAAGTGTAAGAGATTATTGTTCTTGTGCAAAAAATAATGAGAGAGACTAGACTCTTTTATGTCCATCTCTTGGTCCATAATGCTCAATTAATCTCAATTAATTTTGAGTCATTATCATCAATTGTGGATGTTACAAAATTGATTTCTAGAAATCAATTATTCATTTGAAGATGAAAGTTTAATTTGATCAAGTTAATTCTCTATTTGATTTAGAGAATTATTTAACTTTTGACCAAGATTAATTCTCTAAGAGAATTATTTAATTTTTGACCAAGTCTAAATTTATGTAGTGATCAATTACACAAATAAAAATCTGATGCAAAAAGATAGGTTATTGGACCAAGTTCCATATACCCGAATCCGCACCTAAAATTGAACCTAAGCCCGAGTCCATTTTGGCTCAGCTTGGCGCGCACGCATGGTTTAGTATGGGTTCACTCATCTCTACAATTGTCCTAAGGTCTTTAACCTTGTTAGGACTTCTCCACAACATCTGCTATGCCCATTTCGTGCTTTTCAAAGCAACAAACTTAGGACAAGTATTTCTCATTCAAAAACAAGTTCCAACAATCCCCCACATGAATAGAAATGATTCTAAACAAATGAAGACTCGAGAGAAGGACTTTTGATATCTGTTGGGGTCAGATTCCACCTCTAGAGAATCAACGATTGAAAAATGGATAAGTATGAAAGAACAACATTAGCTTAGGTCTTTGCAACTGGACCCCTAACCATGAATAGAGGAGTTGGTTCGGGTACCCCTAACCGTGAATGGACGAGTTGGTTCGGGTACCTCTAACCATGAATGGACGAGTTGGTTCGGATACCCCCTAACCGTGACAAGAGGAGTTGGTTCGGGTACCCCCTAACCATGAATGGATGAGTTGGTTCGGGTACCCCTAACCATGAATTGAGGAGTTGGTTCGGGTACTCCTAACCGTGGATGGACGAGTTGGTTCGGGTACCCCCTAACCGTGACAAGATGAGTTGGTTCGGGTACCCCTAACAGTGACAAGATGAGTTGGTTCGGGTACCCCTAACCATGAATGGAGGAGTTGGTTCGGGTACCCCTAACCATGAATGGACGAGTTGGTTTGGGTATCCCCTAACCGTGATAGGATGAGGTGGTTCGGATACCCCCTAACCATGAATGGACGAGTTGGTTCGGGTACCCCCTAACCGTGACAGGATGAGGTGGTTCGGGTACCCCTAACCATGAATGGATGAGTTGGTTCGGTACCCCATAATCGTGACAGGGTGAGTTGGTTCAGGTACCCCCGAACCATGGTTAATTGGTTCGGCTACCGCAACCTAAATCGAAGACAAGACGAATCGAGGTCAAAGACAAAGACAACTGTCGACACCCGAACCGTTTGGACAACTGACCAGAGCCGAACCAGGACGACACCCGAGCCATGATCCAAAGAAACCCCAAGCCGTGAACCATGGTGTCACCCGAGCCGTGAACCATGGTATCACCCGAGCCGTGAACCATGGTGTCACCCGAACCGTGAACAATGGTCTCACCGAGCCGTGAACCATGGTGTCACCCGAGCCGTGAATCATGGTATCACCCGAGTCGTGAACCATGGTGTCACCCGAGCCGTGAACCATGGTATCACCCGAGCTGTGAACCATGGTGTCACCCGAACCGTGAACAATGGTCTCACCGAGCCGTGAATCATGGTATCACCCGAGTCGTGAACTATGGTGTCACCTGAGCCGTGAACCATGGTGTCACCCGAGCCGTGAACCATGGTATCACCCGAGCTGTGAACCATGGTGTCACCCGAACCGCGAACAATGGTCTCACCGAGCCGTGAATCATGGTATCACCCGAGTCGTGAACTATGGTGTCACCCGAGCCGTGAACCATGGTGTCACCCGAGCCGTGAACCATGGTATCACCCGAGCTGTGAACCATGGTGTCACCCGAACCGTGAACAATGGTCTCACCGAGCCGTGAATCATGGTATCACCCGAGTCGTGAACTATGGTGTCACCCGAGCCGTGAACCATGGTGTCACCCAAACCAAGACTCGACGACAGGAAGTTGGGCCGAGCTGACAATCATATGGGCCGTTACAACGAGCCCACAAATTCAAGCCCATAATAGAGATACGACGAGGTTAAAGCCCGTGGTAGTAGTCGGCTTCGCTAAAAGGAAATCCTGAGGAATCAGGAAATCTTCCTGATCTCTTTAGATATTGACTTAGTCGACTTAGACTTGTATAAATAGACATGTACATCTTTTGAGAAAGGGATCCGCAATTTAACCTAGCGGTGGTCAACAACAATCTCTATTTGTTGGAACCATATTGGAATGAGCTCCGTGTTTATGATATAAACACAAATGTTTGGAAAAAACTTGGGATTGTACCTTTGAAAGCTGATTCTGTTGGAGGTTGTGTCGTTGCGTTTAAGTCTGTTGGAGATAGACTTTTGTTGACCGGAGCTATGTCTTCTCAATGTGAGACGATGACGGTTTACACATGTCGTCCATCTACAAAAGTTGAAGAATTGATTTGGGAAAGGTCAATTGATTCTTACGGCGATGATGGCAACCATTTTAATCGTAATTGTTGTGTAATGTTTGTTTACACTGGTTTGTATTTGCTTCTTGTGTTTTTTTGTTTGTTGCGGCGATTCTAACGCCAAAACATAACTGTATTCATATTTGTATGTGGTCTGATTTATCTTTATGTTCTGTGCTTGTGTTGTTGTATCCGTTTGTTTAGTGTTATTAATTTAAAATTTGTGTTTGTGTGAAATAAAGTTATCGTAGAATTTTTATTGGGCTGACTTTAGCAAGAAGCCCATAAGGCCCATTAAGCATCTCTTACGAGAAGAGTAAACCGCCTAATGATTTCATTGTTTCTTTCTCTCGTCCGCTACAATCTGCCATTGTTACGGAGGAAACGGTGTCTGTCGAAGCTTTAGAAGCCATGGATATGCAGGCTGATATGGAGAGATTGATGTTCTTCGATCATGCTCGGTTAGCAGCAGAAGCCACCTACGTCAAAAACCCTTTAGATGCCGATGTTTGTTTTTCTATTCTCTTCGCTGTGTTCATGAATCATGATGCGTTTCTGTGTCTCGCTTATTTTTGTTTCCTCTACGTATTGGGTCTAAAGAGAATCGGATAAATTGTGAGAAATTCGGTGGAGATTTGGGAGCTCTACTTGTGATTCCATGGCGGAACTTGAATAGGTTTTCTGGGTTTTTAACAGTCTTTGATCTCTGTAGAACTTGACGAGATGGGGAGGAGCTTTACTGGAATTATCCCAGTTTCAGAACCCCTCTGACTCAAAGCTAATGCTTCAAGGTTATTTTTTTGCTTTTTCTTCTCTTTTTAGGTTATTTTTTTTTGGTTTCAGATTACCTTTGATGATGATTCATTTGATTTAATCTATGTCTAAGGACCTAAATAGGACAATCTGCCTGTAAATGTGAATTATGATATTAGAGTTTCAAAATCCTCTTGACTAGATTAGTCTTTGGTATGTTGAATTTTGCGTAGATGCCATTTCGAAGCTGAACGAGGCGTTGTTTGTCAATCCAAAGAAGCACGATGCGCTTTGGTGCATCGGGAACGCTCATACCTCATATGGGTTTTTGACTCCTGATCAAACCGAAGCTAGAAATCACTTTGAGAAAGCTACTCACTTCTTTCAACAAGCTCTGGAGGAGGTATTATCTCTTTCATTCATAATCCAAACCTATTGTCATCTTTGTGAGTGGTGTTTTGTAATGTGAGATGTACATTGTTTTGATTTTTGCAGCAACCGGGAAACGAACTCTACCTGAAATCATTGGAATTGGCTTCTAAGGTACATCTTTATCTATCATTCTATCCCCATAACCGTAAAGGAATTGAGAGGTTCCTCAAGTTTTCCTAGTAATAGGAACTGCAACTCTGCAAGTCGTTCGGATTTATCTACTCTTAAAAGGAGAATAGTGCATCCAAATCATGTTTTTTTTGTCTATAGATGAAGTTTTTTTATCGTAGAAAAAACACATTGTACAGTGAAGTAATGGGGTTATGAATCTTTGGTTTTTGTTCTCTAGACCAATTTCTCCTTGTCACTGTGCAGGCTCCAGAACTACATACAGAGGTTCACAAACATGGTTTAGGCCCACAACCATTGGGTGGTGTCGCTGGACCATCATCAACCAGTTCAAAGGTTGTTTCCTCTATTCAAAAATCCAAATTGATTTGTCAAATCGGTTTTGATGCAATGTTAAACATTTGTGTTTTCCTCGCAGACTATGAAGAAAAAGAAGAACAGTGATCTCAAGTATGATGTGCTCGGATGGGTCATCTTAGCGGCTGGCATTGTTACGTGGATCTGTTTCGCTAAATCTCATATGCCGGTACCGAAGCAGTAACACTCGCACCAAAAGAGTCTAAAGATCAGAACTTTTTAATTCATTTTCAAACTAAAAGAGTTTCTCTTTCTTACAAACTCTAAGAACAGATTTGAGATTATGAAAACATATCTGTTGAATCAAATTTTTCTTCTAGAAATGTATAGACAAATCATCAGTGAAGAACATAGTCACCTAACTCAGAGGAGTACTCTTCATGAACATCACTCTCTTCTTCTTCTTCTTCTTTTCCATTGTTAAGCTCTGAGATAGTTTCTCCCAATTTAACCTGATTTGCTTTTGGCACGATCATTTGGTTAACTCCATGAACAACAATCCATTCACTGACATAGAGATCTGGGAAGATGAGTGGGACTTCATTGAGAAGAAGAATATCACCTGACCAAGAAAACTCGATATCATACCCTTTTAGAACAGTTTGCAGAATCGATCCTTCCCACGCCAATTTCTGAAGATCTTTCCATGAAAGAAGTCGCTTGATTACATGTCCTCTGAAAATAGTAGCGTAATCGGAGAATTTGGTGGTGGGATTTGGGATGGCTTCGTCGATGGGAGCAAAGACTGTGAGCTTCGTGTCGTTCTCTGAAGTTTCGAGTTGCAGAGCGAGAAACGTAGCCATTATCACGAAACCTCTCGACATTAACAAACTCGAAGCTGATTCGAAGATGTTGAAGCAATTCACTGGTTTAGATCTGTTTGGAAGGGTACGAGTCGCTGAGCTAGGGATAGGAATCGAACCAGGAGACGAGATAGGGTTTGGGGTTGAAGAAGAAGACGAAGATGAATTAAGGCTCGAATCGGAGATCTTCTCCGGTGGTGTGAAAAACTCTTCGGCACCGTAAATCACGACGTATCCGTCATCAAAAACAGGAGAATCTTGGACTACGACGTCGTTGATCGAAAATTTACCTCCAGATCGCGGAGAATTCGTGACGGTCAGAGACGAATTAGATCTGAGAGTAGGGATTTTCGCGCCATTGAGAAGATTCCTTAGGGTTTCTCCGGGGAGTCTCGTCGGAGAGAGATGGTATTTGATGTCGAGAAGCGAAGGTTGACCAAATTTGGAGAAAGCGTGATCAGAAGATGCGAAGATGGTGAGTTCTTGCCAATCTTCGAGACTCAGATCTTGATTCGCGAGCTTTAGAGTGAGTCCCATGGAGAAGTAGCCGGAATCGGAGAGGACTTCGACGGCGGAAGAAATCGGAGTCAGAGAAGAATCGGAAAGTGAGATCAGGAGAAAGAAGAAGAAGAAGGTAGTGAAAAGCTTCGACGCCATTGAAGTGTTCTTCGAGCTCAATTTCTCTCTCTGGTAGAAGATGAGATAACCGTTGTAGGGAAGTTACAGATTGAGAGCCTATCGTGTATAAAGAGCGGGAGAGAGATGGGTTTAATAACTGGGCTTTTTACTTTTGGGCCCATTCTTTAATTATTATTTTGTATTCTCCATGAAATTGTACAAACATAAAACTTAATATAGATTGTTTTTTTACTTAAAAATAAGAAATGATTATATTTAGAAATAATTTGACAAGTTATCGGTTTTTCAAAACTTAATTCTCGTACTACTATTTTTTTCTTAGGATATTAATAAAAAGATTGCATCTAATTTTTTTAAAAAATTTACCAGTAGAATCAATTTTGGAAAATTAGTGTTGTATATCGACATACTACCTTAAATTAAAGGGATTTATATTAGGGTGGGACGGATCCGGATATCCGAAAATTTAAGGATATCCGGATCCGTCGGATCCGTGGAAAAAGTATCCGGATCCGGATCTGGATCCGTGACTTCCGGATATCCGGACTTCGGGTATCCGACAAAAAATTAAGATATCCGGAAAAAATAATTAAATAAGTAAATTAATTAAATTAAAACACTAAAAAATTTTAAAAAATTATAAATTTAAACTATAAATTAAATTTTTGAATAATTTTTTTCAAAATAAATATGATATATTAGAAAAAAAACTAAAATCAATATATATGCATATATTTTTATATAAAAATAACTTAATATATGTAAAACTATATGTTTTAATATGTTTAATGCGTCCGGATCCGGATATCCCGATATCCGGGTTTTGAAATTTTACTATCCAGATCCGGATCCGTTTTTTACGGATCCGGACGTCCCGGATATCCGTATTTTCGGAGCGGATAGGAACGAATAACGGATCGGATACCGGATCCAGGATAATAATTCCACCCTAGTTTATATAATGACTATATTTAGGACCCGCATATGCGGATTTGTAATAAATATTTATAACCCGTAAAATAAATTAACAAAAAAGTAGAAAAACAATAATCACCCACGAAAAAGATAAGATTGCGCAAAACCACCAAAGATTCCTAGCAGTTATTAATTTACTTAGAATCTCATATTTTCTGTTATTTAGTTTCCAATTAAGTTTTGTCATATATGTATATATATTTAGTTGTTCATATTTTTATTTGAAGTATTTACTTTTTATTATTTAAGTATTCATATTTTTATTTGTCATAAGAACTGGTTGTAGTATTCTTATTTGAATTAGTTATACATTTGTCACCATATTTTAATTGAATAACCAGATTTATAACCTGTAAAAAAACCAAAAACAAAATCAAATCATCTGTCAAAGTTTATAATAAAATTTTGAGAACGCTGATGCAAAACTACTAATTTTTTTTTTTTTTTGATTCTCTTATTTTTCTGTTATTTGATGTTCAGTTAAATTTTGTCACATATTTTCAAATAATTAGTTTTTCTTATTCTTACTTGAATTATGTTTACTTTTTTATTAATTAGTTACTCATATATTTATTTTTCAAAATCTTGATGAATTAATTCTCATGTTTCTATTTGAATTAGATTTGCTCTGTCCTTTACTCATATTTGACTTGCCTTTTATTTTTTGAATCGACATATTATATTTCTTCTGATGAGAAACAAATTATAAATGTTTCATCAATTTGTTTTTTTTATAAGTTTCACAACATGAAAAACTTTCAATATAAATTTCTTCTCAAACATCAATTTTGTTAATTTTATAGCGTCTACATAATGGTAAACTAAAGAAAAAACTCACAATATAATGCACATTATACATAAAAAAATAATGGTATTAGGTTTTTAATTCGTTTTTGTAATCAATTCAAAAATATAAAGGTATATTAGGTTTTTAAATGAAATAAACTCTTTTAACACATGTCAAATTCTAATGAGAATTTTTGAAAAATACCACTTTTGAAATAAATCAATTTTCAAAAATGCCTCTAAAATTATATCATTTATCCAAAATAACCTTTAGGTTTGGGTTAACTATTTTAGATTTAGGGTTTAGGGTTTGTTAGGGGTCAAAATCCCTTTTTAGGGTTTTGGGTTTTAAACCCTAGACCCTAAACCATAATCCCTAATTTCAATAAATAAGGATAATTTAGTTAATTTATACTTAATGAGTGGTATTTTTGAAAATGGACAACTCATGATGTCCATTTGCACCAAAAATGATATTTTCAAAATTGTCCCATTCTAATTGGATTATTAAATTTTTAAAAATAAATAAACTCTTTTAACACGTGTCAAAATCTAATTGGAGAAGTGTTTTTTACACGTGTTTAAATCTTGTGGACCAACTTGACACGTGTCACGATCATGTTAATTACAATGTTAGACACATCGAACTTTATATAATAAGATAGATTAAAAATCCTTTAAATTTATATACCTATATATATATATTTTTTAACATCATTTATATACCTATATTTTAACTTGGTTTAACAATTCCTGACCAAGAAATAAAATAATAAAAAATTGGTTTGCTTCTATATAATATTTCTGTAAACTTAAGTTGAAATCATTATATTAGACGTTAAAAAAAGAAAAAAAAAAAGAAATTGGTTTAAGAAATACATCTAAAGCAACAAATCCACTAAAGAAGACGACAAAGAAAAGAAAATAAAAACCATTGGGAATGGACAAAACAAAAGGATGATTACAGTTGATCAAATCATGTTCACTTGACTACGCAAGAAAACGTATGAACTAGGAACCTTACACAACATTAGCCCACTCAATGTTTCCCCAAACTTCATCATCATTGCGTCTTTCAAGCGCAATCCCCGCACACCAGATCTGCAAACTGGTTCCATAAGATTAAGAGTTTTCCATGGTAGTTAGCTATTTCAATCACACCACAATGTGGGTACTTATTCAACATAGTCAAACCTCTAACCACTCTCAATTCGTTACGCTTTGTGTCATACCAGAAATAACTTTTTTATGAATACCATAACGTACATTCTCTATCACACACTTGAAGAATCTTCTTTTTGCTCCAACGTCCCATTTACCTTCTTTCGGATCATAAACATAGCTCTTCTCGTTGCTTAAAGCTTTTCTTGCCTCGCCTTTATTGTTTTAACTTTTGAGAAGCGGATCTCGACGCCAGGTCAGGTAAAAGTTCCCAAGTTTGAGTCTTTGGGTCGAAAACCTCAGCCCAATTCGCGGATTCATTTTCCCCGCAACCTCCCATTACATATATTTTCTCATTGAGGACAACCGGAAACGCACTCTCTCGAGCTACAGTCATGTTGGGAGCTTTACGTCACCTGAAGCCAATCCCCTCGTTACGGACACGCATAACGGGGGATAGAGCTTTGTTTTGGCTGAATGCGTAATATTCTGAGCCAACCCTAACACTTAAAAATGGCACACGAAGAGAATAGGAAGAGGGCATTCGTACCAACTTAGTATTCTGCTATACTTGTTATCCTTCATCACCAAGTCATTGGTTAGGGTTTGTTCAGGTTTTATCCAGAGACTGAACCATGAGGGGCGATCACGATCGGGCAACTGTAAGCAGACATGAAGGATGTCGTCACGTTTTACGAGGTGAAATCGAGCCAAGGAGAGCCCATGGGATGAGACGAGAGAGCGAAAGATCTTGCAGACTAGGGCCAGTTTCGGGTAGTACGATCTCGATATGCAGGCTAAGCAGTTCACAACGATTTCATTTGGAAGCAACAAAAACGACGGAGGAGATAGATCCGTTTTCTTATTTTTCTGCGGTGGTTCCACTTCGGAATTCATAGCTGCAGAGGGACGTTTTGTAAATTAGGGTTAGTAAACATGATTGGCGCATAAAAATTAGCATATATATATATGGATCAATCACTAACCAATGACTCCAAGAAGAAGATTTCAAACTTGTGTCTATTTTGGGCTCACCAAACTTAGATAAGCCCATGTAACTTTGGGCTCACCAAACTTAGATAAGCCCATGTAACTAATGTGACCACTTAACATATGAGGTGTCGTTATTTTTTTTTTTTGTTGAGGGTTGTTATTTCGTTAAATCATAATCTAAAATATAAAAGATGGCCAGCACTCTCCATATGAATGCCACATCAGGAGCTAGGAGAACGACATGTGGCATTGTTTTAAAAAAAATTTAAGACCTTAAATAAAGAAAAACTAAACATCTTCTCTCGTTTGTAACGCTAGTCGACGAAAGGTTATGTGCAAGAAAGATGAATCATCGATTAAAATTGTTATATCCCTCTTCATTTCTCTTAGTCATCTTCTACTCGTTTTTACTATTCACGCTTCATAATATATATCGATTGAAATCTTAGAGTTGCTTGGCTTGAAGAGAAGCCATACACATCCTCTAAGCTTCCAATAAGCCACGCCGAATCCAACCACTATTAAATTCTCTGTAGCTATGATGGCAACATCATTTCGCGTTATCCTGACTGAAAGTGTGAAATGGTGTGTCTTTGGTCAACACTCAAGACTACGTATCTCAGCTGGGTCTAGTTAATTAAGCCAAGGCCCAAAGTCAAATAGAAAGCCCAGAGCCAAAGCTGTTAAAAAGGTTGTGATTCGGTTTAGAGTCTGTTACAACTTTTACACAGAACAAAACAACAGAGCAACAAGAGAGTATAGAGAGAAGTGATCGGCGATCTGGTTCATGTCTTCTTCTCTGGCGAGTTGCTACGATTTCGATGAAGTCTCCGGTATCTTTCAGGAGTTAATCTGATCAGGTTAAAGCTTCAAGGTTCTTGTAATACCTGCAGAAGAAGCAGATTGGGGTTTAGAGAAATATCGTAACAATCAATCAAGTTTTCTTTGTGATTAGATCGATTGTACCTATTCAACATAGTGGAGACTTGGAAGTTTTGATCTTCCCCCTGAGAGTAGGTCTGCGAACTCAGGGTCAACAAAATTGTGTCTAATTTCTATTTTCAATTCTGCAAATAAGTTAACACATAATCAACCTCAAAACCGTACTCAAGATCATACAAGAATGGGATTAAAAACCTTACAGAAAGCTCCGGCGGCGAGACATACGTCCCCTTCGTCCTTAGCTCCATCTTCTTAACCGGTTAGTTAGTTTCTTATTTTCCATTCTAACTCCTATTTCGAATTTAGCTCAAGAACTTAAACTTACTTTAGATCAAAATATCACGTTTAGATATTTGGATTTTCATTTTCAGATTCTCTTGCCATATTTTTTTTTTAACTCATACATAATCACAATTTTAAGCGTTATGTAGAACAAGTGGGAGAAGGAGACATTTCACTACCACTGCAATAACCAAATAACCAACAAGGTAAAATTTCGTCAAGTAGTTATAGCAATTTCAGTTTTATCTTTGTTTATTTGTCTGAATTTATTGGGTTCTTGATGAAATTGATAAGGTGAAAAAGATGAGGATGAGGTTTTTGTTATTATTGGTGGTGGAGCAGCTGGAGTTTATGGACCGATTAGGACTAAAACTCTCTCACCTGATTTGAAAATTTTAGTTATCGAAAAATGAAGATTTCTTTCTACGGTTAGTTTCTTCTTTTCCATGAATTATAACTCAATTGGCGAGAACAATGGAGTTTTCTGGTTCAGGACACATGAAGCTTTTTTATTATTAGTTTACTTTTTCATCTTTAAAATGTTGCACTGTTTATGTATATATATTATTGGACTTCTGGTGAGAACAATGACAGAACTCCAAAAGAAATCTCCAGCTTTTGGACACTATCACATAGTTAATTAAATAGCAGAAATTTAGCAGAGGAGATTGGTTTTTGAACTGATTTTACAAATTGAATAGCCGAAGGACTACAAAGCAGAGGTAAATTAATAAGTGGTGAGAGCAAATGAGTTCATGAGAGCATATTAGTATGGGAGAAAGAGAGACACATAGCATGTATATTAAGCCTAAAATACGAGTAACCATGTTGATAGGAGGGAGCTCGATTGGAGCCAAACTGCTGCGAAGAGTCTGGTTGATATCATGGATCAACGCTGAAGCGGGTCTTGACTCCGAGCGATGCTGCTTCGTGTTCTGTTGTTTCCAGATTTCATACAACGATCCCTGTAAGATAAGCTTGATAATACATGAAAAATTGGCTGAAGTGGAGGCGCTCTTAAGTCTTAACCCACCCATAGGAGAATTTTGTCGAAGGCTGAGTCCATCACATAGTTCCATTATACAAAATATAGTTAGATTTGCATTAAATAGGGTAAAGAGACCGAAACTTATTTCCAGGATTCAAGTAGTGAATGCAGTAACCGTGATTCCGAATGAGGACATTGTTATCAAAAAGACTAGAGCTCTCCTACAAATTACCAACTGTCAGAAAGCGGCATCAGGAAGACAACAAAAAATATAAACACTAGAGCTAAGGTATTTTAGTACAAAAATATAATAAAAATAACATTTTCTTAATAGATAGTCTAAAATACTATTTCAGCATAAAAAATAATATTATTCAATAAATTACTACATTTTTATTTTGTAAAAACAAAATATAATATTTAAAAAAAAAAGTTATGCTAAAAAACCCGTGCGTATGCGCAGGTAATAACCTAGTTATGTGTAAATTAAAAATACAAATGATGTATTTTTTCGATGATAGTTTTTTTTTTATGTTAAGATTCGATGATAGATTTAAATCAATATGTATCATAAATATAATAAAATGAAAGTAGAGAGTAGTACTTTGCTTTGGCAAATGTTCAAATAACGATAGATTTAAATCAACTGAAAACATTTTCTCCGAAATTGTTGTTCTTCCAACCTCTATTTTCGCCCAAAGAATCAGTTTTGATTGTAGGTACTTTTAGAATATAAACGGACGGATCCAATGCAATTCAAACTTCAAAATCTACAAATATTAATAGCATAATAGAGACTGGAAAATTCTAGGTAAATTTTTTGATAATTTTATATAGCGAAAAAAAAACCGACGATTTATAATCCATCGTTAATTATTATTAGCTATTTAATTAGATCGATATACGTTAAAAATAAAACAGAAAATTTGTAGTTAAATAATTTTAAAACTGTTATATTCTTTTCAAAAAAAAAAAAAAACTCTATCCTCGACAAATGTTCTTTTGCTAGAATCATTTTTCATTAGAGTAATTAATGTTCTAAACATTATTGCAGTTTGATTAGATAATATGTTTGGATTACAAGAACAACAAGTTGATATGGCCGAGTTGGTCTAAGGCGCCAGATTAAGGTTCTGGTCCGAAAGGGCGTGGGTTCAAATCCCACTGTCAACATTTCTCTTTTTTTTTCCCAATTTTTTGCTTGCTGACGTGTACTCGCCTTATCGTCTCGAGTTAAACACGACGGGACCCACATTATTTGGTGACGTGGAATATTAATAGTCACTAATCGACTGAGACGAAACGATAAGGTAAAATTCACTTCTCTTCTTCTTCGTCATCCTCACAAAAACCCTAATTTCCCCATTTCAAAATTCCACAGATTTTCTCTGGGGTTTGATTTTAGCAATGGCGATTGCGACATCGATGAGTGTGAATCTAATTGGAGCATTTAAAGGCTTATCTCTTTCTTCAACCTCGTCTTTTCTCAGAGGTGATTTGAGTTTTTGCCCTAAACCCTCTTTCACGGTGACTCTCCCGTTGGAAAACCTCCAAGCTCCAATTCCACTGACGATCGAATCTGCGCATAAGAAAGGAGCTGGTAGTACTAAGAACGGTCGTGATTCTCCTGGTCAAAGACTCGGCGTTAAGATTTATGGTGACCAAGTCGCTAAACCTGGAGCCATCATCGTTCGTCAACGTGGCACTAAGGTAACTCTTTAAGAACACGAAATTGTGGAGTTTTAGTAGCTCTTGCTTCAGATTCTATTCCAGAATGTTTATGGTTCTCAAGGAGCTTCTGGGTATGTAAATATCTTCTAATTTCACCTCAATTCTGGGATTTCGTAAGGTTTTTGATGGGTTTAGCTCTCGAGCTCTGGTTTCAGATTCCACTCTCGAATGTTTCTGGGTTTTGGCTTGTGTTTAGGATGAAACTATTTTGTTTGAGTAGATTGATTCATAATGATGTTCTAAAACACGAAACTGACGAATTTAGAAGCTCTTATTTCAGATTCCTGATGCTTGTGTTTACTATTTAGGATGAAACTATTTTGTTTGAGGAGATTGATTCGTGAATGATGTTTTTAAACGGAAAACTGTCGAATTTAGAAGCTCCCAAGCTCTAATTTCAGATTCCATTCTCTAATATTTCTAGGTGATGCTTGTATTCAGAGTGAAACTATTTGATTTCATGAGATTGATTCATGAATGATGATTTGAAGCACCAAACTGTCGAATTGAGAAGCTCTCGAGCTCTTGATTCTCTATTGTTTCTAGGTTATGCTTGTATTTAGTATTACACTATTTTGTTTTGAGGAGATTGTAACATGAATGATGTTTTATGCAGTTCCATGCCGGAAAAAACGTTGGGATTGGTAAAGATCATACTATCTTCTCTTTAATCGATGGATTAGTAAAGTTCGAGAAGTTTGGTCCTGACAGGAAGAAGGTAAATCTATGATCATGTCAATGAGACGTTATAAGCTTTCTTAATCTTCTTGGATTTCAAAAAATGGGATTTTTGTTTTGTTTTTGCAGATTAGTGTGTACCCAAGAGAAATTGTGCCAGAGAATCCTAACAGTTACAGAGCAAGAAAGAGAGAATCTTTTAGATTGCAAAGGGAGAAGAAGAAGGCGAGACGCGAGAATTACACTTGGCCAATTCCTACCCCTCAACTTGTTCTTGCTTCTGCTGCAATCGATGACGCTGGAACCAATCCCGATTGCTAAAAAGCAAATGTGAATCTTTCCTTTCCTCTTGATGTTTAGTCTTGTTCATGAAAATTTTACCTTTGCTAATTTACAAGAAGCTTTGTTTCAGAGTTTCAAGAGTTGTATGTGTCCATTCCGAATCTCACTTTTGCCAAATTGAGTCCATCCAAGTCTGCGGATTTTACCCAACCCCGAGCCACAAGTGTAGTCAAATGGGTTATTGAGTACTAGCCAAACCAGGCCGAGATAAAGTTCTCCTCTTCCAAGTAAACAATACTGTTTCATTGATAAGAGAAACCAACCAAGCCTTAAAAAAGATAAGATAACATTTTTTGGTGATTTGTGATTCAAAAATGAAACCATATCAAAATGTTTTGAGAACATTTTTTTTCTGTCTATTCCTAAATCAAAATTGGCACTCACCCATTATGTTGACAACTTTTAAATATATCATAATATCACAACAAAGTCCAAGAAGCCAAAATCTTTATGGGCCTTGCACCAAAACTGATGGGGTTTAGCCCAGATAATTAGTTTTTTTCTTTTTGTTCAATGTGCCCTAATTATGAATTGAATTGGGTGTAAATGGTTGTACAACTAAAAAATTAAAATTCGTTCATTTTTCACCTACTGTTGCATAGGAATTAGTGGAATGAAATTATGTTTCCATTTATCTATATCTTATTCGTTTTTATTCCATTGATTTCTCTAACGTTTACCATTTAGATTCTTTGTCCTATATATGTTGGATAACACTAGAGCAAAAAATGGTTATTGATCCGGTGTGGTAGTTCAACCGGCGTACTATCTAGTCGCCCAAAGCGGAGAATCGGGAAGGTTTCGAGTTCGAACACCGGTGGCGGAAAGAAGACTAGTTTAACCTACTCTAGTCTCCGCCCTGAGAAATATTATAAACCTAGGTCTTAAATTTCTTGGTTACCAAAAAAAAATGGTCATTGATGAGAAAATTTAATATTTTGGAGCAGAGTAATTAAGGAGGAGCAAAGAAAGAAATAAGGCGAGTTTATAAAACAAAGCTTCGCTACTAAAACCCTCTGGCACAAACAGAGGCAAACACATGAGCGTAATAATAAAGGAGCTATGCGTAGACATGGACGTTGAGAACGACGAGGAAGAGGATGAGAAAGAGACCGTAGAGAACAGTGTGGACAAAAATGGAAGCTACCGTCGTCTTCATGTTCATGAAACCCACCGGAGATTCTTTTCCCGGGAACTGCAGAATCAATCCCGGCGAGAGAAACGCAAACAGAGCTGAAGCTATCAGTGGTGCAGCCCAGTCGTGCATATCTTCTTACAACGACAAGAACAAGAACAAGAACAGGAACAAAAGAAAGAGAGAGAAAGAAAGAGAGGTTTCAGAAGAAGAAAGTGGGAAATTGGTTGGGGAAGAATAAGATGATAGAAAGATAATGAGAATCCAATAAAGTCTCTTTCTTTTCAATTAAAGGAAGAGAGAGTTTTTGAGGAATTTTGCTTTAGTGGAGGTGTCAATTTAAGAGATAATTGTCTATGGAAAGAGCGGTTGAAGCGGTAAAGTGTCTGATTTTTTTGTATTGTTCGAAACCAATTTCATTAAACCAAACTTGACCAGCATGGGGTACAATAGTTCGAAGAGTTGATTTTTGCTAGAGAGTCGGCCGATCGATTGGCTTTCCTCGAAACATAAACAAAAGAGAATTTTGTGAAAAGAGAAGAAATATTGATGATATTGTTATAAATAATATTATTAATATACATGTGTTTATATATATATATATATATATATATGAAGAAGAATTGAGACCTCGAGAGAGAAGGAGAGTAAAATCTTGTCTATATATATTTTAGAAAGAGAAGAAAAAGTAATTCTTCTTGTTTTTTTTTTTATCTTACCATCATACATAAGTGTTTTTATATAGGCAATCAAAATTAATATAGTAAGTGAAGTCTACCCACTTACTTATGTCGATTTATATTAAAATATTAAATAATGAATAATTATCAATTTTACAACACTCTCCTTGATTATCCATCACTCGTAATGTATTGCAAACTGCCTTGTTATAAATCTCGTTGTGGAAAAATCCATTGGAACAAAAACCATGCAAGGAGAAACGAGTGCAGTCTCCCCCTAGAAAGGATAGATATAATCATCTCTCCCTTGAATAGATGAATCTTGCAGATGAGGCAATCTCTCCTTTGAATAAATAAGTCTTGTTCTCTTCATAGGTTCTGTAGATTGATCTATCTAGATCTTTTTCTTCGCTTGTCTTGATCACATTCATGTATGACAAAGCATTTAAAAGAGTGATAGACATTTATCATTTGGGATTATAACATTTCCCCTTTGGATGTCTGTCTTCTGCGTGTTCTTTGCTGCCTCGTTAAAAACCTCGTCATGGAAAAATCCAGTGCGACAAAAACCATGATAAAGAAAAAAGAGTACAGCCACGCTCATTATCATATTTCTCCCCCTGGAAGCATCATCTACCAGTGATGCATTCCGATAATTTATCTTTTGGGAGATTGTACGAGCAGAGTCTTAGTGAATAAACTCGTATGACTTTCATATGATCTTTCGGGTCATTAGATTTCTGGTCCATCTCGTTCACATAGAAGATCATTTCTTTTATTGAGGGAGAATAATTTATTTCTCATGACCATTTGCCATTTCTCCCAGTCAGGCCTTTTCTGACACTGTGACACGAACCGTCTGGATTATCATTTTCATGATCGATCTCTTTGGATACAGAAAAGAAAACATTCCATTTGTATCATCTATTTCATTTCCAGCCCATAATTTTCCACTTTTGGGCGAAGCTAATGGAAATCTCATATTTTTCTGTATCATGTTCGTCTTCTGGACGAATCTCTTTATCTGGTTCTTCTGGAACCTTTTCATATATGTCTTTTGAACATATATATTTATATGGTTCTTCTAGAAGCCTTTCACAAATGTCTTAAGGACATTTTTCTTTATGCGGTTTTTTGGAACATTTTCCCCCAATCTCTTTTGTGGCCCCATTTTGTTCTTTGCGGTGGCGCTATCGGAACATAGACCGCACACCCAAAAACACGAAGATGGAATATATTTGGCACTTGGCCATATGTTAATTATAATGGGGGGATATCTATGATATGCACTTCGTCTTATCTAGACCAATGCTGCTGCATGCAATATAGCATGTCCCATACAGAAATTGGGAGTTTTGTTCTCAATATTAACGGTCTTGCAATCAATTGCAACCGTTTAATCAAACTCTCAGCCATGCCATTTTGTGTATGAACATGGGGAACCAGGTGCTCAACATCTATCCCCATTGACATACAATAGTCATTAAAGGCTTGTGAAGTGAATTCACCAGCATTATCAAGCCTGACTTCCTTTATGGCATAATCATGAAATTGTGCTCTCAACCTGATTATTTGAGTAATGAATTTTGCGAAAACCGTATTTCGTGTTGTCAACAGACACACGCATGACCATCTACTAGATGCGTCAATTAATAGCATAAAATACTTAAACCGCTCGCACGGTGGATGAATCGGTCCACATATATCACCATGTATTCTCTCTAGGAATGCATGTGATTCATTCCAAACTTTGGCTGGAGATGGTCTCACTATGAATTTTCCTTGAGAACATGCCTTGCATGAAAATTTTCTAATTTTCCAATGGGTGGCCATTCGAATTTTACACAATTATTCTCTTTATGACTGATCATGGATGTCTTGGCCTTTTATGCCAGACTTTAAATGTACTAGTAAACTTATGGTTTACTGTAACATATGATTCAGTCATATTTATTTTTCTGCAATATAATCTGAAATACATCATTGGTAACTCTTCCAATGTATGTTTTCACTCTGATATAATGCAAAGATATTCAATGCCATCTTTATTCATACTTTCTATATGATATCCATTTCTTCGGATATCCTTGAAACTCAACAAGTTTCTATAATGCATCATTTATTTCAAAACTTTGTTCCCCTCGGCATTGAAAATATGAATCTTCCGGAGCCCATAATAATCTTTGCATTCCCAGATATAGTACTCACGCTTCTAGCAGAGTCTTTTAATTTGAGATCAGAGAAATACTTTTTACCTTTAAGTATTGTGTGCGTTGTCGCACTGTCTGCCAGACATATATCTCCGTATTTGATCTCAAATTATGACATCTTCTTGTGTCACGCTTACCACAATAAAAAATGCATTAATTTAACTAGAAACATATTTAAGTTTAGCATATATCACCATATAAAGCATTTAACAAAAACATGCAATAGATAAAATATACATGGGTATATTGGTTAACCTTATAATATTTACTTTCATGATTATACCTCATGCAACATAATTTCCTTATTTCGATCGAGTAGCTAAAGTTCCCGGAAACAAAATTATGATATCATAAATCTTTCAGGGATCAAATCTTTTTATGATCTTTCCATGAGGCGCAATTCAAGTCATACTGTCCATTCTCTTTCCTGGACAAATCTTTTTGATGTTTGGACTGCTGGTCCAAAAACTTCTCGTTCTTCAAACGAGTTTAATACAAACTTGATTGCCTCTTTTCACTTTTTACCAACAATTATTCTCTTTACGCTCATCCACAGAGCGGAGATTCATGATCCTCATTAACTATACCACGCGCTATATCATTTATATTGTCGACACTTTTTTTATCTTTGGTTCCCTTCTTTTTCCCGTAATGACATGGTTAATCGAGATCTCTTTATCATTCTCATTGATTTCATTCAGGTCCCTGATTTCATTATTAACCATGTAAACGGTCTATGTACTCCTCTTCAGGAGTTTAATCCTTTTTTCAATAATTATTTGCTCCTTTTTCTTTTTGAGTATTTTCTTTATCTTTGGAACCAAATTAGTCTATCATGTGCTATAGACTTAATAGGTTCTCCTTCAGAGATATCTATTCTTATTAGAGCATTTTTCAGCTGGAATATGAGATTTTCTTTTTCTCCTGAATTATCCTTTGAACTTTTAAGTTCATATTCATGAGGATCCATAATGATAATTCATTTCATAAAATTTCATCCATCAGCTGCTTATCTTTTCTCATAAATGTTTTTGGCATTTGATTTGCATCATATTATGAATAATGATCCTTTGAAATTTTTAATTGTCAAATTCACATCAACTTGTTCAAGGATACCAACTATTCAACAATTTTCCCACGGAAAATTCTCATCAGAATGATGATTGCAAATCTTACAGTAAGCACATTTTCGATTGATGGCTTATTATACTACATGCACGACTGCATTTTCTATGCCAAATCGTAGAGATTAAATTTCACCATAATTAGTCTTTGCAATCCCTTGGACTTGCTTTATAAATAATTCAGTATGCTCATTTTGTATGTGAACATAACCTTATTTATGTTCTATACAGTAAGTAATAAATTTTGAGATGCAAAATCACTAAAATTGATCAAATTTTGGAATATAAGCTAACCGAAAATATCAATATCACATGTATATAAATATTTTATCTGATTACTCATTAAAATTTTCAGATTGATTTTTTTTATTCTTTTAGCACCAACGGTCACAAAGAGTTTTTTTTTCAAAAATTTCTACTTTTCAAACGGCTATGAACAATATTTTTAATCTATAAATACACTCATACTTCGCACTTTCAAATCACTCAAACATTTTATCTTCTCTCAAATATTTTCACAAAAATTGTTTAGTTTTTATTTTATAAGAAAAATGTTTCGCTGGTTTTTTTTTTTTATTATCGGTGTAATTTTTACTCTTATTTATGGTCTCTTCGTTGAGAATTTAAAATCCTGAAGAATTTATCATAAATATGAGTTTACTTTTTTATGCAATAATGTTTTATGTAATCACTGTTATTATTTATGTAAACGGTTCATTTTAAAATAAAATTATCAACTTACTTGTCGATGTAAGATTCTTTAGTTCTCCCTCTCGAGATGATAACTCTTCTAGTTCATTCATCCCGTACTTAATCCCATTCTACGATCAAAAACATATCCATTTTTGGATCATGTATTTATTTTAGAATCCTTTTAACATTTAATATGGAACTCATAATACCCATTTTAAAGATAATGGATCTTCTGACCCATTTATCTGAACTGAATCTCTTTTAAATCGGTTATACTCGGGGTATAATTTTAGGGATTAATTAAAGAACTCACCCATCATAGCCAATGAGCTATTTTTACCAAAAATGGTGATTCATCCATGAATCTCTCAGCCTTATTTTTTGTTTAAGATATGCTAAGTGAAAAACTTCTGATTTTTTACATAAATTTTCAATGATCCTTAATATCATTGTTCTACCGGGATGACTTAACCGGTTATATTTTAACCAATTTAGTAAACTTCAGGTTTACTATACATTTTGCCATCTTTATTTTCTGTATGTACGATTACATACAAGCATATCTCTGCCATATGCTTTTCTGGAGCATTTCGCTTTTCAGGAGCGTCTCGCTCCTCTGGAGCGTTTGCACTTGTCCAATATTATATTGAAATGTGCCTCATAAATTCTCATAACAGATAATTTTTCTTTTAATATTTAAATTCAAATAAACATGATAAAATTTTAAAAATAAATGAACATATTTTAAAATAAATATTTTAGGAGGCAGAACCTTCCATGTAATTTTGCAATAATAATTAAAGAAAATAATAAATCAATAGGCATAATCTTCCACATAATCAAGAAGGCAGAGCTTAACATAAGATTATGGAGACACAATTTTAATTTAATCGAGGAGGCAGCGCCTACCATAAATACGATCCATCTGGAAAAGACATAGCCTATTATATGGTTTTTCCACTTATAATTATGAGGCAGAGCCTACCATAAAATCAAGGAGGAGTCGAACTTACCATTCCGTAAATAACACATAAATTTAAATTTAAATTGTATAAATATAAATTAAACCTCACCATTTCAATATGAAATGGTATAGTTGATCGGAACCGATATAGAGATGTTCATACTGATAACGTGTTATAAATAATAGGGAATAATGCAAAAAATCTCCAAATTACAAAAAAATGCAATATCAACCTCAAAATAAAATAAATGCAAAAAAACTCTCTATCATATTGAAAACCAGCAATGTGAACCTCGTAGCAAACAGTGTTTATTTTTTTGACGGAATTAAAAACACAGTCGTTTTATCTAAATAAAAACGACATGACAAGGAAATGTAATGTCGTTTTGCTCTGTGAAAACGGCAAATGTTTTCACTGCATTATCAAACTCAACAAATCATAAATTCCATATGGGTATATTAAAATGAAGACCAAACGACAAGTAAGATCATTAAAAATCATCATCTTTTACGGTATTACATTGCAATTTAAAGGAAAATAACTTTTGCATAGTTTTTGGCACATGTTTTTTTTGCCTAGTTTTTGGCACATGAAAACATGGAATTTATTATTTGTTGAGTTTGATAATGCAGTGAAAATATTTGCCGTTTTCGCAGAGCAAAACGACATTACATTTCTTTGTCATGTCGTTTTTATTTAGATAAAACGACCGTGCTTTTAATTCCGTCAAAAAAATAAATATTGTTTACTCCGAGGTTCAGATTGCTGGTTTTCAATATGATAGAGAGTATTTTTGCATTTATTTTACTTCGAAGTTGATCTTGCATTTTTTTGTAACTTGGAGGTTTTTTTGCATTATTCCCTAAATAATATTATTAAATATACATGTATTTGTGTATATATATATATATATATATTATATGAAGAAGAATCTAGACTTGGAGAGAGAAGGAGAGTAAAATCTTGTTTGTCTATATATATTCTAGAGAGAGAAGAAAAAATATTTTCTTCTTGTTTTTTTCTTATCTTACCATCATACATAAATTTTTTCATATAGGCAATCAAAATTAATATAATAAGTGAAGTCTACCGACTTACTTATGTCGGTTTAGATTAAAATATTAAAATATTAAATAATGGATAATCATCCATTTTACAACAGATATCACTCATAATCTCATATCTTTTTAGGAGGAGCTTCAAAATTGATTGTGTGGGTTAGTTGTTGGAAGTCAAAGGTGACGTAAAGATTATGGAATCTGAAATCTACAACATGTATTATTGCGGAAAGGAGTGCTAAGCCTTCAACAACCAAAGAAGATCCGACTAATCGTTGTATCTTCGAGTCTTGACATGACGGAAAATTTGATTAAGTCAAATAATTATCTACTATTATTTAAGGAAAAAAATTGTGACCATTTTATTTGGCACCTAAAATTTTTGATTTTAAAATTTAGGGGATATTATCTCGTTTTTTCGAAAACGATTTTCACTAAACCAAATTTAACCAATATGTGGTACATAATCTGGTCAATCAATCGACTGGCTTCTCTCAAAACATAAACAAAAGAGTTATTTTGTGAAAAAAGAAGTAATGATGAGGACATCTTGAACAACAAGGTTGGAGAAGAAGATTCATTACTTGTGCTTGTCAGACCAGTTACAAGAGCCCAAGCTAAAAAGATGAATGATGCACTTAACGGGCTTATTCAAGAAATTCTGGACAAAGAGAGCATTCACAAGTCCATTGGGATGACATATATCAAGTCCAGCCCATTCTGAATCTATTATCAATTCAAGAAGGTCCAGAATAAATGTCTTTTATTTATGGCCCAAAAGGAGTGACGAAAATTATAAAACGAAGTCTTCTTTGAATGAGATTCAAGTTAAAAAATCAGCAGCTCGTTCTAGAAGCTCCCTCTAGAAGCTTCATTACAAGTCAATAAAATCTGCCATTAGAAGTCAGAATAATCAGCAATCACAAGTCAATATAGGCTGCCTTACAAGTGGACTCTAAGTAAGCTTTGTATAGATCTTTCTCTATATAAGAGAACAAACATGTAAAGAAGAAGACATACAGCAAATACAAAAATATTCAGATCAAGAAATAAACTTTCTAAAAATATTTCTTCTTTTGTGAGAGTGATTCTCATTTTGTTCCTTGTGAACTTTTCGATCCTTACTGTGTAATATCCGAGTGATCAACCGGCTTATCAAGCAATTCCCATCATTGTTTGTGGCACCATTAACTGACCAAATATTATATAAGCATTCTAAGTGAGCAGTAGGTCTTGGGTTTAATATACCCCTGGTTGGTGCTACGCGAGTTCTCCATTCTGAGGTTTCCACCGCCTTGTTTCTTTGGAACGTTTTAAGTTGAGTATTGGGTCTAAGGTTTAATATACCTTAGGTTTGTGCTTCGCGAGTCCACTGAAGTCGAGGATTATCCCTTAAACCTCCTTAGAGAAAAACTTCCTTGGGTTTTCTGCATCATCTGGTATAAGAGAAAATCTCTAAGAAAGATTTATCATTCCATCTAATTTGTTCATCTTCTTGTATGTTCATCTTTTTTGTTTCATCTTCTACCATTTCATCTTCTTTTCTTCCATTTTCAGCTTTTAATCTTTTATGTTTTCATTTCTGAAAACCCAGAAAAAAAAAAATATATATATATATATATAGTTCCATTAAAATGAAAAACGAAAAAAAAAAAATCAAAAAAAAAGAATATAAAGAAAAATCAGAAAAAGGATCAAAGAAGTTCCGCCTTTTTTTTCTAAAATTTTCTATTTCATCATTTGTGTTGTTAAAAGCTTGTGTGCAATCTGTTCTTGAAAGATCTACCTACACTCGCTTTGTGTCTACAATCTTCTTGTTTTGGTCTTTGATCTACTTCGGGGAAAGCATACTGAGTTGTATTGGTTAGTTCTATAAGAACTCTTTTGAGGATCACTAGAGAGGAAAAATGCAGAGTGTGTGAGGACATTAGAGGGTTAAAGCCAAATTGAGTGAAACACTTTTTGAGTGAAACACTTTTTGAGTGAAACACTTGAGAGATTGTGAGGTCTTTTACTACTAACGTTTCTTTTTATGTACAATCATGTCTAACCATGGAGAAAACAGCAACAACAACGATGATGAGAACCAACAACCAGCAATTCCAAATCTTCAAATTCAAGCCTTGTTGGGAGAGATGGGGCGGCTGATGAGGGTTGAGTTGGAAGCCGTTCATCAGAGGTTGGACCGTGTTCAAGAAGAGGCACAACAGAGACAACCACAAAATTTTCCTATTAGGACAGAAAGAAATCAAGCTAGACAAGCAACGATTGAAAAAGAAGTCAATTACTACAGCCATGATGATCATTCATCAATGGGGAGCCGTAGGAGACCACGACATGCTAGAGAAGCAAGGGATCGAACTGATGGCAACTTGGGAGGTATTAAGTTGAAGATTCCATCATTTCATGGGAAGAATGATCCTGATACATATCTAGAGTGGGAGAAAAGATTGAGCTCGTTTTTGATTGCCAAAATTATTATGAGAAAAAGAAGGTACGAGTTACTGCCATTGAGTTTTGTGATTACGTTATTAATTGGTGGGGTCAGTTTGTGAAAAGCAGGAGACGAAATGGTGAGTATCCCATTGATACATGGGCTGAGATGAAGGCTGTAATGAGGAGACATTTTGTGCCCAACCATTATCACCGAGAGCTACACCAAAAGCTGCGACGATTTAATCAAGGCAATCGAAGTGTGGAGGATTATTTCTAGAAGATGGAGATCCTCATGATGATAGCAAACATTGAAGAAGATAGAGAAGCTACCATGGCGAGATTTCTTGATGGCTTAAATCGTGAAATTTGAGACAGAGTAGAGATGCAACATTATGTGGAGTTAGAGGATATGCTGCATAAGGCTATTTTGATTAAGCAACAGCTCAAGAGGAGGGGAAATATACGTCAAACCTTTGGTTCGAGTTCATCCACAATGAAATCAAGCTATTATAAGGAGGAGAAGACGGCCCCTAAAGCAAAATTTGAAGCAAAGCCATCCACTACCAACCATGAAAACAAAGGTAAAACTGAATCTTCTAATACACGTAACCGTGATGTGCAATGCTTTAAGTACCATGGCAGGGGTCATTATGCTAATGAATGTCCCAACCGGAGAACAGTGGTGCTTAGAGATAATGGTGAAATAGAAACTGAAGAAGAAGTAGATTCTGATTCTATACCATCACTAGAAGAAGATGTTGAAGAACTTCCTGCCAAAGGTGAATTGTTGGTTGCAAAGACGTCATTGAGTGTGCAAGCTAAAGAAGAAGAGAATGTACAGCGTGAAAATCTGTTCCATACAAGATGTCACATTCAGGACAAGGTGTGCAGTCTGATTATCGATGGAGGGAGCTGTACAAACATGGCTAGCACTACTATAGTGGAAAAATTGGGTTTGAAAACCAAGAAAAATTCCAAGCCTTACAAACTGCAGTGGTTGAATGATAGTGGTGAACTGAAGGTAACAAGGCAAGTTCTGATTTCGTTTTGCATTGGAAAGTATGAAGATGAAGTGATATGTGATGTATGCAAGCAGGCCATATACTGTTGGGAAGGCCATGACAATTTGATCGCAGAGTGAGTCATGATGGTTACACCAACAAGCACTCATTTGGATTCAAGGAAGGACTGTAACACATGTTCCTATGACACCAAAATAGGTTTACCAAGATCAGCTACTACTGAAACAAAAGGAGGAACAAAAATCAATGAGTGACCCAAACAATTACCACCAAAAAGAGAGTGAGAGCTTGAGAAAAACCCAGAAACAGGCCTGTGAGAGCAAACCCGTGAGGAAACACACAAATTTCTTTCTGAGTTATTGTGAGATAAAGAGAGCGATATTTTCAAAATAACCAATAGTTGTACATCTGTACAAGGAGGCTCTTTTAAACTATAACGATCTTGACCCAGTTTTGCCTAGTTGTGTTGTTTCTTTGCTACAGGATTATGATGATGTCTTTCCAGAAGATACACATCATGGTTTACCATCAATTCGAGGGATTGAGCATCAGATTGATTTTGTACTAGGAGCATCCATTCCTAACAAGCCAGCCTATAGGACAAATCCAGAGGAGACAAAAGAGTTTCAAAGGCAAGTTAGTGAGCTGATGGATAAGGGGTACATCCGAGAAAGCATGAGTCCATGTGTTGTTCCAGATCTGCTAGTTCCTAAGAAGAATGGGACTTGGAGGATGTGTGTTGACTGTCGAGCCATCAACAACATTACGGTAAAGTATCGATATCCCATTCCTCGTTTGGATGATATGTTGGATAAATTGCATGGTTCTTGTGTATTTTCTAAGATTAATCTTAAGAGTGGTTATCACCGGATTCGAATGAAAGAGGGTGATGAGTGGAAAACTACTTTTAAAATAAAACATGGTTTATATAAGTGGTTAGTGATGCCTTTTGGATTAACTAACGCACCCAGCACTTTCATAAGATTAATTAATCATATTCTGAGAACATTCATTGGAATATTTGTTGTTGTCTACTTTGATGATATTCTGGTCTATAGCAAAAACTTAGATGATAATGTTGAGCATTTGAAATCTGTTTTAGATGTTCTAAGAAAAGAAAAGTTATTTGCTAATCTAAAGAAGTGTACCTTTTGCACATATAAACTTGTTTTTCTATGCTTTCTTGTGAATGCACATGGTATACAAGTAAATGAAGAAAAAGTGAGGGCTATTCGAGAGTGGTCTAGTTCAAAGACTGTTGGTGAAGTGCGAAGTTTCCATGGATTTGCTGGTTTTTACCGGAGGTTTGTAAGAGACTTTAGTATCGTTGCTTCTCCCACTCACTGAAGTGATCAAGAAAAAAGTAGAATTCAAATGGGGAGAAGCTCAAAAGGATGCATTCCAGGTGCTAAAGGAGAAATTGACTAACACACCTCTATTGTCTTTGCATGATTTTTTAAAGACTTTTGAGATTGAGTGTGATGCTTCAGGTGTTGAAATTGGAGCTGTGTTGATGCAGGAGAAAAGGCCAATTGCATTCTTTAGTGAAAAGCTTAATGGAGCAACCTTGAACTATCCTACTTATGATAAAGAATTGTATGCTCTGGTTCGGGCATTGCAAACATGGCAGCACTATCTATGGCCTAAGGAGTTCGTGATTCACACTGATCATGAGTCATTGAAGCACTTGAAGGGTCAACGGACGCTGAACAAACGTCATGCACGTTGGGTAGAATTCATTATGACATTTCCTTATGTCATTCGATACATGCAAGGTTAGGAAAATGTGGTGGCTAATGCCTTATCAAGGAGGTACGCTTTACTTTCTACTCTTGATGCTAAGATACTTGGTTTTGAACACATCAAAGAATTGTATTATTCTGATCTTGATTTTAAAGATGTGTATCAATCTTGTGAAAAGTTTGCACATGGGAAGTACTTTAGGCATGAAAACTTTCTATTTCATGACAATAAACTGTGTGTGCCTAACTATTATTTGAGAGACCTTCTGGTTAGGGAATCACATGGACGAGGACTAATGGGGCATTTTGGAGTTGCCAAAACGTTGAGTATTTTGAAAGAGCATTTCTATTGGCCAGACATAAAAAGAGATATGGAGAGAATCTGTGGCAGATGCGTAACTTGCAAACAAGCCAAGTCCAGAGTGTAACCGCATGGTATGTATACTCATTTGCCTATCCCTACGGAACTTTGGACTGATATCTCTATGGATTTTGTGTTAGGACTGTCTAGGACTAAGAAATGAAGAGATTCTGTATTTGTAGTTGTTGATAAATTCTCTAAGATGGCACACTTCATTCCATGTCATAAAATTGATGATGCTTCGCATGTTACTGATTTGTTCTTTAGAGAAGTTGTTCGATTGCATTGCATGCCTAGAACCATTATTTCTGATAGAGATGCTAAGTTCTTAAGCTACTTTTGGAAGACTTTGTGGGCTAAGTTAGGAACTAAGTTGTTGTTTTCAACTACTTGCCATCCTCAAACTGATAGTCAAATTGAGGTAGTGAATAGAACTTTGTCTACTTTGTTGCATGCTATCATTAAATAGAACATCAAAACATGGGAAAATTGTTTGCCGCATATTGAGTTTCTTATAATTATGCTGTTCATTCTGCTACTAAGTTTTTACCTTTTCATATTATTTATGGTTTTAATCTTTTGACCCCCTTGGATTTATCACCATTACCTTTGAATGAGCGTGTGAACTTAGATGGAAAAAGAAAGGCTTAACTTCTTAAGCAGATTCACGAGAAAGCAAGGCACAACATTGAGAAGAGGACTGAGAAATACCAAAAAACAAGCAAACAAAGGGCGATGAAATGTTATCTTTGAACCCGGTGACTGGGCTTGGTTCATATGAGAAAGGAACATTTTCCAGCCTAGAGAAAATCCAAACTGATGCCAAGAGGAGATGGTATATTTCAATTCTTAGAGATGATCAATGACAATGCCTACAAGCTAGACTTGCCCAGTGAGTACAATATTAGTTCTAGCTTCAATGTTTCTGACTTGATTCCTTTTGATGTAGGTGACCACCTTGATTTGAGGTCAAATCCTTTTCAAGAGGAGGGGAATGATGAGCACATCTTGAACAATAGAGCTGGAGAAAAGGATTCATTGCTTGTACCTGTTGGACCAGTTACAAGAGCCCAAGTTAAAAAGATGAAGGATGCACTTAACGGGCTTATTCAAGAGATTCTAGACAAGGAGAGCATTCACAGGTCCATTGGGGATGCCATATATCAAGTCCAATCCATTTTGAATCTGTTATCAAGTCAAGAAGGTCCAAAATAAATTCCTTTTATTTATGATCCAAATGAGTGACGAAAATTGTAAAAAGAAGTCTGCCTTGAATGAGATTCAAGTGAAAAAATCAGCAGCTCACTCTAGAAGCTTTCTCTATAAGCTCCATTACAAGTCAAATAAAATATGCCATTAGAAGTCAGAATAATCTGCAATTAGAAGTCAGAATAATCAGCCATTACAAGTCAATATAGGATGTCTTACAAGTGGACTCTTAGTAAGCTTTGTATAGATCTTTCTCTATATAAGAGAACAAACATGTAAAGAAAAAGACAGAAAGCAAATACAAGTCAATAAAATATGCCATTAGAAGTCAGAATAATCTGCAATTAGAAGTCAAAATAATCAGCCATTACAAGTCAATATAGGCTGTCTTACAAATGGACTCTTAGTAAGCTTTGTATAGATCTTTCTCTATATAAGAGAACAAACATGTAAAGAAGAAACACAGACAGCAAATACATAAATATTCAGATCAAGAAATCAACTTTCTAAACAAATTTCTTCTTTTGTGAGAGTGGTTCTCATTTTGTTCCTTGAGAACTTTTTGATCCTTGGTGTGTAATATCCGAGTGATCAACCGGCTTATCAAGCAATTCCCATCATTGTTTGTGGCGCCATTCATTGACCAAAGATTGTAGAAGGGTTCTAAGTGAGCATTGGGTCTTGTGTTTAATATACTTCTGGTTCGTGCTACGCGAGTACTCCATTCTAAGGTTTCGACCGCTTTGTTTCTTTGGAGAGTTTAAGTTGAGTATTAGGTCTAAGGTTTAATATATCTTAGGTTTGTGCTTCGCGAGTTCACTGAAGTATGGATTATCCCTTCTACCTCCTTAGAGAAAAACTTCCTTGGATTTTCTACATCAATATTGGTAATATCACTCAAAAGAGTTACAAAATTGATCGCATGGAGTCGTGGATGAGTAAAGATTATCGCAGCTAAAATCTACGGCTTGTGTTATTGTGGAAAGTATTCTTTGGCAACCAAAGGAGATCTGATGAATAGATTGGAACGACGGAAATAGTGGGGCTGGGCAAATTATTCGTTAGATTCGCTCCGATTTGGTATTCGCTCCGATTCGATCCGAAAAATTCGGATATCCGTTATGAATCAAAGCGGAGTAAATAGTAAAATCTAATATCCGTTTAAAGCGGAGCAAATCACAAATACTAATTTTAAAAATTCGAATATCCGTTCTGATCTGTATATTACTTATATATATATAATTTGATAGGTTTATAACGTATATTTGTAATTTTAGACTTTTTAAATACATTTGACGAAATATTTATAGTAAGAATAGGTAGATACTAGCTTTTTAATTGAATTTTTTGTTTCTTAAATAAAAAACACATGTTCACCATCTTAATCTTCCATTTTTTATTTATATTTAATTATATCGAATAAAATTAGATAATTTAATATATTTATTCACTAGTTAGTTTAAATATTATATTAAAACAATTTTTTTTAAAAATAAAAAATATGGTGTTTTGATTTTTTTTTGGGTTTAAAACGGATATCCGCGAATATCCGCAAATATCTGGAAAAAATCTGGATATCCGTAATTTCGGATATTCGAAATTTTCCGGAGCAAAACTAATCGAAAAATTAAATATTCGACAAAAATAAATCGGATCACAAATATTGTATTTTTCTGGATATTCGTTTCGTGCCCCGCCCTAGGAAATAGTATATGACTAAGTCGAATATCTTCGATTATTAAAAGAAGTTGCGACCACTTTCTTTTATTTGGCATCTAAAACTTGTGACCATTTAGCAATGCAAAAGACAAGACAAAATCGTGAATAATGATGCAAATCGGATTAAATAGTAGAGAAACGGTTCTATGTCACATTCAAAGTCCTATATGATTCACATGAATAACGACCCTCTTTCGGTGATCAATAAATGTGTACGCCAGTTTTCGAAATTCTATTTGGAGGAATTTTGTTATTTATGATTTTTTCATGTAATCTTGAACCTTGATTAGTGATTTATTTGACTTGAGTTACAATTAAAGAGAGAACATGTCGATTAGAAGTAACGGGTCCACCACTTGCTAAGAGATCAATTAATTCCGTGAAAAGAGAACAATATGTGTCTGCTTTTTCGATTTGACACATATATTCTTTTTAAATTGGAAATAATCAAATCAATTGGTGTACTCAATTTAAAAATGATTCCTTATATTGACATAACACGAAACGTGCAAAAATATTATTATATCTACTCCCAACGTATTCTTCGTGCGTATATTAAATTAACCTATTATTATTAGGCAAATACCAATTTGGTAGAAGATAGAATAACATTTTACGGAAAAATGGTAAAAGAGATGGTCTTTACGAAGAAACTCGTACAAAAGCAATTAAAGAAACTTTTCAAAATATATATATACATCTTAGTGCATGATAAGTGCTCGTTTACACCTGGAGATGTGCTTACCAAGTGGCAAAATCTTAGTTTCCCACTAATCTTTGAATCTAATTTGTTGGAGATGGACTACGCGCCCTTCATCAAAACCCGACCCCGATCAAAATCAATCCGCAAAATTATCCACATTCGGGTTAACGAGTTCATCTTGCACGAACTCGGCCCACAAAAATCACAAAGCCCATAAACTACTCCATCTCGGCCCATGCGCCAGCTCGGCCCATAAAGCCCATTAAACTAGTAAGGTTGGTCCGACGACCAAACCCCAAAGAAAAAAAAAACTCCGAAGAATCGAAAAGGAAAGATCCCGAAGAAAAAAGAAGATTTACAAAAGGATTATGATTTAATCGACCGACTCAAACTTTTATAAATAAGGGAGTACTCTCATTGAGAGATCCATCCAAAACATTGTATTCGAGGGCTAAGCAATAAAAATTTCGAATTCTCTGCAAATTTAGATTCTTTTTATTTCTTCGGCTCGTTGTCTCGACGATCTGATTTGTTCTTCAACTCACCGATCTTTGACCTAATTAACGAAACTCTACGAACTCCTCACTCAAAATATCTAACTATAGCCCTAGTTGATATTACTCTTCAACATAATTTTATTAATTTGTTGGCAATTTTCTTATTTTTTAAATTTGACGATATAATCATTTTTATTAATTTTTTAAATTGTAATCAATTTAAAGCGATCTAAAAATATATTTTTACAACCTTATAAGTTAGGTTGCATGAAATCGGAAACTGGTACGCGAAAGAAAAATGTTTGGAAATGTGAAAACAGGTTTTAAAAAAAACTTAGGAAACGGATACGTTTTGGAAACGCATATATATATATAAAAATAATAAAAATATAATGAAATAACACAAATTCATACATAAGATAAATATCATAACGTTCAAAGTTAAATATTTAGACTATTATCTTCATTCTCATTTTCATCAACTACATCAAACAAAACTGTCTCCAACTCTGGCTTGTCGAGAGAAATATTCTCAAACTCAATTATCTCATTATTACTCTCATCTAATGAATCAACTTGATCATCTCCAATATCTTACAGATGATTGAGACTATTTTTGTAAGCAAAAATTTTTCTAGATAGAAGACGAAGATTAGTCTACACAAATACCAAATCTTCCGCTCTTTGTAGAGCAATTTTGATTTATGTTGTAGAATATATATATTTGTAAGTACTCCAACTCCTTTACAAAATATCAAATATATCCCTACGTTTCCAAACTGTTAATTTATTATTACGTTTCTAAAAAAAAAACAAGTTTCCATCGCGTTTCCAAAATGGAATCGTACATTTCCATCGCTTGTCCAAATTAAAATTTTTAAGAAACGCGTTTTCATGGAGTTTACTTGCGTTTCTGAGAGTTTCCAATTTCGAAAACGGGAAACGGGCCTCAGACGGAGTTTCCATGCAACCTAACTTATAAGTCGTAACTAATTCATGGTAGTTAAATAGTCGAAGAATTCACCAGAGAAAAACCAGAATCCAAGTTTTCACAATGTAATTTCAATAAATAATTTGACGAGTGTAAAACATTTTAACAACAAAAAAATCTGACGTTCTACAGGATCATATATTTTAAAAATTAGTCTGAGAGTGTATTGTTTTCTTGTTGTTCTAGTTTATACATATATGTTTTAAAATCTAACAACCCCCCCCCCCCCCCCTTCCCCATGTGGCTTAATCTTAGCCACTCATTTTAGGAGTTTTGGTTAGGTTTTTTTTTTTTTTTTTTGGTTATTTAGCAAATTCTCCTTTATTTGAGAAAATTGACCATTTAGACATAAAAAAAACTAAAACCTAAAATCTAACCAAAATTTTCTATGTGTCTTAATCTTAGCCACTCATTTTAGGGGTTTTGGTTAGGGTTTTTTTTGGGTTATTTAGCAAAATTCTCCCTTATTTGAGAAAATTGGCCATTTAGACATAAAAAAACTCAAACCTAAAATCTAACCAAAAGCTCCTATGTGGCTTAATCTTAGCCACTCATTTTAGAGGTTTTGGTTAGGTTTTTTTTTTTTTTTGGATTATTTAGCAAATTATCCCTTATTTGAGAAAATTGGTCATTTAGACATAAAAAAAAATCAAACCTAAAATCTAACCAAAAATCTCTTATGTGGCTTAATCTAAGCAACTCATTTTAGAGATTTTGGTCAGGTTATTTTTTTTTTTTTGTTATTTAGCAAATTCTCCCTTATTTGAGAAAATTGGCCATTTAGACATAAAAAAAAACTCAAACCTAAAATCTAACCAAAAGCTCCCGTGTGGCTTAATCTTAGCAACTCATTTTAGGGATTTTGGTTATGTTTTTTTTGGTTATTTAGCAAATTCTCCCTTATTTGAGAAAATTAGCCATTTAGACATAAAAAAAATTCAAACCTAAAATCTAACCAAAACCCCTCATGTGGCTTAATCTTAGCCACTCAATTTAGGGGTTTTGGTTAGGTTTTTTTTTTTTTTTTTGGTTATTTAGCAAATTATCCCTTATTTGAGAAAATTGGCCATTTAGATATAAAAAAACCCAAACCTAAAATCTAACCAAAACCCCTATGTGGCTTAATCTTATCCACTCATTTTAGGGGTTATGGTTAGGGGTGGAATTATTATCCGAGATCCGATCCGGGATCCGTTTCTACCTGCTCCGTAAATTAGGATATCCGAGGCGTCCGGATCTGGATCCGCATAGTAAAATATCGGATCCGTGAAAAGAGGATCCGGATCCGGATAGTAAAATTTCAAGGTCCGGATATCCGGATCCGGATCCAGACGAATTAAATTTATTAAAAAAATATTTTTTTTACATATATTAAGTTATTTATATATATATATATATATATATATATTGATTTTAGTTTTTTCTAAAATATCATATTTTTGAAAAATATTATTATAATTTTTAATTTTTTATCAAAAAAAATAATTTTTTAATATTTTATTTTGATTATTTTAATTATTTAGTTATTTTTTTTCGGATCCGGATATCCGCGGATATCCTGATTTTTGGCCGGATACTCGAAGTCCGGATACTCGAAAGCCACGGATCCGGATCCGGATATCCTGAAATTCCATGATATCCGGATCCGTCCCACCCCTAATTATGGTTAGGTTTTTTTTTTTTGGTTATTTAGCAAATTCTCCCTTATTTAAAAAATTGGCTCTTTAGACATAAAAAAAACTCAAACCTAAAATCTAACCAAAACCCCCATGTGGCTTAATCTTAGAAACTCATTTTAGGGGTTTTGGTTAGGTATTTTTTGGGTTATTTAGCAAATTCTCCTTTATTTGAGAAAATTGGTCATTTAAACATAAAAAAAAACTCAAACCTAAAATCTAACTAAAATTTCCGATGTGGCTTAATCTAAGCCACTCATTTTAGGGGTTTTGGTTAAGGTTTTTTTTTTAAAGGTTATTTAGCAAATTCTCTTTTATTTGAGAAAATTGGCTCTTTAGCAAATTCTCCCTTATTTAAGAAAATTGGCCATTTAGACATAAAAAAACTCAAACCTAAAATCTAACCAAAACCCCTATGTGACTTAATCTTAGCTACTCATTTTAGAGGTTTTGGTTAGGTTTTTTTTTTTGTTATTTAGCAAAAGTCTCCCTTATTTGAGAAAATTTGCCATTTAGACATAAAAAAAAACCCAAACCTAAAATCTAACCAAAACCCCTATGTGGCTTAATCTTAGCCACTCATTTTAAGGGTTTTGGTTAGGTTTTTTTTTTTTAAAGATTATTTAGCAATTTCTCCCTTATTTGAGGAAATTGACCATTTAGACATAAAATAAACTCAAACCTAAAATTTAACCAAAACCTCTATGTGGCTTAATCTTAGCAACTCATTTTAGGGTTTTTGGTTGGTTTTTTTGGGGTTATTTATCAAATTCTCTCTTATTTAAGAAAATTAGCCATTTAGACATAAAAAAACTCAAACCTAAAATCTAACCAAAACCTCCATATGCCTTAATCTAAGCCACTCATTTTAGGAGTTTTGGTTAGTTTTTTTTTTTTAAGGTTATTTAGCAAATTCTCCCTTATTTGAGAAAATTGGCAATTTAGACATAAAAAACTCAAACCTAAAATCTAACCAAAATTCCCTATGTGGCTTAATCTTATCCACTCATTTTAGGGTTATGGTTAAGTTTTTTTTTTTTTTGGTTGTTTAGCAAATTCTACCTTATTTAAGAAAATTGGCCATTTAGACATATAAAAAACTCAAACATAAAATCTAACCAAAATCCACTATGTGACTTAATCTTAGCCACTCATTTTAGGGATTTTGGTTAGTTTTTTTTTTCTTTTTTGGTTATTTAGCAAATTCTCCCTTATTTAAGAAAATTGGCAATTTAAACATAAAAAAGCTTAAACCTAATCAACCCCCCCCCCCCCCCCCCCAATATGGCTTAATGTTAGCCACTCATTTTAGAGGTTTTGGTTAGGTTTTTTTTTTTTTTTTAAAGGTTATTTAGCAAATTCTCCCTTATGTGAAAAAATTGGTCATTTAGACATAAAAAACTCAAACCTAAAATCTAACCAAAACCCCCATGTGGCTTAATCTTATCCACTGATTTTAGGGTTTATGGTTAGGTTTTTTTTTTGGGGTTATTTAGCAAATTCTCCCTTATTTAAGAAAATTGGCCATTTAGACATAAAAAAATTCAAACCTAAAATTTAACCAAAATCCCCTATGTGGCTTAATCTTAACCACTCATTTTAGGAGTTTAGGTTAGGTTTTTTTTTTGGTTATTTAGCAAATACTCACTTATTTGAGAAAATTAACCATTTAGACATAAAAAAAAAACTCAAACCTAAAATCTAACCAAAATTTCACATGTGGCTTAATCTTAGCCACTCATTTTAGGGGGTTTGGTTAGTTTTTTTTTGTTAGTTATTTAGCAAATGCCCCTTTATTTGAGAAAATTGGCCATTTAGACATAAAATAGAACTCAAACCTAAAATCTAACGAAAACCCCTATGTGGCTTAATCTTAGCCACTCATTTTAGGGTTTTGGTTATATATATATATTTTTTTTTGGGATTATTGAGCAAATTTTTCCTTATTTGAGAAAATTGGCCATTTAGACAGAAAAAAGCTCAAACATAAAATATAACCAAAACCCCTATGTGGCTTAATCTTAGCCACTCATTTTAGGGGTTTTGGTTAAGTTTTTTTTGTGGGTTATTTAGTTATTTAGCATATTCTCCCTTATTTTTGAGAAAATTAGCCTTCTACATTTCTACCACATATGAGATATACACACGATATTATTTAGATTTTCGTAACTAAAATAAAGGTACACTTACTGGGAAAATGGTCATTTAATTCCTCACGTTTTATTCTCTAACTATCCAGGTTTCACTTTTATTCCTCAAATTTACGCTGACTTCGACAATCAGGGCTTTGAAAAAAGTCAACCTTAACGTCAATTTAACGATTGACTTTTTTAAGTCCTGATTGTCGAAATCAACGTAAACTTGATGAATAAAATTGAAACCCGAATAGTTGAGGAATAAAAATGCCACATTGCAAAACTTGAGGAATTAAATGACTGTTTTCCAGTCTTACTAATATATATATACAGATTAAAAGCATCAACACAATCCATAACAAAAAAAAAAATCTAGTATACATTACATGATATTACAATCTCATAAAAAACTAACATAAACACAAAATTTTACAATACTAAAACTTAGACTCTAAGTAGATAACATATATCTTAAACAAAAGCTTAAATTTCACTGGAAATCGAACATATCAGAAATCAACTACCGAAAAAAATTAAGATATTCCAAATGTGCTGATAAAACTAAATTTAAATAATAAAATGTATCATATAATTAAAAGAGAAATACTCACAATGAATAGCTTTAAGAAACTTTAATGGTAAAAGCTCCGTCGAAGATCTAACTTTGCGATAACCAGTGTTTAGAGGAACACACTAAAAGCGGCGATTAAGAAAAAATAAAAATATATGTTTGGTGACGATGTGTCAATATTTTAAATGATTTGTGACATAAGTTTTACACATGAAAAATAGTCTTACCATCTATATTATTTATACCATCTATATATATAATGTGAAGAGTATAATCCTAATTCAATTAATTGTTTGTCAATTAACAAAACTAAAAAATAAAATAATTTTATGCGAATCTCGCGGTTAAAAAAAAATAGTATGAGTTTCTTGCAAATATGCATCTCAACTACAACCACTATTTCTTGAATTCTATTTCAATTTTATGCTCTCTTTCCTTTGAGTTTTCTCTTAAACGTTTCATGCATTTTCTTTTCTTTTTATTCCAAAGGGTCTTTAATTTTTTCTAACCCATTTTTGTTTTGTCTCGATAAGAGTAATACAAATTAACATTAAACATCTAAGAGTATTTTCTTAATGATACATAGATAACTCAAATAGGTTGTCAACTCTGCATTTGATTAAGATTAAGTACACCATTGATGTCAAAGATTTTTTGAACCGTTTTTGACATACAATTGTATTTATTTATGAACTTTAGGTTTTTTTTTTAACAAATGAAAAAGAAAAAAAGAAGTAATGAAAACGGTCATTTAATTCCTAAAGTTTTGTAATGTGACATTTTTATTTCTCAATTATTCGAGTTTAAATTTTATTCATTAAGTTTACGTTGACTTTGATAATTAGAGTTTTAAAATGTTAATTTTAAGTGAACATTATAGTTGATTTTTTAAAACATTGATTATCGAAATCATCGTAAACTTGAAAAAAAAAAATCTAATAATTAGAGATTAAATCCGCAACATTGCAAAACTTGAGAAATTAAATAAAAGCGTAGAGTTACCTCAGCTTTTCCACTTGGTTTCAACTCCGTTTTTTTGACTCTTTTTCTCTCTCACCAGTCACCACCGCTTCATCGAAAAAAGCAAAAAAAGGCGTTCACGACAATGGCGGATTGGGCTCCGGTTCTCGTCGGAGTTGTTTTATTCGTAATCCTCTCTCCAGGACTCCTCTTCTCGTTGCCGGGACATCACCGGACTTTAGAACTCGGCGGCATGAAAACCAACGGAAAAGCCATCGCCGTTCACACACTCATCTTCTTCGCTGCTTACACGATCCTGATCCTCGCAGTCAATCTCCATATCACCACCGGTTGATTTAGGGTTTTAATTTGGGGTTTTCCGGCGAAATAAAAGGTAACCCTTTAGTGAATCTGGGTTTTGCAGGAATCTTCTGAGATTTGGAATGGTACTCTGTTTTTAGGGTTTTATATACTTTGTTCTATTGTCTGATTCTGTAGCTGGTAACGAACAGAAACTTGTTGTGTTGTTCATTGAGATTTACTGATAAATGTATTAATCACTAAGCTTCTATTGTTGCGATCAAGCCATTAAGAAATGTTGAAACTTTTTTGTTTTTTATCGCATTTGATGCTCAGAGTTGAGAAATTGAATTGGAAACCCTATCAGCAAAGAATCAGAGATTAGTAAAAAAAAGTTTGGAAACAATCGAAATTTTGAAGCAAAATGAAGATGTTTTTATGTTGCATTATTAGTTATTACACGATGAAGCCACAAAGAGATCAGAAATGGTTTTATCCCGATTGATGTGTGTGATTGGAGGAATTTAATTGTGTAATATAAAAATTACAGACTTTTTATTTGTATACAACCATTTTTTGTTACCCTGTTTGAAACCCTATGAGCCAAGAATCAGAGATTAGCAACAACAAAAAAGCGGAAAAAGGCAAACTTTGAATCCAAAGAAGCTTGCCTTTGTTACACTACAAGATCAGAAATGGATGTGAATTTGTATGGCTATGATCAAGATAGTGAGTATACAGAAATATATAATGGCGTGGACCAAAATCGAAATGCCGCTTGTGCTCATGTTCCCAAACTCCATCACTCTTGTCCTCGCCGGTAGCTGAAAGAGCAATCCTGGCGAGAGTAGGATGAACAGAGCTACTGCTACGATCACAGGTCCCCAATCCGCACTCATATCTCCAAAAACTCTGTAATCTGAAATGTGTTTGTGTTTGACAGGTTCTTGTTTTTGGCAAATGAAAATGGAAGGAAGATAAAAGCTTGAGAATGGACAAGTTTGTAATGTTTATGTAGAGTTATGGGTTTCTTGGTGGCTAAGGAGAGGAATTGGTTTAGATGCTAAGCTTTGTGAAGACTACAAAGGAAAGGTATTGTATTCTTGAAGTGGGTTTTGCTTTTTTAATTTGTCTTAATAGTTTTGAATCAATTTTGCTTATTTTTTGGTTTCTGTTTTCTATTTTCAACAACTACTTTACAGATCGTTCTTAGTATGTGTTTTATGCTTTTGGTGTTTGCTTTTGTTAAAGAATTTGCTAAAAAGTAGATGACCGTGTAAAAAGATGATATCACCAGTTGTTGTTTCTTTTTAAGGGTCTACTTTGATAGTTTTCTTCATAGGTTTGGATTTAGCCTTTTTTTTCTGATGATGACACTGTGACCTCTTTGTTTTCATGTATAAAGAGAGGAAATGTAAATCAAAGATGTTATCATCACTTCACTTTCTTCTTTATTATAAGTTTCTGTTTTGGATTACTGATTGATGTTTTAACTCTCTAGCCTTATTTTCCAAAGTTTGAAACCTTTTTTCCGCGTCTCAGGCTTGCACTTGTTGGTGAACCAAAGAGGTACATATAGTTTCTAGGATTAATGTGTCGATCTAAATGCGAACCAAAGAATCTATATGTCTTCATGTTCTGTAGTAGTAGTAGTTTCTTGACTTTAAATTCCACTTAGGAGCACTTGGACCTTATGTCACGATCCATGTTTACCGAGTCTGCATATGTACATGTCACACTCGAATAGGCAAATGGCAGGTACCGGATCGATAACCATAACACTTGGTTACGAAAACTGCATAGCTTGTTGAAACCAACCTCTGCTATAAAGAAAGAAGCTCTCAACTAAAGTGTTATGTTATTTCTTTGTTCGGGTAATGCTTTCATCTAGTTATTCATTTACTGAGTTCCTATTTATCTGATCAATAAAAATCATATACAATCCTTTTTGCTCTGATTTACTGTTTGTTCAATTTTTTTAGATCTTTGGGTCGACCTACTTCAAAATAAATTTCTAGAAGTGAATTTTTGCATTAACATTTTTGATCCACTTCTGTACTTCAATTCGGTTCAACTTCACCGATCTTTGCTATCTACTTCTTTTTCAGCTATGAAAATGTTTAAAAATTTATTAGATCTTTAATCTTAGTCTTAGGTTCAATCCATGAGGCAATTCAGTTACTAGATCGGTTTTGAGGTTTGGTTTCAGTTGGGTTAACCTTAACAGAACAAATTAGAATACTTGCAACTGTAAAATCAGAAGATCATCGAAATTAGACTAAACTCAATTTTTGGGCTCGGAGCCGTTACGTATTTTGTAATGATTTATGGTCTAAGAACGATCAAAATAATTTGTATATTTTTTTTACCTAACCATTAGAGTAAGGGGTTGATATCGGCAAACTATACGCCCAAAGCATTTTCCCACGTTTCTAGGTCAAATTTGTTCAATTTTGGATATTTCTAATCGTGGTTTATAAAACACTAGATTAGGACTCGCGTAATACGCGGGGTTTTAATTATAACTTATTTATAAATGATAAAAAATAAAGTAAAACGTGTCGGTAATCGATTAAATTTCATAAAGGTAAAATTTATGAAAATATAAGAAATATATGTTAAATCTTGTTGATGTAAATATTTAGATTTTGATTGTTACTCGCACACTTATTTTATATGTTGATTAGTAACTTTGTTTCAAACTGAATTTCAACTCCACGTATTTCATCTCGCAATACAACTCATGTATTTCATCCATAATATTAAAATCATATTTTTACTCCATGCATTCCTTGTCAATCAATAATACCCAAAATTTTCATATCAAAATAATATATGCATAATGCATTCTATCAAATTTATGTCTATATATGTCATTAGTGTTAAACAAATAGTAAGAAAATAAACAAAATATATTAGTAAATAAATTTAAAATTATTAACAAAACATGTCGTAATCTCATGAATATCAATTTTTTATATGCCGCACTAATACTTTTAGAGATTGGAAATAATTTTTCTTATTTTTCTTTTTTAGTTTTTTTATTTAGTATTCCCTTTTATTTTTTTAATAATATGTTTTATTTTATTTTTTTGACTATTATTTCATTTTAGTTATACTACAATTATAAATAATTTGTCTCATTTTCCTTTTTTTAGTCTTTTTGATTTACTATTTCCTTTTTTTTTTTAATAACATGTCTTATTGACTATTATTTTCTTTTAGTTACACTACACTTTGATTTAAGAAATAAATAATGTAGAGAAAGAAAATTTATATTTTTATATTAATATATTGACACGTGCCACAATCTCAATTAAAATTAACACATGTCACGATCTGGTGAGTTACGATTTTGCCTACGTGTCACACTCACGTTGGACAAAATTTAAAGTAAAATATCTTTGACCGATTTGTGAAACTCTTGAATTCATGATTTGCCTGGATGATGTATTTTTTCTTTTTTTCTTTCTCAATTAGTTATGACATTTTTTCTTTTTAAACGTATTGATATGAAACAAATTTTCCTTTTTAATGATAATTTTTTTTTTTACAAATTTTCTCTTTTAGCTTTTTTAATAACATTTTTTACAAATTTTCCCATTTACCTTTATTTAATGACATTTTTTTTACAAATTTTTCCAATTATGTATTTTTTTTCCTTTCTTTCTCGATTAGTTATGGTATTTTTCCTTTTTTTTTGTTTTTAAACGTATTGACATGAAACAAATTTTTCCTCTTTTTTAATGATATTTTTTTCAAATTTTCTCTTTTACCTTTTTTTAATGACATTTTTTACAAATTTTTTTTTACCTTTTTAGTGACATTTTATTTACAAATTTTTTCTTTTTTTAATGACAATTTTTTTTACAGAAGAACATTGATTTTTTTTTGTTACATTAGAACTTTTTTTTTGCGACGGTGTATTTTTCTTTTAACTTTTAGATAAAAAAGAAATATTATTTAAATTAAAATTAATTTTCTACGTTAGTATATTAACACGTGTCATCATCTCAATTAAAATGACACATGTCACGATCTAATGAGTTATAATTTTAAGTGCATTCTCCTTTATATAATAAGACTAGTGTTCAGGCTCGTGCGTTGCACGAGCTAAATTTTATTTAATTGTTTTTGTTAACAATTACTTAGTAAATATAAATGCTAAATAGATTTAATTACAATACTAATTATGCAGTATTAGCTCTATATAATTTGACCATATTTTTAAATTATGGAAAATTTTATAGTTCAAGAAAATAAACATAACTAAAAAAGTAATACTGAAAGAAGAATTCTTCTACACCTGCTGAAAGAAGAATTTTGAAAACAGAACTCAATCAAGCTTACATAGATGAAGAACAAAGCATAAATCGTTGACTACATGAAAGTGATCGAAACACAAACTATTTTCACAACCAGACAAAGACGAAACAAGCTCGATCAGGTATTCTCTCCATTGAAGATGACATAGAGGTTATAAGAAGGGGAGATAATGAAGTAGCAGAGGTAACAGTCAAGTATTTCGAAGGGCTTTATGAATCAGTCAAGTATTTCGAAGGGCTTTATGAATCTGCAGGAACATCTGAAACAATTCTTGAAGATGTATTTCAAAATTTTCAAAGGAATGTTACAGAAGAGATGAATTCAGACCTTACCAAAGCCGTGAGCAATGAAGAGATCAGAGATGCTGTTGATACACAAAGTTTTAACCCTAAAATATCACTGTAAGTGCACAGCAAACGAAGTAGTATTTAGGGATCGAATCCACGAGAACCAAGTATCACACTACGAATTATTATGAATGAAATTAAGCTAAGATGACAATGTGGTTTTTTGTTGTGATGCGAAACGAAATAACAATGTTAAAAACGATGTAAATCAATTAAAACCAAGCGTTAGGTCAAAGACAATTCGCAGGAATTCAGAGATCATGAACCAGACAATTATTGAGGGAACGATAAAGCACAGTCTCGATCTCAAACATGAATGTATAACCAATTCACTTTCGTGGTATCAACTACTTTATCTAGCAACCTAAGAATCTAAACTGTCATTTGATCTTATAATTCTAAACAAGCATTAACGAGCAAGTTTGGTATGTTCACAAATTGCCTTAACATCAGCTTTCGTTGGCTAAGGACAATTTGCTCACCTATGTTCTATCAGGAAACCTATAGCACTTTTGATGAATAGATTAAACCCTAAATCAAAGATTAAGTGATCAAATTAATCTAAGCAATAAGAATAACGATAGGTGAAGACAAGATGATAAATCCATATCTATGTCTGATTCAGCGATTCATAAATTGCTTTGAAACCCTAAACCTAACTATGAAACTACTCAGACATGGACGCAAAGAAAGCAGAAGGAGATGAAGAAAAATTCATAATCGAATAAAATAAATCCAAAAGGGTTCATAAATTCTTCTCAGAGATGTAGAGTCAGAGATTCGTCTTCCCAAAGCTTACAAATTGCAAAAGCCAAAAGGTCTGAATAGAATAGAGTGCGTATGTAAAAACGTAGTCTAAACAATGACTCAAACTCGGATATATATATAATAAAAATATTATGGATGAAAATATATGGCAAAACCCTGTGAAATAAGGAAACTAAAATTTCCTTTTTCTGGTCGATTGAGACTGAATAGATCGATCTGATGATTGCACGATCAATCTAAGCTGAATTTGGTATATCTGAAAAGTTACGATTTGGTGGATCGATCGATCTAGGTGTGGATCGATCGATCTAGGTGTGTATCGATCGATCCAACCTAGATCGATCGATCTGGCCTCCATTGATCGATCCAAACTATTACGGTGATTTGGCATGAGGTTGGATCGATCGATCCATGTCTAGATCGATCGAGCTGACCCATTTTATGTTCTTTTGCTCCATTCTTTTGCTCCTTATTTCTTAGATTCTATCCAAACGCATTCCGACCCTAAAACGACAGTAAAAACATAGAAAAGATTAGAAAAACCTTTGAAAAATTGGGTTAGAATACGTCAAAAATGCAATACATCAGCTGTCTTCTCAATTGGTGCACACAGAGCCCCTGGCCCAGATGGCTTCAAAGGTATATTTTTATCAACAATTTTGGTCAGACATTGAACCTGCCATCTGTCAAGAAGTGCAAAAAAATTTTGAGGAGGGGAAATTGGAACAAATTCACAATCATACAAACCTCTGTCTTCTCCCTAAGAGAGCAGCTCCTGCAACTATGTTGGAATTCAGACCGATTGCCCTTTGTAATGTAAGTTACAAAATTATATCAAAGATTCTTGTCAATATATTGAAGAAGTATCTATTAGGCATCATCAAAGATAATCAAGCTGCTTTCATTCCGGGGAGAATGATCACAGATAACATCATCATTGCTCATGAGGTTTACCATACACTAAAATCAAGGAAACGATAGTCCTAATCTTACATGGCCCTAAAGACAGACATCACCAAGGCTTATGACCGATTATAGTGGACTTTTTGGAGGAAACCATGTATGGAATTCAATGAGACTTGGATAGGCGGATAATGAAGTGTGTTACTACAGTAAGCTATTATGTTCTCATCAATGGTTCACCTAAAGGATTAATCAAGCCTACAAAAGGTATCCGACAGGGAGGTCCCCTATCTCCCTATCTTTTTATTTTGTACGCAGAAGTCCTCTCTCACATGATGAATATATCTGAGACAAAAAGGAAGATACAAGGGATAAAGATAAGCAACATAACTCCTGCCATTACACACTTGTTGTTTGCTGATGAGACACATTTTTGGTATTCACAATGAGGGTGATGGTGGTAAATATCTTGGTTTACCCGAACAGTTTGGACAAAGAAAGACTGAGATGTTTCAATTCATTATTGATAAAGTTAAGGAGAAAGATCAAGGATGGAGCAAAAAATCTTATCACCAGGTGGTAAAGAAGTTCTTCTCAAGTCTGTAGCCCTTGCTATGCCGGTTTATTCAATGAATGTCTTCAAGCTTCCAAAGAAAATTTGTGAAGAAATTAATGGATTGCTTGCACGATTTTGGTGGAAATCAAGTGACGATAGGAAAGGTATGCAGTGGTTTGCATGGAATGGAATGGGTTTACCTAAAAAAAAAGGAAGAATGGGATTCAGAGATTTAGAGAGCTTCAATCTTGCGTAGATATGGAGAATACTGCAACACCCAAATTGCTTGATGGCCAGAATACTTAAGACTAGATATTTTTATGATACAAATATCTTGAATGCTGCTCTGCAAAAGAAGGCTTCCTACATTTGGAAATCTCTAATTCAAGGCAGAAACTTGGTGAAAGAGGGCTTAAGTTTTATTGTTGGTGATGGTTCTTTGATTAATGCTTGGCATGATCCTTGGTTACCACTAAATCCTCCAAGACCACATAAACCACGTTCTATAACCGGTGAGGATTGTATGGTGAAGGACTGGATTGATGATAAAGGGGATGGCTGGAATGAAACAAATATACGGGACCTAGTTACAGAGGAAGACGTAGACAAGATACTATCGATCAAGCTAAGTAAGAACGCCAAACAAGACCTTCTCAAATGGCATTATACTAAGGATGGTTTATACATAGTGAAATCTGCATATTGGTTATCAACACATCCTTCATCAACTCAAAGTATCATGCCACCTTCAGGAGATCCACATCTTAAAAGCTTGATATGGAAGATCAAAACTGCACCCAAAATCAACCATTTCCTCTGGAAATTTCTTTCCGGGCTCTCGCAACAGGGGAAACTCTAAAGAGAAGGCATATACGATCTTTTTCAACTTGTTACCGATGTTGTTTATTGGAAGAAACAACGTCCCATCTTTTCTTTGAATGTCCTTATGCTCAATCAATATGGCGAGCTTCACGTATTCTGAATATAATTTTCTCAGAACCGAATTTATCTCTCCAATCAAAAATGGAGGTCCTCCTCTCTTGGTAACACCTCAATCGTTTCTAAGCAATTTCAACAATTAGCTGTTTGGGTCCTTTGGAGAATATGGAAGAGTAGAAATCTCTTAGTTTTCCAACAGAAGAATCTCTCATGGGAGAATACCTTGGCTTTGGCAAAAAATGATCATGATGAATGGTTGATTACAGAGGAATATATATCGTGAGACCAAGGCATGTTCAATCGAATCAATAATGGTTCTAATAGAAGACCACTTTCCTGGGAGAAGCCAACAAATGATTGGCTAAAGTGCAACTATGATGGATAATTTATGCAAGGTGGTTTAAAAACCAAAGCAGGATGGATTGCACGAGATGAAAATGGAATCAACATCGGTTCGGGACAAGCAACATGAAGAAAATTTAGGTCGGCCTTGGAAAGTGAATTTCAGGCCCTTATTATCGCAATGCAAAATGCTTGGTGCAAAGGTTATAAAAGAATCATTTTTGAAGGAGACAATCAAGAGATGATAAATCTGCTCAACGGTACAACACTAAGTTTTGAAGTATTCAATTGGCTAAGAGAGGTGAGGTTCTAGGAAAATAAATTTGATAAAATCAAATTTTCATGGATCCCTCGAAGCCTAAACCATCCTGCAGATATTCTTGTCAAAAGTGATATTCCAAATAATGTTTCTTTTTATTACCATTTCTATATTCCTTATGTAATTTTTCATGCTTTACATTGTAATCACATTCGATTACCATATTAATAAAGTAATTTCAGATGAAAAAGAGAGTAAAAGAGGTACATACATTATTATATATCATAGATTAAAGATTATATGTAAGTCAAAAAAAATTTCATTAATCATTATCCAGGGTCATTACAAACAAATGTATGTTGTTTTTTTTGTTATTGTATAAAACTATAGTTATAGGATCCGAATATTAAAGAATTGATAAGGTAAGTAAAATAAAGATTGGAGAGAGAGTCAGTTGTTTTAAAAAAATAAAAAAGGGAAAAGAGATCCCAAAAAACAAACACGTAAGTGTTACTTGTGACTTATGTTTGACCTCATTCACTGTGGGAGTCGAAAGTAGCACAATTAGATTTGTCACGAAAATTTTAAGGGAACTGAAACTTCTGCGTATAAACCACAAAGCAAAGATCCAAAGATGGTTTTATTAAGCTGTTTCAAGAAGCTTTTCATACAAGTGTTTGTAGCAAAAATTCTAGGGTTTTGCTAAGTAAAATTGCTCTCTCCATTTTCAAGGGATGTACATAGATATATATATATATATATATATATAGATATATATACTAGTTTGAGTCGACTAGGCTAATTCCAAAGACATAAGGAAACTTTCTAATCCTTCGGGATTTTCGTTTAGCTAAGTCGGTTCAGCTTCATGGACTTTCGTCTTGAGATCGGCCAAAGGTGGACTTGTTGCTTCGGCCCGTAATTTTGTGTATTCTGCTCGGCCCATTGCCTATGCCGATATGTCTTGTAATGGGCTCGGCCCATTTCGTCTTTAAGCTCGGGGGTCAGCCTTGTTCTTGACGTGGGTTCGGCCCTAACTGCTCCATTGAGTTCGGCATTCTTCTCTTTTCCGGGCTTGGGCTCGGGCTTAAGTTTGACCATCAGGTTAGGCCTTAACTGCTTCATCGGTTTAGGGCCTTAACTGCTTCGTTGGCTTAGATTTTAACCGCTTTGTCGGCTTAGGCCTTAACCACTTCGTCGGCTTAGGCCTTATCAGATTCGTCGGGTTAGACTTTATCTGGTTTGTCCCATTTCTATACTTAGTCATTTCCATTGATCTCAGCTAGGTTGAATCCAACCCCAACATTCACTAAGATTTTATCGGTTGCAGAAGAACAAAAAAAAAAAGAAACAAGAACAAAAAAAAGAAACACCTTTACCTTTTCTCGATTGTTCTTCGTTATAATCATTTTCTTTTTGATTTCCTTCACCAAATCCCGATTTATTCCAGTAAAATTATTTTCGTTAGATGAAAACGATTCTCGTCGCTCAGTATATTCCATGTATCCTCGCTAAGTGATTGTTCTCTTTTTAGATTAAAACAATTTTCATTCGTCGTCTAATTTCTTCTCTTTCAATTCCAACTGAGTTGAATTCTCCGTTCGCAAGTCGTATGGATCCGGGTAAGCAATTGAATAAAAGGAATTTAAATTTCATCAGAACTTATATGTACATAAAACTATGATTAAGATACCAATATGAAAATCGAAACACCTCACATAACTTAAAGGTTTAGTTTCTTCCCTCTCTGGTAATCTGGGATATGGATGTTGAATATGAGAAATAATGATGCTAACATGGATTTTTGTTTTTGCAGAATATAGCAAAGGATGAGTATGAAAGCAATTTTGTCTCGGCTGTGGTGGCTCATGGAGAAATCGGGGTCAAGTTTGACGACATTGGTGCTCTCGAACATGTGAAGAAGGCACTAAATGAGTTGGTTATTCTTCATATGAGAAGGCCAGAGCTTTTTACCTGTGGAAATCTCTTGCGGTACTACATTAGCGTGCCATTACTTTCTTTCCAATAGATTTATATTTTCTTCAGCTGGGTTTTTCTGAGGGAACGAGTCTTTTTCCAGTCGTGTAAAGGTATATTGTTTTTTGGACCTCCTAGTACGGGTAAAACACTGCTTGCCAAAGCGCTTGCAACAGAAGCTGGGGAAAACTTCATTAGCATAACCAACTCAACGCTTACGTCAAAGGTACGTGAACCTTAAACTATGTTGTATGGCAGCGTTACATTGATAGTCCCACAATAAACTATCTCTTTGTGAACATTTTAACGATTAGTAGGGAAATATATTTATCTGATTGTTTTCATACAATTTGGCCACAAAAGCTTAGGGTGGATTCATCTATGTAAGTGGTTAATGAGATTCTTATTTCAGTTTTTAAGTCTTATTATATGAAAACAGTGTAGTTTATACTGGAAAAGCGAGGAGGATGCATGAGCTGGAGGAGCCATGGCCGGTTTAGCCGGTGACTCCCAGACACATTCTTATGTCTCCTTTACGATCATCCTTGGTTAAAAAATTGATGAGAAAAGCTTGATGCTCCTTTGAGCTTGATGCTTCTTTGGTGGCTAAACATTGAGATCATCATTATCTACCATGGTCCAGACCCTAAGAGCACATATATCATGGTTTATATGGCACACATTTCTTCTTCTTCAGTACAATAATGATGATTTTGAACTTCAAACCGAATATACTTACGTTTTCCATGTTTGTTAAACATATACATAACATAAGTTTTCCTACTTGTTTGATTGACTATATAACATAAAAATTGAAATATTAGATAGCGAGAATTGCAACTAAAACTTTAAACCATCCATCTTGTTACCAACTATTTTTAATAATAATTACAGAAGTATATATAAGTATTGAATGGTTGAGTTATTACCTTTCACTGCCTAGGATGAGGTAGAGATATCTCATACGTTTTGGAATATTTCTTTGTAGACAATGTTAGTTTTTTTGTTCGCCCTCTCACCATTTTCATCAGTGATGAGAATCTTCAAGCCCCACTCTTGATATCGCAACGTATAATTGCCCATGAGCAAATACTGGTCTTGGTAAGTATACCCTAACATAGAATAAACTTTATCCTGACTCTTATTAATAGTCATCCCGAAGCAAGGTGCTCTTGGAAATTGTCTTCGCTGAAACCGGAAAGACAATTTAGAATCTGTAGGTATTATAGCAATTCTTGGAAGATAGACTTTTTCACCAATGTTATTTCCAGTGAGAAATTTTCCTTCAATGATATTCTTTCCGAGTTGCGCTATCTGCAGCCTTGTTCCATTACACAATCCGTATTTCTGCTCAATGTTCTGTAGTAGCATCACAGGAACACACTTCTTAAGTTTTAAAATATGATTTGGCAATCCAGAAGGAAATTCGGTCGAGATGCCATTGTCTCTTGTATTGGAAGAATCTGAATTGCAGATTTTATCTGAACTTAAGTATTCCTGTGATTCTCTTGGTAGAAGGTCCATGATGTAATTGTTCACCTCATCAACAACATCATTGGTAGGACAAAGTATTGCACGTTCCTTGAAATAATCAATGTCTTCCAGATTTTGAAGCAATGACGGAAATGTGCTAAGTGCGATTGAATTGATTGGATCCAAAGAATCTTTGAGAAGTATATCTTCTGGTATATCTATGACCGTTTCACCATCATTTGGCTTTGAAAGTTTTCCATATCCAAGTTTTAGTATCCATTCAGAAAACTCTGCGATGAGATCCACTTCTAATGGATTTGACTCCACAGTTAGCCGCATATTCTTTGTTAATTGAAGAACTTGGCAAAAAATTCCACAGAGACGAAGAAGATAAAGAAGCTTTAACAACCTGTTCACGACTTCCTTTAGTTATCACAAGTAGAATCTGTCGGAAATCCCCTCCAAAGACAACAGTTTTCCCACCAAAAGGTTTGGTGTTAAGAATATATTTTCAAGATCGATCTATAGCTTCAAAACAATGTGTATGCATCATTGGAGCCTCATCCCATATAATCAATTTAGCTTGATCTAATAATCCAGCAATATCACTATCAGGAGTAATGTTGCAAGTCGAAGTCTTGTTTACCTGTATTGGTATTGAAAATTGAGAATGTGATGTTCGACCGCCTTCTAATAACAATGCAGCTATTGCACTGAATGCTACAGTTATGACAGTTTCTCCTTTTGAACGAATGTAGGTAGAAAGTGTTTTCCACATAAACATTTTTTTTGTACCTCCGAAACCGTAGACAAAGAAAACATCTCATTCTTTTGAACCCACTATAGCCATTATACGATCAAATATTTTCATCTGCTCAGTAGTTAACATAGGCAGCAGACAGTGATATTCCTGTTGACATGCATGCCTATCGTAACATAATTCATTATCAACCTGTTAATATTAGCTGGGAAGTTATTATTTTTCGGAAATGGCATTGAAGTGAAATTCTGCAAGGAGCTTCCACTATATTGTAAAAGATTCTCAATTTCCTACAAAATTTGATTCTTAAGTTGATCATCTAACATCATGTAATCTGCAAAATAAAGTTAAATTATTAATTCTTGCCAACTCTGTAGTTATTTATGTAATATAACTTGTTGATATGTACCTGGTAATTGGCGGATTCTTCGTTGCATATATAAAATATCCTCAGAGAGCAAATGCCAAGTTTCTGACCAAACATGATTAGGTGTTGATAAACTTTCTGACATAAGAAGCGTAACAAATATTCTTCGCATATAATGTGTTGATCCCCATTGACTTGCTTCAGTTATTGCATCAATATATTGTTTGTCATAATCAAGAAAGCCTAGAGCATGACATGCTTCTTTGTAGGTTGGATATATAATTCCTTCAACAGTCCGTATATCTTCAAAACATGTAGGTCCTCTTACGTTGTTTAAAAGTATCCTGAAGTAGAATCTTTCACCAGCAGCTGGAGAAGCATGATGTATTCTCCCTAATGATACATTTATTTTACGGGGAGTCCATTCATTTCCTTTCTTTTTCCATACAAAGTGTGAAGGAAATTTAGCGTATAAAAGATTATTTGCATCATCGTTACGGCTGTACATTTTCATCCACTCTAACAATTGCGAGGTTTGATTTCCTTCTTTAGCTAGGATATCATCTACATCATCATCAGCATAAGTGATAGTATGCTCTCCGTCTAGATGAAAATTCAATCTTTGAATATGAACACTACTATAATGGGTTTCAAATCCGAAAATCCTCTACGCAGCTTTACATGGTGCAATGTACCTATAAAGAAATTAGATAATAGTAAATAAACATTCAATTAGGAGAAAAAATTAATACAATATTATAATAAAAAATTCACCTGAAATCATAGAAATGCTTTATTTCGTCTACAACGTGCTCTGATGAGGATGCATCATTTCCTAACGGATCGCACGATATTGTAGCTGAGACACGGTCATTTCCCTTGTTAACGTATTTGAATAAATACTTGATTGCTTTTGTTTGGTTGCACCATTCCACATTTCTGCGAGCTTGATACTTTAGAAGAAGATAGAGGTTGTAAGGTATGACATAATGGTTGTCTAGAAAAGTTCCATTTTTCTCAACTGATCGATGATCATCTCTTCTTCTATAAACTGGGAAGCCATCTTTGTTTATCCAAGTGTTGCTGGTGAATATTTAGGAAAGTTTTTTGTGCACTTTCCTTCTCCATACATGGTGAATTAGGATTTGCAATCCAGATGGTCCATGTATCATGGTTTCTTTCACAACATTGTAGAGGGGATTACTTACTTCGTCTGGAATTTCAGTGCAGATGAAACTGTCAACGATAGTTGGATCTTTCAATTTTGATACCTTCTATAAAAATAGTAAGATATGGGTATGTGGAAGTCCTCTTTTTGGAATTCTATTGTGTATATAACTGCATAAAAAATCGATTTCAGTTTAATAAAAATAAGCTTAAGGAAATTATTCTAACAATCAGAGAATTAAGTGTTAGAATGATTTTTATCTGCTGCTGCGGGACCAAACACATTATTTTGCTTGATATCAATAATCAAATTGTCTAGCTTTATCTTAAAGATCCTAGCCACAATATCTGCTGTCTACCGCTTTGTGGCCTCGTGCTTTTAGATATCTTGTTGTTTCCGGCCATTTTGGATTGCAAGTGAACGTAATAAATAAATCAAGATATCCAAAGTGTTGGCAAACTGCCATTGCATTGAGTTATATCAAGTTAATTAAATCTTGTTTTGTTGAATTTTATAGACTTGAAAGTTTGCATAGTCTAATGATTATTAAAATTAGTTTGTGTCGTAAAGTGAAGAGACAAAAAGTCTGAGAAAGGTCATAATAGACCTTAGTATTTTCGTCTAAAGTTGCGATTTCTGGTTTTGGGGCTCTGTTTTTGTCCTTTCCGAATTTTTCTGTGTGGGTTTTGGTGAGTGTATTTCTATAGCGTGATACAACAACGATCCTTTTGCCTTGAAGGAAATCGGTTATGTCTAACATTTATTTGAGAAAGAGTTTGATTCGAGGCTTGCTTTCCTCGCCCAGCAGTTGTGGTTTCCCTTTCTCCACCTTCGTCAAATAAGGTTCTCTTTCAATTATCCATTTCAGAAGCGTTATCTTCGGTGACTTTCCCCTGGTGAAGAACTAGAAATGAGGTTATGGGTTGAGGGTTTTTCGAAGGTTGAATCAGTGGTCTTGCAAGGGCTATACTCTCCCTTCTAGCTGGTGTTTCTCTTCTCTTGTTTGTTGTGTGGTCATTGTCTTTCAGATTGGGTTAACATTAACAGATCAGTCCTCACGTCCGCTAATAGGTTAGTTCATCTACCACCACCCAAAACAAGAGCTGACCACTACAAGGGAAATTGATGATATGACAAGACGAGGGAGTACAAACCAGAGCTAAAAAGAATGCCTCTTCCTATAAATATAAAGAGAAGAGAAGGAAGAGAGGGAACAGGCAAGGAGAACTGAGAGCACGAGATTAGAAATATGAAACACCAAAGAAAACACTAGATTATATGCTTGTGGATCGAATTAACCTAGTCGCAAGACCTTGGAGATCAACTGTTGTGCGTTTTGGACAATGTTAAGGTGATTGGACTGTCTGCTTGGCTTGATTTAACAGTATCTCAGTGTGTTTCATATGTTTGTGATGTAGATGACTTCGCGTACAAATGCAATAAATGCAGTGTCAGTCTAGGTTGCATGGAAACGGATACGTGAAAACGAAACGTCTGGAAACGTGAAAACGATTTAAAAAAATAGGAAACATATACATTTTGGAAACGCACACACACACACACACATAACGATTTATATATATATATTATTATTAAAAAAACATCAAAACGATATTTAAAAATAATTTGAAAATAACTATGCATAAATATTAAATAGCTTAGCAAAAGCTTAAAATTATAATGCCTAAATTCAAATATTTAGACCATCATCTTTATTTTAATTTAAATTTTATCTGTTCTATCAAACAAAATTGTCTCCAACTCTGGTTCGTTCAAAGAAAGATTTTAAAACTCAAATCTCCAAACAACTAGTCTAATCTAATGAATCAAATAGATCATCTCCAACATCTTTGTAAGCAAGAATTTTTATAAATAGAAGACATAGATTAGTGTGCACAAATATCAGATCTTATACTCTTTGTTGGAACAAGTTTGTTTCTTGTTGGACCAATCTTTCATAATTTTGTTGTTTTTAACCTATATTTCTAAACTATCTACTTATTACGTTTAAAAAAAACAAGTTTCTGCCGCGTTTCAAAAATGGAATTGAACGTTTCCGTCGCTTTTCCAAATTAAGATTTCTAGGAAACACATTTCTATGGCATTTCTCCGTGTTTCCAAGAGTTTCCGTGTCCGAAATGGGAAACGCACTTCGGACGGAGTTTCCATGCAACCTAGTTGTGAGTTTCTTGTAGTTTAAAAGTAGTTCGCTTGTCAGGAAATTCTAAAATTGATTCAGAGGCTCGGTGTAATGCCCGTGTTTTGCAGACTGACCGTATCGGTAAAGTCTGGGAATGAATCCGAATGTGTGACGATCAATGTGATTGAGTTGGATCCAAGCTGAATGGGCAGTTTTGGCCGAGAGAAATGAAACATTGCAGTTAAACTGAGCTGGACAGTTTATTTCGAGCTGGGCGGATTCTTCGAACCGCGGTCGGTTTTGGATGGGACAGTTACGCGGTGGGACTGTTTGATCCAAGCTGGATCGATTGGGAAATTCTAAGTATGCATTGGGCCAAAAACGCGGGTTGACTTTGTGTTGGCTTTGTGTTGACTTCGTGTTGACTTGACTCTGTGAATATTCTGAAGAATATTCCTCAAGAGCATATTCGGAAGAATATTCTGGAGCATATTTTGAGCATATTCTGGGCGGATATTTGGACAGTTTGCTCTATTTAAACTCGAAACTTGCCCATTACTTCGGATTTTGGGACACTCAAAAACAAAGGAAAAGACTTAGAGAGAATTCAGAGAGAAAACTCGAGTTCATGGGTAATCCGATAGAGTCTGTGGGTAACGGCGATCGAGTCTGGGTGGAATCTGGGTGATCAGCGACAAGAAGTGTCAGAATCAAAACGGATCATCGCGACAAGAGGTGTCAGTACTGAATCGGATCAAGGCAAAACCGAATCCGAATTGGCTAAGGTGAGTGCGTGACCTAGGCTACATGTTAGCTCGTTTTCTTGCATAGATTCACTTAGTCATTGATTGTTTGAGTGATTCCGACTGTTTACTTACTATATTCTATTAGCTGCTGGCTCGGTCTTGATGATTGATTTCGTTTATCGGGAGTCTAGATCACGCAACACGCTTAGGGGCAGCGATGCTTGCTAAGGCTTGTCTGGTTGCGGGAAGACTGCTCGGTAACTCGGAATAATCAGGCTCGACGAGTGACTGCACTGATAAGTATGATTGACTGATTGAATGGACTGTTTGATTGCGATATCTATTCTGTGGCTAAGTGGGATGGGATGACCGTTCTCACTAAGCCATTTTGTTGCTTATGCCTCCTTTATGGATGCAGGAAAAGAAATTACCCGTGAAGGTAATCCGAGTGTCTGAGCCGTGAGTCTAAGGCAAGGAATAGAATGATGGTGGATTTTGGTAGAACTTAGGGTCAAGTATTAAAACAATGTAATAGCTTATAGCGAACTTACTGTTGTACTTGAACCTCGTTTTTATCTAAGTTCAATTTATGTTTAAAAAGGTATGTCTAAATCGAATTAAATGCGGAAAACTGTAAAAGTAATAAAACTTTAAAAAATGGCTTAGTCTGGCAAAACTGTTTGAGCCAGAACTTTACCACGGTAAGAAAATCTGGGTCGGGGTGTTTCACTCGGCTCCTATGAATGTCATTCCATGAGTTTAGCCACTGGGGTCGACCGCATAGTGACTTTTTGGGAGGCTAAAATTGTTCTCCCTTGCTTTTAGATTAGTTCCAATAAAACTTATCCACGTATAGCGGTCAAATTGGTAGCCGGGAAATTCATCTTTAATTGGGTGTATTAACTAATTACATAAGATAGAAATTCATCTTATGCTAATTTCATTGCAGTGGCACTCATGCATAATATATAGTGGATGAATTTCAGACATATAAGGCAGCTTATCAATTCCATTGTATTTTATCTTGTGAATCCTGTCCTCTCTCTAAGACCTTTATTGGCACACTGTCAGCGAGCACTTAGCTCTTCGTGGACTAGTTTTTAGCGCGACGACAGAGCCAATGTTCTAGATTTTCTCAGCTTTTAAGGTAAAAAGAACTTCAAGTTCAGGCTGGAAGGAAAGCTGCTCATTGATTTAACTTGGGACATCGCGGTTCAAAGATATCTGCTCCCGAATTAAACACAAGGCTTCCTATTTTGAAGCACTCAGACCAACTTGTTCATGGTGAAATGTCTTTTCTCAACGATTTTCATGACTCAAATTGAGGAATGTTGCGAGTTAAATGTTGTTATGACTTTATATTTGCTTTATGGTGAGATATGCGTATGACGTTGTGTGTTGTAACTTTCTGGTCCGTACTCTTTTGGATTAATAACAAGAATTACATTTATTTTCTTCTCTTTTAAATTAATAACAAGATATACATTTTTTTCTTGTTTTCTTGCAGCTTCCTCTTGATATGTTCTTTATCTTATCCTTAATTTACTCGCTTTCTAAAAAATGAAATGTGACAGTTCTTAATGTTTTCAGGTGTTGCCGTCATTCCTTTGTCACATCCTCGAGGATTTGCGTGCTTTTGAAAAAACAAATGCAGCTTCCGAGTACTGTACCAAACATTCAAATTTTAATGTTTTACCTCATGTACTGTACCATTTTTATTACCGGCGGATAAAAACATCCTCGTCACACTATTTAATTTATAAGATATAGTTAAAATGTTTATTTATTATTATAGTTAAAATTCTCATTTATTATTATATAATTTATATGTTTATTATTATATAATTTATAAGATATGGAAATTAAAATTTATAAAATATGAAACTAATTTACATCTTATATGACATATGTTGTTGAATACATTTTATTTTATTTTAATTTAATAATTATAATCATAATCATAATCAATATAATTTTACAGAAAACATTACCAATTAATAAAATTCGAATTTATATATAACAAATAATATTATTTCTCTTATATTAACCTAAACCTATAAGATTAAATTTTAGATATTTATTCAGTAAAAAAAAACTATGAAATAAACTAAAGATTAAATATTTAAGATTTAATTATTATGAAACAATATAATAGATAAAATTTTATGTTCGTAAACAACTAAACTAACACCATATTTTTATGAAATAATTAGATTGCACATTTATTATTATATAATTTATAAGATATTAAAATTAAAATTTATGAAATATGAAATTAATTTACATCTTATATGGCATGTGTTGTTGAATACATTTTATTTTAATTTAATTTAATAATCACAATCAATTTAATTTTACAGAAAAACATTAACAATTAATAAAATTCGAATTTGTATATAAAAATAATAATATTTCTCTTATATTACCCTCAACCTATAAAATTAAATTCTATATATTTATTCAGTAAAAAACTTATGAAATAAACTAAAGATTAAATCTTTAGGATTTTATTATTATGAAACAATATAATAGATAAAATTCTATGTTTGTAAACAACTAAACTAACACCATATTTTTATGAAATAATTAAAATGCGCATTTATTATTATATTATTTATAAGATATGAAAATTAAAATTTATAAAATATGAAACTAATTTAACACATGTTTAGGTGTGGGAATTGTTTCACAATCTACTGATTATTAAATCAATTTTAGAAATTTTTTGAGAAATGCAATTTTTCAAAAATGCCACATTTTCAAAAAAAATTCAAAAATACCACTAAGATGATATTATTTATTCAAAATATCATTTATGTTTGAGTTAATTATGTTATGTTAGGATTTAGTTTTGATGGTTTAGGATTTGTTAGGGTCAAAATTCTTTTTAAAGTTTAAAATTTTAGATTTAAGTGTTAAAAAATAATTAATTTGTGGCATTTTTGAAAATGGACAATTCATGATGGTATTTTTCCAAAATGATATTTCAAAAGTGGCATTTTTAAAATTCTCCCAATTTTAAAGAAATTCTGTGAGAGATCATTGGATTTTTTTTAATAATAGATTAATGTTTACCGCTTGATCTTATCCATACAGATGTAAGTTTATCTTTAAAGTATTAGAAGAACTCTTGATGCGTTAATTTCATGTTTCTTATATACGTCAGATTAATTGTAATTTTATGATAGCTACTTATTTAGATTGCTTTTATTAATCCTAGCATGAAATTATATTTTAAAAGTCACACTACTTAATTAGGTCGATAACTTGATAACAATTTTTTTTTCTTTCTAAGTCGGTAAATATCATTAATAATAAAAGTTTATAAAGAATATATTTTGATAACCTATAGGTTTGGTTCCTTGGTAAAAAAAAACTAAAAACAAGGAAGCATATTAATTTTAATCTCTCAAATCAGATTTTGTGAAGCTCACCGAAGCCAATGGTCCATAAGGTTCGTGAATTTTTTTCCGTCGTCTTCTTGCATTGATTGAGTCAATAATGAGCCGGTTGATTTCTTCAAAGATCGCTTGTGGTGAGGACGAGATAGAGTTGTGAAGTAGGTTGTTTCTCTGTTTCCATATACAATACACAATGCCTTGTGCAACAAGTGAAAGAGAGGTTTCTGGAGCATCAGGATACTAGCTGTTGGAACAACAAGGTAGCTGTGGCAACAAGTAGAACAAAGTGACGTGGCAAAGTAGCTGACGTGGATCACGCGCTAACAAGAAGGATCTATTCAAATAAGGAAGAAAAGATATCAGAATATATTGGATACGTACGAATCAAGGAGAGGCAACCTAGAAGATTTACTTACCCGATGAATATAAAAAGGGTTGAAGCATGTTCTTATAGGGTTAGCTGTTTTAAGAAAAAGAAAAGTCGCTGTAGCTTTTCTATTGAGAGAGTTGTGAGAACTCTGTAAACGGAAGCAATGGTGTGTACAAGACAAAGGGTTTGTCTTTGATCTTGCTTAGAATAGGAATCTTCGGTGACAAACTAAGGGTAGTCTTTGGTGTTGTGTAAAACCAATCAAGAGAGTGTGTAACTTCTTGAAAGATTTCTAATAAAGTTGAAAACTCGGTGCGCCGGAGTTTTTGGGCTATAGTGTTGAGTTCGTCCGTTTTTCATTTGGTATCAGAGCGGGCATCTGAACCGAGTTGTAACTTACAACAGGTGAGGATCCTGTGGAAAGGATGGACTCAAAAGAGCTTGTAGTTGTGCAACGGATTCCTATTATGGAAAAAGGAAACTATGGGCATTAGAAGATGAAGATGAGAGCTATCATTCGTGGAATCAGTGAAGACGTGTGGACAGCGGTTGAATCTGGATGGACACCACCGATTGCCATAGGAGAAAACAAGGTTGAAGTACTCAAAAGTAAGTCGTTGTAGACTGATCAAGAGAAGAATATGGCCAAGTTCAACGCCAAAGCTTTATCTGCCATATTTAAGCCGTGAACGAGAATCAGTTCAAGCATATACAGTGTTGCGAATCGGCCAAAGAAGCATGGGACAAGCTGAAGAAGACGTATGAAGGTACGACGAATGTGAAAAGATCCAGTTGGATATGCTTGATTCAAAGTTTGAAACAATGAGAATGGAAGACAACGAAACTATTGAGGAATTCAGTGGAAAGCTAAGTTCAATCGCCAACGAAGCTCAGAATATGGAAAAAATACAAAGATAAGAAGCTTGTGAAAAAATTGTTGAGAAGTCTCCCAGCCAAGTTCGAAACTAAGAAAACGGCGATCGGTATGGCTCTTGATACAGACACGATTGATTTTGATGAAGTTGTTGGTCATCTTCAAGCTTATGAGATGGAGATCTCTGCCAATAAAAGCAGTACGACTCGTGGTATATCTCTTGTCGCTGATGACAAAGAAGACATTCGTCAACTTAAAGAAACAGTGGGTCTAATGGCAAAAAACTTCAGCCGCGTGATGAGAAGAGTTGAGAGTGGTACAAGAAGAAACTTTGACAAAGGTCAAAACAGCGAAAGAGATATTGATCGTGGTTCAAAGAAGAATGAGCAACAATGTCACGAATGCCAAGGTTATGGGCACTTCAAAGCTGAGCGTCCTTCTGCTAAAAGAAAAGAGTTTAAATGCTTTGAATGCAAAGGATTTGGGCACACAAAATTAGAGTGTGTGAATGGTCAAGCTATGAAAGAGAAATCCTATATCGGGATAAGTGAAAGTGATTCTGATGAGAGCTCCGATGGAACTGAAGATGTAACTGGTTATTGTGTCTTCACCGCAAGGATAGAGGAAGTCTCAAAGGGTGAAGATCGTAAAGAAAGTGACAAGGAAGAGGAAGACATTTCCGAGAGTGATTCGGAGGATGATATGTCAGAAGAAGATTCAGAATTTAATATGAAGATTGAATTTCGTAAGTTGTATGACAACTGGCTGGAGTTAAGCAGAGAAAAAGTGTCATGGGCGGAAGAGAAACTATCATTGTAAGTGTTGAACAAGAGGTTGAATGATGAGCTTAACTCAGAGATTGAGAAAAATGAGACACTGTCTCAAGAACTTTTGGAAACAAGGAAAAAGATTCACATGTTAAATAGTAGTACCAAGGACCTAAACAAGATTCTCTCAGTTGGAAGAGTGGGGAAATCCAATTTCGGTCTGGGTTATAATGGAGAACCAACCAGTGGACAGACAAATTTTGTTCGTGGGAACACGATATAATATGTTCCAACAGTGGTGAGCGAAGTCAAAAACAGTGATGTGAGAAGATCAAGGTGTTGGTTCTGTGGTAAATTTGGACACATCAAGAGGTACTGCTATCGGTTTACTGAGAAAATTGGAAGGATTATGAGGCATGAAAGATTTTATCCAAATGTGAGGAGACAATCACAGGTTTGGATAGCCAAATCAGAACTATATCCAAATATGAGGAGACAGTCACAAGTTTGCCATGTTGCATACACCTCTACAGTTAAGTCTGTGAATGAACCATGGTACTTTGATAGTGGTGCATCCAGACACATGACTGGAAGTCAAAGTCATCTTGATAACTATCACACCGTGAAATAAAGTAAGGTTACGTTTGGAGGAGGTGATCATGGGAAGATCAACGGAAAAGGTGAACTGAAGGAAGAGAGACTTCCAAAGTTGATGAACGTCTTCTATGTACAAGGCTTGACTCCAAATCTGATTAGTGTGAGCCAACTGTGTGATGAGGGCCTGGAAGTGACGTTCAACAAGGTCAAATGCTGGGCAGTAGATGAGCATGATAACATTGCTCTTTCAGGGATAAGGTCATGCAATAATTGCTACATGTGGGACAACCAGATGTGTGTTTCAGGACAGAAAAAGATGATCCAGCAGTGTGTCACTCGAAGGTTGGACACATGAATGCTAAGAGTATGTCTATGCTGATAAGTCAAGAACTGGTAAGAGGAGTCCCAGAACTGAAATATGTTGACAAAATAGCATGTGGAGCTTGCAATCAAGGTAAACAAATCAAAGTTCAACACAAAAAGGTGCAAGGAGTTCAGACTAAGGAATTGTTGGATCTCGTTCACATGGAGCTTAAGGAATCAGTCCAAGTTCATTGAAATCACTCTCCTGAAGATGTAATCGATGATATTAGAGATGGGATGAAGACCAGGGGTACACAAATTGATGATTGCTTTGTTTCTTTGATCAAACTAAAGCGTGAAAAAGTGTTGATGGATCAGTTCTGGATCTTGACCATGCAAGAAGAGTTGGAGGAATTTACTAGGAATGAGGTATGGATCTTAGTCTCACGACCTGACGGTGTGAACATCATTGGAAGAAAATGGATCCTCAAAAACAAGAGTGATGAAGAAGGAAACATCGTCAGGAACAAGGCCAGATTTGTGGCACATGGGTATACACAAGTGGAAGGTGTGGATTTTGATGAAACGTTTGCTCCAGCTGCAAGACTGGAATCTATCCGTTGTCTACTAGGAGTCCCATGTGAAATAAACTTCAAACTGCATCAAATGGATGTTAAGAGGGCATTTTTGGATGAGTTTGTCAAGACAGTGATCTCTGAGTTCAGTATGAGCATGGTTGGAGATTTGAGCTACTTTTTGAGGCTTCAAGTAAAGCAAACATATGATGGAATTTTCGTGTCTCAAAGTAAATATGCCAAAAATCTGGTGGAACAGTTTAGGATGAGTTCCAGCAAGTCTGCAAAATATTCCATGAGCATGACCTTGAAGCTGTCGAACGACTTGTGCTTAAGTGTTGGTTTATTTGCAAGGTATTATGCAAATCCAATGGCCTCACATTTTGCAGCAGTAAAGAGAATCATCGAATACGTCGAGGGCACTATGAACTTTGAACTCAACTACACAAATGATACAAATCAAGAGTTAGTTGGTTATTGTGATGCGGATTGGACAGGTAAAAAGCAAAATTGCGTGGCCTTGTCCACTGCCGAGGCCGAGTACAATGCGATGGGAAGCTGTTGTACACAACTTTTGTCGATGCAACAAATGGCTTCTGACTATGGTATGGCTTCTGACTCTTTGCTTGTTAAATGTGATAATATGAGTGCAATTAACATCTCAAAGAATCATATTCAACGTTCTAGGACCAAGCATATAGCAATTCGTCATCATTTCATAAGGGAACTAGTTGAGGACAAAATATGTAGCAACTGAGTGTCAACTGGCTGATATTTTTACAAAACCCTTGGATTACAACATGTTTGTGCATCTGCAAAAATCCTTGGGTGTATGTGAGTGCTAAAGTTTTCGATGAGTGCTTGTGCTAGAACAGGGTCAGGATGTTTGGAACAAGGGTAATTATTTTTTTTTCAAATATTTTTCCACAAGAGCTGAAAAATTATTTTCAAAACTACTAGTTGTTAAGATTGGTTGTGGAAAGAGCTGCCTTACATATCCTTTAGAGTTAGACAGTAACAGTGAATCAAGTAAGTCTTAAGATGAGAAGTGGCCACATTGTCAAATGAGAAGGATTTGAGTATTCAAGCCTTATAAGATTGCAGAAAGGAGCAGTAAGATGCAATGTAATTCCCAACCCTACAATTTTTTTTAAAAAAGAAGGGGTTAGGTTGAAACTCAAAGAAGTAGATGGAGCTGGAAAAGGTGACTAAACATATCTTATGTCACTTCGATCAAAAGATGATGATCGTACTACACTGGTGCGATCATCTTTGAACTCAAATTTATCATCGACAATGGGAATATACACCATCTCTTGAGCATCAGATTTAACCCTTCATCATTGATGAAGACTGCTTCTTGAGATATGTAAGTATGTAGTCTAACCATGATAAATCAATGTGAGACTTCATGCTGGAACACGAAGTTAGGTGTTTTTAACACAGCTCAAAAAAATTTCAAATACCTTTGTTTCTTGCATTCGGTCTTGGATCAAGTTCTAGCACAGTTCTCAGAAGGGAAGGGGAGGTTCATTGACATTTGAGGTATTTTTCTTCTTCTCTGAGGGTTTCTGAACAGAAAATGGGTGTTGTTCTCAGTTTTTCTATCATGTCTCGGAGTTACAAAAAGTGTGAATTGCTTTGGTAAATTGTTGATGATTGAATTGATGTGGATTCTTTGTTGTGGTTCAAAGAAATTCAGATTCTACCGGTTCGATTAAAAACCGGTTTGCACTAATGGTTTGGTTTTTTTGTGAGCATTTATCCATTTTCAGGAAATCGTCATAGCCACGGTTTCTCAAGAAGACGACTACTCAGCTCATGGACATTGCAGCTCTATCTCTTATTGTGTGCTTGTCTATTCTGAGGTTTTTGATTGAATGTGCCAACCAAGCAGGGGGAGTGTGTGATGCGTGTGTGATGCTACCTTTGAGGGGGAGTCAAATGCTAAGTCTGGAGAATATGATGATAAATAATATGATGATGAAGAAGCTGAATCCAATCGTAGCGCATAGTTTTGACCTGAACCTTTTGGAGTTGTGTGTTCTGTTTTCTTTTGATGTTTATAGGATGAGCTTGGATGCACATATTCAGTAAAAAGGGGGAGAATGAAAGAGAGGTTTCTGGAGCATCAGGATACGAGCTGTTGGAACAACAAGGTAGTTGTGGCAACAAGCAGAACAAAGTGACGTGGCAAAGTAGCTGATGTGGATCACGCGCTAACAGGAAGGATCTATTCAAATAAGGAAGAAAAGATATCAGAAGATATTGGATACGTACGAATCAAGGAGAGGCAACCTAGAAGATTTACTTACCGGATGAATATAAAAAGGGTTGAAGTATGTTCTTCTAGGGTTAGCCGTTTTAAGAAAAAGAAAAGTCGCTGTAGCTTTTCTATTGAGAGAGTTGTGAGAACTCTGTAAAAGCAAGTGTGTGTACAAGACAAAATGTTTGTCTTTGATCTTGCTTAGAATAGGAATCTTTGCTGACAAACTAAGGGTAGTCTTAGGTGTTGTGTAAAACAAATCAAGAGAGTGTGTAACTTCTTGAAAGATTTCTAATAAAGTTGAAAACTCGGTGAGCCGTAGTTTTTGGGCTATAGTGTTGAGTTCGTCCGTTTTTTCAACAAGCTTCGTTAGGAGAGAGGGAGCAATTTGTGTAGTTCCCATTGTCCAGACAGTTAGATCATACCAAGCCGAGAACATGGTATGAGAAAGATTAAGTCTGTCAAAAATCTTGGTCCAAATTTCGGAGCTGTTTTGGCAAGATGAAAGAGGTGGTCCCTGTGCTCACTTGATGATGAGCATAGAATACAAAGAGGGCTGACCTGAACTCCCCAAGAAGCAAGCCTTACGCGTGTTGGGAGGCGGTTTAGTTGTGCAACCCACATGGTGAAGGCATGTCTTGGTGTGCATCCCTTGAACCAAACTGAGGTAGCCCATGATTTGATTTCAGAGGATTGTCTGATCGCATTCCAAGTTCTTGTGGATGAGAAACCTTGACACGACAAATCCTCCACAAACCAGCCATACAGATTAGGGGCTTCAGATCGTGATGGTAGAGGCATTGATGTGAGCCGAACATGTAGTGCTAGTGCGTGATCTGATCTAGGAGAAGGCATGCTCCATCCTGAATCGTTACACGCATCTGATACCTTTGCTGTTAGCGGAATCCTTAGGGACGAGGGTCCATTGCTTCCTATAAAATTGATAAGTGGACCAAAGGAGGTCCAAGTATCAAACCAGAAACTAGCTGTCTTGCCATTACCAATAGTGCACTTGATAAACCTCTGAGAAAGAGGACAGAGACGGAGCATGCACTTCCAAGTCAATGAGTCACACTGCTTCTCCACCAAGTTCCAAAGGCTCATCGTCGAGCATTTTTTGTGGTGAATGTGCCAAGCCATCCACAGTGACCCACTTGTGGAGAATATGAGCCAAATGAACCGCATATTAAGCACGTGTTCCAGGCAGTAAACCTTCGCAGGCCCAAACTCCCTTCATTCTTTGGGAGACAAACCGTTGACCATGATACTTTTGCCATTCTATTAATGTCGATATTGCCGGTCCATAAGAACTTTGAGCAGAGCGATTCGATCTTCTTTATGCAACCCTGTGGCAACATAAAAGTAGAAATCCAGAAAATTATCGTCCCAGAAATAACCTAAGATATTAACTGAGCCCTTCCCGAAAAAGATAATGACTCCACACCCCATGATCTGAACCTGCCAGCAATTTTGTCTAATAGTGGATGGTACTCTGAGATCCGCAGCTTACAACTCATTAAGGGGAGTCCCAAGTATCTGATAGGGAGTGAGGCAATGGGGAAACCATAATCAACCAAAGCATAGGCCTCTGGTTGGGTCAAACCAGCATGAAAATGCTGAGTTTTCTGTCTGTTCATATGAAGCCCAGACCAACTAGCAAAGTCTTCCAATGTTTCGTTTGTAGTGTGTAAAGAGGTGCTTGATCCGTCGAAGAAGATCATAACATCATCAGCGAACATCAGGTGAGAAAGCTCCAGGTCTGAAGTGTTTGGGTGATAGCTAATTAGCCCTGATGAAAACCGGCATTTTAGAAGTCTAGAGAAAACCTCCATGGCAAGGACAAACAAGTAGGGTGACATTGGGTCTCCCTGGCGCAGTCCGCGAGTACTCTTGAAGAAACCAGAAGATGACCCATTTATCGAGACCGAGAAGGTTGGAGTTGTTAAAAATTGAGATACCCAGCCAATAAATTTATCTGGTAAGTTCATACCTTTCAAGATGGCCAGAATGAAGTCCCATCTAACGGAGTCAAAAGCTTTGCGCAGATCGACCTTTAACATACCTCTTGGGTCTATGTTCTTTCTGTTGTATCCTTGTACAATTTCCGTGGCAAGAAGGACATTTGCTGATAGCAATCTCCCCGGAAGGAAGGCTGATTGGGCATGTGAGATAACCGATGGGAGAAGAGATTTTAACCTGACTGCCAACAACTTTGATATCACCTTGTATACTGTATTGAGACAAGAGATGGGTCTGAAGTCGGTACATCTTGAGGCATTCTGAATCTTGGGGATCAATACCAAAGTCTTGATAACACTTATATACTTATCGATATGTGTGCTCGTGGTTTTTGACCATGTTCGGGTGCTAAAATGCATGCGTATATTTGTTTCAGTGAAGTGCTATATCTAGTTAGTAATTTAGAGTTACATGTATCTTCTGTTTTGTGTTTTATATATTTGTTCAAATAGACTTATATATATATATATATTAATTATATTATACATAAAACCGGGTACCATGGTATCAAGTATGTTGGTTGCTTCGGAATGATGCCGCCTCCGTAGCCATTTGCGCCTCTCTCTCTACTAGACTAGGAGAGTGTTATTTGCAGGCTAGTGGTTGGTCAACCCTAATTGCATTCTCTTTAGTCGGCGGCACTGCTATTGAAATTTTCTACTGCTATTATCCTTAGCCTATAATTATATTACCCTTTGTTTGGTATGGAATGTGCCGCTACCATATCATTCTTCTGCGGATACCGCATTTTGTGAGAGCAGCGATTGTGCGCGCACAAAACGGTACTAGATGATTAGTCCACACTAGTACGCGTTGCTTGGCTGAGACCACAGGCACGGCTGCCAAAGCGTTATGGTGCTCCATTGTTAGCATATATAAGTATACACATATATTGTCATGATGCTGCTGATTCATGAGTTTGAGGTTGGTGATAGATTAGTTTGAGGTTAGATTATTTGTTGTTGATGTGAATCTTTTGAAAACTAGAATAGTTATAGGTGTAGCAGTATGTGAACATTGTTTGCTGCAAAATCAGACCGTGCTTGTGCATAGGTTATTCTCATAGTTTTGCTCGAAGGGTCAAGTTTGTTCGTGGTTTCGGGGAATTCGGGTTAAAGCGAGATGTCAAAATTTTTAATTTGTAAATAAATATTTTATATTTTAATTGATTTTGTATTTAAAATAACGATTTAAACCCTTTTATCTATTTTATTTATTTAGTAATGTCTCGTTAATTCTCTTGGAATTTTCGGGGCATTACAGCATAAGATCTCTAAGTTTATACCACTTCCAATGGCTATGGCTACTCCATTCTACATAGGAGTTACTTCGCCATCGACATGTTTGTTGGAACCGTGATTTTGTTCGTATGGGAACAGATAAAAAAGAAAAATGCAGATGATTACTCGGGTGCAGTAGCTTCAGGATTGATCTGTGGTGACGGAATCTGGACCATCCCGTCCGCAATTCTTTCAATCTTAAGAATCAATCCACCCATTTGTATGTACTTTGGACCATCTTAGACATTATTATGTTTCTTGTTTGTGCATTGTGGCTAAAGTCTAAATGCAAACTTTTATAGTTTTTATAGCTCACTAACATAACATGACATTAGAGTAGAACACAAAAAATACCAATAAAAATCTTCATGTATGTTTCTAAACTTAATCTTTAGGAAAAACTTTGGTTTGTGATTTAGGTTCTGATACCAAAAGAGATAGGGTTCTGAGAATTTTCATCCCCTTAATATTATTTTTGAAATGATTTTGGAGAAAATGCTTACGTGTCACCTCCACAATCACTCTCAGCAATGAAAATTCTAGGTAGTTGGCCCGCACCGTTTGTCGTATGAAAATTTGTAGACGAATAAGTTAATTTCGGTATTTAATAAGGCAAATTTATCAATTTATTAAAAATTAAATATGCATGATTGCTAGTTTATAAATTTATATGCATGTAGGAAAATAATATGAGTTGGATAATTTTTTTAATATTTTGAGTGTTACCTTGAAAGTAGAGGTTTTTTCCATTTTGTAACTGTTGTATTTGTGTTAAAATAAAACGGAAACAATAGATAAAAATATATTAAATTTCGTAATTAGTAAAAAATATTTTAATTAATTGGAAAATTAGATATGGCGAGAAATAGAGGGCACACACAACTCCAAAACTAAAAAAAACACGAAACCAAACAAATGATTTTTGTTTCTTCTTCTTAGGTGATCCGGCGCACATGCATGAAAAATTTGTAAACTCCATTAATGATAATACGTAATTATCTACGTTTTGTTATCATTCATTAATAATGTTTTTGTCATTTATATAAACTCTGTTAATAAATAGTAATGATCTACGTTTGTTTCTTTTTAAGGTCTTTGGTTTTTTTTTCTTCTCGATATTTGGTTTTTTCTTCTTCATCTTTTTTTTTTTTTTATCGTCTTTGTTTTCTTTGTCTTATCTAACTTTTCCTTTATCTTCTTCTTCTTCTTCTGGTTTTTCTTTGTCTTCTTCCTCGTCTTCGTGCTTTTCTTCAGTTTTTTTCTTTGTTTTTCATCGTTCTTCTTCTTTCTTGTTCTTCTACTTATTCTTCTATTTCTTCTAGGACTGTTACTTATGGTCTAAGTCGCTAGATTTTTCTTCTTTGTGGTCCATTCGTTCTTCTCCGTCTTCTTCTTCGTTTTCTTCTTTCGGTTTTGTCTTCATCTTCATCTTCTCTTTCTTTTCTTTCTAACTATTATTCTTCCTCTTCTTTTCTTTATTCGTCTTCATAGTCTTCTTCTTCGTGCTATATTTTTTTGTTCCTGTTAGGTTTCTTCTTTCTTCTCAGACTTCTTCTTCTTTCATTTTTGTCTTTGTCTTCTCTTCCTTCTTCTTCCGATTTTTTATTCTTCATTTTTCTTCTTCACCGTCTTTGCTTTCTCTGACTTTGTCTTCTTCTGGTTTTTTTGTCTTCTTCTTCCGGTTTTTACTCGTTTTTAGTTTTTATTCTTCTTCCAAGTTTTCTTCTTTCTCTGATTTTTCTTCTTCTTCTTCATCGTCTTTGTCTTATTTTGACTTCTTCTCCTGATTTTTTTTGGTCCTTGTCTTCATATTCTCCTTCTTCTTTTCTTCATCTTCCGGTTTTTTTTTTCCTTATCTTCTTTTTTTCTTCATCGTTTTCATCGTCTTCTTTTCCTTCTCTGACTAATTGTATTTTTTTTGCTCGAGGTATAGTTTGAGAAATATTTCTCTAATATTTATAAGAGATTAAAATAGGTGAAGAGATTTAGGGATCTATCATTGTAATTGAAATGTGTTTAGTGAATCTTTATTACTTATGATGTGTTAGAAAATGTAGCGATTATGCGTTCAAACACATATATAACTTCCACCTAATATTCCAATGATTATGATTGTAAATCCTCCAAAAACCACGTCCGAGTTTTTCATTTGGTAAAAACCAAACCCGGCATAATAGTCCTTTCATAGATCCGCCCCTGGAGGTTGATGTGTAGGTCTGAGGAACATGTCACCATTTTCTCCTAGCCAACTTGCCTTCATCTCTTTTGAGAAAACCTACCGTCTAGTTAAAAAATCATATACATAGTTTATACCTACGATCAAATGCTTTGAACAAGTATCGTTCAGAAACCTTTGAACAAATATTTTATTATATATAATGCTGATTTATATGTTTCAATATAATTTAGAATCTTATCATTAAGTCCGGTATGAGATTACATATTACATTATTGATTTTATTAAAAGCAAAAAAATAACCGTTTTATATTGTTTTACCAATCATCTATCCGCGCATGAGACGGAAAATCATCTAGTTTGATCATTATTTTGACATTAGGACCATATAAATTGAGGTTTCTACAATTATTATCTTGCTATCTTATCGAAAATATAATCAAAATCAAAACCGAAATATTTATTATTTTATCATGTTTAATAATTTATCGTATATTAATTTATAAAAGTTTTATTGTATTGCATTCTCTTTTATTATATTTTTTGGATTTGATGATATGGTAAATAACAACTAAATTTCCATAATGAAAAAAAAAGTTATTGGTTTTATTCTTAAACTTTTCTTTCAGTATTTTTTTTTATCAAAGGACTATAATATAGTTTTATATTCATTTAGAATAAAAATAAGAATGATTCTCAAAACTACCACACTTTTAAGTTTTTGTTCCAAAAATATCATCACTAGTTTTAGATTCCAATAATAGCACAAATTCAATATCCAAATGACTCAAAACTCCCATTCTAATGGAAAAATATAAACCCTAAATTGGGGGAAAAAATGAAACCAAACATAATGCTGTAATTTTGTGTATAATTTATTTAGGTTAAAGAAATATTTTTATATAATAATTTGTGCTATTATTGGAAATTTAAAATAGTAGTGATATTTTTTGAACAAACATTTAAATGTATATTATTTTAATATATTTTCTAAAAATAATATAGTTTGGGATTTTTCATTTTTATGAATTTCTTATTTTCTAATTTTTTGATAATATTTTTTAATTTTTAATATATACGTAAAATATTTGTAAAACAGGTAAGATATTTATCCAACTAAAATCCGTAAGATCATATTTTAAAATTTTGAGTGTTACTTTAAAAATTAGGGGTTTCTTCCGTTTTGTTATTTTTGTATTTGTATTGAAATAAAACACAAACGATGGATAACAGTATGTAAAATTTCGTAATTAGTGAAATAATATTTTGGTATATTGGAAAATGAGATATGGCAAAAAATAGAAAAGAAACACAGACGCAATACTTCCATGAAAAACACGAAACCAAACAAAATGATTCTTTCTTCTTTTTCATAGGTGATTCACTAGTGCTATGCACATGCATGAAGATTTTGTAAACTCCGTTGATGATAGTAATTATCTACGTTTTGTTACATTCATTAATATATATATTTTTTTAACATTTATATAAATTCTGTTAATTGTAGTAACGATCTATGTTTGTTTTGTTTTGTTTCTTATTCTCGATCTTTGTTTCTTTTTCTTCTTCTTCTGAGTCTTCTCCTTCTTCTTTTTTTCCTTCTTCTTTTCATCGTTTTCGTCCTCCTTGTCTTATCTTCTTCTTCTTCTGGTTTTTCTTTGTCTTCTTCCTTCTTGTTCTTCTACTTATTCTTCTAGAATTGTTACTTGAGGCCGAAATCGCTAGTTTTTTCCATTGCTTTTTCTTTGTTTTTCTCCGACTTCTTCTTCATTTTTTTATCATTTTGTCTTCGTCTTCATCTTCGTCTTCGTCTTCTCTTCCTTCTTGTTTCAATTTTTATTCTTCCTCTTATTTTCCTTATCCATCTTCTCCTTCCGGTTTTTCTTCGTCTTCTTCTTCCGACTTTTCTTCGTCTTATTTTTCCGGTTTTTCTTCTTCTTTCTATTCTTCTTCTTCCTTTTCTTTCCTTCTTCTTATTCATCATCTTTATATTCTTTGTTTTGTCAGACTTTTTTCTTTTTCATCTTTTTGTTTATCTTTATCTTTTTCTTTGTCTTCGTTCTCTTCCTCTTCTTCATGCTCCTCTTCAGTTTTTTATCGCCATCTTCTTGTTCTTGTTCTTATTCGTCATTATTCTCCGACTTCTTCTTCGTCGTTTTCTTTCTACTTTTTCTTCTATGCATTCTTCTTCTTTTCCTTTTTCTTCTTCACTATCTTCGTCTTCTCCTTTCGGTTTTTCTTTGTCTTCTTCTTCTGATTTTTTTTCATCTTCCTTTTACAGTTTTTATTCGTTCTTCCGGTTTTACTTCTTTCTCTTTCTTCTTCTTCTTAATCATCTTTATCTTCTTTGTCTTATATGATTTTTTCTTCTTCTTTTTGGTTTTCTTTATTTTTGTCTTCGTATTATCCTTCTTTTTCAACATCTTCTTCTTCTTTCTCTTCTTTCTCTTCTTCATCTTCTGGTTTTCCTTCTTTCTTGTATTATCTTACTTCTTCATCATTTTCGTCGTCTTCTTCTTCTACATCTTCTTGTTTTTCTTCTCTGGCTTATTCTTCTTCTTTACTCGAGGTATAATTTTAATCTGAGGAATATTGCTCTAATATTTATAAGAATTTTAAAAAGGTAAAAGGATTTAGGAATCTATCATTGTAATTGAAAGGTGGGAATCTATCATTGTAATTGAAAGGTGTTTAGTGACTCTTTTTTACTTTGAATATGTTAGAAAGTGTAGCTGTTATCCGTTTAAGCACATACATAGTTTCCACCCAATGTTCCAATCATCCCACATATGATTGTAAACTCTCCAAAAACCATGTCTGAGTTTTTCATTTGGTAGATACCAAACCGGCTTAAAATTCTCCGATAACGAAGTTGTAGATCATGTAACCAATAACATTTATATGGTCTTTTCCGGTTACTACTTTCTCCCAAAAAAAAATCTTCAAGTCTTTTCCGAATAAGACTACTGGTATCCGACTCTTTGGATTTGCAAAATAAAAAGAATATTAGTATATATATTTGTCTTTTTTATAGACCGGAACAATGAAAAAATTATCAAAACTCACTTGAGAATTTCAGTTTAATTTCTGAAACTTTAGCATATGTAAGAGTCACCGTTTCAGTAGATGTCGAGGGTTTATTTGAATTTTTGTAAGCAACCTATAAGAAAATAGAGTAATATACTTTCTATGAATTCAAGTTTGGCCGAGATGTGGTCGCTTCAAATATATAAATGATTGAAGGGTATTAGGGCACTGGCCGATTATGTGCCCTTTTTAACCAAATATAGGAAAAACATAATTACAAAAAAAAATAGTATTGATGATTTTAATCTTATAAAAATAATAATTTGGAAAGAAAATTAAAAATATATTTATCAATATCATTGAACTAAAGAATTTACTAAGAGGATTAAATATCTTCGTTGAAGCAATTTCTTGAAGGATTAGTCTATTCAAAATGTTTATGTTCTTTAATATTCATTAATTTAGATCTACTATCTTTCTCAAATTTTCTCAAACATAGACATAACCATTATTCTTTTAATAAGTTAAAGTCAAGAAACATAGCACTTGGAAACCAAAAACCATATTGAACTTAAAAATTAAATCGCTACTTATCGATTCACATGAATGAATCACTAAACATCATTCTCCTTCTTGACTTTAGTTGAAGAGTTCTTTATTAGTTAATGAGTTGTGTTCTTGACTTTGATTCTTACGTTATAAAGATGGAGTCATTTCATTCAGAAATATATGCTTTAAGAGGTTCTCCAATTTTAGTTATAGAATGTTGACCAGTACAATAGAAATGATGAATAGCATCTACCAACACAAACAACAAATATATATAATATATTCGCAAAAATCTAGCTACAGGATATAAGACATAATTAATTGAGGTACCTCTATTTATGTCATGTAATACATCGAGCAACATGAAAATTCTTAAGCAAATAAACTGATAACATTGTGTGGCTAACATTAAAACATTAAACTACTAAATATGAAAACCTTTAATCTCCTTATCGCATCACTATCCTGGTTTTTCTATGTGTTTTTCGCTTTCGATGTGCATTTATTCCTTTTTTGTGTGTAAATCTCGTCTCTGCTGCAGACATCATATTTGGTTCTTCTAGATATGTAGGGATTCAAAACTAAAACATGCTCTAACGTAAAGATAAAACCAAATAAAATATAAATGATCTAATTTGTTTGCATAATGTTGAAGTGTTTTTTGTGTGGAAAATTTCAATGAGATTAATAGATCTAAGAGGTAGTTAGGTTAAGCCATCAATATGTTTTCTCAAGACCAAATCAAATTAAAATAGTTCATCAATTTTCACTAAAACGACTTCTCGAATAATATATAGTAGATAATAAATTTTTTAGATTTATGATGATTAAAATAATTGAAGAAGATACATATGGTTGCCTAGAAATGAGGATACAAAGATTGCGAATATTTTTTTTTGGATTCGTGTGGATACAAAAATTGTATTCGGGTCACCCATTATTCTATTAAACATAAATTTGTGACTATTGTGTTATGATATATTTTCCACAAATGTAGAAAGTTTCAATTTAAAAAAAACATATTTTGTATGTTATTTTAAAAATTATTAAAATCAAGAATAATTTAATATATTTGGTATTAATTCAACATATTAAAGATAAAGGTAAATTATTTAATTTTTTTTTAAAATTTTTTTTGATTGAACTAAAATTAAAATATAGTTATTATACAATTTAAGATACGTAAATATTTTAATTTAAGATATTAATATAATATAAAAGATATTATTTTTTTCTAAAAAATTTAGATACCATAAGCCGTTGCAGTAAAAAAAAAAATTAGGGACTCAGAGTAAATAATTTTTATTTTAAATTATTTTCAGAAATTGGTAATAGATATGCAAAAAAAATTTATATTTAAAAAGATTATTGTTTTTAATTTTTCAAAAATTGTTTATTGTTGAGATTGTTGATGACATGTCATCGACCGAGCTGCAAGATAGAGCGGGGAAGTGTACACCTAAAAGACCCGACCGAGATTAGAACCGACCCGGATGACTACTAGGAAAGCACAAGAGCTAGGCCCATGAAGACGAGTTCGGCCCGAAGAACGAGTTCAGCCCAAGCCCACGATGTTCAGCCAACCTAGCGGTCTCCGGAGAAAAAGGAAAATTACTAAGAATTAGGAAATTTTCCTTATCTCATTAAAGTTTATTCGATCGACTGAAACATGTATAAATATATCATGTATTTCTCTTTAAAAACAATCGGCAATTCAATAAGACACAGAACTTATTGCAAATTCTCTTCATAGTTTTATTAATCTTTGAGTTCTTATTCTTAGATATCATTACATAAATAATGAAAATCTAAACTCAAAAAAAACAACAACATCAATTATGAGTCAAAAGAGTTTTATTTATTTAAAAAAATTTATTGTCATTATATTTTTGAATTAAACTATAAAACCAAATTTAAAAATCTAATATTATTATATTTATGTGCAATATAATGTATATTGTAAGTGAATTTTTTTTATAAGTTTACCATTATGTGGACTCGGTAAAATATGCAAAATTGATGTTTGAAAAAGAAAAAAAATATTGAAAATTTATCAAATTGTTTAAGTTATTTTGGCTTTGGTCATTGGCTTTGTTTTGATTGAGAACCTTGGTGTTATTCTTCACATTATAATAAACTCCAGTGTTAAAAAAAAAATTCAAATAAAAATAGAAAAAATCTAATTGTGATAAAATTTAATTTAAACAAGAGCGCAAATATTAGGTTTCTCAGTTAGTGGTTTCACATGAGCGTTTTCAATTTCATTTTGTTTACGTTCACAATAATTTAATTTTGTTTTCTACTTTTTGGTGTTTAATTTTTTTTACGAATCATTAAATATTTGATTATAAACCCGCATATATGCGGATTCTAAATCTAATAAACTATATAATACTATTTTATATAAACTACATGTATCTTACAAACAAAAAACATCAAAACTAACTCTCTCAAACACACAAATATCCGCCCCTCTCCAACGTCCTCCTCCTTCACCTTGACGCGACTCCCGGAACCCTATATCAGCCTTCTCCAACTGCCGGTCCGGCCCCACTAGGACCCACAAACGTCACCAATGTCCTAGAAAGAAACTTGTTAATTCACTGTTTTCATATATCTACCCAAAGCCTTCACAGTTGCTAACCAAATATACGGTACAAGACAAACATATTTCTGGAGCTGGTTATTTTTGTTGGTGGTGAAAATGGTTTGCTTACTTTTGATGACAAGTTGATGGCTGTTTATACTCTGCTTCGAAAGTGTTATCAGTGACATAAAAGAATCTCTAACTCGTGCTTCAAATTTCTTTGTTTTTCAGACAAAGTTAAAATATTCTACAGAAATTTCATTAAGCCATTTAAAAACATAAATTACAAAAACATAAAGACGTGATCACACATCGAAAACCCATATTACACATTAACTATAAGAAAACTTATCCTAATTCTAGACTTTGTTTTCCCGATTTTGGATTTGGTCTACTCCTTTTTATGAATATTAGTAGTCTACCACTTTTGCGAAGTCAGTTAAATAGGAGTGTAATATATCGGTATATATATTGAAAACGAAGAATTTAATATAATTCAAAAGACTAATATATATAAATCATATGAACTTATATTATATTATATTATATTTTTAGCTGTATATTTTTATTCCGAATTAACATGATGGCTTTGCTTACAAAAAAAAGGAAAAAAATCAGTTTCATAAATAATTAGTTTAAAAAAAAAAGAAAAAGCACATTATTAAGTAATCCAAACAAATTGACGTCTTTTGGATTTATTATTTCTCCCAAACATATTGGCGTCCTTGCGGTTTATTATTTCTCACTAAGTAACTTCCATCAAGTTTGACAAGCCATAAACGTAGTTGACCACATCGTATTATATTATAACCTGATCTGTATGCTCTCCATATGTTTAAAAAATGCTCCAAGTTTTTGCCGTGCCTCAAATGACATTTCCATAGTAGTCTTGAGCCGTTGTTCTCTGGAAAGCTAAACTTGTATGGCTCTTTATATGATAGATGTTGGGGTCCCTTAGTCTCGTTTCTATTAGATGAGCAATTGATTTTGAGAACGCTACCATGAACGAGTTCGTTTCGAAACTCTAAAGTGTTAAGAGCACAACTTTCATTTAAACTAAAACGCAAAGCAATAAGTAACATAAAAACTATGAGATAATTCATTATTTGGATCAAAGATATTTTGTGGAGTACTATAAATCTAAAGAACTCAAAGTGCAGTATTTATAGTTTCTTTTTGATGTTAATGTTTTTTAAAATGTTTTTATTAAATAACTTTTTTAAGACAACAGCTAAATTTAAACACAAACATATGGCCGGACAAACTTTTGGTGTCGAAAAATAAGGCCAATCAATAAAATCAAAGCAAAGAAATTAACTTTTCAAATTAATTTTGACCACTAAATCGAAACCAAGTAAAAGTCTAAGATCAATGTTTTAAAAAGTCTAGGATGTTAGCGCAATGTGCATGCCGTAATCTAGAAAGTATTACATCAATAATAGTTTTCCTAGTTTTTTTTTTTTTTAAATTTAGTTTTCCAAGTTTATCTTAATCTAAAAGTACTGTAATAAACTGTTATTATGTTTGGAAAGAAGATATACATATCTTTTCCTATATTAGCTAGAAAAAACTTAATTCTAATATATATATATATATATATATATATATTAATAATAACAATCCTAGAAAATATTTTCTATAATTGCATCTTTAAAAAAATGGTTTTATAGTTATTAATGTTTCGTAAGATTGCGTTTAAAAAAAAAAAACCGTTTTATGGTTTTTAATGTTAGGATTACGTCTTTAAAAAAAATTATATTTTATTGTTTTTAATGATGGTGTTGCGTCTTTTCAAAAAGGTTATTATATAGTTATTAATGCATCATAGAGTTGTGTATTCTCGGTAAAAACTATTTTATGGTTATTAATGTATCTTAGGGTTGTGTCTTCTCGGTAAAAAACCTTTTATAGTTATTAACGCATGATAGAATTGCGTCTTTACAAAAAAATCACATTATGGTTATTAATATATCTTAGGGTTGCGTCTTCTCGAGAAAATTTTACTTTATGATTATTAAGTCATCATAGAGTTGCGTCTTTTCGAGAAAATAGTTATTAATGCATTTTAGGATTGAGGCTTTTCGAAAAAAATCATTTTATGGTTATTAATGCATCATATGGTTCCATCTTTTCAAAATCATGTCTATTTAGCTCTACTTATTTTTCTGTGTTCAACAAATTATAGTTCATAATTATTTTTACCAATAAAAAGATATATACTTGGTAAATAACCATCACCACTAATATGGAGTAACAATCTTGAAAATTGTATCGGAAGATCACGTTTTATATCATCATTTTTGTTCTATATATTTTAACTTATGACTGTTTTTATAATACTAATTTTATTTTGAGAATTACATATTTTTATTATAATTTTTTGCTGTGTAGTTTTTTACTTATAATCGTAATAATCCTAAAAAATGCTTCAGAGAGTTGCATATTTATAATTTTTCTTTTTTGATATATTTTCTCTCATAACCGTTTTTACTATTTCTAAATGTGCTTTGAAACATCAAATCTGTTCATCATAATTTTCATCTTGTACATTTATACATATAATCATTTTCAACGCTCCAAAAAATATTCCAGAGAACTAACTTTTTGTTTTTTATTTTAATAAAATTCTTGAAAATATTTTGGAGGATAACATCTTTTCATAACTTGGTACCTTTTCATTTATAACAAGCTTTTAATATCCTAAAAATATTTTGAAAAATCGTGTCTTTTAACCATAACAATTATACAAAATATGTTAGATGTGCACTCTTTATAACGTCACTTTTCGTTGATAGCTCTAAATTTTACCCTAGAAATATCCCTGCAAGTGCACAGAATCGCAGTTATAGTATAAAGGGTTATCGTATCCCTAGAGACCTAATGTTTCGCGACAAATTCTAAGTATCGAATCAAGCTAAGTAAGTAAATAATATGACTAACGAAAATACTTAAGAAAATCGGTTGGAAAAACTTGTTAAAAGGGGGTTTTAATCAATGAGACAAACGTTAGGCTTTGGGAAATTCTTTGGTAAATATGAATTGTAGACTAAAAGATCGTTAGAATATTTATGAAGATTCGTTCTCCAACTCGAAACACAACTGTAAAATTAACCAACTTTCGCTGCGGAGATTATATATGTCTAAACCCTAGAATCCCAAATTTCTTTGCAAATTCAAAGAATTCAGACAAGCATTAAGGTTCTTGTTCGATTGTTCACAAAATCAGTAAGCCAAATTTCTTTGTGAATAATTATTTTGCTCATCCAAGATAGTTCAGACAATCAATAATACTTTCGCATCTATTAATTAAACTAAATTCTCAATTCTAGATGATCAAGCTAGAATTAGCGTTAAGTACAATCTAGATGAAGAACTACGTGGTTGTGGGAGTCGAAACTCGCACAACCAAAACTTGTGAAGATATTTAGGGATTCGACAAACTTCTATGTAAAGAAACCAAGAAACTGAGATCCAAAGATGGAGATTTTATTCAAGCTGTTTTGAAAGCTGTTTGTAAAGTAATCAGTGTTTTGCTAGGTCAATTTTTGGATCCCCTTTCTCAAAGGGGGACATGTCTATTTATACAAAAACAAGTCGGCTAGGCCTTTTTCTAAAGGAGAAAGGAAAACTTCCTTATTCTTTGGGATTTCCTTTCTTCTCTCGTTGGTTCGAATGTGGGCTTCTTACTTGCTAATTTGGCCCATCCAAACCCTTGTGACTCGTCGCTTAGACATGTTAAGATATTGGGCTCGTTGTTCCACTGGGTTGTCGGTGAGCTGGCTCGTCATTTGTCTCGCCTGCTTCTCCCAATTCCGAGCTAGGTAGTTGGCTCATTACCTGACTTCCCTTGATGCCGAGCCAGGAAGTTGGTTTGCCAACATGTTGGCTCGTCACCGTTTGTTGGTTTGCCAACACGTTGGCTCGTCACCGTTCGTTGGTTTGCCAACATGCTGGCTCGTCACTTGTTTCTTCATGTTGCCTAGCCAAGATGTTGGCTCGTCACTCCTTTCTCCTTGCTGCCTAGCCAAGATGTTGGCTCGTCTAGCCAAGATGTTGGCTCGTCATCGTTTCTTCACGCTGCCGAGCCAAGATGTTGGCTCGTCACTCCTTTCTGCCTAGCCAAGATGTTGGCTCGTCTCTCCTTTCTCCTTGATGCCTAGCCAAGATATTGGCTTGTCTCCTTTCTCCTTACTACCTAGCCAAGATGTTGGCTCGTCATCGTTTCTTCACGCTGCCGAGCCAAGATGTTAGCTCGTCACTCCTTTTTGCCTCGCCAAGATGTTGGCTCGTCTCTCCTTTCTGCCTAGCCAAGATGTTGGCTCGTCTCTCCTTTCTCCTTGCTGCCTAGCCAAGATGTTGGCTCGTCACCTAGCCAAACGTTGGCTCGTCAATGCTTGCTTCTGCCGCCGAGAGAAGAGTCTGTGCTTGCTTGGCTAGACTTTTCTCCATACTTAGTCTTATCAGCAGTTGATCTTGATGAGGCGAAAACCGACCCCAACAGTGGTTATCATAATAGTATATCTAATCTAACATTTCATCTTCAACCTTTGAATAACCCTAAACCTAACAAGCAATCTATTCAGACATGGTGATTGAAACAAACATCATGAAAAGAAAAGTATGCATAAAAAAAATAAGCAAAGATACAAAAGAGGAACAAAATCTCTCTCGTAGTCTCTCTCTGTCTTTGTATATGTCGTAATCTCCCTCTGTATGTTCTCTGTCAAATCACAGTTTTAAAAACCTAAATATTGCTCTAAAACACGATGGGGTTACTCTACAACTTCTGGAAACTTCTGGACCAAACATGCAATTTCTGAAAACTTGAGGTACAGCTTCGCAGGAGATGTCGATCAACACTTCCACTGGTGTCGATCGATACGAGTGGAAAAACGTGAGAAATCTTCCTGGTTCATCCGTCCTTCATTTTCTCTTCGTTCGCTTGACTCTTAAAAGCTCCAAAATGCTCCAAAGTCGCATAACTCATGCAATACCCTGTGAAGACTCAGAATGACTCTAAAAATACTTAAAAGACTCGATAAAACAACGGATATCATGGTTGAAAACTGGTAAAAACCATGATATATCAACTCCCCCAGACTTAGCCTTTGCTTGCCCTCAAGCAAAACAGAAAACTGAGTTTGAAAAAGAAGTTTGAAAAACGCGGAAACTCACCTTCTCTTTAGAGCGTTGCACTGACCACTCAACTTATAATCCACATACTGCAAGACCAATCCCAATCGAACTACCATGTACTTCTCCGCAGACATTCACAGCCTCCCAGATTCAGCCCATAATTTCGCAACATTGTCCATAAACCCTTCATCACTGGGTCTCATCGATGATCCCAATGCCAAGAACCTTCTAGACTCATTCCCGTATAATACCATGACAAACAAATTATACAATCCTTTGTACTCTTTCTCTCCCAAGACATATTATGTTCTCATTCTCTCTTCTTAATTTATTTTTTATTTTTATATATCAAAGGTGTAAGCGAATAATGGTATGACGGAAAAATTTTCTAGCCTAGTAAAATAATGGGATCGCTGGAAATTTTTCTAGCCCTTTACTCAAAAGAAAATCATTTCATCTTTTCTGTTTTATTTAACTTAGAATAAGGGAGAGGAGTACCATCACTTTTCACACATGATGCATTTGTCAGGTATGAACGAGGAGTCAAACCATATGAACACCAGTCACATTAATGAGGTAAAAGAAAGAACTCGGAAATTAGCTCGAGCTTAGTGGTTTCTACTGGAAATATGGGCGTCTCTAGTTAACTGGTCAGCCTTTGGATTTTTATATTAGTCGGATCTAAACTGATTCTACAGCACTTGTCACTAGATGAAATAGTCAAACAATAAACCAAGAGAAATATCATCGTTTCCAACAAAAAATTTGACTCAATAAAATATGAAAACAACTCAAAGAGAAAACAAAAGAAAGAAAATAGCGTTAGTAAATGATAAACACCCTCCCCCAGACTTACTTCACACCGTCTCGGTGTGAAAATAAAGCAAGAGAAAGGTTAAAAAAAAACTAAAATGATCGAAAATAAAAGAAATAAAAAACTTACCAGTGGGTTGCCTCCCACTAAGCGCTTGTTTTAAGTCATGAGCTTGATTTGGATGCAATTTAGGCGTGAGGTGGATCTGCGAGGGGCACTGTGTCTCCCTCATCCCTTGAAAACCTTGCATGTGATGGCTTTGGATGGTTCTCCTTTGCAGCTAGTATTTCTCCTCCATACTTCCAAGGAACAACACCAGGAAAGAGCTTCATAGTATTCTGCAACATCTCTTGGACAACTACCTCTCCTCTCTCCCTCAACTCTAAGAGGATGATAATTCTGAACTTGGAGAAAGGTTTTGAGCTCCCTTTGCATCTCACTTTGGGGTTAGTCAGGTCTCCATCACATCTCAGAGAGATTAAAATCGAATGTGGAGCACATGGGATCTTTTTGCACTTGGAATTTGCTGGTTTGTTGACTTCATGATGTGCAAGGGAAGGAGTCATCTTCAGGACATTTTGGACCTTCTTCGTGTCATCTCCAGGGTCTAAACTCGGCTTCTCTCCATCATTGACAGTCATACAAGAAGTCTCTTTAACATGAACTGCAGGGTAGAAGACATTCTTGTTAATCTTGGAGAAAGAGATTCGCTAATTAGGATAATTCACAATCGCACCCACAGTTGCAAGGAAGGATGCACCAAGAATTAATGGTTTATTGTTGTCGTTTTTCATCTCCATAATGTGAAAATCCGCAGGAACAAGGCAATCTCCTATTTGAAGCATCAGGTCAAGAATTAAGCCTTTTGGAGTTGTAGAAGAAGCGTCTGCAAGCTCGATAGATACATTTGGAGGTTGTAGATCCAAAATTCCTAGCTTATTTGCAACAGCCTGGGACATGACATTCACATTAGCTCCTGTGTCACAGAGAGAATCCTTTAATTCCATGCCTTTGATTGAGTATGGAACAACGAACTTCCCTAGATTCACTAACTTAGGTAACTGTCATGGTTAATAGCCAATGGGTATGGTACCTTGGGCTTGTAGACACGTTCTATGGTAGGTTCGGGTCGATTTTTGGCTTCCGAAATGTTTTTGATCGATACCAGTGCATTTTTAAAGGGTGTCGATCGACACTCCTCCTTAGTGTCGATCGACACCTTCGTGGTAGATTCTGGTTCGTCTTTAAAGGGTGTCGATTGACACTTCTCCTTGGTGTCGATCAACACCTTCGCTGGAATATCAAAATTAATATCTTCTTCAACCTCTTCAAGCAAAACGAAATCCTCTTCATTCACACTCTTTCCCAACACTGGTTTCACCTATTTTCCACTCCTTAGAGTGATCGAATTGACATATTGTCTTGGGTTCGTGTCGGTTTTTCCCGGAAAACTTTCTTGTCTCCTCACTGACTCTGCAGCCTGAGCAACCTGGGTATCCAGCTTCTTCACATGGGTATTGAGAGCCTCAAATTTCCCATTCAAATCTGTGTACATGGCATCCATCTTACCATTGAAATCAACCGTCATCATCTGCTGACCCTCAAGAAGCCTTTCAAACATAGACTCAATCTTGCTTGATTCTGGTGACTTTGGTGGTGGTGCTTGATAAGCTGAACTTCCATAAGTCCTGGTGTAGCCACTGCTATGAGCCGGTTTTCGGAACGACTGATTGAATTTAAAACCCGTCGGATTACCTTCAGCATTCTTGTAACCTCCTCCTTGAGCATTGCTAGTGAAGTTCATGTTGTTATGCCCATACTAAAACCTCTGACCTTGATATCCTCCGCCAATGTAGTTGGCCTCTTCAACTTCATCTACTTCAATGGCCTCAACTTCAGCAGCAAAATGAACAGTCTTTTTATTCTTACCCAACAAGAGACTATGCACTGAATCCAACTTAACTTGGACCTCTGCAATCTGACTACCCTCTTGACTTCCAGTTTGCTTTTGCCTTTCATAATCTGACATCTTCGTGCTATTACTCGAAGCCAAGTTCTTGATAAGAATCAAGGCATCCTGTGGGCTTCTCGTCATGAAATTCCCATTACTTGCAGAATCAGTGACATCTGATATCTCCAATCAACCCCTCTGAAAATGGTGCTAAGTAGCTGAGCTTCACTGAACCCATGGTGTGGACAGTCTCTCTAATATGACTGGAAACGAATCCAAGCTGCCTTGAAAGACTCCATAGGACCTTGAGAAAAGGTAGATATTCTGGTTCTCAGCTCTTCGGATCTGGCATAGTCATAAAAATGGTTCAAGAATGCATTCTTCGTTGCTTCCCATGTAGTTAGCGAACCTGGAGGAAGTTGTTTCAACCAGCTAGCTGCTTCTCCTGCAAGAGAATCTGGGAAAAGCTTACAGAATAGGTAGTCATTGCTGACTCCATTAGCTTTGATGCCACCAACCAGATCCTCAATCTTCTCGATATGATCCATGGGGTGCTCATTGGAAAATCCATGAAACTGGTGTTGTCCCACGAGAGTGTAGTACTGAGGTTGAATCTGAAAATCGTGCCTCAAAAAAGCAGGAGGTCTGATCGCAGATCTGTTGGTGTAAATTGATCAGGCCTGTTGTAGTCAGCAAGTGTTCTGACCACTTCATTCCCCTCAAGTTGGGGCTGGTTCTCATTCTGATGCTCGGGCTGTTCAACAATCACATTCCCATCATCATCAAGCTTCTGACTCTGCGCATTGCGCCTGTTCCCTTCTTCATCAATCAATAAACCAGTTTCATCCCGAATAAGCACCATCGGATTAACCATTTCGGATGGCTTTTTCGCTTTCTTGTTCGTACGCTCTAAGTTTGCTAGCTCTTGATTACTGAGATTGACTAGCTTCTGATCCTTGTTGCTTCTGGTTCTGCGATTAGGCATACACCTGAAACACACAAAAGTAAGATATATAGCGCGTAAGTAAAAAAAATAAAAATGAAAAAAAACTTTGACGAAATTCTATTACTAAAAATTTGTAGGCAACTATTAAGTCCCTCGCAACGGCGCCAAAAACTTGATAGGTCTAAGTTTTACCCTACAAAAATCCCTGCAAGTGCACAGAATCGCAGTTATAGTATAAAGGGTTATCGTATCCCTAGAGACCTAATGTTGCGCGACAAATTCTAAGTATCGAATCAAACTAAGTAAGTAAATAATATGACAAACGTTAGGCTTTGAGAAATTCTTTGGTAAATATGAATTGTAGACTAAAAGATCGTTAGGATATTTATGAATATTCGTTCTCCAACTCGAACACAACTGTAAAATTAACCAACTTTTGCTGCAGAGATTATCTATGTCTAAACCCTAGAATCCCAAATTTCTTTGCAAATTCAAAGAATTCAGACAAGCATTAAGGTTCTTGTTCGATTGTTCACAAAATCACTAAGCCAAATTTCTTTGTGAATAATTATTTTGCTCATCCAAGATAGTTCAGACAATCAATAATACTTTCGCATCTATTAATTAACCTAAGTTCTCAATTCTAGGTGATCAAGCTAGAATTAGCGTTAAGTACAATCTAGATGAAGAACTACGTGGTTATCATAATAGTATATCTAATCTAACATTTCATCTTCAACCTTTAAATAACCCTAAACCTAACAGGCAATCTACGCAGACATAGTGATTGAAACAAACATCATGAAAAGAAAATTATGCATAAAAAAAAAAAGCAAAGATACAAAAGAGGAACAAAATCTCTCTCGTAGTCTCTCTCTGTCTCTGTATATGTCGTAATCTCCCTCTGTATGTTCTCTGTCAAATCACAGTTTTAAAAACCTAAATATTGCTCTAAAACACGATGGGGTTACACTGTAACTTCTGGAAACTTCTAGACCAAACATGCAATTTCTGAAAACTTGAGGTACAGCTTCGCAGGGGGTATCGATCAACACTTCCGCTAGTGTCGATCAACACCAGTGGAAAACGTGAACAATCTTCCTGGTTCATCCGTCCTTCATTTCCTCTTCATTTGCTTGGCTCTTAAAAGCTCCAAAATCGCCTAACTCATGCAATACCCTGTAAAGACTCATAAAGACTCTAAAAACACTTAAAATACTCGATAAAACAATGGATATCATGGTCAAAAATCGGTAAAAACCTTGTTATATCATTTGTTTCTATATATTTTCACTTATAATCATTTTAATAAATTTTCGTTTAAGATTTAATATACGATATTTTCCTGCGGTTTCGGGAGGTCCGAATTCTAGTATATCTAATAAGATGTGATGGAAATTTCACCCACAAAAAAAAAATCAGTGATTGTTAACTGATATCGGTTTAGTTGTAAAATGTCGCCTCTCAACTCAACCTGTTATATATATATATATATATATTATTCTGTTTTTCAGAGTTGTTACTTGCATCCGAAATCGCTATATTTTTCTTTCTTTTTGATTTCTTTGTTCTTCTTCGACTTTTTCTTCGTCTCTTCTTTCGGTTTTGACTACGTCTTCGTCTTTTGTTCCTTCTTCTTCCAATTTTCATTCTTCCTCTTAGTTTCTTTTTTCGTCTTCTCCGACTTCTTCTTCTCCTTCCAGTTTTCTCCGTCTTCTTCTTCCAGTTTTTATTCGCTTTTTATTATTTCTTTTTTTTTTTCTCCTTTTCATTGTCTTCATCTTCTTAGTCTTATCTGACTTCTTTTGTTTCTTATAGTTTTTTTTGTCTTTTTCTTCGTCCTTGTGTTTCTCTTCGGTTTCTTTTTTGTTCTTATTCGTTCTTCTTCCTTCTTGTCTTTCTTCTCTGGACTTATTCTTTTTTACTCGAGTTACAATTTTAATTTGAGAAATATTGTTCTAATATATACGGTTTTTCAGTTTACAAATATATATATGTGGTAGTTATCGTAATTACTGATTATCAAAATAAACAAAAGACCTTAAATGTGAATTTTTTTTTTTTTTTGAAAATTTTAAAAATATATAATTCCCTTTTCAAGATATGTCATAAATTAAACATTTATTTTTCTGATTAATATTTCATGGTTGTAAAATGAAATATTGGAGTATATAATTTAGATAATTTTAAAGGCAATACAATTTTAAAATTTAAATCCAATATAAAATTGTATTCATAATAATCAAGTAAGATATTAAAAATCTATAAAAAACTTTGAAAATAAATTATTCTCAAACATGCATGGTTCAAAGTATGGTTTTCAACTTTTATGACTAATTAAACAACTACTGAACTATCATGAATTGATTAAAAAAATTATTCAAATTTTGAAACGACAATTTTTTAAAGCAAAAAGAAAAATCTAAAATTATTATTATTTTAAAACGGATGGAATATTATTTTGTTTACAAATTAAAGTCTTAAATTTGTTTTGTTTGAGATTATATTATCAAATGTTACCTTACTTATATTACTGTGATGTATAAACTGTAGACCGACTGATACTAACTTCCTATAAATGCTGGTATATTCAGTCTGATCCTACATCCTTATATCTCTGTAACAAAATCCCACTATTGAGCAGTGATTGGTATTTCTTCAACCAATTTTTATAACATAATCTTCATTTTTCGCTTTGCAAATTTTTTATTTTTTTCAGTCAACATTTGGTAGTAACAAAAATTGATATAATACATATCCAAAAAAATTTAACATACTTTTATAAAATACTTAATTATCGACCATACATGGAAAAATCCACACACTAATAAAAAGTATACATAATTGATTTTGTCCTCGATTGATAATTCATAAAAATAGCCATAAAACAAAAAAAAACAAAAATTAGCACACAAAAAAAAGTTGAGAAAAATAAATAATTCATAAAAGTTCCTATTTCAACTCCGCCGTCTTAAGGCCAAAATATTCACCACTCTTCTCTTTTTCTCCTCCTTCATCTTCACTTATATCCCATAGACATATGAAGAAATACCCAAATACATGATAACACCGTCGACACAAACCTTCACTACGCCAAACATCTCGCAGTAAACCACCATACATAGCTGACAACACCATCATACATATCCCTCTGATGATTCCCGAAGTCAAATAAACCATTCCTGATGTGGCTGTGAAACTGCCACATCACCACGTTCGCTAAAATCGCAACGGTCCAGTAAACCAAGATTGAGTACTTAAAGACAATTGCCTGCAACAAATAAGCTTTTCTCGAACCCCCTTAATAAATAACATTTCGTAGTCAAGTTGATATCTCACAAAAAAAAATGAAATGATAAATATATGATCAAAAAATAAATAAGATTCAAAATTTATAAGATTCGTATATCTTATATGGTTTATACACAATAATTATTGTAAAAATAAAATAACTATAAATGTTAAGGGATATTATGAATTATAAATTAAAATTACTAGTTTAATTAGGAACAATCAAAACAAACTCTTGTCGAGTCATTTGTTTAATCTCTTCGAGTTCATACTCATAACGAACTCTGATTTTGACTCGACGATGATCGATAAAAAAAAATATGACCAACTGTGGTTCGAATATATATCCAAAAAGTTAATCTATTTGATGTTGTTCCACGCTCCAATTTGACATTAAGTTATTGATGAAATGATTTCCCTTGCTTGCTCAATAGCTTCTTCTTGAGCTTCGTGTTCCAATTGTTTTTGATTTCTACTTGATTAATCGATTTGATATAGTATTAGATGAGCTTAGCGTCATAACCTACGGGAATTGAGTTATGGAGTAAAGTTCACATATTGAATCTTAATCTTAAATTATTGCTTATTTGCCTGGGAGAGTTGAGTAATTTAGGTTGTTTAACCATAGTTAATCATCGCTAGGAGAGTATGTTGGTTATGATACCGGTGATTTGAGTTTGGAATACTCTGCTAGATTTATGTGCCTAACACATGAATAAATTGACCCATGAACCTCAGTGAATTTCCTGACACCCAAGACTTAGTTTTATTGATTTCTCATAATTTATTTACGGCTTTTTACTTACTTACACCAATTTTGTCTTAGCTTAACTCCTTTCTAACGAACTTGTAGCACACCCTCAGTCTCTGTGAATTTGATCCCTAAATACTACAATCGTCTGTTATGCACTTGCAGCTAAATAATTGTATTTATTTTGGATAAAACTATACTCACATCAACTTTTTACCGTGATCCAATTACCCATATCTTTAGTTCATTCCTGACCATTCTTATCCTCTTTCACGGTTACTGCCATTTCCTTGTTCTAATTGTAATCTTCCTCCAACTTGACCATGGGTGTTCCCTCGGTGGGTTTTATGTCTTAGGTAAGAGAAAATGCCTTTGGACATGAATGGATGTGTTTTCCTAATAAATTTACATAATAAAAATATTAAATAAATATAATTGTTCACCTTAATATATTTTAAATTGAAATCCAAAAAAACTCTAGATTTTTTTGAAAAATTATTTCCTTCGGTTTCTAAATAGGAAGAATTTCAAAAATGCTACTTTTGAAATATCATTTTGCAAAAATGTCATCATGATTTGTCCATTTTCAAAAATACCACAAATTAATGATTTTTAACACTTAAATTCTAAAATTTTAAACTTTAAAAAAGGTTTTGACCCTAACAAATCCTAAAAACTAAACACTAACATAACATAGTTAACCCAAACATAAATGATATTTTAAATAAATGATATAATATTAATGGCATTTTTGAAAAGATTTTTAAAAAGTGACATTTTTGAAAAGTAGCATTTCAAAAGTGGCATTTCTCAAAATTTATCTTCTAAATATACTTAATTACATATATTAGATATATTTTGAAAAATATTTTAAATTTATCAATTAGAAAAATGCGCAGTTACAACTAATGATAAAAATGTAAGCTATATATATATGTAATTAATATTACTTGAATTTTTATTTAACAATATTAGACAAATTTAAATTCTAAAAAAAAAATATATATATATATATATATATATATATTAAATAAACTACAAAAGAGGTAATATTGTTTACTAATTTACTGGTTTTACTAACATTTTTTAAAATTGAAATGTAGGTATTAATATTTTACCGTAGAAAATGATGATTTGGAAGTTGTTAAAATTAGTTAAAATAGAATTAGAAAGATAAACAAATAGAATGGAAAGAACATGGTTTTATTTTTTTATTTTTTTAAAATAATAATAAGGAAAATGCAGCTAATCGCCAAATATAGAAAGGCAGTAAAAATGAAAAAGACGTGGGAAACAAATAAAAATTGTAAAAATAAAAATAGAAGAGCAACCATGGGCATCGACCTCTCCACACAAAACTTTGAATCGAGCACTCGTTGCCAAAGGAGCCACGATATCAACATAGTCAAGTTTCAATTAGGTAATGATATAATTAGTATGTGGCATGTGCCCCACCCTCCCTGGGTTGGTATATCCTCCACGTCTATTCCAAATAATTAAGAGGATTTTGAAAATTTCTAATAATAATTGTAATTTTAATAAACTTTAGAAATAAAAGATTAATTAAGAATTTTAGTCATGTCATCTTTTATTCAAAGACATGTCATAATTTTTTAGAGAAAACCAATAAAATTAAAATACCTAAATTCTTTCAATAATAACACTTCTCATTTTCTCATTTAATAGTAAGAGGATTACCCGGCTTAATGTTATACCTTTAATGTTATTTTGATCATAAGAATTTAGGAGGACGAAGAAACCCTTCATAGTTCATGACTTTAACATTATTTTTATCGGGAAAAAAAACGAATGAAAATCGGAAGAAAAAGACGAAGAAAAACAGTACGAGTATAAAATGAAAGAAGAGGAAGGAAGAGAAGAAGAAGATGTAGAAAAACTGAAAGAAAAACATGAAGAAGAAGGCGGAGAAGAACAAAGAAACCAAAAAGAAAGAAAAAGTATAGTGACTTTGGCTGCATGTAACAATCCTAAAAAAACAAAAAAATAAAAAAATAGCGAAGAAGAAACTGGAGGTGAACACAGAGAACGAAGACAAAGACAAAGAAAAATCAGAAGAAATTGGATAAGACAAAGACAATAAAGAAAAAATATGAAAAAGAGGAAGAAGAAGCAAAAAGGAAGAAAAATCGGAAGAAGATGACGAAAAAATCAAAAAGAGAAGAACAAGGAAAAGAAGAGGAAGCATAAGAATTGGAAGAAAAGACAAAGACGAATACAAAAGAAGAAAACGAAGAAAAAGTCAAAGAAAACTGAAGAAACCGCGAAGACGAGAAAGAGGACAAAGACAAAGACAAAAAACCAAATGAAGAATTGAAGAAAAGAAGAAGTCGGATAAGAAAAAAAAGACAAAGAAGATAAAAAAAAAGTTGGAAAGAAGAGGAAGAATAAAACCGAAAAAAAGAAAAAAAATAAAGAAGAAAATCTGTAAGAAGAAGACGAAAACGATGAAGAAGAAAAAGGAAAATAAGAGAAAACATAAAAAAAAAATTGGAAGAAAAAGAAGAAAATATGAAGATAAAGACAAAATCAAAAGAAGAAAACGAAGAAGAACGAAGAAACCGCAAAGAGAACAAATCTAGGGACTTTGGGTACAAGTACCAATCTTAGAAGAAACAAAAAATTAAGTAGAAACCGAAGAGGAGCATAGTGGCGAAAAATAAGTCAAAGAAAAAACAAGAAAAAAAGTTGTATAAGACAAATAAGACGAAGACTATGAAAAGAAGATGGAAAAGAAGAGGAAGAAGAAAACCTAGAAGAAGAAAAAAACAATCAAAGACCGAGAAGAAGAGACAAAGCAAATGTAGATCATGACTATAATTAACGAAGTTAATATAAATATCAAAACCACAAAATAAAATATTAATGAATGATAACAAAATAATTATCATTAACGGAGTTTACAAATTCTTTATGCATAGTGTGGATGAATCACATAGAAGAAAGAAAAAAAAGCAATTTGTTTGGTTTCGTATATTTTTTTTTATAAAAATAACACAGTTGTTTTCCCCTCTATTTCTCGCGGATTTAATTATTCTAATTACTTAAATATCTTCCATTAATTATAAAATTTTACATATTGTAATCCATCGTTTGTGTTTTATTTCAATACAAATACAAAAGTTACAAAACGAAAACAAATCCATAATGTTCAAGGTAACACTCAATATTTAGAATATTATCTTATGCATATACGTTTAACAACTAAAACGCATGCATAATTAATTTTTATAAATGACAAAATCATATTATTAAATAATAAAATTAACATATTTTCCTAGAAATTTTCATACCTCCACACGGTACGGATCAACCACCTAATTATAATTTACAATTGAAAAAAACTTTGGTCTTACAAAACAACAAAAATGAAGGAGACTTTTATTTTCTTAATAAAATAGGACAAATTAAATCTTTTGAAAATCTTCAATTATAATTTTTTCTTACGCCTTATAAAATATAATTTTTGATTGTATTGTTTATAGATCATGCCATTTCATTAATATTAAATTATAGTTTTATCTTATAAATGTTTAAGCTCTATAAAATCTTCTAAACTCTGATTAAGCATTTTAAATGTTGGGCATGGGTTCTTCGTTCGCCTAATATGTCTAATGCTGTCGTAAACACCGTTTTTAAGAGACTTACAAATTGGTCAAGCGTTTATTAATAGCACATTAGAAACTCCCCGACAATAAGTTGTCTAGACTAGATATATCTCAGTTACACATACATGACATTTCTTAGTAACTACTGTTCAAAGTTTCATTACCTTGTGCTTTTAAAATAGGGAGACTTGTTAGAATGGTACGTTTTCTGACTTTAATGTTAAACGGGATATTTTCGTAGGGAAAATTGTAGAACTAGTATACTTTTTTTTAAAATATCGAAAATACCTTTACGCTTTGGTAGAGTATGTGTGAATTTTGTAGATTTAAGGCTAAGATTGAACAGACTCTGCTTAAACTCTGCTAATTGTGTAGTCTTAAGGCAGATATAGTGTGCTAATTGTGTAGCCTTAAGGCAGATATTGTGTGTGCTTTTTTGGAAACTTAAGGCAGATATTGTGTGTGCATTTTTGTAAACATAAGACAAATATTGCTCGTCAGACGGTAGCATACTGTTCACAGGGCTTGGCTTGACATTTGCAACGTAACTAAATTGTATAAACGGTCAGATTTTGAAGTCAATTACAATGTACCCCTCTCTTTTCACAATAATAACAACTAACAATAATGTCATTTCTTCTTACTTTTTGAGTTTACTATAAACCTTTTCAACTTCTCCACATTTAACCTAGATCTACTATTTCGATTTCACCCTCAAAGGGCGATTTCATATTTTCCAAGAGACGGAAGCGAAATCCAAGTATAACATTGTTTACAGCCTTCGATTTTGAACGAAAGTACATACATTCTTCGGAAAGACGATCTTCGTTTACATCTAACAATATCTGTTGGTCAAAGATAAACTAGAGGTTGAAGCCGAGCATATTTTCGGGAAGAACGAACACATGTAACACTTCAAAACATTACACTAGTTATCTAAACCACCATCTTCTAAACTGCGTCTAGAGCTCTAGTACGTCTTTGGCAGAGCTATATCTAAACGACTCTGCTAAAGTGTAGAGCTCTGCCAAAAATCTTCTAAGATAGTGTGTTGCAGATCTTTTGCAGTTAATCTACTAGTGAACATTCTTTTATTTGCAGATAATGTTGCATTTGTTGACTGTTTTTGGACAATGGAAGGTAAAAATGGGTTGGGATTTCGACGTTGATTCAAGCAAGGGAAGCAAGTTGTTTGCGGTTGAAGAACAAATCAAGTATGAGAAATTTCTCTGCATTGTTTGTGAAGATTACAACTTAGAAACGCAGATGAATGCAGTCAAGATTGCTTATAAATTGCCTACACATATCATGGAGAAAATGCCTAGCGACACACCTCGTATCTTCTTGAATAACGATAGGCAACTTGCAAACTTTATCACAATGGCGGAAAAAGAGGTTATTCGGCTTTGTGTGTCATGGAAAAGAAACCATGGAATTAAAGCAGAAGCTGCGGGTAAAGATGAAGCTTGTGATGTCAAAGAGGATGTTAGTGTGGATTTTGATGATGTTGGTAATGTAATTACGCAAGATTTCAGAGACTGCCGACAGTCTGCGAAACAACAGCAAATGCCGCCTTTATTCTATTACACGCCTACGAAGCCATTACCAATGAAGAAATCTGGAACTATTAAGGTTGGCAAAATATTTGATGACAAGGAAGCATTAATTATGTAATTACGCAAGATTTCAGTCATCGAAAAGTTTGATTTCAAAATCGATACGTCGAGGAAAAAACTATTTATCGCGAAATGTTTTGTTCTTAATTGTTCTTGGAGGATTCGTGCATCGACTCTGCCAGTTTCATCTGAATCTCCAGAATTTCTCGTTCGGATATATAAAGAAGCTCATACATGCTTTGCTGTCTATAGGTATTCTCGTCACCGACAGGCTAATGCAAAATATATTGGAAAGATGTATGTTGATAGGTTTAGTGGTGGTAATGATCTTAAAGGAATCACGTCTAAGCATGTAATGAACTGTATTAAGTCACTACATTTTCTTGACATAGACTATACAAAGGCGCATAAAGCGTTAGCATATGCACGAGAGTTGGTCAGAGGCACTTTTGAGAGGGATTACCAGGATTTACCTTCCTATCTATACAAAATAGAGCAGGCCAATCTAGGTACGATTACAAAGCTTGAACATGATGATCAACAAAGGGTTAAGTATTTGTTCATTGCTTTTGGTGCTTCCATCAAAGGATTTGAGTTCTTGAGTAGGGTTGTTGTGGTAGATGGAGCACATATAACTGGAAAGTACAGAGGTGTTATGATAGTAGCTGTAGGTCAAGATGCAGATTCGAGTATATTTCTTATAACTTTTGGGATTGTACACTTAGAGAATGATGCTTCATGGAAATGGTTTTTTACACAGTTGCGTGGTGTCATACTTGATGATAAAATTTTGGCAATTATTTCTAACCATCATCTATCAATCGCAAAGGCCATTGAGAAGGTTTTTCCCGCAGCTGATATGGGAGTATGTTACTATCACCTCACAAATAACCTCATCTTAAAATTCAAAAAGAATGCAATGCTCAGTTTGGTGTGTCGTGCTGCATATGCATATCGGCCGGTAGATTTTGAAACATTGTTTGTTGTGATTCGTCGTCAGAATAGTGAATTAGCAGTTTACTTGGAAGAGGCGGAATTTCGATTATGGGCTTGTGCACATTTTCCAGGAGATAGATTTGGTATAATGACAAGCAACATTGCAGAATCCATTAATGTCGCGCTTAAGGAAGATAGATCATTTCCTGTTAAACATTTCGTGGAGGGTATTAGAAAGTTGTTGTCAAGGTGGTTTGTGGAAAGGCGAGACAAAGCTGCCTCATTAAAAAAAAAATTTCCCCCCAAACATTGAAAACTTACTGCATGAAAGACATGGTATGTTGGAAATTTTAAATGTTCATCATACTGATTCAAATTGTAGCCATGTTACAAGTGGAGATTATGATTGTGTGATTGATCTACAGAAGGCATGTAAGTTTTTTTTGCTATTTATCACTGACAGTTTCAGGAAACATTTCCTAAGAAAGTCTGCCAGTCTCAAGAAACATTTGCCTTGTTTATCTGCTCTGAGTTTGATTCCTTTTTAAAATTTATGATTGCAGAGACTTTGTACTTGTAAACAATATGATGTCGAGAATATTCCATGCAAGCACGCGATTAAAGCAGCATTAAGTCGGAAAACTAATGAAGCTACCCTGGTGGATAATGATTTCACAAAGGGCTACTTGTATTCAATGTACTCAGAAGCTAAAAACCTGTAGATGAAGATTTGATTCTACAACCACACGTAATTAATGAACAATGTCTGCCACCAGTCATAAAAGTACCTTCCGATAGACCGAAGATAAAGATATACCTTTCTTCAATTGAAAAGGTTAAGCGGTTCAAGCGTAATCAATGGAAGAAGAAGAAAACAGAACCTTCGCAGAGTACTCCATCCACAAAGCAAAAAATGAAGCAGAGGATGTTGGGATCAGGTTTCACCCCACTGAGATCAACAAGTAAAAATTGTTAAGTAAGAATTATGCCTAGCTGAACCAAATACAACGGGCTCGGTAGAACCCAAGCCGGAGACTCGCATCAGCTCAAAATTGGACAAAATATGGTGACAAACAAGATATTTGAGTTAGCTTTCCAATGGAATTGGAATCATACCATTTGGAGTTTTGGTTAGCAAGATACACTCGATTGACTGAAGAAAAGCCGAGCTGCAAGAATGAGCTCGTTCCTGCCGAGCTGGAGAGATGAGCTCATAAAGAGGCCTTTAAATCATTGGATTGAGATGAAATTTGGATACAAGATAGATAATTGAGTAAAATTTCATACAAAAGAAATTTGAAATTATTTGGATCAACGGTCATAAAGTTATTTGAATTATCGTGGAGACGTATCAATCGGGCCGAGCTCACTAGCAACAAAGCAACGAGTACGGCGAGCCGGCGAGCTCGGTAATACTGTGAGCGGTGAGCCAGCGAGTTCAAAAAATACGACGGTGAGCCGGCGAGCTCGGCAACTCCACGGCAAGCTCGACAACTCCATGGCGAGCTCGGCAACTCCACGGCGAGCCGGCGTGATGAAGGGTCTCTGACCCGGGGAAAATAAAGATACCAATTTACAAAGGAAATGCTGATCTAAAGGAACACTTGACAGCTTTCGCGATAGCAATGGGACGAGCAAACTTCAAAGAAGGCGAAGAAGACACTGGTCAATGTCTTTTGTTTGCTGAGCACCTTAAAGGACCAGCTCTCCAATGGTTCTCTAGGCTCAGAAGAAATTCGATCGAGAATTTCAATCAGCTGTCATCAGCATTCCTCAAGCATTATGCTATATTCATGGAATGCCGAACATTCGACGCAGATCTATGGACCATGGGGCAAGGAAAAAGTGAGACTTTACGTAATTTCATCGAACGGTTCAAGTCGGTTCTATCGAAAGTAGAAGGGATAAGTGACGAGGCCGCATTACAAGCATTGAAGAAAACTCTGTGGTTTGAATCAGATTTTCGGAAGGAGATCGCGCTAAATGCTCCGACCATGATTCAGGATGCATTGCACCGAGCAACGGATTTTGCCGCACACGAGTCCTAGCCCAGAAGCACGGAAAGGCGAAATCTGTAAGCTATCCTCCCCGTGCTCCGAGACCACCAAACACCAAGAAGGGCAACCAGGGTTCTGGATACGTTCAGCACGAAGAAGGTTTCGAAGGAGCCCATAATTATCAAATTTACTCGCCTGGTTATGGCCGAGGACGAAACCAAGGCCGAGGAAGAGGTACATGGAACATCACGTGGACCAGGAGCCAAGGCACTTATGACGAAACAGCTTATTGCGAACATCACCATATCTTCAGACATTCGACTGCAAATTGCCATATTCTAGGCTTAAAACTCGCTGCAAAGTTGGCAGCTGATCACCCTGGAGAAACGACAATGACAATCGGAACAATCAAGCTACCTGTTCGGGCTGGAGAAATAACCAAAATCATGGAATTTTTGGTAGCCGATCACCCGACAATCTACAATGTCATTATGGGAATCCCTTGGTTAAATACAATGCGCGCCGTGGCCTCAACATACCACATGTGCATAAAGTTCTCGACACCTAATGGAATCAAAACCATTCGTGGAAATCAGAAGGAGTCCCGAATTTGTGTTATGGCTGAGCATAAGCTCAGAAATCCCGTAGCAGAACTTAACACGAAAACGAAGGAGAAGAAAGCCAAGCCAAACCAACAACCTAAGAACGAGCTATCAAAGCAAAGTTTTACGGATAATTGAGTCACTTTACATGAACTACGGGGCGGCTTGATCCCTGCAAAGGGTACGTAAGCAGCTCGTCTTCGGATGGGTTCAGCTGCCCCCCTTTTTGAAAGGGGGGGGGGGTGGGTACGTATAGTCATCGAAGCTAAGATCATCATATCACATCATTTACGGATTACTACAGCCTTAACAAAAACAGGCATCCCATTCGCATCCTTTACGGATTACTCAAAGTCTTAACTAAACAGACATCTTATCTCACTCTCGTTGCTGCTGGCCACAGCAACGAACTACTACATCCTTTACGGATCTAACTATCACATCCTAGCGGATTAAAAGCGCGTGCTATATAAATGTTTATGTCTATTGTTGGAATGGATATGCTTACGGTAGCGTATCCGTAAACCGAAATGTTCATCTTAAACCCAACAAATAAATCGTTGGTCGAAACACCTATGCTCATTATCGGAGTGGATATGTTTACGGTAACGTATCCATAAACCGAGATGATCATCAAAAACCCAACAAACGAATCGTTTGTCGCAACATCTTAGAAACATAACACTAAACGTATATCGTTAGTGTGAGATACATAAACATGTTTCATCTAAACCAAGGTATCACACGTTTCTTAACACACTAGTCTTTAACTTCTTAAAACCCAGTAAACATCATTTCATCACACACTGAAACTTAGCCACTCTGCGCAGAGATGCGATTTACCCGAACACGCTTCGGCTAACTAGTGTACATCTCGTTACGACTATTTAATTTTTGGCAAGGTGCCCCTTGGAACTTGGCCCTTGAAAATTCTCAGGAAGCAACACCAGATTTTTGGTGAATCGCATCGTCACGATCATCTTGGCACAACATCTCAACAAAATACCTCGTCATGTTCTCCTTGGCAAAACACCTCGTCACGTTTTCTTCGGAAAAAAGACTCGTCATGTTTTCCTCGGCCAAAATGCCTCTTCAAGTACTTACAATGTAACAGTTCGACGATCAAGGTAACACACCGGGTCGATAACATACCAATGGATCGGTCCGATAGTCTCATCGACTGGTCGGCTTGGCCACATTGCTAAAGCAGTTCAGCATCCCATCTTACTCAACTGCTCAGCAGTGTGATCAAAGAAACAGCTCGACAAGTTTTAAATGCCAATTCCAGCTCGACACGTCAAACTTAGTAACAACTACCTACACCTCGTCACCATCATCACACCTCAGGAAACAACGAAAATGGTTACGATTCCCAAAACACTCGATATTTCTTCTAAATGGATGATTAATAACCGAACCAAGAAGTTAACCGAGCTATCAAGGCGCCTCGACGATATGATCAATAATTAGGTCGATAATATGTTCACCAAACGGCTCAGTGATGTATTTGTATTGGCTTGGCAGAAGGTTCAAATAATCCCCTCGGCAACATAAAGAGAACCGCTTGGCATGATCTCAGCTTCGACTACTTTAACCTCGGCACTATCATCACTAATACTGCCGAGCTAGGGGGATAACTGTTGGGGTCAGGTTTCACCCCACTAAGATCAACAAGTGAAAAATTGTTAAGTAAGAATTATGCCTAGCTGAACCAAATACAACAGGCTCGGTAGAACCCGAGCCGGAGACTCGCATCAGCTCGAAATTGGACAAAATGTGGTGACGAACAAGATATTTGAGTTAGATTTTTAATGGAGTTGGAATCATATCATTTGGAGTTGTGGTTAGCAAGATACACCCGATTGACTGAAGACAAGTCGAGCTGCAAGAATGAGCTCGTTCCTGCTGAGCTGGAGAGATGAGCTCGAAAAAAGGCCTTAAAATCATTGGATTGAGATGAAATTTGGATACAAGATAGATAATTGAGTAAAATTTTATACAAAAGAAATTTGAAGTTATTTGGATCAACGGTCAGAAAGTTACTTCAATTATCGTGGAGACGTATCAATCTAGCTGGCCTTACTAGCAACAAAGCAACGAGTACGGTGAGCCGGCGAGATCGGTAATACGGTGAGCGGTGAGCCAGCGAGCTCGAAAAATATGACGGTGAGCCGGCGAGCTTGGCAATTCCACGGCAAGCTCGACAACTCCATGGCGAGCTCGGCAACTCCACAGCGAGCTCGGCAACTCCACGGTGAGCCGGCGAGCTCAGCAATTCCACCCTAATGAGATCAATGTATGAAAATGACTAAGTGTCTAAACTGGGCTAGCCGGCGAGCTCAACAATACTGGCGAGCTTAGCAAAGACGGCGAGCCGGCGAGCTCGGCATACAGGTGAGCTCGACAACGCAGCGACGAGCTCGGCAACACATTGACGAGCTCGGCAGACCGGCAAGCTTAGCAAAGACGGCGAGCTGGAAAGCTCAACAATATAGAAGAGCCGGCGAGCTTAGCAAAAACGGCAAGCCGGCGAGCTCGGCAAACAGGCGAGCTCGACAACACAGCAACAATCTCGGCAACACATTGACGACCTCGGCAGACCGTGGAGTTTAGCAAAGACAGCAAGCCGGTGAGCTCGGCAAGTAGGCAAGCTCGACAACCCATCGGTGAGCTCGGCAACATAGCGGTGAGCTCGGCAACAGAATGGCAATCTCAGCAAGTATGAATAGCCGGCGAGCCCGGCGACGAAGCATACATCTGAGTAAGCTTGGGCCGAGTCCCAGCTTACAACAACGAGTGGGCCGAGCCCAAAGTTACGAAGAAGGCCGAGCTCGCCACAAAGAATCCTTGGTGGGCCGAGCTCGAGAGAAGTCTTGTTGGAAGCTGAGCCCAGATGTAAAGCCCAAGGTGTCACAACCGACCTGCAGAAAGGAAAATCCTAAAGGATTAGGAAGTTTTCCTTATCACTTAGGAGTTGGGCTAGCCGACTTAAACTAGTATATATCTATCTACATCCTTGGAAAAGAGGATCCGAATTTACTTAGCAAAACTCTAAGCTTTTTGCTCTTCAAACACTTGTACGAAAAGCTTCACAAAACAGCAATAAAAACCATCTTTGGATCTTCGTTTTTGTGGTTTTAGTCTCAGAAATTTCAGATCCCTTAAACATCTTAACAAATTCAATTTTGCTAGTTTCGACTCCCATAGAGGACTCAATCCACAACGAAGAAAACGAAGCAGAGGACTCCATCCGTCACGAAGACAACGAAGCAGAGTACTCCATTCAGCGATAATATTTGACCCACTACTCCATCCCCAAAGGTGAGAAGGAAACGATCTTGTAATTCTCCGACTACTCAAACACCAAATAAGAAAGCTAAACTTTCGCAGAGTACTCCACCCCCAAAGATGAAAAAGAGTCTTTTCCAGAGTAGCCAAAAAATTCAGCACATGTGCTCAAAATGCCATAATGCAGGACACAATCGAAAAACATGCTCATTTTCTTGACTCTGGCTTCACTTTGCTGTAACTCTGCCAAGATAGATAAATCTCCGGTTTCAAGTTTCAAGTTTATAACTTTTTTTATTTTGCGTAGTATCTGCTTATGTTCATTTAACTTGTCCTTATGTTATGGTGCACCGTTGTTTTATTTTAGTCTTTAGTTTGATGTGGGTATCATAAAATAGTCAGTATCGCAAAGTCTGCATCTGGTATCGTAGAGTCTGCATTATCACAAAGTATGCATCTGATATCTGCCATTAATCATCCATTAATCTGCATGTACTCTACTATATATGTTTGCTTGTATTTTCATGTTAAAAATATATATGCTCAAATCCGAGGGTAAAACATGTTATTCTAGAATGGATTTATAAATATCAATTAAAATCCACATCTTGAATTACGGAATCATAACTTTTCAAGGATTTCTAAATACATAAACAAATAAAATTAGAAGAAATAGTTCAAATCTCCTATGTAATGTGACAAAACAATCTTGCGAACCAATACAAGTAGCAGTTTTCGCATCCAGGTTGATATTCGTGCTCAGTGGCACAGTTTGGAAAAGGCAAATCTGGACAGTCAGGGTATCGCCAAGTTGATTCAAAAGAATGATTCCTGGGTGGATAGAAAGCTACAACCGCATCCAGAACCCCATCCCCAATCCTGGTGAGTTTATCAAAATCACCTTCGGCGTGTACATCGACACATAATTTGAGAAGTTGTGCAGCCCTTTTCATACGTACAGCAGATACACACATCAATCCAGAGATATAAGTTGCGTTAGCACTGAAAGGGACAAGCCGTTCCAAAAGCTCCATGGCTGCGCTGATGTCTTGTTTTGTGGTCACGAGTCTTGTATCCTCATAATAAATAGTTGTTGGGTTTCCGGCGTTTAAGCATCTTACAAAAAAGCTGTGATTCACCCCGTCTAGGAGAATTTTATCTGTGTCCTCACATAGATCATCGAGACTAAGTTCCTTGAGGACTTCATCATTGTACACTACATCTCTAACGATCCGCCCTATTCGGAGGATGTATCCAAGTCTCCACAAGGTAAGGCGGCCAAGTTTTCGTGCAATGACAGAGATAATGTCCGAAGGGAGCTCTGGTATTTGCATGTTAACCTACGATGTGATGCGGTATTTGGATTTTGAAAATAATTAACAGGTACTCTGTTCGTAAATAATGAGCTACTTTATAGATAAAAATAAATAAATGAAAGGGGTCGATCTTCCTTTAAATTGTCTTGGAAAAGAAAACTAAATTTACTTTGACATCGCTCAACCATATTTATAAAGTCGTGTGTCTTTAAAAACACATCTAGTACAGTCATTGGACGCGCCTCATCTAATGGCTCGACATGAGAGGCATGTGGGATAATTACTGCGGAACCGTTCAACTATCATAACATAAGATAATCTGCCTTCGAAAAGACAACTCAATTTAATAAGAAATGGCAGAGAAGACGCATAAATTTATCGAGTTATTAAATGGCGCAAACTCCCATAAGAATAAATGACAACTCATTTATTACACATGAGGAGATGAGTGACAACTCTTTTAAAAAGTATACATCCCATCGCCCGAAACTGAAATTTGGTAAATGGTCAAAAAAGCAATGAAGATGTATTTATTGCAGTAGTTGAAAACACATTTCCTAGTCTGCCAAAACCCTAGAGTTTATCAAAAACAGTAACGCTTCGTGTTCATATAGGAAAAAGTCGTGTCTCTTTGTCTCTACATCTATTTGTTTACCAAAGACACACCATTCATCTTCTTTGTCTCTCTTACCAACTTTGTGACCATCGGTTATAGTCTAAGTCGAATTAACATGGAACTTAAGCGGATCCAGAAGGATGTTCCTACACAGTTCCTCAGGGCAGGTATAAAATCTAGAACTCCCTATGCACCTAGAGGTAGTATTATTTATGGATGATAATAGAAACTTTACACATGTATTATTATTTAGATTAAATGTCTGAGTTGAGTCTTATTTGTTTTAGGTCCCGTTGGTGATTGTGTTTACGAATGGGAGGCAACTATCAATGGACCCTCCGACAGTCCCTATGCCGGAGGGATTTTCTTGCTTACCATCCATTTTCCTCCGGATTATCCGTTAAAGGCGCCAAAGGTTTGCTTTTTGCTTTTTTAGTTACTTGTTATTTGTTGCAGGATGAAACTTCACTCTTGGTCATCTTGCTTTTAATTGATATTTTCTTTCTCTTTGCATGCAGATGGGTTTCAAAACAAAGATTTACCACCCAAACATCAACGCAAATGGAGCGATTGACTATGATATCTTGAGAGAAAAATGGTCTCCTGCTTTAACCTTGTCCCAGGTTTGGAATTTTTTTATGTGTGTTCTCACATGTGTGTTCTTTTTTAGCTTTATTATCTTTTGAAGACTGCTTTGTTTGCTTTAAATGTGGTATTTTTTATTTAGTAATTTCAGTTATGTTCTATGTTTGCTTTAGTATCTTCTGAGGACTGGTTTGCTTTAAGTGTTTTATTTTGTATCGTTTCAATTCGGTTATTTTGAGTGAAAGCGCGGTATCTGCTTGTACTCTGCATCTTAAAGCAGATGATGGGCGGACTCTCAATTTAGGCTTCATCTACATCGCTTACACTGAGCATAAACTGCGTCTTTTCAACTTGTTTTCATCCACAAAGGTCTAACAAAACAAAATAAAGTATACCTAAATTACTGAACTATTATAACAAGAGACATACATAAGTGTTACTCCGAGTCTCAAAAGATCGAGTACAATAACATTAAACAACACAGTTGACGAGGTTTATTCTAGTTGGTATTAATTGTTAAGACGAATAGGGTCATCAATGTATGCATATTCAACCATTGAGAAACCACCGGTCTTAACAACCCTTAGTTGCTGGATTGTTTCTTTAATGGCAGGAATTACTGGATTAATGAGGAGATCATAGAATGGGTAGAGAGCCGAGACACGTATCTCAACTGCAATGCCAAAGAGTCACCTAGTCATATATGTTGCAATAGTTCTCTATGATTGAATGAAGTAGTAAAGTACCTCCAAAATAGTCCATATTCCAATTTCATAGCATACAGAATATGACCTTCTCAATTGGCTGAAATCACCAGAAGAACTCAAATTCATCAGCAAATGCTACTTTCGCAATACAGTTGATATCTTCGCCGCTGTAGCTCACAAAGACGAATTTATAGTACTTCGTTCTCAAAAGACATCCTAAACTATAAACATAATTAACTTACTTGAAATTCTTCAATGTGAAGTGAAGAACTTTGTGACCAGGGACAATGTAAACGTCATCTGTGAAGCCTTGATAAATTTCTAATTTCTTGACTTTCACAATAGCACCAATGAAATAAATTGTGTGATAGAGCAACATCAATATAGATTATTTGATCTGGCGTGAAATGGAAAATCAAACAACTAATATTCCATCAAAACTTACCAACACTAATCTTCTTATGCAATGAGCCGTTTAAAACTCTGCGAATTGGAGAAAACGATATCATATGGTTACCACAGACTCCTGGTACCTTTTTAATGATCGATTCTTCATGGAAGAAGATATGGAACTCATGGTGTGTTAGTTTCCACTGACCCGGCCTAGTCACCACTTCAAAATCCCTAATCAAATACCATTCCTCTTCAGCTACGTCTTCGAACTTTGACAACAGATGATTCCGAATGGTTGCAGAGATCCGAACACCCTAAACCATAAAACCAAAGATTGTATTTATTCCTCTAAAACTGAAACAAAATCATATATTCCTAAGAGACAACATAAGGAAATCAATGCATGTATTTCTTATAGCGTGCTAATCATCGAGAATCAAGTGTCTTTTAGGTTGAAAGCGTGGATAGTGCTCTCCAAATTCTCTTACGACTTGAACCAAGATTCTTCCACCATTCTTCATGAGTGGCAAGTCTAAAATCATATCTAACTGAGCCATTTATTTAGCCTGAAAGTTTTAGAGAAAAGTTTTGAAGAAAAGTTTTGAGACTGAAATGTTTTGGAGAAAAGTTTTGGAGTCTGAGAAATTTTGAAGAAACGATTCGATTGAAGAACAGTAAATAATCAAAACTTACTTTTTACGGTTCCAAAAAATGTTAAGAGTCAAAGCAATATCACATTACAAGTGTGGGTTGCGAAGCGCCACGTATCAATAATCGCATTATGCAACACGAGAAACAAGACATTGCAGTAAATGTTTGAATGCGCCTTATTTGCGAAGTGCCATGTATTACTCTGCATTTAATTGGTAAAACAATAACTTTTGATTCGACGTATAATTACTAATATAAATTTATTTTTAGACATAACCCAATAAACTTGTTGAATTGGGGTTAAGTTACTAATAGAAATAAACAACTTCAATGGTAGAGTGCATAGCGTTATTCCGAAATAATAATTTAGATAAGTTATAGTATAATATTTCAAACTTCCCCACTGCAGAGTATGAGCACATGCTGCGAATTCTCTGCATGTAGTATTGCTTTTTCTCTGCATTTATCCTAACCTGATATTAAACTTCACGAAAACAATATATTTTTATTGTCTCAAAAAACAATTATGATAGTGAATATGTAATCATTACGTATAAATTAAGCATATATAGTCAAATGAAACTTACTTTTCATGTTTCCAAAAAATGTTAAGAGTCAAAGCAATATCACATCACATCACATCATGCACTCTTCTACAAATCCATTCGTATAATTTTCTCATGGGCCATGATTACAAAAAATGGTTTTGCAGAAAATGGTTTTGCAGGATGAAAACCCTAACGGACATACTCTGCAGCCATCAATGGACGCGTGTAGAAAAAGTGCGGATTGCGAAGTGCGATGTGTCGATAATCGCATGATGCAACACGAGAAACAAGGCATTGCTGTAATTGTGAGAAGGCACATTTTTGCTAGTTTGTAATGATGTCATGTTGGAAGAGAAATACGAGATAAAATTCTATGATTCTTTATTAATGGACCCCGTATTGCTGGACACTCTAGCAGAGGAAGAACGGACTTCTTTAATTGGTACGACAATAACTTTTGATTTGACGTAGAACTACTTTTATAAATATATTTTTAGATGCAACCCAATAAACTTAGTGAATTGGTCATTGGAGTTAAGTTACTAATGGCAATACATGTAATAAACATCAACTTCAATGGTAGAGTGCACAATGTTTATCTTAAATAGTAATTTAGAAAAGTTATAGTATAATATTTCAAACTTCACCACTGCAGAGTACGAGCAAACGCTGCAAATTCTCTGCGTTTACTTATGCTTCTTCTCTGCATTTATCTTAACCTGATATTAAACTTCCTGAAAACTAATATACTGCACCTTCTCTGCATTTATCATATTAAGTTCATTTATGTATGTGAAAGCGAAGACAAACAAAATGACTTAGGAATTCGGGATATCTTTTTCCAATATAGGTAATGATATTATTTTATTCAATAAATGATATCATTTAAAATAACGCTCCGTTCGCTATTATTTTATTAAATGATGAGCGAACACTATTTCTAATCTGCTTATTAAATAATGTTAGTATTTACTTTGCTCTTACTCTGCCTACGACAGCAGAAGAAGAGCATACCTCTATTTTTATTCTGCGTATTCTTTTCTGGGGCCCATTTTGTTGGACGCTCTATCAGTAGAGGAAGAAGAAACTAATAAATGATGGGTCCGACTGGTAGCATTTAGTATCAAAGTTGAGTTTCAGTAGAAGTTATATTTGATATAACTTTCAGTAAAAATATGTTGTAGAAACTGCAGATTTATGTGGTGAGTTTGCTTTTTTACTCTGCATTTTACAAAAGAGGCTGAGAGAAATCTATTTGTATTCTGGGGTTTTGCTTTAGAGAGTGTGCATTAAGCGCGTTTAGTTTTTAATCTGCTCTTACTCTGCATTTAATCGTTAAGTTATAGCTCCTCTACGAAATAGAAAGTATCAAGTTAAGAAATTACAAATACTTAAACAAGTAGAAAACAGAAGAATAGGATGACCAAACAACACCAACAAGTACTCCAATCATCAGCGTCACGATCATATCATTTTGTCCAAACACCCTGTCATGAAGATTCATAACCATCCCCTAATGCGTATTGAAATCATTATCCGCCAATTCAATATCCTTGAGCTTCTTCAACTCTTCGTCACAACTCCGCAGCAAGGGCAACATCTGGTCCCGCGAGTACAAGACATTTTTCCACATCATCCGAGGTTTTATGTTGTCGCCATTGCTATTAGATGTAATGTACCCAATGCGATCCTCTCGTAAACCCATCTCAGCCTTAATGTCCTGGAGCACAACCATCATGGCGTCATCCCACCATCATCTTGTCTGGCGAATGCGACATCCATCCTAAGCGTACAATATACAGGAACAACATAAATGAAATCATTAATCTGCCACATTTATAGAGTCATGGAATTCAAATATTTTCTTACCTCGTTCCTGTCATAGGTATAGAATCTCCTTCCAGCATTCAAACCGGTTGTTTCGATTTGAATCACTATCTTACCACCATAACAGGGGATGCAACAGCGTATAGGAATCCCGTAGTGTCCGTCACGGCGACCCTTAGAGCTCATGCTGGATGCCGGAGATGTGGTGTCACTATTTTTCATGCCGTAATCGTAAGGACCGAAAGCCATAACCCCGAGTATTAATTCTTTTTGGAATGAGAAATGTGTGTTTAGCCACGACAATGAGAAATTTAGGTTCCCTTTTGTCGATAATATACGCCAAAAAAGCACGAATCCCCTAATCTATTTAAACATGAGAAATTTAGGTTTTAGGGGGAAAATTAAAAATTCAAATCTCTTTGAATTTTTAAACATTATCAATCTCGTGGCAAATACGAACTCATACCCATATATAGAACTGATCCGAAATGGTACATGTCGATAATATATGACAAAAAGCACGCATTTTCCCAGTAAAAGGGGTAGAATCGTTATTTAACAGAAGAATCAAAGGACAATGTATAGGTGTAGTGTTAATTACATTTCTATCCATTTGGCATTTCTTGCCACATCATCATTATTTAGTAGCTAAGGCATATACGACGCATAAAATCAACGTCACGACGTGTATTTTATCTCTTTTAACTTTGCCTTATTGCATGTTCACTGCAAATGTTATGTAAAGATGCAAATATGTAGAATATAACTTATTATACAATACAAATGTTACGCGGCTTCTCTGCAAAAATTGTATTAGATGTGTTGTTTACAAACAGATTACGGCATATTTTAAGCAGATCATAGCATTTTGCTTGCATAGCAGTGGCATATTCGATAACTAAGAGATAAATAATAAATGAATGTACCATAACAACCGTTACTCTTATAACATTGGAAACTTACAATTCCAAAATTAAATAGATAAAAAACAGTTGATATTCTACGAAGTGTCCGGGGAACGGTTGTGCTTCATCCCTCTAGAACTCCCAGGAACATCGCAGCCAACATCGGCCGATCCAAACTCGCGACTAATACGATCCAAGAACCTTGACTGGTGGGTCAAAGTTGTTGCCACAACCCTAACCGAATCCACAGTCGCCTCCATATTCCGAAGATGAGTCTCCAAACCACATATCCTAGCACGTAGGGCTACTCCCTCCAACTCCAACTCCTCGCAACGAGGACAATGAACATTAGCGCTGCGAGACGGATACACGTTTTACCAAGTAAGCCTAAGGTGATCCAGGCTACCTGGACGGACCTCTACTTCATCGATATCCGCCCGAAGAGAACTCACGTCAACTGCGGCGTCGGAGAGAAGAAACTCAGGGCCCCGGTAAGAGAGTGGAATCAAGAAAAGGGCATTAGGAAATTTGGGATATGTGCGACGGTTCTGCGTTGTAAGAACTGATGAAGCGCAATAGAGAGAAAAAGAATGTTAAAAGAGTGAGATTGATCAATTCGTCAAACAATTACTTTTTGTAAGAGGGAAATTACCTGGATCAGACCACAAGCGGGGAAGTTCAACTGGAGATCTGCAACCGTCATGAAGAACAAGTTCATATCTATTAGACCAGGGGTCTAAACTCCTAACCGCAAAAACCCCAAAAATCATAGCAGTCGAAACAGTGATTCCATATAAGTTCGACAATATGTGGAGGGCGTTTATCAACCCCCATGAGCGGGCATTAAGCTGGCTGGGTGCAATCCGAAGTTCTTCACAAAACTCCATCATCAACAAAGACAAGCGATGGCGGAAACCGGCCCGAAAGGAAGACCAATAGACGGTGACATAGCCTACCGGAGGAATTCCGGGCATGTCTTGAACCTCTAGATATTTGAACCAATCTGAATTCCAAGGCACAACAGGATGAACACTGTTGGGTTTGCTCCTGCCAGAGGAAGAAGCAGATGAGGAAAAAGTAGACATCGGAATCAAAGAAGATTGGTGAGACTGATGGGTAGAAAAGAAGAATAAAAGATTCGCTTGCGTTGTGGTAGCAGGGAGGAAAGGATAAATTATCTTTGTTTGTCCACAAAAAAAAAAGATCTTTATACTCGTTGAAGGGAAACCGAATCGGTATGGAAGCCCTAATTGGTCATACTCTGCAGCTATTACTGGACGCCTCTGCGATGATATTGCGGCATGCGAAGGGCCATGTGTCGATTATCGCATGATTGAACACGAGAAACAAGGTACATTATTAATTGTCCTACTACAATACGTCCTACCACGTGTTGATCATGCATGATACAACACAATAAATAAGGAATGGCAGTAATTGCGACTACTCTACTTATATTCTGCAATAAAATTAATAGTACTCTGCTTACGCGCCTTGTAATAGTACTCTTTTTACGGGCCTTCTATTAGTACTCGTCTTTGATTTATAATCAAAACACGCACCTTCTCTTCATATACTCTATTAGAGTGGACCAAATTCCTAAATAGAAGGGTGGACCCAGTTCATAAATATAAGAGTGGTTGACGAAACCCACTTCTTATATTATACAAGAGTGAAGACGCTTGATATTCCATGTAAATAAAACTCTGCTGGCTTTTATTATACTGCATGGAACGCAAACGCATACTCTTATAACACTTATGGGCCCATGGGTCCATAATGGATAGTATAAAAAACCAGATATTAGGGTTTCAGTGTCTCAGAGAAGTTCATTTTACACATGTAGCACCGCTTAGATCGAATATAAAACCTATATTTTCTCTCTACATTGACAGAAATGAAGACCCATCATAGCTCAGGGACCACCTCGTTCAACTCGACAAACATTTCTTCGAGGTTACCTTTCTTCTTCAATTGCAATTCAATGTGCTACATGTTTACTACTGGCATAGTCTGCGGAAGGTATTTGGCATAGTTTACTACGAGCATAGACTGCTATGAATCCCTTTATTTTGAGATGTTTATTTTGAGGTGTTTATTTTGAGACTTGGATTAAAACATTAAAACTTATGGTTATTAAGCCTTGAGACCGTTTTAGATGAATATTAGTAGAGAATGTGCAGTTTATGCTGATTTTAAGCAAAGAAGATGCAGCTTAAATTCAGAGTCAGCTTATCATCTCGGTTTATGCTGTGTAAGCAAAGAAGATGCAGAGTACGAGTAGAAGTTGCATCGTCTCGGTTTACACTCTATAAGGGTTGATTCTTTTTTACCCTTGTAGATGAAAATCAGTAGAGAAGGCGTAGTTTATGATGTGTGTAAACGAAGAATAAGCAGAATAAGTCCTCGATCATCGCATTATGCAACACGATAAATAAGGAAGGCCAGTTTATGCGAGTACTCTGTTTATATTCTGAATTAAATTTAATAGTACTCTGCTTACGCACCTTGTAATCTCTTTACGCCCCTTCTATTAGTACTCTGCTTTTATTAATAATGATAAGAATCTCCCAAGGATTCGTCACTCTAAGTTGGCAAAGAGGGTAATCCTTGACTCAAAGAAGCTGTTACACTTCAAGAACAATGCAGTGGACTGAAAGGTCGCACGGAAGCTGTGGAAGACTCCTGATTTACCCGTGGATCGATTCTATGGATATTACACACCAAAGGGAATCAACAAGCTTGCTGGATATGACGCACCAACAAGGGATGGATAGAAGATGGATCAAGAGACGCCACAAAGATCTGTGAAAGGATCTATGATAAGTCTAAACCAGCCATGAACATAGATATGACACACGATGAATATGGAGTTCCAAAAATAACAAGATATCAAGGAGAAACTTCTCTGATTTTACTGAAAACAAAACATATTTTTATTCATGATTTTGGGTCTCTATATATAGAGACATACAACTCATTTTCGTCCTTAATAAGAACCTAACATGCAGACTATCTTGGAAAACGAAATTTGACTCAAAACTACATGTAAGAGAGAGAAAAACACTTAAATAAATGCTGCTTTGAATATGGACGAAATTCTATCTTTTCTTGTTATTTCTGGGCTGAAAATACTCCACTTAAGATTTACTCTTCTTAAATCCAAGCCCATGAAGTTGCTGCTTTCCATGATCATATCATACTCCTCCTCTTGAAAAAAGATTTGTCCTCAAATCTTGCTCTTCCAAAGAAAGAACAACTTGAACACAAATGATCAAGATGATATTAAAGATTGGAAAACAACCAGAACTTCTTTGATCCTCTTTTTTTTTTTTATACTGAATTTTCGTTTTTTTTTCTGGTTTTTCAGAAATGAAAACAAAGCATATTGAAAAACAGAAAAATGAAGAAAAGAAGATGAACGGTAGAAGATGATGATAGAAAGAAGATGAACAGATTAAGAAGATGAATAGATAGAAATAGAATGAGAAAAATACCAAACTTAGAATGGTGCTCTGATACCAAATGATAAGAATCTCTCAAGGATTCGTCACTCTAAGTTGGCAAAGGGGATAATCCTTGACTCAAAGAAGCTGTTACACTTCAAGAATAAGGCAGTGGATTGAAAGGTCGTACAAAAGCTGCGAAAGACTCCTGATTTACCGGCGGATCAATTCTATGGATATTACACACCAAAGGGAATCGACAAGCTTGCTGGATATGACGCACCAACAAGGGATGGATAGAAGATGGATCGAGAGACGCCACAAAGATCTGTGAAAGGATCTATGATAAGTCTAAACCAGCCATGAACATAGATATGACACACCATGAACATGGAGTTCCAAAAATAACAAGATATCAAGGAGAAACTTCTCTGATTTTACTGAAAACAAAACTTATTTTTATTCATGATTTTGGATCTCTATATATAGAGAAATACAACTCATTTTCGTCCTTAATAAGAACCTAACATGCAGAGTATCTTGGAAAACGAAATTTGACTCAAAACTGCATGTAAGAGAGAGAAAAACACTTAAATAAATGTTGCTTTGAATATGGACGAAATTTTCTCTTTTCTTGTTGTTTCTGGGCTGAAAATACTCCACTTAAGATTTACTCTTCTTAAATCCAAGCCCATGAAGTTGCTGCTTCCCATGATCATATCAAATAATCAAAACACGCGCCTTCTTAGCATAAACTCTACGAGATAATGGTTGAAATGATGGGAAGGTGGACCGTTAAAATGATGGGAAGGTGGATCGTTGAAATGACAGTTAAGCGAAAAAATGACGTATGTGGTTTTGCTTTATCCCTCTCAGATCATAACTGTTCCATTCCCGTCTATAAAAAGAAGAAGAACCCTAAAAAATAACTTGCGGCTTCTCTGCTACTCAATTTTATTTTTTTCTGTGCAGTCAATTCCTATTTTTAATAGGCACATTCTCTGCATTTTACTCTTTTACAGGCACATATTCAAGACATCATGGCCGCAAATCATTCGAGGAAAAGAAAAGCACCAATGTCAGACCTAGAGTTGGAAGCAGAAGAGAAGCGGAACAATGCAGTTATGGAAGCAGAAAAGGAAGGAAAGGATCGCCTAAGGGCAATTCTTTTGCTGGTGCGATCTCAAATGAGCGCAAAAGACAAAGCTCACTGCGTCAAACTCAAGTTGGAAAGAATAGCCGGTAAATGCTCTATGTTGAAGAAGATGATGCAGGAAGAACAAGTGGTCATGCATGCTAGGTGGCAGCAGTTAGCAGAGAAAGAAAATATTGTTGAGGAGGAGCTGAGCATAATTAAAGTTCCTCATATTGATTGGTTCAAATTTGATCTTTCGTTTATGAAGGATTAAAGTTATGTAGAACTCTTGTTATCCTTTTTTGCGTTGTGTGTTTGAACTTTAAACTTTAAAATCTGAACTTTGTGGGAGTCAAAATCAACACAATTAGATTTTTCATGAAACTTTTAAGGGATCTGAAACTTCTGCGTATAAACCACGAAAACGAAGATCCAAAGATGGTTTTATTGAGCTGTTTCAAAAAGCTTTTGCGTACAAGAGTTTGAGAGCAAAAAATCTAGTGTTTTGCCTAGTAAATTGTGGATCCCTTTTTCAAGAGATGTACATAGATATATATACTAATTTGAGTCGTCCAGGCCAATTCCAAAGAGATAAGGAAAACTTCCTAATCTTTTGGAATTTTCGTTTAGCTAAGTCGGCTTGGCTTCATTTGCCTTCGTATTGACATCGGCCGAAGATGGACTTGTTACTTCGGCCCACAAGTTTGCATATTCTACTCAGCCCATTGCTTATGCCAGAATTGAGATCGGCCTTGCTTTTGTCATCGACTTCAGCCGTAATGGCTTCGGCCATGACTTCGGTCGTATTGGCTTCGGCTACTTCGGCCGTATTGGCTTCGACGACTTCGGCCGTATTGGCTTCGACGACTTCGGCTGTATTGGCTTCGGCCATGACTTTGTATAGAATTGGCTTCGGCCATAACTTCATATAGAATTGGCTTCGGCCGCGACTTCGTATAGAATTGACTTCGGCCACGACTTCGTATAGAATTGGCTTCGTATAGAATTGACTTCGGCCGCGACTTCGTATAGAATTGATTTCGGCCACGACTTCGTATAGAATTGGCTTTGTATAGAATTGGCTTCGTATAGAATTGGCTTCAGCCACGATTTCGTATAGAATTGGCTTCGTATAGAATTGACTTCGGCCACGACTTCGTATAGAATTGGCTTCGGTCGCAACTTCATATAGAATTGACTTCGGCCACGACTTCGTAAAGAATTGGTTTCGTATAGAATTGACTTCGGCCACATTGTCTTTGGTCATGACTTCGTATAGAATTGGTTTTGGCCACATTGTCTTCGGCCACGAATTCGGCCGCGATTTCGGCCACGACTTCGGCCGTGACTTCGGGCGCGACTTCGGGCGCGACTTCGGCCGCGACTTCGGCCGCGATTTCGGTCGCGACTTCGGCCACGACTTCGGCCGCGACTTCATCCACGACTTCGGCCACGACTTCGGCCGCGACTTCAGCCACGACTTCAGCCACGACTTCGGCCGCGACTTCAGCCACGAGTTCGGCCGCGATTTCGGCCACGACTTCGGCCGCAAGTTCGGCTGCGACTTCAGCCATGACTTCGGCCACGACTTCGGCCGCGACTTCAGCCACGACTTCGGCCGCGATTTTGGCCACGACTTCGACCACGACTTCGGCCACAACTTGGCCGCGATTTTGGCCATTACTTCTGCCGCGACTTCGTTAGCTTAGGCCTTGTCCGATCCATCGTACTTCTATACTTAGTCATTTCCCATTGATCTCAGCTGGGTGGATTCTGACCCCAACAAATTTATGTGTATTTTGGATTTGTTGTTTGTACTCTTGTTTTGGATTTGTGTTTCTGTGTGTTGTGTCAACCTCACTCCACTCTTTGGCCGCGTTGGAGTCAACCTCGACCTCTACAGACCCCTTCCAGAGAGGCCTAAGATGGACTTCAAATATTTGGTACTCACACACACTTTGGCGGCCCGTTTCCCTAACAACACACTCGCATACCGCTTCATGGACGAGGACGAGACGCCTTGGAGTTATTTTTTGCCAAACGCTCGATATTGCAACACCAGTTGCTTCGAAGACCTCAAGTTCTCAATACCACACCGATTGACCTTCGTTCTTCCACCACCTCAAGATTACAACTCTGATCGCTTCTAATAAAAAATTTATGAGTTTATGTTTTTGTTTTTTTCTTTTTTCAGGAGTTTATATTTGTTTTATGATAAGTGCAAAGCTAATTGGAAGGAGTCAATGTTAAACTCTTTTTGTAATGAATTATACCAAAGTCTGATACCAGTCTGGCTTTGGTCTACCATTAGGTGGTGTAGTCTGCGAAACCTTAATTGTAAAAAGCACACTTTGTTTGCCAAATATTGGCATAATACAAGTAGAATCTAAGCAGTGTTTGCGTATACTCTGCTTCCAAAGGCAAAGACTGAGAGCGTTCTGTTTTTCTTCTGCGAGTATAAGTAGAGACTGCGCGTACTCTTTTCTATCTCTACTTGTACTCTGCGTAGTCTACATTTACTTGCGTTGCAAATGTCAACCTGCAGACAGTGTGCCCCCGATCTGCGTTACCTCTGCTGGTCTTAAGGGGTAGTACTGGTATTTTCAAAAAAGTGTACTAGTTCTATAATTTTTCCTACGAAGATATCCCGTTTAACATTAAAGTCAGAAAATGTACCATTTTGAACTATTTCTTCTTAAAAATAATAATTCAATGTATTTATTTGATAATGAACGTTTACATGAATGTGAATGAGCAACTTTTGGAACCCCTTGTGTATAAATAGTAGTTTTATTTAGACATCAAAGATATCTCCTTTTTAACTCATATATACAAATATTCACCCCAAAAGGCTCATTTCGTTATACACGAAAATTATCTGAAAGCATAGAATTCACTTTGCTCTCCAAATTGCTATTGGCAGTGTATTCCCTTTACTATCGAGTCTCATCTCAACAAAGTCCAAAAACCAAACTAGCCAAATAACTGTAAAAACCTTCCCATATCTAAATCACTCCCTCGTTCCAATCAATTCAATTGGCATGATTACCAACCGCTAAAAGGACGGACCAATCACAAGAGATACATAGCTTTTTTATTTTATTTTCACCATCTTTCCTGGGGGGCTGACGATTAATACCATAAACTCAGGGTTCTTAATGCTAAGATCGACGATTGGTAATCTTTATCGCCTGCGATAAGTATCACGGTAGGGGTGGGCGGTGGAGCAACCTGGACTTGTTCGGCTTCTGCTGAATAAGCTCCTTAAGTTGTTCTATAATCCACCCGTCCACCGCTTGCGGTTGAAGCTCCTCATTATTTTCAGAGAGAGGATGGTAAATAATGGATAGAGAAGCATGATTCAGATTGAAAAACTCATGATTATGCAACCTTAACCTAGAAAGCTTTCCGACAACAACATGGAGTAACATGGTTTTCAATGTCGATTTGATGGAGAGCCGCCTGGATCAAACCCAGCAGTTGGTGAGCATGGACATTGGCTGGTAAACCTCCATTTTCAGAATCCAAAAATATGGGGACTAGGATCGGAATATGAGGAATTGTGCTCTTGATATTCCGATCCCAATCCCCATATTTTGGGATTCTAAAAATGGAAGTCTAGCCGCCAATATCCATTCCCACCAACTGCTGAGTTTGATCACGGTGGCTCTCCATCAGATCGACATTGAAAACCATGTTGCTCCATGTTGTTGTCGGAAAGCTTTCCAGGTTAAGGTTGTCTAATCATGAGTTTTTAATAAAGAAACTACTAGATTTTGGCATTTTATTGATGTTTTGTGTTTTTTTTAGTTTTTAGAGTCTTTATAGGAAATTGGAGCAATTTGGACCAAAAATGATGCAAAACAAGTATTTTAGAGATTGGACAGATCTTGAGCATCGAATGTTTGGCATCAGATGGAGACATTTCCACCGTTGGATGAAGCTCATATTTTACCACGAGATCGGAGATTGTTAGTTTCAAATATTATATCCGATCATTCAAATCCAACGGTTATATCTCAAGATATGATCGATTTATTGAAGAATGTACCAGCTGGATTGGAGGAGAAGTAAGCCCAGGAAGTGAAGACTGATCGATCGATCTTGGCGTCAGCAATTGATCGATGACGCATCCGATGTTTTGGTTCAGAGTGAGATTAATGAAGGGATCGATTGATCACCCCTAACGAATCGATCGATCGCCTTTCCTTAAAAAGGGGAAATATTCCTTTTTCGTGATTATCTCCTAAATATTCAAGAGAATATACCCTAGCCGTCATATATCTCTATAAAAACATAGAGGAGGCCACGAAAATCAGATCATCATCACCACCTTCAAAGCCACCAAAAGTATCATAGTCTTAGGTCTCTTTTAGCGATTTTTACGCTTTATTCAATAAGGGAGAAGATCTCGCTTCCTTGTACCTTTTGGAGAAGTTTTCTAAACCTTGTGCTACTGTTTTTAAATGAATATGAATTCATCTCATGCTTTTGCTTTGATCTTCACATCCATGATTGAGTAGTCATCTTGTTAGGATTTAGGGATTCAAAGAGATTTCATGAATTGTTAAGATCGAAGATTATTGTTTAGGGATATCTATTGGTTCTTTATCTTGATTGATGAATGCTTGAATGTGCACTTGTGGTCTGATCTTAGGTAGATTTACTTTCCAAAAGCTTGATAAATCTCCTAAACTAATCTAGATAAGCTAGGCATTATAACCTGCAGGAGCTAAGTTATAAAGTCTAGTGAACATATCGAACTTGGTTAAATGCATGTTTGAATCTAATAACGAATGAGAGTTTAGTTTATTAGATTATTAAACATAGTAGCTTATCACCACGGGAGTGGGTTGACTATATATTTGTGTTTTGAGTTCAAGACGGTTTGTTAATTAAATCACTGATATTGATCTGATTTCTATATTCATGATTCTCTGCAATTACTCCTAATATCTAACACTTTCCCCCATTGAATTTGCATCCTTCTTTACTTTTATTTTCGTCATTAATCCTATCACAAACAACAAACCCCCATCTTTTAGTCTTAGCTTAATTCAAATCTCATAAATTCGTAGTGTAATTCTTTGGTCTTCAGTGGATTCGACCCCTAAGTACTATTGCGATTGTCTGTGCACTTGCAGTGTATATCTAGGGTTAAAACCTGAGATATCAAGTTTTTGGCGCCGTTTCCGGGGACCAATATAGTTGCATACGAGGTTTCGGACAAGAGTTTAGTCTAAGGTACTTATTTTTAGTATTTTCTTTTATCTATTATTTAAAAAAAAAAAAATAATAAGTTTAGTACTTATCTCTATCTATTAAAAAAAATTATTTTGATTCTCTTGAGTGTTTGTTCAAACACTTATGATACATATACATATGGATCCTCAACACCAAGCTATTGGTAATTTCTATTCGTTAGATGTCCTCTTCACAAATCGCAATCCAATATGTCCTTTGGTATCTCTTGGAGAGTTCAAGATCAGCCCAAAATTCATTGATTTAGTTGAAAAACATCAATTTCATGGCTTAGATCAAGAGCATCCCATTGGCCATATCCAATGGAGATCCAATGAAGTTGCTGAGAACTATTTGAAGTGCACGTTATTCTCATTCTCTCTGGTTGAGAAAGCTCACAAATGGATGAAGCCTCTTCCCGTAGAATCAATTACTACTTGGGACGAATACAAGCGAGCTTTCTTGAAACACTTCTACCCAAGAGAAAGGTTGAACAAGATGAGAAGGAGAATCTTTGAGTTTAAACAAGGATTAAAATAATCATTCTATGAGGTTGTAGAATGTTTCAAAGAGTACATACGTGATTGCCCTCACCATGGTTTCTCTTAGGGACATTTATGGAGTACTTTCTATCTAGGCCTCAAGCATGATTGCAAGTCATCTCTCAATCTTGCAAGTAACGGCAACTTCATGGCTAAGTCATTAGCTGAAGGAAAGATATTGATAAATAACTTGGCTGCAATAGACCGAGATAATTGTCAAAGTCATGATGAACATGTGCAAGACATTAACTCAAAATCAGATGCTTCAGAAATTTCACAATTAAAGACAATGATTGCTCAACTTCTAAAGAATCAACAAAAGGAAGAGCACATATGTGAGGAAGTGGGAGATGCTAATGGAAAAGCTTTTCAAAAGAGTACAAGTAATAAGTTCAATAAACAACAAAGAGAAGTTAACTACATTGGTGATATGGGGAACATTCATCAAAACCAAAACCAAAACATCACCTACGATCCGATCCTTCAAGCTTCTCTTCAAGCTCAAAACGTGGCTATAGCTGCTATAGAAAACAAACTTGTGATTTTGATGCATCAAATCATAGAAGGACAAAAGCAAAATGCCCAAGACAACGAGAACCTCGGCTTCAAAATGGATAGCATGTATGGTCATCTCAATAGGAGGGATGATGAACTATATGGGAAGATCATTGATCTCTCTAATCATGTTAAGAAGATTAATGTACAAGTCACTCAAATTGCAAAAGGTGAGAAAAGACAACCTGGTTTTCTTCCTGGAAAAATTAAGATAAATCCTAAGACATTCTGCAATGTCATAATTGAGAACGAGGAAGAGGCTGCTCTTGTTTCTAAGGATCAGCCTACCTCACTTGATCAATTTGCATGGTTTGAAGATGATGAGATAGTTAACAAAGCACCAGATTTAAGGAAGTTGCATAAAATAGGAAACCTAATAAATTTGTTTTTCCTTGCATGATTAAAGGTGTGAATTTTCTATATTCTCTTTGCGATACAGGAGCTACTGTGAACGTCATGTCTAAAACCATTGCAAACAAGCTAGGAATTGTTGACATCAAGCCTCCTCAAACATCTATTACGTTTGTTAATGCTTTCAGCACAATCCCACATTGCTTCATCCAAGATCTGATAGTGCAAGTGGGAGGTTGTCTTGTCCCTATTGATTTTCATATTGTGGAAATGAATAACGATCCCAATGCTGTTGATTCTTGGGAGCCCCTTACTTGCAACTGTGGGAGCAATTGTGAAATTTTCCAAGAATTGAGTTTCATTCTCTAAAATCAAAAAAAAAGAGTCTTTTATCCTGCAATTTCCACCAATAATTCTCAATGTATAACCATCTACACTGGAGGGCAGCTGACTTTGGACCATGGAGATGACATGGAGAGGCTCCAAATTGTTCCTAGAGAAGAGCCTCTCATCACATCTAAGGAAGTTGTTAAATCGTCAAAGTCTGAATGCAAAACTATGGCAAACCTTTTTCACCTAAAGACAAGTCCTATAAAACCTCTAAAACCACCACCATCAGATTCCCCTTGGTATAAACACATCGCCAACTACCTTGCTGCGGAAGTTGAGCCTCCTCAATTCACAGGGTACAAAAAGAAAAAGTTCTTACGAGAAGTTCAAAGGTACTTTTGGGATAAGCCATACCTCTACAAGAAGTGCTCAGATGGTATGTTTAGATGATATATTCCAGAGGAAGAAATTCCAAGAATTCTCTTTGCTTGTCATGGATCTAACTACGCTGGACACTTTGCCACTTTCAAGATTGTCTCTAAGGTTTTGCAAGCTGGTTTTTGGTGGCCTACCATGTTTAAGGATGCTCATGCATGTATCTATAAGTGTGATGCTTGCCAAATACAATGAAATGTCAGCAAACGAAATGAGATGCCACAAAACTTCATCCAGGAAGTTGAAGTTTTTGATATTTGAGGAATTGACTGTATGGGTCATTTTCCTTCATCTTATGGAAACAAATACATCCTTGTTGCTGTTGAATACATGTCTAAGTGGGTGAAAGCCATAGTCAGCCCCACAAATGATGCAAAAGTAGTGATTAAGATGTTTAAATTGACCATCTTCCCAAGATTCGGAGTTCCACGAGTGGTAACAAGTGATGGAGGAACTCACTTTATTAATAAATTGTTTGGGAAGCTTTTAAAAAAGAATGGTGTGAGGCACAAGGTTGCTACACCTTACCATCCTCAAAGAAGTGGACAAGTGGAGATCTGTAACAGAGAAATCAATAGAATATTGGAGAAAACAGTTGGAATGACAAGGAAAGATTGGTCAGTAAAGTTAGATGATACTCTTTGGGCATATAGAACTGCATTCAAAACCCCTCTTGGGATGATTCCTTTTCATCTTGTCTATGGAAAGACATGTCATCTTCTTGTTGAAATTGAGTACAAAGCGGAATGGGCGGTGAAGAAGCTAAATTTCTACATCAAAACTGCTACAGAAAAGCGATTGATTCAGCTAAATGAATTGGATGAGATTTGTCACAATGCATATGAGAATTCAAGGATCTACAAGGAAAATACTAAGGCTTACCATGATAAGAAGATAATCCCTGGGACATTCTCACCAAATGGCCAAGTTTTACTCTTTCCTGGTAAGCTTAGATCGCGTTGGTCTGGACCGTTTAAGATTAAAGAAGTTAAACCTTACGGTGTTGTGGTGCTTTGGAACCGCAATGGAGGTGACTTTACCGTCAATGGACAACGTCTCAAGCCATATCTCGAAAATGTCAAAGAAGATGAGATGGATGAAATACCCTTGGATGATCCATCTAACGCCTAAAAAGCAACCAAAGTCGAGCTAAACGACTTTAAAAAGAAGTGCTTAGTGGGAGGTATCCCATTGGTAAGTGTCTTAGATTATTTATTTTCTTTCAATATTAACTTTTTTACTTTTAAGTGTTTCAGGAGAAGATCGAAAAATCAGGGTATCCCCATTCGGAAAAATTTGATCTCTACAATATCATCACCGATCGATCGATTGCCCTATGAAATCGATCGATCACCTATATACATGTAAAATTCGATTTTTCTGATTCCGAAAAAAAGGTTTCACCAATCGGATTGCAACAATCCAGAGATCATCGAGGTACCAATTTCTACCCCTTCTCTTCACATCTATCATTTAATTATCACCTTCTCCGATTTGAATTCACACCGGGACGGTGCGATTTAAGTCAGGGGGCGGAGTTCCTCGTTATCTAACGATGTTTGCTTTCTTTTGGTTTGCTTTTGGTTTTTATCGAATTGTTTTAAAAAAAAATCTTGAGTCAAATCATTTTATTGAGTCAAATTTGTAGGGAATGACGATCTTTTCTAGGAACATATGCTTGGTTTTTTAGAATCAGTAACCATTGCAGCAGGTTTTTCAAGAACAAACAATTCGGAAACCTCATGATTGGAATTGCCCCAGAAGATTTCGGTTTGCATTGATTTTAGTGGATCTGATTTTGACTCTTTTACATTGATCTTCCATCCTCACTATTTTTCTCTTTAAATGTGTTAGATCAGGGAAACGAACCAAAAATTCATGACTTCGTATTCCTTTTACCACTCTCTGTTGATCTTGAATGGCCAGCTCATTTTTAGTTGGTACCTTAACCCTTACCTCTTTTCAAACCTCACACATTCTTGTCTTCATTGTCATATGTGCAGATATGTGTAAAAATATTGTAGAGAAAGAGGACCGGCACAGTTTTTCAATCACTGCAAATGCGGAGATTGAGGATACTTGATGGTGTAAATGGATATTCATTCAGAGCTTGGTTCTTCCTTGGGATCTTACACGTATTATGGTAATTTTCGTGCCTAAGAGACTCCATGTTCATAAGATCAATTTTCCTCTTTCAATAAAAAAAAAATTGGAAAAGAAAGGAAAGAAAAAACAAAGAAAAAAAAATGTGAAAAACAAAAGAGAAAGGAAATTGATCACTTTTATGAGTCTCAATGCTAGTAAAAATCCGAGGGAAATACATGGATTGACTAAGACGAGGATTATTTGCGATGATCTACAGTGATTTACAGTGATATGCAGTGGTTCGCAGAGATTCCCAGAGAAAAGTCTAAGTCTGGGGGAGTTAGCATTTGGTGATTGGAAAATTGTGGGCATCAACATGTCTGTTCTCTCTAGCGGTTTTGCATAATATCTTACATTCTCTGGAGCGTCTGGTAACCCTAAACACTTAACTCCACCACTAAATAGCTTTTTAATTCCTAGCACCGTCTACCCTGATTTATATCCTTTGAAGAGAAATTCCACACGCTATTTTATCAATGTAGAGAGTTAATTGACGTGAAGTTGAGATTTTTGCAGGTTTGGAATTTAGATGGACAATGCTTGCGATGGTCATGATGGGATAAGATGAAGATGTCTTGAATTAACTTTGTTTGTATGTGGATTATAGGTCAACAATTCAAAGTTATGATCCCAAGGATATATGAGTTCCCGCGATTTTCAAACTTCTTTTCTAAACTTTAGCTAATGTTTGTTTGAGGACAAACAAAGGTTTAAGTCTGGGGAGTTGATATACATCATATTTTACCCGTTTTATCTATGTTTTTAATAACTTTTTAATAAAAAAAACTATTTGGTTTTGGCATTTTATTAGTCTTTTTAGTGTTTTGTAGTTTTTAGAGTCTTTATAGGAAATTGGAACTTTGGACCAAAAATGATGCAAAACAAATATTTTGGAGATTGGACAGATGTTGACATTCCCACCGTTGGATCAAGCTCATATTTTACCACAAGATAGCGGAGATTGTTAGTTTCAAATATTATATCCGATCATTCAAATCCAACGGTTAGATCTCAAGATATTCTCGATTTATGGAAGACTGTACCAGCTGGATTCGAGGAGGAGTAAGCCCAGGAAGTGAAGACTGACCGATCGATCTTGGCATCAGCAATCGATCGATCGTGCATCCGATGTTTTGGTTCAGTGTGAGATTAATGAAGGGATCGATCGATCGCCCCTAACCAATTGATTGATCGCCTCTCCTTAGAAAGGGGAAATATTCTTTTCCATAATTATCTCCTAAATCTTCAAGAGAATATAGCCTAGCCGTCATATATCTCTATAAAAACAGAGAGGAGACCACGAAAATCAGATCATCATCACCACCTTCAAAGCCACCAAAAGTTTTATAGTCTTAGGTCTCTTTTAGAGATTTTTACGCTTTGTTCAATAAGGGAGAAAATCTCACCTCCTTGTCCCTTTTGGAGAAGTTTTCTAAACTCTTGTGCTACTATTTTTTAATGAATATGAATTCATCTCATGCTTTTGCTTTGATCTTCATATCCATGATTGAGTAGTCATCTTGTTTAGATTTAGGGATTCAAAGAGATTTCATGAATTGTTAAGATTGAAGATTATTGTTTAGGGATGTGTATTGGTTTTTTAGCTTGATTGATGATTGCTTGAATACGCACTTGTGATCTGAATTTAGGTAGATTTTCTTTCCGAAAGCTTGATAAATCTCCTAAACTAATCTAGATAAGTTAGGCGTTATAACCTGCGGGAGTTGAGTTATAAACTCTAGTGAACATATCGAACTTGGTTAAATGCATGTTTGAATCTAATAACGAATGATAGTTTAGTTCATTAGATTATTAAACATAGTAGCTTAGCACCACGGGAGTGGATTAACTATATATTTGTATTTTGAGTTTAAGACGATTTGTTAATTGAATCCCTGATATTGATCTAATTTCTATGATTCATGATTCTCTGCGATTACTCCTAATACCTAACGCTTTCCCATTGAATTTGCATCCTTATTTACTTTTATTTTCGTCATTAATCCTATCACAAATAACAAACCTCCATCTTTTAGCCTTAGCTTAATTAAAATCTCATAAATTTGTACTGTAATTCTCTAGTCTTCAGTGGATTCGACCCCTAAGTACTATTGCGATTGTCTGTGCACTTGCAGTGTATTTCTAGGATCAAAACCTGAGATATCAAGTAGCAGTAGGCTGAACAATACTGTTCATCCACTTGTTCTCTAACTTCTAAGTTTGCTTGATATTTTTTACTTGTGTCTTTCAAGTGGGAGTTTTTGTTTTCAAGATGTTGTTGCACGTAACCCGACCGAACACAGTTGAGTTAGGAAACATCCCATGGACTCAGATATATCAAAGCCTTGAAAGATACAAAAAAGCCTCAAGAATCCCTTCTTTCATGATTCTTGCCATCAAATCTCCTATCTATTTCACCGACTCCACTTACCTACAAGATAGGTCAGTCCATGACTCCCTTTTTCACTAACTATGTGATAGGTTTTCAACAAAAGAGTTATGCTTTTGCAGGATCTTGAGATGGATTAGACAAGAGGAATCACGGATAAAGGAGAACAATGATGCTAAATGCCTTTTGCAATTCTTATGGAGTCGGGCTCACGGATATGAGCCTGCCATCAACGTACGGAAAGATTGGTCTTTTCACCATCGCTTCGATTGTAGGAAATAACGGTGGAGTCATTGCCGGTTTAGCAGCATGTGGCGTTACGATGTCAATCGTCTCAACAGCAGCAGATCTCATCCAAGACTTTAAAACAGGTTACCTTACATTATCATCTGCAAAATCCATGTTTGTAACTCAGCTTTTGGGTACAGCATTGGGTTGCGTAATCGCTCCTCTCAAGTTTTGGCTGTTTTGGACTGCTTTTGACATTAGAGATCCTGATGGTCTGTACAAAGCACCTTATGCAGTTATTTACCGTGAAATGGCTATTATCGGGATTGAGGGCTTTGCAAAACTGCCTAAGCAGTGTTTAGCTCTTTGTTGCGGATTCTTCTTCGCTGCTCTGATTGTAAATCTTATCAAAGACATCACACCGCCTAAGATCTCTAAGTTTATACCACTTCCAATGGCTATGGCTGCTCCATTCTACATAGGAGTTTACTTTTCCATCGACATATTTGTTGGAACCGTGATTTTGTTCGTATGGGAACGGATAAACAAGAAAGACGCAGATGATTACTCGGGTGCAGTAGCTTCAGGACTGATCTGTGGTGACGGAATCTGGACCATCCCGTCCGCGATTCTTTCAATCTTAAGAATCAATCCACCCATTTGTATGTACTTTGGACCATCTTAGACATTATTATGTTTAATGTTTGTGCATTATGGCTAAAGTCTAAATGCAAACTTTTATAGTTTTTATAGCTCACTAACATAACATGACATTAGAGTAGAACACAAAAAATACCAATACACATCTTCATGTATGTTTTTAAACTTAATCTTTAGGAAGTACTTTGGTTTGTGGTTTAGGCTCTGATACCAAAAAAGAGATAGGGTTATGAGAATTCTCATCCCCTTAACATTATTTTGTAAACTGATTTTGGAGAAAACGTTTACTTGTCCGCTCCACAATCACTCTCAGCAATTTTATTATGACATGGCAATTTACTAAATTTAGTCATAATCTTGCATAAAATTACAATTTAATGCCACTCGAAATTATTAATTATGTTGTATCAATTAATTTTGACAATCTAATCAAATCATAATCATAATATATTGTGATTTTGGAGATTTTTCGAAAAAATGTAGAATTCAATAATTTTTAACAAAAACATACATCATAATTTAAAAAATATTTAATAATATGAAAACTATAAAACTTAACAAATAAAACCTCAAAAATATACATCCAATTAGCAATATGTTTTTCCGGATTTTAAAAAAATATTTAAAAATTCAATAATTCCTTACATAAACATACAACATAAACAAAAAGGGTTAAAATATTTAAATTTATGAAAAAAAAATAAAAACTCAACAAATATAAAAATATCAACAAGATATCCGATTGTATTATTATTTAGAAGGCAATAATAAATCATATTTTTATTATTCATTCTATAGAACGCAACTATTTAAATTTTAAAGTGTGTTTGAAGAAAAAAAAAACAAAGAAGGCAACCATCTAAAATTGTATAATTTCAGATTTATTTTTGAATCCGATAATCTACATTTTTCTAAGAAATCTTTTTTTTTTTAATGAGAGATTTTTCTTAACCGGTAATCTAATTTATGGATTGAATTTTTAATAAAATATTCGACACAATGTCTTAAAAAATCCTAGCCCAGCCGATATATGATATCCCCATTTCTATATATACCAAACATTCAGAAAAAGAAAAATTCAAAGAGAAATAAATAAATTGAATTAAGCTAACAATATTAAATCAAATTCTTTTAAAAATTTTAAAAATGTAATCTCATGAGAGTGAATTAATCTAACAATATTCACCATAATTAATAAATTTTTAATGTAAATGATTATTATGCTTCGATCTCATGAAAGTGAATTAGTGCATAATATTCGGATTAAATGACACAAAATTTACGTACACACCAATATCTTCCTAAAAAATAATCAAACTAATCGAATAAATGTCACAAATTTTTCCTTACCGTTAATTGTAAGATCTCCTAAAGATATGAATGGTTAATTTCTAAATAAAAATATCAAAATTAATATGATAAAATAATAAATATATATACACTACCCTATAAGTCTTCTAGATTCATGGAAGATTTTATGATCACAATATCTCCATATAATCATTAATAAATCAATGAAAATATTCATATATATAACCAATTTATGAAAAGAATTAAACTTCTATCTCTATATAAACCATGCATATTGCTTTAATAATATCAAATTGTAGTATAAACATCGTATCTTTTCATTGAAAACATATGGCTTCTTCTTTTGTAAGCAAGTTGAAATCTTGCCGTGATATTTAGAAACGTATCACGCTCATGTGATTTGATTACTACATTTTTTTACAGTATTACTAATTATGCGATTTGTTGATGTTGTTGTTACATTGTAGAAACTAAAAAAGAGATATTTGATGAGAATATAGAGGGATAAATTGATTTTGAGAGCCAATGCATGAGGGTGCTAAAGACCGTGCAAAGAAGATGTTCACTAAAAAGACGCCAAGAGACGAATATTTGCAACACAAACTCTTGGTAAAATCCACTTAGCCTTTCTAGATTACTGTACAAACCAAAAACATAATTGTAATCAACTTACTTTGCAATGTTTTACTAATTTTACATAGTAATCTTTGTCATTTTTCTAGAACATCCATGGATAAGAGTTAGAGAAGCAATTCCGAGCAATGAACAAGCTTTAGAAACTAGATTTTAAGGTAAAACCACAAACTTCACTTTTGCAATTAAGAATTTTCTTCTATTTGGCCTAATCATTGGTTACGTTTTATTTGTTTTTAGGATTATTCCAGAGTTTCTCGGAAGAGGAAATTAAAAGTCTTAAAACCATGTTGGTGACCAATGACACTGACAAAAGCGGCACAATCACTTAAAATAAGAACTGGAAACGGTATGGTTAAACTCGGATCTAAATTTTCTGAAGTTGAAGTTAAGCAATTCATGGAAACTGTAAGTATCATTATTTCTTTGAAAACCCTTTATCACCAAAAAAAAAACGTTATCTCTTTGCTCCTCTTTAAAAAAACAAAATCTGAAAAGAAAAGTTGTTTTATATGTATTTCAGGTTGATGTAAATTGTAATGGAATAATCTACTACATCAAATTTATCTCAGAAACGATGCATACATACATATTGAATGAGATGAACACTTATTCAAACCCTTCTAATACTTTGACAAAGACAACAACGGATAAGTTTGGTCTCTTGAAGAACAACGAATGTATAGACTTTGAGTTATTTTAAGATATCAATGTGGATTTACTTAACACATGTTTATCATAATGTATGAGTTGGATTCAGCCATGAAAGAGTATGGTCGGAGATTAAGCTAGCATCGAAATGTATCCTTTTATTTTTAAATTAACATATATTTAATTTCATTAATTATTTTACAAAAAAATTTAATCCGTGAGCAACATATATAAGTCTTTGCCTAGCTAATTAAAACGATTTTATGTTTTACAAAAAATATTGAAATTCAGTTCATACCCGCGCGTATCGCGGGTGAGTCTACTAGTTTATAAATTATTTTGTATCACAGATCAAATTGATCCCAATTTAGCTTCAATTGATAGTAGTTAGAGTTGATCAATTGTCTGAAATACTACAGCAAACCTAAAATTGCGAAGCGGAGAAAGTTAAGCAGAAATTTCGAAATGAAATCATTCATCAAAAAGAAACATATAGAATACATAATTTGATCAACAAATGATAATAAAATATGTTTATTGAACAAGAAAATATTTCTACTCTGATACTAAAACAAATCTCACACATCAAACTAGTTTAAACGGGTCATCCGGATAGGAGTGTCATTTCGGGAATTGGGACGAGAAATAACATATAAGGGTCGGAAACGGATAATTCAGGTATCGAAAAGCATTATCCAAAATATTTACAATAAAATACGAACCTGAAAATGCGGCCAAATGGGTTCAAGAAATTTGGATAGCTAAAATCACTACTCAAACTCTCACTAATTTGAGTAAGAACCAACTTCCAAACATGTATTTTGGATAATTTTTTAGAAATTTTGGGAATTTTTGAATTTTTTTTTTTTTTTGTCGACAGCTATATAAACTTAGTTAGGTTCGGTAATCCAAACCGGAAGAAACAGAGTTTAAATAAATAGAATCGTGTGATAAAACTCGTACGCTTCGAGCGAGCGTATCCGCCTTGGTGTTGTTTGATCTTGACGTGTGAGCAATGCTGAATCTTGTGAAGAGTTCCTTACTCCTGATGAATTCGTCGAGGTGTGTGGAGAAAACAGGCCAGTCCCTGGTTGAAGACACCATCTTCACTAGTTCAGTGCTGTCGGTTACAAAAGCCACCTCCCCCAGCTGATTTGCCAGCAAACAGTGCATAGCCCAGACAAGTGCTTCTAATTCGGCATGTAAAGGAGAAAGATTTCTGCGTAAATTCCGGGCGCCGAATTTTTGAAAATTTAGATAATTTTTGAAAATTCTAAATAATTTTTAAAATTTTAATACTCAAACGGATAATTCAGATACCTGATTTTAACCTTTTTTAATAAATTAAATTGTTTCGAACATATAATTATTTGAAAGAAACATAAATGAAAAATGAGACGAGAAATTCGAGACGGTATGGTTCGGAACATGATGAAAATCCTAAATTCAGATATCGTTTTATACCCTACCATTTTCCATACCCTCAAAATAAATTAATTAAAGAATTTAATTGATTTTGAAAGAATTTAACTTTCTATAAAATTCTACTGTTATTCAATTATGAATTCTTTTAAATTCATGTGTGTTGGGGATAAAATAATCTCTTTTGAATTAAGAGAATCGCCTGATGACACATATCTCACGGTGGGACCCTTAACATCTTTGGTGGAGTTTTTGGATTATTGATCTATGTTTTAACTCTCTAGCCTTTTCCAAAGTTTAAAACTTTTTTTCGCGTGTCTCAGGCTTGTACTTGTTGATGAACCAAAGAGGAACGTATACTTCAAATGCGGTAAGATATTTCGGCATCTAGGATTAGTGTGTCGATCTAAATGTGAACCAAAGAGTCTACATGTCTTCATGTTCTGTAGTAGTAGTTTCTTGACTTAAAAACAACTTAAGAGCGCTTCGACGTGTCATCACGATCCATGGTTACCGAGTCTGCAGATGCATATGTCACACTCGAATTGGCGAGGTTAGCTACCGGATCGATAACCATAGCACGTGCTTACGAGAATTGCATAACTTGTTGAAACCAATCTCTGCTATAGAAGAAAGAAGCTTCAGAATTGAAAGAGGATTTCGATTTCTATATACAATTTCTTTGTTCTGCTATAAAAGAAAGAAGCTCTCAACTAAAATGTTATGTTATTTCTTTGTTCGAGTAATTTGTATTCGGTACCTATTTATCTGATCAATTTTTTTTTTTTAATTTCTGGTCGTATTCTATTTCATTAACTAACTGATTACAAAAGAAGAGAATAGAAAAGCATTAAGCTAGGAACCTTCGATGTTCATGAAGGTAAGAAAAGAGAAGAGATGAATTACAATAGAGGATCAAATACCTCTGAACCACAATCCTAGACAATTCCTAAAATTTGGTTTGTCCTTTCGGGCTAAACAAAAATCTTGAATGCCTGTGTCCACCTTCTGAAAGAGTATCTCTGCAGGGAGATATTTATTTGAGAAGATGCGGTCGTTTCTATGTTTCTTTGTGCCACTCCACTCCCAGAAAAGAAGCATTTGTTTGTTGCCTAGCAAGAGTGAACATGAAGTTTTCTTTTTGGGGATCTAGTCCATCTCTCCATTTGTATCTATTTTCTATTCCTTCTGTTAATTGAACTGTTGTCAAATGGCAAAGTAGAGTAGCCACTCTGTCACTACGAGCCCCTCTGAAGTTCCACCCATTCTTTGTAGCCGAAAATGAAACCTTTGAGTCTATAGGAATTCCATAGATCCTCGGTCCATTCTGCCCAATGTATGGGAGCAACTGTCCATAAGGTGTCCAATTATCAAACCAAAATGAATTTCCATAAGGTGCCCATAACTGCCCATAAGGAATTCCATACAATCTTTTTGCTCTGATTCACTTTGAGATAAATTTCTAGAAGTGAATATTTGTATTAACAATTTTGATCTGCTTCAAACAATTTTGATCTGCTTCACCGATCTTTGATATTTATTTCTTTTCTAGCATATGTTACCGATGTAAACCCTTATGAGTAATAAATATTAGAGTTAAGTTTAGAATTTTTTTTTACATATACTTTATTATACAACTTCAAATTCAATAGTCCATCACCACAATACATTTATAGGCACCACATTACATAATATAATTGAAGAGAAAAATTAATGATGCTTTCAATCGATAAAAAAAATTACATAATTTAAATTTGTCTTTTCTAATAGCGGATCCATTTAGCCAAACTATTTGGAAATTGATTGTTTTACATTATGATGGAAAATTAAGAGTTCAAGGTACCTCTAACGATTAGTTAGGATTCCATGTTCGATTTGTTTTAACTCGACAATATAAAATCTTTTTCTAAAAGGATCCAAATTATACTATCAAACACATCTACGACAATCTAAAGTTTTACTCTAAGAGGTGTGGGTTGGGGTTAGGTGGGAGGAGAAGAAGATTTATCTGCCAAATTAATTTAGAAACTGGCTATTTTACATTATGATGTGAAACAAAGCGTTTATGTCACCGCTAACGATCAGTTAGAAACTGACAGGATTCCATGTTCGGGTTATTTTCACAACTATGCTAAAGAGTCAAGTTTCATTAATCAACCCGGCAATCTAAAATCTTCCTCTAAGAGACTTGGATCATACATCTATATAATCAAACACATCTAGGACAATCTAAAGTTTTACTCTAAGAGGTGTGGGTTGGGGTTAGGTGGGAGAAGAAGAAGATTTATGTGCCAAATTAATTTAGAAACTGACTATTTTACATTATGATGTGAAACAAAGCGTTCATGTCACCGCTAACGATCAGTTGGAAACTGACAAGATTCCATGTTCGGGTTATTTTCACAACTATGCTAAACAGTCAAGTCTCATTAATTAATCCCGACAATCTAAAAACTTCCTCTAGTTATAGACATCTATTGGTTACCTAATCTATAGAGAGGTTTAGTCTCATATGCATTTGAGTATAACTAACCTTTGTCAAATTCCGGCGAAATGAGACCAATAACGTGTTGACCATTCCAAATTCTGAAAATTGTCGGTCTGTGCATGTTGATCCTCGCCATTGTTTCAAGAAGAAATTCCTGCAACAGTGAAAATTTTGTGACAATGAAAAATAAGGTAAAAAGGAGCTAACTTTACAATGAAAATGTTTTAACGCTGCTAATATTGCATACAATAACGAGATCATCCAAGAAAAGTACCTGAGAAGATTTGGGGTCATTAGATGTGGAAGTTTTGGCAAAACGTCTCATTGCGTCTAGTATGGCGTGCACACTAATGTAGCTCACCATTGGTGGCTAGAAACAGAGACATTGTCAGTAAACAAATTTTGCTCTAAATATCTTAAGGAAGGAAGCGTGGGAATGAAACAAGAACCCTACATCATTTGTTGTATAGTCAGTTTCCGTGACACCATCCAGCTTAATTGTCGCTCCGTACCAGGAGAAAACCTGACAATAATCAAAAGGCATGAGACGGGTAAACTCAGAATTTCATAGCTATGAGCTTTAACATTAAAAAAATCATTACCAAAATGAGAAGAAAAAAAACAGAGAGAAATTTGGGAGAGTCACATATATCCTAGAGAATATAGATCTAAGGCTTAAGTCTTTTATCCAAACCCAGTAATGTGAAATCGATGGAAACTCAAGAACCCAATTCGAGAAAGATAACCATTACATAAACTAAATCAAGAAATGCTCGTTGTTTTCTACCAACAAAACCCAATAGAAAACCATTATTTGTTACCAACAATGCTCATATTATCTAATAGCCATAAGGATTGTATAGGTTTTGGATTGATAATCTAAATAAATAAATATGGAGTGCAGCTTACTGATATTGAAACAATTTGATTCATCTGCCTGGATTTCCACTATTGTATAGTCTCCTTTCCCTGCAGTGAGCCATCAACACACAACAAAACGATTATCGGAGGAATGTGAAACCAGATTTGGGTATCAGAATGGTTATTCAAGGGGAAATCAACCTGTTCAACACTCCTTGGCTGTTGTTTTTGTTGGCCTAACCAAAAATATCGCAAAGTAGGATAAATAACCTAGCATTTGTGTTCTTTGAATTGTTGTACTTGTTTCAGTAAAACTAACTTCTTCTTTCTTGGCCTCATTCGATTATAGGCTCTGGTTGTGAAAGAAATAGTAGCAGCTACTGATTCTCAAGACTTTTTATCCTGCAATGTGAGCATAATCAGAAGATTATCCAAATAATATGTTTCTTGCTTGTAATAGAGATTTTGTTTTGAGTAAAACAAAAACCTTGAGCGGTGTGGTGTCTCTTCTTCTTCTTTGATTTTAGGAACCGAAGCTGCACATAAAAGATAAAAGTTGATTTCAAATAACGAAACGTAGGTACCAAATGTTCTTCGTTACAAGAACGAAACTGAGATCAAAATCATAATCGTAATTTCTTCATTTCGCCTTCTCAGAACAGAACTCAGTAAAAAAACCTAACCTATGTTGTTTTTCGTCACAACGAAATATGAAATCCACAAAAATTGAAATCAATCAATTCAAAAATATCATCATCCAATTCGTTTCGAAAACAATTGGATCTAAAACTCAAACACCAAGAAAAAAAAAAGGAAAAGATGAAAAATAAAAAGAGCAAACCAGAGCTCCAATGCAGCGAGTCTCTCGTCTTATGTCTCTCCGTCAATGAAATCGAAGCAATCCGGCGCAAAGAACACTCATATGTCGCGTCAATCACATCTTCTTCACAACATTACCGATCGATTCCTCCGCCGGAATCGTTTTCCCTTCCATGCTAAATCACAAAACAAATCGAATCAGAGAGATGAAGAGAATTTTGATAGGATTAGGGTTTTTTCTCTGTTTCTTCTTCTCAGAGAGAATGAAGAGAAGCAGATAGATCACAATTCACAACGGCCATGAAAATTTGGATATGGCCTTCAAAATTGGATATGGCCGTCGGATTATCTCTAACGGTCATAATCTTTTTTAATTAGTGAAATTATAAGAGACGATGCTGTTTTTGGGTGTTATTTACGGAAAATGCCACTCTTCTTTGTTTGTCGGGGCAGGATTGGTAAATAATTAGAAAAGACGTGGCATTAAAGAGGAGGGATTAAAGTTAAACCACGTCAATAAGCCACGATATACATACATACGAATGATTACATACTCCAAGCTAAAATATTAATAGTTACATACGATTAATTAATTACTAGTGTCCTATTATAATTTTATAAGACGATGAAGAAGGAAGCAAGAGAAGATGCAGGAAGAAGCCAAAAGTGTTCTTTTTAGTTTATATAAAGAGCTAGTTTACCTTATATTTTTTTCTTTTAGAAAACGTGTTCAACATATTTTTATTTGAGATCAAATATAAACAATTTTATTATATTAAAAGTATGTTTAGTTGATGCGTAGTGCTTTGTCACTAGACTATCTTCGTTGACAAAAATCACTCTTCAACCACAAATAATCTTTCTCAAGATTCTATCGGTTATCAAAATTAAAACTCTCTCTTTACAAACTTTTGGATGCAAAATGTGATTTTCCTCTACTTCAATGTCGGGTCCGGATGAATAATTATTTTTTTCTATCGTTAGGGTCGGTTCTGAGATTTCAAAATCCATACGAAATAAACTAAAAAAAAAAAAATTTCAATCATAACAAAAATATTATATATTATTTTAATTATTTCAAATAACATAATTTTTTAATAAATTTAAATTCTTAAAATAAATTAATGATAATACAGCAATCTTTTTCAAGCAATAATTTAACAAGTATATAATTTAATGCATTTCCTTAAAATTGAAGACCCAACACATTTGCATCATAACTAACTAAGTACATGTTGTGGCTGTTCATAATTTTTATTAATTAATAATATTTTATTTTATAAATTTTTTTGTTTGTATTTTAACGAAAAATTCGTCCAAAACCTAAAATATATTATTGTCTAAAATTTATCGATACCATCAGATTTTTAACTGCTTTTTCCAAAAATTATCAATTCAATAAAGAAATATTTAAAATTTGAATTGATTTCAGAAAATTATTTGTCCAATATATTTTAGAAAAACATAGAAAAGTTTAATATCCGATAACAATAACAATTTTTTTAACAATTCTCTTAATATTATTTGTAAAGTGATTCTCTAGAAACTGATCATGTGTAATTATTCTCACGAATTTTATTATGACATGGCAACTCATTTAATTTAGTCACAAACTTCCACAAAATTATTTTCCAATGCCACTTGAATCAAATCAAATAAAGATATATTTGAATTAACAATAACATTTTTTTAACAATCCCCTTAACATTATTTGTAAAGTGATTTTCTAGAAACTGATCATGTGTCACTCCTAGAATCATTCTCACGAATTTTATTATGACATGGCAACTCATTTAATTTAGTCACAAACTTCCATAAAATTACTTTCCAATGCCACTTGAATCAAATCAAATAAAGATATATTTGAATTAACAATAACATTTATGTAAAATAAACAGATAAATTATGTTTTCATATCTAAAAATATTAAAACATATATACTAAATATGTATTTCATATCTAAACAAAAATTAAAAGAAATATAAATATTTAAAAATTACAACAATTGACCATACACTGACCATCCGATTTGTATAATAAAACTAACATTATATCTATAAAAATATTATACAGTATGTATTGTTTTTAATTTAATACACACATTTCAATTTTTTTTTTTTTTGGAAAGAATCAAAAGTCACTAGAAAATATTTTATAAACTATAATACAATACAAAATATAATATATATTATATATATATATATAATAATTTTTCTAGACAAATTTACATACCGGATTTCGAGTGGAATATTTAGAAAGTGATTCTCTAGAAAATGATTATGTGTTGCTCCTAAAATCATTCTCACAAATTTTTTTGAAGTGCTTGAACATATCCAGAATGAAGGCATAGACAGCACCAAAAAACAACAAGCATATGGCCTGCTCAAATATTTTCACACATTTGATTTCGTTTTCTATCTACAGTTGATGCTTGTTGTTCTAGGACTCACTGATAACTTATCAAAAGCTCTACTGGAAAAGAGACCAAGAGATCTTGAAAGTTATTTCATTGGTGGAATCTACTAAACAACAGTTGCATAAACTTAGAAATGATGGATGGGATGATTTTGTAGCTAAACTTTGTTCTTTTGCTGAGAAATATAAAACTGAAGTGCTCAATATGGAGGAAGAATTTGTTGATTCAAGAAGGCCAAGGAAAAAAACCGGCATAACCAACTTGCATCATTATAAAGTGGATTGTTTCTACACTATCTTAGATATGCAATTTCAAGAGTTTAATGATCGTTTTGATGAGGTAAATTCTGAACTACTTATTTGTATGGCATCCTTAAGTCCGATAGATTTTTTTCGTCAGTTTGACAAGTCAACACTAGTGAGATTGGCTAAATTTTATCCAGATGACTTTAGTTTTTTAGAACGAAGATCTCTTGATCATCACCTTGATATCTACCTTGATAATGTGCAAAAAGATGAAAGGTTTACTAATCTAGAAAGTTTTGGTGATCTTTCTCGTGTAATGGTAGAGACAAGGAAACATTTTTCTCATCCTTCAGTTTATTGGCTTTTGAAGCTATTTTTGATTTTTCCAGTTGCGACCGCGACCGTTGAAAGGTGCTTCTCTATAATGAATATTGTGAAGACGGTCTCGTAATCGTATTGGTGATGCATTCTTAAGTGATTGTTTAGTCTGTTTTATTGAAAAACAAGTGCTTGAGATAGTGACAACCAAAATAGTGATAAAACGGTTCCAAAGATATGAGTGAGCGCAGAGTACATCTTTAAGATGGATATTTATGATAGTATTTTTTTTTTTTTTAATAAAGTTTTGTAATTTTCTAAGATCGAAAGTTTATTATGACCCCGATAAATATTTTTTCTGGCTTCGCCACTGATAATGTCTCAGCTATAGTGTCTTAATACACACATTTCAATATTATTATTTTATTTTGTTAATTTTGAAGAGAATCAAACGACACTAGAAAATATTATATAAACTATATATATACAATACAAAATAGAATTTGCATAAAAAATATTATATCTTTTAATATCCCATATAGTTTATATATATACTATATAAAATGTAATATTTTCTAGACAAATATAGTTTGTTTAAAATCAGAAGTATCTTATTATATAAAATTTGATGCTTCAAACTTTGTAATTAACACGATCGTGATACGTGTTAAGTTAGTTGATCAGATTTTGACATGTGTAAAAAAAAAATCCAATTAGATTTTAACACGTGTTAAAAAAAAAATTATTTAAATTTTTTTTTTGTAATTAACACGATCGCGACACGTGCCAAGTTAGTTGATCAGATTTTGACTCGTGTAAAAAAAATTTCAATTAGATTTTAATATTTGTTAAAAGATTTGTTTATTTAAAAAAATATACCAATTAGATTTTGACACATGTTTAAAAAGTTTATTTAATTTAAAAACCTAATATACCTTTGTATTTTTGAATAAGATTACAAAAACGAATTTAAAACCTTAATACCATTATTTTTTATGTGCAATGTGCATTCTATTGTGAGTTTTTTTAGGTTTACCATTATGTGAACGCGGTAAAATTTACAAAATTGAAGTTTGAGAAGAAATATATATTGAAAGTTTCTCATGTCGTAAAAATTATAGAAATAAAAACGAATTGATGAAACACTTATAATCCATTTTTCATCTTAAGAAATATAATATATCGATTCTAAAAAAAAAAAATCAAGTCAAATATGATTAAAAAAGTAATTCTAATTCAAATAGAAATATGAGAATTAATTTATCAAGATTTTAAAAAAAATAGATATATGAGTAGTTAAATAATAAAAAGTAAACATAATTTAAATAGAAATATGAAAAAATAATTATTTGGAAATATGTGACAAAATTTAACTGAAAATCAAATAATAGAAAAAACAAGATAATCAAAATAAATAAATAACTATTAGACTTCTTTATCAATGGTTTGGTGTCGGCATTCTAAATATTTTTTATTTACTTTCACAAGTAATTTAATTTTGTTTTTCACTTTTTCATTTTTGGTTTTTTCATGGTTATCAAATATTAAATTATAAATTCGCGTATTAAATTATAAAATATGGTGACAAAGGTAAAACTAATTCAAATAGAAATACTACAACAAATTCCTATGAAAATAGAAATATGAGTACTTGAAAGATAAAAATACACTCAATTCAAAAAAGAATATGAACAACTAAATAAATAAACACATATAACAAAATTTAATTGTAAACCAAATAACAGAAAATAAGACATTCAAAATAAATAAATAACTATTAGAAATCTATTTTGGTGGTTTTGCGTATGCATTCTCAATCTTATTTTATTTTCTTTCGTGGGTGATTAATTTTTTTTTTACTTTTCACTTTTGATTTATTTCACGGATTATAAATATTTATTACAAATCTGCGTACACGCAGGTCCTAAATCTAATATATATATCAACTAGCTATAAATATTGTCGACTGAATATCTTTTCAAATCCTAAAAACCAACATAACCTAAACCGAACCAAAATTCGGATTGAAAATCATTACTAACCATTAAATAACGTTTTTAATTTATTGAACCTTAAATTTTTTAATAATACTTAAGCTCCGCGCTATGCGGGGAGAGTCATAAAACAACCAAATTTCTAAGCGCGGGAGTCTTAAATTACACGTCATATCACACGTGGCGTTTTTTTATTCGTTTTCAGTAATAGCAATTCGTCAACTCTCAATTACCAGTTCCTTGGCAATGGTGTTCTTCCGCTTCCGTCTTCTCTGAGGAATCTCACCGGAAAATCTGACTGTCTATTTGCTAAATTTTTCTGTAATTTCCGGTGAAATCTGCCGAAAATTTCTCAATTTGAGCTGCTAAGTTTTGAGAATAAAGTTATGGAGACGGAGATTTCTAGGTCAACGGAGATCTCAGAGACATTGTTGTCGCCGGGAAAAATTCCGACGAAGCTCGATTACTACGACGAAGAAGTCCCCGAGTGGAAGGATCAGATCACAATCCGAGGCTTAATCGTTAGCGCCTTGCTTGGGATTTTGTTCTGTATCATTACCCATAAGCTCAATCTGACAATCGGAATCATTCCTTCGCTAAATGTAGCTGCTGGTCTTCTCGGCTTCTTCTTCGTCAAATCGTGGACTGGTTTCTTGTCGAAATTAGGGTTTTTGGTTAAACCCTTTACTAAGCAAGAGAACACCGTTATTCAGACTTGCGTTGTCGCCTGTTACGGCCTCGCTTATAGCGGTAAATCAGAATGATTTCGATCTCCTTATGATTCTATCTATTTTTGTGTTCTTAGATCAGAAGTGTTTCGAAATTGGGAATGATATGTATGTATTATGATTGCTACTATATAAGGATGATATGGAGTGGTCTTGCTTATGCTTTGGTCCTCTGATGTAGTTTTATCGATTTCTTGTTTTTTCAGGAGGATTTGGTTCATATCTGATTGCTATGGATGATAGGACATACAAGCTCATTGGTGCTGACTATCCTGGAAACAATCCAGAAGATGTTATAAATCCTGGGCTGTGGTGGATGATTGGATTTTTATTTGTGGTCAGTTTCCTCGGTCTCTTCAGTCTCGTTCCACTCCGAAAGGTAGCGTAATAACGTAATCAAATCTAAGAGAGAGAACAGTTTTTCTTGCAAGTGTATGGTTTCTTGATCCTTAATTCAAAAGTGTATCTCAGGTGATGGTTTTGGACTACAAGCTTACGTATCCCAGTGGAACCGCTACAGCAATGCTTATTAACAGTTTCCACGACAACTCTGGAGCCGAGCTTGCAGGGTAATAATTTTCAGAGATTCCATCTTCAATCTCACTTCCTGCAAACCATAGCTTGAGTTTCAGCTTCATTGAATGTTTATCTCCAATGTTATTCACTTCAGAATCCAAGTTAAATGTCTTGGGAAATACCTGAGCCTTAGCTTAGTTTGGAGTTGCTTCAAGTGGTTCTTTAGTGGTGTTGGAGATGCCTGTGGGTTTGATCACTTTCCCACACTTGGTTTGACGCTATTCAAGAACACGTAAGTTCATAGTCACTCTATTGATCAGTTTAGTAAAATGAGAATGGTCTAGTGGATCCAATTGGTAATGAGTCATCATTTTTTGCTGCGCAGGTTTTACTTTGATTTCAGTCCTACTTTTATTGGATGTGGTCTGATATGTCCCCATTTAGTGAACTGCTCGGTTCTTCTCGGTGCTATCATCTCTTGGGGTTTTCTCTGGCCATTTATATCGCAGCATGCTGGGGACTGGTATCCAGCTAACCTTGAGGCCAACGATTTCAAAGGTCTCTACGGATATAAGGTACAATAAGCAGATCAAATAAGAAGGATTTCATGAAATTTTTTACTTTTGTTTAGGCTCTCTTTTGCGGTTACTGATGCTTCTTCATATCCTTGCCGAATTTATAGGTCTTCATCGGCATTGCCATCATCCTTGGTGATGGTCTCTACAACCTCATCAAAATCATTGCTATCACTGTGAAGGAACTCTGCAACAAAACCTCCAAACAACAACACCTACCTGTCTTTACCGGCATTTCAGGTGACGAAAACTTATTGATCCTGACTCATCATTTGCATTTTTTAAGTAATAGTCAGCGTTGTTAATAAGTTGTTTCTCTCATGAGCACTGTCTCAAATATATTCATAAGAGTTTTTCAATTCAGATGACAGTGAGACCTCAGAATTAGAGCTGGAGAAGAAGAAAAGAGATGAAGTATTTCTCAAGGACCCTATACCCCTCGGGTTTGCGGTTTCTGGTTATGTGGGTCTTGCAGCCATTTCAACCGCTACAATCCCGTTAATATTCCCACCATTGAAATGGTATTTTGTCCTCTGTTCATACTTGGTCTCCCCTGCTCTTGCCTTTTGCAATTCTTATGGAGCCGGGCTCACGGATATGAGCCTGCCTTCAACCTACGGAAAGATTGGTCTTTTCACCATTGCTTCGATTGTAGGAAATAACGGCGGAGTCATTGCCGGTTTAGCAGCCTGTGGCGTTATGATGTCAATCGTCTCAACCGCAGCAGATCTAATGCAAGACTTTAAAACAGGTTACCTCACATTATCATCTGCAAAATCCATGTTTGTAACTCAGCTTTTGGGTACAGCAATGGGTTGCGTAATCGCTCCTCTCACGTTTTGGCTGTTTTGGACTGCTTTTGACGTTGGAGATCCTGATGGTCTGTACAAAGCACCTTACGCGGTTATTTACCGTGAAATGGCTATTCTCGGAATCGAGGGCTTTGCAAAACTGCCTAAGCACTGTTTGGCTCTTTGTTACGGATTCTTCATCGCTGCTGTCATTGTAAATCTTATCAGACACAGCACACCGCCTAAGATCTCTAAGTTTATACCACTTCCAATGGCTATGGCTTGTCCATTCTACGTAGGAGCCTACTTCGCCATCGATATGTTTGTTGGAACCGTGATTTTGTTCGTATGGGAACGGATAAATAAGAAAGACGCAGATGATTACTCGGGTGCAGTAGCTTCAGGACTGATCTGTGGCGACGGAATCTGGACAATCCCGTCCGCGATTCTTTCAATCTTAAGAATCAATCCACCCATCTGTATGTACTTTGGACCTTCATAGACATTACTATGTTGAATGTTTGTTCATATTATATAGCAAGAGTCTAAATGCAAACTCTTAAAGTTTTTATAGCTCAGTAACATTACATGACACTAAACTACAGAACACAATAAGTACCAATAAACATCCTCATGTATGTTTCCTAACAAAATTAAGTTGTAATTCTGAATCATTTATAAATTATACTTGTATCACAGATTCGATCCCAATATAGCTTCAATTAATAGTAGTTAGAGTTGATCAATGTTTGAAAATACTACTATAAATTATAAATTAATAAACCAAAAAAATAAAGAAACTACAAACAAAACATAAAAGATGTGTGTCTACACGCAGAAAAACAAATAAAAATCTTGTACCTACACAAGCCATGTTTAATGCATGTAAGTAGATAACATAAACATTTATTTGTTGTGATTCCCAAAAATTATGAAACACTTCTACAAAAACTTGCAAGTATAAATATCACTTTTCTCTTCTTCTTTTCGTTATCATATTCCAATTCGTTGCTGCTTCTTTTCAATATCGTTTTCCATTTTTCTCTAGAAAAACTATATATTTTCCTTTTGGAAAAATGCAAATTTTCTGTTTTTTTTTTTTTAATAATATCAATTGGCATTATTTAAAGTTTTTTCTCGTTAATGTTATACAGTCACTATCTTGTTTATTGTAATAAAATTTAAACATTTCTCGTTAATATCAATTGGCATTATTTAAAGTTTTTTCTCGTTAATGTTATACAGTCACTATCTTGATAACATAAACATTTTTTAATAATATCAATTGGCATTATTTAAATTTTATGTTTGCATTACAATAAACAAGATAGTGACTGTATAACATTAACGAGAAAAAACTTTAAATATTGACAACGATAGTATAATATGGTGTATTGCAAACATTTAAAATCTTTCTCGTTAATGTTATAGTCACTGTGTTGTTAAATTGTAATGCAAGACGTATTGCCATTATTATTACAATTGATATTATCAAGCCGACCATTAATGGAAATTATGTAATGATCGTCTCTAAAAACCGGCAGATCAGTGATAACCAATTCTTTAAGGTGGGCGAACGCGGAAAAATTGTGATCTCAATCGATAACCATATTTCCAAAAAGAATAAATCAACAAACGATCATAATACATATTTATTGGAGGACCCAAAAAAAAAACATATTTATTGAACAAGAAAAAATTTATACTCTGATATTACAATTAGGGGTGGGCGTTTCGATTTTCCGTTCGATTACGGTTCGATTTCTTCGGTTTTTCAGATTTTTAAAAAACTCAAACCATATAAAATCTATTTGTATTTTGGTTCGGTTACGGTTCGGTTTCTTTGGTTTTTCGGTTTTTCGATTTTACAAAAATTCAAACCATATAAAAATCATTTGTATTTTGGTTCGGTTCGATTTCAGGGTTTTCCGGCTTATTCAATAATATTACAAAAAACAATAATATGCAACATTATTTGTAGATAAAATACTAAAGTAGATCAAAAATCTAATTAGAAAAGAGACTAAAATCTCTTTATAATTTAGGTTTAATTTGTTTTGAATTTTTCTCTTATAATCGTCTCTCTTTTCTCAATAAATAACTAAACAAACTTAACAAAATTAATATTATAGAGTTAATTTAAAAAACCCTAAAACCCATTACGATTTTACGGATTTTAACCGAACCAAAACCAAAACCAAAATATTTTAAAATGGCAGCTTTTTATGAAACCGATCCAAAACCTCTAATTACGGTTCGGTTCGGTTTAGTTTTTTTTCCACCCCTAATTACGATGAACAGCCCTAGCTGCGACCCAAGTTTATATGGGCTTTCTTGTATAAGCCCAAAGTTAAATTGTTTTTGTCAAGAAGCCTAGACACCATTATAGATCTTTCTTCCTCGTTGGTGTAAAAGGAAGAAAACCAAAAATCTCCATCTTCAAAAGCCCTAATTCTGCATAAACCCTAGGGTAAGTACGAAATCAAAACCCCAACTGAGAAACTTTGGTCTGAAATTTCTGCGTGCAAAAATTCTCTTGACTCAGTTATGTCTCTTTGTTGAATTAAAATAGATTCGATTCGATAATCATGGATCCATTGCCCGAACCAGTTACCTACGTCTGCGGAGGTAAGCTCCGACTATCTTCTTCTTTTTCATCGAACATGGAATTTTGTTTTGAAACTTAATACTTGTGTAAAAGAATGGTAGCTTTGTCAAATCTAAATCCTAAATTTGTTGTCTTTATTAATTAATAAAAAAACCCAGAAGAGATCAGACACGGTTTCTCTTCGTTTCTAACTCATAGCAAAAAAATCATATCTTGCTTAGTTAGGAGGCATGAATCAATCTGAATCATTTGATATTTTGTAAGACAAAAAGGTTTCAATTTGTCTTATGGGTCGTTTGCTTGACTTGTTTTGTGAATCATTTGGTTGATCAGATTGTGGACAAGAGAACACTTTGAAGTCAGGGGATGTGATTCAATGCAGAGAGTGTGGCTACCGTATTCTCTACAAGAAGCGTACCCGTAGAGGTGAGTTTACCTCAATCAGGACTAATCCTTAATCCTCCTTTTGTGTAGTAATGTTGTTTTTAGCTTTCTTTGGTCTTGTGATGGTGGCACGATTTCAAAATGCGTCTCACAAAACACAAAATGTTATAGGGATCAGGTTTTCGAATTTATCTCGAGTTTGTACCTTTTGCAACTACATTCTGGTCTATCCCTTTTTGTATTTGGATTGTTGATCTGTTGGTTTTCTTGTACAAAATATAGCTTGTGGTGACCTTGTTTCCTGCTAATTATATGCTTGTTTATTCTCTTGCAGTTGTTCAATACGAAGCTCGTTGAGAACCACTACTCCTGATGATGGCGTTCAAAGTCTGTTAAGATGGGTTAAGACTCTTTTGCCATTGTGTTTGTAATATATATTGAACCTGGTTTTTGCTAAATACGCCTGTTTGGTTTGATTTGATCACAAGTGTGACTATGTAACCTCTTTGCCTTTCCGGGAAAGATGAATTCATTAGAATAACTAAAATTTCACATTAGCGGAATCATTGATTGGCTATATCTCCTCCAAAATTACTCATCTTCATCATTCGCCATTTCAACAAGCAAACCATCTCTCTCCCTCTCTCGCTCTGTTTTGCTGCTTTTGTTCTTTAGTCTTTTCTGCATTAAGTTGGTCAGCTTCTAATCAGCAATGCTTATTAACAGTTTCCACAACAGCACTGGAGCCGAGCTTGCAGGGTAATTGTCAGAGATTCATCTTCACTCTACCTCTTGCAAACCATAGCTTGAGTTTCAATTTCATTAAATGTTCAATCTCCAATATTATTCACTTCAGAATCCAACTTAAATGTCTTGCCAATTATCTGAGCCTTGAGCTTAGTTTGGAATTGCTTCAATTGGTTCTTCAAAACTGCATAAGCACTGTTTGGCTCTTTGTTGCGGATTCTTCATCGCTGCTCTAAGATGTCTAAGTTTATACCACTTCCTATGGCTGGTCCATTCTACATAGGAGCTTCCTTCGCCATCGACATGTTTGTTGGAACCAGTAATTTTGTTTGTATGGGAACGGACAAATAAGAAAGTCGCAGATGATTAGTAGGGTGTAGTAGCTTCAGGACTGATCTGTGGCGATGGAATCTGGACCATCCCATCCGCAATTCTTTCAATCTTAAGAATCAATCCACCCATCCGTATGTACTTATCCTAGACATTATTATGTGGAATGTTTGCGCATTATGGCAAAAGTCTAAATGCAAACTCTTATAGTTTAGTTCACTAACATAACATGAGATTAAAGTAAAAACATAAAAATTACCAGTAAACATCTTCATGTAGGTTTCTAAACTTAATCTTCAGGATCAAAAGGTCTGCTGTCAAAATCTTCTCTGTCCTCAGCTAAGTCAGGGCAATACCTTTGAGACAAAATCTCAACTTGCTCTGCAAATGTTTTGCTTCCCGGTGAACCGATATGAAGCACCATCTGGTTCCACCTCTTCCTACAAGCTTCTCCATCTCGATTCTCCAAAAGATTATCCCAATCCACATCGTCGATACAAGCAGCATCCAGTTTCGTAAGCTCGTCCATGAGTCTATAGTCATCTACGTTAGCCCATATTCCTTTTGCCACCATTGGCGATGTCAATTGATCATACCATTTCACGCAGCAGAGTGTGTGGTCCCGTGTTCCAAGTTGGTCGCTTATCGCCATCCAAGGGATGTTATCTCGGAGCATCCCATGTTTTGAGTGCTTCTCTTTGAATGCCTTCATTTTAAGGTCGGTGTTGACAAGATCAAAGAGAGTTTGGTACTCCTCCCTCGACCAATGTCCTTTGTTCATATTCAACCTTATCCTCCTCCAAGCGTCTTTCACATGGATCCTGTGTTTACCCATGGCTTCCGCAAGCGTCTTCCAATCATTCCCGTGTTTGGCTTGAAACTGTTTAACGAGTTCCAAATCCTCTTTAGTCCATATCCCCTTGGACCCTGCTTCAAATAAATTATGGGCACGGTGGTACACGCTATATCGAGGCCTCCAAGGTAAAGCAGACTCTATTTCTTTCCAACAGCCTTTAACTTGTGGGTGTGACTTGCAGTCCAAAACCATCTTTAACCCTTCATCTCCTAAAGCATGGTTATCAATGTAATCTAATACAGCTTTCTTTACTAAAACATCTTCTTCCTTTGTAAATCGCTTACCCCTAACCATCTCAACTTCTTCTTCTTCATCATCTTCCTCTTCACTTTCTTTATCCTCGGTAGGAAAAAATTCCACTTGATCAGAAAACTTCACCTTTTTGTTGCTTTGACTTGATGGGGTGGTCACATCTTCATCACTCTTACTACACTTTTGCTTCTTCTTCCTTTTCTTCTTTTCATCTTTCGTACTGTCATTAGCCTCTGAAGCTTCACTTTGCTTCTTCTTTCCTTTCATTTTTGCATCTTTCGTAGAGTTCAAGTGGTTCCCTTCAGCCTCAGAATTCTCACTTTGTTTAGTCTTTGCATCTTTCATAGAGTCCTTGTTTTCTTCGACCTCTGAATAATCCACAATTGGTTTCTTCTTCTTGCTTTTCGTTTTCATCTCCTTGTCTGTGTTTTCTTGAGCTCCCAAATCAGTATCATCATCACGCTTTCTCTTTCCCAATTTCCTCTTAGCATCATCAGTGTTCACCAGTGCCTTCTCATCCCTTTGATTTGCTTCACTGTTTCCTATCTCATCACCACCACATTCTTTCTTGCTCTTCTTCTTCTTCTTCTTCTTCCCAACATCCTCAGCCTCCGAATCAGCCCTTATCTCTTTACTTTTCTCCTTCGACTTCTTCCCAACATCCTCAGTTTCAGAATCAGCCCTTATCTCTTTACTTTTCTCCTTCGACTTCTTCACACCATCCTCAGCTTCAGAATCAACCCTTTTCTCCTTTGATTTCTTCACATCATCCTCAGCCTCCGAATCAACACTTTTCTCCTTAATTTTCTTCTCAGCTTGAGAATCAACCCTTTGCTTCTTCGATTTCTTCTTAACTAGAACGTCATCGCCCAATTTCTCTATTTTACCCGCAGCTATCTCCCCATCTTCTCCAGCAAAACTATCCTTGTTTTCTCGGCTTTTCTTCTTCTTCTTCTTCTCCTTGGTCATAAAACTGTGCTCTGCAACTAGGGTTCCCTCAGATTCAACCCTAATCTCACTCTTATTCCTCTCCTCAGCCATCTCAGATTCCGACGAATCTCTGAGTTAAGAAAAATTCGCACTAATCACACAATTCGCCGCGACGATCTCCGCTGAGTGAAATTGTTGGCTGATAATCGGATCAAGCGATTCTAAGATTGAGAAAGTAAACCCTAAAACCCTAATACCATCAAAGAAGTAATCTGACTCTTCCAAGGAACAGGTTTTTGTGGCGGCTTCAACGAGGAAGAAGAAGAAGAAGGGATATTTAGTTTGAGATTAATAATACCCTCGAAATAGGGTTATTTTACTGTTTTGTTTGGTTTTACGGTTTTACCCTTATAGTTAAGTTTTTCTTTAGAATAACCTAATTTTTTTTTAAGAATATTATTGGTGGGTCAATTTGAAAACTAACCATATTGAACTCCATAATTAATAATATAGCTATGTAATGAAATATTTTGGTCAGTAACCATTGGATTTGTTGGGATGTCGATTTCACCCTTGTCAAATATGAATATAGAAAATAAAAGTAACATCCACCAATTTTATCACCACGGTGGACGATATACGGAGATCGAAAAATCGGAACGGACACAGTGAACTCTTTTGTTTAATTGGCGACGCGAATGGCAGCGACCGATGGGCTTGATTATGGTGGTGGGTGTCACGGACCCGATCCCTTTCACGATAGGAAGATCGGCGAGGATGAGGTGGTCGGGACAGGCTACCTCTCTGTCTCCACCGGAGAAGGTCTCGTTCCACTTCCAATCTCCGTCAAAAAATCTCTTGTAAATCGAATTTGAAGATTGTCGCTAAAATTCAAGGGGAACACAAAATCAGTTTTATATGAATCAAAATCAAAACCTTAAGAAACAGATAAACAAATAAAAAAATAAAAGAAATCAAAATTATTTTACCTATAGATAAAGATCGATAGATTATTCCCAAGATCTCTCTCCTACACTTCTTCCCAAAATCACGCCGAAATCAAAAACGGTGAAGAAGAAACCGATGAGATTTTAAGGGCAAAATTGTCAATCATACACATTACATCTTCTATATCTTGACCAGTCAACCTTATGGTTATACTACTAAAAATAATTTTTTTGATAGTCATTTTTGCTAATTTTCCATTATTGTTTAAGTAAATTATTTTAGACTTAATTTTTTCAAATACCAAAATTACGCTTTCAACTAATAAATATTTTTAAAATAAATTTATTAACACATTAATTAATTAACTATTTTTAATTTATAATTTTAATTAAAATTAATAGAAAAACATTTTAATACACTAACAGTAGTTTAAAAAACGTAGTCTCTGCAAAAAAAAAAACATATAGGCCATGTTCTTTTGTCAGTCGATGGGATAGCGACCAGCAACATCGATTAGCAAAAGCGACTAGCGACACATTGTGTTGTTCATTTTGCAGTCGCTGCGACTGATCGCTATATTATTCGTTTGGCTATCGCTACGATTTGTTTTTGAATTCAAAATTTTAAAATTTTAAATATATGATATTCTATAAATTAAATTTTCAACAATAGTCAAATTATTTTACTTTGTAAATTTCGAGCATATAAAATAAAAATAAAAAATATGATAAAATACGATTTTGGAGTTTTGGCGGAAAACGAAGTTTATGGTTTTAACAGAAAAACGGTTTTGGATTTTGTCGGAAAAACGCGATTTGTGATTTTGGCAGAAAAATACACTTTTACGATTTTGGGCAAAAAATGCGGTTTTACGGTTTTTGCGTAAAAATGTTGTTTACGATTTATGCACGAAAACACGATTTGATGGGAAAACGCAGTTTTACGGGTTTGGCTGAAAAACAAGTTTTTACAGGTTTGGCGGGAAAATGCGGATTTACGGATTTGGCGTGAAAATGCGGGTTTATGGGTTTTGACAGAAAAACGGTTTTACGGGTTCGGCGGAAAAAACGGTTTTACGGGTTTGGCGGGAAAACGTGATTTTTCGGAATTTGACGGAAAAACGCGGTTTTAGGGGTTTGGCGGGAAAACATGAATTTACGGTTTTGGCGGAAAAATGCGGTTTTACAGTTTTGGCTGGAAATTGCGGTTTTATGATTTTGGCGGGAAAACGTATTTTTACGAGTTTTGGTGATTTTCACTATTTTGCAATTTTCGGAAAAACGCGGTTTTACAGTATTGAGATTTTTGGAGGGAAAATACGGTTTTATGGTTTTGGCGAAAAAACACTATTTTGCGATTTTAACGGAAAAAACGCTATTTAAAAAAAAATTAATTTCATATAATACATTTTTTAATTTTATTTTTATTTTTAATTTAAATTTTTTAGTAGATTAAATTTACTATAATATTAATGTATTTAGTTTTAATTTAAATTTAAATTTATTTTTTAGTCACTGCGACTAAATATTGTTCGTTTTGGTGTCGCGCGACTGATCTCTGCGACTGATCGCTGTGATCAGTCGCTAAAATATTTAGCGACTAAAAATTCTGGTCGTCAATCGCTGCGATTAGTCACTGGTCGCTGCGACACCCAAACGGACAACATTTAGTCGCTACGCTGGTCGCAGTCGCTGGCGACTGCCAAACGAACAGGGCCATACTCTGTCAAAACATTGGCAGACTAGCAGATTGATGTCTAAGTCTGCCAAAAACACGCAGACTCTACTAAGATATCGGTAGACTCTGGCAATACATTGGCAGACTAACAGATTGGTATCTAAGTTTGCCAAAAAAATGCACACTCTACCAAGATATTGGTAGACTCTGACATGACACTGACAGACTCTACCAAGACATTGGCAGACAAGCAGATTGATATCTAAGTCTGCCAAAAAAATGCAGACTCTGCCAAGATATTGGTAGACTCTGGCAAGACATTGGCAGACTCTTCCAAGACATTGGCATACTAGCAGATTGATATCTAGATCTGCCAACAAAAATGCAGACTCTACCAAGACATTGGTAGACTCTGGCAAGACATTGGTAGACTCTGGCAAGACATTGGTAGACTCTGGCAAGACACATGCAGACTCTGCCAAGACATTCGCAGACTATCAGATTGATATCTAAGTCTGCCAAAAAATGCATAATCTACCAAGATATTGGTAGACTCTTGCAAGACACTAGCAGGCTCTGCCAAGACATTGGCAGGCTCTGCCAAGACATTGGCAGGCTCTGCCAAAACATTGGCAGACTAGTATATTGATATCTAAGTCCGCCAAAATATTGGTAGACTCTGACAAGACACTGGCAGATTACTAGATTGATATCTAAATCTGTAAAAAAACGCAGACTCTACCAAGTTATTGGTAGACTCTGGCAAGACACTGGCAGACTAGCAGATTGATATCTAAGTCTGTCAACATGTTTGGAAGACTTTCGGAACGTCTGCCAAAAAATGCAGACTCTTCCAGAAAAACGCAGTCTCTGTCAAGACGTTGACAGACTAGCAGATTGCTATCTAAGTATGCCAACACGTTTGGAAGACTTTCATAACGTCTGCCAAAAAATGCACTCTGCCAAAAGAATAGCAGATTCTGCCAAGATATTGGCAGACTAGCAGATTGATATTTAAGTTAGCCAACAAATTTGAAAGACTTTCGGAATTCACAAGTCTGGTAAAATAATTTACTTTTCCAATTAAAGGATAACCATTTGTATTTTGATTTTTCATTTTAAATTTTTTGAAATAATTATCCCTAATATTTAGATGGCAAACAAAATTAATAAATGATGTGCTTAAGGGTAATATAGAAAAACGTTTTTAAAAAATCTTTAAAAATTTTGGTAGGTTATTTTGGCTAATTTTAATATTTTATGGGTTATTATAGCTAATCTCTCTCTCTTTTTTAAGAGAAAGGTCGCTCGAAATTCGATTATTTTTTTTTAAATTGCCCTTTTTTTGTCAACCAAATTATTAATTAAAAGCTGTCGCCGTAATTGGTAAGCCAATTAGGGAGAGAGTTGCTTACAAAAGAAAAATCAATAACTCTAGAACGTGCTGAACGGGCCAAACAGTCCGCCATTAAATTAAAAGAACGAGATATCAAAGACAAAGAGCAACGGGGAAAACGGCCATGCAACTCCCTGAACTTATCTGATATGATGAAAAAAGCAGGCCACTCTTGGGATATCGGACGATGTGGACAAGGTCTGAACAATCTGTCTCAAAAGCCTGGCAATCCAGCCATTTCTCCAACATACACGACATTGCCCAAAGTAACGCTTCCATCTCCGAATGCAAAGGAGACATTCGGCGTCTGAGTCCTCGAGCACCTAAAAGCAAAGAGTGATCTCCTTGAAAGCAAAATCATCCTAATCTTGAGGTTGAATCTGGCTCCTTCCATGATCCATCAACTTGACAACGTAGATAAGTCGGTTGCTGGACCTCTATTTGGTTCGCCTCCCGTGGAACGAGTGATGGCTCAGATGTTTCGAGTTGTGCATTGTTCCATGCCAAAAATTCACTTTCCGCCATCTTAAAAATATCCGGAGGTTCGAATTCGACCCCTTGAAAAATCTTTATATTCTTTTATTTTCAAATGAACCACAAGAGCCATGGGAATAGCTCACATTCACCATTAGGAATATTTCCCCTCGAATTCCTCTAAAAAAGAAAATCCATATTTGTATATACCGAAGAATATGGGAATGAATACCCCCTGAGGGGATGAGTATAATGCCCAAGTCTGTAAAGTTTGGGGGACTCAAAAAGAGCATGATTAATTGTTTCCTCCTCTGCTCCACATCTCTGACATATAGTGGAGCAATTGATCCAACGTTGGTTTAACTTTGATAACACTGCCATAGAACCTGAAATAGCCTGCCAAATAAATTTGCACTTTACCACTGAAAATTTAAAACAATTACAGTTACTTTAGGGCGAAAAATAAAGAAATTATTCACTTAAATAAATATTTTAATTAAAATGCTAATCTTTTTTTAATGTCTAGAATATTAATTATTACAAATTATGAGAACATGGACGATTCTACAACGGACAATTTTAACTTTGATATGCGGGACCACGACGAACATGCGGGATTACGACGAAAGACTCTACTTGTACCATGCTGGAAATCTCCTGTAATTTTTGCCTCTATTAATTTGAATAAATTGCATTTTCCGGGATTCGAACTCTATATATCCTAGTGTAGAAGTGTTGGGATATCAATCCAAGTCCCACATCAGAAGTTTAGACAAATATTGTCTAATATAATAAGTAATGTCCAACTCTAATTAGTATGAGGCCTTTTAGGAAGGAGCCCAATAAGAAATTCGTGCGGGCTTTGCCACCTGGGCCCAAAGCGGACAATATCATACTAATGGGGGAGTTGGACATGGGCTTGAAAAGCCCAACAAATGGTATAGAGCCCAAGGTTCAAAAAAGTGGACCTGGAGAAGTGGGTGTGGGCTACATGTTCGTTGTGAGAGGAGAGCCCTCAAGGTGACCTTGCGATTAAGGGTGCAGGGACCTTGTGTCGAAGGTATTCCTAACGGTGTCCCAAGGGTTAGGTGAAGAGTACATGCAACACAAGATGTGTGCCAGGTTTCGCTGGAGGTTGGAGACCACGGGTTTATGTGGTCCTTGGTTTGAGGAAAAGATTGTTGGGATATCAATCCAAGTCCCACATCGGAAGTTTAGACAAATATTGTTTAATATATAAGTAATGTCCAACTCCAATTAGTATGAGGCATTTTGGGAAGGAGCCCAAAAACAAATCTGTGCGGGCTTGCCACTTGGCCCAAAACGGACTATATCATACTAATGGGAGGAGTTGGACATGGGCTTGAAAAACCCAACAAAAAATATTAAAAAACCTTTAGTCAAATCACTCGACTAAGGGCTTCATGTAACACCTGTGATCCGCGTTGTAAGTTTTGGTACGAGTTGCAGTGAGGTTGGTTCGATTATGGCTTGGAAAAGCCAAGAAATTGCCTAAGGCATGGAAGGCCACGGCAGATTGACCCGTGGGTCACGTTTTTACCACCCTTGGGTCGAGTTTCGGCTAGATTGGTGTTAATGAGCCGTGAGTTTGAGTTAGTTGCTAATGGGCCTTTGGGCCATGGATCCTATATTAAATGGCAGGTAGTTAAGGGCTGGTTTGATTCGGTTTGGAGTAAACCGAATGCCTTTCTCTCCAAGGCTAGGGTTTTGGCATTTAATGCAGATATGCCTATATATAAGTGGCCTTGGGAGCTCTTTTTCTCATTTCCACCACTTAGAGAGAAACAAGAGAGAGAAACAAGAGAGAGAAACGAGAGCAAGAGGCAGAGAGTTTTTCGTTCTTCGTTCTTCGGGAGTTCTTCGTCGGATTTGCGAAATCAAGAGCTAAGGTTGGAAGGTTGAGATTCTAGGTAAGAATCGATTGAATCTTAGTGTTTTTCTTCGTTTAATCGGTAGTTTGGCTCTGATCTTTGAGGATTGTGTTTGTCAAAAGGTGAAGGTTGTGTTCACGTTCGTGTTTGATCACCCGTGTGTGTGTCGGGCAGCGTTTGGGTCGTTTCCGTGCGTACCGCGTGTACTGCCGTGCGTACCAGGGTGTGTCCGCGTGTGTACCGGGTGCAGTTTGCGTGTGGTTCGGGTAAGGTTCGATAAACCCTAAATTTATCATACGGTCGTGTTTGTTTGACCGTGTAGAGCGTTTGGTGGTCTTATTAAGACGTTTGTGTTGTTATTGGTGGTGTTTTGGATTCGGTGAACCTAGGTGGAGCGTGTACGGATTCTTGTGGAGGATCGTACCCGAGAGTGGTTCATCAACCAACCTGTTTGTTGCTAAGGTGAGTTCGTAACCGTAGCTAATGTCTAGGGTTGTTTGTATGGCTCATGGAGTCTTGTTTGTGTTTGAGGTGATACACTTCGGTGTATGGTGGTATATTTATGTATACGGTTTGGTACGTTTGCGTACGGCAGATACACTTCGGTGTATAAGTATACTTATGTATACGGTTTGAGGTGATACACTTCGGTGTATGGTGGTATACTTATGTATACGGTTTGGTACGTTCGCGTACGGCAGATACACTTCGGTGTATAGGTATACTTATGTATACGGTTGATGTTGGTGTGTACACGTAATCATGTTTGGTGTTTGATCAACACGGTTTGGTACGTTCGCGTACGTTTGATGTTAGATGTTCAATGTTTGATGTTAGATGTTTGATGTTGAGATTGGTATGATTATACGTTTGACATTGGTTGGTTTGATTTGTTATTGCTTAAGTTTGAAACATGATCTCATTTGTTAAGGTGTTTAGTTATGGAACCACTATCGTTTGTGAACCTTGTTTGAAGTTGAAATAAATACTCTGAATTGCTTTTATTCCCTATGCATGTTCGGGAACCCGCTAAGTTGTTAGTCTTCCGCTAAGTTGTAAATAATGGCCGAAAATTTGACTAAGTAGTTACGGTCATTTGTATGATTGTTCGCTGGTATCTTAACCTCGGATAGGTTCACCGGGTTAGGGTGTCACAAGTTGGTATCAGAGCGCGGTTCATTCTAGGATTGAATGTATTTGCATGGGGTTTTAGTAGGCTGTCTAATCCATCCTTCCAGCTGTCTCGCGGTAAGTCTTGGTGTTTGTTGTTTGTAGATGTGTTGCTAAGTTAGTTCACCACTAACTTAGTATATATCATCTGGTTTGGTTTGTAGATGGCTAAAGGTAACAACAGGAAGGCAAGGAGTACGGCAGCAGCGGCAGCAGCCGCGAGTAACACTGAGAACAGTGTGGCTAGGAGTTCTGATCATGGGGAGGACCGTCAGGTTGATGATCACGTTGAGTTTGGTCAGAATGTGGGAGTGAACGCAACGAATGTTCAAGCTGCAGCAGCTGGTCCGACTCGGGAGGAGTTTGGACTAATGCTGGGTGCGTTGACCCAGATTTTGGCAAGGTTGCCACAGGTTGCGCCAGCACCTGCAGTGGTGGAGGCGCCAGTGGGGGGGGGGTGGTACCACCAGTGGATGTGGTACAACCGGCTGTGGTTCAAGGGGCGGTTGGAGTAGTTCCGTCCTATCTGACCATGATGGAGCACATGGTGAGATTGGGAACCCAGAAGTTTGAGGGTGGGTCTGATCCGGTTGAGGCAGACGAGTGGAAGTCGAGGATGGAGAGAAACTTCGTCTCTATTCGTTGTCCGGAGGACTACAAGAAGGATATTGCAGTGCACTTCTTGGGTGAGAAGGCCTACGATTGGTGGTTGGGTGTATCCGGGAGGATACTGGACCAAGATTGTTCGTGGGAGGTCTTCCGTGGGGAATTCAGGGCTAAGTATTTCCCACCGGAAGCAGCTGATCATCTGGAGAGTGAGTTCTTGGAGTTGCGTCAGGGTAGTATGACCATCCGGGAGCTGGAGGTGGAGTTTAACAGACTGAGAAAGTATGCTGGACGGCATATGGAGGATGAGGATGCTCGTATCCGTTGGTTCATGAGGGCGATGTGGATTGACCTCCGTAACCGTGTCCGGATGAGCAACTTTACTACGCTTACCGAGCTAGTAGAGAAGGCAGCAGCTTTGGAGTCCGGGTTGGACGAAGAAGCAAGGCAGCTTGGTGCGGTGAAGCAGACGGTTCCAGCAGTGCCGTATGCTAAGAGTGGGAACATTTCCGGGCAGAAACGGAAATGGGATAAGCACAGGAGTGGGGGTAAGGTGACCACTACTCGGGGTGCATGTCCGAAGTGTGGGAAGATGCATCCAGGTCCGTGTAGGATGGCATCTGGAGGATGTTTCCGTTGTGGTAGCACGGAACATAAGCTCAGCGAGTGCATGGCTCAGAAGGCGTGATACCATTGTGGCGAATCGGGGCATATCAGGCCCAATTGTCCGAAGCTGGTTCAGCAAGGTGAGAGTCAGCCACCGGCTAAGAGGAAAGCGGTGGGGACGGCCGTGATGCCAAGGGTGTACTCGATTTCGGAGAATGCTATTGATCCAAGTTCGTCTCGTCCGATTTCTGGTTAGTACATCTATCTCGCCTGGTAAATTGCGTTTGAGTTTATAGTTTGCGTTTGGGAAATTGCGTTTGCGTTTGTGTTTGTCGTTTGTTGGTTGAGTCTTAGCATTCTAAATGAATGTGTAGGGACTGTTTGTATGGGCGGGTTATCGACTCATGTGTTGTTCGATTATGGAGCAAGACATTGTTTTGTTAACCCGGATTTAGTAGGAAAGGATGGGTTCGTGAAGGAACCGGTGGATCAGTTGGGAATGGTCCAAGCAGCAGGTGGACAGGTGATGATGACCTACGGAATGGTCATGAATGTCTCGGTGATGATCGATATGCCGGCAGACTTGAGGGTTTGTCGTGTCAAGTTCTACGATGTGATTTTGGGCATGGATTGGCTCGATAAGTATAAGGCGCATCTAGACTGTCACCGGAGGTGTGTTTGGTTCGAGAAGGGCGACGTGAGAGTTGTGTTTCAAGGGATTCAGACCTCGCCGAGCAGCTTGATCGTGTCGGCTATCCAGGCCGGGCAGTTGATCGAGAAAGGGTATGAAGTTTATCTGGCTACTATCAGTATGGGTGATGAGGGACCGATTGTCGAGTTGGGATCCAGTGGTAAGGGATTTCGTGGACGTGTTCGAGTCGTTGACTGGACTACCACCGGCAAGGTCAGACCCGTTCACCATTGAGTTAGAGCCTGGTACGGCTCCGATCTCTAAGGCACCGTATAGGATGGCGCCTGCTGAGATGGCCGAGCTGAAGAAGCAGCTTAGTGAGTTGGTGGACAAGGGTTTTGTTCGTCCGAGCAGTTCACCGTGGGGAGCACCGGTGTTGTTCGTTAAGAAGAAGGATGGGAGTTTTCGGTTGTGTATCGATTACCGCGGGTTGAACCGGGTAACCGTGAAGAACAGGTATCCTTTGCCGAGGATTGATGAGTTGTTGGACCAACTTAAGGGTGCTACCTGTTTTTCGAAGATCAATTTGGCTTCGGGTTATCATCAGATTCCGATAGCCGAGGAGGATGTTCGTAAGACCACCTTTAGAACGAGGTATGGTCATTACGAGTTTGTGGTGATGCCGTTTGGGTTGACTAACGCACCGGCAGCGTTTATGAAACTCATGAACAACGTGTTCAGGGAGTATTTGGACGAGTTTGTCATCATCTTTATCGATGACATTCTGGTGTACTCGAGAGACCGAGATGAACACCGAGTCCATTTGGAGAAGGTGTTGAGTAGGCTGAGGGAGCAGAGGTTGTTCGCCAAGTTCAGCAAGTGTAGCTTCTGGAAGAAGGAGATTGGGTTTTTGGATCATGTCGTCTCGGACAAGGGAGTGTCCGTTGACCCAGGGAAGATCAAGGCCATAGAGGAGTGGCCAAGACCGCATAATGCGTCTGAGATAAGGAGTTTTCTCGGATTGGCTGGGTACTACAGGAAATTCGTGAAGGGATTTGCTAGTACGGCCAAGTCTATGACACAGCTAACGGGAAAGGATGTTCCGTTCGTGTGGGCAGCCGAGTGTGAGAAGAGTTTCTCGACACTTAAGAAGATGCTAACTAGTGCACCGGTGTTAGCATTGCCCGAGCCGGGTGAACCGTTCGTGGTTTATACGGATGCTTCAAGGTTGGGTCTGGGGTGTGTTCTGATGCAGAAGGGTAAGGTGATCGTTTATGCATCCAGGCAGTTAAGAAAGCATGAAGGAAACTACCCTACCCATGATCTAGAGATGGCAGCGGTGGTGTTTACGTTGAAGATCTGGAGATCCTATCTCTACGGTGGTAAGGTTCAGGTCTTCACCGACCATTAGAGCTTGAGGTATATTTTTACTCAGTCCGAGTTGAACCTTAGGCAGCGTAGATGGATGGAGTTGATTGCAGACTATGACATGTCTATCGAATACCATCCGGGTAAGGCCAACTCCGTGGCCGATGCACTAAGTCGTAAGCGTGCAGTGGTGGCTTCGGAAAAGGACATGGAGTCATTGGTAAGCATGGTGAGTGCTTTGCGTCTAGCAGTTTTGACGGATGAGGTGGAACCGTTGGGTTTGGGAGCAGCGGATCAGGCGGATTTGTTGACTCGTGTTAGAGCAGCCCAAGAAAAGGATGAGAAGTTGAATCAGGCAGCTCAGAATGATAAGACCGAGTACCAGATTTCGAATAATGGTACGATTCTGGTGAATGGTCGAGTGTGTGTTCCTAGTGATAAGGCGTTAAAGGACGAGATCCTTAAGGAAGCACACCAGTCTAAGTTCTCCATTCATCCGGGAGCAACTAAGATGTATCGTGACCTGAAGAGGTACTACCAGTGGGTAGGAATGAAGAGGGATGTTGCTAATTGGGTTGCAAGTTGTCCGACGTATCAGTGGGTTAAGGCTGAATATCAAGTTCCGGGAGGGTTGCTACAGAGGTTACCGATTCCCGAGTGGAAGTGGGACATGATCAAGATGGATTTTGTCACGGGATTACCGATGTGTGACGGTAAGGATGCGATTTGGGTCATCGTGGACCGATTGACCAAATCGGCACATTTCTTGGCAGTGAACCGAAATGATAGATCGGAGAAGCTAGCCGAGATTTATGTGAGGGAGATTGTGCGATTGCATGGAGTTCCGGCAAGTATTGTGTCTGATAGGGATTCTAAGTTTGCTTCAGCATTTTGGAGGGTGTTGCAGAGACGGTTTAGAACTAAGGTTCACATGAGTATTGCGTATCATCCTCAGACGGACGGACAGTCCGAGAGAATGATTCAGACTCTGGAGGATTTGCTAAGGGCGGCAATCCTAGATTGGGGTGGAAATTGGGAGAGTCATTTGTCGTTAGCCGAGTTTTTGTACAATAATAGCTACCAAGCTAGTATCGGTATGTCACCGTACGAAGCATTGTATGGCGGGCCTCGTCGTACACCCCTTTGTTGGACACAAGTGGGGGAGAGGAGTATCTTTGGTAGAGATTTTGTGGACGATACGACTGAGAAGGTCCGAATTTTGAGAGTCAAGCTTATGGAAGCTCAGGACTGGCAAAAGAGTTATGCGGATAAGCGCCGGAGAGAGCTGACGTTTGAGGTGGGAGATATGGTCTATTTGAAGATGGTTACCTACAAGGGTAAAGAGCGGTCTACTCAGACGGCTAAGTTGAGTCCGAGGTACATGGGTCCGTATCGGATTGTGGAAAGGATTGGTGCAGTGGCATATAAGTTGGATTTGCCACCGGCTTTGAAAGCTTTTCACAAGGTGTTTCATGTTTCTATGCTAAGGAAATGCATGATAAACGGTGAAAACGTGGTTGTAAACCCTCCGGCATATTTACAGCCTAATCTGACCGTGGAAGGTAGACCTGTAAGGATCATCGACCGGAGAGTTCGAGCAGACCGAAGGAAAAAGGTCAAGTTGATTCAGGTCGTATGGGATTGCGATGGCTAGGAAGAGATCACGTGGGAACCAAAAACGGTAATGAAGGAAAGATTTCCTAAGTGGTTCGAAAAGCAAGAGGTGGAAGCACCTAAGAGAAAGGGTAAGGCTTGAGCTGATTCGAGGACGAATCAATGCTAAGTGGGGGAGAATTGTAACACCTATGATCCGCGTTGTAAGTTTTGGTACGAGTTGCAGTAAGATTGGTTCGATTATGGCTTGGAAAAGCCAAGAAATTGCCTAAGGCATGGAGGACCACGGCAGATTGACCCGTGGGTCACGTTTTTACCACCCTTGGGTCGAGTTTCGGCTAGATTGGTGTTAATGAGCCGTGAGTTTGAGTTAGTTGCTAATGGGCCTTTGGGCCATGGATTCTATATTAAATGGCAGCTGGTTAAGGGCTGGTTTGATTCGGTTTGGAGTAAACCGAATGTCTTTCTCTCCAAGGCTAGGGTTTTGGCATTTAATGCAGATATGCCTATATATAAGTGGCCTTGGGAGCTCTTTTTCTCATTTCCACCACTTAGAGAGAAACAAGAGAGAGAAACAAGAGAGAGAAACGAGAGCAAGAGGCAGAGAGTTCTTCGTTCTTTGTTCTTCGTTCTTCGTTCTTCGTACAGATAGACTCAGTATCTTATTTTATCTTCCTGTTATACTACCGTATAAAATGTTTGTATTTGTAAAATAATATACAGAGTTTATCTGTACACTTATCAACAATCCAGAAAACGGAAATAGCAACAAATGGGACCCACTGTTGGACCCACACAGAAGACGTAAGCAATGACGTAAGCAAGCAATCAACACCAAGACGTAAGCAAGCACTAAAATATGTCGGCACCACAACTCGGCGACACGTATCAAGCACTGCATCTGCACCACTAAGTGGCGACACCTGGCACCATACTCAACACCCGGCTTCCTCTATAAATACCCAACTCTGGCAACATGAAGAACAACAAGCGACTTCAGCGCATTCTCTCTCTAAAACACTCAAACATCTCTCTAAAAATCCCTTCAAGTTTTTAATCTTTCCTTGTAATCTTTTTAAACAAACTCTTGTATCAAAATCTTTATTAATAAAATCAAGTTTTAAAACAAATAAAAAAAAAAAATTATAATGGTATCAAGCCAAACGATCTTTGCAAAGTTTTTATCTAAAAAACGTTTTCAAATAAGCTCTCCGTGACCAAAACCTAAACATAAACTCCCCTAGTCCGACCTTAACCTCTCTTAGTGAGCCACTGTTGCTGAGGTGTTCCAGGCAGCAAGTCCAAAGGCAGTAAGACCGTTGGCAAGCCCCAGCTGTGTCACCATAGAAAAGGTTAGCTTCTCCCTAGAATGAGTTTAAGTCTAGTTTAAGGTCATGGCGTCCTCAATTAGAAAACTCTTTAGATCTAAACATGTTGCATCTACATCACGTAACACTATCAACTCAAGAGAAATTATATCAAAAATAACATCTTTTGATCAAGAATTATCAAAAAACCAACTACCGCATATTAACCCAGAAAACATATATCAAATTGGTACCTTTGATTTTAAAACAGCTTACTCAATAAAGAACACGAGCAAACCCTATCCTTACAAAACGAATTTGAAGAAATTAAATTATTATCTTCCATATCCTTAGACAAATATAAACAAAAAGGATTTCATTATCTGCACTTTGGATTAGTCCAAATAGCAATTAAACCCTTATCAAGAACTGGTATTGATTCTCCAATATTAATGTTATTAAGAGATAAAACTCTATTAAAATTTGAAGATTCGCTCTTAGGAGCAGTCCAATCAAATTTACACAATGGAGCAGTTTATTTCAATTGCGCCCCTAATTTCCAAGTAAGTTTACACGACCCAACAATACTAAACACGTTAGTATTAAACGTTCACTTACCAGAAATTAAATTCCAAAATGAAAGACATGGATATTTATTACTTTATCGAATTTATTTCAAACAATCAACCTCCGAATTTAACCCAAGATGTTTATTACAAGATGATAAAGGTGAAACGACTATATTAGCAGTACATAGTAAAGATACATCAAGTGCTACTTACGCACCTAAACAATTAAAATGGAATGAGATAACCATTCCAGATCAATGGAAAATAGAGGTTACTCAACCGATAAGAAATTTTGAGCAAAGAAATATTTCAAGAATTATTGAACAAGTTGACGGGAAAATATTATTACAATTCGGTTCAATGAGAGAACCACGTCCACCAAAAATTAGCTCATATCATTCTAGAGCCTCTTTTTCTGAATATCGCACTGGTCAAGCCAGCACGGATTCGGAAACAGAAAGCACAAATCAAAATATTAGACAAGATTCTGAAATAGAAAATGTAATTCTAAATACTAATCAGGAAAATCCTATCAAATTTAAGGCACCAATAGCTGAACCACAACCAGATATGTACCCAACATCTCCTACTGAATCAGACTTCAAAACAATAAATGTTATATCTAAAGAATATGAAATTAATAAACAATACGTTAAAGAAGACTTTTATGCAAAAGAAAACGAAGAAAAAAGAAATTGGTATTTCAAAAAATTTACTAAAGAAGAAACAATTAAATACCGAGAAATTTGGTACAATTTCATGATACTAATAAAAACCAATATCCCATTTTTTACCTGGTTCGAAACATATTCTATTGGTAACAATATTAACTATCCATTTAAAACAATAAATACTAGTTCATCCTTAAGCCAACTATGGGAACAAGTAAATGGTGACAAAACCAAATCGGTTCACCCGCCATTAAAAGATATCAAAATAAGTACCTCTAATAGACAGATTATAGCTACACCCTTTAAAACTGGAGCAAATAGAGACAGTAAAGATCCTGTAATTGTACAAGACATTAAATCAGTCTATGAGCAAAATAATTATCAAAGTCAATTATTACATACAATTTCTAGACAAATAGATAACATAGATAATAAATTAAATATTAAAGAAGATAGCGTAATAGGTAAACAGAATCCTATTACTCAACATCCTTTTTCATCAACTTCTACACCAATCTTCAAACCTATAACAAGACAAATAAAATTTCCAGAAAATGAAATTTTAAAAATAATTGCTAATAGATTAGACAACTTAGACAAAGGAAAAGGAATTAATGATGAGATCAAATAAAATGATGAGATCAAATAAACCATATTACAAAAGACATATACCACCTGACTTATTATTTGAAGAACACCATAAATATTCTAACAGAGTATATACTGGTGATGATATATATGAATGGAATATAGATGGACGTTCAGAATATGAAATGATGAATTTATTTCAAGAAATGGGTATGGCCGCTATATCATATAAAGCTAGAGGAAATACTGATAAACAATCATGTGTACTATTAATAAGCGGATTTAATGGAGCATTAAAATATTGGTGGGATAATTCTATAGACATCATTACGCAAGATTCTATAATCAATCACGTAGAAATAAGAAGACTAGAGGGCGATGATGGCCTCTTTGAAGAAAAGGAACATCAAAATGCCGTAGAAGTATTAATACATACTTTAACAATGCATTTTATTGGCAATCCAGCCGAAGAACTAGAAAGTAAAAAGATGATATTAACCAATCTAAGATGTCCAACCTTAGGTGACTTCAAATGGTACAAAGACATGTTTTTAACAAACATCTTTCAACGTAATGATTGTAATCAACCCTTTTGGAAAGAACGGTTTATCTCCGGATTACCATCTTTCTTTGCAGAAAAAGTAATCAATAAATTAAAGGAATATTCTGGAGGGCAGCCTATCCCCTGGAATACTATTACATATGGTCAATTATTTGCATTTGTTAAAAAAGAAGGATTAGCCTTATGTCAAGAACATAAAGATAAAAAACGAAATGACAAATTTAAATTTAAAGTAACCATGGGTTCATTTTGTGAACAATATGGTTATAATAACACGCTTAATCCACCATCAAGAATTAAACGTATAAAATATAGGCATAGAAATAATAATAATGAAAAACACTATCAACGACATAATAATTTTAAAAAATAAAACAACCATTATTATGAAAAAGGTAAAAATTATCCCAAAAATAAAAACTATACAAAAAATAACTATTCCAAAAATAAATTTGACAAACAAAAGATTGTTTGCTGGAATTGTAAAAGACCAGGGCATCGATCAACAGAATATAAAATAAAAAGAAAAATAAACGAAATATTCCAAGATCAACCAGATATCCAAGATAAATTGGCAAAACTACTATTAACTTCAGAATCTGAACAAACTGAGGAAACTGACAGTGATTATTCAATAAACGAAATCAAAAATTCAAGTGACTCCTCTACGGAACCACAAGAATTATCAGATAACCTATGTAATTGTAAAATAATAAATGTAATAACTAAAGATAGCAATAAACAATTCTTAATAGATATAATAGATAAAATTGATGATCCAAATATTAAAAGAGAATACTTATTAAAACTAAAGGATATTATATACCAAGAAAATCAATTATCATCTCCACAACCATTTAGTTTAAACAAAATTTTCGAAAAATATCCATCTCAGAGTTTGTTTAAACAAGTTACTACTGGAGAATTACAAAATGAAATTAAACAATTAAAATCACAAATTAAAGATCTACAACTAATAATTAATCAACATGAGCTAAACAAATTACAAATAAATGCCGACTATCCATTATCGAAGCTAAAAATGGAACTCAAGCATCTTCCAGTAATCAAACTACGAACAAAAATATAATAATTAAAGATGAAAGAGATTCTCAACATGACGAAGAATATATTCAAATAATTAATAAAACTAATTATCAAAAATGGTATACTACTATAACATTACGTATAAATAATGATTTTAAAATAAATATAATCGCTTTAATGGATACCGGAGCAAACTATCCGGATCCGGATCCGTGGCTTCCGGATATCCAGACTTCGAGTATCAGGCCAAAACTCAGGATATCCGCGGATATCCGGATCCGGATCCGGATCCGAAAATAATAATTAAATAATTAAAATAACCAAAATAAAATATTAAAAATTATTTTTTTTTTAAAATAAATATAAAAATTAGAATAATATTTTTCAAAAAATATGATATTTTAGAAAAAAATAAAAGGAAAGATTACAAGGAAAGATTAAAAACTTGAGGGGATTTTTAGAGAGATGTTTGAGTGTTTTAGAGAGAGAATGCGCTGAAGTCGCTTGTTGTTCTTCATGTTGCCAGAGTTGGGTATTTATAGAGGAAGCCGGGTGTTGAGTATGGTGCCAGGTGTCGGTGCTTGATACGTGTCGCCGAGTTGTGGTGCCGACATATTTTAGTGCTTGCTTACGTCATTGCTTACGTCTTGGTGTTGATTGCTTGCTTACATCATTGCTTACGTCTTCTGTGTGGGTCCAACAGTGGGTCCCATTTGTTGCTATTTTCGTTTTCTGGATTGTTGATAAGTGTACAGATAAACTCTGTATATTATTTTACAAATACAAACATTTTATACGGTAGTATAACAGGAAGATAAAATAAGATACTGAGTCTACTAGGATATACATTGTTGAAATCTTGCAATATAACTTACTATAAGGTTTTTTTTTTTTTTTATTATTCATAAGGATCCTGGCTTAAGGGACCGCCATAAGGATCTGAGTCTTGCATAGGTTCGTCCTCATCATCGGAAAAATCTAAGTTCTGTACCAGGTTGACGAGGATGGCTTTCAGTTGTTTGCTTTTTTCTTTTTTAGAGTTGGAGGTACAAGAGTCGACAGAGTGCGATGGACTAATTGGTTTTGGAGGAGTGGGGTTTGGTGTAGTGGAAGACTGAGAACCATAGGTTTGGATAAGGTTGCGAGTGTAAGAGATTTGGCTTGGGGTAAGCAGAGGTATAGTGCGGGAGACCGACTGGATAGTGGATTTGGTTTGGTTTAGGAATTTGAAATGGTCGGTTATATTGGATAGAGAACAACGGTAAAGGTTGTATTTATCCCACCACTTGACACGATATTCTTTGACTAGGGAATAGGGCATTTCAGGTAAGGCTAGGATGAGGTTAAAATGCCAAGAACATATCCATGGGATGCCCATGTCAATGTGGAAGGCAATTTTTGTAAAAGGGCCAATGCCCTGGTTGGGTATGTGTTTAAGGTAGAAAGGGAATGAAGTCTTGATTATATCGGAAGGGTAGATTGGGTCGGAAGGTCCAAACCAATACCACCATTCACAGAACCATCCTGGAATAGATTTTGGACACTTACTATCAAAGGATAGGAACCAGGAGTGGTCAAATGCCCTTAAAAAGAAAGCCCGGAAAAAGGCAAATTGATAATCCATATAAGTATAACCTTGAATATGAAATCCTTGGCTAGAGAAAGGTTTTGTGGTATGGATATGGGTAAAACCGAGGTCTTGAGTAGAATGGATGCGTAGTATTTTGCAAGTAGAATAGGCTATAAGATTTGAATTTGATTTATCTGGAAATGAGTAATCTCGACTGACTTAGAGTCTACTAGGATATACTTATAAAAGGTACGGTTTTTGGTTATATTATCGGTTGGGTAGAGGCTATCTTCATAAAAGACTCGGTGGGTAAAGGCTTGTAATTCTTTGAGTGTAACGGGTTTGATAAATTGAGTGGTTACCAGATGTTGTTTCTGTGGTTTGAGGAAATAGGCTGATTTTTTAGTAGGAGTTGGAGTAGAAGGTGAAGCTTGGGTAGAAGCCTCAGTTTTAACTGCTTCTGAATAAGAAAGAGGCGGGAATTCAGCAAGAGCTGAGAAGGTATTTTGAGTAGTTAAGGGTTTGCCTTGTAAATGGGGTTGGTTTTTGATGTAGTCCGATGCTGTCATCGGTTTCTTTTGCTTAGGGTCAGACATCTTGAATAGTTTTGTCTTGAATATCTGTTGTTTTTCCCTGTAAATATTCTCTTGTTAGAAAGTCTGGTAAAGAATTATTTTCTCCTTTAATATATTGAATATCAAAATCAAAAACAGAAAGAATAGCTTGCCATCGGGCAAATATTTGTTTTGAAACTATATTTTTAACGTCCTTTTGTAAAATTTCTTTTGCTGATTTACAGTCTACTCTTAAAAGAAATCTTTTGTTGATTAAATCATCTTGAAATTTTGAAATACAATTGACAATTGAAAGGACTTCCTTTTTAACAGTTGAATAGGATTGTTGGGGTCCTATCCAAACACCTGAATGAAATCTAACTATAGATTCCTGTTTGGACTCTGGTAACTTTTGTTTAAGGATACCGCCGAAACCTATTTCTGAAGCATCGGTTTCGACTATCATATCTGCCTCAGGGTTTGGTAGGGTTAGACAAGGTAGTGTTTTGACCTTTTGTTTAACCTGTTTGACTAGCTGAGTATGAATGCTAGACCATGGTTTAGGGTTTTTTTGTAAACGTTGAAATAATGGTTGGATGGTCTTCCTAAGGTTTGGTAGGAAATCTGAAACGTAATTTAGACATCCTAAAAATCTCTGTAATTGGGTTTTTTCTCTTAATTCGTCTGGGAATTTATCCGCAAATTCAATTGACCTTGATATAGGTGTAATTGTACCTTGATATATATTGTGACCTAAAAATCTTATTTTTGTTTGAAATAGATGCATTTTTTTAGCTGAGATAACTAATCCTTGTTTTTTGACTATGTTTAAAAATGTGTTTAAATGATTTATGTGTTGATCTATGGAATTTGAGTATACTAACACATCGTCTATGTATACTATGGTAAAAGCTGAATATTGGTTGAATATATCATTCATTATTTGTTGAAATTCAGAGGGTGCATTTTTTAAACCGAATGGCATTACATTCCATTCGTAATGACCGAATGGTACTGTAAAAGCATTTTTGTATTTATCTTGTTCTGAAATTTGGATTTGCCAAAATCCGCTTTTCATATCAAATTTTGAATAGATTTTTGCATTATATAATCTTTTTAGTAGGTCTCTTTTGTTTGGTATTGGGTAGGGGTGGAATTATTATCTGGGATCCGAGATCCGATCCGGGATCCGTTCCTATCCGCTCCGTAAATTAGGATATCCGGGGCGTCCGGATCCGGATCCGGATAGTAAAATCTCGGATCCGTGAAAAGAGGATCCGAATCTGGATAGTAAATCCGGACTCATTAAATTTATTAAAAACATATTTTTTATATATATATTAAGTTATTTTTATATAAAATATATATATATATATATTGATTTTAGTTTTTTCTAAAATATCATATTTTTTGAAAAATATTATTCTAATTTTTATATTTATTTAAAAAAAAAATTAATTTTTAATATTTTATTTTGGTTATTTTAATTATTTAATTATTATTTTCGGATCCGGATCCGGATCCGGATATCCGCGGATATCCTGAGTTTTGGCCGGATACTCGAAGTCCGGATATCCGGAAGCCACGGATCCGGATCCGGATAGTTTTGTTATCCGGATCCGGATACCCTGAAATTCCAGGATATCCGGATCCGTCCCACCCCTAGTATTGGGTATCTAATCCATTGTAATACTTCATTTAATGGTTTATAATTAATTACTAGTCGTGGAACTCCACGTTCCTTTTCAGCTTGATTATTAACATAGAAAGCTGAACAACTCCAAGGGGATTTGGATGTCCTGATGAGTTGTTTTTTTAATAAGTCATTTATTTATTTTTTACAGTGTTCTAGTAATTCTTTATTCATCTGAATAGGTCTTGCTTTAGTTGGTATATTTTTTTCATTGAATTCTTTAATATATGGTAATTCTACCATATGCTTTTTTCTTTCCCAAAAAACATTTGGTAATTCTGAACATACTTGTTTTAATAGATTATTTTCTATTTCTTTTATTTTGCTTATTACGTAGGGTGTCTTTAGTTGTTCTTCTAATTTTTTATGAGCTATTTCTTCTTGTAAATATTGAATATGATCTTGTTTTCCTTTTATTAGGTTAATAGTTTTTTGAATTGTGTTTTCTTGTAAATGTAATACTTCTTTAGTTTTCATTGGAGATAGGAAGGCAAACAATAGTTTGGTTCCTACTACCTTGATAGTTATTCCTATTTCAGTTGCCTTAAAGGGATAGATTTGTGTAAAGAACGGGGTACCTAATATCACTTCTTGCGTTAAATTTTTTACTAAGATAAATTAATTTTTAAAACAATATCCTTGATTACATATTTTTGCACAAGGTAGTTTATATTGGACCTTTAGGTTACTACCATTTGCGCCACTTAGACGTTCTGTAGTTTTTTCATAATATTTAGTTGGTATTACTCCTTCACGGATGCAATTATAATCTGCTCCGGTATCCATTAAAGCGATTATATTTATTTTAAAATCATTATTTATACGTAATGTTATAGTAGTATACCATTTTTGATAATTAGTTTTATTAATTATTTGAATATATTCTTCGTCATGTTGAGAATCTCTTTCATCTTTAATTATTATATTTTTGTTCGTAGTTTGATTACTGGAAGATGCTTGAGTTCCATTTTTAGCTTCGATAATGGATAGTCGTGCATTTATTTGTAATTGGTTTAGCTCATGTTGATTAATTATTAGTTGTAGATCTTTAATTTGTGATTTTAATTGTTTAATTTCATTTTGTAATTCTCCAGTAGTAACTTGTTTAAACAAACTCTGAGATGGATATTTTTCGAAAATTTTGTTTAAACTAAATGGTTGTGGAGATGATAATTGATTTTCTTGGTATATAATATCCTTTAGTTTTAATAAGTATTCTCTTTTAATATTTGGATCATCAATTTTATTTATTATATCTATTAAGAATTGTTTATTGCTATCTTTAGTTATTACATTTATTATTTTACAATTACATAGGTTATCTGATAATTCTTGTGGTTCCGTAGAGGAGTCACTTGAATTTTCGATTTCGTTTATTGAATAATCACTGTCGGTTTCCTCAGTTTGTTCAGATTCTGAAGTTAATAGTAGTTTTGCCAATTTATCTTGGATATCTGGTTGATCTTGGAATATTTCGTTTATTTTTCTTTTTATTTTACATTCCGTTGATCGATGCCCTGGTCTTTTACAATTCCAGCAAACAATCTTTTGTTTGTCAAATTTATTTTTGGAATAGTTATTTTTTGTATAGTTTTTATTTTTGGGATAATTTTTACCTTTTTCATAATAATGGTTGTTTTGTTTTTTAAAATTATTATGTCGTTGATAGTGTTTTTCATTATTATTATTTCTATGCCTATATTTTATACGTTTAATTCTTGATGGTGGATTAAGCGTGTTATTATAACCATATTGTTCACAAAATGAACCCATGGTTACTTTAAATTTAAATTTGTCATTTCGTTTTTTATCTTTATGTTCTTGACATAAGGCTAATCCTTCTTTTTTAACAAATGCAAATAATTGACCATATGTAATAGTATTCCAGGGGATAGGCTGCCCTCCAGAATATTCCTTTAATTTATTGATTACTTTTTCTGCAAAGAAAGATGGTAATCTGGAGATAAACCGTTCTTTCCAAAAGGGTTGATTACAATCATTATGTTGAAAGATGTTTGTTAAAAACATGTCTTTGTACCATTTGAAGTCACCTAAGGTTGGACATCTTAGATTGGTTAATATCATCTTTTTACTTTCTAGTTCTTCGGCTGGATTGCCAATAAAATGCATTGTTAAAGTATGTATTAATACTTCTACGGCATTTTGATGTTCCTTTTCTTCAAAGAGGCCATCATCGCCCTCTAGTCTTCTTATTTCTACGTGATTGATTATAGAATCTTGCGTAATGATGTCTATAGAATTATCCCACCAATATTTTAATGCTCCATTAAATCCGCTTATTAATAGTACACATGATTGTTTATCAGTATTTCCTCTAGCTTTATATGATATAGCGGCCATACCCATTTCTTGAAATAAATTCATCATTTCATATTCTGAACGTCCATCTATATTCCATTCATATATATCATCACCAGTATATACTCTGTTAGAATATTTATGGTGTTCTTCAAATAATAAGTCAGGTGGTATATGTCTTTTGTAATATGGTTTATTTGATCTCATCATTTTATTTTTTTATTCTATTAATTTCTTGGTTATCACTTTCTGATTGTGTAGATTCATTGTTATTTTCATCAATGATATTAATTCCTTTTCCTTTGTCTAAGTTGTCTAATCTATTAGCAATTATTTTTAAAATTTTATTTTCTGGAAATTTTATTTGTCTTGTTATAGGTTTGAAGATTGGTGTAGAAGTTGATGAAAAAGGATGTTGAGTAATAGGATTCTGTTTACCTATTACGCTATCTTCTTTAATATTTAATTTATTATCTATGTTATCTATTTGTCTAGAAATTGTATGTAATAATTGACTTTGATAATTATTTTGCTCATAGACTGATTTAATGTCTTGTACAATTACAGGATCTTTACTGTCTCTATTTGCTCCAGTTTTAAAGGGTGTAGCTATAATCTGTCTATTAGAGGTACTTATTTTGATATCTTTTAATGGCGGGTGAACCGATTTGGTTTTGTCACCATTTACTTGTTTCCATAGTTGGCTTAAGGATGAACTAGTATTTATTGTTTTAAATGGATAGTTAATATTGTTACCAATAGAATATGTTTCGAACCAGGTAAAAAATGGGATATTGGTTTTTATTAGTATCATGAAATTGTACCAAATTTCTCGGTATTTAATTGTTTCTTCTTTAGTAAATTGTTTGAAATACCAATTTCTTTTTTCTTCGTTTTATTTTGCATAAAAGTCTTCTTTAACGTATTGTTTATTAATTTCATATTCTTTAGATATAACATTTATTGTTTTGAAGTCTGATTCAGTAGGAGATGTTGGGTACATATCTGGTTGTGGTTCAGCTATTGGTGCCTTAAATTTGATAGGATTTTCCTGATTAGTATTTAGAATTACATTTTCTATTTCAGAATCTTGTCTAATATTTTGATTTGTGCTTTCTGTTTCCGAATCCGTGCTGGCTTGACCAGTGCGATAATCAGAAAAAGAGGCTCTAGAATGATATGAGCTAATTCTTGGTGGACGTGGTTCTCTCATTGAACCGAATTGTAATAATATTTTCCCGTCAACTTGTTCAATAATTCTTGAAATATTTCTTTGCTCAAAATTTCTTATCGGTTGAGTAACCTCTATTTTCCATTGATCTGGAATGGTTATCTCATTCCATTTTAATTGTTTAGGTGCGTAAGTAGCACTTGGTGTATCTTTACTATGTACTGCTAATATAGTCGTTTCACCTTTATCATCTTGTACTAAACATCTTGGGTTAAATTCGGAGGTTGATTGTTTGAAATAAATTCGATAAAGTAATAAATATCCATGTCTTTCATTTTGGAATTTAATTTCTGGTAAGTGAACGTTTAATACTAACGTGTTTAGTATTGTTGGGTCGTGTAAACTTACTTGGAAATTAGGGGCGCAATTGAAATAAACTGCTCCATTGTGTAAATTTGATTGGACTGCTCCTAAGAGCGAATCTTCAAATTTTAATAGAGTTTTATCTCTTAATAACATTAATATTGGAGAATCAATAACAGTTCTTGATAAGGGTTTAATTGCTATTTGGACTAATCCAAAGTGCAGATAATGAAATCCTTTTTGTTTATATTTGTCTAAGGATATGGAAGATAATAATTTAATTTCTTCAAATTCGTTTTGTAAGGATAGGGTTTGCTCGTGTTCTTTATTGAGTAAGCTGTTTTAAAATCAAAGGTACCAATTTGATATATGTTTTCTGGGTTAATATGCGGTAGTTGGTTTTTTGATAATTCTTGATCAAAAGATGTTATTTTTGATATAATTTCTCTTGAATTGATAGTGTTACGTGATGTAGATGCAACATGTTTAGATCTAAAGAGTTTTCTAATTGAGGACGCCATGACCTTAAACTAGACTTAAACTCATTCTAGGGAGAAGCTAACATTTTCTATGGTGACACAGCTGGGGCTTGCCAACGGTCTTACTGCCTTTGGACTTGCTGCCTGGAACACCTCAGCAACGGTGGCTCACTAAGAGAGGTTAAGGTCGGACTAGGGGAGTTTATGTTTAGGTTTTGGTCACGGAGAGCTTATTTGAAAACGTTTTTTAGATAAAAACTTTGCAAAGATCGTTTGGCTTGATACCATTTAAAAAAAAAAAATTATTTGTTTTAAAACTTGATTTTATTAATAAAGATTTTGATACAAGAGTTTGTTTAAAAAGATTACAAGGAAAGATTAAAACCTTGAAGGGATTTTTAGAGAGATGTTTGAGTGTTTTAGAGAGAGAATGCGCTGAAATCGCTTGTTGTTCTTCATGTTGCCAGAGTTGGGTATTTATAGAGGAAGCCGGGTGTTGAGTATGGTGCCAGGTGTCGCCACTTAGTGGTGCAGATGCAGTGCTTGATACGTGTCGCCGAGTTGTGGTGCCGACATATTTTAGTGCTTGCTTACGTCATTGCCTACATCTTGGTGTTGATTGCTTGCTTACGTCATTGCTTACGTCTTCTGTGTGGGTCCAACAGTGGGTCCCATTTGTTGCTATTTCCGTTTTCTGGATTGTTGATAAGTGCACAGATAAACTCTGTATATTATTTTACAAATACAAACATTTTATACGGTAGTATAACAGGAAGATAAACCCTGTGATCCGCGTTGTAAGTTTTGGTACGAGTTGCAGTAAGGTTGGTTCGATTATGGCTTGGAAAAGCCAAGAAATTGCCTAAGGCATGGAGGACCACGGCAGATTGACCCGTGGGTCACGTTTTTACCACCCTTGGGTCGAGTTTCGGCTAGATTGGTGTTAATGAGCCGTGAGTTTGAGTTAGTTGCTAATGGGCCTTTGGGCCATGGATCCTATATTAAATGGCAGCTGGTTAAGGGCTGGTTTGATTCGGTTTGGAGTAAACCGAATGCCTTTCTCTCCAAGGCTAGGGTTTTGGCATTTAATGCAGATATGCCTATATATAAGTGGCCTTGGGAGCTCTTTTTCTCATTTCCACCACTTAGAGAGAAACAAGAGAGAGAAACGAGAGCAAGAGGCAGAGAGTTCTTCGTTCTTCGTGAGTTCTTCGTCGGATTTGCGAAATCAGAGCTAAGGTTGGAAGGTTGAGATTCTAGGTAAGAATCGATTGAATCTTAGTGTTTTTCTTCGTTTGATCGGTAGTTTGGCTCTGATCTTTGAGGATTGTGTTTGTCAAAAGGTGAAGGTTGTGTTCACGTTCGTGTTTGATCACCCGTGTGTGTGTCGGGCAGCGTTTGGGTCGTTTCCGTGCGTACCGCGTGTACTGCCGTGCGTACCAGGGTGTGTCCGCGTGTGTACCGGGTGCAGTTTGCGTGTGGTTCGGGTAAGGTTCGATAAACCCCTAAATTTATCATACGGTCGTGTTTGTTTGACCGTGTAGAGCGTTTGGTGGTCTTATTAAGACGTTTGTGTTGTTATTGGTGGTGGTTTGGATTCGGTGAACCTAGGTGGAGCGTGTACGGATTCTTGTGGAGGATCGTACCCGAGAGTGGTTCATCAACCAACCCGTTTGTTGCTAAGGTGAGTTCGTAACCATAGCTAATGTCTAGGGTTGTTTGTATGGCTCATGGAGTCTTGTTTGTGTTTGAGGTGATACACTTCGGTGTATGGTGGTATACTTATGTATACGGTTTGGTACGTTCGCGTACGGCAGATACACTTCGGTGTATAGGTATACTTATATATACGGTTGATGTTGGTGTGCACACGTAATCATGTTTGGTGTTTGATCAACACGGTTTGGTACGTTCGCGTACGTTTGATGTTAGATGTTCGATGTTTGATGTTAGATGTTTGATGTTGAGATTGGTATGATTATACGTTTGACATTGGTTGGTTTGATTTGTTATTGCTTAAGTTTGGAACATGATCTCGTTTGTTAAGGTGTTTAGTTATGGAACCACTATCGTTTGTGGACCTTGTTTGAAGTTGAAATAAATACTCTAAATTGCTTTTATTCCCTATGCATGTTCGGGAACCCGCTAAGTTGTTAGTCTTCCGCTAAGTTGTAAATAATGGCCGGAAATTTGACTAAGTAGTTACGGTCATTTGTATGATTGTTCGCTAGTATCTTAACCCCGAATAGGTTCACCGGGTTAGAGTGTCACACTTCCACTGTTAAGATGCTAATCAAAGGGTTTAAGGCCGAAGCAACGAAGCCGAAGATCAATTCCGTAACACTTTTGTTTATGATTATTTTTTTCTTCAAATTTTCAATATTTATAATTTTTGGGTACATTTTAAAGTAATTTGAATTTGACTTTCTGTTGGGTCTCGATTGTTTCAAATGCAATTTAAGCATTTGCATTTTAAATGTAAATTTTTTTTGTTCCTTCAAATCATATTTTTGACAAAGAAAAATAATTTATATATTTCTAAAATAATTTTGCAAATGCTAAACGCAAATATAATATTCTCTTAGCTCACCGAACGCATATAGATTTTATCTGAGACTATTGGTTCCGGAAATCCCTTTACCCAGGGATGTGATGGGAAAAAATAGCAAACAAAATATAGCTAAATTTTTTATAATGTCCCATTGTATATAAGTTCTCATATGTTTGCACATTTGGCTTCAAAGTAGTCACAATAAAAAAAAAAGTTTTGAAAAATAACACAAATACAAATAAATAATTGAAGTTAAATCGTTTATGATTTTTTGGTACGAGTTATTGTATAATTTTTAAGTAATTTAAAAAAAATCAAAATTAAGAAAATTTATAATCAAAGATAAAATCTTTTACTGTTTTCAATCGAGATGTTACGAGTTTTGGTTCAATTAGTTTGAATTGTGACTTATAAATATCTAGGTTATAAAAAAGAGAAAATTATCTAATCTACTATTTTTTCTACAAACTTTTTAAAATATACCATTCTTTTACTCACCTTTTCCTATACCACAATCTTAAATGCAAAGACTATTTTATCCCTCCATACACTTTTCCTCTCACATTTTTTTCTTTCTTTTATACAATAATAATTATTTTTTTTCTCTCATTTAATGCTTTCTTCGTTATCTTGAATATCCTCTCACCTTTGTTTTTGTTCTTCTTTCCCACCCAACGTTCCTATTCCTATTCAACTAACATCAATAGGCAAAAAAAACAAAATCATATTGTGAGTGTATGTGTAGAAGACACGACCTAGTGGACAACTTATTGTCCACGCGTAACACTATGTTCACAAGTTGTCCACTATGTCATGTCTTCTATCTACGCATATATTTGAAATTGAACATCTTCTTCTATTCCTGAAGTGGACAGAAAGATTATTTAGTTTCGGTCACATGAACGATAAATGATAGGTAGAGACAAATACAGATTTCGAAAGTGTTACGCGTGGACAATAAAAATACGCACGATGTCGGGGACAACTTCTATACACTTTTTTAATTGTCCACACGAAACACTGGCAAAGTTTATATTTGTTTCTGGCTATTGTTTATTGTCCATGAGACAGAAATTAATTATATAATTCAACCACTAAGAATATATATATATATATATATATATATATATATATATTAAACTATATGATAAATGTGTATAGATCCTACAAAAGAATCACAATAACAATAATATAACTCCTAAAGATACTTGAACAATGTTGTCCCTTGAAAATTGTATGGACACTTGATAATGTTCCTGGATTTGATATTCTTGTTTACCAAATTTTCAGACTCCTAATGCTTCATCATTTATTCTCGTATTCTCGTCCACCAAAGTCTCTGCATTGAATGTCATGTCTTGACAGCTAATCTACCACAATTTAATCCATTTAAAGATAGAGATAAAAGCGTAACTTAACATTACTGTAAAGTATGACGTGTGGTATAGGAGAAAAGAGATAGCGAAAAATTGTAGATTTAGAAAAAAAAATTTCAGAGAATTGTAGATTTGGAAAAAAATCTCTATAAAAAAATATTGTGGATTATTGTATAATTTAAAAAAAAATAAAGTTTGAGGAAATCTTATTATATAAAGCTTGATGCGTTAAACTTTATAATTAACACCATCGTGACACGTGTCAGCCGGTCAATCAAAATTGTGACACATGTAATTTTTGTTTTTCAATTAGATTTTGACATGTGTCATACAAATCTTATTTTTTTTTAAACTTATACATTTGTATTTATCAAGTAGATTATAAAAATCAACATATATAAAAAATTAATTAGTTTCTAATAAATAATTTATTAAAATAATTAGTTGATAAATATGGTTTATTCCTTTAAATATTGACTTTATTATATGTCTCGGTTTTGTTTCTTTCGTACAACCATTCTTTTTTTATTCCTCTTTTCCTTTACGTTTATTAAGATGAATTAGGTTTCAAAATTTCTCATTAGAATATTAATTAATACACGTGTAAAAATATTTTGAGTTCAAATATACTTAGGTTTATTATAATATTTTGTTTTTATATAACAAGTTTTTGTGCTCTCACAATCTTCTCACCAAAAAATTTCAAACTTCAATAATCTCTTCCACAAATTTTATTTCAGCTTTTTTATTTGAAATAACCATCGATTACTCTCTTATTCGATAAAAACTACATATCTCAATATTTTTCAATTAGTTTATTTTAGTAATTCATAAAAAAAAAACTGCATATATACACGCTTACATATATTTTGATTTTAAGTAGAAATTGATATGACAAAAAAAAAATCAAACGCATTTTTTCATTAGAATATTAAATACACGTGTAAAAATATTTTAAATAGAATTAGATTTACATACTCAAATCTTTAAGGATTATAATATTTCACCTTTATTTAAACAATTTTGTACTCTCTCTCTATCTTCCCACCAACCAATTTAAAATTTTAATAACCTTTTCTAAAAATTTTGTTTCCAATTAGCTTTAGCCACATGTCAAAATAAATTTTTCCAAAAAAAAAAAAACCTAATATCATTATAGTTTGAAATCAGACTAAAAACATGTACATTGTATTGTGGTTTTTTTAAAGACTTACCACTACGTAGACATCCTAAATATTGTAAAATTGATGTATGAGAAGAATATTATTTTGAAAGTTTCTCATGTTGTGAAAATTATAAAAAGTCAGAAACCAAGTGATGAAACACATATAATTCATTTTTCGTTGGAAGAAAGATAATACTTGATTCATAAGTGAAAAATAAAAATTCAAATACGATAAAAAAATGTGAGTAAGTCTAATTCAAATAAAAATACGTAAATCGATTTGTCAAGAGTTAAAAAAAAGATATATGAGTAGTTACATAATAAAAAGTAAACATAATTTAAATAGGAATAGGAAAAACTAATTATTTAGAAACATGTGAAAAAAAATTGAAAATTCAGTTAATATATAAAAAAGTAGGAGAATCAAAATCAATAAATAATTTGTAGGCTTTTCTATGAGTGGTTTCATATCGACATTTTCAATCTTATTTTATTTATTTTTACGGATGATATGATTTTGTTTTCTATTTTTGCGCGGTTTATAAAATATTAATAGACTCAAAATAATTCAACTAAAACATGAGAATAAATTCATCAAGAATTAAAAAATAGATTAAAAAGTAGTATTAATTCAAATAGAATAGAAAAACTAATAATTTGAAAATATGTGATAAAATTTAATTGAAAATTAAATAATAAAATAATCAAAATAAATAAATAAATGTTAGATTTCTGAATTAATGGTTTTGCATCAGCGTTCTCAATTTTATTTTATTTATTTTTATGGTTGATTTAATTTTGATTTTTATTTTTAATTGATTTTTTTTACAGGTTATAAAATATTAGATTATAAATCCGCATATATAAGGGTCATTTATCTAGTGTATAATAAATGTGAAAAATTATAATTGATCAACTTGTCTTCAGGTTCTGATGCTTTTGATCAACTTTAATTTGATATACATGTAATATCATCTGATGACCAAAAAAAAAGTGAAAATTTATAAAAATAAAAGTTGTTACCTTTACCCTTACCCTAGGTCAAAAGGTCAAACACCACCTTGAATCTGAGAGAGAAGGAGAGAAAAAAAGTTTGGTAATTTTTACTCTCGACCCGAACAAAAGTCCCCACAACCTTGACCTTGTCATGGATCCCAAGAACCCAAATCAACAACAAGTACCAAATTTCTTAAACCCATCCCCACAGAATCAGAGCAACGAGGTTAAGGGTTTCGACAATCTTGAAGGTAAGAAGAAGAGGAAGACGGAGGAGCCGGAGGAACAGCAGATTCAGAAGAAACCGGCCAAAGATCGACACCTTAAAGTCGAAGGAAGAGGTCGAAGAGTTAGGTTGTCTCCACTTTGTGCAGCGAGGATTTATCAATTGACTAGAGAATTAGGTCACAAAACTGACGGCGAGACTCTTCAATGGCTGCTTCACCATGCTGAGCCGTCGATTATCTCCGCCACCGGAACTGGAATCAATCCCGCCGGAGCCACCGATTCGGTTTCGCAACCACCTCCTCTCACCGCCGATTTGATGGTCAGTCGTGACGACCTAAGAGAAGCTTCAAGGTCTCAAATTGGAAATGGGTTTTGGCCAAATGAAACTGGGTTTGATTTAAACTGTGGAATTGGGTTTCTTGGGTTTGATTTCAATGGTGTTTCAGAGATACCTGGACTTGAATTAGGGTTGTCTCAAGATGGTAATACACAGATTTATCAGCAAATGGGTCAAGAACAAGCTAAGGTTCTTCATCATCCACATGAAGATCAGCAAGAGAGTGCAGAGAAAAATGGTTCTTAAAATAAAGCTCAAACCTTTAATGGCTTTTTTAAGTTAGATTTTGCATATATACATATTTAGTGAGAGGATGAAATATGCTTTATTCATAGCTTCTTTTGCTCAACCTCTCTTTAATCAATGGCTTTTTGATGTTAAGCTTACTAAGTAAGTTTTGCTCTTTAAACTTCACTGAAATGAGGCTTTGATGTACTAATCAATCACTTTGCTGACTGAATTTGGTTGCATAAAAGAAAGTTTTTGAATTGGGGACAAGTGTTATATAGAAATTTTTAAGTTACCGGGAATGTTTGCGACTCGAATAAGTTTGGTTTAAGCTTCATCTTGTTTTCAATGATTTTTCCCAGAAGCTAAATTGTTTTAAGAGTTAAGTTAAGAGTCTGCAAAGTTTATCTCTTTTGGCGGTTTTGGGTATCTGATGATGGCAAATGCATATATATTGGCTTACTGTCTTTGTTGATGGAATTTGGACTACGCTACGTTTTTGAGGTGAAAAAACGACGCGCGTTCTTCCACGCGAACAATGAAACAGTATGATGTTCTTTTTTGTATTGTGTCAACAGCCCACAAACAATGAGATGGGCCTCAATGCAACATAAACCGAAAACTGGAATGCGATCAAGAACTAATCTGAAACAAATTTTTCAAAATGATTGACATTTCACCAGGCCACGCAAAATATGTGTAATATCCGTTTCGATCTGCTATCCGTTTCGACATGTTCGATCCAATTCAAAAAATTTGCTAGTTGAAGGAGTAAAATTAGTGTTTTCAAAAGCGGTTTAGGCGACGGTCGCTTAGGCATCCAAATCATGAAAATTATCTCATAGGCGGAGTTAGACGGTTTTAGGCGATCATGCGCGGTTATACGAAGTCGTTATCAATTAACATTTATTTTTATTTTATTTCGTTTGTGTTTCAATATAGTTTTTTGAATTTTTAACTACATATAATTAAATTTATAAGTTTTAATTTCATAAATAAATGATTATAAAATTTTATATATTCTTTGATATGAATTGAATGAATATTTTTGTCTAATTCTTATTATGCTTTAACAATCTTGATTTTTCAAATAGATATTTATGATAAATTCGCATATATGATATTTTTTGATGTTTTAGTTTTGATATTTATAATATTTCTTATGAATCTTTTGTGTAATTTGAACTTTAATCTATTTTTAAGATTTGTAAATTTAAAATTTATTAATCATGAATTTTTTTTTATTTCTTCTGCAATAAGAACAAATAACTTTATAAAAAAGGTCGTCCTACCTCACAAGCGCTCATATCTAGTTTTCGGCTGGCGAGCGTGAGCTTCCATGGCCACGGCATCGGTCCAACTTGGTTGTTGTTTATATATTCTCGATGTTTCTCTGTTTTATCGGTGTAACTCTTAAGTTCGGAGTCTTCGGGATAGTAAATCTAGTTCTTTATCGCCATATCTTACGGTGGTTTTGATAGCAGTGAGTCTGTATTCAGGCGGTGGTGCTCCTATGGGCCGCCGTTGGTCTCAGCTCGAACTTGTCTAAGCGTTTCAGGATTTCAGTGGCCAGATCTGAGGATCCTCGTGGTTCACGTCTCTGGTCCAACCGTCCTTGGTTTTGGTGTGAGTTGGGTATAGAAGTTTCTGGTGGTGGAGAAGTTGGGTTTTGGAGGATTGCTTTACCTTGATTTCAGGAGCTCTAGGTCGGATGCTATGGTGTTTGTCTCTGTTTTCTGCTTTTGCGCAGGATTTCGCAGTCTCCATCTTAAGGAAAGGAGTTTCAGCTCAAAAGAAGCATAACTTATGATTTCACTTATACCGATTTCCTGCTCGTGATTTAGACCCCAATAAGTTCTGGCAATTAGATGCTCATTTACGTTTAATCCTCCTTCTCGTGGCTTTTTTACCTTCTAGCGGTTTCTATTTGTATTGGTTTGGATCTGTGTTTCGATTGTGTTTTCGCTTTTGGGTCTAGGTCGTTTTTAGTTTCCGGGGAAATGTTTTGTTCCGCCGGGTTTTGGCTCCCTTGTTTGAGCTTTTGGCTCCGGATGGATTTATTTCCTTGCCGGCTTATGGTTGTAATTCCGGTTTGTAACTCCAGGATTTTAATATAATCAACCATATGACCAAAAAAATCATCAATTTTATGTGTTACACTATATATTACAAAAATATATAATAATATTGATTTATCTCGTAAACGCCGAGACTGATTAAAAACCGCATAGGCTCCAATTAGGCGTTCCATGCGCTAGGTGATGAATCGTCACCCACTTAGCACCTAGCACTGTTTTGAACACTGAGTAAAAACAAGTATTAAAGTTCGATATTCGTAAAAATGGAGCAAATAACATATGATACAAAGTTAGTATTATATATTGGGCAACATATCTATGTTTTTTGGGCTTAATTCCCTCGCCAAAGAGTCTTCGTATTCTTTTTGTAGAGCTTTATTGCCAGAGTAATCATCATTTTATGCCCGCTTTAGATATATGGGTTAAAAATCTTCCAACTGATTTCTTGATTTTGGTTTGGATTCGTATTCACAGATGTTTGAGATCTTCTTTGAGGAGTTTCTGGAAATAATTTATGCTGCATCAAAATAATATTACAGCACGTCTTGATGTTTAAATCGTGAAGATTGATCTTTTATTTCACAATCTATTGGGCGATATTCTTAGATTTTTTCAGATATCAAATCTCTTTCTAAAATTTTTTAAAACGGAGATCATATTAATTTTGTAATCTACTGGACGAAATTCATTACTTTCTCATATTCGGAAGTGGATCACAGTTCAAAAAACTAGTTCAAAGAGAGTCTTCGTAGATAAAATATTTTTTCCTTAGATGTTGATTTTTATATTATGTTTTATTCTTATTTTGGTGTGTAATTTTAGTCAAGATGTTGTATTTCCGTTTTACTATCAATTCAATAAGAGGAAAAACAATCAAAACTCCAGATATCCACTCAATTCCAAAAAAATATATAAACAAATAGACATATATATACAAACTATTTATTTATTTTATATATATACCTTTGAAAATATTATTTATTAAATTAGCTGTACAACTATTAAATTTTGAAAAATTAAGAAACAAAACTTTGAAATTGTAATTTATTCTTAGTAAATTTGATTTTTTAAAATCTTTAATAAATAAAAATTCTTTAACATTTTTACCGAAACAAATCATATATATAGATATTAACGGATATCAAAATACCATACTCCAAAATGGATAGGAAAAAGAAATATGCCGATCCAAAAAAAGACAGAACATATCGCATATACAAAAAAAAATCAGAATATTCGCTCTGTTTGGAGCCTTACATTGATGGTTGTTTTGGATCTCTTATTTTTTGTTTTTTTTTATATCTTAGGAGTTTTGGACCTTAGATCCATACTCTTTGGACCAGGAATAAGAGCGGATTTAAATCTCTTCTCCGTTTCCAGCACTCGAACATGGGACCTCTTATTAGCTAACTCCAAACTAAAAGTTCTACATTCATGTATTATATGTTTAAAGATTCAATCTTTCCGGTTCTATATGTGGATGAAGAACATGTTTTGCAGTTTTATGGGAAAATTTTCTGTAGATTTGAAGTTATTGGTAAAAAAAGAACAAGAAAACGTTGAAGAAAATTGGTCAACAAGAAGTTGACTTCGATTAATATGAACATAGAAGAGAGAGAGAGAGATGCGTTTTTACTTGGCGGTGGGAGATATGTGATTCTCTCGGTCCCTTCGTTCTTGATTGACTCGGTAACCTAAACCTTCTCAAGCCAAGAAGAGACAAACAAGGAAGAAAACTACATAATTTGAACAATTTTTTATCTATTAAAAAGTGGAAATCTATTTATTATTTTCTCCTTTTTAACAGAAAAAAGCCGCAAAACAACTCTAAGATAATACATGTGGAAACTTCTAAATTTGACATGCTTTCTAGAATTCTATGACATTTTAGATTTATATAGTGGCATAATAATTTGTTTTTTTTTCTAATATGTCTAATAGTAGTAGCTCATGGCTTTTAATTTTTAGTTTTTTTCCTTATAAACCATCCTACCTTTCATATGGATATTTGGGTTTTTTACGATTCAACAATTATAGTTGTTTTGAGTAATTGAGTTTCGTGGTCTAGGACTCTATAGGCTAATCAAGATCGCATTTCGTCAAGTGTACAAATTATGTAAGAACCGTTGTTAATTTGACATAAACTAATATATTTCAATCGAAAATACTTCTCAAAACATTTGGTTTTCTTAAGTAAACACAATCTGTTCTTGGAAATATGTGAAATTTTGTGTTGTGATTGAAGTTTTCGTAGAGAAAAAGAATATGCATGATATCATCTAATTGATTTTTTTTTAAAGAACATAACATGAAATAATGAAAACATCGTAAAGAGTAAGAAAAATGACAAAGAGAAAGAAAGTTAAGAAGTCATCCAAAAATTGGAGGCCTACTCTCAACTACCAAAAAACACAGTAGTGTTTGTTGTGTTAGGTCATTTATTCAGTCACCTAACCTTAACAAAATTCATACGTTAAAATTCATACGTATAAATATAAAAATAAAGAAATACTATTAGTCAATATAAGTCTATTATATGAATAATAAACAAACCACATCTTTCAATCAAGACCGTCCAAGTATTCTCTTTCACAAAATTCTCACAATTTCCCTAAACAAGACAAGATTTTTATGAGCTTGTGGATCCCACCACAATCCTCATTGATTTCTCCATATATATCTCACGAGAATCAAACTCGACTTCATAACATTTCAACATAGATAAACCCAAAAAAAAGTTCCATTTTTTTTCACAAAACCCATTTTGCTGTTTTCTCTACTTGCATCAAAAATGGTTTGTGTTATTGTTTTTTTCATCATGTTCTTGTTTTGTTTCACAAACTCTTCAAAATTCTGATTATGCTCACTCTTCTTTTTGGTCTTTAGGTTGCTGAGAACAACAACAACGAGAAGGAAGTAACACTCTCGGCATCAATGGAAAACAACAACATGAAAGGAGCAAATTTTCATCTCGAGGTTCTTCAAAAGGAACCAGCTTTGGTCAAACCCGAATCCGAGACACGAAAGGGTCTTTACTTCTTGTCGAATCTTGATCAGAACATCGCCGTGATCGTCCGTACAATCTACTGTTTCAAATCTGAGGAGAAAGGGAACGAGGAAGCAGTCCAAGTGATCAAGAAAGCTCTGAGTCAAGTTCTTGTTCATTACTATCCTCTTGCTGGACGCCTAACCATTAGTCCTGAAGGTATAATTGATTGCTTCGGTTTCGGTCTCTATCTTGTTTATACTCAGACAATAACATCAATTCAATGCTCTTTAATGGTGTGAATTCAGGTAAACTCACAGTGGATTGTACTGAAGAAGGAGTTGTGTTTGTGGAAGCAGAAGCAAACTGTAAAATGGATGAGATTGGTGATATCACGAAACCAGACCCCGAAACTCTAGGGAAACTTGTCTACGATGTTGTAGACGCCAAGAACATTCTTGAAATCCCTCCTGTTACTGCTCAGGTTTACTTTTCTTCCTCCTCAAGCAATCATTTTGTTCTTTAGGGTTTTAAGTTGAGACCTGATTTGCTAGGGTTTTATATAGGTGACTAAATTCAAATGTGGAGGGTTTGTTCTTGGACTCTGTATGAATCATTGTATGTTCGATGGAATTGGAGCTATGGAGTTTGTTAACTCATGGGGTCAAGTCGCTAGAGGCTTACCATTAGCAACTCCTCCATTCTCAGACCGAACCATCCTCGGTGCTCGAAACCCTCCAAAGATCGAGAATCTTCACCAAGAATTCGAAGAGATCGAAGATAACTCCAACATCAACTCTCTTTACACCAAAGAGCCAACTCTCTATAGATCCTTCTGCTTTGATCCAGAGAAAATCAAGAAACTTAAGCTCCAAGCAACAGAGAACAGTGAATCTCTCCTCGGTAATTCCTGCACAACTTTCGAGGCTTTATCTGCTTTTGTCTGGAGAGCAAGGACAGGGTCATTGAAGATGTTGCGTGATCAGAAAACGAAGCTTCTCTTCGCGGTTGATGGTAGAGCCAAGTTTGAGCCTCAATTGCCAAAAGGGTATTTTGGGAATGGAATTGTTCTCACAAACTCAATCTGTGAAGCTGGAGAGCTTATCGAAAAACCGTTGAGTTTCGCGGTTGGATTAGTCAGAGAAGCGATCAAGATGGTAACTGATGGATACATGAGATCTGCGATTGATTACTTCGAAGTTACGAGAGCAAGACCTTCTCTTTCCTCGACTCTTCTGATCACTACATGGTCGAGATTGGGTTTTCATACGACAGATTTCGGTTGGGGAGAACCGGTTTTGTCCGGTCCAGTAGCTTTGCCTGAGAAAGAAGTGACTCTGTTTTTGTCTCATGGAGAACAGAGGAGAAGCATCAATGTGCTTCTTGGACTTCCTGCTTCAGCCATGGATGTGTTTCAAGAACAGTTTTTACAGATATAATCTGAACCAAAAAAAAAAAACAAATAACTGGCAAATATTGTCAAAAGCTATTCGTTTTACTCTGTTTTTCTTCCTGCTTCCTTTTTAAAAAAAATTTGGTTTCTGCTGAATTATTATCTTCATCTCAAACTTGTCTGTATCTTGCATCAAGTTTCAACCATAAATTTATATTATTTCAACTATATTGTAATATTTTTATATTATTACTTGATTTGTTTCTAAATGTTAAGGTTTTCTTAGAACAAACTAAAGATAAGCTGTATAAACAAAGTCTAAAGATAAAGAACAGAGGACAAGAAGACAGAACAGAGTAACTCTGTTCTTTGTCTTAAGGACATATAGTTAGAGTAGAAGCAAACAGTGACTAAGATATTAGCAACTTTGTTTCTATTGCTTGCCACACAAGCCAAGATTCTTCTTTAACGGTCTGAAATTCAAAGCGGTGAATCCGTAGACACAGAGATTAGACCTCTCGGACTTAAAAACGACCTGATCCGTTGTAGTTTTGTAGCCAGGAACATTGCAGGAATCCGAGGAGCTACCGATCAAACTTGCCTGACAAGAAGTCATCAGAGAAGCTTTGTCCGCTTCTGTGGCGCAAGCCACGCCTTCCAAAGACGTTATGTCTAGCTTGTAGAGTCCAAGCTCGTTCGTTGTTCGATTTGCGGAGAAAGTTATCATCTCTTTAGTTTTCGACGAAGCTGCATTGAATCTACAGATTATTCTTACTTCCACACCTGTTAAAACAAAAGTGAGAGACATTTCAACTTAGATCTAACAATTTTGAGAAGTGTTGGATTTAGATTCTTTACCGGGAATAAAGTAGCTGTGTTTGGAGAAACTGTTGTTGGAGCAGACGTCGCAATAAACAAGACCCATTACAGTGATCTTTGCATTTGGTTTGGCTGAAGAATGTTTTAGAGACAGAGAGTTTAAGAACAGAAGTAACATAAGCATCATCAGTTTCTTTTCCATGTCCACAAGCTTCAGCTTTTTCTTTTTTGGATAAACACTTGTTTTACAGATGAGGTTTCCTTTTTGTTTATGTGGTTGATGGAAGAAACAGACAAAGAATGGGGCCAAAGAGGTTAAAGACAAAAGAACAAACAAAGATTAGACAAGTAGAGAATAAACTCCATTGAAACAAAGCTCCAAGTTTGTCTCTTTTTATATACAGAAAACTCAAGATTCCTGTGGACAAAGAGATGGGCAAAGATAGGAGCTTCTAGTGTGAAGGTTATAAATGAATGAGAGAGAGAGAGAGAGAGAGGAATTGAAGAAAAAGTAGAGAAACTGAGAGGTTGGTTGGGTTTTTACATTTATTGAAATCGCAAGCTTTCTGCTTTAAGGGCTTTTGTTTATGAATCCCCACAGAGAAAAGGCTAAATCTGGAAAAGAGAAGGGAGAAGGTAAGCCACTTGTATGGACCACTAGTAGCCATTATCAAGTTATCATCATAAACACCAAGAAAGTGGTCAGAAGAAATGACTCTTTAGATATCAATACAAGAAGCCAAAACTATGATATTTTCTCGGTTTTGGCTGCATTCTGGTAGAGAATTTCAGGTTTAAGGTATTCAAAACCATACAAGATAATCTCAGAAACAATGGAAAGCTCATGGTCAGGGCTTCAAGCAAAACCCCGAAAATCTCATCAAAGTTTTAAAATATTATTGTAAAGTTGGAAACTTTTGTTCATTACATTATAGAACAGCTGTATAAGATTCACATTAGGAGAGTGGTTTAGTCTCTCTCAAGAACCCAAATAACCATAATCGAATCAATTCAAGAGAAAACTAAAAAAGGTGGAAACTTTTTGAGCAAAATTAGTAAGAATTTACATGGGGAATTCAAATAATCTAAACCCAATAGGAATAAACTAGCTAGCAGCACACAGTAATTCAAATAATTCCTAATATGGCTAATGTTCTTAGTCTTTATGGGCTTGTGCTTAAAAAAAAGGTTTATGTTATTATTATGGCTAGAATTCTCATATTTGAGCTCAAGTGCTAGCCTTGTACATCCGACATCGTTTCTGTAAAGATTATCTTCTTTAGTATTTTTTTCGTCAATAAAATATATTAGCTTGAAACGATTTAGGAATTCAAACCAGTAGTGCGAAGCTTACAAAAGCGATGTCATGAGAACGAACTCTAACACTGCATGATAAGCAATCAACTTTAAATTTAATTTATATGGACTTGAAAAAAACTCATCATTTATCTTCGTGAAGTTTTCTACGTGTGTCGAAAAAATCAACCACTCAACATATACATGCATCATCTTTATTAACTCAGAACAATTCATCGAAAAACAATTACCGTCTTCTAGAATTAATTATAACATACAAATCATAAACTACATTAAGACTTTCAGCTCATAGTGGAGTGGTAAGAGATTTATGTACATTTAATATGATAGGTTTATAACGTATATTTGTATTTTTAGTTTATTTAAATATATTTGAAAAAATATTTATAGTAAGAATAGGTAGATATTAACTTTTTAATTGAAAATATAATTTTTTTCTTAAATAAAAAACACATGTTTCATTTTTCACCATTTTAATCTTTCATTTTTTTATTTTTATTTAATTATATCGAATAAAATTAGGTAATTTAATATATTTATTCACTAGTTTAAATATTATATTAAAATATTTTTTTTTATATAAAAAATATGTTGTTTTGATTATTTTTTTGGTCTAATCCGGATATTCGCGGATATCCGCAAATATCCGAAAAAATCCGGATATCCGCAATTTCGGATATCCGAAATTTTCCGGAGCAAAGAAAATCGAAAAATTAGATATCCGACAAAAAGAGAGCGGATCACAAATACTGCATTTTTCGGATATCCGTTCCGTGCTCATCCCTAATACCATCTATAATATTTCTAATTATTTAATCAAATTAAACACATATTTATACATTTCATCTCTTGCAATTATATTTCTTTAATATTTTGAATTAATTTTCTCAATCCTATTTTTAGGTGGATAGGAATCAATATGAAGATAAATAGATACTGTAAATTCCTCTTTCAAATTCTTCTTTTCGATCTTATTTTTTTACTGCAAAAGAATGAGTGACAATGGAAAGTATGTATGAAACTATTTCTATTTGAAAACAATATATTTCTTTTTGTAATCAACGGTTTATTTCTTTTCACGTAACAAATATAGAACAATTTTTTTCAATAAAACATCATCATGGGAAGAAATTGAAACGGAGTGCATTCCATGCAAATGCATGGATCGTACTATACTACATTCCATTCACATAATATAAATACATAAGAAACAATTAATTAGTTGTCATACTCCATATTAAAAAAATAGTTAATGGGTGGCTACATATGTAAAATATATAAGAAATAGGAATGAGAAATATTGCATTTTTATCATTTGTGAACTTCGTTGGAATGTGCAAACATATCTTAGACTTAGGGACCGAATGATTGTATAGATTTGAAAGTCCAAAGCAAACTCCATTTATATAGTAAAGTATTCCAAAAGGAAAGTAAACTCTACAACAAAGTGCATAACCCTAAACACATACAAAATAGCTCAAACTCATTCACAAATAGTTGAATGAAATGAAACAACACTTTGGAAAATATAATGAATGATAAATGGTTAATACTACATAGAATTCAAACTAGAAATTACAAATCTTTGCAAACCATAAATTTCACATTACATTAAGATAATGCAGTACTAAAATAGTTATTTATCTTCTTTCTACCAACAAATTCGCGTACAAAATGGACCAAAATGTTCTTAAAATTAAGATGGTTTGATATTTTTAAAACGAATACGAAATACTCGAGAAATGAATATATAATTTTGATTTAGAACATTTTATACTATATATAACACACAAAAGACTAGGAAAGAATATTATTCTTGTATATATAAGACATAATAGAATGTTACTTTATTATATATAGAATTTATTAGCTTCGTTTATCAATTTTTAAAGAAAGTTGTGTCCATTTTTAAACGTTAAATCATGACATATGAAAATAATCGTATATACAATTATTTGAAATTTAAAAAACAAATACGATAATAAAAGAATGGAGAAATGAGTTTAAGTAACGATTTTTTATGGTTTCTATATAAAAAAAATATAATATAATGTTTTTTTGTTCTATTTAGAACGACGAGTTTTTATTTATAATTGTTTATCCATTTTATAAGAATTTAATGTCAGTTTAAAAAAATTTAAATTATGGCATGTCCACAAATTTTTTTATGTATTTCTTCAGTGTATTTGTTAGTTTAAATCAGTTTTTTAAAGAGATTAAAAGAAAAATAAGATGAAGGTGATGAGAGAAAAAAACTTTAATAAAAATGAAGAAAAAGAAAGAGAAAACAGAAAAAGAAAAAGAACACATGTTTGTGTGTGTATGAATGTGAAATAAGATTATTTTCACTTATATTGTAATTTATATAGAAATATACTAGTCATAATTAGTTTCTTTATTATATTTTGTTTTTGGTTACACAATCTAATTTTTCTATAAAAAAATGTTTAAATTTAATATTTTTCCGTTATCGAATTTTGTTTTAGTTGAATGACAAGGTCGAGTAACAAAAGTTAAGCAACAGACCACTAGAAAATTGGCACGTCAGCTGATTTTGTTCTTCACTTTTTTTTCTTTTTTTTTTTCTCGAAAAGGTCTAAAACGACGGTGACAGACTGATAGTAGCTCACAGTCGATTTTTAAAATATTTATTTTATTGGAAAAAAAAAAAAGGAACAAAATTTAGGAAAGTGAAGGAGGAAGAGGAAGAAGAAGGACGCAACCATTGAAATTTGGAAGAGAAAAAAAAAAAAAAAAACCCTTTTTGATGTCGGAGACTTCCCCGTAATCTAAATAATCTCTTCAACGGAGACTGAAACTTTCTCTTTTTCTTTCCCTATCTTCGTTTTAGGGTTTTCCCATTTGCTTACTTTTGAAGGAACGAGTGTGGAGAGAGAGAGAAAGGGGAATCGATAGAGATAGATAGAGATGTATGTAGTGACGCCTCCTCAAAGATCCGATTTGGGATCCGAATGTGATTTGCGGGTTTATCAAACATGGAAAGGAAGCAATGTGAGTTTTATGTGAAAGCTTTAGGTTTTAATTTCTCGCTTCTGTGTGTTTATTCTTGAGCTAGTTTCTGGTATTGTTCAGATTAGTCTGTTCCCAGTCTTGTGTAGCTCAAAATTGGAACTTGGGGTTTGTGTTACAATTGTTGCTTTATGGATATTTTGTCTACACTGTGAATGAAATCTTTAGCTTTAACCAAGAAATTAGGGCATTATCTGAATATGCTTCCTACATTTACAGGATTGCTTCTTCTTACAAAGGTTATATAGTTGATGATACTGTGTGTATATTGAGCTTGTCTTTTGGCTTTAAATGTCGAAAATTTTACATAAAGATGGAATCTAGTTTTGTATGGAATGAAATGTGTTAACATTTCTTCAAACAATACTCTTTTTGTTTGTTCCATTTCTGCAGATATTTTGTCTTCAAGGAAGGTTTATATTCGGGCCAGACGTAAGATCACTTGCTCTGACCATAAGTCTCATTGTGGTCCCTGTTACAATCTTCTGCATATTCGTCGCTAGCAAGCTAATGGAGGACTTCTCTGATAGTTGGGGAATATCAGTAATCTCTGTTGCTGTTGTCTTCACCATTTATGTGAGTACATCAACGTTTCCGTTTGCATTGTAAGATGTTCTGTGACTAGAGCTCATTCATAACAATTAATGCTTCCCTCAGGATTTAATTCTTCTGATGCTTACGTCCGGAAGAGATCCAGGGATTATCCCAAGAAATTTGCATCCTCCAGAGCCAGATGTTCTTGATGGCAACACAGACTCAGGGACAAGCCAAACTCCGAGATTGCCTCGCGTAAAGGAAGTAGAAGTTAATGGAAAGATATTTAAGGTCAAGTACTGTGACACTTGCATGCTCTATAGACCACCTCGCTGCTCACATTGTTCGATTTGCAACAACTGTGTAGAAAGGTTTGACCATCACTGCCCTTGGGTTGGTCAATGTATTGCCCAAGTAAGTTTTTCAGTTTTCAGTTTTCACGTACTTTGGTTTCTGCATCAGTCTGTAATTTCATCTCATGTTTCTTGGGGATTTTGCAGAGGAATTATCGATTCTTCTTCATGTTTGTCTTCTCGACGACTCTTCTCTGTGTATATGTATTTGCCTTTTGCTGTGTCTATATAAGGAAGATCAAAGAATCGGAAGATGTAAACATTTGGAAAGCAATGCTCAAAACTCCTGCCTCCATTGCTCTGATAATCTACACATTCATATCGGTGTGGTTTGTTGGAGGCTTAACATGTTTCCATCTCTATCTCATCAGCACAAATCAGGTACCTAATCTTTAGCCTTTTTCTGAAAAAACCTATCTCATTCGCTTTGCATGTTTAATCGTTTTGATCTTCCTTTGTTTTGTAGACTACATATGAGAATTTCAGGTACAGTTATGACCGGCGTAGCAACCCACATAACAAAGGAGTGGTTGATAACTTTAACGAAATCTTCTTTTCCACAATACCTCCTTCGAAGAACAACTTCAGAGCTATGGTACCGAGGGAAACTCCAATGCCGCCAAGATCAGCTGTTGGCGGTTTTATGAGTCCAAACATGGGAAGAGCCAATGATGAGATTGAAATGGGGAGGAAAGGTGTTTGGGCAATGGCTGAACATGGTGATGACAAAAATGGTAATAACAATGAACGGTTTCATGTTAAGGACGATGAGTTAGACGAGTTATCATCAGACATTAGAACCACAAGGGATGGCGACGAACAAATCAATAGGCCAAACATCAACCCGGAGCGCTCAAGCTGGGAAATGTCACCAGAAGTTATGGCCTTGGCAGAAAGAAGAACTTAGTAACAGGCTAAGAGAACAACTGAGAGGTGTTTTTGTATGATTTCAGGTTGATTTATTGATGTATTGTGGGGGTAACAGGGAAATGAAATTGGTGTGATTTTTCACAAGTTATGGGTGTTTTTTTCTAGTTGTGTTCAGACAGTAAAAATCTTTAAATCATTGTGTTTAATGTAGTCTATGATTTGATTTGAACAGTACTTATCTTTCACAGAATGAGAAAACAAAATGAACATAGACACGATTTTCACTGTACTTATGTGTAAATTAAGAAGATGCTGAAACTGAAATTTTCAGACATGTGGACCAGAAGACCGGACCAGTCTTATTATGGTGTTCATTGAAAGCACGGCTCTGCAATAAATGCAAAATAACCCTAAAGACTTCTTCTTCTTCTCTAACTTCTAAATTAATTTCCTCTTTTAAAACCAAATATATTGTGATTACTTGATAAAAAATTATATTTTTAACTGAGAGTGAAGGTAACTGTCCAGTCAAACACCATAATAGACAAAGACAATAAAGAGAGTCAACAGTATTGTTCATAAGTGTTATTTGTATGCACATGTTATAAATTATATAAAAAGACACAACCATATTTCAATTGAGATGTCACTATTACTGTTTTAGCATCCTCTTCAACCTCCTCTTTATTTAGAACCTTACCATGTGAGTAAAGAGCTCAAAAACCTCTGCAAAATAGCCAAACCTTAGATACCAAAAACCAAAAGATTTGTGGTTTTTGGAGTTGCCTTTGGTTTTTGATTTTGGTGTTTATTTACAGGAAGAAAGAAAAAAATGTATAAGAATCAGCTTCAAGAGCTTGCACAGAGAAGCTGTTTCAATTTACCATCATATACTTGCGTAAGACAAGGACCAGATCATGCTCCAAGATTCAAAGCTTCAGTTAACTTCAATGGTGAGATATTTGAAAGTCCCACTTACTGTTCTACTCTCAGACAAGCTGAACATGCAGCTGCTGAAGTTTCACTTAATCTCCTTTCCTCTAGAGTCCCTACAAAATCTCTAACTGCTAAGATTCTTGTAAGTGATTTTGTCAAAATCTTCTCTTCCTCTTTTATGGGTTTTGATCATATAACAAGAAATGCAATAAGTGTTCATATATGGTTTTCAAGGATGAGACTGGGATTTACAAGAACATGCTTCAAGAGACAGCACATAGAGCTGGTCTTGATTTACCAATGTACACAAGTGTAAGATCAGGATCTTGTCACTTCCCAGCTTTCTCTTGTACTGTGGAACTTGCTGGGATGAGTTTTGCAGGAGAATCAGCAAAGACAAAGAAACAAGCTGAGAAAAACGCAGCAATTGCAGCTTGGTCTTCTTTGAAGAAAAGTGACTGCTAAATCTCTCTTTCCAAGTTCCATAATAAACCCCAAAAAAGCTTATCACTTTTTTTCTAACTGAAACCATCTTTTTGCTTATGTTGTGCAGTGTCAAGCTTTGATTCTATGGGAGAAAAGGAAAATGGTGAAGAGAAGGAACAAGAAGCAGTAGCAAGAGTGCTTTCAAGATTTAAACCCAAAGAAGTTAGAAGAAAAAGAGAGACGAACCAATGGAGAAGAAGAACAAGTCAACAAGATAGAAACAAAGATTTCTTGATTGAGAGATTGAGATTGATCAATCTCTTGACCAATGAAGCTTCGTCATCATCTTCATCATCAACAGCACAGAAACAACAGATAAAAACCAGTTTCATATCTCTGTTTTCTCCAACACAAAGCCAGCCATTGAGAACAAATCTCCAACAACACAAAGGCAAATCAGTACAAGAAGCCAAGTCGGAGACAGAGATGATCATCATCACAAAGTCGTTTCCTTTTGATCACAGGGCCAAAATCAATGAATCATCAGACAGATACAGTAACCAAATCCCATTTTCCGACAAAGGCAGATACATGTTCGCAAACCCTAATTGTCTGGCTCCAGCAGTTCAAATCAGAACAGTGATTCCAGTTTTCGCAGCCCCACCATCGAAACCAAACCCTAACCCTAACCCTAACCCATCATCATTATCGTCGTCAGTCAATGATCCCACATCCATAAACTCTGGTTCTGTTCCAAAATACGCCGAGATTGGGAGGTCAAGAGAAGTAAGCTGCGAGATGATCAAACTTGGTTTAGAATCGGAAATTTTGGATCAAACCCATGATTAGTTAGCTAAATTTGGTTAAAGGGTTAATCTCAAATTAAATCCTTGTCAAGTGTTCTACCATAGATATGAGTTAGTATGTTCTGTCTCTTGCTTTGTGTTCTTGAAATTTTTTCGAATTTTCTGGGCCGACATGAAATTTGAATGCTTGCGGATTGCACGGAGAACGAAAACAGAGAGCATTAAATTAGGGAAGAAGAAGAGAAAGAAAAACAATAAATGGGTTTTGTCTTCTGCCATTAATGCGCCGATTGCTCTGCTTCCCACTCTTTCTCATTAATGGTTGCTCTGTAACGTCGGTTGGAACCAAAAGCCATTAATAATACTTGGAATACACATAAACTCACATCCACAAGTTACATTTTTTTGTGAGAAGAAACCAATGTTTTGTTGATTTCCAACTCGTAATCTAGGTAGGTAAAATCGCGTTTTCTTTAACCATTTCCTAGCTGTTTAACTAGTCATTAAAAAAAAAAGATTAGTGAAATTGTAGATTCATTTTTGTGAAAAAAAATATTTGCGTTTTGGATTTAAAAAAATTCAAACAAAACTGCATTATCCAAATTACGGCATGCATTTGGTAACTTAATCATGCATGAAACAACAAATTTGATTAGTATAATAGTATGTTAGATGAACAGTGGAATAACGGAATAATCGAATGATCCAATAGCGGAAATATTTAGGTTGAGTATAGTTTTAGCAGAATAGTCATAAAACTTTTAAAATTGGTTTTAATAGATTAATGATATTTCGTTTCTTTTCGTTATAATTTTAACATATATTCAAAACATATAGCAAAATCATTTTACGAAAACGTAAAAGCTTGATAAATATTCAGAATAATAAAAAAAAAAACGTAGAATCATGTTTTGGAAACATGAAAAGTGTGTACTATTCATCACCAATTACATATAATTAATTCATGTACAATATTGGTCTAATCATAATAGCTTTAATTCATATATTCACTACTAATCAAACTAAATCGACGGTGATCATAGTTCGTGCTAGTGACGTCGTTATATCAATACTCAATTTTTTTCCATAAACAAAATCCATTCGATGAACCAATAAACAAACAAAATTTCAAACAAACATCATATATACTCTTATATAGGGCAGTTCGAAAAAAGAGAAAAAAACAAGAGCTGAAGAATATGGAATCAAACTTGCATATTGCAATAATATATAAAAAAAAAACCAAATAATGGTATTTTTCACTACTAAAACTTAATAATATCTTTTATTGTACTGATAACTAATTAATTGATAAATCATACAACTACATTTAAATTTAATTTCATCTCATTTTGTATATTTTTCACGATTGTACGATTTCCCAGTTTTATACCAATCAGAACAATAGTTAACCTAAATTATTATATTTTTAATTTTATTTTAGTGACTAAAATAAAGTAGTTAGTGATTAATATTTTAAAATGTTATACTGCAGTTAAAAATAGTACCTTTTAACTATGATATATCTTCTATATAAGAAGGATAAAATAGCATCTCCCCAATTCATTCTTCTATTTTTTACTCCAAAATAGAATAGAGTTTTCTCCAACTCATTATTCTATTTTTTACTTAAAAAAAAAATATACTAAAAACATATATTTTTAATTTAGTTGTAAATTTTTATTAATATCTTTTATTTATCAAAATTAAAAATTCGACGCAATTATTTTATTTTAACAATAATTTACTAAAATTACAATATTATTTTAATTAAATTTTATTATAGAAATAAAACCACATTCCACAATATAAACAAATAAAAACAGAGAAAACAAAAAATAATAATATAATTTTATTTAAGGAGCACTATTAGTGTATTTCTCTCACAAATGATCATTTAAAACATTACGAAGTAAAAAAGATAAGGTTATTTATCTTTGGTTCTTATATATCTTCCAAGCAAGTCTTGAAATATATATTATCATCCTCCACAAATTCAACCTACAGAGGTGGAGCTTCTCTTTCGATTTCAATTGGTGCATCGAGATCACGCTCATATTCAATTATCATGTTATGTAAAATTACACATATAGTCATTATGTCATGTAATATATTCTGAAAATATTTTCACTATGGCCCGACAAAAAAAATTCATACTTTCGATTGCCTTGATTCAGCTATCTTAATGTACTAGTATGTGGCATCTGCTAGTACACCATATGCTAGTATCCTAAACACGACTGTTATTTTCTATAGAGGTGATAATGCAAGTCTACCAACATTATCCCTTCGTTGTGTGAAGTAGTTGTCATGACTTCTAAGTGCATTCATAATACGAAGAAAAAGGGAATAAGACATACAATATCTCATGCGAAACAAAACATTATTGTAAATCGGAGTCTCTAAGAAGTAATCCTCAAACAATCTAGAATGTGCGCTTTCTAGGTCACGATGGGTGAAAAAAGCCTGAAACTGAGCCTCATAGATCACTTGGCTATTTTGTTGATCGAAAAGGAACTAAATGGCCGAGTTGTTATTAGCAATAACAAGATATATTGCTTCTTCTTCATGGTCGAAATTACTGATCATTTATTATTTTCACCATCATCTGAAGGAATGATGAAGCGTGAAAAAATGATAGATTTCTAAAATTGAAATTTATTTTGAAAGAGAAAAGGAAAGGTGAGCAAAATAATAAGTATTTGTTTGGATTGTGATGACTACCAAAAAGTTCTAGTGGTGTTTATAGAAATGTGAGGACATGGTGCTTCATTTTATTTTTTTCTCATCTTTAGGACCTACATACATTTAAACTGGTTTCAAACTCTTGCATGTCTCAAAGTTTAGCAACATTAACTCCAAATAGTGAAATTTGTCCACAAATTAATCATCTTTCTACTTGGTTGTTGTGGTGGGTGCTAACGATTGGTTTGATGTTGCATGGAATCGGAAACAGGAATGCAGAAACGAAAAGTTTAGAAATGCGGAAACGATTTAAAAAGAAAAAAAAAAAACGGATACATTTTGGAAATGCATATATATATATATATATATATATATCTATATATATATATATATATTCTATACATAAATATTACACACACAAGTAACAAAAAGTATATAATAAAACAACAAAAATCTACTATATGAAAGTATAAGGGCTCTTTCTAGAAGATGCCACGTCATTACACCAGAGAGAGCCACGTGGACATCATAACAATTAAAGAAAGTTTCTCCAGCAAAAAAAAGCCACGTGTGCACTGAAGATTTATGACCTTTAGACTTCTCCAACTTGTTGTTGCCGATTTACTTCATTATCTCCCCTGTGTTTAATGACTAAACGTATGAAACTTTACATCTGTTTAGATGCTCGAAATTACCAAACCCTTTTCTTACCATCGTTTCGCTTGAAGATTCTTCCCATCTAACCGTATTCTTTCACCATAAGAGTCATGGAGATTTTCACCGTCTACAACTCCGACTTCGCTCGGGGTAGGCTCTGAAAATTACAAACCTAATTCCACCGTCAGAAAATATTTCAGGCGTGACAAAGGCTGCATTTAGATGAAGGTACGAATCATATTCCCTTTGTAAATTTTATGGGTTTATATGCTTGTTACATATTGAAAAACTGATTTCGATTTTCTCTGTCCCAGCTTGGTGGACAAGTGACATTTTAAAGAGACGAGACTCTGAATTGGCGTCTGTCTACACTAGAGGAACGGACCAAACAAATCACGATGTGTTTATTCTAACGAAATGATACGCCATTTCACCTGTAAATATTCTTAGATTAAATAGCAATTTAATCTTCCAATCTAGAGATTTTTTTTCTTAACAATCTTCCAATCTATGATTGGTTCTTCTTGTGTGAGTTATAGATTGCTGAGGAGGTTGCTGGAAAAAATACTTGAACACAAATAGTAGTTGTGATATGTTTATTCAAATTGCCTTAGTGATCAATTTAACAGATTTTGTCAATGTATCTTGCAAATATTGTCTGGATGTCATGTCTTCAAATGTTACATCTTCTGATGTATTTGTATGTTACATGGTCATGGTCTTTTAAATTCATGTCACCGGTTCCTTTAGATTAAGCGATCTTTCAGAAATTGGGACAGTTCAAAATATTCCAAAGTTCATCGAATGTGTGAAGAACATGTATTCTTAATGCTTGAAACTATATGCTTCCGTTTTTTTGGATTTGTGACGAGCCTTATACTAAAAACGACGCACAGCTTTTTCGTTTAGTGGAATTTCTTCCATGTTTCCTTTGAGAAAATTTGGTTAACATATACACTTCTGATGTCTGCACATAGCTGTCACCCTCGAGAAGGCAGCTCTTTTTGATGATTACTTTGTTAAGAGGAAGTTTTACCCAAATGTTGATTTTTACCTTGGATTCATATACATGTACACGTTTGAATTCATGTACATGAATATTTTATCCTATGAACATATGGCAAAGAAAAACAAGGAAATGTACATACAATAAACGGAGGGATACAAGAGGGTGGAGGAAAAATAAGCTATGAGCCATAGAAAGAAAAAGTGGAACTCCATTAACAAAAAGCTCTCCAACTGCTCATGCAGATCGAGGTCATTCACAAGAGCAGAGTGCTTCATCTTTGATTTTCAATAACAAGATTGTTTCTTCTTTGCTAGCTTTAGCTCAATTCAGTCTCCTCGTACTCGAAGTGGCTAACAGCTTCTGAGCCAATCCGGCTTTCTCCAATTTGCAACTGTTATTCTCTGTAAGGTAGCAATGCCTAAACCCATTTAGATGAAAATATGTGTTTCAGTGGTCGTTATATTGTTCTGTTTTGTTTCCTCTCTCGTTTTACTGGATTGCATTTCCAATGTATTAGGCAAAAAGCTCTGCAAATGTTTATAAATAATAGAAAAAAACCATTTTGTTCTGCTCATGCATCTATCATTTATTGGGTATGAGGTTGTGTTTAAGAGTGCTCATTGTAATGTAAGTGATATGACCCAATCTTGAACTCTGTATCTTTACTTTCTGCAACACTTTTCTTACACACTATATTTAACCGATTTATTTGTATTCTCCTTTCAACAAACGCAAACTAAGAAATCGTTTTTTCTTCTTTCTATTTCTCATGTCTTCCACCAAACTACAATAAGGGTTTAAAAAAAACTCGATTGGTTTTTTGGCAAACTAACGTTTGTATGGGCAAAGAGAAAGCCGTAAGGTTCAATCAACAAAGTTTCGCATATCATTTATTTAAGAAAATAGTTAAATTAAGAATTAGAAAGTTTAAGTAATATTTTGAGAGAAAACCGGGAACAAAGTAAATAACTCATTGAACACTATGTGGTATTTACTTGTAGAACAAGGAAACAAGAACCCTAATCTGCAACTATATACATAAACGCAATGTAAACCGACCCTTTTAATGCGAGAAGAAAGCGTATCTCTTAAGCAATCAGAAAAAGTGAAACAATAATGGAAAAAGTTTGAGAGTTTAAGCAAAGAGACACGAAGAGCCCCAGTGCAGTAATAAGAAGAGAACACAAAAAAAACAGAGTAAAATATTATATTGCTAACAGGGTAAAACAGAGCACGACATAATGATGAGGACATGGACACGAAACTAAACACCGTGAAGAGGATCCAACCGCCCTAATATTCAGATACGTGAATAACCAAGAGATAAGATCTGTGTTGGATAGCCCATTACCCATATGGATAGCCTTTGATCTCAGAAGGCATAAAGAGAGATGTATCGTACAAGCTGGTGTTTGGTTACATGAAGAATGTCAAGAACTGGAATAACGTGAGAAGAATGTCGCTGATGCGAAATCAGATTGAAAAGATATCTGAACCCTGACTGTCTTGAACTTACAACTCTCCTCCTTGGGGGGGAGGGGAATATACTTAGCTCTATCAGGTTAATTCTTTAGGTACATGCCTAGGCTACGCATTTTGGATTGATCATGGAATGGCAGTCTTAGGGGATTGCAAGAGCAAATATCAGGTTTGGTTTCCTTGAGATATCTTAACTTGTCACGGACAAAGATAGAGCCACCACATGTTAGTTTACAAGATTTGAAAATGCTAAAACATTTGACTTTAGAGGGAACGACCAAACTTGAGATTTTAGATGGGATATCAAATTTTTGGATTTTGAAGACATTGAAGCTACTACATTCCAAAGTGTAGCTAGATATGAGCCTATAGTTTAGATGGGATATCAAATTTGTAGACTTTGAGGATATTGAAGCTACTACATTCCAAAGTGTGGCTACATATGATCCTATTGAAGGAGTTACAGCTCTTACAAATGTATTCTTTACCAAAACTCATCAACATTTATAAATTAGCAATTATATGTTCAACTATCTTAAATACTTTAACTACATCATCACAAAGTAAAAAAATTTATCATGAACCTAGAAATTCTTTTTCAGGGGTTTTGAAAGCTAACTACAACCAAATCAAACCGAAATTACTTTAGCACAAACGAAGTTATAGTTTTACTAAATGAAAACGAATTGAATCACCAAAAATGGTCCAAGAAAACAATTGTAACTCATCATATAGACTGGATTTTACCAAATACGCAAACAAGTGTTATCTAAATTATAGACATTATATGAGTTTATAAAAAATTTGTATACTACGAAAATAGATTTTAATAATTAAATTAAAGATTATGGTGAAAAACAACAAAAATTATTTAAATTAAATGATTAAAAAACACAATGTACGAATAAATTAAGAATATATAACTACATTAAGACACACAAAAAAACAACACTTTTATCAACAAAAAATTCGAAAATAAATCCGCGGGTATTCACCTAGAAATCATAAAACTTTAAAATTTGATTTTAATAGATTAATGATGTTTCATTTCTTTTCATTATAATTTTAACATACGTTCAAAACATATAGCAAAATCATTCTACGAAAACGTAAAAGCTTGATAAATGTTCAGAACGATTAAAAAAAAACAGTAGAATCATGTTTTGAAAACATGAAAAAGGTGTACTATTCATCACCAATTACATATAATTAATTCATGTACAATATTGGTCTAATCATAATAGCTTTAATTCATATATTCACTACTAAAATAACTAAATCGACGGTGATCATAGTTCGTGCTAGTGACGTCGTTATATCAATACTCAATTTTTTCCATAAACAAAATCCATTCGATGAACCAATTATACGAACAAATTTTCAAACAAATATCATAGATACTCTTATACAGGGCTGAAGAATAATATGGAATCAAACTTGCATATTGTAATAATAAAGAAAAAAACGAAATAATGGTATTTTTACTACTAAAACTTAATAATATCTTTTATTGTACTTATAACTAATTAATTGATAAATTATACAAATACATTCAAATTTAATTTCATCTCATTTTGCATATTTTTCACGATTGTACGATTTCGCAGTTTTACCAATCAGAACAATAGTTAACCTAAATTATTATATTTTTAATTTTATTTTAGTGACTAAAATTAAGTAGTTAGTGATTAATATTCTAAAATGTTATACTACAGTTAAAAATAGTTCCAACCCATTTCTCTATTTTTACCAATCAGATGCATCTCCAACAAATTAGTTCTAAAATGTTAGACTACAGTTAAAAATAGTTCCAACCCATTCATATTTCGAAGTTTTAACTTTTAACATAGCATCTCCCAACCCATTCCTCTATTTTTTACACCAAAATGAAATAGAGTTTTCTCCAGCTCATTATTCTATTTTTTACTTCAAAAAAAATTCTAATTTTTTTTTTAATTTACTTGTTAATTTTTATTAATATCCTTTTTTATCAAAATTTAAATTTTGATGCAGTTATTTTATTTTAACAATAATTCACTAAAATTACAATATTATTTTAATTAAATTTTATTATTGAAATAAAACTACATTGCACAATATAAACAAATAAAAAACAGAGAAAACAAAAAATAATAATAGAATTTTATTTAAGGAGCACTTTTAGTGTATTTCTCTCACAAATGATCATTTAAAGCATTACAAAGTAAAAATTAAGGTTATTTATCTTTGATTCTTATATATCTTCCAAGAAAGTCTTGAAAGATATATTATCATCCTCCACAAATTCAACCTACGGAGATGGAGCTTCTCTTTCGATTTCAATTAGTACATCGAGATCACGCTCATCTTCAATTATCATGTTATGTAAAATTACACATATAGTCATTATGTCATGTAACATATTCCTTTTCCAAACCGGTTCTTTTCACAATCGTGAAACGCGTTTGGAGAACTCCGAATGCATGTTCGACATCTTTCTTATATGTTTCTTGCTTCATAGCAAAATACCCCTTGGCTCGTGAATAGTTTGCACTATCGTGGACCATTTTGGATATATACCATCCACCAAATAATAAGCCATATTATACTCTTTTTCTTAAATGATATAATTGACGAGAGAAGCAATACCTTGAGTAAGATTTGAGAAAATGTGGGAAGACTCCAACACATTGATATCATTACTGGTGCCTGACATACCAAAATACGCATGTCATATCCATAGATCGTAATCCTGCTACAATACAAAAATTATAGTTAGTGATCCATTATCTCGAGCATATTGTCTAGCCCAAGCAGTTGGACAATTTTTTCACTTTCAATGCATACAATCTAAGTTACCTAGCATACATGGAAAACTTCGGTTTTCACCAATGTAAAGAAGTCTTGCAACATCATTAGTTGTTGGTGATCGTAAGTATTATTCTGAAAATATTTTCACTATTGTCCGACAAAAAAATTTCATACTTTCGATTGCCTTGATTCAACTATCTTAATGTACTCGTATGTGGCATCTGCTAGTACACCATATGCTAGTATCCTAAACACGGCTGTTATTTTCTGTAGAGGTGATAATGCAAGTCTACCAACATTATCCCTTCGTTGTGTGAAGTAGTTGTCATGACTTCCAACTGCATTCATAATACGAAGAAAAAGGAAACAAGACATACAATATCTCATGCGAAACATAACATCATTGTAAACCGGAGTCTCTAAGAAGTAATCCTCAAACAATCTAGAATGTGCGCTTTCTAGGTTACGATGGGTGAAAAATGCCTGGAACTGAGCCCCATAGATCACTTGGCTATTTTGTTGATTGAGAAGGAACTAAATGGCCGAGTTGTTATTAGCAATAACAAGATATTTTCGAGATTATTGATCATTCATTATTTTCACCATCATCTGAAGGGATGATGAAGCATGAAAAAATGGTATATTTCTAAAATTGAAATTCATTTTGAAAGAGAAAAGGAAAGGTGAGCAAAATAATAAGTATTTGTTGCATTGTGATGACTACCAAAGAGTTCTAGTGGTATTTATAGAAATGTGAGGACATGGTGCTTCATTTTATTTTATTTTCTCATCTTTATGACATATATACATTTAAACTATCTTAACTGGTTTCAAACTCTTGCATATCTCAAAGTCTAGCAACTTTAACTCCAAATGGCGAAATTTGTCCACAAATTAATCATCTTTCTACTTGGTTGTTGTGGTGGGTGCTAACGATTGGTTTGATGTTGCATGGAATCGGAAATGAAAACGCGGAAGCGAAACATTTGGAAACGCGAAAAAGATTTTTTCAAAAAAAATTAGAAAAAGGATACATTTTGGAAACGCATATATATATACACATATTCTATACATAAATATTATACACACTTTTTTTTTGTCACAAACGTACTTCTTTATAGATTAAATAAATACATTGTCTGTCTCATAAAACCAATAAGAAACATAAGTACCGATAAAAGAAAAGATTGTATTCCTAGTACATGCAGTCCTTGCAAGCAAATCCGCTTTCTTATTATTCTTCTGTTGCCGGTAGATAAGGTCGAATTCGGGGAATGAGTCCCTGAGTACTAATACTTCGCGTAATTCCGATTGAAAATCGGGCCAATCGTGTGGTGTTGTCACCATTCTTATCAACTGTTTGGAATCTGTTGCAAAAACGGAGCAGTAGCGCCGTTTCCGGATCAAGCATTGCATAGCCCATATCAGGCCGTGTAACTCAGTGTGAAGTGGTGAGAGGCTTCTCCGGTTACCCTGGAGACCTACTAGGTCGGTGGTTCCATCCTGTAACTGGAGCACCCATCCCACTCTACTAGTAAAATCATCTGTTTTCCAAGACCCATCCACAGAACAAGTGAATGCCGGTGTTCTTAATGGGGAGGGTAACTCGCATATCAAATCCACCGCTGCCGATTGTTCTGTGGCATGGGCCAATAGCCACTCATTGGATTCTTTCTTGGCCATGGTAAGGATATCCGCCGGGGATGGTTCCATCACATTAAAAAAATTGTCGGTTTTTTCCTTCCAAATGTACCAGATAATCCATGAGAAAGCGTTGTTGACCTTATTCAGGTCCGTACATCTCGGTATTAGCCAGAAAAGATAGTCCAGATTCCCCCTTAGACTCCCTGAGGGGCTTCCCGCTATTTCAAAAGGAATATGCGAGAGGGCCCATGTTTGCAGAGTTTGGGGGCACAAGAAAATCGCATGGTTAATGGTCTCTTCCGGGATTCTGCATCTCGAACATGCATTATCAGAACCAATATGTCTGTAAGCCAGGTGTTCATTTACCACCAGTGCCCCGGACAGACACTGCCAAAGGAAGTGCCGTAACTTATTAAGGGCAGTAATTTTCCACACATGTGCATTAAGGGGATTGCCTGACGGTAACTGGAGCAGAAACTTTGTTTCAGCATCTTTATTCACCCTTACGGTTTCATATCCTGATTTGACAGTATATGCACCAGACATGGTATAGTGCCAGCAGTATCCATCATCCGACATTCGTTGGGAAATCTGAAGGCTTAAGATCAGTGGAATATCCGATGGACTAATGTGGGTTTGAATGGTCGGGATGTTCCATGAATTAGTAGTCTGATGAATGAGATCTGAGACTTTAAGCAACAGATTAGGTATATTTATGTTGCTGAGAGCCGACCGAGGCTCAACATCCGGTATCCATCTGTCCGACCAGACTAGGGTATTTGTTCCGTCTCCAATGGGGTGTCGGGAACCCTGCAGCACAATCTGCTTGGAGGACCATATGCTACGCCAATCGTAGGAAGGTCGATAAAGTTTTGGTGCGTTGAAAAGATGCACCGAACAAAAATACCTCCCTTTAAGTACCCGCGTAGCTAGCAAGTTGGGGTGTTGATGCAGTCGCCACATTTGCTTTGCCAGGAGAGCCTGGTTAAAATCTTCAAAAGATTTAAAACTGATTCCGCCCTCCATCTTTGGTAAGCATAATCTCTTCCATGAAATCCAATGCATTCCCCGTGAATGAGGCTTTGAGCTCCACCAAAACTTTGCTACTGCTCCCGCTAATTTTTGGCAAATTCCTTTGGGGAGGAGAAAACATGACATTACATATGTCGGGATTGCTTGGGCTACCGACTTGATCATAACTTCTTTGCCTCCCCTGGACAAGAATTTTGCCAACCATCCGTTGATTTTATTATTCAAACGGTCTCGAATATATGCAAAAATCTGGGCTTTAGATCCTTGCAGTTGCTCTGGGATTCCCAAGTATTTCCCAGCGCCCCCGTCGTTCGAAATTCCAAATCGCTGTTTGATGGTCGTCCTAGTATCGACGACCACATCCTTTCCAAAGGGGATTGCTGATTTGTCAAAGTTTATTCGTTGGCAAGAAGCATTCCCATATTGGGTAAGTATGCTGAGTATTGTATCACTCTGCTATGTGTTAGCTTTACAAAAGAAAAGACTATCATCAGCAAAGAGCAGGTGCGAGATTGGTGGGCTAGCTTGTGCTAGTTTGAGTCATGTGATCTGTCCACCTGCCTCCGCCGCCTTGAGGTTTGAAATAAGTACCTCGGTACATAAGATAAAAAAAATATGGGGATATGGGATCTCTTTGACGTAACCCTCGGGTTGGTGTGATAGACCCCTTAGGGTCTCCGTTGATCAAGATATGGTACGACACCGAGTTCACACATGATATAATCCACGATATCCATTTCTCCGCAAACCCCATTTTCGGCATGAGCTTCCAAAAAATACCATTCCACTCTGTCATAGGCCTTGCTCATGTCTGTTTTTATGGCCATGAAATTTTTCTTACACTTATCCTTAGTGACCAGAGCATGAAAGGCTTCCTGGGCTACTAGCTCAAAGAATTTTGATTTGTCTTTTAATTTGTGATTCGAAACAATAGTACGTATTTTATTTTCTTCTTTTATAATATGTTTACCCAAAACCAGATACTTAAATTTTATTTAATTGATTGACTTGTATAGTCACAGATAATGAGAACGATATGTGATCAATGTACAATATATTTTATATGCACTAAGTTATAACCCGCGTATACACGCGGAAATGTTTTTGGTGTTTTTTTTTGTATTTTACTTTTATGATTGTTTGTTACCAATTTTTTTTTTTTTTGAGAATTTTAAAGTCGGGAAAGGTTTAATAGTTTGGTTAAAATAAATCGGTATAGTTATTTGGTTTTATAACCGACAAAGAGAAGAAGAAGAAAGCTTAGAATTTATAATACGAATCGATTTTGAATTGAACTATCTTAATAAAGAGGCATATTCTTCATATGGTTTATGCTGGAAGAAGTCTTCATTCACTGCAATTTAAAAATTGAATTTAGTTAAAATGCATATTCTTCATATATTTTATTTTTGTTTTTATTTATTTTTAAAAGTACATGATTAATGAAAGTCTTCTTGTAGATGTGTTTGGTAGTTGTTTCTCCCTTCAATGAAGAATGTGTTCCTCGTATTCTTCTTCTAGGTTTATTTATTTATTCAGATTGTTAATTTCTTGTAATAACTGAATTATATTGAAATAATATTTAAAATACATTCATCATTCAACAGGAGGTTGTTGAAAATCTCTTTGTAAACGACATTCTTCACTGTTGGTATTGATGATTGTCTTTTAGCTTCGCTCCAAATGTGTAGGCCCTTTTTTATGTAACTCTTGATAAAGCTATAATTATCCATGACTGAACATGCTACTTTTCTATGTGGGTTATTTAATTTTTACTACATTAAGAATGTTACGAAAGGGCTGGAACAACTACTTACGGCAGCTCAAGAAACTCATGCGGAAGCTATGTATTTGTATGGGATGATCTCACTAATTGAAGGAGATTTTTCTGAGGCATGTAACTATCTAACTCAACTATGGAAAACTCAAGGAATAGAAATGGTGAGGCAATGTCACTTGAATGTTCGAAGGGTTATTCTAAAAATGAGTGTGAAACAGTATCGAGAATATGACATTCTACTTAGTTTCATGGAAGTTGGTGAAAACTGCGACGAAAGAAATCTTAACGAAGTGTGTGTGACGTATATTTTGTTCGGAAAGAAATTCTTCGTTTTATGGATTATTTTAATTGAATATTTCTGAGTTAATGGAAGAGTTTTACAAATACATTCCTTATTATGTTTTTAAAATGGTAAGAGTTCTGAATAATGATTTGTAATGTCATAGTTGACAAAAACATAATAAGAAAATAAATTATTATTTTGTTCCAGTGTTACCTTAGAAAAATGTTATTGCCATGAATCGCAAAGTCGATAATGCTTTACATGAGAACCTTTCAAGAAAGCTACGAAACACAGAACAATTATATCTTTTCATTAAGCATCAAATAAATCACAATTAGTTGAACTAACACATAAGAACAGAGCAAATGAAAGGAAGAGAAAGAAATAAAGTAACTGAGATGAAGGGAAAGTATATTACATAATTCAGGCTTGAAGCACACATCAATCAAAAGCACATGAATATATAGTTATGCTCATATTGTAAATAAGCTATACTTAAACCCATTTCAAATATAAAATCAAACCGAGATTCTTAGTACTAATTTTGGTCAATGACAATAGCAATCTCAAAAATGGTGTTTTCTCATTGAGATAGGTATTATACCTATATAGCATTTTATATAGAATGGCGAGTGGTAGAGATTTCGTCAGGAAGAACAGTGAGAATCTCAAGGAAGACGATATTGCGATCGTCATGAGGTTGAAGATTCCGTAGTGCAAACATTAGCTTTTCAATTTACCAAATCCACCACCAAATAACAAACACGTAAACCGAAAAGCATTCCGTTCGCTGGAGAAACAAAAAGATAAAATACCTGAGGAACATCGGAGATGTATCTCTTGGCTGTGGATAGAAAATATTGAGTTTTTAGAGACTAAAAAACAGAGAAAGATCTAATATCAGTTCTTTGTTTGATTCCATGCGAGTGAAAGTTCTATGTACTATTTGTTTTGAAACAGATTTGGGTTTTGTTGATAACATGAAGAGAGCTCAACAATCTTTATCTTTATGTTATCGCTTGCGTGTGAAACTTTCCTGGAAATTACAAAATTTACTTTTGAATTTAACAATTTTACTCATAAAACTGTATTTATATCAAATTATATGAGTAACTAACAAAAGAAAGTTTTTGTCTAATGAACTTACTTTCAAGTTAGTTTGACCTCGGCTTTCTTATTTGGACCAGGCTTGGATCAACATTTTAAACCTTGAACAACAACTCTAAGCATGCTAGAAAACCAGCGGTCACTACGGATCGAAATGGACAATTCAAACTTGAAATAAAGACTAAATGAGTCATGGAAGGATGAAAGTATAAGAGAGGAATATGCATCAACCCATTATGGTTGAGTATTATTATGATCTAAGGAAATATTTATTAACACTATAAACATTACTTTTCAGAAGAACTTATTGAAACCTTACATCTCCAAGACAGTTAAAGAACACTAACATCAGATCGTAGACCAGATTTCCTATTTTGCGGACCAAAAACCAATGAGAGTAGAGCAAATGAAGTACCTCATTGATGGCTAGCAACTGTCCATTGCTCTTCTTAGCCTTCTTCAGCGTCTTCAAGAAGTACCTGAATCCAAATACACACATAACATTTCTTCAGAAATCTATTTCAACTTCTTATTCCTGCAATAAATACAAAATTCTTTTTGTTTACAAAAATTACTAACCAGAACTTGGTCGTGGTGGCCCAGATTTTAACCCTGTAAATCTTTGAATGGTTATCATTCTCTGTTGAGAGAGCGCTTCGAAGAACCTGGTATTGGTGGAACTGCAAGAAGAAACACATGACAGAAAATAAAATTTACAGGGTGAAGATTTGTGAGAGGATGATGCAAGAGCTTTGTGAATTTGGGTTTTTCTGTACTCGGAGCTAATGCAGGAAGGGAAAGAAGATTTTAAGGTTTAAGAAAGGTTTACGGAGGAAGACGGAGATTGCAAAGCCAAGTGGTGATCGCTTGCGATTTGTGGATCGATTTCATCGTCGTCGAAGTGGGCATTCACATGGCTGAGTCAAATCTCCGACATAAACCAGACCCATCAAGACCTCGAAGAAACCCATGAGGAAGATAGAGGCTAAGAGCATAAATTTTTTTATGGAATGGGTACCTTTCGATTTGGAAGAGAGGAAGCATCAGATTGCAGACGGGACACAAAGTTTCTGACATTTTTTATATTCGCAGAAGAAACAGGGAAGATCGTAACCTTGAAAGGAAGAAGCTTAAATATGAAAAGGCGAGACCTTTCGACGGAAAATCTGGGCAGTGAAGAATTGGAGGTCGAAATGTGAAGATTTGTGAGATGATGTAGACCTGATGACTGAATTTGGATTCCCTGAGAAAGATGATGAATTTAGATGTTGATTTTGTCGATTAGGATAGAATGGTGTTTTCTTTTTGAGATAGATTAAGAGAATAAGCCAACTTTTATATATTATTATTTAGATTTTAAGTTCTGATGTATCATGGAGAGTGATGTATCATGGAGAGGGGTGCTGAGGTGGCACACCTTTGTGAGAGTAAGCCATCTTTTATATATTAGATGGTCAAATTCATAGTGGAGTGATAAAAGTGGATATTCAAAATTTTGTTTGTGTCTTTGCATGGTCAAATATAGTGGATTTGATAAACGTGATTTTTTTTTAATTTAGAGATTATATGTGCCTTTGCATGGTCAATGGATTTGATAAATTTGGAGCTTTATGCGTCATCTTTGCATGGTCAAATCGAAACGTTAGAATTTAATGTGAAGATTTTATGTGTTATGGATGTCAAAACTATTTAGATTTATATACATATATATATATATATACCATTCTAGATTTCTAGTTCCATTTACAAGATTAAACCAAACCATAATTTTTACGCTTGATTAATAAAAATATCTAAATATTTTTCTGAATATTTTCGAGTATAAGATAAGTTTTTATGTCAAATTTATATAAAAAATTCTCATGATCCAATCAAAGGTATTTATTAGTCATCCGATCACTTTTGTTATTTTGTGGTGGAAACCTACGAGAATGGAAAAATTGTAATTTGGAGTGAACGTTGAAAACAATATATTCAATCTCGAGTTCAAACTATAGAAAGAGCAACAAAGATGTTGCATGCATAAAACAATGTGAAAACCGAAATCCAAGTGGTGCTTCAAATAATGATGTTGTGAGTATTAATAGAAAATTTATACATTTAGTTACTTTAAATAATATATTCTTTTTATGGTATGGAATTCAATCAAATCAAAGTAATGCTAATAGAAGATCCAAAATCTAAAATAAATTGAAAATTTGATTATGTATGGAATATTATCAAGAACTTCGAAAAGTTTAAAGATTGTGTCACATCTGCTAAACATGTATCATCATATGGTTTCGGATATACATCTTTGGATACAGAAAATCATAACCATGATTCTGCTACACAAGCATCTCCAAGTTTATCTTCATTTTCTCTAAATATAAATGATGATGACGAGACTATTGGTGGATATCCTTCTCAACGACCAAGTGGAATAAAAAATTCAAAATGATAAAAAAAAAATTGATGATGGAACATCAACTGTTATCAACACCTTAGAAGAAGGAAATAAGCAACTATTATTAGAGAAATTAAAGAAGACAAGTGCACAAAAACAACACAATTTGGAGATTTATAGTAAGAATTACGTCTTGAAATAAATTAAGAAATAAAACAGAATTTTGTTTCATGACTCGAACTCCATACAAGATCCAAATATTCGTGTATGTGTTCAGTCAAGCTGAATAAACACGGATTTTACACACACAAAAAAAGCTGAACAACAACAATATCAACAAATTAAAATTATTTTATGTTACTCATCTTAATTTCGGCACTCCTTCTGTATTTTTAGGTTTATTATCGGTTTATGTCATTTTAATTTTAAATATATGTCATCGTATTTAAGTATATCTAATTTTATATTTATAATTTTTTTTTTGAATGTGTGGACTTTGACATTATATCATTGTTGCATTTTAATTATGTCATAGTTGCATCTCTGTTTTAATGTGTGGACGTTGATATATTTATAAAATTGGAATCATCTAAAATTTTAAAAGACATTTTTATAAATAAAAAAGTTCAACTCCAAAATGGAGTTAAAATAGGATTACTCCAAATATGGAGTAATCCTATTCATTATTCCATTTGGAGTGAGATTTAGAGTGAAGTTGGAGAGGATTTTACTCTAAAATAGAATTTAGAATGAGATTTGGAGTAGGATTGAAAATACTCTTACCATGAGACTTTTGTCTCAATCATTTGGACCGACACCTTAATTCGGGGCCATCTATCTTTCTCGCGAGCCATAACAAACCAAAACATAATACTAGTGACCTACCAAGTAGGAATGTCAAAATAGATTAAAACTCGTGGACTAAGCCCAATCCAAACTGTCATGGCGCGGATTTGGACTTCAAATTTTATTCTCATTAAATAGTGGGCCTCGCAGACTAGCCCATAGCGGATATCGAGTTTAGCGGATTAATCCATAGTGGATTGCGGACTTGCGGATAACCCGCAAAATTTTAATACTTATATTATTATATATTATGGATGTTATATGTTCCTTATGTATTAACATACTAAGGATATTAAGGGAAGTAGTCATCATATAATTTGGTTAATTATCTTGTGAGGTGTATATATATGAATGTATATGTTAATTTATTAACTAAAAATATGAAATATATAATAATCAACAGTCTAAGCCAAAAAAGTATTTTTCCACTAAATTAACCTAAATAAAATACCTAATGGAGATTAGATGAACAATATGTTAATATCATTTTTTCCTTCCTATCGTTTCGTCTTCTTTCTCCTTACCAAAACAAAGAAGAGAACGAAGCATATATCAACTCTTCTCTCCAATTTTTCTAATCTTCGTCGCCATTTATGTTATGTTTGTCCTTCCCATCTCTGTCATGTCTGTAACATATAATATGTGCAAAGCTCGCAACCTCGAGAGGTAAATAGAAAGCTCGTCTTTGAGTCTTCACACCTTCCCTATTCGTTATAGTTTTGTATTCTGTAAGAAATATTTGATGTTGATTGGTTAATCGATGTTGTTACTACTGTTTTAATTTTCTGAAGTTTTTAAAATAGGAATTTAAGTGATTCAGATATATTTTGTTTTGAGATTGTATTTTTTATCATTGTCATCGATAGATTTGTATAAGAATTCTAGTTTCTCATTGTGTAAGACTGTTTTCTTTCTTATTAACATGATTTAACAAAATGAAATCGATAGATTTGGAATCTCATAGAGTTGTCGATGCTGAAAACGAACGAAGGATATTTGCTGAAACATGCTCATCAAAATTTCCTAAAAGAAATATCTCCAAGGCTGAAGTTGATGGCAAATGCAATTCATCGGAACGGAAGCATAAACAGCCGAGAAAACAGTACTCAGATGTGCGGGATGATTTTACAGTAATTACTAAAGTTATCTCGGGAAAAAGTGAAGAAAAAGCATAATGCAAGCACTTCAAAAAAGATTATGTACTAGATGCACACAAAAACGGTATGTCATCTTACAGACGTCACGCTAGTAAGTGCAAGATTAAGCTTGGAAATGGTGATGTTGGTGAAATGTTGGCCACTATCGAAGGCAAAATGCAATCCAAAAAATATGATCATGATCAAATGGTAGCTATATGTTTTATTCAACATGATCTTCAATATGCTTATGTTGGATATGAGAGATTTAAGTCAGTGTGGAAATATTTGAACGTCGATGTTAAATTTATCAGTCGAAACACGGTCGCAGCATATATTTATAATTTTTATGAAAGTGAGACAGAGAAAATGAAAAGACAATTAGTTAATCTCCCTAGAAAGATTTCTTTTACTTTGGATTTATTATCTGTTATCACTCATGAAAGATATATTTGTCTAACAGCGCTTTATATCGATAAAAATGGAAATTGAACAATAAGATTCTAGCGTTTTGTGCTCTACCCCCTCCACATACATGTATGCATTTAGCAATGAACCTTCTTGAAACATGACAGAAATGGGGAATTAGAAAAAGTGTTTTCTATCACTTTAGATAATGCTACTAACAATGATAGCATGCAAAACATTTTAAAATCTCAGTTTGTGCTGCGAAATAATTTGTTGTGTGGAGGAGAGTTTTTTTTATGCAAGATGCTCAACACATATTTTTAATCTCATTGTTCAAAATGAACTGAAAGTGATTGGTGATTTTTTGCATAAGATCAGGGAGAGTATCAAGTTTGTTCAAACCTCTGAATCTCGAGAGAAATTGTTTGAAAGATGTGTAGAATCGGTTGACATAAAATTTAAAACGATTTGATATTGGATGTGCCAACTCGATGGAGTAAGTCCAAGTCAAGCTCACTTTCTTTAGAGACGCGCGAAACTGTTCCAGAGAAAATGGATGATGAATGCAAAGAACAAAGAAAAAATTCCAGCAATTACGATGTAAATGATTTACTTTGATATAATTTAATCGTTATTATTTTCGGTGGAATTTGGTTTCATGAAATTTTTCCTAGATTAATTTGTTATTGATATAGAATTTCTTTGTCTTTTGTAAAGAAAATGTTACTGCTAGTGGTAAATCGGCTTTGGAATCCTTTTAGAAGAACCATCATTAGACGCGAAATTTTTTGGGAGTTTGGATATCTTGAAAATATTGAAAAGATATCTCTGTACGCTATTAAGAATTGGCTTCCATGGTTTGTCACCTCTTAGCATTCCTATTACAATGGTTGTTTTAAAATAATGTTTTAGCATTGGAACTCGAGTTTTAAATAAGTATAGAGAACCGTTTTCTTCCAAAAAAAATATTTAAGCATTAATTTGTAATCGCAATTAGTTGCGGGATTTTGAAGCTTATGAAAATGGTAAACATATATTTCTTATAAGTTTTACAATCAAAATACTAAATTTTATATTTATTAATGCTACTTTATGTGAATGTAGAGGAAGACGATGAATATGGTGATGAAGGTAAGACAATTCCTTCTTTTCAATCAATTGTGGATTCTTGAAGAGATATGGTGGTGAAGATGGAAGTTTATGGACTCATGTTCGGTCTTATTTTCTATTTTAGTTGTTATTTCACATGTATTTTGAGTTATTAAGAGATTATTACGAATTATGATGTATGAGAAACTGTTTTTGGTTTTGCTTTTCGGATTTCCTTGAACAAATTTTATTATGTTTTATCAGATTTTTACCGTTTATGTATTTTTTAAAACTAAATTTGTGGGCCGTCCGCAAAGCCCGTTGAGTATAGCAGTGCGGGTTTAGACCTATTTTAACCGAACCTCAGCCTTGGCGGGTTGGACCACCGCGGTCTTAATAAAAGAAGTCCATGGTGACGCAGGCCTAATAGACGCATCACGCATGCTGACCCGTTTGACACTCCTACATACCAAACCATAGGGTTGGGCAAAAAACTCGGAATCGAACCAGAACCGATCCGAAATTACCCGAACCAAACTCGAATTGGTTTTTTTTTAAATATCTGATGGATCCTATATGTCTAAAACCGAAAAACTAGAATCGAATTAGAACCGAACCGAGAACCGAACGGATACTCGAAATATCTGAACAAAAATTAATCCATAGATATTTTGGTTTTAGGTTGGATATGTTTGGGTAGTTGGGTAAATTTTACAATTTTTTCTTTGTTATTTTTCGGTTAACTCTGTTAGTTCGAATAATTTTAGGTATTTTCGGATAATTCGGATAAAAATAATTAATTTAGGTGTATTATTTTAATTTTTATATATTTTTATTATTATGTTTCGGTTATTTTTGGGTATTTTTGGATCTTTTTGATATTTTGGGTATTTTCAAGTAGTTTGGGTAAAAATATCCGGAACCGAATCGAACCGAATGGGAACCGAAAGTTTTCGGATAATTACCGGTTCTGAAAATTTAGAACCGAACCGAAACTGTTTCGATATCTATATAGGTCATAAATCCCTCTACCCGAAAGATCCGGAACCGATCGGTTTCTACCCGAAACCGATCAATTTCTATCCGAAATCGATCAGTTTCTATCCGAAACCGAACTGAATATCCGAATGCCTATACCTACCAAACCATATTACCAATCGGATTGGACTTAACCGGCCACGTGTTTGGCTTATAATTTTTTAAAATTATATCCAGTTTTGTAAATAACTTATACGTTTTCATTTTTTATGACGTGGATCCAAGTAGCAGCAAGCTCACATGTTGGTGGATCTGACCCACGAACCAACCATAATTGATAACCCAGTTGATGTCAAAAAATAATTTGATAATCGAGTTCTCATTATCTTTACAGATAGATATTGGATGACTACACGTCAGATTTTCGTGGAGGAAATGTTTTGAAATGTAATCCATAAAACAAATTATTATGCTGATTCAAAGTTGCTAGTCGAATTGCTTCAATTTTGACCAACTTAGTTTACAAAATGTTTAAATCACGTTATTTGCAAATCTCCATTTTTTAGATTATATTTATATGAAACTGAAGAGTTTTTAGAAAAATTATTAATTAACAAAAATGTATTAGAAATTACAAAATTTAAACAATTTGATTATGGGACGCCAGAAACAAAAACCAATATTGATTATGGATTCGAATTGGTCATTACGTTTCCAATTGCAACTGCATTTGTTAAGTTAAAACGCACTTTTTCAAGTAATAGTTTTGGTAAGTGGTCTGTTTAGGGGACTTATTTTAAAACGTTTGTAACAAAACACACCTTTTGTACTTTTATATTTTCTTTTGAAAATGATCCGTATTATTTTTTTGACCGTGAATATTACATATATATATGTGAATTTATTGGGATATCTTGAAAATCAAGATCAATTACGTATTCTAAGGGATGTGATTTCAATCTCGTTAACTTGTGATTTCTTGATAGCTTAGAAAATTTACGCTCCTTCTTCTGCTATATATGTATTATCTTCTTACTATTGGAAATATAAAGAAAATACTCTTTGATTCTTTCTTCTCCTCTGAATTTCTATAGAATTTTTTTATTTAAAATAAACATTTCCGTTCCACAATAATTAAATTAAATTTTTATTTCATGTTTTCCTATTTAGGCAGAATCTTTTCAATGAAAACAAAAATAATTTTCACTAAACTGGGGGAAAAAAACAAAAAGATTTCTCACCAAACGACAGTGACTAAGCCGTGCAAGATAAACTTATCTCCAATGACTCAATGCCACGTGTAAGATGAGTACCGTACTCTTCGTCGTACCAGATCCCACAAAAGGCGGGAAGAAACTATCAGGAAAGGCACATTGCTGACGTGGAATGGAATATTCGAACACGAAGATCCAGCTCCTTTTTTGCTCCTATATAAATACTCTTTTTCTTTCTTCTCCAAAAACCAGAAATCGTCACACAACACATATTTCGAAATCCCTAATTTTCTCTCTCTCTAAACTCTTGAGAATGGCTCTTCGTACTGTGCTCGTCTCCGACGTCCCTTGCCTACCGGAATCTGTTTACGGATTATCCGAAGGTATGTGTCTCTCTCTCTCTGTTCGCCGGCGATTTGGCTATTATGTCGTCGTCATCTTGCTCATTTTGTCTTTGCTCTTTGTGGGGTGACAGGTTTAGATTTGAGCAAATCGAAACCGTTTAGGTTGCCTGGATTCTCTGTGATTGGACACAGAGGAAACGGTATGAATGTGTTGCAATCGTCTGATCGGAGAACGAGAGGGTTTAAAGAAAACTCTATTCTCTCTTTCAACTCCGCCGCCAAGTTTCCGATCGATTTCATCGAGTTCGATGTTCAGGTTGGTACTCTCCGATCTCCCAATTAGGTTTTATATTCGATGAGTTAGACCCAAAAGGCTAAATCTAATACATGGGGATTTTGTTTTTCGATTGGGGTTTATAATTCTTTGGAAGAAGATTTCTGATTTGGATCTCTTTTTTTCCTGGGTTTGTGGAAGAAGATGCTATTTATAGTTTCTTAGAATTGATATGAAAATAAGAACAAGAAGATTGAAGAAAGAGAGAGAGAGAGAGATGGCCGTAGAAGCATTCCACGAAAAGTGAAAAAAAGACGAGCTTTTGTGTGGTGTTTCTTTTTGTAGGTGACAAAAGATGATTGTCCGGTCATTTTTCACGATGATTTCATCTACTCTGAAGATAATGTGAGTCTTGTACATTGCTTCTCTTAGATCTTGGTTTTTAATCCTAGGATCTTTGGCTTGATGGATCTGGTGTCTGTGTTATTGTGGTCAGGGTATTGTTAATGAGTGTAGAGTGACTGACTTGAGTCTTTCCGAGTTCCTCCTCTATGGACCTCAGAAGGAAGCTGAGAAAATAGGGAAGACTCTGATGAGGAAATCCAAAGATGGTAAGGTTTTGAAATGGGACGTTGATTTGGATGATTCCCTTTGCACGCTACAAGAAGCTTTCGAAAGAGTTGAGCAAACTCTGGGGTTCAATATCGAGTTGAAATTCGATGATCACACAGTCTATGAACGAGAGTTTCTCGTCCATGTCCTGAGATCGGTTCTGCAGGTATATGCCTAATGCTAGTTCCTTATTCTTCCTTTTTTTTTTCTTGTTGGAGTATGAATGCTTATTAGGGTCGAAAACGTAGAATCATTTGTTAAGAAATGCTCACTGTCTGTTGACATATGTGTCACCCTCAACAATCTATTTGATCTGTTTAGCATAAATGAGAGGTTTTTTCCATCTCTTTCCTGATCAATCTGGATCAGGACGGAAGAGGGCATCAAAATCCTTATGAAATTTTTTATAGACTTTCTGAGTTAATCTGTTATAAGTCGATTTTCCAACTAATTTTGAGATGTTAGTAAAGATCTTAACCTTCTTTTTGTTTTCCCATTTGTTCTGTGTGGAAAAAACTTCAGGTGGTATTTGATTATGGTAAAGACAGACCAGTGATCTTCTCAAGTTTCCAACCAGATGCAGCACAGCTTGTTAGGGAACTGCAAAGCACTTACCCCGTATGTTCCATTCTCGGCTGCTTTCTCGTTATTTGTCTTTGATTTTCATCTATAAATCACTTAAGATCTTGGCCAAGAACGAATGTCGCACCAAAAACACTGATTTTCCCACACAAGGCTTGTGATCATCCACAATTTCAGCAATTGCATCCATTTGATGCAACCGCTAAAATATAATTCTGGGTTGTTTTCTGAAATGAACCCACAGGTTTTCTTTCTGACTGATGCGGGGAACCAGATTCACAATGACGAGAGAAGAAACTCACTCGAAGAAGCCATTAATGTTTGCTTGGAAGGAAAGCTTCAAGGCATTGTTTCAGAGGTAAAAGGAGTGTTCAGAAATCCAGCAGCCATTAGCAAGATCAAAGAATCTAACCTCTCTCTCCTCACATACGGCAAACTCAAGTAAGGCTTCTTGAAGTTCCCTTTTGCAATCAAATTATGACTCTAAACCCTTAAATATTTGATCTGATTTTAATATATATATCAAAATTGGTGTTGCAGCAATGTGGGAGAGGCAGTGTACATGCAATATGTGATGGGGATTGAAGGAGTAATTGTAGATTTTGTGGAGGAGATTACAGAGTCAGTGACACTCATGATGATAAGACCATCATCATCGTCATCATCATTACCTTCCAAGGATGATGATGTTGCCATTACAAGACCTGAGTTTTCACAGAAGGAGATTGATTTTCTTCTCAAGCTTCTCTCTCAGTTGATACAACATTGATCATCATATAACTTTTTGTTTCTCTAAGGTTTGATTTTCTTTGTAATTTTTTTATTTTTCTTCTTGATTTTTTATTCTTTTGGGTGATTTGTCCCAATAGTTGAACTGTAAATAATTCTGTAATTTTCTCACTTTTTCTACATGGATTAATTTATACAAGAGCAAATTTACTATTTACTTCAACATATTTGAAAAAAAACTGATTAGGTAACGAAATAAGACTTATAAGCTACTATTTTTTTTTTTTTTTTTTTGAGAAAGATAAGCTACTATTTATTACTCACTAATTTTTTAAAAATATATATCTGATTTCATCTTTGTTGTATTGTTTGTTTTAATGATTTAAAAAAACAATATTATTCTTACTTATATCCGAATTCGAAATTGAAGTATTTGTCTTTGATCCAACCTTTTTTAAAGGATGCTTGTATTTCCAATCAAACTACAACTCATTGTTCTCCTCCTTCTCTGCCTTAACCATGAAGAAAACAAAAGACATATTTTTTCGTTCTTTTCGGTATCAAATTCAAGAATCCAATTCCAATAGCCACAATAGAAAGTCTCTTTGATATAAACAAACTAAAATAAAAAATACTGATTCACGTCGCTAAATAAAAAATTTCAATTCAGTTCAAGCTGATAAACATATCAAATCCTAAATCACCCCACCATATGACCAAATACTACAAATATTTATTATTTTCTAATATTTTAAATTTTTGATAAAGTTAAAATATTTATAATAGTTAAATTTTTTATAATAATATTAAATTTTTTATCAAATCAAAATATTTCTAATATTCATATTATTTGATCTACTTATACAGTTCAATTAAAAAACTAGACTTAAACCGAATAAAATATTTAAATTTAGACGTCAATTAAGTCAATATTTATAACTTTTATAATTTTTTATTGGTATTTTTTATAATATGTTTCTAGATCATCACTCATCTTCATAACACATTCGTTTTTATTTATATGTTCAGTATGTCCGATTAAAAAAAATTAGATTTTTTTTTTATATAGATAATGTGATGATTCTTTTATTTATATATATATATATATATATATATAAATAAAAGATAGGATAAAATAAAAATTACAAATGCAATACTATGGTTCTCAAAATGATTAATATAATATAATTAGATATCATATCTTTTTATTCAATTTGATTTAAGTATTAAATATTTTTAAAAATTAATGTTAGAAATATATTAAAAATTTAAACTCATTTACATTTATCAAATTTACCCTTAAGAATTCTTTTAAAAATAACTTTATTTCCAATAGTATTTTTTGTAAATAATACATCAATTTAAATTTATTTTCTCTAAAACGGATTTCAATTAATAGTATAAAGATTTGACATGGTTATTTAGAAATCCATAAATGTTATTTTTTAAATGTTTTTTCCTAACAGATAAAAACAGAAATGAAAAAGAATATTAAAAAAACTTTATATATTTTGGTCTAAATTTTATAATAATTTAATTGGTTTTTAACCAAATTTAATTATTTTGGTCTAAAAGATTCTCATATACATATATATTTAAGTTTTGAGTTTTACCAATGGTATGATATTCTTAATGTTTTAAATATATATTTTTTATATTAGAAAAATAATTAACTTCGGCCCACCCAAAATCATCTAATTATCATAAACATTAATTTACTTTTTTATATTTGGTAAACTTTTCCTTAATTAACAAAGAACATGCCTGGCGTGGCAATTACCAATTTAATTAGAACTAAAAAAGAGAACATGTTTTCCTAGTCAAACAAGGTGTTTGACTTTTTCCGAACTATATAAATCACTTTTTTGCCCTCTCTCTCTCTCTCCAGACAAATCACCTAACCGTTCATCAAACCGTCTAAAATCTTGTCCATTTATAAATATTCTGTTTTTTTTTTTAGAATGGAACCAAAACACAGAGACTTGCCTATAGGATTCAGGTTTCGTCCATCAGATTGTGAGTTGTCAAGTTATTTTTTGAAGAAGAAAGTTTTCGGACAGACTATGAAAACTCGTACTGTTCCTGAAGAGTGTCATGACATCTTCTCAAGACATCCTCGTGATTTGCCAGGTAAGTTTTCTCCAATTTGTGTTTCTGATCTTTCACTTTCTCCATTAATGTCAAATCATTCGAGGGTTTATCTAAAGTTTTGCTTCTGGGTTCGTAACAAAACTCAAAAAAAATCCATTTAAAAAAAAAAAAAACCCGAGTGTGATGGTACTTGCTCATCCCCGAGATTAGTCGGGCGTTTTGGCGAAACCTGGATACTGTAATGTTTCCTAGCTAATTTTCTCTGAATAATGGATATTCAGAAAATCTGATTTTTGGTTTTCTCATCTGGATAGTGGATATAGTGTTTCTTGACCTAACTTCTTCTCATTGTTCTAATCATAAGGTTTATCTGGATTTGATTTTTGATCTAACTTTTGTTTTTTTGCTTTCAGGCTATTCAAGTGAAGAGCATTGGTACTATTATTGCAGAAAAGTTAACAACCAAGTTACTGCTAACTCTGATAATATTTGGACGCCAATCGGGGAAGAAACTAATGTGTTAGATCCAATGAATAATGGCGAATTAGTCGGTATCAAACGTAGATTTACTCTTGTAGAGCACGAAGAATCCGATAATATTTGTTTGTCCGATGAAGAAGAATCTCCAAAATACAATTGGTTCTTGGATGAAATTAGCCTCCCATTGACAATTGCAGAAACTGATATGGTTATGTGCCATGTTTTTCGCAAGAAGATCAAACCCGAAATTGTTGATTTACCCATAACCGAATCCGAATCCGAATCAGAAGAAGAAGTTGGAGAGTTTGGATCTTGTTAAAGGTAAATATGGAATTGTTCTTCCTCCATCTCCTTCTCCACCTTAGCTTCTTATGATGGATTTATCAATGGTGTTCTTAAAAAGGGGGTTGGTTGATTGGTTTTGTTTGATTTTTTCCCCCTGGGTTTTAAGTTCAACAATGATAAATTTGTAATATTTAGTAAATGAAAAAAAAGAATTTGTAAAGAGTTAAAGAATCAGAATGATTGCAGAACAGAATATTATCAATACATATTTTTAAATAATAGCTCTTGGTATCATAGTATTAGATTCTCAATACCTATCAAAGTCCAAATCTTTATCACCTAGTTGCATAACTAAGTAGTTTTGGACCTTTTGGTTGCCTTTTAAAACCATTTCAGAAGTGAGAGAGAAAACTTGAAGAAGAAAAAAGTGATGTGATTCTCTACCAAGTAGAGTCAATTACTTAGGTGGCCGGTTAGATGACCACAGTAATTATCATAAAATCAACCTGCAACAAAAACTTGTTAGTACAAGCAATTTTACGGTGGCTCATCAAAACATGCATTAGTCTCCATCCCAGCCCCAAATCACAATCAACAAACAAACATACAAATCACACAACGCTAAGAGTATGTACATGCAGAAGCTATAACATTAACCATATTCCTAGCATACATGCATAACAACACTTCTATCATATTTTAGGACCTTACGACACTTCCTTCCAGTTTGAGTCAACACCTATCCCATAGTCACAAAGATACATGTGCATAGAACATCACTTTCTGACAATATCGTCGTGCAGCACCTAATCATTATTATCAACCAAGTTTCCCAAATATTCTTACTTTCATGTAAAGGCACTTGGAAGCATCGAGTACGCAATCTCTACATGCATACATCACATACTTATTATGACAAACAATCTAGTCTACACTAATCTTCGATCCCATGCGACTACATGCAACAAACAACACAATAATACACATTAGTTTACCAAACATGCATTCGTACAACAAGCAACATGCAAATCATAATTCGAAGATTTTGCTTGATTATTACGGTTTTGTTATTAAAACGGAATTAATTATACGGTGTTTAGGCAGTTTAAGCGGTATTTTACATGATTATCAATATGATCGTACCTGATTTGGATTAAATTGAATTGGATCTGATTTATAATCTGATCAGTAAGATCCCTTCTCCTCCTCCATTGGCCCATGTTAACAATCTCACGGCCACTTTGCTAAAATGCGCTCTTTCTACTCGTAATGATATGATGATCCATATAATAATCGGCGATTTCGATCTCTGTTCTCATAGTTGTTACGATGGAGAAGAGTTTTAACACAAATATGTATACATATACATATATATATAGATTATTTTATTTGTTGTGGAAATTTAATTAAAATCAAATATTCAAATGACGAAAAAGGGGGAAAAGATGTTTGACCAGTTTAAAACTTCCAGTCAAACCCCAATTAAATCATAAATCTTTTGACTTTTTGACTTTTCCCCTCGGCATCTTCTTTACAACCGTTAAGATCACGCCACGTGTTAAATCTCTTCTCTGATCCGTTGATCGTACACGCGTGAGATTTTCTTCGCCCAATCTTTGGTCTCGTCTTTCGTCTTTCTGGTTTTTCGATCTGTTCTTTTGACCAAAAGCAAAAAAAAAAAAAAAAACTTTAAGCTTTTTCATTTCTTCCTTCAATGTCATTGAGCACATTTCACGATACTTGATTCTCACTACCCTTCGTCTCTCTGACTCTCTTTTAGTCTCGGAAACTATCGATTTCTTAGAGGAATCTGTTTGGGATCTTCGTGATTTAGGGTTTTGTTTGTTTGTTCTTTGGGAGATATGATGAAAGCTTCGTTTGGGAGGTTAAGGAGATTCGCATTGCCTAAGGTTGATTCGAATGATATTGGAGAGCTTTTTCCCACGGCACAGATTGATGGCCTTGCTCGAGCTGCGAAGGTAATTTTTCTTCTTTTTCACTGATTTTTCTATCGTTTTTGGATTCTCGGAGACTTGTGTTTTTCGCGGAATCGTGGGATTTAAGTAGGGTTTTGTTCGCTGGGTTCTTGTCTTTCGATGTTCTTCGTACTTCGATCGAGTTTCTATGGCAGGAATTTCCGATCAGAAATTGCTAATCCATCACCATTTTCTCTATCCTTGAACTATGAAAATTTCAATAGAAACTCTCGATTTTTGTAGCAAATCATCTTAATTCTCTTTCCAGTTACATCTATAGAGCTTTTTTGTTCATTGAATTCTACTCTCGGGAAAATTTTGAAATTGACATTTATATTATTTATGGTAAGAAATTGAAATGGTAACTGATGTTAGTTGATTGGTCGAATTAGACTGGTTTATTCATTGAATTTGATATTAGTGAGACCAAAATTTCGTTTTTTATTATTGGATAATATGATGATAATAGCCTAAGTTTATTACTCTATTATTTTCAGGATATGCAAGACATGAGGGAGCGTTATGATAGATTACTAGAGGTAGCTGCTGCCACGGCTAATAGCGCGTATGGTAAATAAGCATTCAACTCTTATGAATCTGCATTTTTTATAGCTTCTTGCATAAACTTGGATGCTTGATGTTATCTAACATTGTAATTGTAATGTGTATGGTTTCTTCATATGAGATGGGGGTTCTTGTAATACCCGTGAGCTCTACTGGATTGAATTAGCTTCCATTGATACAGTTGCTAGTCGCATTAATGTTTTTCGATAAAATAATCACCATGCAAGATCTTCATTTCCTACTTTCTTTAGCATTTCCCTTTAAGTACTTTTTTTTTTGGTCTTAATCTATTTTCTTAACCTTGTGAGAAAGCTTTGCTGATGTTTTAGGTTTCTTTAGAATATTGTATTCACTCTGATTCATATATGAACATTAGTATATTGTTAGACTTCATTATTTTTTTCTTTTTGTTTGGTAATATTAGAGTTTTCTGAATCATTGGGGGAGATGGGTTCATGTTTGGAGCAAATCGCGCCGCATAATGATGAAGAAAGTGGTAAGTGTTTCAAGACTCATCATTTATCATGGAAGTTTGTTTGTCCTGTTTACATGCTGTAACATCGTTTCTTCTGCAGGTAGAATTTTGCTGAAGTTGGGTAAAGTTCAGTTTGAGCTTCAGAAACTCCTTGACACATATGTAAGTTGTATGTTGCAACCTCGTACTTTCCGTGAAGCAATATGTGTAATTCTGAAAAAACTGAGGAAGTTGTTGTTTCACTTTTATTATTACCTTCAGCGTTCTCAAATTTTCAAGACCATTACACGACCTTCAGAGTCACTTCTCAATGACCTTAGAACCGTCGAGGTATGACCTGGCTTTAGTCTTTTGAAGTGAGTTTATTATATAAAACCCAGAAAGTTTCACGGTTCAAGCAAGAGCTAAAGCTGAAGTGGACAAAGCACAACCTTTATATAGACCACTGATTTGCTCATCTTTTCTTTTCTTCCCGTCTCAGGATATGAAGCAACAATGTGAAGAAAAGAGGTGAGTTATATTCTGCCAATGTATTTTTTATTTTCTTGGTTTTGGTTTGATATAATCTTGCCTTAACTTCTAGATTCTTACCTATGATCTCTCAGAGACGTCGTTAAGCACATGATGATGGAGCATGTGAAAGACAAGATTCAACTTAAAGGCAGTAAAGGGGAGAGACTTATTCGCCGTCAGTTAGAGACTGCCCGTGATGAGTTACACGATGAGGCGACTTTGTGCATTTTCCGATTGAAATCGCTCAAGGAAGGACAAGCTCGAAGTCTTCTCACACAAGCAGCCCGCCACCACACTGCTCAGGTACATTCTGAATAAGGTTACTATCTCTGTAAGAAACCGATCTGCAATTGCTCAATTACTGTCTCTTATGCTTGTCTTTCTTATATTTGCGTAGACGCATTTGTTCTTCGCCGGTCTAAAATCACTTGAGGCAGTAGAGCAACAAGTCAGGATTGCTGCAGAGAGACAACACATTGACTGTGAGCTCTCTGATCACGGGAACGAAATGGAATGTAGTGAGGATGATGATGACGATGACCGTCATGTTAACAGAGATGGAGAACTCAGTTTTGACTACATAACAAGTGAGCAGAGAGTAGAAGCCATATCTACACCGCAGGGATCGATGAAGGTAATTTGAATTTTAAAACGAACCTGAATTGGCAAAGAAAACCGTTATCCATTAAAAATAAGCTCATTCACTTGCCATTTCCCTATAGATGGATGACACGGATCTCTCGTTTCAACGCCCTTCACCTGCAGGATCAGCAACAGTATGTTATTTTCTTGATTTTTATATCAGATTTAACATTTTTATGTACTTGAGAACTCTCAATTGTCTGAGAATTGCATTGGTGAATCTGGGTTGAAGTCATATTCTCTGATGCAGGTAAATGCAGATCATAGAGAAGAGCATCCGATTTCAAACCGAGATCGCAGAACGAGCAGTCATTCAGCACCGTTGTTCCCGGAAAAGAAATCTGATTTAGTGGAAAAGCTGACGAGGCAGATGACTCCGTCTACAAATGCTTACGTGTTACCAACACCGGTCGATTCAAAGTCTTCATCAATCTTCACAAAACCCGTCACCCAAATGAACCACAGCGGAAACTTATGGCATTCATCTCCGCTTGAACCAATAAAAACCGCTCAGAAAGATGCGGAAAACAACCTCTATTCCCGTCTTCCCCGTCCTTCAGAAACTCCTCAGTTTTCTCAGCAAGAAGCCACAACAAGACACGCATTTTCCGGACCGCTCAAACCATCCTCAACCCGTCTCCCAGTTCCAGTTCCAGCACAAGCTCAGTCATCTTCTCCAAGGATCTCTCCTACCGCTTCACCTCCGCTCGCTTCTTCTCCACGGATCAACGAACTCCACGAGCTTCCAAGACCACCGGGTCAATTTGCACCGCCACGACGCTCGAAATCTCCTAGTCTGATTGGTCATTCGGCGCCATTAACGGCTTGGAATCAAGAAAGAAGCAATGTAGTTGCATCCACCACAATTGTAGCATCACCCCTTCCGGTTCCACCTTTGGTTGTATCAAGAAGCTTCTCTATACCTTCAAGAAACCAGAGAACCATGGCTCAACAACCCTTGCCCGAAAGGAACCAAAACAGTGTAGCGTCTCCACCGCCTCTGCCGCTAACTCCAGCGTCTCTGATGAATCTTAGGTCGCTGTCTCGGTCTAGAGTTGGAGAAGTCGCTCAGAGCGGTCAAATCAGAGGTAACGAACAAAAACTTGCCCTTATATCTGCAAAATCTTCTTCATTAAATGATTTTAAGGCAATGGTTTGTTTATGTTAACGCAGGAGTAAAGCTGATTGAACGATGAAGCTGTATCATAACGTAGTAGACCCATTAGTAAATATAGAAAGTCGATATTTTGTAATTTTTTAGTTGTTGAATCTCCTAATTTGTCACCTGAGTTTTTTTATTTTTATTTTTTTATATATCCTTTTTTCTCACTTTGAAAACAAAGGCAATGTAAAAATTTAGTCACAGATCAGTTATTATTTTCTGAAAAAGACGATAAAGAAAACGAGTAATTAGAGGAACTAATAATGAAAAAATGATGAATCTCTTATTTGCAGATGACAGTTTATTCTTGTGTAGAGCAGATAAGGATCAGTGCATTGTTATTCAGAAAATTCTGTCGATTTATGGTGGAGTTACAGGACAAACAATCAATCTGGATAAGTCATCTATTACTTTTGGAGTTAAAATTGAGGATGATATCAAACAGAGGATTAAGGGGAAGTTGGGAATTGTGAATGAAGGTGGTGCTGGCTCATATTTGGGATTACCAGAGTGCTTTAGTGGATCAAAAATGGACCTCTTGGCTTACATTCAAGACAAGTTGAAAGCAAGCAAGAATGACAGGCTGGTACGCTAAATCTCTTTCTCATGGTGGGAAAGAAATCTTGATTAAGTCTGTGGCCATGACTATGCCAATATATGCTATGTCGTGTTTTAAAATTCCTAAAACAACCTGTGAGAAAATCTCAAGTACAATGGCTGACTATTGGTGGAACACAATGGAGGCTAAAAGGAAGATCCACTGGATCAGCTGGGACAAAATGTGCTTGCCAAAAGATCATGGAGGGTTAGGATTCAAGGATATACAACTTTTCAACCAGGCTCTTCTAGCAAAGTAGGCTTGGAGATTGTTACAAGCTCCTAACAGTCTTTTCTCACTCTTTATTAAAAGCAGATATTTTGTGAACTCTAAGTTCCTAAATGCAGTCATTGGTGATAGACCTTCCTTTGCGTGGAGAAGTATTTTATTTGGCAGAGAGCTGTTACAAAAGGGATTGAGACTTTTGGTGGGGAATGGGAACTCTATGAGAGTTTGGACATCTCCATGGCTTTGCGATTTAAGGAAAAGACCTCCATTGATGAAGAACATTCTGGTTGATTTGGAATTGAAGGTTAGTGATCTCATTAACCAAAATTCAGGGTCTTGGGAAAAGACTACTTTGGATGAGCTGTTCTTTCAGAGAGATATAGACTTGATTCTAAAGATTAAACCGGTGGTTTCTTCTGAGGATTTTTGGTGCTGGGAACACAACAAGAGTGGTGACTACTCGGTAAGGTCAGGTTATTGGTTGGCACTTCAGATTTATAGATCAGATTGGCTTAGAGAAGCATCGGCCTTTCCTACCCTTAATGGTATAAAAGAGCAGATTGGTCTACTAAAACCTCTCCCAAAATTAAAGCTTTTCTGTGGAAAGTGATCAGTGGTGCCATTCCAGTGGCTGATAAGATTGCAGCAAGAGGAATGAAGATAGATTCAAGATGTAAGATGTGTGGATTGGAAGGAGAGTCCTCAAATCATGTTTTGTTCACTTGTGCAATTGCAAGACAGGTATGGGCTCTATCAAACTTCCCTTCACCTCAGACTGGCTTCGATTCTGAATCAGTTTTTGAAAACATATACTACCTTCTACAAATGAGCAAAAATCCTCATGTTCCTCTGGATATCAGAAGAACCTTCCCCTGGATTCTTTGGGTGCTCTGGAAAAATCATAACAGCCTCATCTTTGATGGCCGATTCTTCCTTGGCACTGATTCAATTGAAAAGGTTAGAGATGATACATCCCAATGATTCCAGGCTTATGAATTGGATGCTGATGAAACTAAAGCCACTAGAAAATCTTTGGAGATCAGTCACAGTAAGTGGATTGCCCCACCTGTTTCTTGGGTGAAATGTAACATAGGATCCTCTTGGAACAAAAGGAAAAAATTAGGAGGAGCCTCATGGGTACTAAGTGATGAAAAAGGCTATGTTTTGCAGCACGGACGCAGATCCTTCTTTGCCATCTCATGTGATTTGGATGCCAATGTGAAAAGTTGGCTTTGGGCTATGGAGAGCATGAAAAGCTTGAGAGTCTCGAAGGTCATTTTTGGGGCAGAGTCTAAGGAGCTTATTGGTGCTGTTACAAGGCCGCCGGCTTGGCCTTCTTTCAAGTATTACTCTTCGATCATCTTAACTATATTAGACAATTTTTTGGAGTGGAAACTAGAGCATGAAGATAGACAAAGGAACAAAGCTGCTTCCCTTATTGCTCGGAGTGTGACGAACGAGGATCGATTACAATCATATGTCGCTACAGGTCTTCCCTTTTGGTTGCAGAATCAGTCTGTGCAGGCTATGGTATTACCTCAGTGTAATATTTAGTTCTCTGTTGATGTGATTTGATTGGATCCTTAACTAGTTGGTATTTTGTAAACTTTATCATATCAATATAAATATTCAGACGAAAAAAAAAAGAGGAACTAATGATGAAAAGAAGCTGCTAAATCGTTCTGGGTCTCTTTTTTTTTGTGATGAATGGTATATTACTTTTTCACATCTTGAATATGCGATTCTGTTATTTTTTATCAATCAGAGTATTTATCAAATTTTCATGTTTTTGCTGTTCAGTTGACATACCATTCAAATTATGTATTTCAAAATTCATCAAAATTTTGGGGGGGTCAAAGGTCATTATTAATTTTGGCCATTTTGGCCTTTTTGTGTGTTGGGGGGGGGGGTGGTTTGGCCTTCTGGGGTTGGGGCGGAGGGCGGCGGCGGCGGTTAAAGGTTAACATTTTGATTAATAGATGGGAAGTGAAAATAACAGTAAGAGGACGATAACGTTTATCACGTGACCCCACTTTGTATACGTGTTGATCCAAAAATGATCCATTAGCAAATGGGTCTGGTGAACTAGGCCCACTTAGAAGATAAATACCCTAATTGCTTTCTTGCACCCTCGCCTTAGTCGTCTTCTTCTTCTTCTTCTTCTTTGATTTTTTATTTTTTTTAATCTTTGCAATATTTGATTGTGTATAATTGGTAAAGAATTTGCATCTCATATACACAGATTATAGGCTAATTAGTTGGATATACAAACACTGTTTCAGACACTATACACTTTCCAATAATTCGATCTTACCCCTACAAGCATTAGATATATACTACGTCCTAAGATATATCCATTTGCATGTGTATCAGAAAAGAAATCTATTAGTATCTCGACCTATATCTAAGTGTATACATACATCCGCTCCTTATATCGTTTAAGCTTAAAATTTACGATCAAAATTCATATTCCCTTCAATTTTACAGCCTGGCGACTTCCTCCAGCGTTTAAATCGATGCCGCCAGCTCCACCCGCCAGCCAACTCCGTTGGCGCAGTCGCAAAAATTGCTAGCGGTACTAGCCGGCGTTTAAGTTGCTCACCTCTTCTAAACGCCGGCCCACCCCGCCAGCCAACTCCACTGGCGCAGTCACAAAAATCGCTAGCAGTAAGAGCCGGCGTTTAAGCTTCTCACCTCCTCTAAACGCCAGTCCACCCCGCCAGCTTTACCCGCCATTCGATCCGCGCCAAACTCCAGCGGCTATCATCACCACGCCCACCTCTTTCCACCGGGGCCAAATTTCTTTTATTATGTGGATTCTCATAACATTATTTACATCTCGTCTTTTTCTTCAATTTGGTTATTCAAATTTTATTCAATTAAAAATATATTCATATTTTATTTCAATTCAATGTTGGCTTTACTAACATAATAAAATCATCATTTATGCATCAAATTAAAACGCTAACCAAAAATAATCGAACTTAACCAAATTTTGCAATAATTTCGGTTCAGCAAAAATCACTAGAAATAGAAGACTGTTTCCTGTTTCGATATGATCGTAATCTGAAACCCAAGAAATGTTATAAGCCGCTACATGACAAACTCAAAAGACACGTTCCATTACAAAGATTCAATCAAATAGACGAAGGCAAAATAACAAATCCAAGTACATATTGGCAAACGAATTTCCAGACAAAAGGTTCCTCAAAATCTCACTTCTTTTTAAAAGCAACATTGCCGAGAAGGAATCGCATCTTTAAACTCACCTGACGTATGTTCTTCGCAAACACGCGGGTCAGATGAAAACATATAATCATTTGAATTTACTACAACCAAAGAATGGATTCGGCTCATATAAGATTGAAATTTGTTCATTATCTTGCGATAAAGAAAATGACTCACGCGTTAGAAGAACCTGTTGAAATATGCTTCACTCTTGAAGTATCTCTCCGCGAACTTGTGGAGTTCCATCAACAAAGATGGGAACTTCTTAGCAAAGTAGTTGAACAACCCTTCTTGATCTTCTCCAAGAAGTCTCTGATACCTCAAATATAAGGACAGATTAGCAAAGTACATGATACCTCAAATATAACCTCTTTGAAGATGAAGACAAACCTGAACTACCGGAGGAGGATCCCTATGGTGCGCCATAATATTCCTTATTAGGCGCAATAAGTCACGAACATTGTAAAAGCTGTAAAATCTACTTTGGTTTTGATGTGAGTGACAAAGCTATTATCTAGAAGCGTATTCCACTTTTGCACTCCCGTAGCCTTGGATGTTATACTCTTCAGATCTTTAAGGATATGAGGTTCACCATGCTCGAGTCGGTTACTAGTTTCATTGAAGAAAGCCAGCTTCAACTTAATGTCCCAAAACATTGGATGGCGCAGTATTGCATTAGGATTGAAAACAAGGAAGCAAACGCATTAGAAGTTAGATTACATTAGGACTGAAGGAAGTAAACACATTATAAGTTAGATTGAGTAAATTTTGAATAAGATACATACCATCATAGGCTATTTCTGTTCAGCAAACTGGAGATTAAATCATAAGCTTCGGGAGAAGCTTCAACTGGTTTGAGACAATCAGTTTGTTGATTAAAAAGCTGTAAACCTCCCGTTACGATGTAAAAACTCATGCAGCCAATGCTAAACATGTCACTAGCTTCACGATCTTGCTGGCTAGCTGCAATATAGGGCAGTATATCGGTTCTGCTCTTGGATCAAAGAAAGATAACAAAAAAAAGAACTCACGTGTGTTGCTGATGCTGAAGTCAGAGATTTTAGCAGTCATATTCGTACCTCTAATGACTACTAACATGTTTTGAGGCTGTAAATCCCCATGAATTTTTTTCAATTTGTGCATGTGTTCAACCCAGAGATAATGTTCTTTAATAGATCAAGGATTGAACATGACAGATCAACCTCGGCTGCCCACAACTTCTTTTCCTTTATCACCTTCTCCATAGTTTCTAATTCTTTAGGTTCAAACCTGATCTTCTCCCTATTCTTCTTTTCACATATTTTACAGATAACTATATGAGATCATCCATATTGTAAGTCCACCTCTCTAAACAGAGATAACATAACTCCTGGTCCTTCTCATATCCATGAAGGTTGATGATGTTTTGGTGAAAGTCACTTTTGTAGAGGATATCCATTTCATATGCAACCTTCTTTCTAACCTCAAGAACAAGAGCAACAGAAGAACGAGGGGATAGGGCAATGCATTTCACCGTAACTAATCGTCTTGGCTCATATATACCTTCACGCACCAAGGAGCCGTCACTCGCTTTGCCAATTTCTAGACTTTTACAGAGAGACAACTTGTCAATGTGAGCCAGTAGGTCGTCTCTCGGTATAGATTTCTAGAAACGAATAAGCGGCATCATCGTCATAGTTTGAAGAAGAATAAGAAGAAAAGTTGAAGAAGTTGAAGAAGAAAAGTTGAAGAAGTTGAAGAAGAGGGGTCCAAATGGTTGCCACTAGTAGAATTAGTGGAATAAATATGAGTGGAATGTGATTAAGTGGAATAAAAAATAAATTCCTCCAATTCTTTCATCTATTCTACTGAAAATAGTAGAGAAACATTTTCCTCCCAAATTTGTTCATTCTTTTCAATTTTTTGAGTGGAATTAGTTGAATAAGTTTTTTCACTTTTCAAATCAAATGGTGAAACTTTGGAGAAATGCTTAATTCCACCAATTTTTATTCAACTTAAATGGTAAAAATTTAGAGGAATGGTCAATTCCTCCAATTTTGTTCCTCTAAATGTACAACCATTTGTACCCGAAAAGTTGAAGAAGAAGAAGAAGTTGAAGAGTAAGTTGAAGAAGTTGATGAAGAAGAAGAAGTTGAAGAAAGTACGATGTCCCACCAACCATGAACGTGGATCTACACTGGAACTGGTAGGTTGCAACTGCCTCTGCACCGACGGTTACATAGATTGGAAGTTCAGGGTAGCCCACCCGGACTGACATGAACATGAGGACATCCGAGTTTTTCAAAATATTAACTGGTGGGGTTCTCTTCCCGTCTGGCACTAGCATCCACTTCGGGTACTGGTAGGTCAGAGATACATGTGTTGTGTCCAGCAACAAGTACCTTGTCTGTACAACGCCTAGCAGGGACTCAAAAGTCTCGTTCTCACGGATCATGGCTCCAAACCCTAAGTCAGACGGATCATACCTAAAATCTCACTCTCCGGTGTCTGATTTCACCCATACCCCTGCAGAAACCTCACAAGTTTTCCCATCTGAAAAAACCAGACAAAAAACCGTGGATGGTTAGCCATCTATGGTCAATATAACTTGTTTACAGAGACGAGAGAGAGGAAAAAATTATTTTGTGCGTTTGATCGGTTTATAGGACGATATGTGGTGAAATTGCCATTAATGGCCACAGTTAATGCGACAAAAAAAGAACCAGAAAACAAAATTGTTAATCATATCCAAAGCAAAAGAATATCGAGTGGGTACAAACCTTTCCGATGTAGGTGAGAACTCTATTATTTATTGAAAGTTGATGGATGCCAAATCTTTTTTTTTCTGATGAATTTATGAGAAGGGTGAAGAATAAAGTTGCAGAAGGTGAGAGAGAAGCTTCGTCGGCTAGGTTATTATATAGAAGACAACATATCGCTTGTATACATTATATGTATACACTGCAGATCTTCAGTATCTTTGCATTTAATGCAGCCGTCCATGACAATAAATATGTGGCTTCTATTCCCTTAATGATGCCATTAACAATAACCTACGGATTTGGACTACAAGTTGGATTAGTCTCCAATATCGAGGAGAAGAAGTGAAGAGGGGGTAAACCGTAAAATCTTTGTCCTCTAGCTACAATAATTATAGTTTAAAGAAATTTTTGTACATCTACCTAATTTCCATACTTTTAATGTATTATAGACTAGTTAATTCAATTATAATTAAATACATTTTGAATTTTGAAAGATGGTGATTTATGAAATCACGAGTTGCATGAGACTGAAAAATAGAAGATTATGTATGATAAATTAAGAGTTGCCATTTTTCGTAAATATAATTTGTTTTTTGTAATACTAATTTTTCAAAAACAACATGGTTTTATGAATGTTTTTTGAAAATATTATATCTTTTACATTATATCAAATATTTTACATCGCAAACTGCAAAAAAATATATATATACACGAAAATGTTACTACGTGGTTTTTGCAAAATTTGCCATAATTACGACTATTATGGATTGGATTTTGTTTTAAAAAAAACAGACGAAATAACAGTGATTAATTTATTATAGGGGAAAAAAACGATCATTATGCCAAAATGTGGTTGTAAATAAATATACACTACCGTTTTCCAGAAAAAAAAAAGAAAAAAAGAAAAAAAGAAAAAAAAAGAGAGCGATGGAAATGGTGATGCGATATTGTGATTTGTTTATAAGCGAAGAAGTCTCTCATCAATCCAACATTCTTCTGTTCCCTTTCCCTTTTCGAATCGTTTCTTCTTTTTCGTCTGTCTTCTTCTTCTCCGATTCGCACGAATTCACTGCTCTCGATTTTGGGTTTGTTTCCTTGCGATTTTTGATTTGAATAATCAACGATCCTTCTTGGGTTTAATCCGATGATGAGACAATCGATGATTGATGTTATTTGACCACACAAATTTTGCAATCATTCATCATCCTTTTGTCGTTGGTTTGTTTCTTTTTTAAGCGGAATTTGTGGTTTTGTGTTTGTGTGCTTAGTGGTGTTTGCTTGAAACTTATACACTGAGAGCCTGTGAGAATGTATAAGCGGAATCGATGTTTGTTTGTTGATTTCTCTTCTCTTGAAATTTGTGTAACTTTGTTCTTTTTCATTGATTCCAAAGCTTAAGAATGGTTTTGTTGGATATGTTTTTGATTCTTCTTCTTCTCTCTTTTTGTTCATTTCAGGACAGTGTGACAGCTATCAACTCTGTATTCTCTATCCTCAACATATATGCTCCAGAAGTCTGTCACACAATTTTTATGTCTTTAATGCGGGCAGCAATGGACCACTTGTGGATGCCTGTGGCTAATGCTGAGGTCTATACCATTTGGATCGAATAGATACAGAGGTAGTCTGTCTTGTTGCAAGGATTCCGTAGATTATTCGCTTAACCGTGATAAGTTTCGATAGAGAAATTGAGGCCTTAGAAGGTCGAGGAAATCTCACAGGCAACTATAATCCAATAAGTGATAAAAGGTCCTTTGAGCATTGGTATGGGTCTGCCACAGACTGCTTCAAATGAGGAAGCTCACGAAGCTTTGTCGTCTGCTTCAAGTTGCAGTCTTTCTCAAAGTCTGCCTGTTAATGCCACTTCCGGTGATTCAGACGGTATTAACAGAGGGAGCGAGGGAACATTGGAATCTTCGGAGTTTAGAGATGATCTGTGGGGATGTCATCATGGCACTCGGCCTTTTACCTCATTATCTGCTCATGAACCGAGTTATGCCATGGATAAGGTTAATTGGAGTAGAACTGAAGTTAGAAGGATAGTTGGTTTCGAATCTAGTGAAACTAGCTCACCGAGTAATGAATACACGAGTATCAATGTTAATCGCATTGGTGGATCTAATGAAGTAGATATTACTGGTGGATCGTTAGTCAGGAAACGGGTAAGCTCTCCTCTGAATACGCTTTTCGCTGACAAATTTAGAGGCGACACGCTTGATATCAGCTGCAGCAACCAACAAATGACTTATGCCGGTCTTCCTAATGGATTCTACATTCCCATTGCACAAGATCACAAAAAGGCCAATAGATCCGAGAGATTACATCTCTCTACCATGTCTACAACCACTTCTACCTGCTGTGAACGGGGGAGTGATTCGTCACACAGGAGTAAACTTTCATCTATCGTTTTCACGGATGGTCCATTGCTCGACTCCAATGATCTGCAGCCCACAAAAGGTGTAGCTTGCTTATATTCACCAGTACATGAAACATCTCAAGTACCCGCTAAGCCGTTAACATGCTACAAGAATATATCTGTCTCTCCGCCACTTTCTCTGTCACCTCTTGGCCCGAGATTTTCCGAGAGAATAAAAGCTCTTCGAGGGGGCGTAGATGGGAAGATTTTCGAAGATGGTGTTTGTTTAAGAAATACCGGTGAAGAAGCAGAATTTCGGACTGATCATAGATTGTTTGATGAAGCTAATGGTATCCAGAGAGCGTTTTCAATGGAGAGAGCTATTGAATCAGTTCCTACATCTCCATGTAGTAGGTTCAGTAGAAGCTTGAGTGGGCGTCCGATTCGAAGGTCATTGATTGGTTCTTTTGAAGAATCCCTCTTGTCAGGAAGATTATCCTATGGACAAACTAATCAGGTCTCCTTTCATCACTTTTTGATGATTTGATGACTCACTTGACTCGTTCTTTTGAAGAGTCGGTCTTACTCTCTTTTTGCTTGTTTCTTTACAGAATATCGACGGGTTTCTTGCCATTCTTAGTATTGCTGGTGGAAACATCTCTCCAAAATCACAGAAGCTTCCATTCTCAGTAACAAGTGTTGGTGATGATTGCTTCTTACTATACTATGCCTCCATAGATCTCTCTGGAGGATCTTTGCCAAACAAATTATGGAAAACGAATCATAACAACTCTGATTCTCAGACCATTAATAGCCGTTTGCGGATCCCTATGAAGGGTCGGATTCAATTGGTACCTCTTGTCTATTTGCTCTTTCTTTTACTCTTACTAATGAAATAAAATTAGGATCACTCGATGACTTATTCATGATAGGAGCTTCTCTGTTTTGCAGGTTTTGAGTAACCCTGAAAAGACACCTCTTCACACTTTCCTCTGTAACTATGACTTAACTGATATGCCACATGGTACAAAGGTAACTTAGAACATTTCCTCCCGTTGCTTTAGGCCTCAGATTGTTAGTTTGCGTTTGCATTTGCATTTAGTGTATAGTTTTTCTAATGAATCTACAAGCTTAAGTATCTTAAACAAAATTCCTTTGTTAGTTGTAAACGTAAACGTAAAGGCCAAATGCAAATGGGAGGCATTTGACGTTGATGTTGCGTTTGCTATTTTATGAAAAAAGAAAATGTTCACTATTTCATTCTTTTGAGACAATTGAGGCAGCAACACTCTTCAACTCCGTTTTTCTTTTTTCAATGTTTGATCAATTCTTGTGTTATGTTATGATCAGACTTTCCTGCGCCAAAAGGTTACTCTAGCCTCCTCTGTTCCGACAAAAGCCAAAAAATCCATAGATGCAGACCAAATTCTTGCAAATAAATCTAGCAAAGGATGTGATTCAGTTGATGAATTACATTCGCCAAGTGAGTGTGAGAACAAGAAATGTCGTGAGACTTTCAAAGAAACAGGACAATGCTGTTCGAAATCTGGAGTTTTACGATACGCCCTTCATCTTAAATTTCTTTGCCCTGTACGCAAGAAAGCTTCAAAAATAGGTCAGAAGAAAAGCTTGAATGATGAAGAGAGGAGATTCTATTTGTACAATGACTTGAGAGTTGTGTTTCCTCAACGACACACAGATTCTGATGAAGGAAAGGTATGTTAGAAAAATCGAGAAACTTATGTTTCCGGGTAAAAGCTACTTGAACGCAAACGCTGATTTTGATTTTGAAATTGCAGTTGAATGTGGAGTATCATTACCCAGAAAATCCAAGATACTTCGACTTAACCGATTAATCTCCGCTTCCGAGTTGTACGGTACACTTATATATTTATACACATGCTTTTATGATTTGTACGGTACACTTACAAGTTGGGCAGATCATGATTCTTAGTGCTCCTATTAGTTGTGGCAACCAAAAATCACATCGGATCTTCTCTTTTATTTCTCATCGGATCTTCTCTTTTATTTCAAAGGCTCATCATCAGAGACTCTCACATTATTTTACATCCTCTAAACAGAGAAATAGTAACCTCAATAAACACACCAATAAATATAAAAACCACAAAAGACAAAAGATAAATATCATGTGATTTAAGTTGTGTTTGGAAGAACTAAAACACTTGCATAAGCCTCACATTCTCTAAATAGTTTGGAAATGTGTAAACTCTACAATAATTAAACTCTTCAAATATTGGAACTTCAACTCTTACTCTTGTGATAATGTTCCTCTCGAGATTGTAGTAAAAAACGAAGAAAGGATCTCGTGTATAGCATGGGTACAACACAATTTCGCCACTACCAATCATTCCAGCAGTGCGTACATAGCACTTTCCATTCAGCCATGGATGCGGCATTTGGTAGATATGCCTTGACCATTTATGTTTCTCGGCATCCTCCAAAACCCACAACTCGAAAAGATCATGTTCAATATCACAATCACAAGCACTTAATTTACCCTTGTAAACTATCAGACTGAAACTGAAAGCTTCTTCTGAGATCTTTGTTGCCATGTCTTGATCAATGTTAATAAAACTGAATTTCTCAGACTTAACATCAAAGCAAACAATGGTACGTTTCTCGTTATTGATCAATATTGCTGGATAATACAAAACACCATTGATGCATATCCCTTTATCGTCTAGAGGATAATGATTTGTGCGACATTCAATCTTTCTCAAAAAGAGATTTCCCTTCAAATCAAACTATGAACTTGAAAGATTAAAGAACAACTTTCCTTTATTGATTTAGAAACTTCTCAAAACTAAATCTCTCTCAAGGTCTTATGGAACAACTCTTATTTATATAGAACTTAGCTTCTCCTAATTCTATTATTAAAAGGTAAACTTTTAAATCTTATCTAAATCTACTTATTTAGATTTTAGTTATATTTCCTTTTTTTATCTCTTCTAGCTTCTTCTAGAAGTAGATAACTTCTTCTTCAAGTCTTGGAATTATCCATCATCCCTTTCCAACCCCTAATGTGAGAACTTGATACTCACAGGACGAGTTTTGTGAGCGACACAACAAGGCGATACGCAATACCTTGAACTGTTTTTCGATTGGATTATAACCAAAAGAAAATCTTATTTTTCTGTTAATCCACTCTGACCTAATCCCTTCCAATTCTAGTTTGGGGTGAGGTTACAAACTCTCCTGTGATGGGATTAGAAACCACCACCAATGTATATTTCTTACCAATATGTTGACGACAGACCAATCCGCGGACTGGGCGACATAATTTATAGATATCTGTGACGGAATTCGTATGATCATAATGAGTGGCTACAAGAGATGAATTCTTATCTGGATTTTGAGGTTGAGGTGAAGAGTAGAAGAACAAGTTTCCTACAACTTCAAAGGCGAAAAGAAGCCTCGGTGTAACCGGATACTTGATCGGGAATAAGAGGTTGTAATTTGGAATGCGAATTATAGATGACCAGAGCTTCGATATGCATCGACACTTTTTGCTATATACTTTATCGGCAATTTCGACAAAATATTGACCAACAGATCAACATGAATCCGATCAAAGTATCCTATTTCTCCACCAGAGTTTGAAGATCGTTTAGTAGATTTGGATACGGTTAACTTATCAATGGAGACTTGCAGCTTACGCTTTCTCATGTTAAGATTAAACCCTAGATTGTGTGTTGCGACGAAAGTAAGCGCGCCTCTTTCCCTTATAAGTTATAATATATATATATAATTGTATGCCATGTCTAACACTCCACAAGTTGGGCTTTGTTACGGCCCACTTACTAATTGAAGGGTCCATTAGTCCTAAGTCTATTTTTTGTTTTTTCTCTTAACACATACCATCTCTCACACAGAACAGTGATACATTAAACACTTACATAAGTTCCTCTACATTGTTTGGAAAGGGTTAAAGTTTACAATGCTTAAACGCTTTAGGCTTCCAAATCTTTTTTCTTTTTTCTTTTAGTTAAATTGTATTTACATGTTCGGAACCAAGGCTATACATTTCTCCCTCGAAATCTAAGCTTCATTTATCCCCGTTGGAGGATTGATTCCATTAACAGTTTTCATTAAATATTTAGTTTTAAAATATATCGTACGGTTGTTGAGGATTTTCAAACTAAATTCTCTTCATAATGTGTTTAAGAACTCAAACTTGCAAGAATTTCAACATTACAATCCATAGACTTTGAAAAGTTACAAAACAAACCCCAATTTTTGTTTTTGTTTTTTGGTCCCCCACACACGGTTAAATTAATTTATAATGTAAAATAGAGGTTACAACACCAAATCTAGTAATTAAAAATTTAATGATTTCGGAGATCAAATGTTGGGATTTGAGAAGAGAAACCATGTGAGAGGTAATAGAGCAACCTGGGGAATATGTTTCTGTAAGGATCAGTTTCTCTTTTCGTCTTCAAATAAGAAATACATGTTTCTACTTCAGACTTGACCTGCAAGTAAACCTCATGAGCTTTCTCTTTATCATTTAGCTCTTTCTCTTTACCTTGTGTTTCTATTGGTTTCCCAAAGTATACGTAAAACCGTCCCGGTATCTTTGGAATTACTCCTGGCATATGCAAATCTTGGTTTCCTACTTCGCCTTCTTCGCCGTTCCTAATTTTTATTATCATCGCTATATTTCAGAATCAAATGTTATATGTAATCTCGTCCAAAAGAGATCGAAATAAAAATACCTCAACTTTATAGTGTCCTGTGTTATCTCTTCTATGAGATTCTTCAGGAATGGGATCTTTATTTGATCATTGTAATCCAAAACCATCTGAGAAATCATTCCATTGCTCAAAGGAGTTACTCGAGAAGCAAAAAGAGTTTTTTTTAAAAAGAATTGCAGATACTGAAGTTAGAACGGAGAAGAGATTTTTGATTTACTTCACAGAGATCATCTTCTCCGACAGCGCCAAAAGGAATAATTTTTGCTCCAAATTTAGATGCGATCCTTACAAACTCGGAATGTTCTGGCCAAAACAACTTGTATTCTTCACCCTGTAGAAATGTGTCTTTAAAAATTAACAAGAAGGGACAAAATATGGAAATTGCAATCATTACCTTTCTGTGCAAAGCTTCACGGACACCTCCAGGATACAAAACCACGTGAGCCTTTGAACGAAGTAGTTTGTAGAAATTAGTATTTGAGACAGGCACTGCGCCAATTATCCTAACTGAGTCGAACATCTGCATATCGGGAAGTTTTGAGCCTGTTTTTTTGGTAAACATCACGGGATGTGCCAGTCCACGCAACAGAATGTTCCTTTCTTTCAAGAAATGAATTGCTGCTGGACGCAACTCGATGCCAAGCAACATGTGATTGCCAACATAGAGAACCGGTCCCTCTGAAGGTATTCCTGCAAGTGATCTTACTACTGTACCGTTGGCTAGAGTTGAGAGAAATACTGGAGAAGTAGCAGCGGTTAGCAATCTGGACCAGAGAAAATCATTATAATAATACTTCAGTATCTGCTTACGGTAGCAGGAACAGATATTCTATTCTAGCTAAGCTCTGATGATATACAAATTCTCACTAGATTTAAGTCAAAAAAGCGTTTGACATAGAAATTAGACGTGTGATAACATCAATGACACAAGGATATTGATGCGACAATTGGCTCACTTACTTACCTTTGTGATTCTTCAAACTCTTTGAGCTCAAACGGAGTAGGCAGAATGTAATCCGAAATGTAATCAAGTGTCTTTCCACGGCGATAATAATAGGCAATCTTTATGATAGTCGCCAGATCTACCCCATCCTCCTAACATGACATAAATATAGATCAATCGAAAATTAGCAAACCAAATATAATCTGAAAGTTTCTGTACCAAATCTGATGCAAGAAGTTTCTCTATTGGTTATAAACTGGTAGAGACTAGATTTGCTTTATCAGCTAATTAAATAGGATTCACAAATGCAGAAGATATTGTGAATCTATAATTAAAAATAGCCATCGACTCACTGACACAAGGAAAATATCTTGCATCAGGAGAAAGAGCACCTTACCAAGAAGAGGAACTGTCCATTATTCTCAAAGTTACGGATTTCACATTTCGGCAATACATAATGGAGTCTTTCAATGTCTTCCTTGTTCAGTAACCATTGATCGCGTCCACTGCAATAGCCATAGCCGTATAAAGACAGCTTCCAGCTAATACAATTCTTTACAAACAAAGAGATCGCTGAACTCTTACTTATATAATTAATAATAAAGCAGAGAAGTTTACAAGTTTATGAACCTCAGAAGTATCAGTGTTTGGGCTTTGACTGTGTACATGTGAGAATGAGCAGATGCTGAAGCAGACTTAAGCAGTTGAAGCTTCCATAAAAGTGTGTCCTTGGGAAAGATCCTAACCAGAGTCTGTAAATAATTTGTTTTCGTGAGTTTATTATCACATGACATATAACGAATGACTAGAGAAAGTAAAATTGAAACAACAAAATGAAGAACAGACAAGAGCACATTACTAGTTAAACACTATGATCTGAAAGCCAAAACAACATGCATATATCATTTGTTCTCCTAAAATAGAGCCTTACAGGCAGATTAGCTGAAGTTGCAAAGAAGTCTTCTAAGAGCCCTCCACCCATCTGTGCAGCAACAGTTTCATTCAGCATAGTTTCGAACATTGCCGCAAATGGATAGCCTATACAATAAAACACAGTTAGCCCTGACTTTGAAACAAAACCTGACACTGAAACCCGTGTTTGAGACTGAAATTTTTAGACCTGGTCTTTGCAACTAATTTGTTTTCGCTTTACACCCATATATGTGGAAGATATACAAGAAGGAGTTGAAACTTTACCTTGCTTAAACCCAAAATTCTCTTCTATCAAGCTGGGAACTTCGTCAGGCAATATTTCCAGTAGACTCGATAAAGGTTGCAACATGAGGTTGTTTAAGCGTGTGACTGCATCAAACAGAGTCGATTATGAGCACAAGATACGATGCATAGATTCCATGAGATTTACCCACACAATTCCCCCAAAAGGAATATAATGTGCAGAAGCCAACAAAAAAAGACTCGTATAACAAGATTTAGTTATGCTTTACCAACAATGCTAAAATTATAAAGTACACACTTTTCTAATGACATATTTCAGATCTTGCAACACATAGGGCTTACATAAATGAATCTAGAATTAAAAAAATAAAGAATCTCAATGATCCAGGAAAAGCAAGTAGTCTTCTTTTACCTGGATTAGCCAGAATCAAGACAAGATCAATGTCGGGATTACTTGCTGCAACATCTAGAGCAAGAGAAGCTCCAATAGATTCTCCAACTATATAAATGGGTCTTTTTGGGAAACGGTAGTACTGTGACCTAACTGTTCTCTCAATGAGCTTCACAATGTCTGAAAATGACATAACACAATAGAAAGAGTTTCATCCACATAAGATTAATCTTGTTGGTTAGAAAACGGTAATGATACAACAGAGAATGCGAACAAAGAAGCACCTCGAGCAGGGGTACGATCACTGACTGGAAAGTGAAGGCACCATATATCAAATATCCTATGATCAAAAGACAATGAGATCAGAAACAAAGAGTCTTCACTAGATTTCTTCATCTTCTTTGTTGAAGTCATATCTATCTAATTCTGGATAAACTGAAGTTTTCAAAACATTCACATCATTTTGAAGATTGAATGAAGTTGGCATCAAACAGTACTTACTCTCCAAGCCTCTTATGCTGGCGAATGAGCCCTAATCCAGTACCATCGATCCCTGCAATCATGATTTCTGAGTTTTGTTAACTTGAAAACTACTTTTCAGAAGCAATAACAAAATCCAGAACTATCAATTTCATCCCTAAATTTATAAGAACGAACCAGGTACGTAGAGAAGAAGAGGAGATCCCGGAGCGCGTGCGCCACATTCCAACGGAGAGAACCACCGAGGCGGACCACCATCTCCGCCGTCTGATCTGAAGAAATCTCCGACTTCCACCAAAAAATCCGTCAGAGTCTTCCGCTCCTCAGGCCGTGCCGCCTCCGTGTACGAATACGGGTTCACCGTCGCCGTCACTTTCCGACCTTCCCGGAGACCGACGAGATTCGCCGTGTCATACGCGACGGAGGTAAACCGTTGGGTTGATTTCGAGAAGGAAAAATCGAGATTGTAAGCTCTTTTCGAACCTGAGGAGACGATGGGACAGATACCATCGGTGATGCGAACAGTGGAAATCGCCATCGATCAGAAAAATACGAAATCGATGGGTTTCTCGGTGGAAGAAGAAGAAGAAGAAGATGATTTGTGTTCTTCAACTTCATCTTCAAGCGATTGAACACGACAAGTTCGTGCTCACGAGAAAACAGCGATGAGTGCTCCGCCATTCTTTTCCTCTCTTTCGTTTATCGAGGTCGGTTCGGGTTTCAACATTTCGGTTTTATTTTGGTTTCAACATTCCGGTTTTACCAAATTAAAATTCAGTTGGCTCGGTTTGATTGTTTTGGAATTTGGCTCGGTTTACATGAACTCAAATTCAGAGGGTTCGGTTTGGTTCGAACCAAATCTGGGTTGGTTGTTTCTGAACGGTTTGGTTTAACTTCTCCCATAGTTCCGGCGGTAATGTTGGATCGGACAAAATTCAAACACGAAGTATGTTATTTTTAAATTTGGAAAAAACCCTCAAAACTAATTAATTTTAACAAAATAGTCTCTGAACTACCAAACTTGCTAAACAATCCTTCATTGAATTAAAATCCACAGTATAGCCCTTTAAAATAAGAATGTGAAACGGAGGTAGATTCAAACTTTTGATCTTACGGTGGTAGTTATCGACGATAGTCGTTGTGGTTACTAAGTTTACCAAAAAACTTCGTAAGATCAATGGTGGTAGTTATCGACAATATACATTACCAAACACCAATTGTGTTGATATATTTCTGGGAAGTTTCGAGAAATACCATTATTGAGAAACTTCTTTTAAAAAAAAATATGGGGATTTTTTAAATATCATTTGATATAATATGCTTTACAAAAAATACAAATTAATTTTAAACCCTTATCAAAATTTAATTTAATATGTAGTTTTTAAAATTTAAGTTTAATTGTTTTTTTGTTCTAATTCTATTGTTTTTATTGTATAAGTTTATGTAGTTTAGAGAATAAAATGTGTTTTTGGTAAAAAACTCAATAATCTTTGCATTTTTATTACTATCTTATAAAGCATATAAAAAGTGGTATTTTTATAAATAAAAACAAATAGTGGTATTTTTCATAATCATCATATTTGTGGTATTTTTTAAAACCTCTATATATTTTATTATATAAAGCAGGATGCGTTCAACGTGATCGTGATACGTAGGTAAAATTATAACTCACCAGATCACGATACATGTTATTGTTAATTTAGATTGTGACACGTGTCAACATAATATCACAAATTTTCATTTTCTAATGTGTCGATAAAAATATTTTTTGTATTCCAAAATTTTCCTTAACATGTATGCAATAGTATAATAAAAATATAATGAAATTAAAAAAGGCAAATTTTCTATTTGTTCATTTATATTACTACACAAAAATATTGGAAAATATTGAAAAATGTAAGTTTTTCCAAAAAACTACTAAGAAGTTTATAAAAAAAAAAGATATAGAAAACTATAATGTTAAGAAGAAAAACACAAAGAGCATTACTATTTTACGTATACCAATAATTTTCTTTTCAAAATATTTAGGGACTAGGGTGATGGTGGTCAAAATTTAAAATATAGAAAAAGTTAAAAAAACTAAAATTTATTGCATTCTTTTTTATTTTCTCATTCTTTTTCTTTTTAATATGGACATTGTGGTGATTTTAAAATATAAATTTTACATTTTTCAATTATATGTTATGTTATATATATATATATATATATATATATATATAATATGTTACCTTTATATAAAAAATATTGTATATTACATATAGAAACAAGTTCGATGAGAATTATGATAATGGCAATAATGTCATGTGGAATCAACAGGTGATAATCTAAGACGTTTTGATTCTTTATCATCAAGATACTTAAGAAGATTATTGAAGGTTTGGATTTCTTTTTGTATTTTTATAATCACATGTGAAAAAATACTTACATAACAGTTTTTTTTTTGTTAAACTCTTGATTTGTCTGCTAAATAATTTGGTTATTTAGGTGATGGTGTTACTTAAGCGATAAGCCTATTACAATATGTAATTTGAGTTTTGCTAAAATAGCATTAGATAACCGGATTTATTCATAGCATTTTATTTAGTTTCGATGGTTCTAAGGTGAGGAGAAAATATATTTCTAAAGCAAAGATTTGTCAATTGAGTTTGTTATCTAATTAATCCATACCGGATTCAGATTTGGATTTATGAATTGGAAATAGATACAATCTCAAAACGGTATCACCATGATTAAAACACACAGTTTTCATTTCTGAAAAAGTACATCAATATTCTATAAAAATATGGCAATATAAAATCTTATTATATAAAACAGAATGCGCTCAACGTGAGCGTGACACGTAAACAAAATTATAACTCACTATATTGTGACATGTGTCCAATATTGATCAGATGATGACATATGTTAACACTTAAACCTAATTAAAAAAAAAATTAGAAATAAAAAACTAACAAAAAAAATTGTCAAGTAACTAACCAAATAATAAAATGGACAATTTCTAATAGTCTAAACTAATTAATAAAAAAAAATTAGATGGATATAAATAGACATAAGTCATAGAAAAAACACAAAATTGAAAAAGACGAATGATAAACAAAAAAAGATATGTAAATTGAAACTAAAAATGAGTTTTAAGATATATACAACCATGCCAAAAAATAAATCTATAAGCATATTTATTTCATTTATATAATATCACAAAGAAAATAGAAATCTTCTACCTATAATGGCAACCATATAAAAAAAAATTGTATAAAATAAAATATTATATAAATTAAAAAATAATAGTAAGATTTAAGAGTGTATAAAGTTTGGCGAGAATTGATACACAGAGTTTTAACCCTAAAATATCACAGCAAGTGCACAGCAAACGAAGTAGTATTTAGGGATCGAATCCACGAGAACCAAGTGAAACGCTACGAATCTATATGAGTGAAATTAAGCTAAGATGATAATATGGTTGTTTGTTGAAAAGTGAAACGAAATAGCAATGTAAAAACGATGTAAAATCAATTAAAAACAAGCGTTAGGTCAAGGGCAATTCGCAAGAATTCAAAGATCATGAACCAGACAATTATTCAGGGAACAATAAGCGCAGTCTTAAACTCAAACATGATGTTTAACCAATCCACTATCGTGGTATTACTTTATCTAGCAATCTAAGAATCTAAACTGTCGTTTGATCTTAAAATTCTAAACAAGCATTAACGAGCAGGTTTGATATGTTCACGAATTGCCTTAACATCAGCTTTCGTTGGCTAAGGACAATTCGCTCACCTATGTTCTATCAAGCAATCTATAGCACTTTTGATGAATAGATTAAACCCTAAATCAAAGATTAAGTGATCAATTTAATCTAAGCAATGAGAACAACGATAGGTGAAGACAAGATGATAAATCCCTATCTATGTCTGATTCAATGATTCATAAATTCCCTTGAAACCCTAAACCTAACTATGAAACTACTCAGACATGGATGCAAAGAAACAAGAAGGAGATGAAGAAAAACTAATAATCAAATAAATATAATTCCAAAAGGGTTCAGAAATCTTCTCAGAGATGTAGAGTCAGAGCTTCGTCTCCCCAAAGCTTACAAATTGCAGAAAACCAAAAGTCTGAATAAAATAGAAAGTGTTTGTAAAAACTTGTGTAGAAAATAAAAGTGTAGCCTAAACAATGGCTAAAAATAACATATAAATAGGTCTAATAATGTTCTGGTCGAAATTTATGGCAAATCCAAGCCCAATAAGGAAAAACTGAAATTTCTTTTTTTTCTGCACATGTTTCTTTTACTCGCCAGACGGACACGTTTTCACTAAAACTTGCATAACTTTCGATCGCACCGTTGGAATGATCTCAAATTACTTCCAAACGAAAGCTAACTCAACGCTATATCTTGTGTCAAACTTTCAAGTCGATCCATTGGTGGAAAAATATTCAACGAGTGCCGAACTTCCGACCTTTCCGCAAGATAATGCATCTTCACATATCCGTTTGCAACCATTCCTTACTTCTTATGCCTTAGATTCCATCCAAACATATTTCAACCTGAAAAGACTCTAAACGTAGAAAAGACTCGATAAAACGATGAATATCATGGTTGAAAACCGGTAAAAACTATGATATATCAAGTATAAATCTATATGAGAAATAAAAAACGATGACATCAATGGTATACAATTATTAATCATGTACTTATGTGATGCTTGATAGCATTATTTATAGTTTTTTATGAGGTTACTAAAATAAAAATTACTATTTTCTAATTTACTTTACAATATTTTAATTGTTTATTTGATTTTATCACATAATTAATAAATATTCTAATGGGTAACAATATAATTTGTTTCTTTGTTATTAAGAATATGATTTGAATTATACTTGTATATATTTTTGGATCCACATGATATAAATTATGATATAAATTATGAAAATTATGATATAAATTTATCTCTATTGATTTAAGATCTGCGTTTAATAGTATTTCAAAATATTTTAAAATTCTTCGGGTTACTAATTAAAATTAAAATATTTATATCAATAATTTTTAATGTGTTTACATGTGTATCAACGCGGGTCCTAACCTAGTCTTTAGTAAATTTATAAATAAATTTAATATATTCAAATTTCACGAACATAAATTTACCATAACATCTATTGTCCATTGTTATCACTAGATTTATATTCTCGCGCGTTGCGCGAGATTTCAATTTTAAAACTTCTAATAATATAAATCGTTAAATATAAATATAATCATTTTTAAAGGTAAATCTATACAAACATATATATATATATATAAACTTATTTTACCAAGTGATATACAACATAAATATTGTCTACGGTAAAAAAATTCTTTTGAAAAGTAAAGAATCGCTACGTGTCACGTGGTGATAAAGATCAGAGAACCTAGCGGGAAGAGGAATCAGACTTGGCGACCATCCCACGATCATTTATCCCAAAGAGAGTTCCTTCCATACTGAAGTCCCATGAAGATATCTCTCTAGAGGTTTTGATGTTGACCATTTATCCAATCGTAAAAATCATTAAATGTTTATGCGAACATAACTCCACATCAAATGTAAATGTGTTAAATCTGACGTAATGTGCTAATCGCTAACGTGAATTTATTCTTTAACACTCATAAAAAATAGTATCAAATTCTAAAGATGTATTCTTCTTAAAAAAAATGATTTTTTTCTTATATCCAAAAACCTTATATATTATTACATTTAAAAATTTACGCCAATATGTAAATTTAGCACTATTTTTTCAAATAATACATGTTATTTCAAAAGTCATATACATTCTAAAAATATTTAATACGTATTTTCTCTTGAAAAATGAATATTCTTATTTTGATTAAAACCTTTTAAAATTTTGCATTTACTGTTACACATAAACTTGTATTTTATTCACATTTTATATTTTTTATATTCATCTAATTTATATTCACATTTTTTATTTTTTATTATCTTGTGTTGTAATTTTATTTTTTACATTTTATGTTTTTTTAACTATTTACACATTAACTCTATGTGAAGATACAACTATATAATTTGATATTCATCTAATCTATATTCACATTTTTCTTTTATATTTTTTGTGTTGTAATTTTTTTTATATATATTTTATGTTTTTTTGAATTATTGTTTTTATTTAATGAAAGATGATAATATAATATGAATGTGTGTGAATTAATTGAGTCATTAAGTTTATTTTAATATTTTTATTAACTTTTTTGATGATGTGAACACCCTAAATGGAGAGAGAATATTAATATCTTAATCTCAAACAACCCTCCATCAAAGCTTTTAATCTCATATGTCCTTCTTATAAAAAAAAATTTTGTTTTTTTTTTTTTTTAAATCGAAAACCATGTAAAATCCTTAATGAATCTGCACAATTACAAACCCAACCAGGCATCCTAGATTGTCTCACGAGAGAGACAGACCTCGCTAGTTTGGTTTTCCAAATTGATAGCCTGTGAAGGCCCATTACTGACGTCCCATTTGTTAATTAAAAAATTTACATGATTTTATAGTCATAAACCATGGTTTTGGTTTTGGTTTCGTTTGATTGTTTTTTAAAGAAAAGGTTCAAGGATCACATGGTTAACCACTAATCCATTATAACCCAACTCATTTTAACACATTATTGACCCCTACAACATATTTTAACTGCCAATACCAACTATTCTTGAAATCACCTGTCAAACTATATAACCAATGAATCTTTCTCATCTACACCCTCTCGGACTTGGTATCTGATTTGCAAAGAATGCTATCAACAAACGAGTCCTTTAGACCAACATCATTAGATTTCACAGGTAAATGGACATAATGTTGATGAGGTTTCCCATTTTTCTTGTGACATTTTTTTTTCCCCTTTTGCTTGTTACTTACATCTTTACCTTGCACTCTTGCTCGGCAAAATCTAGTTTTTTCCGAAGCAACGCTAGGTTACGTGCTTTCCGCTTCATTGATCATATCCTTGGACGTGTATACACTTCCAAATCATTGTTTCAGACAAACTGTACTTAGATGAATGTATCTCCACATCTGATACTTTTTGGAACATTTTTCTCTTTATTGCAGGAAAGAGACAACATGCAGAAGTCTGAGTTCTTAAAAGCATTATCAGTTATGTGGAAAGATTTTGATTCTCGTGTAGTATGGTACAAGGTAGTCACTTTTACTGACTTATCATGCGACTTGATGGGGAAAGTTTGATAAGCCCGTCTAAAAAAGATAGATGTAAGATGAAATAAAAATAATTTGATTTGAATGTACTTGTCACGCAGGTTAGAGTAAATGCTTTGCTCTGTTAGCAGAGATGTGCGAATAAAAATAATTTGATTTCAATGTACTTGTCAAACGTTATTGAAATTCTGCAAACAATTCAGAGTTGTACTGCCGTTGATCGTTCTGCACCTACCCTTATGTGTAGCCATAAAGAGAAGCTGCATCATGGAATCGAGATTTTTAGGCACCGATATATGCGGCTCGTAGTCGCTTCTGGTAGCATCACATCTCATAATCTGCATTCTCTGTTATTGTTCTCTAGTATGGAGTTGAATTCACTGCAGAAAATGTGCTCAGGTGTGCCTATTGTTCTCACGTCCTTATAGCACACTACTAGTGAGACTTGTATAGCCATGATCGTAACTCTTAAGAAATCAGAGGATCTATATTTTATAGCACACTACTAGTGAGACTTGCAAAACACAACGTACACATTTTCAAGCCAAGATATATCAATACCACCAAAGACGTATATTACAAAACCATTAAATAGAAAATTACAAACAAACACAGACGAGTCTTTCGGAGATCACACCTGGCAAATTCAGTACAAATACAAACAAGACGTTGACAAGATATGCATCACAAATGCTTATTAGCGAGACTGCAAGAGATGGGCTTAACGAGTACTTATGGTGGTGAGACTGAGTTTTCTTCGACCAAACTTTTCTGTGAACCACTCCTGATTTTGTGAAGTGAAGATATGTCCGATCACCAATCCACAGAATACACCAGGTCCATAGGCTATTGCAGCTGCTACCCAATTGAACATTTGTTCCTCCGACTCTGACAATTCCTCATGTTGTTGTGATGTTGTAGGATTTGGAACATGGGTTTCTCCACATATTTCTTCGAGACCAAAGAGTCCAAGGTTGTCCAAGAACGAAGAACATTTCTGCCTTTGAAACTGTGTGCCTCGCGGCACTAGACCTTGGAGCTGGTTATGGGAGAAGTTCATGTATGACAGAAAGGAGAGTTTGCCCAGATCTTGAGGAATTTGGCCTGACAACTTGTTACGGGATAGGTCTAATGACTCGAGCTTTGTCAAATTTCCCAAGAGTTGTGGGATATGGCTTGTGAATGCGTTACCTGACAAATTGAGAAGACGCAATTCCTTCAAAAGGCCAATGGATTCAGGGATTTTGCCATAAAATTTGTTTCCAGAAAAATCAATCGCTCTGAAGTCTTGTTGGATCCGGTCAAACCTCTGCTCTATTCCTTTATTCACCATTTCCATGGACTGATAGATACGAGAAAAATTCGCAAAATCATCCATGTACTGGCCATTTCCTTGGGTTAATGTGGTCATTGCACGCCAGTTGGAAAAATAGTGAGGTGGGAGAGTTCCAGTGAAGTCATTGTGTGAAATATCAATGACTCTTAAACTCTGAAAAGCAGTGGACGTGTAGTGATGATACAATGGTCCGTAGAACTCATTTGATCTGAGGATGAGAACATGTAACGATGGCAGAGATCCCAACCATGATGGAAACTTGTCCTTGATTTTGTTGCTTTCCACATTCACAAGTTGCAGAGCCTTGCAGTTGATCAATGACTTTGGAAGATTTCCCTCCAGTTGGTTGCGGCTAACGTCGAATGATCTTAAACCTGTAGCATTGGCAAATATATCTGGAAGAGTTCCGCTAAAGCTGTTGTTCCGCAAACTTAGCTTTGTCAAATAAAAACTCAAACATGGAGGAACCGTGCCGCTGAAGAAATTGTTGGACAAATCTAAGAAGCGTAACCCTTTAAGCTTGCAGATCCAAAGGGGAAATGGTTCTCGGAATGAATTCGAACTCAAATCCAACTGTTGGATCAGTGTTTCTTGTGAAGATTTTTCAAAACTGCTGAAGGAATTGCGAGAAAGCCACACCGTCACCAATCTCCATAACCAACTTGGTACTTCACCTTCCAACATGTTGTCGGAAAGATTAAGATAATAGAGGTTGACTAGCTTTGATATAGATCTAGGGATTGGACCAGTGAAATGGTTGCCGTTAAGATGTAACTGTCTGAGGTTTACTAGCTTTGATATAGATCCAGGGATAGGCCCACTGAAATTGTTGAGGTTAAGATATAATTCTTCGAGGTTGACTAGCTTTGATATAGATCTAGGGATTGGCCCACTGCAATAGTTGTACTCAAGATCTAACAGTTTGAGGTTGAGAAATTCAGAAATGGATCCCGGGATTGGGCCATCGAATATGTTATACCTAAGGTATAGATACTGAAGCTTAGATGATGAAGATGTATTCGCAAACTCTATAGGTCCCGTGAATTGGTTTCCTCCCAAATCAACCCTTTGTAACGAAGGAACTGAGAACAAGGTTTTAGTGAAAGGTCCGAGAAATGAGTTTTTACTAACATCAAAATATTCTAAGTTGTGGAATCCACTCATGTCAGATGGAAGCGTGAATGATGTGAAGTTATTAGAGCTGATGCTAAAATAGGAAAGCTTCGTTAAATTGGCAAATGAATTAGGAATATTGCCACTTAAGCTGTTATTGCCAAGCCACATGACTCTTAGCTCCTTTAGGTTTCCTATGGAAGCCGGAACTTCACCTTCCAGCTGATTATACCCAAGTTTAAGTTCTAAGAGACGAGAAATGTTTCCTACTGAAGAAGGAATTTCTCCTATGAGACTGTTAGCCCCAAGACTAAGGTTTCTGAGCTGGTTTAGATTGCCTATTGAACCTGGAATCTCACCTACCAATTTATTATAAGAAAGGTCAAGAAATGTGAGACGAGAGAGGTTTCTTAGTGAAGAAGGAATCTCTCCTTGGAGATGGCAACTATTAAGGTCTAGGTGACGAAGATATTGGAGTCTAAAAAGGCTACTGTTACTTATCAAAGAGCTGTTTAGAGAGGTGTAACTAAGGTCGAGTGATATCACCTGGCCAGATTTATCATCGCATGTGACACCCTCCCAAAGACAGCAATCGCTGCTCTTATTCCACGAGCTTGGGTTAGACGCATCGATCGGAAACTCGTCTATGAATTCCAAAAGAGCATCCCTCTGGTCGTGGCGGCAAACGTGGAGCGAAGGAGAAGCAAGAGCGTGGATAAGGAGGGAGAAAAAGATGGTAATAATACCAGAAAAGAAATAAAAAAGGCTTCGATTCATCATATCTCTTTCTTGAGTTTGTGTTGTAAGTAATGGGTTATGTTGTATGCTTCATTGGCTCTGTTTAATAAGAAGAAGAAACTCTATAGTGTCTGTGACTTACCAAGTCTTGCGTCAACTCATTGAACTCCGTTGGTTTTGCTCTCCCTCTATCATAAATGAATTGTCTCACTTGTCTCAAAATACAAGTGGACTCATTCAATCCTCACCAAAATATCTCTTAACGTTTATTACCATATGTTTTTAAGATACAACTACTATTGGTCGCATAGATAATCATACCAACAACAAAAAATGCATTGTTAACTACACTACTAAAAAGGTAATTAGGATAACGTTTACGAACAAAACAAATATATGTCACAAATGATATTTGTTTTATAGAGTATGTTTGGATTTTAAAAAATATATATACCTTAGAATCTGTTGTCCTATTTTTCAACACAAGAAAAGAGAATGATCAACTTCAATTTTCTTTCAGACATTTAAACAAACAGTTTGTATTCATGTAAACCATTCAAAAGAAACTCAACAAATTCGCCATCAAGATTCAAATAAACAAAGAATCACAAACTTTTCGACTTTGCATTCTTTATCTATTCTGAAACTAAATATATCATCGTTTTTTCAGATCTCTAGATTGTGATAGATCATAATACATGCATCAATATAACTCTACTTTTTAATTACCCAGAAGAAGCTATAAGGGGACAACTCCGAGTCTCCGACACCGATTTTTGCACCGACGAGCTGTCGTATCCTAAATTATCTCACAAGGGATCTTAATCTCAAACACCCCTCCATCAAAACTTTTAATCTCATATGTCCCTCTTATAAAAAAGAATTTTGTTTTGATTTTTTTTTTTAAATCGAAAACCATGTAAAAACTAGTAAACCCTTAATGAATCTGCACAACTACAAACCCAACCAGCCATCCGAACCTGAACCTGCAGTCGAACCCGGATCCAACTTTTTCCCCCAAATTCGAGAAAAAAAGAAACGAAAACCTAACTTTTATTTTATCAGACTTTTCCGACTTTCCCCCTTCTTCTTCTCCTTCTCAGGCGATTTCTCAATCGCAGATCCGTCGCCGTCGTGGTCGCCATCGCCATCGTCATTGTCGCCATCATCGTGGTATCCGTCTCTATCTCCGACTCCGTCACCGTCTTCAAGGTAACCGTCAATCACATCTCTTCAATTTCAGCGAATGGGTTTTGATTTTGAATGGGTTTTGGGTTGCGAGATGATAGGGTTTTGAGGTTTTGATTTGTATTAGGATTTTGATTTCAAATGGAGATGTGTCAGGTTTTGATATGAATTGGAGATGTATCGGGTTTTGAAATTAGGGTTTGAAGTAAAACCCAATTTGGGATCAATAGATTTTGTGTCTGTTTTGATTTGTTTTATTGTGGATTTTGCAGAAATTGCTCCTAAGACGAGGGGAGGACTTTGATAGCTCTAAAGTTTCACCCTAGAAAAATCCCTGCAAGTGCACAGAACTGCAGTTATAGTATAAAGGGTTATCGTATCCCTAGAGACCTAATGTTGCGCGACAAATTCTAAGTATCGAATCAAGCTAAGTAAGTAAATAATATGAATAACGAAAATAATTAAGAAAAACAGTTGGAAAACTTGTTGAAAGCGGGTTTTAATCAATGAGACAAACGTTAGGCCTTGGGAAATTCTTTGGTAAATCTGAATTGTAGACTAAAAGATCGTTAGGATATTTATGAAGATTTGTTCTCGAACTCGAAACACAACTATAAAATCAACCAACTTTCGCTGCGGAGATTATCTATGTCTAGACCCTAGAATTCCAAATTTCTTTGCAAATTCAAACAATTCAGACAAGCATTAGGTTCATGTTCGATTGTTCACAAAATCCCTAAGCCAAATTTCTTTGCGAATAGGAATTTTGCTCATCTAAGATAGTTCAGGCAATCAATAATACTTTCGCATCTATTAATCAACCTAAGTTCTGAATTCTAGGTGATCGAATTAGAATTAGCATTAAATACAATCTAGATGAAGAACTATATGATTATCCTAACAAAATCTATCTAATCTAACAATTCATCTTCAACCTTTGAATAACCCTAAACCTAACAAGCAAACTACTCAGACATGGTGATTGAAACAAACATCATGATAAGAAAAGAATGCATAAAGAAATAAGCAAAGATACAAAAGAGGAACAAAATCTCTCTCGTAGTCTCTTGAACAAAAATCTCTCTCTAAGTCTCTGTAGAATAAGAACTGCCTCTTAACAATGGCTTTAAAAACCTAAATATAGTCTAAAACACGAATGGGGCTAATGTGCAACTCCTGGAAATTTCTGGGTCAAAGATGCAATTTCTGAAAACTTGAGGTGCAGGTTCGCAGAGAGTGTCGATCGACACTCTGGAAGGTGTCGGTCGACACCAGTGGAAAAACGTTGCACTTTTCCTTATTCATCCGTCCTTCGTTTCTTCTTTGATCGGTTTGACTCAAAATACTTCCAAAACGCTCCAAAGTCGCCTAACTCATGCAATAACCTGCAAAGACTCATAAAGACTCGAAAAACACTTAAAAGACTCGATAAAACAACGGATATCATGGTCAAAAATCGGTAAAAACCATGATATATCAGACTTACGAAGAAAGGGACTTCAAAGGATCCGACTTTAAAAGCTTCAAGTAGTTCGGTACTAAAATATGTTGTGAGCGACTCAGATAATGGGTTCGAATCTGAAAATAAATGTTATCAAAGGTATGTGATATATCGTACCTTGTTAACTGCTTGTGGAACAACTGGGTACTGCCTAGGACAACTAATTCTGAGTAGGACAACTAATTCTGCGTAGGACAACTAGTACTACTGAGTATAACTAGGACAATGTAGATAGTATTGCCTAGTTAAACTGGTACTACTGAGTAGAACTGTTAGTACTTAGGAGAATTGGTACTACTGAGTAGAACTGTTAGTACTTAGGAGAACTGGTATTACTGAGTAGAACTGTTAGTACTTAGGAGAATTGGTACTACTGAGGATAACTGTTATTACTTAGGAGAACTGGTACTACTGAGGATAACTGTTAGTACTTAGGAGAACTGGTACTACTGAGGATAACTGTTAGTACTTAGGAGAATTGGTACTACTAAGGATAATTGTTAGTACTTAGGAGAACTGGTACTACTGAGGATAACTGTGGTATACTGGGATTGAAATTCTGTTTGGATTGCAGGATATAGAGGTATCTGATACTCTACCGATGCAGCCTCTAAAGTTGTTCTTCCAACAGACCGAATATAACGCGCAATGCAAGATCCAAACAAGGTGTGATTTGTTCAAATTCTTGGAGATCATAGAGGAATTTAAACCAGAGTTGGAATGGTTTCAAACACACCCTCAGTTTAAGCACTTCTTCCACATGGAGAAAGAAGCAAATCGTAAGCTTCAGGGTTTGTTTATGCTGCTGCTTCAAACTGTGTGTATGGATAGGAAGACAAGTGTTTGGTTTGTGGTGAATGGCATTCCTATCCGATATTCTTTGAGAGAACATGGTCTGATCAGTGGGTTGTACTGCCATGAATACTCCAAAGAAATTAATCTGAAGATGAACTTGAAGGAGTACATAAATAAGTTTAAGGAGAGGCAGTTTTGCAATAAGAAAGCTGTAACTATCAAAGATGTCAAAGACAAGCTGCTTTCAATGAAGAAGAGTTCTCCCGATCGCCTGAAGATGGCGATCTTGTATTTCTTAAGCGCGGTACTCGCAAAGAAGGCGAAAGTTGATGGAAATATACATTCATTCTTATTTAGAATGGCTGAGGATCCGGATTTGTGTAAATCATTTCCGTGGGGGCGAATGACCTTTGATGATTCTGTCAAGGATCTTTATCACGTGATTGAACATATGAATGGTTCTGCGCGAGAAAAATTGACCTTTCCTGGAATTGTAATTCCTTTGGAGGTAAAGATATTATTTCTCTGAATCTATTAATGTTTTAATATTTAATCTATGACATACTATATCTCTATATGTAGCTTCTGACTTTCGAGTGTATACCAAATCTGAGGAGATCATTTAGAGAAGATGTTGAAGAGGCAGACAAAGAGTGTCCAAGGATGTGCAAGTAGAAGTTCAAAGCTTGTAGTATGAAAGGTTGGCCATTGGAAGAGATTTATAAGTCGCTTGGTTCTACTAAGGTATTAATTCAACTTAATTCTTAATTAGAAATCATTTTTGTTAATGTTAACAGCTATTTGTACCTCCGTCTCTCCACTTAATCGGATGATAGCTTGTATTGCATGCACGCATGGGTACCTGTCTATATCAAAACGCTTGCAACTGCAAGTTTTCTGTCTCAAATTAACCACATAATTCTTTCCATCCCGTCCAATCACATTGTACTCACGGGTGAAGCCGTTTAACTCTTGCGACACTAGCTTCTTTCCAATCGGTACTCTGGACTCTATTATGTTGTGCACGTAAGGCACCAACTTTTATGACTCGAGTACTTCACCAGAACTCTTCCTATGAATGTTGAACCATTCAACCAATTTTGCCACGATCATATCAATCATGGGTAATAACGTGTACTTCCTTGCCTCTACAAAAATGCCATTGATCAATTCTGCACTATTGGTGGTTACTATGTTGTACTTTTCTCGTAGAAAATAACATCTTGCCCATTTTTCTCATCAACACTTTTATCGAGATACACGGCTGCAGAAGGATACCTTATTCTGAACGTACTATAAAGTGTTAAGAACTCAACCTCTGTATAAGTTTCAGCGCATTCCATGAACTTCCCCGCAACAGTTTTTTTCTTCGTACTAGAAATGCTTCCTTTCACATTCTGAGACAAATGGTATATACAATACCCATGTTGAGAAAACGGGAACACCTCACGTATTAACTTGATAAGGCCTAGATTTCTATCAGATATAAAAACCATTTTAGGATGATCCAGTACCACTGATTTCAACTTTTTCATAAACCACATCCAACTTTCTTCTTTCTCACCATCAGCTACACCAAAATCAATTGGATAATGGTGATGATCAGGATCCTGAGCCGTCGGAACAATTAGAACTCCACCATATGCATGCTTAAGGTGGATGGCATCAACAATGATGACTTTTCTCATGACTTTGAACCCTTCAATACAAGCTCCCAATGCAAAGAACAAATACTTAAACCTGTTTTCCTTATCCCATTTCACACATCTTTGTGTACCCTCATTCATTTTCCTTAGCATATACATATAAGACTCCAACAACACATAACTCTCCTCTGGACTTCCCCGCACAATATTAGCAGCTTCTTCTTTTCCTCTCCATATAGTAGAGTATGATATGTCAACACTTGCTTTTGCTTTAACCATCTCTATCAGATTTTTTGGTTTTGGAGTCTCAAAATTACCGGGATACTCTTCCTGCAAAATAGATGCAACTTTTTTTGCTGTCCCTTTCCTTCTTCTTATCCTTGTACTTGCATCAGCTCGAGAGCATGTATGCATATTGTGGTAAGTTCTAAACGCCCAACGATCTGAATCCGAAAGCGGAACAACTCATAAATACCACTTGCAACCTTTTTTTGCTTCCATACATTTTAGCACATATCTTTTGGGACACGTCTTATTTACTTCATACTCAAAACAATTCCGATGTGAAACTATTTCAACTAAATCTTTCACTTCCTGCCTACTTCCAAATTCTTGACCCAAAGTGATATCTATACCATGTTTCCATGCATTAAATACAAGCACATCTCCTTCCACAACATCTGCTCGCTCATTATCTTCATGCATACCAAAGTTATCCTCATTATCAAACTCTTCGTAATCTGTGATCAAAACAATGTCAAACAGTTATACCTAGTTATACCAGACAGAGAGAACACACAAAATTAATCAAACAGTTATATCAGACAGAGAGAACACAAAAAATAATCAAAAAGTTATACCTAGTTATACCAGACAGAGAACACACAAAATTAATCAAACAGTTTTACCCAGTTATATTCAGTTATACCAGACAGAGAGAACACAAAAAATTAATCAAACAGTTATACCTAGTTATATTCAGTTATACCAGATAGAGAGAACACAAAAAATTAACCAAACAGTTATACCTAGTTATACCAGACAGAGAGAACACACAAAACGAGCCAGACAGTTATACCAGGTATACCTTGTTGTACCAGCGCATGGTGTTCCGATGGTTCGTCTGTGTAAAGAGTTATCATACCATCCCCTACAGCAACTTCACTTTAACCTCTCCTGTCACTTGCACACATCTCTGAGTTTGATCCACATCTTTGATGAGCTCCACATGCAAAAGATTTCTACAACCAGCTTGATTTACTTGCATTAGATAATTAAAAACCTCATCATCATTCGAGATATATGATGGTATCGTAACATTCAAAATCTTTGGAAAGTAACTGAATTTGAGCTGCGTTGTAGCTTCATCTATCATCATCTTCCTGCCAATTCTATCAACCAACGCCGAATAAGTGACTTCCTCTACTCCGGTCCGCATCGCGAAAGTGTGAATTTCAACTCCTCTCGAGATCCATCTTGTGTAATCACCTTCCCTTGAATAACATTTTCCATAATCAAAACATATGATTGTACAAGAAGTTTTATTCATTGTCTCCTGCAAAAGAATAGCAATCGTTAGTATATAATTATAATGCTTTTTCAATTATACTAGTTGTTTCAGTAATACTAGCTTACTCAGTAATACCAGTAATCCCAGTATTACCTTTACTTCTCAATAGTACCAGTTATGTCAGTAATACCTATACCTTTCACTAGTACAAGTATTCTCAGTTATACCTCTGCAGTTTTGTTTTACCTACGCTTTAGTTCGAAAAACCTAAACACGAAAATTGGGAAGATAACTCGAAGAGAACAAGAAGAGAAAGAGAGGAAGAAGGGAGGAAGAAGATTCAGTTCTGTTAGGACAAAGAGAGGAAGAAGAAGAAAAAGGGGATGGCGAAGATAACTCGAAGAGAGGAAGAAGACAAAGAGAGGAAGAACAGAGGAAGAAGATTCAAACCTGTGAGGATGAAGAGGGGAAGAAGATAATGACCAAGCTTCCTCTGTTTTGTTTTTAAAATCGCCCAGAAGAGAAGAGAGGAAGAGATGAATGAAGAAGAAGAAGCGAGGAAACGAAGAAGAAGCGGACGGGGGAGGGGTCACGTGGAGGCTCAAGATAGAGTAATATTGTTTTTGGTTTTATTAGATTTGATTGGTTGTTGAGAATATTTATTATTTTGGTTGTTAGATTTATTTAATTAGGGGTGTATAAATAATAATAAAAGGAAGAGAGGTAAAGTGGATATTTGAATTAGAAGAGGGTAGTTAGATTATTTTTTTGAGATTTAAGGCATCTTAGGAGGTGTTATTCAATGATGGATTTTAATAGGGTTTAAATCTAAGTAGAATCCACTGTTATTCAATCAATGATTCTAAATCATACTTTAAAATCTGGTGTTATTGGATATGGTATTTGTAAATCATGTCCTAAATATTTTAAAATCTGGTGTTATTCAATAAAACATTTTAAATCTATCATTAAAATCCAGTGTTATTCAACATTAAAAGATTCTGGAAATCTTTGTTTTTTAATGGATTTGAAATGACTCGTAGATGTAGTTTAATGAACAAATGATTAGAAACAAAATTCAAGGTATACTGCAGAGATTTTAGAATCCACACATATAGATTCCATCCAAAATTAAAATTTTGAAGATTTTAAAACTGGTGGAATTGACTTTAAATCATTGATTCATTAACACCCTATCTAAAATCCCTCCCTAATTATATATATGATTATTTTTTATTTTTTTGAAAAAGTTGATGCATTAATTTAAAAGAAGCAAGAGTTTACATAATTGTTTTCTCTAGTAGAAGCCCACAGGCAAAAGAAGTATCAAGCAAGTAAATATTGCCCATGATCGGGGCCCAACGATGATTAAAATAGAATGGTGAAAGGCCCAAGAGGTGGCCCATAGTTCCTGAAATGAATCTCAGACGAATGAATCGTCATGGGCAAGGAGGAATATCACAGTGAGAACCACAGTTGCATACACGCCGATCCCTTCTCCGGGTTCGAATCACGCCATGAGGAGATGCGATTCCTTACGGTTCTATCAATTTGGGAGTAAATCGAGTCACTTGATTTGTGGATTTGTCAGTGAAGTCGGTTATTCCGTTCATGCCATAGATTACGGCTTGCCAGACTATGATGATTAGGTAACAATGGTGCGTTGATCCTGGGAGAGAGATCAACGTTTGGAGGATAGTGTCCCATGAGCTTGAAGTCCAAGAGAGGCGAAGCTTTATGCATAGTCGCCACCAGATAGATCTGCTAAAATCGCAATGGAAGAAAATGTGGTTACGGGTCTTTGGTTCTTGGTTGCATAGAAGACAAAGCGAATCAGTCGGAAGACCCCAAGAGATAAGTCTGTCCCTGGTGGGACAACGATTTAGGATGAATAGCCAGGTGAGAAGTTTATGTTTTGGGATTCCTCGCTTTATCCATACCACTTTATGCCATGAAACCTCAGGGGCTGGGAACTCTGATGATGTTGTATAAATGACCAGCGTGAAAGGAGGAAGAATGTGATCCATCGAGAGTCCAGATAGGGTAGTCTTCATTCTCGGAAAGAGTTAGAGTGGAGAGGTGTATATGGACCGCTTCCATTGCATTAGATCGAGCGTGAGAAACATTCCAAGCTGGGCCAGTCCACAAATCTCCTAATTTGTCGATAGGGGAATTCCTGATAAACTTGTGCCGATATTTCCAAAGTAATGAAGCAGGGGGCCCATTGGAGACCATGGAGTTGACCAGAAACTACAGTGTTTTCCATTCCCAGGTATGATTCTGATCCAATTAGAGGCTAAATGGCGGAGGCTAAGTAGCTGTTTGAATAACCAGGTTTGAGAGTTTCGGCGCTTTAAGTCCCAAAAGTTACGGTCTTTGATAACATTTTGGTGGATCCAAGCAACCCAGACTGAGTCCCTTTGAAAGAATAACATCCATAGCAGTTTCATAGAGTAAGTGCGATTCCAAAATCTTAGGTTTTTTATCCCTAACCCTCCTTCTTCTTTTGGTTTAGTTATTGTCTTCCAAGCTACTTTAGCTCTGTGATCACTCTCTAGGTTTCCTTTCCATAGGAAAGCGCTGCACATCGAGTCAATCAGCTTGAGGCATTTTTAGGTAAAATAAAAGCACCACACCAGAAATTGATTATTCCTGAGATCACCGAGTTTAGTAGTTGAAATCTTCCCGCCATAGATCAGTATTTTGATGTCTAGCTACTGATTTTGGCTTTGATTTTTCGTAACAAGGGCTCACAGTTCACCAAAGAGAGTTTCTTAGTACAAAGGGGCAAGCCTAGGTATCTAACTGGGAGATGGCCTTGAGTGAATCTTGAGAGTTGTGAAATGCTGCTGATTTCTGATTGAGAAAGGCCAGAAAAGTAAAAAGTAGTTTTTCTAAGTGGTCAGACCTGACAGTTGCTGGAACTCTCTAAGGACGGCAAGAATGCCACATATAGAGGAGGAAGAGCCATCTGAGAATATTAACAAGTCATCAGCAAAGCATAAGTGGGTGAGTTTAGAAGCTTCACACCTGGGATGGTATCCAATTTGTTGATCCTCTGCAGCTTTTTTGAGCATCTTGGAGAGAATGTTCATTGCCAAGCCGAACAGATAAGGGCTGAGAGGATCCCCTTGTCTCAGGCCTCTTGTACCTCTAAAGTACCCATGCAAAGAGCCGTTAATGCCAATGGAGTAGGAGGGTGCTGTCAGGCATTCTTCTATCCATCTGATGTACTGAGCAGGGAGTCTTAGAGCTTCGAGGCAGCCGAGTACAAAATTCCATTTCAGAGAGTCAAACGCCTTTGCTATATCAACCTTCAAGGTTACTCTTTTTGGTCCCTTATCTTTGTGATAACCACTTACTAATTCAGCTGCTAGCAAATAATTTTCCAATAGTAGTCTCCCCTTAATGAAAGCAGATTGGTTTGGGAGGATTATTTTTGGGAGGAGGGGTTTGATCTTGTTAACAATAAGCTTAGAGATTGCTTTGTATATCGTGTTGCAGCAGGATATGGGTCTATAATCCTTGATTATAGTGGCACCTGGGACTTTTGGTAGAAGGGTTAAAATTTTGGAATTGGTAGAGTAAGGCATGAAAGGGTTGGAGAAGAATTTGGTAAGAGCTGCTATAACGTCATTTCCCAAATGAGGCCAAGCTGTTTTATAAAAGCCTGAATAGGCCATCTGGACCTGGGCTTTTGTTTGGATTGAGATTAAAAATAACCTTCTGAATTTCCTCTGCAGTAGTTAATCTAGAGAGGGAGGTTGATTCTTCTGGAGAGCAATTGAAGCTAGTAAGGGCAGCAACTTGCATGAGGAGGGTTGGGGAAGACATTAGATGAACGGGTCCCAGGATGGATTGGAAATGAGAGATAGCCAAGGCCCCTACAGCTGAGGGTTGAGTTGCCTCTACCCCATTAAGGTCAGTTAAGGAATGAATTGTGTGGTAGAAGTTTCTGGCATGAGAGACTTTGTGAAAGTAGCTGGTGTTTTGATCACCATCTTTATACCATTGAATTCTTGATTTCTGTAAAAGTAGGCTGCTTCCACCTTTTTGAGCATAGATAGTTTTTGGCTTGCTTCATTTTCCTATAAGTAATTTGCTTCTGTTGGTAGGAGTAATGCATTGACCTGCGTAAGTTTAAGCAAATCGTTAGCCTTACTAACCCTCTTTTGAATCTCTGAAAAGTTGTTTTTGTTTAGAGTCTTCAGAACTCTTTTAATCTCTTTCTGTATTTTGTTCAACTCACTAAGAGAACTCTCCTCTGTTTCAGAAATAACCCAGCCATTGGCTATGATGGAGAGAAAATCAGAGTGGTTTGTTAGGTAGTTAAAAAATTTAAAGGGTTTGGTTCCTGAAAGAGGGGTGGAACAGGCTAGATTTATGTGCATGGTCAGAGATGGTTTCAAGGGCTAGGAAGTAAGCTAGGCTGCGAGGGAAGGTAAGAAGCCATTCTTCATTGATGAGGGTTTTGTCTAGTTTTTTAGCTGTAGGACTAACTGGTTGTTTGTTTGACCAGGTGAACAACGGTCCAGAGAATCGAAGGTCCTTTACTTGTAAGTCGTCCATGCAAGATTTGAGAGCAATCATGCGACGGTTAAATGCATTAACAGCTGATGAAGAGTGTTCTGCAGGGTGAATGATCTGATTAAAGTCTCCAGCAATGAGCCAAGGATTAGTTTCAGTGTGGAAGTTGTCTCTAACTTGGAGTAGTTTAGACCAAAGAACCTTCCGTTCTCCAGGGCGGTTGGCTACATATACTGCTGAGGCCAGGAAAGAGGGCTGTCCAGGGAAACTTACTTGGCAAGTAATCATTATTATCATTGTTGCTGCAGTCACTAGAGTTTTCACCACTGTCGTCACCATTGTCACGATATAGTGATATTTAGATATATGATTATATATGTTTGTAATGTTACAAGAAATATGTATTTGCACAGTTGAAAATGTATTTTTTGGTGAAGTAGAAAGGTCTAATCTATTTTTTTATAACTTGTTTTAAATTGTGAGATTTTGAAAAATACCCTATTTATGTTTTTTAAATTTGAAAAATACACTTTTTTAAACTACCTCTTTTATATGCGAAAAGATTTTTTTTATCCTAATTTGATTTTTTTTTAAACTATATATTCTCATAAATAATAATTAAAATTCATAAACATTATTATTATTATTATTAATATTTATTTTATTTTTATTTGTGATAAATATATTTTATTGATTTAAAATTTAAATTTTACTATTAGATAAATCTATGGAAATATGCCAAAGTTTATCTTTCAAAAAAATTTAAACTTACATTACTTATATAAACATGGAGCATCGTTGACTTTATTTCATCTTTACCAAATTAATAGTCAATAACTCTTGTCGAAAAAATATGTAAGGTATCTTCTATTTTATTTAAATAAAAGACCACACAAATACAAACATGAATGCGAAATACAAACATGAATGCGAAATGAATGAATAACGAATAAACAATTATAAAGCGTCGAACACAATAAAGCAAAACGTAATAAATTACGATAAATACGATGATAAATAACTGAATCAGTAAAATTGATCAGCGATTTAAGAGGAAAAGAGAAAAATATTCACAATTTTGATAAGGAGAAGACAGAAGAACGCATGATGATATCTAGATAAATTCATTATTTTCAAACCAATTGATTTTGTCAATTTCATTTGTTTAAATGAACCGTTTAATTTTCTTCTGAGCACAACTCCAATGTATTAACCAAAAAACTGGTTTGGTCTTGGACTTTTTTGGTTCAATCAAATAAAGATATAATTATAGCATCAAAATCTTAGATATATAAATATTGTTATAGGATAAAATCGAGACTAATAATATCTAGTAATTATTCTTTTTTTTAATATATAAGATGTATAAATATTATTTAGTTTTATTAAGGTTATTTTAGTAAATTTAATATTCTAAAAGTGTAGTTTTCAAAAATTAAAAATAAAAGTGTATTTTTTTTAAATTAAAAACACAAATGAAGTATTTTTCCAAATTTCTTCTTTTAAATTTGTATAATTTCTTATCAAAACTTGAGTTTAGTAGTTTGTGTTAATATTGCTATTGTGATATCAGGCTCGGATCAGAACATAATAATATTGTTGACAAAACAAAGTCTAAATTTTCTGTGATTCATTCCTATTTTTGTACGGCTCGTCATAATTCTATTAGGCCCAATAGTTAAACTCGCGAAGCCATTATGAGAAATCTATAAATGGGCTTAATAGTAACCCATTTATTAGGCCCAATAGTAAAACTCACGAAGCCATTATGAGTTGGCTTAAAAAAAATGGGGTATGCTTCACGTGGGCACATTGGGTTGTCGCTCATGTGAGCACTACTTGATATGCTCGTAATCATTTCACTACTTTTTTTTTTCTTCTAATGATTTATTTATGTCACTGCATTCATTAGATTTGTTGGTAGATCCATGATATATCTGTAATAATATAATAAATATATGCATTTGAGATTTGACGATAAAAAAAAATACATTAAAGTTTTTTTGTTTTGTTTTTTCAGGATACACTAATATAACTTGCAAAGCATAAAAATACATAATTAACTAGTGTAATGAAACGAGTGGTTTTTCTTTTTGAATACTCTATTTTGGGCTTAGATCTGTATATCTTTTTATGTCGGGGACTAGAACATTTTATATGGATTTTTTCCAAGTGTCACTTGAACCAGCGACTTCTAAATTTTTTCTAAAATATTTTACTAGTTAAACTAATGACTCTTGGTGAAACGAGTCGTTTTGCTTTGTAAAAGATTTGTTTTGTTGGTCCAAAACAAAAAATAAGTTTTCTTAAACATGAAATTATATATTATTGTTTAGTTTGATCATTTATAAACATTTTAATGGTAAAAATACTCGAATTTTTATAGATTCTAAAAATTAATTTGAACTCCACCTTAAAATGATGTAGTTATAAAATAAATAAAAATATTTATTGTATATTTTTCATTATAACGTATATATTTATTTATGTAATAATTTGTGTTTTGAAAATTATGTATACTGAATTTGAAATTAATGAAATTGTTAGACAAACAAATTAAATACATAAGAGTATTCGTTTTTTGTCTTATTTTTTAATCAGAGTTTTTTTTTTTTTTTTTACTGCATCACAGATTATACTGACACTATTATTGGGTTTTTTTTTATCAAAGTATAAAGTGTCCACGTTTCCTTTATTTTTATTTTATGCCTAGTTGTCTACATAGAGTAAACGAGGAGTGACAGCATTTACATGACGTAACATAACATATTCATGTAAGAAATTCATTTATAATCACATGATGGTTTATGCTTTATAGAGCAAAGGAAAATGTCACTTTCATTTTCACATGCTGAAAGTGAGAAAGGAGTAGAAAAGATAATTATTTACTGAATTATACTTATCTTATTTCTCAAGCCATCAACTAAAAATAAGCTGTCTTATCATATATCTCCTTTTCTTTTCTTTTTTTCATTATATGTTTCAAGCATTTTATTATTTAACTGATTCGGAGATATATATAATATATATATATATATATATATATATTGTATTTTACTTTTCATTTTATTTAAATTGTTTAATGAACCGAAGTATGATGTATAGACTCTATAATATTGAAAAAGATCATATATTGGTGGTTTAAGGCCGAGGACCTCTTACCAGCCAACTCTATTGGCTTCTTCTGGCACAGATATTTGAAATCATTAAAAAGGAAAAATAAGGACGAATAGGTCCAAAAAAATATATTGGTGGTAATATCTGTTAAGAATTTTAAGGTGTAACCTATTTATGGCGAATCATATACTTGATTAATATAGAATTGTAGTTGGTGTGATCGATGCATACTAGAATTTAAATGGTTGCAGTTGGTGTGATCGATGCAATCAATATAAGTATGATTGGTACGATTATTTGGTTAAAATTGTGCAATCAAGATTTTAAATGAAATATTATAAGTTATTTATTCTTGACTAACTTTTTAGCTGTTAAAGATCGAATTTTTTTTTTCGTTTCGCGAGCATACATTTTCAAACCGCACATCCTAAATTATCAACATATTGTACTTTTTTTTTTGTTGATACTAAATATCAAAATGTTATTTGACTTCACTTATGAATATACCTCTAAATGAATTTTTGGTCAAAACTATTTTTTGATAAATTAATTGACTTGATTTCTGATCGAAATAAATAGTTTAGTGGTTTGTATTAGTGTCGTCACTATGTCACCACCGGATAAAAACTGGATACTGCATATTTGATAGCAAAAAAATATATATACAAAAGCCCACATGATTGGTAACTCCTTACCATTGCGGTAAGTGATATACTGTTTTAATAGTTATCAATCACAAAATCGATATCAGTATAGCGATACCAAAATAATACTCTTAAATTTATTGATTTATTATTGCTATTTTTTACCGCTATCTTTTACTTTTTTGTAACTATTTTGGTATCGTTTACCCTTCTTTCTTCCCGTTAAAAACTTATTACCGATTTATGTAACCAGTCTTTTGCAACTTGTTTCTCAAATATGGTATATTGTGTTTTATTGCTTGGATTAATGCTTATTGAGTAATCTTAACACAAATCCAACATTTATGGCAACAAAAAAGAAAAAGAAAAATGTGGTGTCAGAGATTAAGCAGAGAAAAATAGAGAGATCTTAACGAAACAGTTCACTACAAGAAAACATGTTACATTCTGACTACTTCTTTTACTAACAAAAGTGGTCAGAAAATATTTCGATCTTCTTCCAACCACTTTACAACGAGTATGAAGATTGGTCGGAAAGTGATCGGACATTTCCAACCAACAAATGTGGTTGGAAAATGGTCAAAAAATTTCGACCACTTTCTGACCATTCTAACGTCATCAAAAAAGTGGTGGGAAAGTGATTGGAAAATAATCGGATAATTTTTACCACTTTTTGATCATTTTGTTGTCGGAAATTTCCAAACACCTTCCGACCACTTTATTTGGTAGGAAATTTCTTACCATTTTTCGACCATATCTTTAATTTAACCTAAATCTAAAAAAATATTCTCTCATTCTCACCAATTCGACTTCTCCTTCTTAAGCGGCGGCGATTTATTACCTTCATTCCTCTCCTCCACTCTGCTAGGTCTCCTTCTCCACTCTTCTTTTCTTCTCCTACTCCTCCTCTCGTCCTATTCGACATACCTCCTTAGCAACCTTTTTATTCTTCTCTCCTTTGTATTGTTTTCTTCTTCTCCGCTACTCCTTCATGACTTCTCTTTCCTTCATTGCAGGTCACATTTGAGAAGCTTTGTCGCCGCTGCCACTATCCATCTTAGATTTGCTTCCGCTGCCGTTCTTCTACTTTTCGTGTTTGAGTTTTGATTCCTTTTTGTTTTTGTGTTTTTGTGAATTGTTCACAGGGAAAAGATTTGTGTCCCTTGAAGCATCTGGTTTAATAATTTATCTGATTGACTTCGATTTTTTCAATTTTTTGCTAGATAATTTAGGTTTAGGCTTTGTTTAGATGCCATAATATGTCGATCTAGGGATTTGAGCCATCGGCAACAAGTTTCCGTCAATCTCCATGCCATGATTACTTGTCTTTATCGGTGTTCGTTGTTTATGAGAAACATGATTTAGGTTTCAAGATATATTGATTCATATGTTATGTAATTTGATCTTTTATTCGAGTAGTGGATCTAAGTCCTTGATTTGTGTATTTGAGATTAGTGGATGATGAAACTAGTGTTTGATTGGCTTTGATTAGCTTGGCGTGTTTTATCATTGTGTTGGTGGTTACTAATTTTTATTTTCCTACACTGATTAGTGCATGTTTCTAGATTGCCAGTTTGATTTTATTGGATCGAAGGTGGCAGACTCCTTGAATATGACACTTGATGAAATTGTCAAGAGAAGTAAGACTTACTTTAGTCATGTTCCCACGAATATGGTGAATATTAACATATTAATTTAAACAGACTAAAGTATGTAGTTTCTAAAATTGTAATATTTTTTTGTAATGTTTATGAGTAATATGACAATTTCTTGTGTTCATATGATTTGTTATTGTTGAAATGTTTAATTTTTTTTTTACTAATGTTTGTGTTTTCTTGTCGTGGATCTTGTTGTAGATCTTGTGGATGGCAATCGAGAAACTTGAGACGTTGGAAAAAGACAAGACCGAGAAGCAAGATAATAAAGTTCATTCTCGATAAGTTTTCAAATTTGTGTCCTCCATACGATGATGATGAAACTCAATACTAGCTCCGTTTCATTTCGATTTTAGTTTTATTTTAAAAAATATTTATTCTTATGTTTCTACAATTTTCTTTTATGTTTCAAATAATTTTTAATTTTAAGTTAATTAATTTTAATATAATTTTCAGTATTGTCATATAATTATTATTTAATTAAATTAATAATTTTATAAAATAACTAAATGCGTAGTAGTCGAAAATTCGTCGGAATACAAGTGGTCGAAAATTCGTCGGAAATACGTTGTCGGAACTTCCTCAAAAGTAGTCGAAAATACGTTGTCGGAACTTCCTCAAAAGTAGTCGGAAATACGTTGTCGGAACTTCCTCAAAAGTAGTCGAAAATTTTCAGACTACTTTCCGACGAGTATTTCTGATGACATTTCTGACCACTAAAACGGTCAGAAAATTCCGACCATGTTCAATTTTCGACGAAGTTTTCCCGACGATTTCATGTGGTCGAAAATCGGTTGGAAAAGGGAATTTCCAACTATTTTCCGACGAAAATAGTGGTTGGAAACTAAACTATTTCTTGTAGTGGTTAGGTATATGACGGTTGGGACTTCCTCCGTGACTTCATTTATGATTTGTTTGTTGAACTCCGACCTATGTGGCATCGAGTAATAATCGATTTGAAAAAGTTCAATAAAAAAACCATACAAGATGACATTTTGTTTATAATCTTAACGTACAACCCTACAAAAGAAAACAATAATACTTTCTTAATTAATTGTAAACATTACAAGATGACATTTTTGTTTATAATCTTCACAAAGATCTCCGTGTTATGTTTTGTGGATTTCTTTTATGAAGAAAAGAAAGAAAAAAACTTTGAACTCTTGACTCTAAATTTAAAGTATGAACTGTGGATTTCAAACTCCAAAAAAAAGGTTTTAAGAAAAATATATCGAAAAGTATATTTAAAAACACAAAATTAGTAAATAAATATCAAAACATAATTATAAAATATAAAACATCATTTAGGATGATTAAAAATATACTATATGTTTTTAATAAGATATCGGATCAAGGTGTGAATCTATCAAAGTTTATAATAACCTTTGGAGCTACGGTGAACCGCCAAATAAAAAAAAATTGGTAGTTATTGGACATACACAATGATAGAGATCGCATAAAATATTCGAATCTTTCAAAACAGAATGGCACGAATCAAAATGATATGTCTGAGAAGTTAAGATAAAAAAAAAAATCTGAGTAATCGAGTTTTTTTATCTGGAAGAAAATAAAATTTGCTTAAATATATTGTAGTTGTCCTGCCGGTTTATATAATAAGCTGCTTCAAGACTCCAATTGGGTTTGTAAATGCCTTAAATCTAGTGTTAGTTCATTTTTGGTGGAGTTCACACAACCAATCAATGGTTATGCATTGGGTGGCACTGTGCATTGGGTGGCACGGAAACGAACGAGTTTGCCAAACAAAAAGGATGGTTAAGGTTTTAGAGATATAAAAAATTTTATTAGTGCATAATTTTGGCCAAATAAGCTTTGATGAATCTTCTATATATCTAAAATATTTACCGTCGAAAGTTCTTAGAGAAATATACTACTCATCTACCAATGTTTTAAACGCGAATAAAGCCAATCTAACATTATTAATGTGTCTTCACGACGAACAAACTTAACCATTCGATTAATCTGAAAATTCGCCCCGAACAAATAGTTTTTTTTTAAACCCCCCACCAAAAAATCAACAAATAAAAAGTTATGTACTACGAATTGTTTTGTCTAGCAATGGGAATCTTTTATTTAGCATAAGTGCACCTACATTAGGTGACATATTCTCATATTAGTTTTATAAATTAAATATTTTTTGAAAAATATATTTTTATAGATTATTCAAAAATAAACAGACAATTATTGACCTTAGATTTTTTTTTTTTTCAAATTACGTACTTTTCTAAAACTAACATCCAATAACACCACAGAGGAGGACACCAAATTTTTGGTAGTATCTCAAAAGACATTTCTCTGAATTAAATAAAAAAATCAGAATTTTTATTTATTTGTTCTTTTCTTTAGTTGTTGTTATTCTAAATTCTATTTTCTTGTATAAACTAACAAAAAAAAAAAAATACAGCTGCTTATATACCCCACAAGTGTTGGAATGTTAAATGTACAGCGAAAAGACAAAATAATAACTATAAGGTTTTGATGTCACACACTTACAAAAATTCGCATGTTCCATGTCCAATGATGAATTTAAAATTTATTATAATTTGTTTTTTTACTAAAATAAAAAGCGGGCTGGCAAAAATATCCCACATATCTAAATTGAACATAAAACAATCAAATATCATTAGGTTTTGGATCAATATCTTGAAAAAATATGGTAAAAATCATGAAATAATAATTTATTGTATTGTGTGGATTAAAAGTTTTAAACAATTTATTGATTATATGAATTTGAATTTTCCAAGAAGGATTGTAGAACTTAACTTATGAGATTGGGTAATGTTACATCTCAAAACTAATGACAATTTTAATATAATTAAATGTAAGTTCCTTTGTTATTTATTTGATGTAAAGAGTATGATCATTAAATGATTCGTTGGGAAAACCTAATGTAAGCAACAAGTTTCGTAATTACCAAAATTATTTTTGCAGTCAAACATAATTTTCTGAGGTAAATATATAAATAGTGATGATTAATCCAAAAGTTAATGTTAAGATTATAGATTTCCAATTTAAAATCAACCGGTAATGATTTATATTTTTTATATATTATTTAGGTTGTTGACAAAAAAAAAATTATTTAGGTTCTATATTAATTTTCGAAGTGAGATTTCGAATACATTTTTTTTTCGAAAAGATTATAGGTCGAAAGACCTATCTCGAACCGAATTCTGTTTTAGGATCGATAATATTTTTTTTTTTTTGCCCATCCTATTTGAATCAAATTCGGATTCTAATAACATGTTAAGATTATAAACTTTTAACTCAAAATTAATTAGTAATATTCGAGGTGAGTTTTTCACATTTAACAATGATGATTTAAGTGAAAAAACACAAATTATATTGAAATTAACGTCAGAGTTGACTATTTTACTTTTAAGAAAAAAAATGACCGTTGCCTTTTTTATTGTATCATCATCGAGACCAACGACCATGCATACATTTAAGTAACTGACTATATTACCCTTACTAGCACAAATTACGAAAAACAAGTATTACCAGCCGTTGGAGGGCAAAAACGTCATTTCAGGACTTATTAGTTACTGTTCCCTCCACCCAAAACAGGCAGCTTTTTTAATAAAGAAAACATTTTTAATAAATAAAACTACTTTCCATTATATGAAAAAAAATTGTGGTGCGTACCGTTTCAGTAGAGTGTAAGATTTATTATTTTAATCGATTATATAAAAGATCTTGTCGGTACAATTTTTCTTATACATAAATATTATTATTTTCTCTTTATAGCTCAAATGTGTTAAAAATTCCATAGTGTGTCACTCACAGAAGATGTTATAAAAACAAAAAAAATGCTGAGATTATAACACAATAAAATGGTAAAACAGTAGGAAAAAACTGGGGAATGAAGTAAAAAAATTTACGATACTGTATTACACTATAAGCAACATTATACAAATTTATAAAGAAAAAATTATACTACAAATTTATAAATGAATAGTAGTTTTGACTTTTTACATTAAAAACCTAAACCTATTTATATTGCACAAGAAAACAGAATCGGTTGCCAACTCTAAGCCTATGATTCAATAAACCACAAAATTAAGTAATTAATTTTTGTTGACGTAATTTAACAAGTTAATAATTTATTTTTCTTCTATTTATTGTTGGAAAAAAGTACTTATTAATTAATTAACAAAAAAAACGTATCATTTCTATTTGGTCACATGAGAGTTTAGATCTACTTTTCATTTTTTGTCCCATTTATTAAAAAAAAAAAGCCACTAGTGGAGCTTAACGCTCGTGTCTTCTTCTTCTTCTTCACGTAGTCGGAGCTAAACTCGTTCCGATTCCTGAGTCGACTCGGGTGAGTAGTTTGCGAATCGCTACTGGTTATGTGTTCTTCTAGCCATTTCTGATGATCAATTGCTCTACATTGGACTGAAAGGAGTGTTGAAATGGCTGGTTTCCAGCGAGAATGGCCGGAGCTCCGGTGACGAATACTGTTTCCGCGGCGATCGATAATCTCGACGGTGGAGATGTTTAAGTCAGCGAGATGGCGGAGCGAGAAGAACAAGATCAAAATCGTGTTCAAGTTGCAGTTTCATGCGACTCAGGTAATTTCACTCTCCCCCTCTCTCAGGTTTTTCCGGTGTGGCGGTTTTCTCGACTCAGGTAATGTAGACGGAAGAAACGGAGAGGATCGTTGCTCAGATTTTGAAATTTCCAGACATTTGGGGAACAAAAATAAGTCAATCTGACATCTGATATGACTCGTATAAACAGTGATTTTCCATTTTTCAGCTTTGAGAACAATCAAAATCAAATGTCAGAATTCGGATTTTTGGAATTTGGATCTTCGATTTTCACCTTCGTCATTGTTGTTTTGTCAGGTGACTCAGTTGAAGGCTGAGGGATTGACGATCTCTATTGTTCCCGGAGATGTTGGGAAGTCGACGGGAAAGCCAGAGAAGGCTATGGTGCTCGACGGACATTGCCGGTGGGAATCTCCGGTGTACGAGACGGTGAAGTTTCTTCAGGATGTGAAGACAGGGAAGGTTAATCAGAGAATCTATCATCTAATTGTGTCAACTACGGTGAGGAAAATGAAAAAAAAAAAAAGTGATCATCTCTGAGATTTTTCAGATGTTTATAAGATTTTCTTGGTTATTTGCAGGGATCTACAAAATCTGGGATTGTGGGAGAGACTTCGATTGATTTTGGTGAATATGTTGATGCAATTAAGACTTGCAACGTTTCTCTTCCTCTGCAGAATTCAAATTCAAAAGCAATGTTGCACGTTAGCTCTCTCTCTCTCTCTCTCTCTCTCTTTCTTGCATTAATGTTTGTCATGAGACATTAAGAGTGTTTGCTTCCAAAATAAGCTCACAAGATTTTTGCTTCTTTGTCTTTTTGAATGATATATTTTGATCTGTGATACTGAGCTTCGAACTGGGTTTTTTCACTATCAGGTATCAATACAAAGACAGCTAGAAAATGTGGATCTGCAAAGGTACATGAAACTGGACTCTGCTATTTTGTGTTTTCTTTCTCTCAAGCTCTTCCAAGTCTTTTTTTTCCTTTTAGGGGCTCTTATTGGGAGTCTCTGATTTGTCTGTGTGCTCTCCAGAGTGGTGAAAGAAAGTGATAGCTTGGTGAAAAGGTCACGAGGTCAAGATTTGAAATCCAATTTGAGCGTTGAAGCAGATGAAAGCCATAAAAGTGATTCACAAGAGGTACTTATGTTCTTCATTTCCTTCCAATCATGATCCAAATGAAGTCATTGGTGCATCAGGAAGTTAGAATTTCTATTTTTGTCTGCTCTTCTTATAGGAAACCCCATTTGGTAAAGTTACCCGGATTTCTGAATTGAGGTGTCGAGCATCGATTGAGTCTGATAGTACGCTGTCAAGCTTTGATAGTGTTTCTGAACTGGATACACTTGGAAGCAGAGGAGATATCATTCAGCATAACCACCCAACTATGCATCACCATTCGGTTACAAATGTATACGAAGAGCCTCATATTTCAGAATCCGAATGGTCAGGAAGTTCTGATCAAGGAATCAGCACTGATGACTCCATGAATAGTTCAAATGATACCATCCCTAGGAACACCACGAGAACTTCCTCGGAAGATGAGGTAGAGAAGCTTAAAACCGAGCTCGTTGCTTTGGCAAGGCGAGCAGATCTTTCGGAATTAGAGCTGCAGAGCCTGCGGAAACAAATTGTTAAAGAGACCAAAAGAAGTCAGGATCTCCTGAGGGAAGTAACTTGCCTGAAGCAGGAGAGAGATTCGCTGAAGGCAGACTGTGAGAGTATTAAAGCATCTGACAAGCGAAAAGAGGAGGCGAAAATTAGGAACAGGTTGCAGTTTGAAGGAAAAGATCCACAAGTTATTTTAGAAGAGACCCGAGAAGAACTGGATTATGAGAAGGATCTGAATTCCAATCTACGGTTACAGCTCCAGAAGACGCAAGAATCAAACACCGAGTTGATCCTTGCTGTGCAAGATCTAGAAGCAATGTTGGGGCAAAGACGTAAGAAGGCAGGCGATCTTCCTAAACCAAGAACATGCGAGAACACAGAAGAATCAAGGAGAAGGTCCTGCACAAGTGAGACAGATGAAGATGAGGATCAAAAGGCACTGGATGAGCTAGTAAAGGGACACATGGATGCAAAAGAAGCAAACGTCCTAGAGCGAAGGATCACTGACCTCTACAATGAGATAGAGATCCATAAACGAGACAAAGATGACCTTGAGATACAGGTGGAGCAGCTTGCTTTGGATTACGAGATACTTAAGCAGGAAAATCACGATATCTCATATAAGCTAGAGCAAAGCCAGGTGCAAGAACAGTTGAAGATGCAATATGAATGTTCACCTTCTCTTGAAAACGCAAACGAGCTTGAAAATCAAGTAGAGAGCCTAGAAGCTAAGCTCAAGAAGCAGTCCGAGGATTTCTCTGAGTCCTTGTGCCGCATTAAAGAACTTGAAACGCAGATCGAGGGCATGGAAGAAGAACTAGAGAAACAAGCTCAGATCTTTGAGGCAGATATTGAAGCTGTCACACGTGCTAAAGTCGAGCAAGAGCAAAGAGCTATCGAAGCCGAAGAAGACCTGAGGAAGACGAGGTGGAAAAATGCTAGTGTAGCCGGCAAAATCCAGGATGAGTTCAAGAGAATCTCTGGGCAGATGTCTTCTACGTTTGCAGCAAATGAGAAGATGACTATGAAAGCAATGACCAAAACCCACGAACTGCGCATGCAGAAGTGTCAGCTAGAAGAACTTCTCATGAACGCTAACGATGAACTTCGAGCAAATAGGGTTGAGTATGAAGCAAAGCTCAACGAGCTCTCGGAAAAGACGGATCTTAAATCGAAGAAAATGGAGAGAATGCTAGAGGATCTTGTTGAGAAATCCAAGCATCTAGAGAATCAAAAGAGGCAAGAAGAAGATGTAAATGCAGATTTAACCCAAGAGATCACAAAGCTAAAGGATGAGATTGAGATCTTGAGACTTGAATTGGAAGAGACGAGAAAATCGAGTATAGAAGCCGAGGCATCTTTACAAAAACAAAACACAGAGAAAGATGAGTTATCAAGCATGATTGCATCGATGAAGAAAGAATCAGAGTCTTTGGCAGAGGAGTTGCAGCGTAACAAAGATGAAAAAGAAGCAGTCATTACCCTTTTAAAATCAGAACTAGAAACCGCAAGAGCACGATGTGATGATCGAACGCATTCTTTATCCAAGAATGAATCAGAGGTCGAAAAGCACAGAAAGCAAGTTGTCGAAGTGACAAGTGAGCTGAAGAAGAAAGAAGAAGAAATGGCAAACGTAGAGAACAGAGAAGCAGCAGTTAACAACGAAACAAAAGCCGAGCAAAGAAGCAACAAAGAAAGAATAAAACTGCTCGAGGTATGCGTCTAACACTAGAACATTCACTATTTAGCTAAATATTTTGATGTTGATGCCAATTTTTTTTTTGTAATCCAGGAACAAATCAAACTAAAGGAAAATGCTTTAGAAGCCTCTTCGAAGATGTTCATCGAAAACAAAAAAGAGTTGAATAACCGAATCGAAGAGTTGCAGACTAAACTCAACAAACGAACTCAAAATAGCCGAGAGGTAATAGAATTAACCTTTAATCTGGTACAACCTTAAAACATTATTAGAACATAACTCTGGTTCTATGAACAGACTGGTGAATCTCCCCACGGTCCAGAAGCTATTGCTTTGCAAAACAAAGAAGTATTGTCATCGAACAAGAGGTATATATAAATGTTCATGAACCAGTACAAACCGAAGAAAATACCGATGATTTCTGATTTTTTTTTTGTTTTTTGTTTTACAGTGATGATTTTCATGATTTGGTAAACGAAGTAGCGTTGCTAAGAGAGCAAAATGGATTGATGGAGATGGAATTGAAAGAGATGCAAGAGAGATATTCAGAGATTAGTCTAAGATTTGCAGAAGTTGAAGGTGAGAGACAACAACTTGTTATGACCGTACGTAATCTTAAAAATGCCAAGAAGAGTTAAAAACCGATATTCTCATAACCAGATATTACAAGATTGTACAAATTTCTCTCTTTTTCAATATATAATTATTTTTTTTTGGTTTAAAATATATATATATATATAGTTTCTCCTATTTTTATATAGTTTTTCTAGAGAGAAAAGTGAGTTTTGAGTTTTGACTTCTTTTTTGTTGTGTGTATGTATTTAACATTTGTAACATATGGCATGGATATTCTTGGTAACTTTTTTTCTTACATGTCTACATTTTTTTTATTTGTAGAGGCTCACAAAAACCTAAATTATTATTATTTTTCCTTTCCGACCATAAACCTAAATTTTAATATTCAGTTTTGTTTTTAAAAAAAACAACTGAAATTAATTAACACATTCCCTAAGGGGATGGAAATTTCGAAGCATAAATGAGACAAAAAATTATTCATCTCTTATCTTTAAAGCATTAAAAAGTTATAATACCAATCAGAGTATGCTCATTGCTCACTAGTGTAATTGTTACAACAGATTAATCAACCCATAAATTATCAATTGAATCTACAACAAAAGTAACAAGAAAGAACATAAGCAGCTTTGTGTGATTGAGCTTCTAAATTAAATAGTGTTATTACCTCTCTTTAAAGCAAAGTTGGATACTTAGCATCAAGAAACTCTCTGAGAGTTCGAGCAACTTTGTGACCACCCATGAGTTCTGCTAATTTCTCCACAGGCAAAGACGCGAGCTCAGACAAACTCTTACATTTCTCCATTATCGATCTGTAGTTAGAGTCCGAAACTCCAGGAAGCCTTCTCAGAAACTCTACTGCAGAAGTGTTGTAGTTCTCGGCTCTGTTCAAACGATGAGTCAATTTCGAGATAAATCAAAAAACTGATTTTTGCAGTTTTAAGTAGAGAGTTTTTTTTTTTTTTGGTTACCTGATGTCATTTTCTATGATACCCTCTTCTGAAGGCACACCAACTCTTATTGCTCGGGTCTCATCAGGCTCGTCTTGGTTTGATTTTAAGGTTGTGAAGATTTCTGCTGTTGCATGTAGACTGCGTGACCATAATATCCTTAACCGAGGAAAATGCAGAACTAGCAAAGATAGTTTCGATATGATGTTATATGGAGCCACATCATCTGATATATCACTCGCAGACTGCAAACAAACATGAAAAAGTACCAAATTTTAATCTTGTATACAACACACGATCCAAACTGAAATGAAGAACAGATCAAAACATGATAGAGATAAGAGAATACAATATTTTGACTATGAAGATAGGAATGTGAGAGGCTAACCTGAAAAGAGAAACTTTTGTCTTGAGAGAACTCAATGAGAAGAACGGGTATTCTATAATACCGGGACATCATTTCGACTTGGTGGAATAAACGACCTGATGTGAAGCTCTGGAAAAGATCCTGAATGCTTTTTCTCTCTACGCATATTGACGGAGAAAGGATATAGTCGCCGACCTCTAGTGTAACCGGTATTATCTTCATGCCTTTCTGATGAAGAACATTTGGTAGGCTGCTCATGAACTCCCTCATGTCAACTATTACCTGGTGAAAAAGCCACTAACATTTTAAGTGAAAAGGTTTCCCGAATCGGGTTAGTCTTGGAGATCAGATAAGTACTGAGATATGAACCTGTGTTTCTTTTTCAATTTCCTTTCTTCCACCTGCTTTTCGGGTTAATGAGTTTTGAGTACTTGAAGCTGGATAATCTGTAGATGAATTCGACCCCATGCAAAGCCCATCCTGATTCCAAGTCATAGCATAGGATCGATGAGAAGAAAGAAGGAAAGAGAAAACGAGAGGACAACGTAAATTCCGGCTTAGAGTTTCATCTACTTGGTCTGATTCAGTTTGATATAAACTTCTTTTTTGCAGAACTTTACCAATTCCGGCTTAAAGCATATCCTCATATCATGTTGTGAACTTTGCTTCAACTGAAATGTTGGGATTTGAGTTACAAACCTGATCGACGGGAATCATCATCGAAGACTTCTGCCTGATCAATGATTCAAAGGCTCCATTTTCCCGGCGTATGCTTGCTTCAAACTTCTGCACTTCTGTGGACTCATCATAGAAAAGAAAATAAACTTTTAGCTTTCTCAGAGGGTTCTCTGCTTTGTACACCTCAATTTCTCTGACGAAACCCATGTCAGGATGATAGACAATGATTACAGAGGGTTTCAAGACATCTAGTATAGGTTGATCGCTTTCTAAGGCATAAAAATGCACAGGTGGTAGCTTCTTAGCGCCGCTGGAGTGAACAACATTGGCTTCTCGAGGGCATGATGTGCTAGTTTCACTAGCTTTTTCTTCATTTTCTGAACCTGTCAAGATTTCAGGTTCACTGTTCGTCGTTTTCCTATTGCAACTTCTTATGGATCTCCGAAGACTTGTTGATTCCTTTTTAGCCTTTCCTTTGGTACAGAAAGCCTTATCGACTTGAGCCTCTGGATTATTATTTCCAGAAGCCATATCTGTTGTCTTTCCTAGCTTGCGAATAGAGGATGCAGCAGCCATAAGAGCGTCGTGCTCTTGTCTGCAAACACTGCCACCCTCCGAGTTCTGTATAGTGGTTACCGGAACTACTCCATCAAGAATCCCAAAACCCTTGGGAGTCTTTTGTTTCTTCTTTTGCGGTGTCTGCACACTGCGGAGTTCAATTTTGCTCAGCAGGTACATTTCCCATTCTTCCCGCATTACCTGCACAAGTATATGTAAAATGAGAAGATTTGTGTCGGCCAAACAAAGACAACATGATTTGTGTGGAGTACGTAGGGACGGGGTTCTTATCGGTTGTCAATGCATGATGTAAAATATAACAAAATGTAGTTATCTGCCTCGACCTTCTGTGGATTGTTTGTGATGCAATCTTCAAGCTGCATGCAGGAACGTTCATCTTTGCAAGCCACAAGAACTATTCCATTGTTTTCACTGATGTCTTCCTCAGAAAGAGTCTGCTTTTGTCTTTCTTCTTGTACCTCTTCTAAAATCTCCTGTATTAATCACAGACACACCATTAGGTTCTCCAACGGCTAAGTAGTGGAAACGTGTTTGTCAGTCATAGGGTGTGGCGGCCAAATCAAAGATGTCAAAAATAAAGAACAAATATGACACTAGCTGAACCAACTTCCATCACCAAATCAACCGTAACGGAGAAACGGCATTGAAACTGAAACTCACTCAGTCACTCACACGTAAGACTTTCCATTTTGGTGCCTCTTCGAGGACTTCTCCAATAACAACGCCAGCAGCCACATTTGTTGTTGTCGTTGCACCACCAACTGATTCAGGTCCATTTATAAGCAAACTGAATTGAAATAAATTTACTACGAAAGTCACTAGATGCAAGATACAACCATGTAGATCAAGACTCTGTTACCTGTTTCTTCACAGGAATTATCGCCCTTCAACTTTCTCTTTTTACCACTTGTATTCTTAACATGTTCTTTTGACTTGATGTCACTTGCCTTCACGAGACGATACACTCGTTTCTTTGCAAAATCAAATATTTTATAGCTGGACTCTGCAAATAACCAAACAGATCGATAGCTCTCCGATACCCTGAGTGTATCCAAGAACTTCAGAAAACTCACAGCATCATACCTAACCAGAAGAAATCCATAAACATAACAACAAATCAATGTTAAAAACTGCAAAAACACCCAACTTGAAGCTATAATCGAAAAAAAAAACAGAGAATTGCTCACTGCCCACAAACGCAGAGCACTTTGGAGAAGCACATTGCTGATTTATAGAGAGAAGACAGAGAGCTATTACCTAACAAGATAATCAAGCAGCTTCCTTAAAGTCTTCAAATCAGAAACAAGCTGTTTGGTTCTTTTCCCTAGAGTATGCCAAATTGGGTCAAGCTGCCTCCTCACAATCTCATCAAAGGACTTGAACAAACCACTCTCTACAGTCAAATCATCAACATCGACCTTGTTAGTCTTCCTCATCTCCTTGAGGCAAGCGTCCATAACTTCAATGATTGCTTTCTGTATTCCCACCATGTGATTCGACATAGAAACCCTAATATCCACAACCTCAGGTGGTTCTCGCTCCAATTCCTGAGACACATCCAACTGAAACCTGATCCAGAACAAACCCTTTATAAAAATTCAAAACTAATGGCTTCGTAATGATCCAACCAACATTGAAATTGAAGTCCAGTTTACAAAACCTGGGCCATAGATGGAGTCTGCGGAGGTAGAGAGCACGCATGGTTCGTTCCGTCTTGGCGAAACCGGAGACCATTGCTTGCGGTTTATCGGAAAAGGCGCGTATATAAGCTGAGCCATTTAGGGTTTTGACGATTCGCACGATGAAGGCTTCGGTGGAGGTTTCGGAAAGGGAATGAGCGTTTAGAATGAAGATTCCGGCAAGTGAAGAAACCGGAATCCGTTGAGTGAGGAGATCGACGATTAGAATCCGAGGCGTGATGAAGAAAGGACTGCCGGAGGAGTAAAGCGAGTAACGCTGATTGGCCGGAAGATCGGCGGTGATTTCCGTGGGAATCGGAGAATCAAGTGAGGAGATGTAATGGATGATTCTGGATTTGAGAGATTGAGCGGCGGGAGAGAGGAGGAGAAGTAAGGTTCCTTGGGACGGGGAATGAAGGATGAGGATAGAAGCGATTAGCTTAGCGAGGGAGAGACCAGTGGAGAGGATAACTAATCCGCCATTAGAGTCCTCGAGAAGGTCTGATATGATCTGCTGGTGAAATTTCAGCGCCATGGAAGAAGAAGAAGAACGACGCAAATCGGAGAAACGAAATTGCCGATAAGAGTTTTATACCGTCAAACATTCAAACTCCAAAAACGGCGTCGTTGTAACATAGTTGCAAATAATTTTAGTTCACTACTACTACTAGCAGTTACAAAGTATTACAACTAGGGCTGGGAGTTCGGTTTATTTGGGTAGTTCGGTTCGGAAAAACTCTACCGAAAATAACTGAAGTAAAATACGGTTCGGTTCGAGTATCAGTTATGATGAGATACAACACCGTGAAAATGAAGAAGAAGAAGACGTAAGACGTGGCAATGGAAGACGTGGAAATTTATTGTTTAATTATTGTTTTATATTCTCTTACATTGCGTTTGCGGGTGGTCGCGAATGTAATCACTTATATGATAAGATATATATATATTTAACGTCTACTTCATTCATTGATAAGAAACTCATAAAAGAGTAGATACATTAAGAGTACAACAAAGATATGCAAATTTAAATACACATCCCCAAACACATAATCATAATAGAAAACGATGAAAAAGTGAATGAAACGATCAAATGTCCTATTTTTAACAGATTTCAAACGATGTTGTTTTTGGATACAAACTTTAAAGTTTAAACAAACAAATTGTAAAATGAGATATTCGAACTCTTATTGTTTGTGTAGGAAGATGGCTAGTGGTAGCCTGAAAAGACTTGTAGTAGCTTCAACCCAATGGGACAAAGATCTCCGCATAAGATATTTAAGGAAGAAGCTTTTTGATGATAAAGTTGCAGAATGACATCAAGAATGAGGATCACAATGTCTTGGCTAGACAAGAACAAGAATATAAATTCTCCTACTTGAAACTGCTTTTGTTTCTCTGTTTTTACTCTGCTTTTCTTTTGTCTTTCGTACAATATATATTTTCAGATAAATTTTCGATCTAACTGTTGTCTTTTGTAAGTAGTAACATGAGGTTTTTTTTAAGTAGTAACATGAGATGATTGAGACAAAATAGAATTAGAGGAATGAAACAAAATAGAATTAGAGTAATTTTCTACTCAAGATCAGACCTTGTAGCATTATTCCACATATTTAGACTTTGATTTTCAATTAGAAGGGGACAAAATAATACAAATGCTTTTCGAAATGACATCCACAACACAGGTTACAGAAAGCGGAATGGTTCTATGCCCTATCACAAACTGAAACTGAACCATCAAATGCAGAGAACCCTCAACTTCTCAATATTATGATCAATTCAGCTATGGTGTGACCTAACTATGCATGCATTAATTGGGTAAAACCCCATCTTCTTTCATTTTCCTAAACAACACATGAGCTTCAAGCTTTAGCCCTTCCCTAAACAATCCTGATATCATTGTAGTGTATGTTACCACATTAGGCTTCACTCCTTTGGAAGGGAGGCTACAAAATAAATCCAAAGCATCTTTCACTTTACCAGCTTTGCACATCCCTTGAATGATGGTAGTATACGTAACAATACTAATATCCATTTCTCTCTTTTGCATATCCTCAAATATCATCAACGCTTTCTCTAGCTTCCCGTTATAACATAGACCATGTAACAAAACGTTGTAGGTCCTAATATTGGGAGGCACGCCACGAGAAACCATCTGACTAAAACTTTCGAGGGCGACATTAGGTTTGCCCACTTGAAAAAAACCTTGGATAAGAACTGTGTAAGTGATTGTGTTTCCAATTAATCCTTTTTGGGACATCTCGTAGAAGATTTTCATCCCGTACTCTACCTTCTTAGACTTGCAAAACCCATTTATGAGAGAAGTATAAGCTACTACATCTGCAAAGCAACCCTTGTTTTCCATCAAATAAAACATTTTGTTGGCCTCATCAACGCGACCTTCCATGCAGAGCCCATTGATCAATGAAGTGTAAGTAACAACATTCGGAGCTATAGACATTCGAATCATCTCATTGTACAATTCTTTGGCATCCAAAATCTTCCCTTCTTTCACAAACGCATCGATCAATGCATTGAAAGTGATTACATCCGGGTTGATTTTCCTCTTCAGCATCTCGTTCAATAGTGGAGCAGCGTCATTCCATCTACCAGAGTTACAAAGACCGATAACGAGAGAAGTGTAGGTGACAACATCCGGTCTAATCCCATTTTTTTCCATCTGGTTGAAAAGGTTCAGCGCATCATCCACATGTCGGTTTTTGCACAGGCTCTCGATGATTGTAGTGTACATTACAACATCAGGTTTAATTCCCATCACCACCATCTGATTAACCATAGACATCGCATCGTCGATTCTATTCCCGAGACAGAATCCATTGATCAGAGAAGTAAACGTGACAATATCAGGCTCAAAACCAAGTTTCATCATCTTCCCAAGAAAAGACGAAGCAAGAGAAGGTTGAGAAGATTGACATAAACTATTCACTAAAAGATTGCAAGTATAGAGATCATGTGAAATTCCCATCATTTGTAAATGCTCGCAGAGATTGATCACAACATCAAACTTCTTCATTTTGGCAATAGCAGTCAATAATCTAGTGAAATCGACAACGGAAGGTAGAGGACGAGACTCAACCATGTGAGTGAATAAATCCAAAGCTTCGTTAAACCGAAGAGAGTGAAGACCATTTCTCAAAATCTTTCGGTAATCACAAAAAGCTCGAACACAGAAACAGAGACTCAAAAGGCGGCTAAAGGAGAGAACAATTCCATAATTACCTTTCTTCTTCAAACGATGTCGATGAAGATGAAGAAACCCTATCGCCATTAACGCAGATTCAAACACAATCGATTCTGCCTTTGGTTGGGTTCGTTCCCAATCTCTCTTTTGGAAGTTATTGCGAACCCTAAATCGCCATTATAGATGAAAACGAACAAAACTCATCGCCATTTGCACAAATCTGAGAGGTTATTACGAACCCTAAATCGCGAAGGGAAGAGAGAAGCAACATAATTTTGTACACGTGTACTATTTTGACTTTGTGTATGAGCGTTGACTTCATATAATTAAACGATTTAATGGGCTGAGTGAAATTGATCAAATACTAAAAAGCCCATTCTTTTTATATTAAGTTTGGTGTTAATTTTGTAAAATGTAATTATTTATCAAGAGCTGTAGACTGGTTTTGTCATTTTTTTTATAGGAACAATAATAAAAAAGTTGCAGATAACTTTTCAATAAGTGTCGAGTTTATATGTTTTTTTTGTGTGTGTGTGCGCGCGCGCAATCATACATTACTTTCACTAGAACCTAACCTTAGTTAATATTTATAATATCGATTACTTTTTTAGAGATCTACCGAGGAAAAGAAATTTATTCATAACTAAAAATGCAATCTAAAGCAAACCAAATCTGTTGACAAAAAAGGAAAAGAAAAGCAAACCAAATCTATTTTTAATAGATTATATGCCATAATGGTATAATAAGAAGAAAAAAATGCAGATTAGGTATAGTAGGACCATTTTAGATGCTAATCCTAGTCTCTAATTCCCTTTACCTTTTAAGAAAATTAGAAGAAAATGTTTTCTTCATATAGTTTTGTGAACATTTTTTTTGGTTTGCCAATAATAATTGTGAATGCTTATTGATACAGAAAATATATCGTGAGCTCAAATCGGAGTTTAAGAGAAATAAATCTCGAGATTTCTTTTTTTATCAGTTGAATTAACGTTCTTTTAATAAAGTGTAATTTTTTAAATAATAACTTTTTCAGTTAATACTAGGCCATAATTGACCAGTTTATTAGCCTAATTTCTTCAATAATAGAGAATGAAATTCGATCATTGGTGTAATAATACATACTTTCCGTGGATTTACAATTTTCATTAAACTTGAAAGTATATTAATTTTGTCTATAATTTAATTTTTAAGCGACACACTTATAAATTTAAATTCAAATTTCAATATGACATGGACATTAATACAAACCATATAATTTAAATACTTATCTACATTTATAAATTTACAAACCATATAATTTGAATTCTTATATAAATTTATAAATTGAACTGGCAACATATCAGCGACCAAAAAAAAAAACCGGCAACATATCTGTCTTCTTAGATCACCTACAAGGAAGATGTTGATAAAAATTTTATCAATAGTTTAAGAGGTTTAATGGAGTAGTTGTAAAAGATATTGATAATAGGTGGCAAAAAATTTGTTGTTAATTTAGAACTCGTTGAAATAAAAAAAAGGGCCACCAGCGCCATGTGTCATGATGTGATTGCACCATGCAGAGTGCGTGTGAAATACACTCCTAACAGGTGCGTGAAGCGCGCGACAAATGGTCCCACAGACAGAATAAATGTTATTGGACCACATGCTTTGTTCTGATTGGTTACAGAGATTTTTGAGACTCTTATCTCATCCTAATTATTTAGAGTGAATTATTTGATAATAAATTTTTTTTTTTTTTAATACCAAAATTCGTCATTTTTTTCTCTATAAATATAAACTTGTTTCATTTGATTTGGATACAGGAAAAAAACACATTTTTTTTACTATAACTTTTTATTAGCCCCAACAAATCTTTATTTACAGCTTTAAACATCTTTTTTAGCAAAATGGATCCCAACAATAATCTTTTTAAAACTCAAAAGCTTCTAATTACCTGTTTAACTATCCGGGCTCTGGGCACAACTCATTTGAAAAGGAATGTCAAAGCATTGCGGATTCTTCCTTCGACGTCTTATTGCCCCCGACAATTATCAATTTCAAAACCAATCTTCCAACCAACCCCAAAATATGCCAAATATGGTTTTGCACCAAATTTTTTCATGCCATCATCTGTTCCAAACTATCATCTATATTATGGATCGATGATACCATCTCAAGCACACCAAATTTACGTGATTAAAGCAGATTTAGTCAAACACATATGAAAAAAATTTACGTGATTATAGAGATTTTTAAGTCTCTATGTGTGGTTTAAAAGCTTTATTGTTTGTAAGTTGATTCTATTGTACTAATTAATTTATGTGTGTTTTATTAGTTGTGTTGTGTGTTTATCAGTGTACTGTATTGAATTTTAAGTTTTTCTGTAATTTTATTTGTTTTAATAATAATAATTATTTTTTGTTTATTACTTGAAAAAAAATAATTAAAATAAAATTTAGAAAATTAAAATTATTTATTAATATGTAATTACAAAAATATAAAAGAAAATGAAAATATGAAATAAAAAATTGTGGGTTAGGGTGTTGAGTTTTTTAAAATAAAACTATTGTAAAAGATAAAAATTAAATGGGTATTGAATTATTAGATGGAAAAGAGAAAATGATGTGGAATATTAAAAAATAAAAATGTAGGTGATGTAATAGAAAACTATTGTACATAATCTTATGTAATAATAATAACTAGTGTTCAGGTCGTGTTGCACGGGATAAATTTTAATTAATTTTTTTTGTTAATAATTACTTTAAATTATAAATATAAATGCTAAATAGATTTAATTATATAGTAGTAGTTCTATATAAATTTGATTTGATGATATTCTAGAGAATTTTTCTTAGTTATTCTGACAGCAAAAAATCCATTTTTAAAATATTTTTGTTTATTTTTCTGGGAAATTTTGGCAATTTTTTTTTTTTAAACGCGTTCAGATAAAAAAATATATTTAAGGGTACTTCTGGTTATTAAAATGTGTTTATTATTGAGTAATCTATGATTAGAAATAAGGCGAAAGCTGAATTAAACCAAACACAATCGATAATCATGCAAATATGAGGAGTACACGTGTTCAGGCCCAAATGTATCACTTTGAGCCCATTTGGATTTCATAATAAAATCAGTTGTCGGCAAAAAAAAAAGAAAAAAGGCGAAAACTGAAATGAGCTGTTTGTCTTTACGCGATTCATATACATCCATAATAAAAAAATCAGTTGTCTCTTCTTTGAATTGTAGACATATCCATCATCTTCTTCGTTGCAGCTTCGTGGAATTACTTTCTCTCTGTTCCAAGATAACCAAAAGGTCTGTCTTTTTTTTTCTGTGTAAATTTAGGATTCTTCGTTAATTTCCGCTGAAATATAGCAATCGATCTAGGGATTACTCAGGATCTGATGTTTCTGGGTTTGTTTTTAAAGTTTGTGAATTAGATCTGACAAATTTAGCTGAAACAACATTTTGGGTATTCTTGAAAACAAAAGCAAATCATTTCTGGGTTTTGTTTGTTTATCAATAAAATTAGAATTTCTTATGACGAAATGTTGTTTAACAGAGTAAAATTTTTTTATCATGTTGGAAAAAGAGTTTTCCACGGAGTATGGTGAAGCAAGCCAATATCAAATCCAAAAAGTGGTAGGAAAAAGAAGCTATGGAGTTGTAGTTTCTGCGGAATGTCCACACACAGGAGGGAAAGTAGCTATAAAGAAGATGACAAATGTGTTTGAACATGTCTCAGATGCGATAAGGATCCTTAGAGAGATAAAGATTTTGAGGCTACTTCGACATCTGTATATCATAGAGACTAAACATATAATGCTACCTTCTTGTCGCAAGGAATTCAAAGAATTGATGAGAAAAGCTTGATGCTTCTTTGGTGGCTAAACATTGAGATCATCATTATCTACCATGGTCCATACCCTAAGAGCACATATAGCATGGTTTATATGGTACGCATTTCTTCATCTTTAGTACAATAATGATGATTTTAAACTTCAAACCGAATATACTTACGTTTTTCATGTTTGTTAAACATATACATAACCTAAGTTTTCATACTTGTTTGATTGATGATAGAACATAAAAAATTGAAATAGTAGATAGCGAGAATTGCAACTGAAACTTTAAACCATCCATCTTGATCACCTTGAACAAAAAAATGAGAAAACAAAACTTGTTACCAATTATTTTTAACATTAATTACATAAATATATATAAGTATTGAATGGTTGAGTTATTACCTTCCACTGTCTAGGATGAAGTAGAGATATCTCATACGTTTTGGGATATTTCTTTGTAGACAACGTTAGTTGTTTTGTTCGCCCTCTCACCATTTTCATCAGTGATGAGAATCTTCAAGCCCCTTCTGCTTTTGACTCTTGATACCGCAACGTATAATTGCCCATGAGCAAATACTGGTCTTGGTAAATATACCCCGACATGGGATAAACTTTGTCCCTGACTCTTATTAATAGTCATCCCGAAGCAAGGTGCTATTGGAAATTGTCTTCGCTGAAACCGGAAAGGCAATTTAGAATCTGTAGGTATTATAGCAATTCTTGGAAGATAGACTTTTTTCGCCAATGTTATTCCCAGTGAGAACTTTTCCTTCAATGATATTCTTTCCGAGTTGCGTTATCTGCAACCTTGTTCCATTACACAATCCGTATTTCTGGTCAATGTTCCGTAGTATCATCACAGGAACACCCTTCTGAAGTTTCAAAATATGATTTGGCAATCCAGAGCACTTAATTGCATTAAGAAATTCGGTCGAGATGCCATTGTCTCTTGTAGTGGAAGAATCTGAATTGCAGATTTTATCTGAACTTAAGTATACCTGTGATTCTCCTAGTAGAAGGTCCATGATGTAATTGTTCAGCTCATCAACAACATCATTGGTAGGACAAAGTATTGCACGTTCCTTGAAATAATCCATGTCTTCCAGATTTTGAAGCAATGAAGGATATGTACTAAGTGCGATTGAATTGATTGGATCCAAAGAATCTTTGAGAAGCATATCTTCTGGTATATCTATGACCGCTTCACCATCATTCGGCTCTGAAAGTTTTCCATCTCCAAGCTTTAGTATCCATTCAGAAAACTCTACGATGAGATCCACTTCTAATGGATCTGACTCCATAGTTAGTCGCATATTCTTTGTTAATTGAAGAACTTGGCAAAAATTCCACAGAGACGAAGAAGATAAAGAAGCTTTAAAAATCTGTTCACGACTTTCTTTAGTTATCACAGGTAGAATTTGTCGAAAATCCCCTCCGAAGACAACAGTTTTCCCACCAAAAGGTTTGGTGTTGTTAAGAATATCTTTTAAAGATCGATCTACAGCTTCAAAACAATTTTTATGCATCATTGGAGCCTCATCCCATATAATCAATTTAGCTTGATCCAATAATCCAGCAATATCGCTATCAGGAGTAATGTTGCAAGTCGAAGTCTCGTTTACCTGTATTGGTATTGAAAATCGAGAATGTGCTGTTCAACCGCCTTCTAATAACAATGCAGCCATTGCACTGGATGCTACAGTGATGACAATTTCTCCTTTTGAACGAATGTAGGTAGAAAGTGTTTTCCACAGAAACGTCTTTCCTGTACCTCCGAAACCGTAGACAAAGAAAACACCTCCTTCTTTTGAATCCACTGTAGCCATTATACGATCAAATATTTTCCTCTGCTCAGTAGTTAACATAGGTAGTAGACGATGATATTCCTGTTGACATGCATGCCTATCGTAACATAATTCATCAGTTATCAACCTGTTAATATTAGCTGGAAAGTTATTATTTTCCGGAAATGGCATTGAAGTGAAATTCTGCAAGGAGCTTCCACTATATTGTAAAAGCTTCTCAATTTCCAACAAAGTTTGATTCTTAAATTGGTCATCTGACATCATGTAATCTGCAAAATAAAGTTAAATTATTAATTCCTGCCAACTCTGTAGTTAGGTATGTAATATAACTTGTTGATATGTACCTGGTGATTGGCAGATTCTTCGTTGCATATATAAAATATCCTCAGAGAGCAAATGCCAAGTTTCTGACCAAACATGATTAGGTGTTGACAAACTTTCTGAAATAAGAAGTGTAACAAATATTCTTCCCATATAATGTGCTGATCCCCATTGACTTGCTTCAGTTATTGCATCAATATATTGTTTGTCATCATCAAGAAGGCCTAGAGCATGACATGCTTCTTTGTAGGTTGGATATATAATTCCTTAAACAGTCCGTATATCTTCAAAACATGTAGGTCCTCTTACGTTGTTTAAAAGCATCCTGAAGTAGAACCTTTCACCAGCAGCTGGGGAAGCATGATGTATTCTCCCGAATGATACATTTCTTTTACGGGGCGTCCATTCCTTTCCTGTCTTTTTCCATACAAAGTGTGAAGGAAATTCAGCGTATAAGAGATTCTTTGCATCATCGTTACGGCTGCACATTTTCATCCACTCTAACAATTGCGAGGTTTGATTTCCTTCTTTAGCTAGGATATCATCTACATCATCATCATCAGCATAAGTATGCTCTCCCTCTAGATGAAAATTCAATCTTTGAATAGGAACACTACTATAATGGGTTTCAAATCCGAAAATCCTCCACGCTGCTTCACATGGTGAAATGTACCTATAAAAAAGTAAGATAATAGTAAATAAACATTCAATTAGGAGAAAAAAATTAATGCAATCTTATAATAAACAAAATTTACCTGAAATCATAGAAATGCTTTATTTCTTCTACAACGTGCTCTGATGAGGATGCATCATTTCCTAACGGATCGCGCAATATTGTAGCTGAGACACGGTCATTTCCCTTGTTAAAGTATTTGAATAAATACTTGATTGCCTTTGTTTGGCTGTACCATTCCACATTTATATGAGTTTGATACTTTAGAAGAAGATAGGGGTTGTAAGGTATGACATAACGGTTGTCTAGAAAAGTTCCATTTTTCTCAACTGATCGATGATCATCTCTTCTTCTGTAAACTGGGAAGCCATCTTTGTTTATGCAAGTGCTGCTGGTGAAATCTTTAGGAAAGTTCTTTGTGCACTTTCCTTTCTCCATACATGGTGAATTAGGATTTGCAAGTCCACATGGTCCATGTATCATGGTTTCTTTCACAACATTGTAGAGGGTGGGATTACTTGCTTCGTCTGGAATTTCAGCGCAGATGAAACCGTCAACGATAGTTGGATCTTTCAATTTTGATCCCTTCTGTAAAAATAGTAAGATATGGGCATGTGGAAGTCCTCTTTTTGGAATTCTATTGTGTATATAACTGCATAAAAAATCGATTTCAGTTTAATAAAAATAAGCTTAAGAAATTATTCTAACAATCAGAGAATTAAGTGTTAGAATAATTTTTACCTGCTGCTGCGGGACCAAACACATTATTTTGCTTGATATCAACAATTAGATTGTCTAGTTTGATCTTAAAGATCCTAGCCACAATATTTGCTCTGTCTACCGCTTGGTCGCCTCTTGCTTTTAGATATCTTGTTATTTCCGGCCATTTTGGATTGCAAGTGAATGTAATAAATAAATCAAAATATCCAAAGTGTTGGCAAACTGCCATTGCATCCATATATCTTTCTTGCATGCACCGTGCTCTTCCGATAAAGGTAGATGGTAGCACTATAGGCCTACCAACCTTTGAGGAGCTATTGTTTCCTTTATCAGCAGCAACACTTGCTACGTTAACGTATTTATCAGCACGCAAAGCCTTTTGGTTAAGCTTCAATATCCTATTCTTTCAGCTTCTATCATTGTCAATCCATCTACCAGAAACTGCTGAAATAATTTCCCTGAGCTCATCAAAGTTGTGGGATCATTTGGACGCTCCATGAGCCTAAATGCAAAAAATTCCCTCATACTAACTTTTGTTCGAGGACTGTTCGAACATGTTGTCTTCCTGTTGAGATGTAGATCAATGTGATAACCATTTTCTCCATAGGGAAACAAAAGCGGATATTGCAACGGAAGATACCCCGCGTGAAGTTCACTTATTCTTTTTAGTTTTCCGTCCATTGTTTCCAAAACAATATCTCTTGGCTCCATTTCAATATCAAATTCCCCACTATATAAAGCAGCAACTTCTGATGTAGTAGGAAGATTGTAAGTATCACCTCCTGTAGTTCGTCTCGAAGTTAACTTGAGCTTAACATTTGCTGATGGTGTACCTTCGAAACGATCTTTTGCCGATCTGAGAATCTTAGCGTATGGGTTACACTCATTTAACATATTTTTGATATCTTCGAGAATATCATCTCGCAGGATTTTTGATCGATTTAATGGAGTAGTTCTCTTTGAACTGCAAGATTAATAAGTTTTGTTTCATTATGACATAATCTTAGAAAAATATAAAACCATAATTAAGATGTTGATATTTTGATAGACGTAAAGTATGATGAATACCTTAATGCTTTTATTCTGTTTTCATTTTCATTCTCGGTGTCTTGTATATACAATTGATTGAATTTAGGAGGTTCTCCTGGAGGAGGAAGTAAACTGCCAATCCTATGAAAATTTTGACCGTGAAGTCGAAAAACATTTGGTCCCCGTCCTTTGTTCACAGATGTGTCAATTGTTCCACCCATAGATGTGATGCGAACAATGAGTTATAAGGCCTTATATTCTCCATGAAATTTATGCTTTTGTTGTCACCTTTGAACATGAGGTCGATAAGTTTCTGAGGAGGTTTTGGTGGTGGTGGCAGATCAATCTTTCCATGCATACAACAAAGTGAAAACTTTGGAGGTGCTTTTACGCGTCTTTTTTTCGATTCGCTCGTCGAACCACATTATAGCTCCACAATGCTCACAATTGTAGTTGGCATCTCCATACTCCATTGTCGTTGTACTCTGTTTAAGGTAGTGAAACTTAAAAATTATAATAGGATATTCATAATTGAAGTAAAGTTACCTTTGGAATTAAATAGTGATTTTTGAGAATGTGACGACGATTCTTGATCTGCATAAACAATCAAATATTATATATTGTTTAATTTTATTTAGGAAGATGATGAAAAATACCTACCTTTACATGGAATGCCACTGCGATTACAATTTCTTGATTCAAAATGTTGCGAGTTATATGTTTCATTACTCAAATTTGCTTCTCTCATATTTGGTGCAGAACTTGAAATTCCATTGCAATTCCTGTTGAAGTTCTGTGTCGTCTCATCAAATTTTTGATCCAAGTTTTGAGTTGGAGAAGTAGCTGAAATAAAGGTATGATTTCCGTTATTCTGATTGTGAACAAAATACAAACATAATTTGGCTTGTTAACAATATTCTTACATGATTCTGCTTGTTTTTTTTTTGTTTTGCTTCTCCTTTATAAAACGCATTCGCTTGACTCTTGGAGATTCATATTCTATTAAAAACATCATGAGTATGTGCGAAAGCAAAATATAAGACAAAAAATGAGGTAGATGCTATGTTAATGATAATACCATTTGTAATATCAGTTAAGATATTAGGTGAAACTCTGTTTTGCAATGTTGGTGATACAGAATTGACTTCTATATCAGGAGGAATGTTTTCTGTAGATTTGAGATAAAAAAACAGTATTAAAGCAAGTGCGTGATAAAAAAAAAATTTGCATGATAATACTGTAAATACCTTGATTTTCTGTTCGATTGGTTCTCTTATGTGAACGAATTGCCATCCTTTCCATCCTTTTTTTTTTTGCGTAGATATCTTCATTTCTATATGCTTTTCATGATATACAAAAAATATTGTGTTAATATTTTTCAGGATGGTATCCACAAAGAAGAGAAGCAATAAAATGTTATTAGGACAAAATGAAACAAACTATGAAGATATCAGAGATCCAACACATCCAACACACGAATGTATCAGAGATCTATCAATGTTATTCAATTCCCACCCGTAAACATAAGAATGTAGTTTTCCCATTAACCAACACCCAACATACGATACCAAAAATGAATTTGCATCGAAATGAAATAGGAAACAGAACTTTGAATACCAACCTTGGTAAAGAGATTGATTCTAGTGATCGAGAGAGCCTCTTGATTCGTTGTGAGATCTGAAGTTGGTGATCGTGACGGGAGATTAATTAAAATTTATGAGCCATTGTGAAAGGTTTGATGGTTTTCAATGGTCTACAGAAAAACTGAGGATAAGAATTAGGACTTATAGAGCCGAACAAAAGGAACAAAAAGCAAGCTACAAAAAAAAATGATTTACCAGAAAATGGTCTCGTAAGAAGAATTAGAGAAATTGTTGAAACTGAAAAGGGAGAAGAGTTTCTTACGAAGAGGGGAGGACAGGTGTTGTTGTACATAGATCGTGGGCGGGGAATGAGCAATTGTTGATGAATTTTTTTTTAATCGAATAATTAGTCTAGGAAAGTTAACATCCTTTTATTATAAACTCGAATTATGTAGCTTTTTTGAATTTTTTTTTTATAAAGGTTTTTTTCTTAGTGTTAGTAAACTTATTACATAATTCAGTAGATAAACCTCACCAAATCGAGATCTTTAAACTACTATGGACAAATTTAAAATAATGAAATATTTATAATTAAACGAGTGTGGTCCTATTTTTTTAATTCGATGTTGAAGTTTTAAAAATAATAAAACTGAGAATTGATAGAAGAGAACAACAACAAAAGAAAACATGAGTTTGTTTAGATTCCTAACATAAGAAGAAGAAAAAAATGACATATTTCCCTAAGATCATTTTCTTTCTTTCTTCATATGATCTTAGGACATCAATTTAGGCTTCGTTGATGATTGTTGAACAACATCATCTTCAGAGGAAGGTAATGACCTTTTTGTCGTTGGAGTTGACATAGAAACGTTAGAAGCACTGTTGTCTAAGTTTTCTGCCTCTGAAGATATAATGGTAGTCTGCAAAAAAAGTTAACATTATTACATAGTAATCAATTATGGCTATGAAGAAGTAAGAACTTTAGTATAGTAACCTGAGTTGAAGTTCCAACTGAAGTTCCAGATACTAAAACTATTTCCGGTTCAATCGCATTCTAAAAGAAAAAAAATAAATAATATTGTAAGTAATGAAATGTGAAATAACTTTTTATTGTGCAAATTTTAATGAAATTTACTTACCAAAGTGAAATCACAGTCAGCGAAACTTTTAATTATGTAAGGATCATCTATAAGGCTTAAAACTCTAGCTGTAGAAGATCGATTGTATGTTGCTGATTCTGTAACCATGACCTTAAAAACATAAGTACGACCATTCAGATCAAGCAGCTCTTGAGGTGTTTCGTCCGATCGGTTAAACTGCATTATTAGATAGGATTTAATTTAAACGACTAAAATGCAAGTATAAGACAATGGAGCATGGTTTGTAGAAGAGATGGTGGACTAAAGATACCTGTACTTGTTGCTCAAGCAACTCATATGAAGATTTTCTAATGATTGGAATGACTACATCGTCAAATAAAATAAGAGATGTGGTAGCACTGTGGTCCATTGCTTTAATTGCCAACTTAAACCTGCAGAAATAATAATCCATACTTTTCTTTGCAATAATTATTTATGAAATAGATTAACATTAATTTATACGAAAATGAAAAACTCTAGAACCTGGGTTGTGTCGTAGTTATCTGTTTTTTGCATTTCTCACAAGTATTGAGTTCCCTTTCTTCAGTGTCAGGGTTGAAATAAGGAGTCACTTTCTTAAAGCAAACTGTGCAACCGATGTAAAACCAAGCGGTTTTCGACTCTATGGAAGATACTGATGCATGTATATTGCAGATCATACCCTAAATTTTAAGAATAAACATAGGAACAATAAATATAAAAATATATTGATGTAGACCATATACATGTAAATGTCTTCTTACCTTGTCCAGTTCTATGAGTTGGGCAATTGTTTTCCGGTCAGATAATGAAAATAAACCTTTGGAAATCTGAACTAAGTCTGAAGACTCAATTTCAGTAATAGCCAATGTTGTTTTTGGTCCACCAGTGCACAATCTAAAATATAAAACACTTATATTAGATGAGCATACAATATAATCCAATGAGATAGAACAATACAACATCAATTTAGTATATTTGCTTACGCTTTCTGAAACTCAATAATCTCTGGCAGTGGAGAATTGATCATTATTTTTGTTGAAAATTTTGAACTTTGAACAGTGCATTTACCTGAAAAAGATGGAAAAGTTTATAGTAATATACTATTCCAAAACAATTTGCAGGGCTTTTTTTACTACACCACTTTGCTCGATGCTTTGTTTGACCATATTGTAGATGTAATAATGTGATGAATAAAATATACACTTAATGATATATACCTTTAAATAATGAAGTTTTCATCAAACTTCCAACAAAAATGACTGAACCACATGTTTGGCTTTCAATTTGAGAGTGGATATCTTCTGCAAGTTTTCCCCATAAGGCAACATCAACAACTTCATTCCTGAGAAAAAGAAAATGAATCCTAATTTAGTTATGATAAACATAAAATTGTAAAAGTGTGAGGTTTTATACATAAAATAAATTTAAAAGAAAACTTACCCGAGATCTTTAAGTTGAAGATTAAGTATTTTTGTTGGGCCATCAATGGTAGTGATATTGTTAACTTCATTCATCCCAGTAACCTCACCGATAATGTCTGCAAATTAGGATAATTTCATAGAGACATAACATATTCTTGTATAGAAAGATAAAAGTAAAATGGTGAAGATAACGTACCAATGAATATATCGGGAGAATTAGTCTTTGCTATTATTTCAGTGTAAGGGCAGAAGTTGAAACGTGATTCTAAATTCGGTATTTGTTCACATGGCTTGACACATGTGTAAAAAATGAAATTGATCTTGTAAGGATGCGCAGAGCTTCGAAATTGTCCAAGATTGGGGCCTAATTCAAAGTTCATAAGGACATAGCACTCTCCTTCTTCTAGTTGCTTCTGGAACTTTGAAAGTAAATTTCCTTTGATGGAAGCTTGTATCCTACCTCCCTGTTAGAAAATGATATTGTAAGACATTGACTGACTTAAAAAAGTACAAAGAGTTTGAATAAATGAAGGAAACTAACGAATGTAGTTTTACCTTATCATCTACAAGGAGCATATCGATTCCGGTAAATTCGCCTGGTTTATCTTTTTTTGGAAATCCCCATAGACGGATAACCCTAACTTTGATTTTACATGGTTTAATTGATGGAGTTATCTGCGAAACAGGTGTAAACTCGAGCGGCATGGTGAAACGATTTGCAGAATTAACTGTTCCAAACCAACTGCATTAAAACGAAAGAAAGACAAAGCATAAGAAATTGAAATCGACTGTAAATTTTGATAAACAATTACAATAGCATATGGTGATCAAAGAAGATAAAGAGCAAAAGTGTAGAAAATAAACTGTCTATCTTCTAATGATTGATGCAAATCCTTTAGAAGCTAAGAAAGAAAATAAAATTTATATGAAAAGCTAAGACATACACGATCACAGATTCATAAGATTTGGGGAAGAACAAAAATTGTCAAATAGAAGAAGATACACGAATTTAAAATTAGGAGTCTGGGAATCGGATTGAAGAGAGATTCTTCGCCACTTGGGCTCAGAGAAGTGACAAGTCCAGCTCAAGAACAACGAAGATGCAAGAAGAAACACGACTCCAGAGACGAAGAGAGAGAGAAAGAGAGTTTAATTTTGATTCTTCCACATCCCACGATCCCATCCCTTTCTTCAAATCATTCTTCTATTCGGAGTAACAATAGAAGAATCGTTTGATTCATGGTGAAATCACAGTTGATTAAAGCTTATAAATAGAAAAGAAAGAGGTGGGGATCGTGGGATGTGGAAGAAAGGGAACGGTTGAAAGCCGATAAACCTGAAAAAATAAAAAGAGAATAATAAAAGGGGAATTATATTGATTATATGAAAAAAAAAATATATAAAAGAATAAGATTTTAGATTTTTGCCACGTGTCAGATGAATAGAATTGCAATTAATTGGGATTTATTTGTGATTTATAATAAAAAAATATTTTATTTCTCTTTTTCAGTAGGTGATATATTGACTTCGGAAGTTTCAAAGATGATGCATGTTCATACATTTGTCCTTGAATACAAAACACAATTAAACTAATAAATATACTAATTTATTTTTTAGCTTCCAATTAAATATATTACTATCAAACATGCATTATATCGGAAAGAAATATAAAATATTTCATTACATTAAAATTGCAATCTATTGCTAATTAAATGTAATGAGTATAAATTTAGTCAAAATTTATATACAATAGGCCAAATAATTAAATAAAATTATTTTCTTTCTTTTATAAAGAAAAAGCTAAAGCACAATTTCTTCGTCTCTAATTCAGAAAAAAAAAAAAAAAAATCCAAAGCTTTCTTTGAATCCAAGTCTCTCTCTCTGTCTCCTTCGTCAATCTCTGTTACTTACTAAGAAATTTCATTTTTCTTTTATGGGTTTTTGCTAAATATCCAGATTATTGTTTAAAGCATTTTCCTTTTCTGCTAAACCTTGCAAAGCTCTTTAAGCTCAAACTTCTCAATTTCAAAGTACCCTCAAGTAAAAGCTTTTGTCTTTGTTGTTAAAAATCAGATTTTTTCTCCTTGGAAGTTATTGAGTCTTTGTAGTGACTTCTGAGTGAGAAATTATGGGTTTTTTGCTTCCTTTAATGAGCTGAAATTTGAAGGAACCTTTGGGAAGGAGAAGGATTAAAAAAAAAGAGCTTTGTATTATGGTTATATTTGTCAATTATTCTATAATCTTTTGTTATGGGCTTTAATTACTCCATAATTTTTATTAGTATCGTTGTTGTGCCATAATCAAAATTCAGTTTTTGTAAATAGAGTTTGGTTTTAAAATGTAAAGGTGTGAGCTGTTTACGGTAAAAAAATAATATAATAAGAATAAAGTCGAAAATATAAAATTTCAATTTATTCGGTTTGGTCTGGTTATACCAAAATCTGATTGGAACTGATTTCAGTTTTTGTGGGTTTCGGTTTCGTTTTTTTTCCTATCGTAGCGTTAAGGAGCATCGTCTTGCCGGAAGCATCGAAATGGGAACTCGCCGGGCAGGCGACGAGCTTCTGGCTCCGTTCAACCGCCGTTCACGACTAGACATATGTGCGATTCTAGGACCCTTTGAACAAGTTTATTGAAGTGCTGGAGGAGGAATCCAATCCAAGGTCAGTGATGATTTAGGGTTTGTTAGATGACAATTTTTGTAATACGATTGCTTAAGGTTATGGGGGTTGCTGATTTTGAGGTTAATTTCTGTGGAAGGTGAAGATGAAATCCAATAAATCTTCTTTCTGAAGATGAAGCTGAGATTCTATGAGCCGCAGTGAAGGATCCTTGTGATCTTTGATGCTGATGCAATTTGATACAACACCAAAGCAAATCTATAAGTCGTCTTCTTAATCATTGAAGAAGAATGTTCAAACAGAAGTTGGAAATTTCAAGGTATTTGGAGTTTCCTTGACGTGGGTCCCTAGTGTATTCGAACACGATTCTTGTGGTGTGAAGTATTTGGCCAAGTTGGGATTTTTAATCATAGAGAAAAGACTATTTCCATATTGTCTCTCTCTGAAGATTTCTTGGTTTCTAAATTAAATAATGAACATTTAGCAATCGTGGTAGAGTGAACCACCACTTTCTTTTCAGAGAATTTCTGATATATCATGAGAGGAGCTAGAGAAGAGACAGTGGTGTGGAGGCAATTCAACGGAGATGTTGTGCCGTTTGCTGCAATGTTTGCGGTTGAGTGTACCTCGGTTGGGTCGAACACACTCTACAAGGCTGCAACTTTAAGATGATTGAACTTCTATGTCTTTGTCTTTTACTATTTATCTTGTTTCAACACTTCTTCTTCTTCCACTTTCCTTGATATCTGGAAGGTACTTGATCTCCTCAGACTACTCTTTGCCAAGTATAAAAAGTTGCAAGAATTTATGAGCTATTTTTGCATATGCAGGTCAAGTAGATTACCTTCAGCCAAGTCTCCTCTCTTCTTCAAGGGTTTTTTTACTTGGGCTTATTGGGTAATAATATACTACTGCTTCTAGATTTATGGACATTTCCGTTTTTAACTTGAGGGGAACAGGTTCGTGTCACAGATAGCTGGTTGTAAAGGTATAATATATAGTTCTCCTACGCTTGCCTCTGCTATGAGCAATCTCACGCCAGCTTTCACATCTACCCTCGCACTTATCTTCAGGTTCCACCTCATTCTCTTTCGTTTCTGTTTCAGGAAAATTGTCAGGACACTGAAATATGTGGTATTTCTACACCAATTATCCATACAAAACCATATAGTTTTTTTTTAAATATTTATTATTATCTATATATAAACTTTTCTTTTATCTATTAATTAATATAGTGAAAACATCCGACCAAAAACATCCATCAGTTTTCCATAAAAACTCATATCAACTTCAAATATCATGTTCAAGCTGAATTTACAAAAACCAATCAGTTTTCCCAAAAACATAGAACTCATATCAGCTCCAAATACTCATGTTCAAGCTGAATTTACAAAAACCATATCAGCGAGATCAGTTTTCCCGGAAAAACATATCAGATTTGACTTTACAAAAACTCATAGTCAAAATCCCACGAATCCTTCTTTTTATTTATCTGCAATCCAAAATACTTGCAAATTTATATACCTTGAGTCAGATCTTGGTCTTCACCGGTCACCATCATTGTCTCTGCCAACTTGGTCTCCTCTCAGACTGCTCATTTGTGTTATGTTAGCACTCTCACCAGCAACCAAGATTGTGAGTCTACGACCCGACAAACTTCTCGGGTCGGCGATGTGTTCTTGCAGAGTATTATGAGCAGTTTCCGGAGACTCAAATCTAACGTGGCACCAACCCTTGAAACTTCCATCGGCTCTATAAACTATTCGAACCTCAACTACATCTTCAACGAAGAGTTCATCGCTGTAAATGAATGTAATACACATATCAGGTAACACATTCACGACCAATAAGCAACCATTCACGACCATCCACGATGGTCTCTTCGTTGAAGATGTAGTTAAGGTTCGAATGGTTTATTGGAGACTGTGTTATCTGATATGTGTATTACATTCATTTACAGCGATGGACTCTTCGTTGAAGATGTAGTTGAGGTTCAAATGTTTTATAAAGCTGATGGAAGTTTCAGGGGCTGGTGCCACGTTAGATTTGAGTTTCCGGAAGGTGCTCATAATACTCTGCAAGAACAAATCGCCGATCCGAGAAGTTTGTCGGGTCGTAGACTCACAATCTTGGTTGCTGGTGAGAGTGCTAACAGAACACAAATGAGCAGTCTCAGAGAAGACCAAGTTGGCAGAGACAATGATGGTGACTGGTGAAGACCAAAACCTGACTCAATGTATATAAATTTACTGGTATTTTGGATTGCAGATAAACAAAAAGAATGATTAGTGGGATTTTGACTATGAGTTTTTGTAAAGTCAAATCTGATATGTTTTTCCAGGAAAACTGATCTCGCTGATATGGTTTTTGTAAATTCAGCTTGAACATGAATATTTGGAGCTGATATGAGTTTTATGTTTTTGGGAAAATTGATGGGTTTTTGTAAATTCAGCTTGAACATGATATTTAAAGTTAGATATGAGTTTTTATGGAAAACTGATGGGTTTTTTTGGTCGGATGTTTTCACTATATTAATTAATAGATAAAATAAAAGTTTATATATAGATAATAATAAATATTTAAAAAAAAACGATGGCTTTTACTTGAAGACTGGTTTCAACGGCAACGTTTCAGTAGTTAAGGCATGTTCTTGTTGCAGAGGCCCAATTCACCTTGTGTTTCCATTTGAGCTCTTTCTGACAACGACCGACAACACGTGTGTGTTTTGCTGTTGACCTCAAAACCCTCTGGTAGGTAGGCTTCATATTAGTCAGAAACATTGCTTTCAAACACAAAATGACGGTAGCAGTTTTACAGTGAAACTTGCACAACTCCCGAGTGGATTTTCATGTGCGGCTAGACCAGTTGTAGCAAGCTAGAAAAAAGGAGATGTGGTGAAAAGTTATAAATAATTCATCCTCATGACATCAAAATGTGATGAAGAAAATTATTACTTTTCCCACAAAGACCAGAGCCCAAAACCAAAGAACAACAATGTTGTCATGCAAGTGGGGGATTCGACTCAGCATTCAGTAAGAAATTGTAGAAAAAGCTATATATCAAACTACAATATAAGTTCAAGCAAATGCATTACAAAAGGCAAAGTCATACCATATATGTATGGAGCAGCCCATCCAACGGTAGCATAGAGGATAGTCATGACCTAAGAATTAGCAACGACATGAGCTACCTAATATGGGAGAGAGGTTCACTGAAACAAATAGTACAAAAGACTCAGGAAAGCTTACAATCAAGACCGATACACAAGAGAACTATAAGGGAAACGAGATTATTAAGCTTGCAAATCAAGATAACAAGAGAACTAACTTATGAAGATGCAATATTTCTTGTAACAGAAATTGCAAATGGAAATGGTCTTCATGATGATGTGGAAGCTGAAAACAAAACACAAAGCAAAAAAGGAAAACGTTAGAAGCTTGTAGAAGTTAGAAGAAAAAAGGAAAAACAAGAAGAAAAGGAATTCAAGAGATAATAACAAAAAAAGGAAATTGTTCTTATCTTAGGAATTGGAAATTGTAAAAGAAGCATTGAGTCTATGGTTATAAATAGATGTCGATGAAAATCAGAGATTAAGTTTTCTAAAGGCAAAAGGGTTTTTGGGTTTTCTTGTAAGGAAAATCAATTGAGAGATTAGATTTTCTTTGAGAGAGATACTTGTAAGTTCTCTATATTGGTTTTTTGTAAGTTACCATTATAGATAAATCTAATTGAGGAATTTGTTTGAGAAATCTCTGTTAGTATTTTTCTCTATAGTTCTTGCGTTTTCAATTGGTATCAGAGCGGTCACCTACACTTATTTTCAGGTGAGATCCTGTGGCAAGATGGAGAACTCTAGAGAAGTTGTGATTGTGAAACAAACTGTGCTGAACAACGCAACGTACGGATGGTGGAAATCAAAGATGACAGCAACGATCAAAAGCATTGATGAAGATGCGTGGACTGTTGTTGAAGAAGGATGGGCACCACCAACCAAAACAGACAAAGATGGCAACGTAATTCCAAAATCAAAGAATGAATGGACATTATCAGATAAGTTACAGGCGATGTGGAATTCAAAGGTCTTGTGTGAAATTTTCAAATCTGTGGAAGTTAAACAGTTTGAGTTGATTCAAAGTTGTAAATCTGCTAAAGCTGCATGGGAGATTCTACAAAGTGTGTTTGAAGGAACTGAGACTGTTAAAAGGAGTCGACTTGATTTGCTTGCCTCAAAATTCGAGAATCTGAGAATGGAAGAACATGAATCGGTTGAAGAATTTAGTGCTAAGATGTGTGCTATTGCGAATGAAGCTGAAGTGCTTGGAAAGAAATACAAAGATAGCAAGCTCGTCAAAAAACTCTTGAGATGTCTTCCATCTAAGTTTGCTGCTCAGAAGACATCTATGAGGGTCTCTTAACATAGACACTCTTAAATTTGAAGATGCTGTAGGAATGATTGAAGCATATGAGATGGAGTTGGCTGCTGGAGAACTCAACAAAGTTAAAGGAATCACACTGACTGTCATAAAAGAAAATAAAAAAGAGGATTTGGAAGAGACAGTGGCGATGTTGGTTAAGAAATTTACAAGAGGGTTCAGGAAGGAGCAAGGGAATAAAAGTTTTGGATCAAATTCTAAACCATCGGAAACTGAGAAAAGCAACAGAAAATCTGATTTTCAGTGCTTCGAATGCAAAGGGTATGGACATCTAAAATCTGAGTGTCCAACTGCTAAAAGAAAAGAGATCAAGAGCAAAGGATTCGGTCACACTCAGATGGAATGTGCGAATGATCAGAAGGCGAGGGGAGATCGTTCGTTCATTGGAGTTGATGGAAGTGACTCTGAGGAAGACGATAGTGAGGAAGACTTGAGTAACTTTGTTGCATTCATTGGAGAAGGTGATGGGATTGAAGATGAAGTTGAAATCTTTAACAGTGAGAAAGAAACAGAGAGTACAACTAAGGATCAAGAAAAGGAGTATGACTCAACAGATGATGAAGGAGAAATTGAGATAAAACCTGAATACAAGGAAATTTGTGACACTCTAATCAAAATAACGAAGGAGAATGTCATTCTGATCAGGGAGAAAACTAACCTCAAAGCAATGGTAGATAAAATGGAAGCTGAACTAATCAAAGAAAGAAAGAATTCACAGCAGGTGCAGATGGATCTCGATGAAAAACTTAAGCAAATCAGGATGCTTAACTCAGGAACAAAAGAGCTTGACAAGATTTTGACAGTAGGAAGAACTGAAAAAACTTCCAGAGGCCTGGGATATCAAGAAACAACTCTATATGACAAAACCTTGTTTGTTAGTGGAGGGAAACATGAAGATGAGAATTGCTCTTTTGAAAAGAAAAGTCATCAGACTCAAGTTCAGCAACAACGCTCGGTTCAAATTCAGCAACAACCAAGAAGATCAGGCTGTTACTATTGTGGGAAGTATGGACACATTAAAGCCCATTGCTACAGGTTTCAAGAAAGAATAGATAAACTATGGAGGCAAAGGAAATTTACCTGGAATGGATGGGGAAATCAGTTCTGGGTGAAGTCAAGAGACCTCTATGGTAGTTCTTATCCTCGGAGACAGGAGAATGAGTTTCGATGCAATGCTGCAATCATGTCTAACAAAATATGCATCAGCTTGGAAGATGTGTCATCAGAAGAAGAGCTAGTATGGGATTTGATTCCAGAATCAGACTCTGAAGATGAGGAAGAATTAGAGATTGATACCTCTAACGCTTTAATGGTTGTGGAATCAGAAGAAGCCTCTGAGTGGTACTTTGATAGTGGATGTTCGAGACATATGACAGGAAGAAAAGACTGTTTATCTGAGTTTAAGGAGATTTCCAAAGGCAAAGTAACATTCGGTGATGGTGTTAAAGGGAAAGGTGTGACAGAAGGAGTTGACCAACCAGCATTAGCATACGTTTACTTTGTTGAAGGATTAAAAGCAAATCTGATCAGTGTCGGTCAATTGTGTGATCAAGGGCTCGAAGTATTGTTCACAAGATCTAAGTGTTCTGCCTTAGATATCAATGGAAGTGCTGTCTTAAAGGGAGTGAGAGCTGGCAACAACTGCTACATGTGGCGATCCTCTGAAAAATGTATTAGTGCAAGAGATGACCTGCATATATGGCATCAAAAGTTAGGACATATGAATGTGAGAAATTTGACAACTCTTGTTAAGCCTGAAGTTATCGGAGGAGTTCCTAAACTGAAGGATGATGGGAAGCTAGTATGTGGTGCATGCAATTATGGAGTTAAATCAGAGTCTTTAATGGTGCGATGCAATAAAAAGAGTGCAATTGACATATCTAAGAATCATGTTCAGCATTCTAGAACTAAGCATATTGATATTAGGCATCACTACATCGGAGAGTTGGTTGAAAACAAAGACGTGTGGATTGAGCATGTTGGAACTAATTTTCAGCTTGCAGATTTGTTCACAAACACTAGACTTCAATCAGTTTGTCAATCTGAGACAAGCTATTGGTGTTTGTGAATTCTGATTTTATCAGAAGAGATGAGCTGAATTGAAAGGGAAACTGACTCGGAAGAAAATGGTTGTAGAGTCAGGCTGATTTGGAGATCAATCAAGGTTATATGGTTCTTTCATTAAAAAAGATGAAGTTAATGTTACAGAAGTGGTTAGTTCTGGTTGTTACCAGAAAAGGAAAGTCTAAGGTGATTCATGGTTTGTTCAATCGTGTATGGAAGGCATGAAATCATGAATAATTAAGAAGAGAAACCAGTTCATATTTTTTTTCTAAAGATACTGCAGACAGAAGGTGTTACCTGACATTAGCAGAAGTATAGGAGAATGTTGTTTCTGCTCAGAATTAGCTCCAGGAAACGCCATTGTCAAAGGATTTACTCTTGCATAAGTTTAAGACAGAGAAACAAGTTAGTTTCAGGAGATTGTCTCAACTCGATAATTTAATCTTAGAAGAATGGTGAGTTAGAAGAGTTACCTGTGAGATTCTGGAATCGAGACGAATTCAATGGTTCTAGATGGAGCTATGAAAGTAAATTTAAGTCAAAAATTTCAGTAGAAACCAAGTGGGGGTTTCGTTGTGTCTCTTAAATTCAAGTAGGGACAATGAAGAAAAGGAGATGATTTAGGTTCAAGAGGGCTACCTGAATTTATTGTAACAGCGGAGAAGACGAAGCAGCTCGTCGGAGAAGCTACAACGAAGATGAAATGAGACTTTATGATTTCTGAAAAATCTCAAAAGTTTCAATGCTTAAGTCATCACATGAAAGAGATAGACTAAAGGTTAATGGTTACCTGAGTATTTCAGAGGAGAGTCATCAGAGAAGATGACCGGAGGATACCATTTTTGGATTGAAAAATCTGCATCCAAAAATCACTAAAGAAGAATCAAAGGGATTAGGATTCTGTGGCTATCTAAAAAATCTTCTAAAAGGAGGAGGATTAGGGTACCTGCTACTTTCAGAAAAGAAGACGACGGAGATAATCGCCGGAAGAGACAAAACACAGTGAAGCGGCGACTGAACTTGTCGGAGTCAAGATAAAGCTCGACGGAGTCACGATGGAGCTTGATAGAGACGTGATGGAGCTTGTCAGAGAGGTGATAGAGCTCGTCGGAGACACAATGGAGCTCGACATAGAAGTGGTGGAGCTCGCCGGAGAAACCTGAAATGATTTTACAAAATCAGAATATATATGGTTCGAGGGTTTTGAAATTTCAGATGAGCTTAATCTCTACACGTCACAGTAAAGATATGAGAAAGAGATTATATGTACTTGGGATTGATAGAGAAAGCGGCGGTCCGATTCATCGGAGGATAACGCCGGAGGTGATAAAGAGTCGTTGGATTCTTCACTGGCGTCACGAAGAAACAAAGGGATTAGGTTTCGACAACCTAAAAATTGACGGAATGATGATGTCTAAAGGTACTTACGGCTACCGGAGAAGGACCGACAGCAACAATATCACCGGAAATTGCAGAAATTTTGGCAAAAATTGTATTTGTTTCCTTCACCGTCGCGGAAGAGAATAGAGGGGAAAAGGCTCGCAGAGGTTTCATGTGCCATTGAATTGATAGGTGGAGACGGAAGAGATTTTCAATTCGCCGGAGAACTTGTGACTGTAGTTGGAGTTCCAGAGATGCTCGTCGAAGAAGAAGCTTCGCGTGTTCGGTTACGCAGACATCTCGGTTTGAGTGAAAATGGAGCCACGAGCTTAGGCAATCGCAGAGAGGATATGCGACAAAGAAATTGCTGGCCGGCGTTGAGATTTTGATCGGAAAAGGGAGCGTCGGAGGTTGTAATTGGAAAAGGGATCATCATGGTTTGTTGTCTTTGAAGACGAAGGATTGTTGCCATCCTTATCAAAAGAGATGTGAAACAAAGTGAGGATGGGCCTTATGGGCTTTGGTTAATATATTTCATTAAGGTCAAGATGGGCCATTAAGAGCTAGAACCCATATCTTGTTAAGAAGTCATAGTTTGTTGCAGTTTGACGATCAAAAAGGAGAAGAGGAGAAGAGGATTTATTCACGATCAAAAAGGAGAAGAGGACATCATGGGTCAGCCACAATAGTAAATGTTTTTAACTCATTTATGCTTTAAAGCAGGGGGAGAAAGTTTTAGGGGGAGTGCAAATGTTTGTTGCACATGTTTTTCTTAACGAGGGAGTGCACATAGTCAAAGTCAATTTTTTGCTAGATGCTTGGAAGAATCAAATTGAGTTAAAAAGGGGGAGATTGAAGATGCAATATTTCTTGTAACAGAAATTGCAAATAGAAATGGTCTTCATGATGATGTGGAAGCTAAAAACAAAACACAAAGCAAAAAAGGAAAACGTTAGAAGCTTGTAGAAGTTAGAAGGAAAAGGGAAAAACAAGAAGAAAAGGAATTCAAGAGATAATAACAAAGAAAAAGGAAATTGTTCTTATCTTAGGAATTGGAAATTGTAAAAGAGGCATTGAGTCTATGGTTATAAATAGATGTCGATACTTTCTTTAGAAAATCAGAGATTAAGAGTTTGAGTTTTCTAAAGGCAAAAGGGTTTTTGGGTTTTCTTGTAAGGAAAATCAATTGAGAGATTAGATTTTCTTTGAGAGAGATATTTGTAAGTTCTTTATATTGGTTTCTTGTAAATTATCATTAAAGATAATCTAATTAAGGAATTTGTTTGAGAAATCTCTGTGTTACTATTTTTCTCTATAGTTCTTGCGTTTTCAACTTATGCTCTCAAGGAGACACTGATAGAGATCTATACACATTAATGGGCAAAATAAAATAGCTATCTAAGAAATGAGCTGAATATATATATTATTCACTTGGTGATTATAAGGATCAAATTAACTAAACAAAAAGTTAATTGTGTAGTACGCATGGTGGTACTTGGTAAACAGAGTGAATCATTTCTAATTATAAACATGAGATGTAGTCCACAATTTTATTAAAAAAAATAAGCTTGATACAGTCGAGTAGGCTATCTCATAATTCATAAACACTATTTTTTAATATTTCATTCGTATATTTAAATTTAATGTCACTCATTTAACCTGATATTATCATCAGTCTAATGCTCATCAACGTAGGCCTCGATCTCAACGCAATTTTTGCGTTTGCGATTATGTCTGCTCGAGATAAAGAATAGCTCAATCCTGAAACATTAATCATCTTCGGTTTTTTTAAAATCATACTTTCCAAGTTCAAATGCGAACGTTAAACACAAATATAATGAACTCTGTTTAAAAATATTAATAATTAATTAATGAATTTGACTCATAAATTATGATTCATTTAAGAAAACAACAAAGGCGCTAAGATTGACATAAGCGGAACGCATACAAACAAATACGTCCTAATACACTGATTGGGAAGAGATTGTGCTGCTTCTTCATGGTCACTCCCTTGGGAAACTTAAGCAATTCCTTCTTCGTTATGCTTTTCAAGCGGCCTTATACCTACTATGGACCGAGAGAAATAAAAGACGGCAAGGAGAAAAACCTCTATTGGTCGCTCAACTTGTTAAAATGGTGGACAAGACTGTCGGCAACCGACTAAGCTCCATCCGTATATCCGGTGATAATTCCTACAACAATGGGTTGATGGAATGGTTTGCTTCGCAACCTCCTTAAGGCGGCTTTCTATGCTTTCATTCTCTTGTGCTTCGTTGTTTAAAATCCATGTTTGCACTTTGTCAAATTCTTTTCGAACTTAAGGCAACAATCATTGTAAAAACGTTTGATTGAATAATAATTTTACATTCATTAAAAAAAAAAAAAACGTCCTAATACCATGGAAGAATTACATACACAGACTGCACAATCCTTTCATATATAATGCATAATTTAGAATTTATTTTCTATGATCTAAAACGAATTTGAAATTATAATTCAAACAAATCGATTCGTTTTAAATTATAATTCTAACAAAATGATTAAAATTTTTAAGATAACCACAAAAGACAGACTGGCAAACAAGTGGTTGCTCAGGTAAGGCAAATTTCAAGGCCGGTATCAATCAATTTACGATGGGACAGACAAAGGGACTAATATAAATATTTGTTTTTTATGTCTAAAGATACCACGGAAACCCATATGTACATCAATATTTTCCCAGATTGGTAATAATTTGAAAATATCAATAAAATAAAAAATTCATGGGTTGTATCAATTATACAATTTTGGGTATTTGATAATGTGATTTGACGTTGGATTCGCGTCTCAACCTTTGTTATATACTAAATTTTGATCAAACACATAATTAGTTTATTAAAAAAATTCATAACAAGCTTGTTTATATATAAGAAAAAATTAAAAAAATTGTAAAAATTCGATAAATTAATAACTCGATAAATCAATAAATTTTTTAGGTCCTAAATTTTTTTTTTGATACAATTAATAACTTTATAATTTAGTAATTTTATAGATTAATAAAATATCGTTGTCTCGACATTATTAATTTATAGAGTTTTCACAGTAGATGATATGATAAATCTAAAATATTATATTCAGTTGAATTTAAATTTGTAAAAGATGTATTAATGAAACTTATGTTATAAAATTAATGAGAATAAAGAGAGATTTTTACCATGGTATATAGTTTTAATTAAAATATTTTTGATTGGTTAAATTAAATGACGTGTCTCTTAAAATTCTCATTGAATGACATATAAAATTTTCTATTAATGTCTTTCTTATTAATATATATAGGATTATCTAAAAAAGCCCTGGATTTTTGTGGCTAAAAAATGGATGTCCATAAAAAAAGAATAAAGAATTAACAGACAACATTATAGCAATTGGATGTAAATCCATTCTAACACGACTTCATAATCACTTGTTTGCAAAATTATAATATGTAGTATAGAGGTTTGTATTAGTCCTGCTATCTTATGATAATGTTTTTCAGTATTTTTGTGAATTAACGACCAGATCAAATGATCTCCACACACAAAAAAAAACAAAAAAGAAGTTTAACATTAATATTGGTATTAGGTCTTTCAAGCGAGTCAACTCCGCCCCGTGATGGGTTTAAATTTTTTTCATCTATCCTGATCCATTCTGCAAAATTCACGGGTCGAAAATATTGAACCTGCACCCGCCCCTCTTAATTTTACAGATCCCGCGAGTAAGAACATTTTAAATAAAATAAAAAATAATTTATACATATTTTAATTAATTTAATAATAAAATTTAAATATTATAAAAAATAATTACATAATTTTCTTTGAAAAACTAAATTTTGTTACTTAATTTATATATATTATATAATATTTTAATAATTTAGTAATATTAGATGGATAAATATTTAAAATTAATATATTTTTAATTTTTTAAAAAAGACGCGGGTAATCCGCAAACCCGCGGAATTTACCCGTAAAAAATCATATTTAAAATATCCCGTCCCGCGAAATCCGCTTGTAGATGGGCTGAAATTTTTTGACCCGCATCCATCCTACAGCAAGGCGGTCGAAGCGGGATCCGCGGGCTTTGGCCCAAATTGACATCTTTAATTGGTATATACATCGATCGTTTTACTTACTCAATAAACCACAATACATCTATTAAAATTTCCCACGCTATATATAGTCAGTCTATAAAATGAATGAAATATCCGCCTATCACATTTTAATTATATTTGTATAATACTGAATATTACAGTTATTATATTTTTAAAATATTAGCCTATCAGATTTTAGTTATATTTGTATCACTCCATTCTAAAGCATCTTCTCTATGTGGAAAACCCAAAAAAGTGGAATCTCTGAATAGTGTATTTCATTGGTTTCAGATTAGATATGGTTCTTGTTAATGTATGTTATAAAAAAAATAAAAAATGGGACCCAGTAGAAAGCCACGTTGACGCGGACGTGTAAGCCTCTGGGCGCTTTGACCTTGACCATTCAAAAGACTATTGAGCGAGCCAGTTCTTATTTGTGCTCCTCTTCCCCAACAATGGGAAACTATGAACCCCATCGAACTCTCGCATGCCACGCATGACATACGAATTAGGGCTGAGCAAATTATTTATTAGATTCGTTCCGATTTGATATTCGTTTTGATTTGATCCGAAAAATCCGGACATTCGTTATGATTCAAAACAAAGCAAATAGTAAAAATTCGTCTAAAGCGGAGCAAATCATAAATACCAATTTTAGAAATCCGAATATCCGCTCCGATCCATATATTACTTATATACATATAATATGGTAGATTTATGACTTATATTTGCATTTTTAGACTTTTTAAATATATTTGAAAACAATATTTATAGTAAAAATAAATAAATACTAACTTTTTAATTGAAAATATTTTTTTTTCTTTTTTTTTCTTAAATAAAAAGGGTTAATTTGACCTATAACCTATAAAAAAATTTAATCCACCAAGTGATTTTGAGTTATGTGGCACAATCACAACCACTAGATTTAGGTTAATTGGTTAGTTTTTTTATTTTTTTGGACTATCCCACAAATTGACTTTTTTGCCTTATATGGCACAATCACAACCACATGTTTTGTTTTTTACCATTTTAGTTTTCCATTTTTCATGTTTCTTTAATTATATCGAATAAAATTAGATAATTTTATTATATTTATTCACTAGTTAGTTTAAATATTATATTAAAACAAAATATTTTAAAGAAAATATGGTGTTTTGATTTTGATATTTTCGTTAAAACGGATATCTGAAATTTTCCGGAACAAAAAAAATCGAAAAATTAGATATCCGGCAAAAACAAATCGAATCAAAAATACTGCATTTTCTGGATATCCGCTCCGTGCCCAGCCCTAGCACGAGTAAATTCGTTTTCTTTGTATCTGAATATGTTTTATGTTTTTTTGTCTCTTCTGAATAAAACTTTACAAGTTGGAATTAGAAAAACTGTCTATTTCCCACGAGAACTATGACATATCGTTATATAGAGTCCAAACTATGCCCTCTTTACAAATATCTCTGAAAAAATAGTTCGAAACATATATACCAACCAAGTAAAAGTTCGAAACATATATATCTACCAATTGGTTTACTGTTTCGAAATTATAGCTTAATCACCTGATAATAAACCGGATTAAAACCGGATTTCGATCCGATTACCATCCACAAACTCGATTACAAATCCTAAACCAAAATCCAAATCGATCGTCTTCTTCTCTGCTTCTTCGTTATTGAAATCTTCGGAGAAATGAAGAGAAATCTGGGAATTGCTATGAGGAGGGAAGAGATTGAAGAAGAGAGAAGCCGGAGAAGATCTTCGTTCGGAAGATGCCGGCGTCGGAGCAGGAGCCGGAGAAGATCTTCGTTCGGAAGATGTCGGCGTCGGAGCAGGAGCCGGAGAAGATCTTCATCACTTGATCCTTGTTGATGATTTTGATGGCGACGTTTTCGCTTTCGCCGCCGATTATATCTTTGCCGTAATAAACTTTCGCGAAGGTTCCTTTTCCTAATAACCTTCCCATCTCGTATTTTCCGAACAGAATTCGCCGTTCTTCTTCCATTGATATTGTTCCGGTGGCCTTAACAAGAACATCTACTTCTGCAATTCGTCTCTCAAATCCAAACTACGCCATCTCCTTTCAAAGGAAGAAGAAGAAGTTGGAGAAGACGCAAGTTGTTTCGCGCTCCCCGCTGTCTTCCATGGTGCTTTCTCGGGCTTAGGAGTCGTGACCTTCCGAGTCCGGCGCTGCGTGGCGGTTGTGTTGGTCCTCGTCACAGCGGAACCAGACGTCCTCGCCACAGGATCCAAGTCTTCACCGGAGCCTCGCCGCGGATATGGGTTTGACTACACAATCCTTGAATAAATCAAATGTTTTGACAAATATCGAATTAAAAACCCCTAATTTCACTACAGAGAGTTGGAAGAAGATTCCCAAAACTTGATTGAGATTGAGAAGTGAATCCTCTCGATTTCAATTTTTTTCTTCTTCGAACATTGAAGAAGAAGATGATTTTTTTGCCAATGTATTCTTTATTATCTTATTATATAAAGGGGAAATACATTCAAAATTATAACTCATTAAATCATGACATGTGTTATTTTAATTGAGATGATGACACGTATTAATATACTAATTTTATAAAAGTTAAAAGTAATATATCAATTTAAATAATATTTCTTTTCTATCTAAAAGATAAAAAAGAAATATTATTGATTGATTGACTTTTTTTTAATTTAAATAATATTTTTTTTATCTAAAAATTAAAAAAAAATACATCATCGCAAAAAAAAAAAATTCAAACGTAACAAAAAAAAGTTAATGTCTTTATGTAAAAAAAATTGTCATTAAAAAAAGGAAAAATTTGTAAACAAAATGTCACTAAAATTGTGAAAGGAAAATTTGTAAAAAATGTCATTAAAAAAAAATAAAAGAGAAAATTTGTAAAAAATATCATTAAAAAGAAGAAAAATTTGTTTCATGTCAATACGTTTAAAAAGAAAAAAAAAGAAAAATACCATAACTAATCGAGAAAGAAAAGAAAAAAAATATATCATTGAAAAAAAAAATTGTCATTAAAAAAAAGAAAAATTTGTAAACAAAATGTCACTAAAAAGGTAAAAGGAAAATTTGTAAAAAATGTCATTAGAAAAAAATAAAAGAGAAAATTTGTAAAAATATCATTAAAAAAGAGAAAAATTTTGTTTCATGTCAATACGTTTAAAAACAAAAAAAGGAAAAATGCCATAACTAATCGAGAAAAAAAATACATCATTGAAAAAATTTGTAAAAAAAAATGTCATTAAATAAAGGTAAATGGGAAAATTTGTAAAAAATGTTATTAAAAAAAGATAAGAGGAAAAATTTGTAAAAAAAAAATATCATTAAAAAGGAAAATTTGTTTCATGTCAATACGTTTAAAAACAAAAAAAAGGAAAAATGTCATAACTAATCGAGAAAGAAAAGAAAAAAAAATACATCATTGAAGCAAATCATGAATTCGAGAGTTCCACAAATCGATCAAAGCTATTTTACTTTAAATTTTGTCCAACGTGAGTGTGACACGTAGGCAAAATCGTAACTCACCAGATCGTGACATGTGTTAATTTTAATTGAGATTGTGACATGTGTCAATATATTAATATAAAAATATAAATTTTCTTTCTCTATATTATTTATTTCTTAAATCAAAGTGTAGTGTAACTAAGAGGAAATAATAGTCTAAAAAAAAATAAGTCATGTTATTAAAAAAAATTAAAAGGAAATAGTAAATCAAAAAGACTAAAAAAGGAAAATAAGATAAATTATTTATAATTGTAGTGTAACTAAAATGAAATAATAGTCAAAAAAGAAAATAAGACATATTATTACAAAATTAAAAGGGAATACTAAATAAAAAAACTAAAAAAGAAAAATAAGACAAATTGTTTATAATTTCTAAATGTATTAGTGCGGCATATAAAAAATTGATATTCATGAGATTACGACATGTTTTGTTAATACTTTTAAATTTATTTACTAATATATTTTGTTAAAATTCTTACTATTTGTTTAACACTAATGACATATATAGACATAAATTTGATAGAATGTATTATGCATATATTATTTTGATATGAAAATTTTGGGTATTATTGATTGACAAGGAATGCATGGAGTAAAAATATGGTTTTAATATTATAGATGAAATACATGAGTTGTATTGTGAGATGAAATACGTGGAGTTGAAATTCAGTTTGAAACAAAGTTACTAATCAACATCTAAAATAAGTGTGCGAGTAACAATCAAAATCTAAATATTTACATTAACAAGATTTAACATATATTTCTTACATTTTCATAAATTTTATCTTTATTAAATTTAATCGATTACCGACACGTTTTACTTTATTTTTTATCATTTATAAATAAGTTATAATTAAAATCTCGCATATTGCGCGGGTCCTAATCTAGTTAATTATAATAAATAATTAAACCCATTTTGATTTGGTTTAGTTTGATGGTTTTGTGTCGGTTTAGATTTTAAACCATTTAAACCGATTGAAATCGATATTTGTGGGTATATATGTTTCGAACTTTTATTTGGTGGGTATATATATTTCGAACTATTTTTTCAGAGATATCTGTAAAGATGGCATAGTTTGGACTCTATATAACGATATGTCATAGTTCTCGTGGAAAATAGACAGTTTTTCCGTTGGAATTTGAAGAGCTGTTTTTTTCAACGGAAGAGATTTCACTTACACGTGGCAAAAAAAGTTCGCAATAGTCTTCCTATTACTTTTAATGTTATATATAAATCATTTTTTCTGTCTCTTCTCATTTTTGTTTAAGTTCGCAATAACTACTAGGCTAAAAAAAAAAAACTCTTCGATAGAATAAAAATGATGTTATGAATAAGAGAGATTGAAAGAGAATTTTGTGTCTTATCTCATCAATAACCAAGAGTATATATAAGGATACAATAGTTTGGAGAGAAATACAATAACTTAGAGAGGAAGTAGAACTTGGGGAACAAATCTAGAATATTCTAGAATATGGGCTTATAATGGGCATCCATATAATGAGTTTACTAGGTGTATTAGTATGTTAATAAAATTAAAACATAAATTTTTTGATTATCGATTCATTTTTCAAAAATACATATTTAAATAAAACAAATCGAACACGACATTTTCGTGTATCGAATACTACGAAGAAAGATTTGAGAATCATAAAAATCAATTTAACCGAACACCTTATCTCGAATAATGATATATAACATATAACTTTTTCTATATTTATATGTAGTTGCATATAATATGGATTTAATTGACTAAAAAAAAGAGATTGGAAATATAGATATATAATTTTTGCGTAAACACCATATTTTAAAATAAAAATACTAAAATATAACTAAAAAAAAAATAAAAATGGATAATTTATAAATAGTTTTAGAAAATCGAAAAGGGTTCGATCCTTAGGTTTTGGATTTTTTGCCAATCCTTTAATTGTGGCCCATTGTGGAAAAAGAAAGAAAGCAAAGGACGAAACTGAAAATCAAAGAGATTGTATGTAAGATAAATGCATCCTCAGACGGTCTGGGGTTTTTATCGCAGCCTCGAGCAGTCGCTCTTTTCTTTTCTCCACACAAATTCCCCATGGCCAAGAAATCCCTCTCCAAAGTAATCTTCTTCTCCTTCATTGTCGTCTTTATTCTTCCTCTGACCTCTGTACCTGCTTAGTACGAGTTCATGTGTAAGTGTTTATTTGTGTCTCAGGCAGAATCAACTGGTGCTCCCATTAAGGCCTCGAATCCTTTGAAGAAACGTAAGGACAAATTTATGTTTCTATGCTCGATATGCTTTAGCCGATTGGAAGAAAAAGTTCATCTTCAATAAGATCGTTTTGTTTTTTGATTGTGACTTTCTTCTTCAGGTAAAGTTGGAAGAATGACGACCAAGAGTATATGCCATCTTCCACCGAAATTGGTAGGGAAGAAGATACTCCGGAGGATTCCCTTAACATCTTTGAGTGCAGTGCGGTCTACTTGCAAATTATGGAACTCTTTATCCAGAGATTGGATCTTGGGTAAAGCAGCAGCAAGGCAGCAGTTTCTTGGGTTCATGACCATGGATTCCAAGCTTTGTTCTTTGAGATTCGATCTCTTCAAGGACGAGGACAAGGACAAGGGTGACCGTGGCTTGCTTGATCTATCTATAAAGCAGGTAGATGTACTTGGCCAAGTCGAGATTTCTAAAGTCTTTTACTGCAAAGGCTTATTGTTGTGCGTCCTCAAGGACAACTCGAGTCTCGTGGTTTGGAACCCGTATTTGGGGCAAACTAGGTGGATCAAGCCCAGAGTAAATTTCGACAGACTTGACAGGTATGCTCTCGGATACGACAAGAAGAGCCGCAGCCACAAAATCTTGAAGTTTTTGGATGATGGGTTCCCAAAAAACGTCAGCTGCTACAAATTTGGGTATGAAATCTACGATTTCAGCTCTGATTCATGGAGGGTTCTTGACGTGACTCCACACTGGGATGTAGAGTATTATCAACGCGGCGCCTCTCTCAAGGGAAACAGCTACTTTTTTGCTCAAGAGAAAATAGTAGATGAGGAAATTACAGAGATTTATGAGCATGAAAACTTTTTAATCTGCTTTGATTTTACAAGCGAGAGGTTTGGACCGCCTCTTGCTCTTCCGTTTCACTCTTATATCGACGAGACTGTGACACTCGCTTGTGTGAGAGAAGAGCAGCTCGCTGTGCTGTATCAGCGGTGGGATACATTACTTGAGGTAATGCAGATTTGGGTTACCACTAAGATTGACCCCAACTCGGTGTCGTGGAGCAGGTTGTTGAAAGTGGATATGAGACCACTCTCTGGTTTTCAGTTTAACTTTGAAGCTGCGAGCTTCTTCATTGACGAGGAGAAGAAAGTCGCCGTGGTTATCGAGTTTGACGATAACGATCCCTCCAATACTGTTCGGTACAACACAGCTTTTATCATCGGAGATGATGGATACTACAAGTCCCTGAGTCTCGGAGAAGCTCGGTATGACCTGTGCCCCCCACTTATGTGCTCATCTTCTTATCTCCCAAGTTTAGTGCAGATCAACTAACCAAAGCAAGAGATGTTTAATTTACTGTTTTTAAAAGACTTCGGCTTTTTCATGTTTCTACCCTTATCGGATTGTTTATCAAACCATCAAGTTTCTTCCATCTCTTTTGTTCCTAGACAACTTGTGAGAAACTCTCGAGTGAGATATCCAAAAATATAATATTATTATTTTCATTGTATTACATTACTTTTCTTTTTATTATATTGTTTTTCATACAAGTTAGAGCAAAGCCAGGTGCAAGAACAATTGAAGATGCAATATGAATGTTCATCTTCTCTTGTAAACGTGAACGAGCTGGAGAATCATGTAGAGAGCCTAGAAGCTAAGCTCAAGAAGCAGTCCCAGGATTTCTCTGAATCCTTGTGCCGCATTAAAGAACTTGAAACGCATATCGAGGAGTTGGAAGAGACGAGACGATCGAGAATTGAAGCCGAGGCATCTTTACAAATACAAAACACAGAGAAAGATGAGCTATCAAGCACGATTGCATCGATGAAGAAAGAATCAGAGTCTTTGGCAGAGGAATTGCAGCGTATCAAAGATGAAAAAGTAGCAGTCATTAATTACCCTTTTAAAATCAGAACTAGAAACCGCAAGAGCGCAATGTGATGATCTAACCAAGAATGAATCAGAGATTGAGAGTCATAGAAAGCAAGTTGTACAAGTGAGAAGCGAGCTTAAGAAGAAAGAAGAAGAATGGCAAATCTAGAGAACAGAGGAGCAGCAGCTAACAACATAGCAAAAACCGAGCAAAGAAGTACCGAAGAAAGAATAAAACTGCTCGAGGTATGCGTCTAACGCTAGAACATTCACAATTCGACTAATTAATTTGTTGTTGATGCCATTTTTTTTGTAATCCAGGAACAACTCAAACTAAAGGAAAATGCATTTGAAGCCTCTTCGAAGATGTCCATCGAAAAGGAAAAAGATTTGAAGAACAGAATTGACGAGTTGCAGAGTAAGCTCAACGATCTTTGTCAATGTAGCCAAGAGGTTAAAAAAAAAAACCTTGTAAAAGAATCAAATTGCATTCCTACAACCTTAAAAAAATTATTAGAACACAACTCTGGTTTTATGAACAGACCGGTTAACCTCTGCACAGTCCAGTAGCTATTGCTTTGGAAAATAGAGAAGCATTGCCATCGAACAAGATAAAACGGAATACTTTGCAACAATTATTGGAAAGTATTCAGTTTTAGTTCCATAAATTTAAGACAAAGTGTTTTTGGCAGAAAGACTCCAAATTTTCTTGACAAGTAACACTAAACCAAATATAGATTAATCTCAAACTGATAATTACCCAAGTTCCTTCGTAAACCTATGTAATTCATTACGAACGAAAATCCACAAAAATCAAAATTATAAAAAGCCAAAAAAACTTTTGAAATTCCATTTTATCTGTATGATTGTAATTTAATTAATCCAATCAAACAAAGACAAAACAGTGCGTTTGTCAAAGGAAATTCCATTTTTGGACCTCAAGTGCACCACATAGATGGAGTTTGGCGATCTATCTGGGTATTTTTGAAAATGTGTTTGATTAAATAATTGTTGAAAATTATTTTAAAGTTTGTAAGCGAATCAAAACTGTTTGGTTCTAATAATTTATATATTTAACAATTAAAAATTAAATTAGGTGCTAAAGAAATTACAAATCATTAAATAAGGCTAATTTACACTTACAATCTTTCTAGTGGTTGTAGTACCAACCATTGGAATCTTTTCCCACTGGTTGTAATCTATGAAGGGGCTTCGATCGACACGGAAAATTTCCGGAGTCCTCAGAGGAATTTGATCCCTAGTCTTTACTTCAAACAAAACAGCATTTTCGAATATAGTCACTAATTGTTCATATCTAAGCCATTTTTATTTATTTGATCTAAGTCATCTTAATTCCGAAGTGGCTAAAATGTCACCCACCACTAGAAAAATTAAGTGAAACAACAATCACTAAATAAGTTAAAATAATAAGAAATGATAAATACAAACTAACATAAACGCATAAAAAAATAAAAACATTTACACTTCCATGGATTCTAGAAGAACAAAAGATGCAAGAGAATATAAACTGTGGCTGAGATAAAATGATATGTGATAAGAGTGAGACATAGGGTTTTAGCAGTTGTTCGGATGAGAGTTTAATATTGACAAATACTATCGGAACAAATATAAAAAAGACTATAAGTGAAAAAATGAATTTAATTTACTTCAAACTTTGCAACAATTATTGCAAAATGTTCAGTTTTAATTCCATAAATTTAAGTCAAAGTGTTTTTGGCAAAAAGACTCCAAATTTTCTTAACAAGCAACACTAAACCAAATATAGATTAATCCCAAACTGATCATTAAACAAGTTCGTTCGTAAACCCATGTAATTCACTACGAACGGAAACCCACAAAAATCAGAATTATAAAAAGTCAAAACAATTTTTGAAATTCCATTTTATATGTATGATTGTAATTTAATTAAGTCAATCAAAGAAAGACAAAACAATGCGTTTTTCAAAGAAAATACTATTTTTAGATCTCCAGTGCACCACATAGGTGGAGTTTGGCGATCTGGATATTTTTAAAAATGTGTTTGATTAGATAAACAAATAGAAATGTTAGGGGTATAAATTCTGCAATTGTGGCTTCGATAGGCTTTTTTTTAATTTAAGTAATTGCTGAAAATTATTTTGAAGTTTGTAAATGAATGAAAACTGTTTGGTTCTAATAACTTATATATTTTTCAATTAAAATTTAAATTAGGTGCTAAAGCAATTACAAATCATTAAATAAGGCTAATTTACACTTACAATCTTTCTAATGGTTGTAGTACCAACCATTGGAATTTGTTCTCACTAGTTGTAATATATGAAGGGGCTTCGATCGACACAGAAAATTTTCAGAGTCCTCAGAGGAATTTGATCCCTAGTTTTTACTTCAAACAAAGCAGCATTTTCGAATAGAGTCACTAATTCTTCAGATCTTAGCCATTTTTTTATCTAAGCCATCGTAATTCCGAACGGGCTAAAATGTCACTCACCACTAGAAAAATTAAGTGAAACAACAATCAATAAATAAGTTAAAATAATAAAAAATGATAAATACAAACTAACATAACCGTATTATAAAAAATAAAAACTCTTACATGCATTAACGTCCATTGATTCGAGAAGAACAAAAGATGCGAGAGAGTAAAAACGGTGGCTGAGATAAAATGATATGTGAGAAGAGTGAGACATAGGGTTTTCTTATTAGTTGTTCGGATGGGCATTTAATATTGACAAAATACTATCGGTAGAAATATATAAAGGATAATAAGCGAAAAAATAAATTTAATTTGCTTCAAGTTTCGCAACAGTTATTGCAAAGTGTTCAGTTTTATTAAAGTGTTTTTGGCCAAAAGGCTCTAAATTTTCTTGACAAGCAACACTAAACCAAACATACATTAATCCGAAACTGATCATTACACAAGTTTGTTTGTAAACCTATGTATTCATTACGAACGGAAACCCACAAAAATCAGAATTATAAAAGCCAAAACAACTTTTGAAATTTCATTTTATCTGTATGATTGTAATTTAATTAAGTCAATTAAACAAAGACAAAACAATGCGTTTGTCAAAGGAAATTCAATTTTTGGATCTCCAGTGCACCACATAGGCAATCTGGATATTTTTGAAAATATGTTTGATTAGATAATTGCTGAAAATTATTTTTAAGTTTGTAAACGAATCAAAGCTGTTTGATTCTAATAACTTATATATTTCTCAATTAAAATTTAATTTAGGTGCTAAAACAATTACAAATAATTAGATAAGGCTAATTTATATTTACAATCTTTCTAGTGGTTGTTGTACCAACCATTGGCATCTTTTCCCACTCATTGTAATATATGAAGGGGCTTCGATCCACGGAAAATTTCCGGAGTCATCAGAGGAATTTGATCTCTAGTCTTTACTTCAAACAAAGCAATAAATATTTGATCTCTAGTCATTAGTTTTTTTTTTTTGATCTAAGCCATCTCAATTCCGAAGTGGCTAAAAAGTCACCAACCACTAGAAAAATTAAGTGAAACAACAATAAATAAATAAGTTAAAATAATAAAAAATGATAAATACAAACTAACATAACCGTATTATAAAAAAATAAAAACTCTTACAGGCATTAACGTCCATGGATTCCAGAAGAATAAAAGATGTGAGAGAGTACAAACTGTGGCTGAGATAAAAGGATATGTGAGAAAAGTGAGACATAGGATTTTTCTTATTAGTAGTTCGGATGGGCCTTTAATATTGACAAAATACTATCGGTAGAAATATAAAAAGGACTATAAGTGAAAAAAATAATTTAATTTGCTTCAAGTTTCGCAACAATTATTGCAAAGTGTTCCATATATTTAAGATAAAGTATTTTTGGCAAAAAAGCTCCAAATTTTCTTAACAATCAACACTAAACAAAACATAGATTAATCCCAAACTGATCATTACACAAGTTCGTAAATCCATGCAATTCACTACAAACGGAAACTCACAAAAATCAGAATTATAAAAAGCCAAAACAACTTTTGAAATTCATTTTGATCTGTATGATCGTAATTTAATTAACCCAATCAATCAAAGAAAAAACAATGCGTTTGTCAAAAAAAATTCTATTTTTGGATCTCCAGTGCACCACAGATGGAGTTTGGCGATCTGAATATTTTTGAAAATATGTTTTGATTAGATAATTGCTGAAAATTATTTTTCAGTTTATAAACGTATCAAAATTGTTTGGTTCTAATAACTTATATATTTCTCAATTAAAATTTAAATTAGATGCTGAAACAATTAAAAATCATTAAATAAGGCTAATTTACACTTACAAGCTTTCTAGTGGTTGTAATACCAACCATTGGAATCTTTTCTCACTAGTTGTAATCTATGAAGGGCTTCGATCGACACGGAAAATTTCCGGAGTCCTCCGTGGAATTTGATCCATAGTCTTTACTTCAAATAAAACAGCATTTTCGAATAGAGTCACTAATTCTTCAGATTTAAGCAATTTTTTTAATCTAAGCCATAGTAATTCTGAACTGGCTAAAATGTCACCGACTACTAGAAAAATTAAGTGAAACAACGATCAATAAATAAGTTAAAATAATAAAAAATGATAAATACAAACTAACATAAACGTATTATAAAAAAATAAAAATTCTTATAGACATTAACGTCCATGGATTTTAGAAGAATAAAAGATGCAAGAGAGTTTTTATTAAAGTTAAAATCCATGGATGTTAATGCCTATAAAAGTTTTTTTTTTCTTATAATACGTTTATGTTAGTTTGTATTTATCAGTTTTATTATTTTAACTTATTTATTGATTGTTGTTTCACTTAATTTTTCTAGTGATTGGTGATATTTTAGCTTCTTCGGAATTAAGATGGCTTAGATAAAAAAAAAATTGCTTAGATCTTAAGAATTAGTGATTCTATTTGAAAATACTGCTTTGTTTGAAGTAAAGACTAGGGATTAAATTCCTCTTGAGGACTCCGAGATTTTTCCGTGTCGATCGAAGTCCCATCATATATTAATAACCAGTGGGAAAAGATTCTAATGGTTGGTACTACAACCACTAGAAAGATTGTAAGTGTAAATTAGCCTTATTTAATGATTTGTAATTGCTTTATCACCAAAATTAAATTTTAATTGAGAAATATATAAGTTATTATAACCTAATAGTTTTGATTTGTTTACAAACTTAAAAATAATTTTCAGCAATTATATAATCACACATTTTCAAAAATATCCAGATCGCCAAACTCCACCTATGTGGTGCAGTGGAGATCCATAAATGGAATTTCTTTTGACAAACGCAGTGTTTTGTCTTTGTTTGATTGAGTTAATTAAATTACAATCATACAGATAAAATGGAATTTCAAAAGTTGTTGTCTTTCCTAGCTTGCGAATAGAGGATGCAGCAGCCATAAGAGCCTCGTGCTCTTGTCTGCAAACACTGCCACCCTCCGAGTTCTGTATTGTAGTAACCGGAACTACTCCATCAAGAATCCCAAAACCCTTGGGAGTCTTTTGTTTCGTCTTTTGCGGTGTCTGCACACTGTGGAGCTCAATTTTGCTCAGCAGGTACATTTCCCATTCTTCCCGCATTACCTGCACAAGTGTATGCAAAATGAGAAGATTTGTGTGGGCCACCAAACAAAGACAACTGATATGTGAAGATTTATGCGGAGTAAGTAGGGACAGTGTTCTTATCGGTTGTCAATGCATAAAAAAATGTAGTTATCGGAACTATACCTACTGTGGATTGTTTGTGATGCAATCTTCAAACTGCATGCAAGAACGCTCATCTTTGCAAGCCACAAGAACTATTCCATTTTTGTCACTGTTGTCTTCCTCAGAAAGAGTATGCTTTTGTCTTTCTTCTAAAATCTCCTGTATCAATCATGGGCAGACCATTATTTCCTATGGCTAAGTAGTGAAAACGTGTTTGTCAATCATAGAGTGTGGCGACCAAATCAAAGAGGTCGAAAAAACAGAGGACAAATATGGTCACTAGCTGAACTAATTTTCATCACCAAATCAACTGTAACAGAGAAACGGCATTGAAACTGAAATTCACTCAGTCACTCACACGTAAGACTTTCCATTTTGGTGTCTCTTCGAGAACTTCTTCAATTACAACGCCAGTACCCACATTTGTTGTTGTCATTGCAACACCAACTGATTCAGGTCCATTTATCAGCAAAATGAATTGAAATATATATACCACGAAAATCACTAGATGCAAGATAAAACAATGTAGATGAAGACCGTTACTTGCTTCTACACAGGCATTATCGCCCTTTACTTTTCTCTTTTTACCACTTGTATTCTTAACATGTTCTTTTGACTCGACGTCAGTTGCCTTCATGTCGATACACTCGTTTCTTTGCAAAATCAAATATTTTATAGCTGGACTCTGCAAATAACCAAACAGATCGATAGCTCTCCGATACCCTGAGTGTATCCAAGAACTTCAGAAAACTCACAGCATCATAACTAACCGGAAGAAATCTGTGGATCTGGTTTGGTTGACAACATAATGGTGTTGGGCCTCACATGCTAAAGCCCATCCGACTAACAAGAGAGTGAGAGATCAGTTTGGGCCATAAGTTAATATTGGGCCAAGTCATAATCAGGTTGTTAAACAAGCTGTTACAACCTATTACAAGATGAAGAAGGAAACATAAGAGGCTATAAAAGGAGGAGATCAAGCTTTGGTCAAATCATCACAATCACAAGTCTTCTTCGAGAAATTACAGAGCAAGAGATCGTCGTCTTCTCTGTATTGTTTTCTTGCTTCAATCTCTCGTTAATCTCTCTTGTAACGAAACCCTAGAAACCGCCATTAGAGGCGTGTGTGTAGCTCTTGATTCTTTTAGTGGAGTTTGAGAGCACCGTCTCTCACGAGAAGTACCAGCTAGCGGCTGGGAACTCGTTAATCGCTTGTGTCATTAAGTTTATGCACAAGTGAAACCTACAAGATCATAGAAACAATCGAGCTTGTTAGTTAGCTTCCGCAATCGCATAACTCAACAAGTGGTATCGGAGCTCCCAGGAAGGTTGCTCGGGAAGTTAGGGTTAAGAGAAATAAGATCGGAGTCAAGAATCATACCGGAGAAAAGATTTCCGGTGACTAGAGCTGTCTGTAATCGCAGCAAAGCAAGAGATCTGTAACAGGCGCATTACAGAGGATCGAGGCGAAGAAGTGTAGTACAAGATCGTGGAGATAATCAAAGGCTTTTGATTATCATATGCCAATCCTGTACAAGAAGTTTTCATCAGTTTGGTAATCTCAAATAAAGAAGTTAAAAGATAAGATCAAAGAGGGAAGATCTGAAACAAGATCAAGGCAATGAGATTACCTTGATCATCTTAGGAAGTTTCTGATAATCTTTGTGAATCTTTAAAGATCTCTCTCGGGTGTGTCCACCTGTTTGCTACCCATGTTTGTTGTTTTTGTTGGTCCTGCAGGTAAAACAAGAACAAACGGAGTTAGTAAAAGATGGATCCTACTCCAGGCAGATTTGAGATGGAAAAGTTTGATGGAAGTGGAGATTTTGGATTTTGGAAGTTCAAGTTTCTTGGTCAGTTGGAGATCCAAGGGTTGCTATCAGTCCTTAGTGAAGATTGGACACCATAACTATTTCCATCTGCAACAGAGATAAAACAAGGTGAGACACCTGTTGCCACACAAGTCAAGACTGGTCCTAAGAAGGCTGAAAAGGATCTAAGGACAAGAAATCTGATTGCAACCTGCTTAAGTGATCGAATTTTGAGGAAAGTCATGAAGGAGACTACTGCATTGGGAATGTGGAAGGCGCTGGAAAAGGAATACCAGACTAAGTCACTACCAAATAGGATATATTTGAAGCAACGTTTTGCAAGTTTCAGAATGGAAGAGAGCAAGTCAATAGAGGAAAATGTTGATACCTTTCTGAAGCTAATAGCTGACTTAGCCAGCTTGAAGCTTGAAGTCTCTGAGGAAGATCAAGCTATCCAGTTGCTGTCTAGTCTCCCTCCACAGTTTGAGCCACTGGTACATACTCTCAAATATGGTACCGGAAAAGAGACTATCACAATTAGTGAAGTAGTGCTGCTTATGACAAAGAAATGGAGTTAAAGCAAAAAGGAAAGCTCAACAGGGGAAATTCAAGATCAGAGAGCCTATATGTTGGACCAAGAGGCAGATCAGACAAGAGAGGAGACAGTAGTAAAAACTACAAAGGAAGGTCAAAGAGCAGGGACAGGTCTAATTCTAGACCAAAATTAAACAAGGCAAACAAAGGAGCCTGTTTCATCTGTGGAAAAGAGGGACATTGGAAAAAAGAATGTCCTGAAAAGGGTCAGAGGAAACCTGATGATTCGGCAAATGTGGTGGTTGAGGTTCCACAACCAATGGTGCTGACTGTGAGCACTGAACTGTCTTCTAGTGAGTGGATCTTGGACTCAGGTTGCACGTTTCACATGACACCAGACAAGGATCTTCTATATGACCTGCAAGAGTTTGAAGGAACCAAAGTTAGAATGGCTAATAAAAGCATAAGCCAGGTCAGAGGAATGGGGAAGATCAAGATCATAAATCCAGACGATTCAGTGGTTATTCTAAGTGAAGTAAGATATGTACCAGATTTTGATAAAAGCCTAATATCAGTTGGCATGCTTGATAAAAATGGATGCAAGTATGAAGGTGGAGATGGTAGAGTACATTACTTCAAGGATGGCAAGAAAGTATTCTCAGGAAAATGGGAGAATGGTCTTTACTATCTACAGGCTAAGGTAGTAAATGCAGAAGCAAATTCAGGAACCTCATATGTGAATGATGCAGACCTATGGCATTCAAGACTAGGGCATATGAGTGCTAAACAGATGGGTATTCTCATTAAAGATGGTTATCTGAATAATGTAAAAGTAGAGAGATTTAGCTTCTGTGACAGTTGTGTTCTTGACAAATCCCACAAGCAGAGTTTTCCCACTGCCAAACACACAACTAAGGGGATCCTTGAGTATGTTCACTCGGATCTATGGGGTTCACCAGCAAATCCAGAGAGCCTTGGAGGCTGCAAATACTTCATCAGCTTCATTGATGATTTCTCCAAAAAGACATTGGTGTATTTCCTTAAAACAAAAGATGAGGTTTTTGTTAAATTCAGAGATTGGAAAACAGCAGTTGAAAATCAAACAGGAAAAAGAATCAAGTGTCTAAGGACAGACAATGGATTGGAATTCTGCAACACACTGTTTGATAATTTGTGTAAAGATTCAGGGATAAAGAGACACAGAACCTGTACCTACACTCCACAGCAGAATGGAGTAGCTGAAAGAATGAACAGAACCATAATGGATAAGGTAAGAAGCATGCTTGCAGAAACCGGATTGGGCAAGGAATTTTGGGCTGAAGCTACTTCTACGGCTGTTTACTTGATAAACAGATCACCTAACTCATCTATTGAGTTTAAGCTACCAGAGGAACTATGGATAGGATCAAAACCTGATTTGTCAAACCTAAGGAGGTTTGGTTGTTCTGCTTTTGTGCACACAGTTCAGGACAAGACAAGTCCAAGGGCATTGAAAGGGATATTTTTGGGATATCCTTTTGGCACTAAGGGTTACAGAGTTTGGTTGAGTGAAGAAAGGAAGTGTACTACAAGTAGAAATGTCGTGTTTAATGAGAAGGAGCTCTATAAGCACACCATTTTAAGTCCAGATGTTATTGACTCAGAGGTTGCAAACTCTGAGAAAGTTTCTAAGGACAGAAAAACTAAGAAAGTAACTTTCAGTGATCAACTAATAAGAGGTCCTGGTTCTTCAACATCTGATACAGAGGGATATTCAGATCAAGGTGGAGCTACTAGTGGTTCAGAAGAGGATTCAGATGGCTCAGAGGATTCCGAAGTGTCTACATCTACACAGATAGTTGAGGATTCAGAAGATGAGTCAGAACAAGGGTCAGATAGCTACATTCTTGCTAGAGACAGAGTGAGAAGAGAGAATGTCAAAGCCATCTAGTTTTGAGGATGGAGATTTTGTAGCATATGCTCTATCAGCTGCTGAGGACATTGAGGAAGAGGAACCTAAGACGTATAAGGAAGCAATGAGCTGTAGAAAGAAGAAGTTTTGGGATAATGCTGCTAAGGATGAAATAGATTCACTGCTAAGGAATGGAACATGGGTTCTAATTGAAAGACCTAAGGGCCAGAAGACTGTTGGGAGTAAGTGGATCTTCAAACTAAAACCAGGCATACCATGTATTGAGAAACAAAGATACAAAGCCAGATTGGTAGCTCAGGGTTTCTCACAAAAGGAAGGCATAAACTACAATGAAATATTCTCACCAGTAGTCAAGCATACTTCCATTCGAATTATGCTATCTATTGTGGTCAACCTAGGTTATGAGCTGGAACAGATGGATGTTAAGACAGCTTTCCTACATGGTGATTTAGATGAGAGGATCATTATGAATCAACCAGAGGGATTCATTAAGAAGGGTAATGAGAATAAGGTTTTTCTATTAAAGAAGTCCCTATACGTTTTAAAACAGTCTCCTAGACAGTGGAATCTAAGGTTTGATAGCTTCATGAAGAAGCAAAAGTTCATCAGGAACAGCAAGGACTCATGTGTTTACATGAGGGATACACAGACGGATAAAGCTATCTATCTACTCCTATATGTAGATGATATGCTTATTGCATCAGGCAACAAGTCTGTGATTAAGGAAGTGAAGGACAGTCTGAACAGGGAATTTGAAATGAAAGATCTAGGCAAAGCTTCAAGGATCCTAGGAATGGATATCATCAGAGATAGAGAAAAAGGTGTTCTAACTCTATCTCAGAGCAGGTACTTGGAGAAGGTGTTAAAGACATTTGGTATGATAGATTCTACACCAGTTACTACACCTATTGCTACGCATTTCAAGCTAAGAAGTCTAACTCCAGAGGAAAAGGAAGAACAAGCAGACAATATGGATACGATTCCTTATGCTAGTGATGTTGGGAGTTTGATGTACGCAATGATAGGCTCAAGACCTGATTTAGGCTATGCAGTGGGTATGATAAGCAGGTTTATGTCACAACCAGGTCAGGATCATTGGTCAGCTGTGAAATGGGTTATGAGATATCTTAAGGGAGCTATGAAGACTAACCTTACATTTAAAAGGGTTTCAGATTTCAGCATAGAGGGCTTCAGTAATTCCGACTATGCTACAGACCTTGATAGGAGAAGGTCAGTTACAGGATATGTTTTTAAAGTTTGGGGCAACACAGTGTGTTGGAAGTCCAACCTACAATCTGTAGTGGCACTTTCAACTACAGAGGCTGAGTATATGGCTCTTTCATCAGCTGTGAAGGAGGCCATTTGGATTAAAGATTTCTGTGATGAATTGGGTTTTACTACAAAGAGTGTTTTAGTTCATTGCGACTCTCAGAGTGCACTGGCCTTGGCAAAGAACGCAGTACACCATGAGAGAACTAAACATGTTGCTACAAAGTTTCATCATATCAGAGATACAGTTACTCAAGGTGTTGTTACCCTAGCTAAAATTCATACAAGTAAGAACCCAACAGATTTTCTAACTAAGGCGTTACCTAGGCCTAAGTTTCACCTCTGCTGTGACTTGTTGAACATCGTCTGAGAGGCATTCAGCTCCAGGTAACTCACTGACACTTAGGTACCTCGCAAAAGAAGAGAAGCAGTGAGGAAGACTCATCTAAGGCTTAAGCAAGCATGTTAGAAATAAAACGTTGGGTTTTGGAGTTACCTGAGAGGCGAAAAGGAGCTGCTACAGAGGCTGTTCAGTTCCAGGTGGAGTACCTACAAAAGGAGAGACAAAACAAGGTCATTTTCGGATAGATCTGTCATGAGCTTGTCAGATCTAGGGGTTATCAGAGGAAATTAGGGTTACCTGACTCAAATGGAAGAATCAGAGGCTGATTCAGAAGAAATGACTTCATGGTTTGGTCGCAGAGGCATCTGGTGAGTCATCTCAGAGGAGGTTCAGATTAGTGAGAAGCTGAAGGGTCAGCTTAGGTCACCGAAACAGAGACGCCAAAGGCATCAGAAGATTGCATGTACCGGAAACAGGAAGAAGCAGAAGAGTCAGAGGAGGAAATTTCGAAGAGTATCAGATCTCAGATGATCCTCTTACTTAAACATCACAGAGAAGAGATGTAAGGAGTCGGAGATGTACCTGAGTTATCTGAGAAGAAGACTGCGGTTCAACGACTGAGGCAAACCGTCGGAGCTACGGCTGGACCGGAGGAGTTCCACCGTGTTTCGCCACTAGAAGAATCGTAATCGAGAGCTGCTAGGGTTTCAAGAGGAAAAGTCGGATGTGTTGTCTGAACCAAAAGGTGGAGTTTGTGGATCTGGTTTGGTTGACAACATAATGGTGTTGGGCCTCACATGCTAAAGCCCATCCGACTAACAAGAGAGTGAGAGATCAGTTTGGGCCATAAGTTAATATTGGGCCAAGTCATAATCAGGTTGTTAAACAAGTTGTTACAACCTATTACAAGATGAAGAAGGAAACAGAAGAGGCTATAAAAGGAGGAGATCAAGCTTTGGTCAAATCATCACAATCACAAGTCTTCTTCGAGAAATTACAGAGCAAGAGATCGTCGTCTTCTCTGTATTATTTTCTTGCTTCAATCTCTCGTTAATCTCTCTTGTAACGAAACCCTAGAAACCGCCATTAGAGGCGTGTGTGTAGCTCTTGATTCTTTTAGTGGAGTTTGAGAGCACCGTCTCTCATGAAAAGTACCAGCTAGCGGCTGGGAACTCGTTAATCGCCTGTGTCATTAAATTTATGCACAAATGAAACCTACAAGATCATAGAAACAATCGAGCTTGTTAGTTAGCTTTCGCAATCGCATAACTCAACAAAATCCATAAACATAACAACAAACAATGTTAAAAACTGCAAAAACACCCAACTTGAAGCTATAATCGGAAAAAAACAGAGAATTGCTCAATGCCCACAAACGCAGAGTACTTTGGAGAAGCACATTGCTGATTTATAGAGAGAAGACAGAGAGCTATTACCTAACAAGATAATCAAGCAGCTTCCTTAAAGTCTTCAAATCAGAAACAAGCTGTTTGGGTCAAATTGGGTCAAGCTGCCTCCTTACAATCTCATCAAAGGAAGAGGAAGAAACCCAACACGAGAGACCCTAGAAAAACGGGTCTTTGATCGCACATGGTGGGTAAATTTACCCAGAAATACAACCAAATACAATCTGTGATCTGCAAACACATCATATATCAACCAAGCAGATCCCAATCGCGATCAAACACTAGAGAGAGAGATAGAGAGCTGTAGAGTAAGAGCACAATGAAACGAAAAGTGGAGATTACCTCAGATTTGCTATACAGATCTTCGAAAACACGAATGGATCCCGAGCCGTAATCTCATCTGGCCCTCTCCATATAAATTTAATCTAATTTGGCCTTGTTTTAAAAAACAATGTTTTTTTATTTTATTTTTAATTCAAAATGCGAGTAAAGACCAAACCATCCTTAATGAATCCGAAAATTTACACAACCCAACCACATATCTGAATCCAAATCCAGACCCAACCCAAAAAATGGATCCTAAAACTAACAAAAATATCTAACTTCTCATTTTTTTTTCTCTTCGTCGTGGACCTTTCCCAAAACTCACATTTCCCCTTCTCATATTCTCTCTATTTCTCTATGGCGATTTTGGCTTCTCTGACGATTTCTCCGTCTCCGTCTCCGTCTCTGTCTCCATTCCGTCTCCGTCTCCACTCCACTCCGTCTCCGTCTCCGTCTCCGTCTCCGTCTCCGTCTCCACTCCGTCTCCGTCTCCACTCCATCTCCATCTTCGTCTCAGTTCCGTCTCTGTCTCTCCATTACAGAGCAATTCAAGGTAAACATCAGTCACATCTCTTTTCACTTTCCGAAAAAGGATTTTGATTCTCATTGGGTTTTGATTTGAAATGGAGATATGTCGAATTTTGCTATGAATTGGAGATGTGTCGGGTTTTCACACATCTTCTTCATCCGTTCTCCTCTGTTTGTCTTCTCCATCCTCTTTTCCCCTCGTCTCGCCAACATCTTCCTCTTCCTCAAGAAAAACGCTCACATCTGGTGCTTGGAAATCACATATCTCATCCTTCTCCTCTTACTTCCTTCGATTTTGCGATCTCGAATTCCTTCCCAATCACACCAAAGCTCTTCCTCTACAACGAACGAGGAGTCGATTAAACAGAGGACTTGTGGCAATTTTAGATGATATACAAAGAGTTGAAACCGCTGCTAAAGAACTGGAAACCGCTGCTGGACCGGTGGATCTAACCGATGATCTTGACAAACTCCAAGGGAAATAGAGATTGTTGTATAGCAGTGCATTCTCATCTCGGTCTTTAGGTGGTAGTCGGCTTGGACTCCCCAGTCCCCACTGAAGGTTTGATTCCAGTTACTCTTGGCTATGTCTGTTTCTTGAATCATGCTCTGGTTTGTCTATCCTTCTCGTGTTACATTTAATTAAATTGTATAACTTGTTGATTTGTGTTGAGCAAAATCTCAATCTGCATGTTTGATATTATAGGAAAACATGCACTTGCAAGATCAAGATAATATTTCAGAAAACAACTTTGTAGACATCGGATTGCAGATTCCTCAGTTTGAGATCCAGAGGCTTCCTGGCAGTGTCCAGCCATCGTCAAACCCAGTACGCACAGCAAAGCAAGCTTGATTTCAGCCAAGTCGGTTCCTAAAAGTTTTTGCATTAACTGAAACGAAGAAACGAGAAGAGAGTTCGAAAATAGTGTATTTCTAGTCTAAAACCTTAACTTTGAGAGGCACGTAAACCCGAAAAATTGAGTTTATTAGGTACAAGCAAGAACTTGATCAAATGCTAAATTTGTGTACTTAGAATGCTTTTGTAATGTTGAACTTATGTTTTCAGGTATTGATGGTTTTATTAGGTAATATTATTGCCTAACTAGTTTTTTGGTACTACTATGACTTGTTGGTATAACTATGATATTAACTAGAAAAAGAAAAACATTTAAAAAATGTGTATTCAGCATAAAACACAAGTTTATAAAAAAGAATAAAAGCAATAATTAGTTATACCGTGACATGTGCAGTCAAAGCAATAAAAATATTAAAAATTTATTAATAGTTATACTGGATCTTCTAGTAGTACTGATATGCACATAGTTGTATTTTGACAGTTTTCACGTATAATTAGTTATACCGTGTTAAAACTCTAATTTTGGTAGTTGTATAGATGAAATTATACGGTTTAATTACATTTTCTCTAATTTCATAGAGTAACATGTCTGAAAACACCAATTTTGTTTGTTTCACATAACAATGAAGCTTGTATTCACATATTAACCATAAGTATAAGGTAGTTTTAGTAAAAAAAAATGTTTTTGTATAAGGTTAGTATTTATATTCACGTGTACCTAGTGGTACCCTGGTAGAAAGTACACACAAATATACAAATAAGTAAAAATGGTACACAATTAACCAATAAGTACACATAAAGCAAAACTATAAAGTACACAAAATGAATCAAACAGTTATACCAGTTATACCTAGTTGTACCAGACAGAGAGAACACAATAAATGAATCAAACAGTTACACCAGTTATACCTAGTTGTACCAAACAGAAAAACACACAAAATAAGTCACACAGTTACACCTAGTTGTACCAGCTCATGGTGTTCCGATGGTTCGTTGGTGTAAAGAGTTATCATACCATCACCTACACCAACTTCACTTTCTCGACCCTCTCATGTCAGTTGCACATTTTGATCCACATCTTCGATGATCTCCACATGCAAAAGACTTCTAGAACCATCTCTATTCACTTGCATTAGATAATTAAAAATGTAATCATCATTCGAGATATATGTTGGTGCCCTAGGATCCAATACCAACGAAAGGTAACTGAGTTTCAGCCGCGTTGTAGCGTCATCTATCATGATCTTCCTTCCACAACATACGGTCCCTCATTACCTTCATACGTGCGAAAGTTATCCTCATTACCAAGTTCTTTATGATCTGTAATCAAAATTGTCACACAGTTATACCCAGTTATACCTAGTAATACCATACAGAGAGAACACAAAAAATAGTTCACACAGTTATACCTGGTAATACCAGACAGAGAGAACACACATAATAGTTCTCACAGTTATACCTAGTTATACCTAGTAATACCAGACAGAGAGAACACACAAAATGAGTCACACATTTATACCTAGTTATACCTAGTAATACCAGATAGAGAAAATACACAAAATGAGTCACACAGTTATACATCATTAGTAAATAATTATAGTGTTATTTTAATACTATCAGTTGTTCCAGTAATACTAGCTTTCTTAGTAACACCAGTTATCCTAGTAATACCAATGACTATTTACTAGCACTAGTTGTCTTAGTAATACTAGTTGTCCTAGTAATACCTGTCAGTCTTAGTAGTACCAGTAGTATCAGTTATACCCCTGCAGTTTCGATTTACCTCCTATTTAGTACGATTCACAATGATTCAGCCGGTATTTTACCACGAAAATCATTACAGAACCCTAATACACTTATAAATCAAGTTCAATATCCAAATTACCATACAAAAGTAACAAATTTTCATATCTACAAAGAAATATCCAAATTGAGAACAAACATTTTAAAAGAAGGGTTTTCACAACCTAATCTAACCCTAAACACGAAAATAGCATAAAACGAAAAGATTTTACCTCAAAATTGAAGATTCGATGGTCTGAGGTCGTGAAGAAGAAAGAAGAACATTGGCTCTGTTTTTTTTTTCTTTCTATTTTGCTGTGAGCGGTTTTGGAAGAAAGAAGAAGAAGAAGGAGGTGAGGTGGAAGAAGGAGATTGGTTGTTAATTTTTTATTTATTAATTGGTTGTTGAAATATTTATGGTATATTTAATTGGGAGTTGAATAAATAATAATATAATAATAAAGGGTATAGTGAAAAAAGTTGGGTTGAAAATAAAGAAGGGTTAGTTAGATTTAGTGAGGGTTAGTTAGATTAAATTTTTCCTTCTAAGTCCATTTTAGCATTTGACTCATGGATCCCGCAGATTTAAGGAGAGATCCGTGCCTCCGAGAGAAATTCTCGATTTCAATTTGAAAAATTCTTCAGATGTAAGCAATTATTTTATCTAAACCATAGTAGTTCCGAACGGGCTAAAAAAAGTCACCGATTATCAGTAAAACAACAATGGAAAAATAAATTAAAATAATAAAAATTGATAAATACAAACTAACATCACCGTATTATAAAAAGAAAAGAAAAACTCTTACATGCATTAACGTTTATGAATTCTAGAAAAACAAAAAATGCGAGAGAGTATAAACTGTGGCTGAGATAAAATGATATGTGAGAAGAGTGAGACATAGAATTTTTTTATTAGTTATTCGGATATGCCTTTAATATTGACAAAATACTATTGATAAATATAAAAAAAACTATAAGTAAAAAATGAATTTAATTTGTTTCAACCTTCGCAACAGTTATTGCAAAGTGTTATGCTTTAATTCCATAAATTTTTAAAAACATTTGGCGAAAAGACTCCAAATTTTCTTGACAAACAACACTAAACCAAACATAACTGTTGGTACAACGCTAAACAAAACAGAAAATGGCTCCATTCAAAGATATGCATGGAAGGCGTAGTGAACAAAGGCGATCCCATGGTACAATTGTTCCTTCCGGATCGTCATTTTAAACGTCCATCCTCCAGTAGGCATAATTTAGCTATGGTACTGTTGAAGGCGACCGGCTCAATAGTTCCTGCGTTGGTCTGCATATACATAGAGTTAAAAAAGACTATAAATGAAAAAATGAATTTAATTTGCTTCAAGCTTCACAACAATCATTGCAAATTATTCAGTTTTAGTTCAATAAATTTAAAACAGTGTTTTTGGCAAAAAAAAGCTCCAAATTTTCTTGACAAGTAACACTAAACCAAATATAGATTAATCCTAAACTGATAATTATCCAAGTTCCTTCGTAAACCTATGTAATTTACTACGAACGGAAACCCACAAAAATCATAATTATAAAAAACCAAAACAACTTTTGAAATTCCATTTTATCTGTATGATTGTAATTTAATTAACCCAATCAAACAAAGACAAAACAATGCGTTTGTCAAAAGAAATTCCATTTTTGGATCTCAAGTGCACCACATATATGGAGTTTGGCGATCTGGGTATTTTTGGAAATGTGTTTGATTAGATAATTGCTGAAAATTATTTTTAAGTTTGTAAGCGAATCAAAACAGTTTGGTTCTAATAACTTATATATTTTTCAATTAAAATTCAAATTAGGTGGTAAAGAAATTACAAATCATTAAAAATGCTAATTTACACTTACAATATTTCTAGTGGTTGTAGTACCAACTATTGGAATCTTTTCCGACTGGTTGTAATCTATGAAGGGGCTTCGATCGACACGTAAAATTCCTGGAGTCCTCAGAGAAATTCGATCCCTAGTCTTTACTTCAAACAAAGCAGCATTTTTGAATAGAGTCACTAATTCTTCAGATCTAAGCCATTTTTTTTTGGATCTAAACCATCGTAATTCCAAACTGGCTAAAATATCACCGACTACTAGAAAAATTAAGTAAAACAACAATCAATAAATAAGTTAAATAATAAGAAATGATAAATACAAACTAACATTACCGTATTATAAAAAAATAAAAACTCTTACATGCATTAACGTCCATGGATTCCAGAAGAACAAAAGATGCGAGAGAGTATAAACTGTGGCTGAGATAAAATGATATGTGAGAAGAGTGAGACATAGGGTTTTCTTATTAGTTGTTCGGATGGGCCTTTAATATTGACAAAATATTATCGGTAGAAATATAAAAAGGACTATAAGTGAAAAAATGAATTTAATTTTCCTCAAGCTTCGCAACAGTTATTGCAAAGTGTTCAGTTTTAGTTCCATAAAATAAGACAATTTTTTTGGCAAAAAGGCTCCAAATTTTCTTGGAAAACAACACTAAACCAAATATATATTAATCCCAAACTGATCATTACACAGGTTCGTTCGTAAACCCATGTAATTCACTACGAACGAAAACCCACAAATATCAAAATTATAAAAAGCCAAAACAACTTTTGAAATTTCATTTTATTTGTATGATTGTAATTTAATTAACCCAATTAAAAAAAGACAAAACAATGCGTTTGTCAAAGGAAAATCCATTCTTGGATCGCCAGTGCACCACATAGGTGGAATTTGGCGATCTGAATATTTTCAAAAATGTGTTTGGTTAGATAATTGTTGAAAATTATTTTTAAGTTTGTAAACGAATCAAAACTGTTTGGTTCTAATAACTTATATATTTCTCAATTAAAATTTAATTTAGGTGCTAAAGCAATTACAAATTAGTAAATAAGACTAATTTACACTAACAATCTTTCTAGTGGTTGTGGTACCAACCATTGGAATCTTTTTCCACTGGTTGTAATCTGTGAAGGGGCTTCGGTCGACACGGAAAATTTCTGGAGTCCTCAGAGGAATTTGATCCCTAGTATTTACTTCAAACAAAGCAGCATTTTCGAATCGAGTCACTAATTCTTCATACCTGAGCCATTTTTTTTTATTTAAGCCATCTTAATTCCGAAGTGGGTAAAAAGTCACCAACCACTAGAAAAATTAAGTGAAACAACAATCAATAAATAAGTTAAAATAATAACTTAAAATAATAAGAAATGATAAATACAAACTAACATAACCGTATTATAAAAAAATAAAAACTCTTACAGACATTAACGTCCATGGATTCCAGAAGAACAAAAGATGTGAGAGAGTATAAATTGTGGCTTAGATAAAATGATATGTGAGAAGAGTGAGACATAGAGTTTTCTTATTAGTTGTTTGGATGTGTCTTTAATATTGACAAAATACTATCGGTAGAAATATAAAAAAGACTATAAGTGAAAAAATGAATTTAATTTGCTTCAACCTTCGCAACAGTTATTGCAAAGTGTTATGCTTTAGTTCCATAAATTTAAGACCTCTTTTTTGGCAAAAAGACTCCAAATTTTCTTGGCAAACAACAATAAACCAAACATATATTAATCACAAACTGATCATTACACAAGTTCGTTCGTAAACCCATGTAATTCACTACGAACGGAAACCCACAAAAATCAGAATTATAAAAAGTCAAAACAACTTTTGAAATTCCATTTTATTTGTTTGATTGTAATTTAATTAACCCAATTAAACAAAGACAAAACAATGCGTTTGTCAAAGAAAATTTCATTTTTGGATCTCCAGTTAACCACATAGATGGAGTATAGCGATCTGAATATTTTTGAAAATGTGTTTGATTAGATAATTCATGAAAATTATTTTTAAATTTGTAAACGAATCAAAATTTTTTGGTTCTAATAACTTATATATTTCTCAATTAAAATTTAATTTAGGTGCTACAGCAATTACAAATAATTAAATAAGGCTAATTTACACTTACAATCTTCCTAGTGGTTCTAGTACCAACCATTGGAATCATTTCCCACTTATTGTATTCTATGAAAGTGCTTCGGTCGACACGGAAAATTTCTGGAGTCCTCAGAGGAATTTGATCCCTAGTCTTTACTTCAAACAAAGCAGCATTTTCGAATCAAGTCGCTAATTCTTCAGACCTAAGCCATTTTTCTTATATCTAAGCCATCTTAATTTCGAAGTGGGTAAAAAGTCACCAACCACTAGAAAAATTAAGTGAAACAACAATCAATAAATAAGTTAAAATAATAAAAATGATAAATACAAACTAACATAACCGTATTACGAAAAAATAAAAACTCTTACAGACATTAACGTCCATGGATTCTAGAAGAACAAAAGATGTGAGAGAGTATAAATTGTGGCTGAGATAAAATGATATGTGAGAAGAGTGAGACATAGAGTTTTCTTATTAGTTGTTTGGATGTGTCTTTAATATTGACAAAATACTATCGGTAGAAATATAAAAAGACTGTAAGTGAAAAAATGAATTTAATTTGCTTCAACTTTCGCAACAGTTATTGCAAAGTGTTATGCTTTAGTTCCATAAATTTAAGACCTCTTTTTGGCAAAAAGACTCCAAATTTTCTTGAAAAACAACACTAAACCAAACATATATTAATTCCAAACTGATCATTACACAAGTTCGTTCGTAAACCCATGTAATTCACTACGAACAGAAACCCACAAAAATAAGAATTATAAAAAGTCAAAACAACTTTTGAAATTCCATTTTATTTGTTTGATTGTAATTTAATTAACCCAAATAAAGACAAAACAATGCGTTTGGCAAAGAAAATTCCATTTTTGGATCTCCAGTGCACCACATAGGTGGAGTTTAGCGATCTGAATATTTTTGAAAATGTGTTTGATTAGATAATACATGAAAAGTATTTTTAAGTTTGTAAACGAATCAAAATTTTTTTGTTCTAATAACTTATATATTTCTCAATTAAAATTTAATTTAGGTGCTACAGCAATTACAAATCATTAAATAAGGCTAATTTACACTTACAATCTTTCTAGTGGTTCTAGTACCAACCTTTGGAATCATTTCCCACGATTGTAATATATGAAGGGGCTTCGGTCGACACGAAAAATTTCTGGAGTCCTCAGAGGAATTTGATCCCTAGTCTTTACTTCAAACAAAGCAGCATTTTCGAATCGAGTCACTAATTCTTCAGACCTAAGCCATTTTTTTTACCTAAGCCATCTTAATTCTGAAGTGGGTAAAAAGTCACCAACCACTAAAAAAATTAAGTGAAACAATAATCAATAAATAAGTTAAAAACTAATAAGAAATGATAAATACAAACTAACATAACCGTATTATAAAAAAATAAAAACTCTTACAGACATTAACGTCCATGGATTCCAGAAGAACAAAAGATGTGAGAGAGTATAAATTGTGGCTGAGATAAATGATATGTGAAAAGAGTGAGACATAGAGTTTTCTTATTAGTTGTTTGGATGTGTCTTTAATATTGACAAAATACAATCAGTAGAAATATAAAAAGACTATAAGTGAAAAAATGAATTTAATTTGCTTCAACCTTCGCAACAGTTATTGCAAAGTGTTATGCTTTAGTTCCATAAATTTAAGACCTCTTTTTGGCAAAAAGGCTCCAAATTTTCTTGACAAACAACACTAAACCAAACATATATTAATTCTAAACTGATCATTACACAAGTTCGTTCGTAAACCCATGTAATTCACTATGAACGGAAACCCACAAAAATCAGAATTATAAAAAACCAAAACAACTTTTGAAATTCCATTTTATTTGTTTGATTGTAATTTAATTAAACCAATTAAACAAAGACAAAACAATGCGTTTGTCAAAGAAAATTCCATTTTTGGATCTCCAGTGCACCACATAGGTGGAGTATAGCGATCTGAGTATTTTTGAAAATGTGTTTGATTAGATAATTCCTGAAAATTATTTTTAAGTTTGTAAATGAATCAAAAATTTTTGGTTCTAATAACTTATATATTTCTCAATTAAAAATTAATTTAGGTGCTACGGCAATTACAAATAATTAAATAAGGCTAATTTACACTTACAATCTTTCTAATGGTTCTAGTACCAACCTTTGGAATCATTTCCCACTGATTGTAATCTATGAAGGGGCTTCGGTCGACACGGAAAATTTCTGGAGTCCTCAGAGGAATTTGATCCCTAGTCTTTACTTCAAACAAAGCAGCATTTTCGAATAGTCACTAATTCTTCAGATCTAAGCCATGTTTTTTTTTTTGATAAAGTCATCTTAATTTCGAAGTGGCTAAAATGTGACCAACAACTAGAAAAATTAAGTGAAACAACAATCACTAAATAAGTTAAAATAATAAGAAATGATAAATACAAACTAACGTAGCCCTATTATAAAAAAATAAAAATTCTTACACGCATTAACGTCCATAGATTCCAGAATAACAAAACATGCGAGAGAGTATAAACTGTGGCTGAGATAAAATGATATGTGAGAAGAGTGAGATCTAGGGTTTTCTTATTAGTTGTTCGGATGGGCCTTTAATATTGACAAATACTATCGGTAGAAATATAAAAAAGACAATAAGTGAAAAAAATGAATTTAATTTGCTTCAAACTTCGCAATAATTATTGCAAAGTGCTCATTTTTAGTAAAGTGTTTTTGGCAACAAGGCTCCAAATTTTCTTGACAAGCAACACTAAACCGAACATAGATTAATCTCAAACTGATAACTACACAAGTTCGTTCGTAAACCCATGTAATTCACTACGAACTAAAACCCACAAAAATAAGAATTATAAAAAGTCAAAACAACTTTCGAAATTCCTTTTTATATGTATGATTGTAATTTAATTAAGTCAATTAAAGAAAGACAAAACAATGTGTTTGTCAAAAGAAATTTCATTTTTGGATCTCTAGTGCACCACATAGGTGGAGTTTGGCGATCCGGATATTTTTGAAAATGTGTTTGATTAGAGAAGTAAACGTGACAATACTGGAGATGCAACTACTCAATCGATCTTTATTTTTCTCGTTATTAGACGAATAAAATTTGATAACAGCATCATATCCAGAAATTTGATTCGGCTTAGGATTAGGTCGATCTAAACACGAAACCGCAATTTTTTTCCTTGAAGCATACTTATTCATCATTTTTCGTGGATCATTCTTAATTGCATTGAACCCGGAATGTTGTAGAGAAGGTAGATCGGATTTGAGCAGTGGAGTTTTGAATTTGGTGATGAGATTTTTAGTAACAATTGGACTCATAACATTGACCATAGAGGCCATTGGTATAATATACAGTTTTATGATTTTTTTGGTGGACAATTTGATAATGGTTAGAATTGAATTGCGAAATGTACAAAAATATGAGTGAAGTTTTGGTGTTTGTTAATCATGTTTTAATATGACTTGTTAAAGTTGTTTCTTGCAAAGTTCTTTACTTGTTGTTATAACCTTTTAATGTTCTTACTTACCTTGCGCTGCAAGAAATCTTATGGCATGTGGCTTACAATAATAATAAGCTTCCGTATCAAGAAACCTAAGCATCTCCTCCCAAACTTTCCGGTTTGATTTCTTGCATCGGATGGATCAAATTTTTAAGACTTATGATTATATCAAAGATTATTATTATTATAAGTGTGACATAGAATGTATTAACTCAACCGAACATAGTTAGAAGTTTCAAATCATAATGCAACTGATGTCTTCTTCTTCCCCAGACAAAGATTCCTAAGCCAACTACGACTTGAGAGACCTTTAAAAGCTTCTGCTTCATGGTTGCTGTTGTCTCCAGTTTCGTAGTAGCCCACTTTGCTGCTGCCTCTCTCAAGATCTGTAATATATACCGCACTCAATAATCTTGTCATCGTTTTTCCAGCAGCTTAACTCAATCAGAACCTCGCTGATGCTCTGATACACTTCACGGCAACTGTTTTGCTGATGAAACACGTCACCACGAAACATAAACAGATATTCTGATAGAGATCGAGGAGACAGATCTGAAACCCATGGCCAGTTTTGAATGCTGTTAATTTGGACAACTGTTTTGCTTGTTAAACGACAAGTTATATGAAGAATTGGGAAGCAATTGATTGACGAAATCATGAGGCAAGCCTTAAATCTTGAGGACGCAGAGAAAGTCCTCTAACAAGCTAACATATACATTGTAAAATCTTGAAAATTTGAGGATAATGGAGAATTTCACTCTGTCTTCTTCTTCCCCAGACTAAGCTTCCTACGCTTACTGCTTTTGACGACACATTCATCTTTAGAGACAGCTCCATCACTGTGCTTCTTCCATTCGCTGCTATTACTCTCACCTTCCTCCGCCAAGATCTTTACACCACACTCAATAATCTTGTCCTCGTTTCCCTCGTAGCTGAATTCAAATTGAATCTCGCTCGTTGTCGCATCAACTTCAAGGCATCTGTGTTCATCAAACAGGTCCCCAGAAAATACGCACAGGTGTTGTTCCCTTAGGAGGCCACAATACATTTCGCGAAACTCAAGTTCATTGATGAGGACACCTTTGCTTCTTAGACGACAAACTATTGAATCGCCGACCCGCATCTGTAGGGTTGGTGAAAGCAGGATGCAAGCCTTAAATCTTGAGGACGCAGAGAAAGTCCCCGAAGAAATGGTTATGGAGTTTCCTGTGGCTTTGTGAGTGAACTCTGCAGGGACTTCTTTACCTGGTAACAATACACATTTGTAACCCCACCGTTGTATGATTACTCTTCTTGATTCTTCATCTAGTTTCAAACAGTTGCGGAACATGACTTCTCTGTCAGGAACGTACGAGAAAGGGGGAGATACTCTTATCGCTTCTTTCTCCAATTTCAAACAGTTACGGTCGTTGAGAGTAATATATGCTCTTGGTTCATATAACGAGAAGTTGACGCTTTTGAGCGATCCACAATTAGATGCATCGAGAATCCGAAGCGAAGGCAGAAGACCTTGCAGTGACACCAGTTTTCTGCAGTTTTCGATGATAAGTGCAGCTAGCGAAGGCAGACCTATGACGCAATCAGGAATCCTCTTTATATCACTGTCGCTTAGGTCTAAATACCTTATACATTCCGGGACATGTGTTAATCTCTTGAGGCTTCTGCTGCCCATAGAAAGGCTGTCAAGACGAGACCATCGTCCAACAACGGATGCAGGAACATCTTCTATCTTTGTGTTTCTTATATAAAGATATCTGATGTTGCTAGAGATATCTGGAAAACTTCTCAATCGTGAGCAATCACTCATGTCGACTAGCTCAAGAGATGCTAAGTTGATGTTGGTGGGAATAACTCGTAGCTTTACGCAACCCCACATCCACAAAAATTTCAGTTTGTGCAGATTCCTAATAGAGGAGGGAAGCTCCACCAAACTTGTGCATTTCGTAAGTGTCAATGTCTCGAGGTTAGTAGCCTTCGAAAGATTTGGGATTTCTTTCAACTTAGAGGAATAGCACAGATTTATCGTCTTGAGATTTGCAAGGGGCTACATGTGTCAAACACAACAAATGAGAAAAATCATATGGAGGCTTTTCGATCTTTTACATATAAATAACAAACACCAACCTGGCTTCCTCCCCATAGCTTCTCGAGACGGCTGCGTTCCATACAGAGCTTGACAAGACATTCTGGCTGAAATGTTGGAGGGAGGCGTTTTCCTGGGTATGATTCCCAATCTAGTAACCTTAGACGAGGCAGATATGCCATGTCCCCAAGTATGTGCAGCAAGCTAACATTTCCATTAAACCGACTCATGTAAAATCTTAAGAATCGAAGATTAGGCATTCCTTCAAAGGCTCGCCCACTTATGGAGAACTCACTGCTGATCTTGGATATATCAAATGATATACCTATGATAGATCCAGTACCCTAACAAAAATTCCAAAAGAGGACTGATCAAATTGTTATAACGAAAGCAATAGGCAATATCTCTAGAGAATATATATGTAAGAACTTACCGTTTCCTTTGTTAGTACATCACGAATCTCTTCAGCCTCTACTAAAAACTGACGTTTCCCAGGCTCATTTGACTCTTCATGAACTACTTGTCTACCCAATTGTCGTAGTAGATCGTGCATCTTTACCCAATATATATATTCATCAACAAGAGATTTAGCGGCTAGGGTCTTCAACCCATTTTCGACATCCAAATTACTTTCAGCGAGCACAGCTTTCACATAATTGAGTTGGTCATAATTGCTGAAGATGCATGCAACGTGAAGGAATAAAGATTGATCTTTCTTCGACAATCTGTCATATCCCACTCTTAATACGTCCTCAATTTTTCTATCAAGACTAGTTTCGATCCTAGATAACTGAAGTTCCCACTCGTGCTTGCTCTCCCCACGCAAAGATGAACCCACAACACGAAGGCCTAATGGAAGATAACCGCAAAGCTTTGCTACTTTATTTGCAATTTCTTCAAAACCATCTTGTACAGATCTTTGTTTGAATGCAGATAGACATAAGATCTCAAGAGCTTTTTCCTTGGATGGAAAATCCACATGGTAGATATCGTTAATCCCGTGTGCCTTCAAAATCTTTTTATCTTCTGTGGTAACGATGATCCGACTTCTGAAACCAAACCAAGAAAGCTCTCTAGCCAAAGCCTCTAGTTGCTCTAGATCATCTACATCATCAAGAATGATAAGCACTCTTTGATCTTGTAGCCATTCTTTTATCGCACCTGAATGACGTACACTCATATCCCCCTGATTCAAAATCCTAGACAGAAATTGGTTTTGCAAAGACAAGTTGGAATCATAATCATCAACACCCATTATGCTCTTATAACTTCCCCTGAGGTTCCCCATGAAACATCTAAGTCGAAAATCGCTGGAGAGTAGATTGTATAAAGCTCTAGCAATGGTGGTCTTACTAATTCCAGCAGGACCCCAAATTCCAATCATCTTCACTTCATCGCTCTCTAGGCGTAACAAAGACTCCAATTTTCTCAAGTGAGCTTCCATTCCCACCATCCCGTCAAAATCCCTCGACGGTGTGATATTCAGTTTGTTGGAAACATCGGTGGCAAACTTTTCGGCCATCGCTGCTTCATCATCCCTAACAAACAAAAAGAAGAAGGAAATCTTTGTTCATTGAAGCATCAAATTAAGAAAGATAAAAGCATTCATTGAGGCCAAAAGAAACAAGAAACAAACCAGTTTAGAGAATGCTCTCCGGCTATGGTGGCTACATGAGCCAAAGCTTTGCTCCATCTTTGCTTCTCTTCCTCAGTTTTCCCTTGACAAGTTTTCTCGAATGCGCTCCCGAAGTCTCCTCTCTGTTTCCGTACATCGGAAGGATCAACTTCGTAAAAAATAGTCATCACAATCTGACATTGATCTTCTCTGCACTTTAAGATTTCAACCAATTCATCTAAACACCAGCTCGAAGATGCGTAATTCTTCGAGAGCAAAACGACCGAGACCCTCGATTCTCTAATCGCTTTCACGAGCTCAGGTCCGATCGTATGGCCTCTCTCCATCTCCTGATCCTTGAACGTCGTGATCCCTTTTCTTGCAAAGAGATTGTGTAAATGACTGAGAAATCCTCTACGAACGTCTGGGCCGTGGAAACTCGGAAAGACATGGTATCTCTTGATGTGAGAGGAAGAAGAAGAAGCCATGAGAGAGAGATTGAGTAAAAGAGAGGTTGAAGAAAGAGTATAACAATGGTTTATGGAGGAGGAAACAAATCCATTTGTTTCTACATGGAAGCAAAACGAGTAAAGAGAAGAGAAATTTCAAAGAAATTTGTATGAAACTTTCCAGAAAAAATACAAATATGTATCTTCAAAGTCGTCGAAGACTTATTAGAGTCGTCGAGGACCACTGGCTTTTTGATTGGTAGATCAAAAATTGATTTTCTATACTAAACCCCAAAGATTTATTAATCCCAATCCAATTGTAAATTTGGTTTGATAACTAAACCGAGTCTTAATTCGATTAAATATCAGAAAGTCGTTATGGTTTTGAAATAAAGTAAAATTTACAAGTAAGCCCCTTTATTTAGTAAAACATTGCAAAACATCAGGTTTAGTTCCCATCACCACCATCTCATGGGAATGATATGTGAGAAGAGTGAGACATAGAGTTTTCTTATTAGTTGTTTGGATGTGTCTTTAATATTGACAAAATACTATCGGTAGAAATATAAAAAAGACTATAAGTGAAAAAATAAATTTAATTTGCTTTAACCTTCGCAACAGTTATTGCAAAGTGTTATGCTTTAGTTCCATAAATTTAAGATCTCTTTTTGGCAAAAAGACTCCAAATTTTCTTGACAAACAACACTAAACCAAACATATATTAATCCCAAATTGATCATTACACAAGTTCATTCTTAAACCCATGTAATTCACTACGAACAGAAACTCACAAAAATCAGAATTATAAAAAGCCAAAACAACTTTTGAAATTCCATTTTATTTGTTTGATTGTAATTTAATTAACCCAATTAAACAAAGAAAAAACAATGCGTTGTCAAAGAAAATTCCATTTTTGGATCTCCAGTGCACCACATAGGTGGAGTATAGCGATCTCAATATTTTTGAGTATAGCGATCTCAATATTTTTGAAAATGTGTTTGAATAGATAATTCCTGAAAATTATTTTAAGTTTGTAAACGAATCAAAAGTTTTGGTTCTAATAACTTATATATTTCTCAATTAAAATTTAATTTAGGTGCTACAACAATTACAAATCATTAAATAAGGCTAATTTACACTTACAATCTTTCTAGTGGTTCTAGTACCAACCTTTGGAATCATTTCCCATTGATTGTAATCTATGAAGGGGCTTCGGTCAACACGAAAAATTTATGGAGTCCTCAGAGGAATTTGATCCCTAGTCTTTACTTCAAACAAATTAGCATTTTCGAATAGTCACTAATTCTTCAGATCTAAGCCATGTTTTTTGTTTTTATATGTCATCTTAATTTCGAAGTGGCTAAAATGTGACCAACAACTAGAAAAATTAAGTGAAACAACAATCACTAAATAAGTTAAAATAATAAGAAATGATAAATACAAACTAACGTAACCCTATTATAAAAAAAAAAAACTCTTACACGCATTAACGTCCATAGATTCCAGAATAACAAAAGATGTGAGAGAGTATAAACTGTAGCTGAGATAAAATGATATGTGAGAAGAGTGAGATCTAGGGTTTTTTTATTAGTTGTTCGGATGGGCCTTTAATATTGACAAATACTATCGGTAGAAATATAGAAAAGACAATAAGTGAAAAAATGAATTTAATTTGTTTCAAACTTCGCAACAATTATTGCAAAGTGCTCAATTTTAGTAAAGTGTTTTTGGCAACAAGGCTCCAAATTTTCTTGACAAGCAACACTAAACCGAACATAGATTAATCTCAAACTGATCATTGCACAAGTTCGTTCGTAAATCCATGTAATTCACTACGAACTGAAACCCAAAAAAATCAGAATTATAAAAACTCAAAACAACTTTCGAAATTCCATTTTATATGTATGATTGTAATTTAATTAAGTCAATTAAAGAAAGACAAAACAATGCGTTTGTCAAAAAAAATTCCATTTTTGGATCTCTAGTGCACCACATAGGTGGAATTTGGCGATCCGGATATTTTTGAAAATGTGTTTGATTAGAGAAGTAAACATGACAATATCAGGCTCAAAACAAAGTTTCATCATCTTCCCAAGAAAAGACGAAGCAAGAGAAGGTTGAGAAGATTGACATAAACAATTCATTAAAAGATTGCAAGTATAGAGATCATGTGAAATTCCCATCATTTGTAAATGCTCGCAAGGTCGACTCAACCATGTGACTGAATAATCTCTCTCTTCCTCTCTCTCAGGTTATTGCGAACCCTAAATTGAGAAGTGGAGAGAAGCAGCACAATTTTGTACACGTTTACTATTTTGACTTCATGTCATAGCGTTGACTTCACACGATTTATGGGCCGAGTTAATGGATCAAAACTAAAAAACCCATTATTTTGGGTCGAGATTAAGCTTGATGTTAATTTTGTAAAATGTAATTATTTATAGTCATCATTCATCAAGAACTGTACACAATACACATTATCCAAAAGATGATTTTGTATAAAAAAAACATCCTCTGTATATTAAAAAACAAATATTAGAGGCCATTTTTCTTAGATATCATCACCATAATTTTCTCAGCATTTCTAATTTAATTAATTAACTATTATTTAATACTCTTATTTTATTATCCAAACAATACTTCACTTACTATACCTATTTCAGCTACTTTTAATTTAATAGCCAAACACATTACAAACACTAAACACCTACATTACAAACTCTCATAAATATACCTTGACATTCAAAATTAAAATTAACAAAATTTAATCAACATTTTACGTAATGTTGACAATATTTTTAAAACATTAAAAATTAAAGCCTAAACAAATGAGGACATTATTATATATTATTTGATCTTAAGTTTTTTGATAACAAAGTTAACCTCTAACATGTTCAAATGTTCTTCTTCTATGTTCGACATTTGATCATCATATCTCTGTTTACTACCTTTGTCACTAAAATTTTCAAATACACTTCATCTGATTGTATAGTGCATAAATTAAAATAGTTTGCAAAACATTAACCATAGTTTTGTAAAAGAATATATATTCATATTAGTCTAAATCTTCACCAAATAATTTATTTATCAGCAAAATTACCAAAACTAAACATAACATTATGCTTTACAAAAATAAAGTTTTTAAATTAAGTTGAAATTTTTTTAAAAATACAGTTACGTAGAAAAAACTGATATATCATGGTTTTCACCGGTTTTCAATCATGATATCCATTATTTTATCGAGTCAAAGTGTGTTTTTAGAGTCTTTTATTTCTTTTATCTAGTCTTTACAGGTTTTAAGTCATTTTGGAGGAAACACGGAATTTCGGGTGCAATTGGACTTATGAAGATGTGGGATCATGATGAAGCTTTGAAAACCTGGTGTTATTTGAAAGGTTTCCCTTGATTGGATTGTGATGAAATTTGGAGACAAGATAGCCACTTGAGTTAGCTTTCATTTGGAGGTGGTTTGAAGTCATTCCGATCAACGGTTAGAAAGTTATGCCATTTTTAACGAAGATATGTCAATCTGGTGAGTAGAAGAAGCATGTGCAGGAGATGAGACAAGAAGGAGAAAGATCGATCCATCCAGACAAATCTGGCTTGCAGGAATTTTCCAGACCAAGCCAGATCGATCCATCCAAATCTGGATCGATCCATCCAGACAAATCTGGCGCGCAGGAATTTTTCAGATCAAACCAGATTGATCCATCCAAACATGGATCGATCCATCCAGACAGATCTGGCGCACAAGAATTTTCCAGATCGAGCCAGATCGATCCATCCAATTCTGGATCGATCCATCTGCTTCCCAGACGAAAAAAGCAAATTTTGACTTTCCTTTTTAGCCCCAGAATCATCCAAACTCCACCAAATCCGACCCTAGACCTATATATACTTATTTTAAGCCACTTTTGGAGGCTACACTTTTTCTCTAAACACTTTTATTTTCTACACAAGTTTTTACAAACACTTTCTATTCTATTCAGACTTTTGGTTTTTTGCAATTTGTAAGCTTTGGGGGAGACGAAGCTCTGACTCTACATCTCTTGAGAAGATTTTTGAACCCCTTTGGATTTCTATTTATTTGATTATGAGTTTTTCTTCATCTCCTTCTTCTTTCTCTGCATCCATGTCTGAGTAATTGAATAGTTAGGTTTAGGGTTTCAAGAGAATTTATGAATCATTGAATCAGACATAGATAGGGTTTTATCATCTTGTCTTCACCTATCGTTGTTCTCATTGCTTAGATTAAATTGATCACTTAATCTCTGATTTTAGGTTTAATCTATTCATCAAAAGTGTTATAGATTACTTGATAGAACATAGGTGAGCAAATTGTCCTTAGCCAACGAACGCTGATGTTAAAGCAATTCGTGAACATATCAAACCTGCTCGTTAATGTTTGTTTAAAATTCTAAAATCAAATGACAGTTTAGATTCTTAGGTTGCCAAGATAAAGTAGTTGATACCACGAAAGTGGATTGGTTATACATTCATGTTTGAGTTTAAGACTGCGCTTATCGTTCCCTGAATAATTGTCTGGTTCATGATCTCTGAATTCCTGCGAATTTCCCTTGACCTAATGTTTGTTTTTTAATTGATTTTACATCATTTTTACATTGCTATTTTGTTTCACTTTTCAACAAACAACCATATTGTCATCTTAGCTTAATTTCACACATATAGATTCGTAGCGTTTCACTTGGTTCTCGTGGATTCGATCCCTAAATACTACTTCGTTTGCTGTGCACTTGCAGTAATATTTTAGGGTTAAAACTCTGTGTATCAAAAACTAAGTAAACATTACCAAATACATTGATACTATTACCAAACTCTATCTGATTAGAGTGAAATCGAAATCTTTGGAAGCCACAAATAAATCTAATAAGACAACCAAATAACTCGGAACAGAAAATAGATATAACGTGATTGGCAAGTCCAAATTTTACCATCTTTTTGTTTTAAAAATATTTGGTTAATTATGATTAATCAAATAAATCTAAACATATTAAATTTTCAAAATATATTAGTAGATATTATGCAAACTAATTGGTAATCTCCATTAGTTATCGGTGAGATTTCAAAAGATTTAACTTATATTCACACAATAAGACATAGCCTCTATAAAATATGTTTAACATCATTCTAATTTCATCACGAAACAAATATTACCAAATTTGTTCATCTCATATATTTAGAATTAAAAAGAAAACTAACTTAGCTAATGACAACTATCAGCGATTTCTATTCATTGAAACCCTTCACCAATTTGTTTTCTAATTATGTCGTTCACTTGGTTGCACTCAAGTTCCTATAGCCGATGAAAATGTATAATCTCTTCTAGAATTTATTGTTTTTGTAACTTCTAAAACCATATGCTAGGTCCCTGTATTTGCAATCAATCGTATATTTTTGCAAATTTAAGTATTATAATCCCATGTATTTTGCCTTTTAAAAATACAGTATGGAGATGTATAAAGTTATTGTATCTTAACCATGATGTTTTGTCTATTTAATTTGGTAGGATGATAAGATACAAGACATTGTGTATCTCTGATGAACTTTTATGATTCTTTAAAAGACAATGAAGATTTCAACAAAATCTTTGTTTCACGATTTGCAAGAATCAAAGATAGAGAGGTAAGCTTTCTGCTTTCTTGGTTTTCAGTGGATGATAAACTCATAACATTCTAGAGGTATTTTTTAATTTCTAAGTTAATTTTAATCACATTATGGATAATTTTTCTTTAATCTGATAATTTTTAAAAACAAAATGATATTAATATTTTTTCAACATTTACAATTAAATCCGTGCAAAAGTAGGGGTACTAACTTAGTTTTTAGAAAATATAATAAAAAGTTGCAGATAACTTTTCCACAAGTGTCGAGTTTAAATATATTTTTCTTTGTGTGTAATCATACATTACTTCCACTAGAACCTACCTTAATAATATCGTTTAGAGATCTACCAAGAAAAAATAGCATATTCCTAACTACTAAAAAATGTGATCTAATAAAGCAAACCAAATCTATTTTTAATAGATAATGGTAATTAGAAATTATAAGAAGAAAATGCAGATTAGGTTTAGTAGGACCCTTTTAGATGTGAATCCTAATCTCTAAATTTCTTTTTAACAAAAAAGAATAAAATTAGAAGAAAATGTTTTTCATATAGTTTTGTCAACTTTTTATTTTGGTTTGCCAGCAATGATTGTGAATGCTTATTGATACAAAAAAACGAGAGCTTAAATAGGAGTTTAAAAAAATAAAACTTGAAAGTATTTATCAGTTAAATTAATGATTTTTTTGTTTAAATTTAATATTTTAAAATAACATTTATAACAATTATTTTTATCATTTATAATTTACTAGATTATGATCCGCATAATACTATATAGAAAATAGTTACTATATATTTAGATTTTAAAATTGATAACCCGTGTAATGATTCATGTAATTGTGACCTGAATAATTATATTTTATAGTAGAATCCGTGTTTCATATAAATTTTATTAATTCAATAACTAATTAAAAGTAAAATTGAGATATATAAGATTAAACCTAAAAAACTTAACTTTACATTAAAACACAAATCTTTTACTAAACAATCATTCACAACCCCACAAAAGAATACTACTAACTATTATGAAAATAACTAACATCAACATGATAAAATACATACACATTATTACATCACTTATCATAAAAAATTAACATCAACATATCATTTTTTATATAAGAGAAATTTTGAAAAATATCCCTTTTGTGATACCATTTTTCAAAAATATCACTCTTTGAAAACATTTCAAAAATACCTCTTTTCAACTTAGCATATAAATGTTTATAATTTTTTCATTTTAAAACATAACTTATAAATATTTATAAATATTCTTTATTACCATAACTATCTTATTATGAATGTTTAAAAATTTGAATCTTTATAATTATATATGATCTTATAAAAATGTATAAAAAATGTATTTTTGAAAATTGACAATAACAAAGTGGTATTTTTGAAAAGTAGCATCATAAGAAAGGTATTTTTGAAATTTTCCCTTTATATAATCACAAAAACACCTGTATAGACATTATTATTTTGTAATTTCATACATTATGAATTTTATATAGATTTTATAGTTTTATTTTCATTTTTTTGATTTATAATTTATATTTTTCAATTTTATACTTTATATTTTTCTTCTTGAAATAAAATTTTCATTTTTCTTCTAACTTAGTTATTTTATTTGAAATATTTTAACATAAAATTTCATGTATTTACTTATCTTTGATTTTTTTCAAAATTTAATATTTATAATTTAATACATTATGCATAGACATTTTTTTAATCTCATACATTATTAATCAAATAAATATAGATTTTATAATTTTCATTTTGTATTTGATCTCATAGTTTCCATTTTTTCGATTTCATAGTTTTCATTTTTCCTATTAATAAAAAAATTCAATTTTTTATTTGTATCTTACATATTTTACTTGAAACTATTTAAAAGTAAATTTCATGTTTTATTTATATTTGATTTTTTAAAATTTAAAATGAAAATGGAAAGATAAGAAAATCAATTCAAAAAAAGAGAAAAAACATGTTTTACGAAAACAATATATATATTTTTTTGTATTGTCTTTTTAAAGATGTAAATAATTAACGAAAGAAAAATTTATATCTGTTTATATTAAAATATTGACACATGTAAAAATCTAAATTAACAATGACAAATGTCATGATCTGATGAGTTATAATTATCATACGTGTCGTGTAGGGGTGGGCGTTCGGATACCCGTTTGGGTTCGGATTGGGTTTTTCGGGTTTTCGAATTTTTGGTACAGGCTCATAAGTCCCATTCAGGTATTTTTATTTTTTGAATCGGGTTTTACCCGATAGCCGAAATTACCCCAAAACCCGGAAAAAACTACCCAAAATGCTCGAAAGTATCCGAATTACCCGAAAACCCAGTAAAAAGCTATCCAAGCTACCCAAAACTATATGAAAGTATTCGAAAGTATCCGAATGAACCGAAAAACCCGGTATAAAAACTACCTAAACTCCCCGAAAGTACTCGAAAGTACTCAAATTACCCGAAATCAGGTAAAAAGGGGTTAATGGATTTAGTAACTTCGGATTTTTGGATACAAGTTTGGGTTTCAGTTCGGATAGGATATTATCCGATACCCGAAGTATCTAGCCCTTAAGCCCCATTCGAGTATTTCTCTAGAACCGAATCCGATCGGGATCAGATTTTTTGGATCGGATTCGGGTTCGGATTTCGAATTTGATTTTTTATACCCAAATCTAATATCATGCTCATGTTAAACGCGTTCGGCTTTATATAATAAAATATATAGCACACTAATAACATCAACACTAATACAAACCTATGTTGCATAGAATCAGAAGCGGGTACGTGGAAGCGGAAGCGTATGGAAGCACATAAGCGATTTTTAAAAAAAAATTAGGAAGCGGGTACGTGTTGGAAACGTTTATAAATATATAATAAAATTCCAAATACCAAATTATATTGAAATAAATTGTTTTAAACAACATCAAATCAAGTAAAATAACAATTAAAAAGAAAATCATAACATTCAAAATCAAACATTTAGATCATCGTTTTCATCCTCATTTCACCAGCTCCATCAAATAGAACCGCCTCCAACTCTGGTTCATCAAGAGAAAGATCCTCAAACTCAAGGCTTCCAAGGTTAATATCATCCAACGAGTCAAATTGGTCGACTCCAACATCCCACATCTTATTAGGACATTCTTTGTAAGAAGAACTTCTTCTAGATAAAAGACGAAGGTTAGTGTGCACAAACACCAAATCTTCTGCTCTTTGAAGCGCAATTTTATTTCTTGTTGCAGAATGTATGAACTTATAAGTGCTTCAATTCCTCTCGCAACACGATGATGAAGAAGGTTGTCCAAGCAACTTAATTGCTAAATTTTGAAGTTTGGTGCTGAAGATCTGTGGACTGCCCACCATCTTAGAGGTTCTAGAATAAATCTATCATGCATTGCATCAACACTACCAAAATCTTCCAAGCACAAAAAAAAATTGGAATACTCAATGTTAACCACTCTCCTTTCATCTTGATTTGGAAAATACTTATGTTATTTTTTTATGCTTCCAAAATTTTTTTTTAAAAAAGCTTCCAAAACGGTATCGAAGTTTCCAAAACGCTTCCAAACCTGATTTTTTTGGAATCGCGCTTCTGCCGCGCTTCCGAGAACTTTCAATTCCGATTCCAATTCCAAAGCGAAAATCAGTCATTCGACGAAGCTTTTTTGCAACATAGATACAAAACCCTATAAATTAAATTCTTATCTACATTTATATTTTTAACTGGCAACATATCTGACTAGTTTTTTTTTTGTCAACCATATATGACTAGTTATGTAGTAATAATAATTTGTCCCTATTTTTGGGTGAATGCAGGTAATATTGACTTCGGAAGTTTCGAAGATGTTGCATGTCAATACATTTGTCCTTGGAATACAAAATATTATACATTACATTTAAATATATTAGTTTATTTTTAGCTTCCAATTAAATATATTACTATCAAACATGCATTATATGGGGAAAGAAATATAATTAATTTCATTAGATAAAATTGCAATCTATTGCTAATTAAATGTAATGAGTCTAAATTTAGTCAAAGTTTATAATAGGGCCAAAATAATAAAATAAAATTATTTTCCCTTCTTTTCTAAAGAAAAAGCTAAAGCACAATAAAAATAAATCAGAAAAAACAAAACTTTCTTTGAATCCAAGTCTCTGTCTCTCTGTGTCTCCTTCGTCAATCTCTGTTACTGACTAAGAAACTTCAATTTTCTTTGATGGGGTTTTGCTAAATACCCAGATTATTATTTAAAGCATTTTCCTTTTCTGCTAAAATCTTCCTCTGCTCTTTAAGCTCAAACATCTCAATTTCAAACTATTCTCAAGACTCAAGTAAAGCTCTTTGTCTTTGCTGTTAAATTTTAATTTTCACCTCCAGAATTTTGTTTCTCCTGGAAGTTCTCAGTGACAAATTTCTGGGTTTTTGCTTCCTTTAATGAGCTAAAATTTGAAGGAAACTTTGGGAAGGAGAGAAATAAAAGAATGAGATTTTACTTAGCTTCAACTCTACAGCTTTCTCTTGTGAGTCTTATTTTAGGGTTCCTCTTCGTTTCCTGTGACGCATTTGCCTCTAAAGAAGGTATATGATTTCTCCATTTTCTTCTATGTATTGTGTTTCTATCGCCAATTTTGGATGCTGAGAAAGTCTCAGAACTTTAGTTTTTGTAGCCTCTCTGTCTCTGTTAACACTTTTTTCATTAGTATCCGAATCAATTTTGAAGAATTTACTTTTAGTTTAAGTTAATCTGGGAAGTTGAAACTTTAGTTTTGTGACTGATCATAAGACGTATTTGATGTTTTGTTGTTATTGTATCAGTTGAAGCTCTTAGGAGATTCAAGGAAGCTATTTATAAGGATCCTTTGTTAGTTATGTCTAATTGGAATGTCCCCAATTTGGATCCTTGTGATTGGAACGGTGTTAAGTGTTCTTCGTCTAAGGATCATATTATCAAAATGTAAGAAACTTTGATCTCTTATTGCATTCCTCTTATCTGTTAAATTCGTTATCTTTATAAAAAGGCTCTAGTTTTATGATGATTTGATATATGTTTTATGCTGTGGATCTTGCAGAAATATATCGCGTACATCGATGAGAGGGTTTCTTGTGCCAGAACTTGGTCAGATAACCTACTTGCAAGAACTGTATGGTTTTGATTTTTTTTATTGACAATACCTTAAAATATGTAAGTTTGACGATGGATAGAGTTTGAGATGGCTTTTTTGTGTGGAATGCTTCTTTAGGATCCTGCGTGGGAACATTCTAATGGGAACAATACCAAAAGAGATAGGGAAGTTGAAGAAACTCAAGATCTTAGACTTGGGAAACAATCATCTAACAGGACCGGTTCCAGCAGAGATTGGGAGTTTGTCTAACATTATGATTATGTAATAAAAAGCCATAGAGTGTCAATGTCATCTAATCGGATAATGTGCTGAGATAACCATTTTTTGTTTTTTTCTGAATTACATTACAGAAACCTTCAGTCCAATGGTTTAACAGGGAAGTTGCCTCCGGAGATTGGAAATTTGAAGTACCTTAGAGAACTTGTTATTGACAGAAATAGGTTTCAAGGAAGTATTCCTGTTGCTAGTACATCAAAAAAGTGAGTTTTGCCAATAAGACGAACACTTATTATTGCCTATTATGGAAATGTTACATATGTGTTCTTTTGTTTGTCTGAATCATCAGGTATGCTTCTTCAAGTGCAAACGCCACTGGTTTGTGCAAGTCTCCTAATTTGAAAGTGGCGGATTTCTCCTACAACTTTTTCCAAGGAAGAATTCCGAGGTGTTTGGATTACCTTCCAAGGTACTTCTTATAAAAACCCTTTTATCTACTTGGCTGTATTTTTCCATTTGATAATATCTCTTTGTGTAGAACGAGCTTTCAAGGAAACTGCATGAAGACCAAGGACGTTCAGCAGAGGATTCCTTCAGAATGTGGTTTGTAGAATATGAGTTTCACTTGATTGACACCGATAATCGATTTCTTTATCTAATTTTTCATTTTTGAATTCTATCAATTGGCTAGCTGCAACCGTGGCCAAGAAGAAGAAACGAGTATCGAGACCCACGTGGCTTCTGAATTTTGAGATAGTCACAGGATCATCGGTTGGTTTGCTCTTTCTAGTTGTAATTTTCTCTGCATTTAGCTTGTGCAACCTAAAGCGCTCTCTCATCTTTCCCTGGAAGAAATCTGCAAGTCATAAGGAGCAGTTCACGGTTTACGTTGGTTAGAAACTTTTGGATGTTCTAAGATTTCAATACAAAATCTCGAAAGAGCTTCTAGAGATGGAAAAATGTTACAGAGAACTGGTTTTTATTGCAGATTCTGAAATGCTGAAGGATGTTTCAAGATTCACAAGACAAGAGCTAGAAGTGGCGTGTGAAGATTTCAGCAACATCATTGATTCTTGTGCAGATAGTCAGATTTACAAAGGAACGATCAAAGGCGGGACTGAGATTGCGTTGATATCTCTCTGCGTTAAAGAAGAAGATTGGACTGGATATCTTGAGCTTTATTTCCAGAGAGAGGTTCTTCTTCTTCTTCTTATGTCATTACTGAGTCACTTGCAATAAAACATCAGTAAAATCCTGAGTTTTCGTAACCATTCATTGTTTCAGGTTGCGGATTTGGCTAGATTAAACCATGAAAATGCGGGGAAATTACTTGGATACTGCAAAGAGGACACACCGTTTACAAGAATGCTTGTTTTTGAGTATGCATCAAACGGGACACTATACGAGCACCTCCACTGTAATATATAATCAAACTTCCTTAGAGCTTTTCACTAGTAGAGTTAGCTGATAATATGTTTGGTGCAGATGGGGAAGGGAGTTTAGTATCGTGGGCAAAGCGCATGAAAATCGTTACAGGCATCGCACGTGGTCTCAAGTACCTTCATACTGAACTCGATCCTCCATTAACAGTCTCTGAGTTGAACTCAAATGCAGTGTATCTCACTGAAGATTTTACTCCCAAAGTAACGTTGAACCTGGCTATTTCCTAGACAATAGGGTTATCTAAGCTTCGCTAATATACTCTTAATCCTTCTTTTTCTTTCTTTCTATGCAGCTGGTTGATTTTGAATGCTGGAAGACGATTCTCGTGAGATCAGAGAAGAACTTGAGGGATATCAGTAGTGAAGGAGCTATATGTGTACTTCCCAACGCAATGGAGCATCGAGATCTGAATTTACAAGGGAATATCTACTCATTTGGTATACTTTTGCTGGAAATTGTAAGCGGAAGACCTTCTTATTGCCAAGAAAGAGGTTGCTTGGTTAAATGGGTAAGAATAGCTTCTTCTCTTTAAGTCTCTCTCTCTCTCTTTTAGTGGTTTAGGCGTTTTCACGCCTTCGGAAGCCAAGAACACGTCTCTTAAACTTGGTTGCAATAATAAATGATCATTTACCTTCTTACCCCATTTTGGAAACTGGAAAAAGTTTCAAACTTTGCTACTCCGTAAACCAAATGGGTACGATGTAACTGGTTCCTGGGGTGCAGAGTCTTGACCTTGAATCCGTCAACACAACCGGGAAGATAGTTCATTAAAATGAGAATATACTTGGATTGGGGATGATGAGATCAGATACAAACTCTGAATATTGAACCAGAATTGTGGTTTTGTGGTGCAGGCAAAGGAGTATCTTGGTGCACCCGATATGATGGCTAGTTTGGTGGATCCCGAGCTGAAACATTTTAACCAAAAGGAACTCGAGGCGGTATGTGAAGTGGCGAGCCAATGCTTGAACATGGACAAGAATGAAGAAGACAAGAATAAGACTTGTTTGATTCACGAGCTTTGTGAGACATTAGAGAGTAGAATCAGTGTGTCAATTTCAGCAGAGCTCATGTCGTCTTCTTTGGCCTGGGCCGAGCTCGCGCTAGCTTCTCCTTCTCATGAAGCTGAAGATGAAAGGAGTAAATAAAATTGGCTTTTTTTTTAGTTTTGACATTTGACATTAGACATTAACTTGTTCGAAGATTTTGCATTTTTCCCCCCTTCTAATTTGGTGTTGCTAAAGTCCAAATCACATCTCTTATTTGTAAAATAGCGAGTTTCTCCCTTTTTAATCAAAATACGAATTTGAGAACCGAATAAAAAGTTTATCTCACTTTTTCAAACTTTAAGACAACAATAAAAGAGAAAAATAGAAAAGAAGAGACAAAATCATTGGCATCATCACAAGTAAAGGAGATGCTTTGTTGTGTCGGAGAAACAAAAGATCAGTGCATAGAACGAGAGTAATGGTTATCATTAGGGTTTCTTTTCTGACTGAAAACCTGCATTGCTTTTCTCACCGGTGGCTGCAATGGCGCCTTTCTATCGCTGTGATGGTTCATGAACACATCGTCTGATATAAAATACTCATCTCCCTGACAAAACAAACAATGCGTAAATCAAATCCGAAATTACCTTTAAAAGTTTTCTTTCAATCAAAATGAGTTTGTATGTATGTACTAACCGGTTTGCTTGCTTTCTTCTTGGTCCTGGGATGGAGAAACTTTTGAGGGAGTTGATCTTCCCGTAGAACCAGATTCTTCGTGATTGCGTCTCTTCCTCCTTTAGGCATTGGTATCGAAAACTGCACATAGAAAGAAGATGACATATGTATATTAACGCAGTAACAAATGACTCAAATATAATGAATTGATCATATAGATGCTGTGTTTAAAGCAAAGCATGGGGTTGCGGTTAGCTTCTGCTTATAACTTACTTTCGTTCCTCGAAGTGTAATACGTGGTTTACGTGCAGCTACGATGGTGCCATTCTGGCCTATTGTAACCGCTACCTTGCGTAGAGTGCCGCCATTCCCGCACTTGGGACAGAAGATTCTTCCAATTTGAGGAGTTACTGTGTAGCAAGCATGGCATTTCAAGATCCACCTGAATATGCAAATGCAATAAAGTGTAAGAATTGTAACTTTCTTAGCTAATGAGCATTGGCTAAAGAAAAGCGTCTGACATTAGGATGATCTGATTCATGAAGTGTACCTGTGCAGTTGGCGAATTTGCATTCCTCCGGGTGCAAGTAAACGCAAACCCATTTGAAGAATAACATTTTGCATTGCAAAGTCGCCGGTTATACAAGCTACATTGGACTCAGATAAGGCTCTCAACGACCAACTCTGCTCGCTACTACCATCATCTACAATCGATGATGCCTCAAAGGTATCCCCAGCCTCGCTAGCAATCTCCACGTCCTCTAAGCCTTGGCTTGCATCATCCATCCCCTCAGCGTCGACTTCAATATCATGATCGATGTCATCCTCACCATAGATCAAAGCTGATTCAGCATTCGTCTCCTCAGGATCTTCCTGGAGAACCTTTAATGAATCTTCTTCCAACCTCATCTCTTTTAAGATGGACGAAAGATCCTCATCATTCTGTCCGCTATCTTTTGCACAGCTTTCATTAGCGTCTTTAGACATCTGAATTGACTGCTGATGCAGATCAATTGTGTCCTCAATCATGTTTCCAGCTTTGTCAGCTTCTTGATCTTGCTGAATTTCTTGTTCAGCCAAGGCAACAAACTGTTCCCACCTCGACTTTCTTCTAAGAAACTTTCTGTGAGTACTGCTACTAACTGCAGGTCTCCAATCACCAGTATCTTCATCGTCATATTCTCCCTGGGATGCATCAACTCCCTCCACTACCATCTTACCTTCAAGCTTTATCTCTGTTTTCTTGGGCGGGTATCGCCTATGCCTCCTCTCACCTTCTTTCTCATCCTCTTCTCGATGCTCAGTATGAGACACAACAGAACCAACCTCAGAACAGTTGTCTGAAGGGATGATATTCAAGTCAAGGTTATTAAGCGGAAGGATTTTCGAGTTAGAGTTAGATTTTTCCTCGGTCTCGTTTTCTAATGCCTCCCACTCCTCCAAGTTAGCCACATTAGAGCCCCAACCAGGTAATTCCTTCTCAGGTAACCTCTTTACACAAACCGTTTGAATCGGTGGAGGTACATCTCTGAGATTTTTAGTCCCATGAACTTGAGCCTCAAGAGTATATGTCAAAGCAATCAGTTTGAGATCAACATCAGATAGAGTTTGTAAATCACCAGTAGCTCTTGCAAATTTAATCACTGCAGGAAAAAAAGAGAGTCAAATGTCAGAGATACAAGATAATCTTTCCTCAACCCAACATATAAGTATAAAAACAAAAACAAGAAGAAATATGCATAATGGTTTCAAAATCTATAAGGGTTTTCTAGAAATTTCACCATCGAATTCAAACTAACGAGTTCACGATAATCTGTCTTCAACACAACAGGAAGAGATATGCGAAATCATTCCAAATTCTATAAGAATTTCTGGAAATTTCACAATACACAGTCTCACTATCGAATTCGAAACACAAAACAGCTCTAACGAGAATAAAAAACTTGTTTATGTACCTTTACTGAGAGATTCAGGAGAAGGTTCCATGGTTTCGATAGTGAAAGGTATGAGAGCTAAACGACGGCGAGAATCAGAATCACGAATCTCGGAGAGTACTTCAGGGACTGTTACGAATTTGTCGGCGAAGTTGGTTAAGCTCTGCCGACCTTCAATGACGGCGTTAGCATCAACAACCGCCATAGATATTCCCTGTGTGGATTTGCAGTTTCCGACCATCCCGAGAATCGCTTCCGGAGCTCCGTCGCTAACCGGAAGCTTTGAAGGAGGGTCTTTCTTCACTATGGAGCTCCACATCGAGGTCGGATTCGGATCCATGGTTTCGCAGTTGGGAGTTTCGTTATTTGCCGCTTCAATGGAGACTGAGGTACAGAGGAGGAGGAGAAGAAGGGAGGAAAATAACCTAGGTCACACGTTTTGTTCACTTGTTTTAAATGGGCCTGCTAAAGGCCCAAACAAATGGGTATGTATATTTATTTTCAAAACACCTATAATTAACTATCTAACATCATATAAAACATAATATAGTAATTAGCATTTAATCCACCTAAAATTTCGATTTTACCCTTAATGAAAAACAACAGACTCATAAACGTAGTTAACTATGTTCGAAAATCGATATAGTTAACTATGTTCGGAAATCGATATAGTTAACTATGTTTCTGATAATAGTTAACTATATATGTTATTTTTCCATTATGCAAACTATAATAGGTAACTACGTTCTGAACGTAGTTAACTATGTTTGTTTAAATAAGTAACTATTACAACAATATTTTCATGTAGTCAACTATTTTATGAAAATAGTTAACTATGTTTTTAGATAGTTACATGGGTAATTTCGTCCAGTTTTGTTTCTCTCTGCTATTTACCTAATTCCGAAAATGGAACTGCTACTTTTCCAATTATCTCTCTCAAAAGTAATATTCAGCTAATTAACCCTTAACGGTATGCCATTTGATTAAGTAATTTAATAACTCTTAAAATTTTACCTAAAATTTTAAAATTTTGATTAGAAAATAAATAAGTTAAAAAAAAAAAAAATCTCACTCATAAACTACTACCAATCAAGGTCTTAGTTGCTAAATCTATTAGTTAGGATATACACATATATACATATATGTATATTATAGTTTAGATATTCAATATCTGATATAATCTCATACGTGTGTATACTTTACTCTCATCAATGAAATAGATACGAAGTGTTCCATTCACTTACATGGTATCAGAAGTCTTTCCGATTTAAGCTTTTCTTTTTAATTAAATTGTGCGATCCCTTCTCTCTTCTTCTCGTCTTCTTCTTCTTCTCGTCTTCTTCCTCTGTTTTCTCTCATCCTCTTTTCTCTCTCCTTAAATTGCAATGGCTGAAACCACACCCGTCAGATCCGCTGAGAAATCTCTTGGTGTAAGCCAAATCCGGGCTTATATCCCTATAGTTCTCGATCTCAATAAGATGAACTATGATGTGTGAAGAGAACTCTTTGAAACGCACTGCGTAACATTCGGCGTTCTCGGACATCTCGACGGATCTACCGTTGCTACTCAAACCACTGAGGTGAAGTGGAAAGAGCATGATGGATGCGTTAAAATATGGATCTATGGGACTATCACCTATGCTCTGTTGGAAACAATTCTAAAACCACGGAGCACGGGGCATGATCTATGGATCTCACTTGAAAACCTCTTCCATGACAACAAGGAAAGCCGTGCAATTCAATTGGACAACGAGCTTCGAACGATCACGATTAGTGACCTATCGGTTCAAGAGTACTGCCACAAATTAAAATCTCTCTCTGATTTGCTGGCCAACGTAGATTCCCCTGTCACTGACCGTGCATTGGTGATGCATGTCTCAATGGCCTCAACGACAAGTTTGGCAACATAATCAACGTCATTCAACATCGTGATCCATTTTTTACATTCCATGTTGCTCGTTCAATGTTACTTCAAGAGGAATATCGGTTGAGTAAACAAATTCGTCCAGCTATAACTCACACCACCACTGCCTCTTCTTCGAACGTACTCTTTGTTGCTGATCACAACAACAACACATTGCATCAACAGAGCTACACCACCCGCGGCAACAACAACAAAAATCGTGGTCGTGGCGGTGAACGTAACAACCATGGCAGAGGTCGTCATAATAACACAAATTATGGCAACTCGAGCTACGGTAACTCAGGTTCGATGAACTACGGTTATCCGCCATGGGGATATGGTCCTCTACAGTGGTCGTACCCATACTATGCTAGTGTACCTCAGATGATGCCACCTCTCCAATCTCAGCATGCGTCCACCGTCTCCGAAGCCCAACAGCATTCTCGGTCCATATGCTCCACGGAATCACCATGAGGCCCATCTAACACATGACCCTGCTTCAGTCATAGGGTCATCGACAATGATGCCCTCTGCTCTTGCACATGCATTTAGCACCATGTCTCTTCAAGACCCAGCTGACTCGTCATGACACATGGACACCGGTGCCACAAATCACATCACGTCGCAGCAAGGTACCTTAAATTCCGTTTTTAATTCGAGCATGACACCTTCAGTATTAGTTGGTAATGGATCTTTTGCACCTGTTAAAAATTGGCAATGGAGCTATCTCTTCCTCTTCTTGCCCTCTTTTGCTTAAAAAGGTTCTTATTTGCAAATCAATAATCAAAAATCTTGTTTATATCTGTCGTTTTGTCTCTGATAATAATTGCACCGTTGAATTTGACCCACTTGGTTTCTCTGTTAAGGCCATACCAATCAGGATAACTCTTCTCCGATGTGATAGTCATGGTCCCCCATACTCGGTGACACCCTTCACAAGTTCATCTCTTCCGCTTGCTCTCACCACCACCAACTCTCTTTAGCATCAACGATTGGGTCATCCGGGTAGCTCGATTCAATGAACTTTAAATTCTTTGGGTTTTCCTTTTAACAATAAGGCCGACATGACGTCTTTGTGTCATGCGTGCCAATTAGATAAACACGTTCATCTTCCATTTTTTTCTTCTTCTTCTTCGGTCACTGAACCGTTTCAAATTGTCCATTCTGACATTTGGACTCCACCGGTTATCAGTAACACTGGGCTTAAATATTACCTTTTATTCATGGATCATTATTCTCATTTTATTTGGGTTTATCCACTACAAAAGAAAAGTGATACGTTTGGCAAGTTTCTTCATTTTTCAGCCTATGTTTGAACTCAATTCAATCGGACAATTAAAGCTCTACAGTGCGACAACGGTGGCGACTACACTAGTCGAATATTCCTTGATCATTTGGCAGCCACCGGCACTGAACAACGTTTTTCTTGTCCACATACGTCTCAACAAAATGGACGTGCCGAACGGATGGTTCGCACAATCAACAATCTTGTGCGCACTTTTCTTGTTCAAGCTCACATGCCTTATTCTTTTCGGGTTGAAGCTCTACATACAGCGGTGCACACTCTAACATTCTACATTTTTCTTCTATCGATAATAACATTTCCTATTCCCGTTTATTCTCCAAACCAGTCTCTTGCACCCACCTTCGTGTTTTCGGTTCCCTATACTATCCTAACACATTTTCTACCTCTCCTCACAAGCTAGCTCCTCGCTCTACTGCTTGTGTATTCTTGGGATATCCGTCTAATCACAAAGGTCGATGTCTTAAGCTTTCTACACGGAAAATTATAATCTCTCGACACGTTATCTTTGTTGAAGACAAGTTTTCCTTCTCGGCTCTTTTTTCACCGCCAAATCCTCCTCCTCTACCACTTCATCTGCCTCCAATATCAATCTAAACACCAGCCCTTTCTCCAGCTCCTTCTGGTGACATTCCTCCACCACCAGCCCCACCTCCACTTTTTTGTCATCCCATGAAAACTAGGAGCAAAAACGGAATCACTAAACCGCGTGTTCCTCTTTGTCTTCACACTGACACTATCTCACCACTTCCATTTTTTCATGTACAGGCTGCAAAATATCGTTATTGGAATAATTCTATGCAGGTGGAATATGATGCTCTTATTAAAACTGGAACGTGGGTATTGGTGCCTAGACCTCCTGCTACTAATGTGGTTCGTTCAATGTGGCTTTTTTGACATAAGTTTGATGCAGATGGAAAGGTCTCTCGGTACAAAGCACGGTTAGTAGCGAACGAGAAGTCACAACAACTCGACATTGATTGCGAGAAGACGTTTAGCCCAGTTGTCAAACCAGCCACAATCCGGTCTGTCTTACATGTTGCTCTCTCTCTTACGATTGGCCTCTTCACCAATTCGACGTCAAGAATGCATTCTTACATGGTGACCTGCAAAAGACGGTTTACATGTACCAACCATCAGGGTTTGTAGACAAGATGAAACCCGATCATGTTTGCCTCTTTAAACGCTCTCTTTATGGCCTCAAACAAACTCCCCGTGCTTGGTATACACGATTTGCAACGGTTCCCAAGCGCATTGGATTCACACAGAGCCATTCTGATCTGTTTTTGTTCATCCTCAATCAAGGCACGAACATGGCGTATCTTCTATTATATGTAGATGACATCTTCCTTACTGCCTCCTCCACCGTGTTACTCAAAAAGAGCATTGATGCTCTCGCCTCTGATTTTGATCTCACGGACCTCGGCAAACTTCATCACTTCCTTGGAATTACTTTATCTTACAATGAGGCTGGCATCTTTTTCAGCCAACAGAACTGTGCCGCTGATATACTGCACCAAGCAGCAATGACAGATTGCAATCCTTGCCTCACGCCTATTGACTCAAAGGCAAAATTCACCGCTGATGATAGTCCACCTGTTGATGATCCCACCTTATATCGAAGCCTTGCCGGAGCATTAGAATATCTAACATTCACTCGTCCTGATATTTTTTTTGCAGTGCAACAAGTATGCTTGTTTATGCATGATCCACGCCAAAATCACTTGACAGCACTCAAACGGATCTTGCGACATCTCACATGGTTTACAACTCCACAAATCTGCCACCACCGGCCTTGTCGCTTACTCCGACGCTAATTGAACAGGATGTTCTTCGACGAGACGATCCACCTCAGGGTACTGTGTATTCCTCGGTGACAGCCTTGTCTCTTGGTCATCAAAATGACATCAAACGGTGTCTCGTTCTAGTGCTGAAGCAGAGTATCATGGTGTAGCCAATGCTGTTGCCAAAATCACTTGGCTATGCAATCTACTATTGGAGTTGGGCTGTCCACTATCCAAGGCTACCATCTTCTATTATGATAACGTCTCAGTAGTTTATCTTTCTTCCAATCTGGTCAAACACCAACGGACAAAACACGTTGAATTTGATATTCATTTTCTCCGTGAGCGTGTTTCTCTCGGCCAGCTTCGTGTCCTTCACGTGCCATCATCTATGCAGTACGCAGACATATTTACTAAGGGACTACCGTCACCATTGTTCACTGAATTTCGCTCCAGCCTAAGCGTTCGAGAACCTCCGCTACGACTGCGGGGACATATTAGTTATGATATACACATATCTTTATATATGTATCTTATAGTTTAGATACTCAAGATCTGTTATGATCTCATACGTGTGTATATATACCTTACTCTCATCAATAAAATATATACGAAGTGTTCCATTCACTTACATAACCAGCCGCTCTCCTTCAGACAATGTCTGTTATAGACAATTTTGGTTTCGAAGGGGTTTTGTTCGAAAGTGACTGAAAGATTCTGATCCAGGCGGTTAAGGATCCTACTTCTTGTCCCAGACTTAAGAACTTCATTGTCGAGATCAAAGGGTCATGGAGATCTTTGAAGCCTTTATTTAGGTTTGTTGGGAGAGAAGCAAACTCTTCAGCATATTTAGGATCTGATTAATGACCTAAAGCGGTACATAATTTTTAGCGGTTAGAGGAAGTTGTATACGGTTACAGAATAGTTAAAAATTGTAAAAAGTAGTGGTAAAAGAAAATGATATAAAAAGCAGAGTATAATGTTTTTGGTAACGATTTTGATACCGCTTTTGTGATTAGTAACTATAAAAACCGTATATCTTGTATCGCAGCGGTACAAGATTACCAATCAAACCTTTAATTGCAAAAACCTCCTCTTCTTTTCTTATTTACTATGCTATTTTACAGTGTTTTATCCCATCAACGGTTAAAGCCATTGATTAAAAGGGAGAAACAATTTATGTACTCTTAGGGGGGTTTATTGCTTCATGGTATTTTAATGGATTTGGAAATCCATGAGTATTTGAAAAATCATATAGAATTCATTGATTTCAAAATCAAAAAATTGGATTTAAGAATCAAGTAAGGTGGATTTAAAAATCAAATAAGATGGAGTTAAAAATCTAATAAAATGGATTTAAGAATCTAATAAAATGGATTTGAAAACCAATTAAAATGGATTTAGAAATCAAGCAAATATATGATAAAATCAATAAAACTGATTTATAATAACATATTGTGATATAAACAAAAATATAAACAATAATCTCTTATTTTCTTTTCGAAACTTGCAGCTTGCTCTTTGATAATTTATTTATTTTAATCGATTAAAAGCCAATTTATAACTTATGATTATAGTATGGATAGACTCATGAACAAAAAAAAATTGATTAGTACTTATTAAAATTATGTGTTATTCAATATGTGATTTTCAAATACAAATTAAAATCAAGTGTTATTCAATATCAAAGAGTTAAACATGGATTTGATTTCAGAATAGATTTTAATGGATTTGATAGTGATTTCATGTTAAAAATACAAAGGTTGAAATCTTTAGCCAAACCTTGTTACTTTGAATTTGATTTGACAAAACAAACTATTGGACTCCCCTTTTTCCTAAACACACTTCATTTTTTTGTCATATCATCCAATGTATGATTAGTGGGAGGTTATTGGTTTGTGTATTTTAATGGATTTGGAAATCAAAATCAAATCCAGTGTTATTGGTTTTATGATTTTAAAATCTATGTTCAAATCTTGTGTTATTGGTTCTATGATTTATAAATACTATTTCAAATCACGTGTTATTCAATCATACAGATTTACTTATAGATTTGATTTCACAGTGGATTTTAGTGGATTTATAAGGATTTTCATGTTAAAAATAAAAAGACTCAAATCCGAGGGAAAACCTACAGATTTACAAATACTAATTAAAATCCACATATTAGATTTAAAACCAGTAAAATTTACAAGGATTTATAAATCCTATATAAATTCTCAAATCAGTTAAAATACATAAACCAATAACACCCTTCAATTAAAATAGTTTGTTTGAGTAAAAGAAAAAAAATCAAAATCTTAGTTTAATATTTTGTGTTAGTATTGCCAATGTATCACACCTTAAGTTCATACCCGTATGTTGCGTGTTGTTATTAAAAATAATAATTAAAAAAACTTACCAAATCAAACAAATCCATATCAAATTCAATTTTACTTATGATTATAAAAACTAAAAATTAAAAAACTTTTAACCAAACTGAACTAAAGTCAAAATTAAAAAAAAAATCCTATATATATTAATAGATGAGACATTCACAAAAAATCTTAGGTGCTGTTCAAAGATCGTTTTAGGGGACATTTCATTTAATTTAACCAATAAGAACATTTTAATTAAAATTATATACCATAGTGGAAATCTCTACATATTCTCATTAATTTTATAACATAAACCCATTAATACATGTTTTGTAAATTTAAACCCAACTAAATGTAATATTTTAGACTTACCATATCATCTATTTTTATTTTTTTCTGATATATTAACAAACTTTTTATTATTATATTTATAACAATATTATCTATTGTGTATATATGTATTTAGATTAGTATACTATACAAATATTTTTATTATGATGTAGTCTATTATACATATTTAACCACACTTGCAAATATTTATACAATTCATTATTGGAAAACATATATTGTTTTTCGTTTGCTATGTCCCACAAATTCATATAAATCTAAAATTTATCTGATTTATCGTATGCTCTATAATTTACACGAATAATGAAGATCAATTTTACATTTACAAGATATTGAAATAAATAACATTTGCATATGTTTTGATCAATTTTACTCATAAAATATTAAAACTAATGGCATTATCATATGTTTGATCAAAAATATTTAACTTTATCTATTATATTATTAGAGAGGTAACTATGCACCAGAATGAAAGTTGAATTTTTATTACATCGTAATTTTGTGTTGTATTTAAATGGTTTATTTTTAACGGATTTTAATTCTCGGATAGAGAGCTTATTACATCTTTAATGAAAATACTCTATTCTGATTGGTTTAAGTAATCGATGTCTTTTATTATTCTCCACAATTTTTTTACTATGGATATTATAACAATTTGATATTATCGATTCGTTTAATGAAAATATATGTGAAAAAAAAATCTCTACAACTAAAAACAATATCCTCCGTATCTTTTTATTACAATTTTAATGAAAATACTCTCTTCTCATTGGTTTAAGTAGTCGAATTTTTTTATCATTGTTTTATATTTTTATATTTTTTTATATCATCCTTAATGAAAATAATGAGAGAAATATTCTCTCTATGTCAAAAAAATATTCTCTACGTTTTGGATTGCTATAAAAAAATCGACCATATATTATCTTTTCAAATAATTTTTATTTTATTTTTCTTATTTGATAATGACTAGAAAAAATAAAAACCTAGATTTCAAAAACTGGTCTCTTAAAATCTTATAAATAGTGGTTGATTTGGTATCCACTTCTATGAACATCGACCACTTTTATTTATTCCTTGCGATTCCTCAGTCGCTTCCACCTCCATATCACCACCAAAATCTCACGCCGGAAGTTCCTCTGATGGTCTTCGTTAATCCCAAAAGTGGTGGTCGTCAAGGTCAACTCATTAAGGAACGATATATGTCTTTAGGTTCATCTTGTTTTTTCGATAGGTCTTTAGGTTCGTCTTTTAGATTTTGTTCTAATCGTTTATAATTTTTTTGAATTTTTTTTATGGTTGTAACAAATTGAACGTAATTATTGCGTATTTTAATCTGTTCTTTAACCTTTGGTTGTTTTTGTTGTTGTTGGATGTGAATATTACTTTGATGGGCTTTGTTTGTGTATGTAGATGAACTTATGAAGTGGTGAATCAATGCACTACTAATTAAGTTCCTATTACTTTGATGGGCTTTGCTCCTATTCTTTAACCTTTTATTTGATCTATTTTTTTTGTTCTTGGTTTGTATTTTGTTGTTTTACATTAGGATCAAGGAACTCTGTTTTAACGTGGCTAATCCTTTTGTGATTGGTATCATAATAACGATGCTTTACATGGGATGCTGGAGACTATATGAACAGTGGCATAGCCATGGGAGCCTTCCACGCCGTCAAAAACGGGACACTTCCTTCTTGCTATGCTATGAAGAATCTCTAGCCGTCTTTGCTTTGGTTTGCGAATACTACCTCTTCTTTGTTTTAGTCTTTTTTTGTTTGTTTTGTTAGTTGAATTGCAAAGATTTGTTTTGTAGGTACACAGTTTATTTCAACGAAGAGAAGAAGAAGATTCCATCGTAAAAAGTGGTATGGGTTTTTTATGCATTTTCTTTATTTTTTCTTTTTCTCTTTTTAGTTTGTTGGATTCGAATTCATATATATATCGAGCCTTTATTCATAGGAACATTATTTGTTTAATGATTTTTTAAAAGCAAGAGAAGAATCTACCGAACAAGTATTATGGTCTTTTTAATGGCTTTTTTTGTTTTTATGGATTTTATTTGTTCCATTCTAAATCTAATTTAACAAGGCTCTCTTTTGTAGTTACATATATTACCTCAAGGCTCCTTTTTAAAAGTTAGAAAGATCTAACAAATCTCTTTGATTTTGACTATGAGTTATAGGCTAATGATTTCAGGGATGATTTGTCTATTGATTGCAATTATTACTTCGAGGTCGATGATGTCATCGTTGATATGAAACCATTTGGTTTCGTTACGACTCTAAAATCTTAACAAAACAAATTTGGGGTAATTTAGAAGAAAATGGGCAGACTTAAAAACCCAGGTAATCTATCATATGCCTTTTTCGAAAAAAAATTTATTTTGTTATTTATGTTATCCATGATCAGGTCTTTATTCCTTATTGTTGACACCATGAACGAGTCATTATTGTTTGTTTATTCACATTGATCTCTCTATGTTTGTGTTGTTTATGGAGTGATTTTAGTTTCTCTTTGATTTGTAAATTTTCGGGAAAAGGAAACATGTTTATCTTCGTGGCCTCTAATGTTAGCAAAAGAACATGTTTTTATTGCTTAACATTAAAATCACGTAAAGTATTTACAAAACTTCCCACCAAATTTTTGTGTTATTTTTTAAAATTCTTTTTGTAAGTTTTCACGCATAAATATTGTATGTTGTATTGAGGATAACATCAAGATCTGGTTTGAACATTTTGATTACAGGTAAGAATGGAAACTTCAAAACAGAACTGTGAATGTTGTCTACGATGAAATCTTCCAAAATATTTGATTTCAAGTTTTAGTGTTGTATTGTATTTAAAATTTTTACATTTTAGATTAATTCCGTTTGATTAAATGACTATCTTATTATCATTTAAAGTGGTTCCCTTGGTTTAACCTTTTGTGAGTTTTGATTTAATTTATTAGTATGGTAAATTGTGCGCTACGTAAGAGTTATATTTTTGTTTACTCGAATTTGACTATTAGACGTGTTATTCAAAATAATTCATATTTATAAGTTACGTGAGACATTTATACTGTAATTTTACACTAATAGATGTATACGAATATGATTTGGATTTACTTATTGTAACTGATTTATGTTTTAATTTCAAAAAATTTATCCCCGCGCAGGATCTAAGGAAATATTAGCGAATGTGATCTATTTCTTTTTCAGAAGATTCATCTGCATCTAATTCATAAAAGTTTAGACTATGAAAACTAATATCGATTTTTATGAATCAATATTAATTAATTAGTTTCTTTTTTGATAGATAACAATAGTATGTGAATTAATTTCTTTCCTATCATTTGCGTTTTATTTCAACACAAATATTAAAGTTACAAAACGAAAACTCTTAATTTTCAAGATGACACTCGAAATATTAAAAATATTATCCAATCCATATTCATTTTTACATGTTTAAGTTTAAAAACAAACAATCATGCATATTTAATTTTTATAAATAATAAAATAGAAGAATATTCTCATGCCCTGTGCGGGCATGCCATCAACTAGTTACATTTATACACAATACAAAATCTAGTATTCAATGAATTAGAAAACACTATGGAATAATCATTTTTATCGTAACTTGAGATGGTTCATTAATATCAATATATAGACTATAAATTTACACATAAGATTCATAACTAATTTCAGTGTCCGGACAACAGTAATTTCTTAAAGTTATACCGTAAATATTCTCGTGGTAAACCTTGATACGGTGATTTACCAAATCGAAAACAAAACCGGTTTGAGTTCTCTCCGGGCAGAGCTTCAAAATGCTCTGTTCTGGTAAAAAAAGTTGAGCTACAACAAAAGTGATTATTATTATTACATTCCTTGCTTTGCTTGCAATGGTAAATAACCGAGTTATTCAACGAGCTAGTGATCCCTGAAACCGGTTTTGCATAACCGTGATACAAGTTTTGTTCTTACATCTTAGATTGCAAACCCGGTTTAGATACGGTTCCCATCTCTCGCTGCTTTTGAAATCTTTCTTTGGCATTGAAAAGGATTTTATGGACCTCATCAAAGTGAGGCATTGTCGCCTTTCTCGTATTCTCAATCCATTCTTCAACTTTCTTATGAGGACTGAGCAATCTAACACGATCTTTCTCATCCAAAACCTGCAAAATTGCATAATTTGTCTACCGTCGAAAAGCCAAAACATAGCTAAGGAAGCAACTCTTTTTGCTCCAGAATGTTTGGAATGATTAGTTTGGATTGGTATTTCGAAGAATTAAAACTCACAAAACAGCGAAATTGTGTACCTGCAGCTGCATAAGTTCGCATACAAGGCTCAAATCAGCTATAGATGGTTGGTTGCTTCCGAGCAAGAACTTAGCATTGCCCTTAAGCCAGAAAGTCTCTAAAGTGGACAGAGACTTTGTTAGTAACTTCTCAGCTTCAGCAGCTGCTTGCAGATTCAGAGGAAGACCGAGAAATGGAGCTAGTACACTATTCAAAACATATCCAGCTGAAATAGTAAAATAACCGTAGTCAAAAACACGAAGCTGATCACTCTATTTGAATATATAACTTCTCAACATCGATATCGATATGAATATTATGTGTATTCACCATCTTGTTACAGAAGTACCTGCACCAGGGCGTAAATTGGTGTGATGCCAATCCAAGACTGAGTGAATCTTGGCTCTGTTTGAAAGATCATTCGGGTACCTAAAGTAAACGAACGAATATTGATCACATTTGGTATCAAGAACATGTGTCAAACAAAAAACACTTACCAATGGTCAGCTACACTTGGGAATGCCGAAGCTAGATATATCAGGATGGCGTGACTGTAAGAAGAATTACCGGTTAAGATTCATAAACAATTGTCGATAAAAAGAAACGAAAATCCAAAGAGAAAGAATTTTTGTGTGTAAACCTCTCAAAGAGCTTAAGTCTGCCATCAACAATAGTTGGAACCTTCCCCAATGGGTTAATATCTGAGAACGAAGACATCAAAACATACACAATTTAGATCAAATCTCCGCATTCTAACGGGAAAGAACAGATCAAGACAATATTCCCATTTTTTATTATAGTTTCGAGACAAGTATTTCCTCAGATTCATGTTCTTGTGGAGAAATCTGTCACAATGATGTATAATGAAGCTTTTTCTCCTAACTTAATCTTAACATTGGTTATTGATTGCCAACTACAGAAAACGGATAGATTCACCATTTTTGAAGATTTTTCGAGCTTTTCACCAAGTAACTAGTCTTATTCTATGCACAGAACGAGATACGAACACTAATAACAGATTACTCACCTTAATCACCCAAGTCAAAAATTCATACGAACACTAAAACATTTTTCGATTATTTTTACGAACCTTTAAACTCAGGGGATAATTGCTGACGCTTCGACAAGATAATCGAAATCTCATCGAATTGGATTCCATTAACCCTTGAAAAAAGCAGAAAATTCTCATGTATAAGAGAAAAAAATGGTTGAATCTCCATAAATAACAAGGAAGAACAACGAGATTACTTGCAGAATATGATTACAGCACGAGACGGCTGTGACATCCGATCTGTATACACTTTGAGCTTCATCTTCTTCTTCTTCTTCTTCTTCCTCTGATTTGTGGATCAGAAAGTTGAGATCACTGGAACGGTGATAATCTGGGAAGAAGTGTCTGACGAACCAATTAGCTTGCTGTTTCTGTAATAGAGAGTAAAACGCTGTGCCGTTTCTCAGTAGAAAACGGCAAACAGTATCTTAACGATAAACACAAACGATCATATCTACATACACGTGTGTTCAACCGTATACGTACCAAACCTCTCTTCTATCAGTATAGACAAAATTTTAACAATAGATCTACTGATAAAAAATATTGTATCAGCCGGAAAAGCAGGAAAAACAAATTAAGTGATTCCCTTTTTTTATTTTATCTTTGAAAGGTTAATAAATATTATATGTTTGCAGTCAACTAATCTAATTAAGTTCACTTTTCAAAAACAGGATAAAAAATTATTCTTATTATTGGCAGTTTAACGGGACCCTTCGAATCAGACAAACAAAGAAATTAGTCTTTTCTAAACAAGATTTAAATCCTTTTTTTTTTTGGAGATTTCCTCCTGTTTGAATATCAGTTAATGACCAAATGGGCTGTCTCTATTTACATAAAATTATTTTTCATATAAAACAAGTCAACAACTAATATCAAATTCATCTGTAAATAATCAATTAATTTGTTGAAAATTATAAATAAATAAAATCACTAGTTTTCATTTTTTGTTAATATTTTTTTATAAATACCGGCTTTTGTTAATATAATTTCAAATCATAAACTACATAACATCAGTTTGACCAAAAAAAAAAAAAAACTACATAACATCAGACATACTACGGTTGTCGTCTGGCATAATAATGCACTAGATTTTTTACCCGCATCAAATGCGGAATTAAAATATTTGAAAATAAAAAATCATAATTTTTTTTAATATATCAGAAAAATTAGAAATAGTAAAGATCAAATGGTACATCTTCCATATAGATAAATATATTGTATCTTACAAAATTTAATTTGCAAGACACTTGGCTTGGATGTAAGCATTTTTTGTGTAAATCAAATACGTTTGAAATTATGAGTTATCTTAAACTTATTCGAGTTAACCAAAACCAAAAGAATATCGCGTTAGTATATAAAAATCTTTTTAAATAAAAAATCAAAGAGATAATAAAAAGTGAAACCGATGGTTTTTCGAAACAAGCATTAATTTTCTGTTTTCAATTTATTTTGTATGAATTGTTTGGATTTCACCAATATCAATTAACCTACTGTGTTTTTGTAAACATTGAAAAAATATTTTATTTATAAATTGTACGTTTATAACAAAAGTTCAATTTTAATTAGAGTAATATAGATACAATTAAGCGATATTAAAGAAAATAATTGTATAATCAATCATGTTTTCAAATATGGTATCCAAATGAACATTAGTACAATTTTTATAAAGTAATTGACATCGGTAATTGATTCATTGTTAAAATATTATGTTATGTAACATTTTAAAATACGTTTTAGCTGGATTTAAATTTGTAACACATATATTTGTGAGTTCATGTTAAAAAATTAATGAAAATATGTAGAGATTTCCACTATAGCATATAAAATTAATTGGAATGTTTTGATTGGTTAATTTAATTGATTCCCTTAAAAAATTTTCTTTGACTGACACATAAGATTTTTTGCACTTATGTCTTCTTAATTAATATATATATATAGGATAGGATGTTGTGAATTCAAAAAAAAAAACTATATAACATTAAATTGACATATAAAAAACTACCTAGCATTACCCAAACATAAGTAAATCAACCGGTTAGACAAGTTCTTACATGAAGATGTTAAAGAAATAGGAAGTAAATCAATCGGTTAGAACAAAATCAAAATGAGTATATTCACTGTGCTCAAATAAGCAAATCAAAATGATAATATGATAATCAAGCATATATTACAAAAATCTATGCTAATTTATTGATTTTCTCAAGTAAATTATCAAAAGTAATATCAAAAGCATCTCGAAACCTCTCAAACTGAGCATTAGAGTCTCCATAGACCAAACCAGGCAAAAGCTGATGAACAATGTAACTTCTCATATCCTCTTTTTCCCTTAGAGTCTTTGCCATCAATTTCTCAACCACATTTACTCTCTTTCCCTTCACGTCTTCTTGGTTTATATATACAGAGTATCTCTTATGATCCTCCGGAAGATGCCACGTGTACTGATAATATGCAGTGTACGGATTAAAGATCACCGGAATGCAACCGGAGATTAGTGAATCGAAAACCGATCTCCTCGTTGGACTATCTCCTGACGGTTGCAAACAGAACTCCGAGTCTTGAAAAAGTTTTATGACATTCTCAGGCTTGTCACAACTTCCATTAGAACAGTTTAAGAACCGACATTGGTCGGAAAATGATGTGCATTGTTCGATTAGCGTTGACCTGATGCTATTAGGATTACCGGGCCTTGCACCTCCGGCAAAACTTATTAGATTCCGGCGAGGTTTGCTCGTCATTTTAGTCTGCCAGCTGGCGATATCGTAGTCTGTTTTGGGGTGGAAATAAGTTGGATGCGGGATTGCGATGTCGTTGACCTCCCATGGATGTCTTTCGATGAGAAGCTTTGTAGGGTTTTGCATTTCTTGTAACTCAAGGAACCTTGAGCCCCAAGGAAGCTTACTTCTTCTAAAATCCCAAGAAATCTTTCCAAGGACGAAAACATGATCTTTCCCCGCGTTTCTCTTCCAAGATTCCTTCGATCCAAGCCATTTCAAAACCTCGATCCCTAACCGGTCCTTCACATTATCTGAAACATTCTTGAAATGCCATCTCAAAACATCGAAACCACCATAAAAAGGTACATAAAAGAGCTTAGCTTGGCTTTCGTTGTAAACCCTACAAGGATGTTTCAAAAACCTAGAGTGTAAGATAGGTTCAAGAGCATACTGATTTGTCCTAAACCAACCTTGACCAAGATTCTCAATTGCTTCTCCAAAACCTTCATTCTTAAAAAACTTACACATATTAGTCCAAGGAACCATATCAACACATTGTACCAACAAATCTCTGTTGAATTTAGACGGTAAATCATAAACATAAACTCCTTTTCCTTCACAAGATCCCTGATTTTCGCCTTTTCTCCCCGTAGATAGCCACGATCTCTGTACTTGAAGATGCTTAATCACTGCCCTTAACGCATATCCTTCTCCTTCGCTCTTTGGTTTGATGTATTTGTATTGTTCTTCCTCGGATTTGTTTTGAAGTTTATGATCATCATACCACTTTTTATCTTCACCGGAAACTCTATCTCCCGCGAAAGTATCATTCTTTTGGGAAACCATATCTCCATCTTCAACAAGAACAACACTAGGATCGTTGAGTTTCCTCGAGGAGATGATGATGGTCGAAGATAACAAGAGATAAAGAACAAAGAAGAGAAGAGTCGTGAGAGAAATTCGATAGAGAACGGATTTGTCGAAGAGACAAGAAATATTTTTACAGAAGATACGAAGATTTTGTTTCTTCTTGGGTGTTGTTGGCTTTCTCTTTGAGACTGAGATAGCCATTTTCTGCTCGGTGTTTGTTTTCTTCATTAAGGATTTTATAGATTTTCTGGTTTCAGAACCTTTTTTTTTGGTTAATTTTATGATTTTTTTCCTTAGTGGACATCTACATAATGAGTATTATTTATTTATTTTATTTTTAAATACTAGATATCTTTCTTAATAAATCCAACCATGAAAATTTTACAACTCCATCATATATTTATAAATATCGATTGTAATGTCGAAATTCTAAATTTTATATGTAAATAATTAAAATATATAATTAGTTTTGAAAAAGTGCAGAATTTTTTTTTCAAAAGAAAGAGATTGGGAATCGAGACAAATGTTTTAAGTAATATTTTATTATTAAAAACTAACTAGATCATATATATATGAAAAAATGGAAAAAAGTAAAAAATAAAATTTGAAACATTGTCTAGTAATTTTTATTAGTGTATTCGCTCAGTTACCATTTTGATTATTAATACTGTTGAAACTTGTTTTTGAATGAGAAATACTTGTCCTAAGTTTGTTATTTTGAAAAGCACGAAATGGGCATATCAGATATTGTGTAGAAATCCTAAAAAAGTTAAAAATCTTAGGACAATTGTAGAGATGAGTGAATCCATACTAAACCATGTGAGCGCGCCAAACTGAGCCAAAATGGACTCGGACTTAGGTTCATGTTTAGGTGCGAATTCGGGTATATGGAACTTGGTCCAATAACCTATCTTTTTGCATCAAATTTTTATTTGTGTAATTGACCACTACATAAATTTAGACTTGGTCAAAAAGTAAATAATTTTCTTAGAGAATTAATCTTGGTCAAAAGTTAAATAATTCTCTACATCAAATAGAGAATTAACTTGGTCAAATTAAACTCTCCTCTTCAATTGAATAATTGATTTCTAGAAATCAATTTTGTAACATCCACAATTGATGATAATGATTTAAAATAAATTGAGATTAATTGAGCATTATGGACCAAGAGATGGACATAAAAGAGTCTAGTCTCTCTCATTATTTTTTGCACAAAAACAACAATCTCTTACACTTCCTCTCTTTTTTCTTCTCTTATTTTGGTTTTTGTCCTTGAGAGTACAATACAGAAAAAATGTTCGTTAGATTCTGTTCTTGAGTTGTGCAAAACAGAATTGATTGCAATTGTATCATGGGATTCAGAACGCCACACAACTCTCACACTACGGGGATGTTTTAGAACTAAGGATAAAGATCATATCTTGCCTCTGAAAATCCATTCTTCTTCCATATTCTTGTATCGGTATTGTTGTATTATCGGTTTATTTATGTATTTCACTTTACAAATATCAGTTTGCCCATATTGTAGTAATTGAGTTCCTACAAATACTGATGCAGTTGGAGATCCAAACCGGAGGATATCGAACCAAACAAAAATCCTAAACCGTAATTGATTAAACTCTGGTTCGTCTTTAATTAATGTTGCATTTGTTTCAGTTGTAATAAGCAGAGAATTGGTCACCCTTTTGTTTAGGGACCAACTCTCCCATTTCCCAATTTCCCTTGTTTGAAGGAGCTACGACTCCGAGTTGTTGTTTTGTTTCTTGTTCTCTATTTAATCCAATGAAAAAGCCAAATTAGGCAATATGAATTGTCAAAAATAAATGTTATCTTGTGTTCTTGAGTTATTGTTACAAGTTTGAGACCATCAATTAGTATCCAAGCACTCGTTCTTTGTTTACCAAATTTTTTTTCCCTTTGTTTCAAACCCCGATCAACATCATTCCACCAAAAAAATAAAAAAAAACAAACCAAAAGATAGTTAGTCTTGACTCCGACATCACCGGAAGAGTCAATGGCTACTACGAAAGAGAGGCTCGACGACTTGGAAGCCGATCTCAGCATGGTCCAAGACGAATTGCAGAAGATGACCACCGGAATTGCAGACAAGTTTCAGAGAATGGAGAATTTTTTTAACAGAACATTAGAAGACTCCTTGAACCACATGATGGAGTCGGTGACTCTAGTGCTCCACAGAGTAACCGCCGGACTGGAGGAAGCCCACCATCGGTCCAAAGGGGTGACAAACACAAACCCGTTTGCTCCACCGCATCACCATCACGTTAAGCTGGATTTTCCACGGTTCAATGGTGGTGATCCGACGGAATGGATAGTTTGCATATCAAGAGATACCTCATGAGCAGCAAGTGAGTTTTGCTTTGTACCATCTCACAGAAGAAGCTAATGAATGGTGGTAAGCTATCTCTAAAACTCTTGCAATTGATCCCAACAATACCACGTGGGAGATATTCGAGGCAGAACTCTGGGTTCGTTTTGGTCCAACCGAAGGTGAAAATTTCCATTAAGCGTTATCAAAAATTCACCAAACTGGTACAGTGCGAGAGTATCAACGAGAATTCGAGAGGCTAATGAACAAGGTCAACAATTGGTCCGAGGAGGCGTTAGTGGGAACGTTCTGTTGAATTGTCAGTTCAATATTTGTAAAAGAGAGGGTTTAGAGGTTCTCGTTGTATTTGATTTCGGGTCGGAAATACAAGACAGAGAAAACAGTGCAGAACTGTGAGAATATGGAATTGTAAAACAGTGTGGAACTGCGAAACAGTGCAGAATCATAAATTAATTAGCTAAGCCTTAAGGTCGGCAGGTGAGATCGGGATCTCTTTGCCGAGTTGATGATACGAGGTCGGATGCCTTGTTTGCCGAGCTTGTCTTATGGTTCTTTTACTGGTCTGACCGGATTCTTACTCAGGAGTTAGAGACCTAAACTCGTCGTTTTGGATCCCTTATGCTCTGATCAGAAAAGAAAAACTTATGTTCAACCATAAGGTTTGATCCCTATTTATAGCTAAATGTCGGTTGGTTCCAATAGTTGAATAGTGATTATGGTTACTAAATCTAACCCCCCCCCCCTCTACTGATTAGTTTTAGCTTGAGTTGGGCTTTTGATGGAGCGGGCCGGATTCCAACTTTCTTTGCAGATGGGCCGAAACATTTTCTGGGCCTGGCCCACTTCATAGATGGGTAGAGATCCATATCCAACACGTTCTTAGGAGGCTTGAACGATTCAATCGCGGACAACGTTCGTATGTTTTCTCTTAAAATGTTGAAGGCGGTCATCAACTTAGCCCGGTTACGCGATGAGCAGTTGAGGAAACAGAAGAACCCCTTTCAGTCTTGCAATTACTCTGCTTTTTCGTCCTCTTCTACACCACCTTCCCGACCTCTCACTACGACCACACCACCGACAACACAACATCAGTCTCTCGATCCACTATCACAGGTTCCTAAGAAGCTAAGTTGGGAGGAAATGAAGCGTAAGCGAAGCCTTGGATTGTGCTTCAGTTGTGATGAGCGGTACAGTCCTGGGCACAAGTGCCTTACATCACAATTGCTGCTCATGGAAGGTCTCGATGCAGAGGAAGAAGATGCTATTTGGGAGGATACGGGTCAGCTACGCATGAGTAGTCCCACATTCAAGCTTGAGGACAAGCTTCATTTTGGAGACGGGAGTAATGATGGAGTTGGAGATCCAAACCGGAGGACATCGAACCAAACAAAAATCCTAAACCGCAATTGATTAAACTCTGGTTTATCTTTAATTAATGTTGCATTTGTTTCAGTTGTAATAAGGAGAGAACTGGCCACCCTTTTGTTTAGGGACTACCTCTTCCATTTCTCCATTTCCCTTGTTTGAAGGAGTTACGACTCCAAATTATTGTTTTGTTTCTTGTTTTCTATTTAATTTAATGAAAAAGCCAAAATAGGCAATCTTAATTGCCAAAAAAGAAAGTGTTATCTTGTGTTCTTGTTACAAGTTTGGGACCATCAAATACGCACAAAAAGACATTAAAAAAGGGTTGACATAAAATAAATATTGATGAAAAGAAGTTCTAAAAAAAAGTATTTAGAACTAGATCATGTTTAAATCCGTATATCGTATACTGTTGAAAAAAAAAAATATCTACATTTTTTTTTAAAAAGGTTGAAAAAAAAACAAGAGAAAAAAAGAAAGTTATCGATGAACAATTTAGAAAATGTGAATAAATAGACGCAATCTATAGATTTGAAATGATGACCAACAATTCAACATCGCTTATTTCCTGGCGGCTGACAATATTTCAAAATCAACAAGTGAGACTATAAACCATACAGTATACACATTGATATTTTTTTTAAAAACACATATTTATTCCGATTTGTTGATTTTCTCAAATAGACTATCAAAAGTAATATCAAAAGCATCTCGAAACTTCTCAAACTTAGCATTAGAGTCTCCATATACCAAACCAGGCAAAAGTTGATGAATAATGTAACTTCGCATATCCTCTTTCTCCTTTAGAGTCTTTGCCTTCAATTTCTCCACCACATTTACTCTCTTTTCCTTCACATCTTCTTCACTTAGATACACTGAGTATCTCCGATGATCCTCCGGAAGATGCCACGCGTACTGATAATAAGCCGTGTACGGATTAAAGATCACCGGAATGCAACCGGAGATTAGTGAATCGAAAACTGATCTCCTCGTTGCGCTATCTCCTGGCGGCTGCAGACAAAACTCCGAGTCTTGGAACAGATCAATAACATTCTTCGGTTTCTTGCAGCTTCCGTTTGTGCAATTCAAGAACCGGCATTGGTCGGGAGATAAAGATATGCATTGGTCGATGAGCGTTGACCGTATGCTATTAGGGCTATCGGGTCTTGCACCTCCGGCGAAGCTTACTAGGCTTCCGCGAGGTTTACTCATGATCTTCATCTGCCAGGCGGCGATATCGTCATCTGTTTGAGGATGGAAATAAGTCGGGTGAGGAATGGCAATGTCATTTACCTGCCATGGTTGTCGTTCAATGAGTAGCTTGGTAGGGTTTTGCATTTCTTGTAACTCAAGGAACCTTGATCCCCAAGGAATCTGATCTCTCCTAAAATCCCAAGTAATCTTTCCTAAGACGAACACATGATCTTTTCCGGCATTTCTCCTCCAAGATTCCTTCAATTCAAGCCATCTTAAAACTTCGATCCCCAACTGGTCCTTCACATCATCAGAAACATTCCTATAGTGCCATCTCAAAACATCGAAACCGCTGTAGTAAGGGACATAAAAGAGCCTAGCCTGTGTCTCGTTGAAAACCCTACAAGGATGCTTCAAAACCCTAGAGTGTAAGATCGGTTCAAGAGAATACATGTGTGTTCCAAACCAACCTTGACCAAGATTCTCAATAGCTTCTCCAAAGCCTTCATTCTTGAAGTAACTACACAAGTCAACCCCTGGGAGTATATCGTTGCATTCTACCAACAAATCTTTGTTGAATTTTGACGGTAAATCATAAACATAAACACCTTTACCTTCGCAAGATTGCGGTTTATGGTTGTTTCCCGGAGATAGCCATGATCTCTGTAGGTAAAGATACTTGACCGCTGCCCTTAATGCATATCCCTCTCCTTCACTTTTTGGTTTGATGTATTTGCTGTATTCCTCCTCGGCTTTTAGGTCAATGAGTGAATTGAGATCGACCTTGTTCTTGGGTTTGGGTTCTTGATCAAGAACTGAATCAAGATTCTTGGGTTTGTCTTCTTGTTCAAGAACATCATACTCCTTTTTAACTTCACTTTGAAGAATCATGGTGAGATCATCAGAAACTCTATCTCCGGCGGTCTCTCCGGTGAAAGTATCGTTCTTTTGGGAACCAATTTCTCCATTTTTATCACCAAGAACGGGATCAAGATTCTTGGGTTTGTCTTCTTGTTCAGAAACATCATATCCTTTTTTACCTTCACTGCGAAGAATCTTGGTGGGATCGTCGGAAACTCTATCTCCGGCAGTCTCTCCGGCGAAAGTATCATTCCTTTTAGAACTCATTTCTCCATCTTTATTACCAAGAACGGAATCAAGATTCTTGGGTTTGCGTTCTTGACGGCGAAGATTAATCTTGGTGGAATCTTCGGAAACTCTATCTCCGGCGGTCTCTCCGGTGAAAGTTTCATTTTTTTCAGAACCAATTACTCCATCTTCACCAAGAACAACACTTGTAGTAGTAAGATTGATCGGAATTTGAAAACCGGGTTTAGAACCAGCTGTGAGACAATAAGGATCGTTGAGTTTACGAGAGAAAACACAGATATGGAAGACGTTGTCGGAGATTACGGTGGTGAAAGATAACCAGAGATAAAGAAGAGAGACGAAGAGAATTGTGAGAAGAGTTAGATAGAGAATGGATCTAAAGAAGACAGAACAAAGATTGTTACAGAAGAAGATACGATGATGATCTGTTTTCTTTGAAGATCTTGACTTTCTCTTTGAGACCGATACTACCATTTTTCTGACTTTGGTCCTAATTTCTTCAGTTTGGATTTGTTTATAAATTTCTCTGTTTTCGTATCGGATTTACTCACGCTATCTTTATAGGTAATTTACACAATACGCAGAAAGGTGGTGTGGGATATTTAATTTTACGTATTTTTCAATTTTAATGAGATTTTCCTTTTTTAAGTATTTTACCAAAAGTAGCATATGAAATTAATAGATGAGTTATATCATTCAACTTAAAGAAGTAGTGAAAATATTGTTGTTTACATTATTAAAACAAAGGTTAATTTTAGTAATGCGAAAGCGTTTTTTTTTTAATAATAATATAAAGGGATTCTAAACAGTACATTTTTAGAAAAAAATACCACAAAATATCTCGAAAGTTTTTCTCACAAACTTTTATGAAATTTTCATACAAGAATTGAGGTACTTTTGGAAATCAATTTTTCTTTTTTTGTGGTATTTTGAGATATTTCTCAAAAATATATGTTCAACCTTTTATTTTCATTATTGTTTATACATGCAAATTAAATATAATTTAAAAACTTAATTTGATATATCTATTTCCATATAAAATATATAGATTCGAAAATTATTTAATTTACCAAATTTATATGACACATGATTTAGTTTTAATAGTTAATTTTTAATTAATAGATTTTACTTTTGGGCGATTATCAAAAATAGCACATTTTTTGTTTTTGTTCTAAAAATAGAACCACTAATTTTTTTTTTCAAAAAAACACTAAAATTTTTTTTCTAAAAATAACACAAAACTAAAACTAAACTATAAATCATAAAAACTAAACTCTCATTTGTTATTGGGAGTAGGATTTTTAATGATTTTTGGAATAGTTAGATTCCACTGTTATTGGTTAATAAATTATAACAATCTTAATGAAATTCATTGTTATTGGTTTAATGATTTTTAAATACCATTTAAAATATATTGTTATTGGTTTAATGATTTTTAAATACCATTTAAAATCCATTGTTATTCAAAAAGTTTGGTTTTTATTGATTCTGTATTTCTAGTAAAATCCAGTGTTATTGGGACATATATTCTTAACAATTTTACTCATTAAACACAACTTTCACAATCGTAAGGATATACATGAGATTTTGAAATTTTTAAAATACACTTTGATAGATTTATTGAATACACAAACTCTTTCCAAACTTATCAAATCTTTCTACAAATTTAACAAATCTCTAAACTTTTAAAATCAACAAACTCTATCTTACTGCGAATAACTTCCTTAAACACTAAAAACTAGATCATAAACCCTAAAAACTAAATCATAAACCCAAAATACTAAACCAAAATTTTTAATTAGAAAACATTAAAAATTATTTTTAGTGTTTGTGGTATTTCTGAAAACGAAAAACATTTAGTAGTATTTTTTGAAAAAAAATTAGTAATGGTATTTTTGTGTTATTTTAAGAAATTTCTCTTTATTTTATTCTAAGTGGTTTTGGAGGGAGTTAAAAAAAAAAAACTTTTGACTTGGTTTTTCATTATATAGATATATACTAAAGGGTGATTCTCAAAATAGCACACTTTTATAAGTGTTTGTTCCAAAAATAGCACCATTAATTTTTTTTCTTCCAAAAATACCACTAAAAATTTTTGCTTTCCAAAAATAGCACAAAACTAAAACTAAAATTTAAATCCTCAAAACTAAACCCTAAAACCTAAAAACTAGACCCTAAACCCAAAATACTATAACCAAACCTAATTTTTTAAATTATAAACCCTTAAAATCATTTTTAGTGTTTGTGGTATTTTTGGAAAGAATTTTGTTTAATGGTATTTTTGAGAAAGAAAAACTAGAAATAGTATTTTTAGAACAAATTTTTTTTGTTTGATATTTTAAAGGATTTTTCTATACTAAACTCAATTGTTATTTCTTTTTTACATTCAGTGATTGATTATCTAATAATATTTTTGCCACACCATATTCTTACAATAAATATTTTCTTCACGATCTAGATGTTGAAAGAAATAGGAGATTTGAGTTAAACATTTTACAGAAAATATTTTAACGACTTAACACCTCTATTAAAAAGACTATTGTAGAACATAAAAATCATCATACAACGACTTAGTGCTTATTCAACTGTCCATATCAGCAGAAAACAAAATCACAATATATTTTAGAGGTCTCACCATATCGCCAATTATAATTTGACACGTAGAAACTTAATTGCTTAAAATTTGAATAAACAAAAAGACAAGAAAAAGAAGAACGAAATTGGAAAAATAAAAATAAATAATCACCTAACGTTAGGCTTGAGGTCATTTTCTGTAGAAACTTACTTAGGAGAATTAATCGGAAGATGACTAAACTTATCTCTTTAATCGTTCAAGTTATCCACCATTGTATATATATATATCACCATGCCATGCATTCATTCAAATTTTGATATCTAATTAATATCAAATTTATTTAGTCATATTATATGATTAATTAAAAAACATGTTAAATTCTATAGTAGGTGCTAGTAGTTTCCGCTTTTAAGTTAGTTTTAATATCTTTTGTTTCAAACATACCGTATATCCCTAAGTTAATCAAATACGAAATAACCAAATAGTTTCGGGTATCAATTTTGCAAATATAAGAAAATACACCGAATTGAATATAGCCAAAATACAAGATGGCTCGGTTCTTAAATGATAGTTGAGTTTCATTCTAACTACTCGAATTAATATTTTTATATCAGTCACTACAAGAAACAGAGCGAAAACCGACATAATTTTTGACGGACTACGGCTATCAGAAAGTTTCCAACATATGTCCGATGTTTTTTCGATATACCAAAAACGGTTAGAAATCCGTCCGTTTTTCCGACGGAATACCGATCGAATAAAATTTGTCGGTTATTCAGACGGATATCCCACAGATTTTTTACATTGACTAAACCGTCGGAATTCTGTCGGAGAAATCCGACAGAATTCCGACGGAATATACTTCTGACATAGCCGTTGTATAGAGCCGTTTATAACCATTTGAAAATTAAATTTCCTACGGAAATTCAGTCGGAAATCCATCGATTTTTTTAGTATATATACACGATCCATCAAACCTCCTCTCATTTATACTTATGCTTCAAGATTTTATATTAAAAAAAAGAAATGGCTTCTTCTTCAAATCAGTTTAATTATTTTTGATCGTGGATGGACAAGCCGATGCTAGATCAAGCGAGCGGATTGGTAACAGAGGAGTACGAGGCTGGGATTAAGGAATTTATAGAATTTGCTAGGTAAAATCAGAAAGTCGTGCGAAATGGTAAATTTCCTTGTCCTTGTACTGATTGTTTGAATCGTAGGAGAGGAACGTTAAAAGGTGTATATGGGCATTTGTATAATCATGGATTTATGTCGGGTTACAAAATTTGGTATTCACATGGAGAGACGGAAGAAATGGTAGATTATGGTAGTTCTAGTGCACCTTATGCAACTGATATGATAGAAGAAACGGCAACGGAACCTCCTAGCATAGGTATGGTGCAGATGGTCAATGATGCGTTTCAGGAAAATTTATCAGGATATGGAGAGGATGTTGAAACGGTACAGGTGCCTAATGTAGATGATAGAAGGTTTTTTTATATGTTGGATGCAGCCAAACAGTCGTTATACGAAGGTTGTAGAGAGGGTGATTCTCCATTGTTAACCGCGACTAAGTTGATGACCATAAAGTCGAATTACAATCTGAGCGAGGAGGTTGTGGATGTGATTGCAGATTTTATTAAAGGTCTTTTGCCGAAGGTTAACCTTGCACCAATTTCGTACTGTATGATACAAAGATTGGTTGTTGGTCTTGGTTTGCCGTTTCAGATGATAAACGTTTGCGAGGAGAACTTCATGTTGTATTGGAAAGAAACTAAAGGCCTTAAGTTTTGTCGATTTTGTGGCCATCCTAGGTATAAGGTAAAAGGCGGAAGAGTTCTAGTCCCATTTAAGCAGATGTGGTACTTACCTTTGACAGCGAGGTTGAAGTGGTTATAATAATCTGAACGAACTGCGACTGCAATGAGATGGCATGCATAACATAGAAGGGAAGGACAAATAGTGCATCCATCATATGCAGAAGCGTGGAAACATTTTAACTCAGTATATCCCACGTTTGCGGCAGAGTGAAGGAATGTATACCTCGGATTGAGTATTGATGGCTTCAACCCTTTCGGGAAGCATGGGAGGCAATATTCACTCTGGCCAGTAATTGTGACACCTTACAATTTGCCGCCATCTCTTTGCATGAAGCGAGAGTTTTTGTTCCTGAGTATCCTAGTCCCCGGGACATCACATCCTAAGAAATCACTTGATATTTTCCTACAGCCATTAATCGAGGAGTTGCAGATGTTATGGGACCACGGCGTTGAAACGTGGGATGTCTCACTGAAGGATAATTTTCATATGCATGCCATTTTAATGTGGACGATAAGCACTTCCCAGCTTATGGGATGCTTTCATGATGGTTAACGCATGGTAAATTGGCGTGTCCGTTATGTGGAGATATGAGTGATGCATTCCAGTTGAAGCACGGAAGGAAGCTGTGTTGGTTTGATTGCCATAGGCGGTTTCTCCCCCTGACCATCCCTATCGTCAGAGCACCACTCTGTTCAGAAAGGATGTCGAAGTTTTCCATGGTCCACCGCCTGTGTTAGATGGCCAGGTCATGTTGGATCAGTTATGAGATTTTGGAGCGGATCGGACTGTCGAATGTGGTGGTAATGGACATGTGCGCATAGATTGTGCTGGGGAGTACCACAACTGGCACAAGAAGAATATTTGTCTTATTGGAAGATTCATCTTCTGAGGCATAATTTGATAACATCATGAACACCATCCTCAATGTGCAAAAGAGGACGAAGTACAATTTGAAGTCAAGGTTAGACCTTGAGGAGCACTGTTCTTGAAGGATGCTTCACGTTAATGCCCGAGGGAAAGCTCTGATCCCTACTTTTCGATTGGACGGGAATGCAAAACAAGAATTTTTCGAGTGGATATTGAACATCGTAAAATTTCCAGATGGATACGTGTCGAATTTTAGGCCTTGTGTTCATAAAATAGAAGGAAAATTCACAGAGATGAAGAGTCACGACTACCCCCTGACCATCCCTATCGTCAGAGCACCACTCTGTTCAGAAAGGATGTCGAAGTTTTCCATGGTCCACCGCCTGTGTTAGATGGCCAGGTCATGTTGGATCAGTTATGAGATTTTGGAGCGGATCGGACTGTCGAATGTGGTGGTAATGGACATGTGCGCATAGATTGTGCTGGGGAGTACCACAACTGGCACAAGAAGAATATTTGTCTTATTGGAAGATTCATCTTCTGAGGCATAATTTGATAACATCATGAACACCATCCTCAATGTGCAAAAGAGGACGAAGTACAATTTGAAGTCAAGGTTAGACCTTGAGGAGCACTGTTCTTGAAGGATGCTTCACGTTAATGCCCGAGGGAAAGATCTGATCCCTACTTTTCGATTGGACGGGAATGCAAAACAAGAATTTTTCGAGTGGATATTGAACATCGTAAAATTTCCAGATGGATACGTGTCGAATTTTAGGCCTTGTGTTCATAAAATAGAAGGAAAATTCACAGGGATGAAGAGTCACGACTACCATGTTGTTATGCAACACCTCTTGCCATTTGCTTTTCGAGGGCTTTTACCCCGACAAGTACACATAGCCATCGCAGGTATATAAGCTCCATTGCTTTTTTATGTTCTGACTTACTCTGTCCATGTTCTTGATTCTTTTCGAATCAATTGATAAAACATATTTTATATTGCATGGATTGCTTCATTCTTTCGGGATTTAAGTACTAGATCACTTGCAACAGAAGGTATTCAGAATTTGGAAGAGAAGATACCTGAGATCCTTTGCAATTTAGAGAAAATATTTCCACCGTCCTTCTTGGATGTTATGGAGCATCTCCCGATTCATCTCCCTCGGGAAGCAGCACTTGGTGGGCCGATTTAGTATCGATGGATGTATCCATTTGAGTGGTATATGTTCCATCTAAAGAAGAAGATTAAGAATTTGAGCAGAGTGGAGGGTTCTATTGTCGCGCAAAACATCAATGAAGAAAGCGCTAACTTTTCCGGATTTACTTCCCACCTGAAAGGCAAGCAAAGAGTCCAAACCCGTGAGAAATGATGATGGTGGCATAACCCCAACTTACTCTGATAATGTCCCAAATAAATTCTGTCAAATCGGACATCTTAGTGGAAGAAGCCGTAAGAGAAGGCTTACACATGAGGAATGAGCTCATCTGCACCTGTGTATCCTTACAAACTGTGAAGAAATCTTGGAATACGAGAGGTACCTTCAGTTTTATATAAATCGATCCAGATATACATTTCCCAATTATATCATCTTTTATTACAATGGTTAATGACTTCAGGATTTACAAAGCTGTACAACGGCACAAATACTCTGCAATATCAGAGGAGGAAATCGAAGAACTAAAGGAACACGAGTTTCCGACGTGGATAAGTTCTTACGTACCTCGTTTCATTCAAGGAATATATATATATATATATATATATATCATATCATGTGGCAAATCCAGTTTCTCACTAACTCAATGTCAGCAGGTTCAGGAACTGATGTCTAGAGGTGAAACATTTCCCACGTGGCTGGAAGAGTTGCTGAACCCCCCCCCCCCCCCCCCCCCCCCCGATAGTGTCAACGTCTGTTCCCAACCCGTGGATCACATTTACACAAATCCATCCAAGATGGACGATCGTTGGGGTAGCTGACCATGATCCTTTGCAACAAGACGCAGAAGGTGGATTAGGTCCTCTTGATCATTCTATGAACGTCGAGCTGGTTGTCGATTTCACTATCAGGCAAGAAGAGCATGTGTTTTCGGATTCTGAAGAAGAGCTAGGAGAGTTTGATGAAGCAAATGATTCGGCGGCTTCAGATTACTCATCATCAAATTCAGATTAAAGTTTACCGTAATTTATAATCTCTTGCGATGTAACATATTCATATTTTATATCATACTAGATTTTGATCCATGCCAAGCGTGGGATTAAATGATTAAATAGGTTGACGAATATTTAAACGTGTATAACAAAACATATGATTTCTAATATCTATAAACGTACAAAATGATATATATTGTGCATAAATATAATAAAGTTAAATACTTTTGATCAAGCATATGTTAATGCCAGTAGTTTTAATTTTTTTATGTGTAAAATTGATTAAAAATATGCAAATATTATTTATTTCAATATCTTTTAAGTGTAAAATTGATCTTCATTTTTTCCGTTTAAATTGATCTTCATAATAATAAAAAACTTGTTAATATATCATTAAAAATTAAAAATAGATATGGCAAGTCTAAAATATTATATTTAATTGGGCTTAAATTTGTAAAACATGTATTAATGAGCTTATGTTATAAAATTAATGAGAATATGTAGAGATTTTCATCATGACATATATTTTTAATTGAAATGTTCTGATTGGTTAAAATTAAATGATGTGTCCCTTAAATTGCTCATTGAATGACACATTGAATTTTTCTCTCTAATGTCTCCTCTATTAATATATATAGGATTCCTAGATTTGGTATCATACTTATCAGATTCAGGTTGTATATTTCATCCTTAATCAAATTTCTAATGTTCAATTAAAGGTTGTAATTTGATAACAAACATTAACTCTATGGCCGTATAGGGTATATGGTAAAAAATTGATGATTTATGGTACATATCCTTGTACAGAGTGTCACATAGCTAAAAATTGATGATTTATGTTTTCGAAGTCATTAACTCAATTGACAAATATTTTAGTACTTTAGACGTTTCACCGGATTTATCCGTATAAGGTCAATATATGTTAACGACAACAGTATGTGTAATATGTGCAAATTTTTTGATTTTGTATATTTGTGTACGAATTGAATGTATACAATCAATGATATAGTCTAAGTATTTGTAATACATTTTTGCCCTAAACCCTATATCTTATACCCTAAAATGAGGACATTCCGTCGGAATAACCGACAGCTTTCCGACGGAAAAGAATATTCCCTATCCGTTGACAAGCCAATCAGATGACATGCAAGGAATATACCATTTCCATCGGAAATCCGTCGGAATAACCGACATATTTCCGACGGTTCCTCTTTGCCGCTTCAATTTTCGAGACGCGGCAACAAAATTTTCGGAACCCACATAATTTAGTTGAAAACCGACGGTCCAAGCCGTCGGTTTTCGCGAAATAAGATCTGGAACAGATCTCTTTTCTCCTCACTTGGCTGAAACTCTTCTTCTTCCTTTGGCTTTTGCTCTTCTTCTCTCGGCGATTCCGGCGTCTTCCTCTCCGTTTCCGGCGTCTCCTCTCCGTTTTTGGCATCTCCCTTTCATCTCCAATCCTCCATCTAACCATGTAAGTAAACATTCTTCTTTTCTATAGATTCTCATCTCTTTTTATGTATAGATTTGTTAGTTTTAGGGATAATATATGGAATTAGGTGGTTAGATTTTTAGATTTAGAGATTTCTCATTGAAATTTCTTTGTTAGGATATTAGAGTAAGATTTGTATGATTTTTAGATTTTTAGGTTGTTGATTTTTAGATTCTAATTTGTTTTTTTTTTAATTTAATTTTAAATTTTATAACGTTTTTGTGATTTATAAATATTTATATACGTTTTATAAAAAAATTATAACGTTTTTATGATTTATAAACGTATATAAATATTTATATAAAAAAATTTATAACGTTTTTATGATTTATAAAAGTTTTTTTTATATAAAAGTTGTTAATTTTTTTGGTTAATTTTGTTTTTAGTAAATTGTTATAAACGTTTTTATAAATATTTTAAAATTTTAAACCGTTTTTTAAATGTTTTAATTTTATATAACATTTTCATTATTTTTTGGTAATTTTTGTAATTTATTTTAATTTAAATATATTTACTAATGTTTATATTATTTTCGTAGGTCTACTGGTGGTACTTCTAAACGTGGTGGTTCTCGATCCGATGTGCCGGAGACACAAAGTACGGCTAATCGACGACATATGTCGCTCGAAGAACTTGTCCAACAACCCGGGCGTGAGCATTGCACTCCTCTTCATCCTACCCGGTGAGCATTGCACTCCTCTTCATCCTACCCGGAACAGCGGACGGTACACATGGTAAGTATAACAAATACAAATATTATTAAAGTTGTAATTTTAATCTTTTAAATTTTTATGTTTTCAGGTTTCGATGTGATGAAGGCGGAAAAATCAGTAAGGCCATTCTACAGATTTCAAGACTCAGCTCAACCAGCCGTACGAGAAGTACTCTAAGATTCCCCAGAGCGTCAAGAAAACTTGGTTGCGTACTTTCGCGGTAAGTAATCTCATTTGCATAAGTTTTTGTATTATTTAATTTTAATGTAACCATTTTTTTCATATACTTTCAGCAATAATTCACATGGGACGAGGATCTTACCAACCGCGTTCGAGCGGATTTCGATACCCAGGCGGCTAATTCATACAAAAACCATATGTCTGAGTGGAAGCTGGAGTGACAAAAGAATCCGGAAGACAAGCCAACGGACATGGACCCGAAGGTTTGGGAGGGCCTCCAATAATACTGGATGAAGGAAACGACAAAGGCGCTCTCAAAGACAATCTCACTGAACCAGAAGAGCGACCGAGGTGGGAAGGGCATCGTTACTCAAAACGGAGGGCCGAAGACGATCGAATCCCGCGAGCGGACAATGGTAAGGTTTATTATTTCATATATGTATTATTTTTTTACTTAATATTTTAATACTACTAACTTATGTTTTTGCTTTTTGCAGATTATTGCAAATGATGGCGTGCCACCGCATTATGGAGTCCTGCTGAAAGAAACGCATACCAACAAAAGAAGCGGCCAGGTTCAAGATCGGGTGGCTGCGAAGCTCCTCCAGCAAATTGAGGAAGAGAGGCAGACTCAGCTGACTCAGCTATCGCAGGCTGGGTCAAATGAGACGGACTTATCCCGTGACGAGATGAACTGTATCGTGCTCAGCGTAAGTTTACGATTTTTTCGTTAATTTTTATTTTTTCCATAATATCCTAAGTCTTCCCAAACTAATAACTCATTCTCTTTTGTAGCATGTTCCAACAAAAAAAAGTCGTAAGTACGGAGTTGGTCGACTTTCGGATCGAGACCAAGAGACGTCTTCTTCTTCAACGTACGCGGCCCCGCATATTGTCGAAGAAATCGAGCGGTTGAACGACCATCTCAACGCGGAGCAAGCGGCACGGGAGGCGAAGCGAGAGACATTGACAAAAAAAAATGAAGAAATCCGAGCAAGTTTCGAGCGGATGAAGACGTTTCTAGAGAGGACTTTTCCGGGCCAGAAATTTTAGGCGTTCGGTTATTTTACCGTTAAATTTAAAAATAATTCGTGTTTATGTTTTTTTTTTAAAACTATTTATATATATGTTTTATACATTTTAATTTTCAATATTTATCATTATAAAATTTAATAATTTTATTTTTATTTTCATTTATAAATATATATAAATTAATATAAAAACAACATTTAAAATAATATACTTTACGTGTCTGTCGGTTATCCGTCGGATATACCCGTCGGAAGTCCGTTGGATAGTTGTCCGACCAATATTTGTCCGACCAATAAACTCGTTGGATTGCCTTCGGTTCTATTCCGACTGGGAAAGCTGTCGGTTTACCGTCAGAAATGAAACTGTCGGTAATCCGTCGGAATTTTCGACGGAATACGAGTCTCGGTAATCCGTCGGAAGTTTTGATGGGTATCCGACGGATTTAAAATTTCCGACCAAACGAATCCAACGGAATTTCTGTGTTGTTTTCGGTCGAAAATTGCTGTTTCCGCGATTAACCGACAGTATTGGCCGTCGGTTCTGCGGTGTTTTCTTGTAGTGAATAAATCATGAATAGTTAAACATTAAGTAGTAATCGTATAATTATGAGATGCTGGACTCAGATTGTTTATAGACAAAACGTCTTATTTTACAACATTAACTATAGTACATCTTGTTAGTCGATTTGTTGAAACATCACAATTCTGTTTTCTTCATTGTAAGTCTGTAACATCACACTTAAGTATAGGATGCATCCAGATTATGACCAACTTCGGGGAAATATTAGGTACGACTTAAGAGCCGTGAATCTGAATTTCATTTAGTTTTTTTAAGTAATGATTTGGAATCAAACTATTTCGATTACAATCAAACCATATAGTTTAGTTGAAGTTATTTTTATATATATCTGAATCATGAATTTGGTTCGATTTGGATCACACCGAAAAAGATGAAGAATTGAAGACGCAAGCGTTATTAGAACAATAAGAGAGACGATAATCGGAGATCAAAGTGTGATCGGAATAGCGAGTTAACAGAATAGAAATATAACGTAAAATAAAGAAATTGGAAAGAATAGTTTTTATTGCATGTATCTTGCTAGAGAGTTCAGAATGTCCCCATTCCCTAGACTCATTTCGTACATATATCATTTACAAACGCGTGAATCACACTATTCATTTATCATGTTATTTAACTTTCTTTACTCTCTTTGATCCGAGCGTTACGTCTCTTGAATTTCGAATCCAGCTCGCTAACTCTCCTAACTCGCGAATCTCTCTATCCTGAGGTCTATTTTTGAATATTCATTCCGTTTTAGGGTCTCATCTAGCGAAAGCCACCAGATCCAATTTAAGTGAACTAATTAGGCATGTTTATTCCGAATACCACGAGTTGGGCCTTATACCCACATTGCCATGCTGTCGGGTCGGGTTTCCTTGTCTCAAATCTGATTTATATCTATAAGATTGGATTCCAAGTTGGGTCGTATACCCACGCTGTTAGGCTGGACTTCTTCATCTCGGATTTGATTAATCTTTCTGAAACAAGATTTTTTTACCAATCCAAAATTCGATGCGAACAATATATATCGAAAAATCAAATCGGTAAGAAAATAATTAAAGTATATTTGAAACTTTATATTAAAAAAAAAATCATCGTCGTCATCATCATATATCTTAAAAGAGAAATCTTGAAAGAGAATGTCATATACAAATATCCAATAACATTATTATCTATCACTTCTCAAAATTAAATGTTTGCAAAAACTAATCAAATTGTAATTGTGATTCAAAATTAAATGTTTGCAAAAACTAATCAAATTGTAATTGTGATGATTTATCATGAACAATGCATAATTTGTATTGGATTTTGATTTTGAGAAACATCAAATCGTCTGAATAATGGTTTTGAACATTCGTCTACTGAATTTCATAGATTTTCATGTCACTGCATTTCACAGATTCTTTCCCCAATTGATAGAGAACATTTCCCCTTTCTTCTCTACACTTGAAAATGCTGATTGCGATAAACATATCGAGTATAGTTACTAAAATCCTCATTAGTCATCGGATTTACAATCGTGGTGGGATCTCGAAGAAACCCGTAAGGACCACTCTCATGATGACCTTGGCGGTGAAGAGCCGAAGAAAGGAGTGTTTTCCTCTTGTGATAATTCGTCTTCAGCCTCTCATTCGAGGCAAAGCAAATGTTCTTTTGGTAATTATGTGTCCGTTGCTAATTCGCTACGGTATTTCCAATTTCACATCGATAATATTATTTGTTAAGACTGTTGTTTTCTGCTATTGAAGAATTTTCTGGAGACTTTAAATTCTATAGTTTATACGTTAATCTGAGTTTTAGTTGATTACACATCAGCTTTCCGTATGAATTTTTGCATATGGTTATTCATCACTTTGAGATTAGCAAAGCTTGTATATAAAGAAACTAATTCATAGCTAAAATGATTTTTGTGGTTATCCGACAGAGTATAATGTAATGCAAATGTCATCGGTTGTTGATTATCATATCATCGGTTGTTGTCGACGTAGCAGCTAACTGTCTCATGAAGTATAAGCCTTCGGCTACAAGGTTGGCAAACTTGGAAACTCGAAACAGATTCGATTCTCAAAGATGAGTAATAATTCTTTTGCATAGAGTTGTTTCTTTATAGAAAGTTGGATAGAGGGACTTGAAGAATAATTTTTTTTTTTTTTTTTACTACATGGTTCATATTATTAATTTAAAAAAAATATATTAATAAAATCTCTCACGAGGTACAAAAAACGATCGTTGCATTGTTCATTTTCATTAGGGATCTATAACCGAACCGATCGGCACAATATTAAAATTGATTCGGTTTTTGGTTCGATTCGGCCGAACCGATCGGTTTTCTGGTTTTTTTTTTTAAATTCAATATATTTTAAAAATTCCAAACCGAACCGAATTACCCGAATACACCAAAGATTAACCGAAATTATTCGATTTTACCCAATTTTAACCGAATTTAAACAAAATTTAAAATTCCGGTAAAAATAAAAAATACCCGAACTAACCGAACTGAATTTTTTTTCAGTTATTTTCGGTAGAATTTTTAATAACCGGATTAACTGATCGATTCGGTTTAACCGAAATCCAGGCCTATTTTGATGTTTAAAGTTTGAAACTCACAAGCAACACTATCTTCTTGAATGAGCTACACAAATAAGAAAACATGTCTGATTAACAATGTTGCACCCTTTCCAAGTTTGAAGTATCGGATACAAAATTAGGATCCAAGGCGAACAATATCCTAATAAATTCGTTAAAAAGAAACTGAAAAAGGGTTTTTGTTACAACAGAGCAAATGTAAAAAGAAAAAAGAAAACAAAAAAAATCCTGAAATCTCTCTGGTAACATTTTAATCCCAAGAAAATCCAAAAGTAAGAAGAAATAAATCTACAACATGATGTTTATGTACAGCACCCACGATTTCTGTATGCTGCTGCAATGTTCTAAGTAGTAGTAAGACTAAGAAAAGATGGAATCATCCACGAGTCAAGTCAATATCAGTGAGATGGTTATGGTTTCTCGAGTCAATTGATCTGTTGCCACCACCAGATCCTGACCATCCCGGAGAAGAGAAGTCTGGTGGCGTCTGAGCCGCTTCTGCTGCTGATTCTGTTGTTGCTGGTGGTGGCTGTGGTTCACTGGTCGGTGTTGTCTCCATGTTGTTGTTTTTTTCTTCCTTTGATCCGTTTTCTTGCTTGATTGCTTTCGATTTTGCACTTCCGTACACAAAACTACACGCCACGACCTACAAAACCCACGATGAAAGTTTCGGCTTTTAGTCAAATCAGACATCAAGATCGAGAGAACCGAGTTGAGTATCAACTGTGACTCGGTTGCAACAATATGCAGCAGATAAGAATGTCTACAACAGAGTAAAAGCTATCTATTGAAAACCCAATTTATAAGTTTTTAAGGTTTTAGTTTCGGTGACTGTGTCAGTGGCTCGGTTAATACTAAAGATAAGAAATTTGAAACCTGAACGAGACTGGCTGCAATAAGCGTTCCAACTCCGCCACCAATCAGATAACCATCGGGGCCGGATAGAGAGACACTAATACCGCCAGTTCGGCTTTTAGGTCCACCTTCTTCGTTCACCAAGTAAGATCCTCCTAAACTTAGTATCTGAAAAGGCCCCTACACAGCAAAAATAAAATGGATAAGGAGTTTGTTTGTGAGACGAGAGAGGAAAGAAGTGAATTTGAGAAAAGATTGGACCTGAAAAGAGAAAGAAGGCACTGAGGATGCGGGTTGACGTAGCGTCACTGAAGAAACCGTTCCGGTTCCTGACATAATACAAAGGGCTCTTGGCCTTTGTTGTGAAAACGAAAGGACTTTTGAAACAATGTCCTGCAGAAGAAAAGAAAGATTTTCTACTAAGCAAACTCAAACTTCTAATATCCGAAACAGATGCAGAAATACAGAATCAATGAATCAATGGAGAGTTAAAGGTACCTCTCCCGTTTCAACACTGATCACATGTGGTGCAAAAGCAAGTCCAGCTGAAGTGTTCATCCACTCACCTAAAACAGTAAAGCAAAGCAATGAAAACGCCCAAATTAAAAGCTATTTGTAGAGTTAATATCTAAGTACATCCTCGGTGAGTTAAATCACAAGAAAATTGAAGGTATCACAAGCAAACAAGACCCGGAAAATTCGCATCATATAAACAGTCTTATGATTCCTAATACCAAGTTAGCTGACCACATTCTGGATCCCAGTCACATTGTAAAAACACAAACCATTCAGTTTGCTTCAGTATCTCAGCTTAACAACAGAGCTAAAAGCTTCACTCAAATATAGAAACCCATTGAGAGGTTCACGAGCCATCGAGTCAGTTAACTAACCACCTTTTGTATCCACAATTCCCATAATAACAACATGAAATCAAGTCAGTTTGCTTAAACCAAGGTTGAGTAGCTTAACAAGAGAGCTAAACGCAACTTCTTAAACTCAAACATAGAATCATAATTTCAGCTAATCATAGGTCACAAGACATCGGGATTCACATCACACCATCAATCATACAACTCCTACTACCAAAGTTAACTAACCACATTCCAAATCCCCAATTATCCCAATCTCAATTCACACAATAACAACATGAATCACTAAGAAGCTTCCTTAACTCTATAACTCAGCTAATCAAGTCTATCAACAAGTTAAAATCGAAAAACTCACCGAGATTAGCGAGACGCTGCTTTCTCCCAGTTCCTGGTGGTCGACCTCTAGCTCGTTTAGGTGCATTAGGATCAGACATTGAAGAGAAAGAGCTCTTAGGCTTGTGAGAAGAAGGCATCGAAGAGAGTCCAAGAGCAACTTGATCAGGCACATACTTCCTCGGCCGTCCACGCTTCTTCTTAACCACCGGCTCCGTCGCAGCAAGCGTCGTCGGAGGGGTAGGAGGATTCGGCGATTGCATAGTCGGAGAAGAGGCCATACCCATGTGAATACCATGGCTGACTAATTCTTGATGATGTCTCTGCTCGCCGAAGGGAAACGGATGCTGCAAATTAGGGTTAGACATTGGTCTCAGAGACGGCGGCGCGTGGAGAGCACTCGCGGATTGAGAAGAGGAGATTGAAGTGAAAGCTCCTCTGGGGAAATAGAAAGGAGGATGAGGATGATGATGATGTGCTCCTCCTGGGAATGCCATTGCTTCTCGACCATCCATGCATTTAAAAACCCTAATTTTACAAAAAAATTCCTTTAGAGGATAGATTTAGGGGAAAAAAAAACAGATTTTTTTTAAGGATAGAGTCCTAATCAAAGTAGGAAACTTCTTAATTAGGGTTTTACAGAGGTTTTTCCCAGGAAAATGAAGAAAACCCAAAAAAAAATCAAGTTGGGGTTTTTTATTTATTTTTTGAAGTAAAGCCCATATAGAATTTCGGCAACCCTAGGACTAATCACAAGATCCAACTTTATTTTCAAGAAATTTAGAATAAGAGAACAAGAAGCAAATCTTGATCTCAGAGCTCAAGATAAATGCAGATTTGAAACAGCGAAATGACTAGTGAAACAAGAACAGGGCTAAGAGATCGTAGCTCCAAGGATTACAGTCTAAGTAAAGAAAAAAGAAGAGCCAAAGAAGAAACCCTAGATTTCGAAATCTAGGGTTTCTGAGATGGAAAACGCAATGTACATCACCAGAGAGGAGAAAGAAAGGGGAAGATGACACAAGAGACAAAAGAGGAGAGAGAGAGAGAGAGAGAGGAAATATTTAAAATTAATTTTGAAAATTGAAGTGAGTTTTTGAATTAAAGCATTCTCTCAAGACACATTGAATCTCTAGTTTATTTATTTTCAGCTGCCTCAAATATTGTTTAAATTTGTTTGAGACAATTTAAGTAAAATATAGTATAGTAAAACTTCTACAACTTTCGTAAATTAATAATCGATAAATTAATAAATAAGAAAAATAATAAAATTTAATAATTTTAAATTAGATTAATATAAAATTAATAAAATTTGATAAAATAATAAGATAATAATTTTTTTAAAAAATTTGTAAATATATAATCCAATTAATATCATAAATTAATAATTATATAAATTTATACATAATTTATTAAAATATAAATAGTATTTTTTGTTTTTTTTAAATTAAAATCACATTAAAACTTATCTATAATTTTTCTTATTCCATCAAAAAGTAATATTGTCGTCTTCTCGATCTACATCTAAACATTGAAAAAATGATTTAGACGTGACAATTGATTCCTCACGTGTAACTGTTTTCAAACGTATCATAGTATCGTCAGGTCTGTGCCTATGTTGGTGATTTAGAAGCCTTCGCATTCTGCCCATTTTTTTATTTATTTCATGGCCTTCGATTTTATTTACTATAGTAATATTAGAGTAGACCCAAATATAAAATCAAGTTACAATGTCTTTTGATAAAAGAAAAAACCATGCTATCTTTCTAAATGAAAATTAAAAATAAATTATTAATTAAAATTAGAAACTAAAACAAAAAAAAAACTAGGGCAATTAACGAGCCTCACCCCTTCATCTTTTTCTATCTCACGTCGACCATTTCACCATCAAACGGACTTACAAGTTACACGTTTGTTGTTTTTCTTTATGTTTGCAAGCAATAATCACAATTCAAAAGTAAGTTTCTTTTATATTATAGCTTTGTTATTCATAAATTTAAGGAGGTTTGATTTGGGATTAAGATTAAATTAGGTAAAAATTGTAAAGTTTTATGCATAGTTATTTGGTCTTTAAAATTAAAATTTTGTGATTGCAAGTTTGTAGTGCCTTAATCAGAAAGGTTTTATGCATAAGCTTTTATAAAAATGATGCATAACATGATTGTTGTATTAGCATAAATTAAGTACCGTAATGTCAACATTTTTTTGTAATTTTGCCTTTAGTCTATGCAACATGTGAGTCCTGAATCTGGATCGATTCGGATCATACCAAGATAGATGAAGAATCGGAGACGAAAGCGTTATCGGAACAATATCACACTAAGAGAGACAATAATCAGAGATCAAAGTGTGATCGAAATAGCTAGTTGATCGAATAACGAGTTAGCAGAATATAAATATAATGTAAAATAAAGCAAATTGGAAAGAATAGTTTTTATTGCGTGTATCTTGCTAGAGAGTTCATAATGTCCATTCTCTCTAGACTCGTTTCGTACATATACTATATACAAAATGCGTCAATCACGCTACACATTTATCATTTTATTTAACTCTCTTTGACTCAAACGTTACGTTGTGCAAATTTTGGAACCAACTCTTCATCGGAACCAACTCTATCTTTCCAACTCTCCAACTTTCCAACTCGCAGATCTCTCTATTCCGAGGCCCATTTTCGAATAACCATTCCTTTTTAGGGTTTCACCTAGCAAGGGTCATTGGACCCAATTTAAGCGAACCAATTGGGCCTATTTATTCTGGATACCGCGAGTTGGTCTTATTTTCATGTTGCCACGTTGCCGGGTTGGTTTTCCTTATCCGGAATCCGACGCCAACAGTTTTCCACGTTGCCGGGTTGGTTTCCTTATCTAAAATTTGATTTATCTCTACAAAATAGGATTTCGTATCGGTACGAAATCTGATGCCAACACAACCCTAGGAACGGTTCTGATATGTCTTCAGTAAATCGGGTGTATTTAACCAAAATCTCCAAATGATATGATTCCAACTCCATTGGAAAGCTGACTCAAAGATCTTGTTTGTCATCACCGAACCAATCTCTTTAGTATGTTACCGAACCGATCCGAGCTCTTTAGCTCAATGGCTCGGTTTTCCAAATTCTTTATGGGTTTGGTCCATCAAGGCTTCTTGGGCTCGGTTCGTGATGAGTTGAGCTTGTCATGCTCGTCCATTTTCTATACTTAGTTAAATTTCTGTTGATCTCAGTGGAGTGAAAACCGATCCCAACAGTTAGTCCCCAGCTCGGCAGTATCAGTGATGGTGATGCCGAGGTGAAAGTAGTCGTTTCTGAGATCAACATGCCGAGCTAAAATTGGCGTTTATGACGTGATGAGCCGTTTCTTTGATTACTTTGTCGAGCTGTATCTTCGATCAAATCGCCGAGCTGTGTCTTCGATTAAATCGCCGAGTTGTTTTGTCGTAAGAGTACTTGACGAGACCTTTAAGCTAGAGAAAACATGATGAGTCATTTTGCCGTGGAAAACATGACGAGGCATTTTGCCAAAGAAAACATGACGAGGCATTTTGCCAAGAAAAACATGACGAGCCACTTCGCCGAGGAAAACATGACGATGCATTTTGCCGAGATGCCGTGCCGAGATTATCATGACAAGGCGATGCACCAAAAATATTTTGTTGCTTTGTGAGACTTTTTCAAGGGCCAAGTTCCAACGGGCACATTGTAAAAAATTGAAAAGAGTATTCACCCTAGCCGAAGCATGTTAGGGTAACCCGCACCTCTACACAGAGTGGCTAAGTTCCAGTGTGCTATGAAGCGATGTTTACTGGTTTCACTACAAGAAATACGAGTATTAATAGCACTTCATGATAGCGGTTTATATATTTCTGCTATGGTTGACTTATGTCTGATTTTTCATAGCGTTTCTAAAATGATAAACGCAATAATGTGTTCGCGCTTAATTTTTAGTTCTCCAATTACTTTGTAATAGCACATATGAATTATAAAATGTCATCGTAAGTTAACCGAGAAAAATAAATTTCATTGCCATCCAAATGAAAAAATAAAGGGATTATACCAAATTAATTTAGGAAAAAAATTCGTCCAACAAAAATTAGAATATTCACACAAAAAAAGCAGTGTCGATCAGTTTCTCCATTTTTCTCTTCTCTTACTTTTGACCCTCTCTCTATCTCGATACTCTCTCAACCTCGATCTCTCTCACTCACAGTGTTGATCAGTTTCTCGAGGGGTGAACGACGGCTCCGGTGGTGTTCGAAAGTTGTCGATGGAGTTTGGGTGGGCATTTTGCGGTGGATCTTGGCGAGTCTTCGCGCTTTCTTCTTATGGCTTAACCGCACCGCGAGATATCCTCAGATCTAGCCAATTTGCAATTGTATGTCAAAGCTTTTTGTGTTGGTTCTTACTGGTTTCTTTCTACGTGCATTTTGTCAGCATAGATTTGTTGTGTTCTCTATGTTGATTTCAAACTTTTGTATCACATCTCGTCTGATTTGAAATTTTGTTTATCTTCTTAATTGTATCTACAGGAAGGAAACGAATATCAGTTTTACCAACCTGTGTATTAGGATCATCTCATCTCATCTACACTACTTTTGATCTTCGCGATATAGTGATTCCTTTGGAGATAGAATCAAAGCTTCGATTTTATTGTACATGGTGTTGTATAGTGTTGTTCTTGCCGACGAATGTTAAACTATGACCCTATTGATTCTCGATTGGTAGAAAAAGTTGGAGATCAAGGGTTTAGGGATTTTGCCTCTTTTGTGGAGATTTTTCTTATGTTGGTATTGTTAGATTGTAACCATTTCTAGTGGGTTTAGTTTCGGTTTTTATTCTGGATGGCTACTTCATCTGAGAGGTGGATCGATGGTCTTCAGTTCTTCTCCTTGTTATGGCCTCCGCCACGGGACCCTCAACAACATAAGGTATAGCTGAGTTAGAGCTATAAGATTGAAACTGGCTGATCCATGAATCGTCAGTTATGGTCTTTATATTATTTTGATATATGTGATTAGTGAATTTCGCACCAAATTAATTGGTAACTCTCTTTTCCTTCTCTGATTACTGATTGCGTTCTCTGTGGGTTTCCCAGGATCAAGTTGTTGCTTATGTCGATGTTTTGATCTATCAGTTTCTTCCCTCCTTCCTTCGCTTCTTCTCTTTCAGGTTCTTGACCAAATTGTGGTTGGAAATGTTGAGGACTGCAGAGAGATGTTTGAGGGTAGTGCTCAGACAAGGATCACACCATTTTCTTCAACAAATCAAATTGAAAACCCGGTTGCCTACAAGCTTGCCAACAAATCAATATCGCATGATGCATGTTGCTCACCCATGACACATATGCAGGTGAAGGAATGGACGAGATGGAGTTCACAGAAGCTGATTTTGGACTTTTGTGATATATTTAAGGATATTTGTCACTAAAATGTATTTAATTTTTTTTTGGCTTCTAAACCCAATAAAATTTATCGGTTAGTATAAATACACTTAAAGAAAAGACAACAAAATCTCATGCCTTGTATTTGAATTCATAAAAAAAAATATGTTATTGCTATTCAAAATTAATAAAAAGAATATTACCAATAATTAAGATTTAGATTTGGAGTTTAGGATATAGAATTTGGTGCATAGAATTTGGGGTATAGGATTTAGGGTTTAGGGTATAAGGATATAGGGTATTGGGTTTGAAATATAATCTTTTAGTGTTTTAACAATAGAAATATAATAAAATTTTATGGATTAATAAGTTTTTGATTTAGGTCATAGAATTTTTTCTAAATATAATCATTTTCTAAATCCTAAACTCTAAACCCTAAATTCTAAATCCTAAACTTCTAACACTTAATCATAAACACTAATTTTTATCGATTAATGAGTTTTGATTTAGGGTATTGAATTTTTAAAGTTTTTAAGTATAATCATTTTCTAAATCCTAAATTCTAAACCTTAAATTGTAAACCCCAAACACAAACCCTAACTAATAACCCTTAATCATAATAAACACTCAATTTTTATTTGTAAATTATTAAACATCAACATCAAATAATATACCAAGAAATCCAACACTTATAACAAATTTTAAGTCTAACCATGTTGTAAATCCTAAACTCTAAAACTTAAACATAATATATATTCAATATATAAACCCAAAACCCAAAATCCAACACTTAAATTGTTTTTTTTGAAATTTCTAATCATAAATATTAGTATTTGAGTTATGGTTTATATATGTCAATGTGAATAAATTAGTGTTTGATTTAGGGTTTTCAAAAGTTTATGGTTTAGGATTTATAGTTCATGGTTTATGGTTTCATACTTGAAAAATATTTTTTTATTTCTCAATTACAAAATTAAAAATTAGCAGAAGAATTGAAAAATTTATAAACTCGTATATATATTAAAATATTATTATAAATTAAATAAAACATTTAAAAAACATCTAACAAAACACATGAGAAAATACAGAAGATGATAGCCAATTAAAAAAGATCACTAAGATCAATGAGGTGACAATCTTGCTTAGCCAATCTTATCCGTTCAGATCTTGGAGATAGCCAATCTTGTCCGTTCATTTTTTTAGTCTTTATCAGTATCCTTTATTTGTCAAAAGAGGAGAATTTACGAGCCTCCACTAGCATTCTCATCTCAAGAGATGCTTTCTCTCCCCTGTTCGCATCTATCCACGTCAAATTAGGGTTTCACAAATTGAGTGTTTGCTAGTCGAAACTTCTTTTCTTCCTTGTCAAGAACTTTTATCCTCTCGTCCCTCTTCTTCCTCAAATCTTCTTATCTTCTTCTTCCGATAACTAACCGTCAAATGGTTGCTTCTGTTGTCCCAAATCCGAATCGACTTCTCAATTCACATATCTTTCTCTTTTATTGAATCTTTCTCTCTCAGACATCATCAAACTGGGTCTCGAACTTTTCAAATGTCGCCTTTTGTTTATCTCCGTCGTACCGACACCAATTGAGAATGTTGTATCGTGGTTCTCTGCCATATACCAACAAGTTAAGGAAGATAAAAGGCTTAGATTTCTCATGTTCTGACAAAAAAGCATGAATCTTTCGATTATATATGATTTAGAAATATCGTTTCTTCGATTGTGTTTCATAGATGACAAGAGATGTGTTTCCATGTTCGGATTTTGTAGCACTGTTGGAAACTGGAAGTCTTTTTCATTCTCCATTTGGTGAAGAACTAATTTTGAAGGCAAGTTGAGTTTCAACCAAAGATATCAGTATGATATGCGCCTTGGTCCCTCTTTGAATCATATACTTATACTTTGTTCACTGTTTAATTAAAATGTGTGTGATGGAGCTTAATTATAATTTCTTTGATTTTTTTCTCTGTTTTTCTTTTAGACAACCCTAAATCTATTTAGACACAAGACTCTCTCTCTCTTTGATCCCTAATCACCTATTAAATCAGAGCTTCTTCTTTAAATTCGCAAGAATTTTGTTTCCAGAAACAATAACTTTGTGCCGAGCATGTGTTTTGAGAATTTTCAATTGTTTGTGTGACGGTTGTGAAACATATGCTGAATTCTCAATAACTTTGTTTGATCTGTATTATTTAATTTGCTCTGTTTTGGTTTACTACTTAAACATAGGTTCGCATGGATATGACTGGATATAAATAAAGAGATACTAGAGGTATTTATTTCTATGTCAAATCTCTGATTACTTTCATGGTGTTCTCACTTCATCGTTTTTTTAATTCATCTCTGAGGTAAATTTCTTACCTTAAAACTAGAGGTTGAATCTTTTTACTCAATTTGATTTTGTTTGGTTTATGTGGTTATGTTTGGGCATGCACTATCATGTTGGAGTCATCACTTAGGTGCCTGTTACAAGTTTCGTCTGCTCTATCCATGATATAAAGCTTGTTTCGAACCGTTCTGAAGATTTGAGAGACTAAGGATGTTGGAGGCATGCTTGTTGAGCTAAAGAGACGAGTGTTCCGTTCGATCCAAATGGTATAAAGAGTTGCCTGAAATGTAATCTCGATATCGTAGAAATATGCCTAGGCAGAGTCGGTATCCATGTGTGTACGTTGTCTTTTAATTATGTACTTGTACTTTGCAATATAGTTCTTTTGTACGATGGTTTTATATAATATAATAAAATATGGTATTTTTCTTTTAATATGTTAATTTATTTAAAAACAAAATCTTAATTTTAATACAATTAATAAAAATACAAATGCTATAGAAAATACAAATTATTGGAACAAACTATAAAAATCATTACATATATCGAATGCTATAGTCATATTTTCAATATGTTATGAATAAGTTAATTAATAACAATAATTAATTGCTATTGTATTTATATATTATTGCATAAGAAAAAGTGCTATACTAAATGAAAACATGATAGCAGTGCCAAAAAACGCTATCGAAAGTGCCAGACTTATTATGACGGGAGCAGACAGAGCGCTTTCTACAATGTTATGGTATCGTTAGATAGCAGTTTTCGGCTGCTATTAATAAATTTTTTCCTGTAATGTTTTAAGAAGTTAAAGACCAGCGTGCTAAGGAGCAAGTGATTGCTGGGTTTTGGTTATTGCCTTCTGTTTTAGGGTCTACAATGTACCATCGACTTACATGGCCGTTTCGATAAAAGATGCTTAAGTATCTCGTACTAAACGACATACGTTTAGTACTATTTTTTTGAGATGTTAAAGACTAGCATGTTAAGAAACGTGCGATATCTTGGTTTAGACGAAACATATTTATGTATCTCACACTAATGATGTACGTTTAGTGTTATGTTTCTAAGATGTTGCGACCAACAATTCGTTTGTTGGGTTTTAGATGAACTATTTTGGTTTACGGATGCATTTCCATAAACGTATCCGCTCCAACAATGGACATATGTTTGTATAGTTTAGGATGAATATTTCGGCTTACAAATACGTTACCATAAATATATCTGCTCCGATAATGAACATATGTTTGCATAGTTTAGTTTGAACATTTCAGTTTATGGATACGTTACCATAAATGTATCCGCTCCGACAATGAACATATGCTTGTATAGTTTAGGATGAACATTTCGGCTTATAAATACGTTACCATAAACATATCTGCTCCGATAATGAACATATGTTTGCATAGTTTAGTTTGAACATTTCGGTTTACGGATACGTTACCATAAACGTATCCGCTCCGACAATGGACATATGCTTGCATAGTTTATGATGAACATTTCGGTTTACGGATATGTTACCATAAACATATCCGCTCCGACAATGAACAAATATTTGTATAGTGCACTTTTAATCCTGAGAAGGATGTAATGTCCCGTTGCTGTGGCCAACAGCAATGAGGTGATATAAAATGTCTGTTGAGTTGAGACTGGTAATTCATAGAGGATGTGAGTGGGATGCGTGTTTTGTTAAGGCTTTAGTAATCCGTAAAGGATGTGATTTGAACATCTTAGCTTTGAAAAGTTTGCTTTAATTAGACATAGAGTCTATTATAAAGATGGGAGTATACGAGTATACGTACCCACTCACCTCCTCTTTTTTATGGAAGGGGGCAGCTGAACCCATCCAAAGACGAGCTGTCTACGTAATCTTTTCAGGGATTAAGCCACCTCGTAGTTCATGTAAAATAACTTAGTGATAGTATTTCTTGAGATGCATTGCGTTCTGAGATCCTAGTACTGAAATATAGCCATGTTAGCGAGCTCATACACTCATGGTCGAATTGACGTTAGATAGCTCGTTCTTAGATTGCCGATTTGGCTTGGCTTTCTTCTACTTCGTCTTCGTGTTAAGTTCTGCTACGGGATTCTTGAGCTTATGGTCGGTCATAACACAACTTCGGGACTCCTTCTGATTTCCACGAATGGTTTTGATTCCGTTCAGCGTCGGAAACTTTATGCACAAGTGGTATGTTGATGGGACAGCTCTCATAGAATTTATCCAAGGGTTTCCCATGATTACGTTGTATATCACGGGATGATCTACCACCGAAAATTCTATGATCTTTGTTACTCCTTCAGCTCGAACGGGTAGCATGATCATTCCAAGTGTCATCGTTGTTTCTCCTAAAAATCCGGTTAGTGGCTTCGGCTCTGTAACTTTGGATAGATTGATCTCCATACGCCTTCACGTTTCTCGAAAAATAACATTGACAGAACTTTCTGTATCAATCAGCACTTTGGCAATGTCCTATGATCAGGTCGATAACGAGAGGATCGCTATGAGGCTGGTCCATGCTGACTGTTTCACTTTGCTCGAACGAAATCACGTCATTTTGCAAATTGGCGGGCGCTGACCAGTTGGTGCTAACATCCGCCTTGCACTGGAACGCCTTGATTGTGGACACCGTATCTATGCAGTACTGGGATCCTCCCATTATCATGTTAATTCTTCTTCGGGAATCATGTTGTGTTGCCTCATCGGTTTGCCTCCCTCTCTTAATCGCGTTTCTATTTTGGACAGTCTGATCAGGCCGGTCTTCTTCATCTTCTCGTTCGAGATCTTTGAGGCTGATATTGTCACCGAGCTCTCCCGCCATTAGTTTCGCCGTGAGTTTTTGGTCAAAATTCTGACAATTCTCGGTTGAGTGTCTGTAATAATGATGGTATTCGCAGTAGGCCTTCTCGTCATAATTCGTATTTCTCATCCAGGTGCTTCCGGAGCTTCGTCCTTGGCTTTGGCCTCGAGCTCGGCCATAACCAGACATGTCGACTTGATAGTCATGAGCTCCTCTAAAGCTGCCTTCGTGTTGAATGTATCCAGAGCCTTGGTTGCTTTTCTTGTTACTTGGAAGGTTCGGAGCTTGAGGGGGATGGCTCGCTGGCTTTGTCTTACCGTACTTCTCTGTTAAGACTTTCATCTCTTCCTCATTCGTTATGAAGTCTGCGGCTCGGTGCATTGCATCTTGTATCGTAGTTGGGGCATTCAACGCGATTTCTTTTCGGAAATCCGAATCGAACCAGAGTGCCCATTTTAAGGCGAGCATACCGGCTTTGTCGCTGAGGTCTTCCACTTTGGACATGACCGTCTTGAATCTTCCGATGAAACTTTGAAGGATCTCGTTCTGCCCCTGATTCAGAGTCCACAAGTCAGCATCCGAGGTTCTGGGGTCCATAAATATGGAATAATGCTTCAGGAATGATGCATATAGCTGGTTGGAGTTTTCGATGGAGTTCCTCTTGAGCCTGGAAAACCACTGAAGAGTCGGTCCTTTGAGATGTTCCACGAACATGAGGCATTGTCCGGCATCCCTCTCACTTTTTTTGATGTCAGCTCAACCCATTGCTATAGAGAACGCCGTTATGTGCTCCTTTGGATCGGATTTCCCTTCGTAAGTTGGTACTTTAATTTTTCTAGGATCGGAAATCCTCGTGTTTTGTGCTTCTGCGAGCACCCGATCTATTTTAGGCACTTTGCTGGTCGCTCTGTGCATCTGGGACCAGACAGCTTTAATGTCGGCAGCGATTCGATCCATGTCTGCTCGTATTGCGGCCATCGCCTCCTTCTGGGCTTGGATTGCTGCTTTTCGCTCCTCATCGATCTGAGCTTGTTGGACCCAGAGGATGTTCTCTTCTTCTTCGGTCAAGTTACATTCTCACTCCAGGTCAGTTCCATGTCGTTCAGCTCGGGCTTGGCCAGCAGCTGCAAGCTCAGGGGGTCGTGAAGATTCTACGTGTTGCGCTCCACTTGATTCTCCTCCTCTATATTGATTATTGGGACTGATTCATCCTCTGTCGGTGCGTCGCCTGTTCCTCGTGTTCCGGAGGTCGGATTGGTTAAGTTTTGATGGAGTGGCAGCAATCTTCCATGGGTTCTCTGCACGTTGAGGGGGGGGGGGTCGAGACCTGAACCCACTCCTCGGGTTCGGCTCGCCGTCGCCAAGGCCTTCAGCTCGTCCGTCACCGTGCTGTTCAGCTTATCTTATTCTTCCAAATTTTTGAGTAGTGTCTCCAGCATGGACTTTATCTGGGTCAGAAACTCCGAGGTTGTTGTTGCTATCTCCTGCGTCGTGTTCTCCTTCTCTCCAAGGAGATTAGTTTCAGTATCTTTCGGGTCGGTAGCGTTTATGTCTCCGTCGCCGGTCATCTTCTCTGGATCCTTCGTATGGTTGTTCCTTGGTCTAAGAAAATTTATGTCCCCTCAGACGGCGCCAAATTGTGGGGGTGTAAATCCACATAATTGAATTTGGTTAGACTTTTTAAGGGATCTGAAACTTCTGAATAAAAACCACGAAAGCACAAACAGAGATCCAGAGATGGTGTTTTTATTAAAGCTGTTTAGAAAGCTGTTGCAGAATAACGAGTGTTTGCGCGGATGCCCCTTTAAAAGGATGTACATGAGTATTTATATAAATTTAAGTCGGCTAGGCCTATTCTTATTCCGATAAGGAAAACTCCCTATTTTCTCGGTTTTTTCCTTTCTTCATCGTTATCTTCCTTTTTGTCTTTATCTTCTTCTTCTCATGGGCCAAGCCCTTTGTTTCGGCAAAGTGGGCCGAGCACCTTGATTTAGAAACGAACATATTGGTTCGATTCGATGTCTACGGTTCGGGTGGCATTCTTCTGCGGCTCGGGTGGCAATCTTCTGCGGCTCGGATGGCATTCTTCTGCGGCTCGGGTGGCATTCTTCAGTGGCTCGGGTAACCAAGATCTTCGGTTTGGGTCCAGCCGAGCCCAACTCTCCGGGTCGGGCTTCGTTCCGCGAATACTTCATTTATTGACCAGATTGATATGTCTCCACGATAATTCGTGTAACTTTATGAACGTTGATCAAAATAACTTCAAACTTCTTTTGGATGAAAGCTGACTCAATCATCTATCTCGTGTCAAAATTTCAGCTCGGTATATCTTTAGCTTGGGTCCTAACAAGCCCATCTTTTCGGCTCGGTTACGATAAGCCCTGATTGATGCACTCCACAATAATTTGTGTAACTTTCTAACCGTTGATCCAAATGACATCAAATTTTTTTTGGATGAAAGCTAACTCAAAGATCTTGTTTTTCACCAATTTTAACTTGGTATGTCTTCAGCTCGGGTCGAGCTGATTTTTCGGCTCGGTTACGACGAGCCCAAATTGATGCATCTCCACGTCTAACCGTTGATCCAAATGACTTCAAACTTCTTTTAGATGAAAGCTAACTCAAAGATCTTGTTTGGCACCAACTTTCAGCTCGGTATGTCTTTAGCTCGGGTCCTACCGAGCCGATCTTTTCGACTCGGTTACGACGAGCCCAGATTGATGCATATCCACGATAATTGGTGTAACTTTCTAACCGTTGATTGAAATGACTTCAAACTTCTTTTGGATCAAATCTGACTCAATCATTTATCTCGTGCCCAAATTTCGGCTCGGTATGTCTTCATCTCGGGTTATACTGATCCCATCTCTACGGCTCGGGTACGACGAACACATATTGATATGTCCCATGATAATAGGTGTAACTTTCTGACCACTGATCCAAATGATTTCAAACTTCTTTTGGATGAAATCTGACTCAATCATCTATCTCATGTCTAAATTTTGGATTGGTATGTCTTCAGCTAGGGTTATACTGATCCCATCTCTACGGCTCGGATACGACGAGCACATATTGATATGTCTTCTGTAAATCGGGTGTATCTTGCCAACCTCAACTCCAAATGATATGATTCCAACTCCATTGGAAAGTTGACTCAAAAATCTTGTCTGTCATCACCGAACTGATCTCTTTAGTATGTTACCGAACTGATCCGAGCTCTTTAGCTCAATGGCTCGATTTTCCAAATCCTTTATGGGTTTGGTCCATCAAGGATTCTTGGGCTCGGTTCGTGATGAGTTGAGCTTGTCATACTCGTCTATTTTCTATACTTAGCTAAATTTATTTTGATCTCAGTGGGGTGAAAACCGACCCCAGCAGTTGTCATTGAACCATATATACATGTAATTTTTTCACGTAGCAGCACTAATCCCAAAGTTCACAGTCAATAGTTGAGTTACCGCGTTAAACTGGAAAGTAGAGCTAAAAATACATGTTTATATGGTACAATTAGGATTTTAACATGCTAAAATATTGGTTATTGAATCATATATACATGTAATTTTTCACGTAACTCATTGCCATAATGTATATATCGTGTTTTATATTATAATGTGTAACTCAGAACAGTTGAGTTACACACGAACCCATATGCTTGTATGTTCTCATAAATAATTTAACATGATATAACATTATTGTTATCAATCTAACATGTTTTAGACCACAAAAAAAAAAATTAAATGCAAATTTATGTTTATATATTGTACAATAATTATTCATATGTTACAAGAACGTGTAAATCGTTGCTATAGTGTAAATGTTAGACACCTAACAATAGAATTATACATTAAACAAATAGTAATCTGTTAATGACCAGATAATCTTTTTAATTTGGAGTTAATAAGTCTATATGATGCAGGATCGTATGTCCTAATGTGCTTTGATTTTTTAGTCTATTTTTTTGTTACTTATTCTTTTCTTTTTTAGATAATTATAAAATTAAGAGACGATTCCTTTTGTGTTAGGGTTTTAATTGCAAGTATAAATAAAGGTCTTGCTCTAGGTTTGTGGAGCACGACATATATTTTATTCAATAAAGAGAATTCTTCTTCTTTATATCCTTGTTATGGCAGAGCTAGAGAGCTCTTAACAAAGCAAGAAGGCTTTGATCCTTGGGTATTCGAAGACTAAACAAGATTATCGCGTTATCGTAGCGAGAGCTACATCAGTTGGTATCAGATTTCAGGAGCTTTGATTTCTCAATCACAGTCGATCTAAATTTTGGTATCCATGGCACCGCAACGACCTACCGCCGAAGAGCAACAAGACGAGTTCAAGCAGACTCTTGAAACGTTTACAATCAGTTTACATGATGCCTTACAACATGCGGTGGAGATTGCTTTAACCACGGTGTTACAAAATCAGCATGATTTGTTTTATGGGGGTCGAGAACGAAGACAAATAGCAGCCGATTATGATAAAGAAGATGCTGGTGTCTTCGACAACGTCTTTGCAAATCCTGACCGTGAACATTTACCTCGCTGAGGACACGATGACCGACATGCTGACAATGACAACCCTCGTCCTACGCATTGGGAATCAGGGTTCAAATTGGATATCCCTGAGTTTTCTGTAACGCTTAATCCTAAAGAGTTCATTGATTGGTTAAACATGGTTGAAAAAATTCCAAATGATATGCGAGTTCTTTTGGTTGCAACACGCTTCAAGATCTGTGCTATGGCATGGTTGTAACAACTTAAGGAATCTCGTCGCAAGTTAAACAGGCCACGAATTGATTCATGGGAATGTTTGAAGAAACATATACGTCGCAACTTTCTTCTCTATAAATATGAGCGTATGTTATACAACAAATTGCAGAATCTGAGACACGTGACTTGATCCATCGAAGATTATGCAATAGATTTCTTCCACATGTCAGCACGAATGACATATGTCGAATCAGAGGATCAGTTAATATCACATTTTATTGGTGGATTGCGTTATCAACTACAAGTTGCGCTATCAACTACAAGTTGCGCTCCAACAATTCAACCGTACCTCTGTTTCCCAAGTTCACCAGCGAGCTATCGCAATGGAGATACAACTGCATTCATCTTGGGCCTCATCATCCTCTCGTGGCTGATTTAAGACATCGACAATGACTGAGTTGCAAATGGTGTAGTCGTCAGATGTGAATGTTCACCGTTCCGATACCACGAAACAGAACACAAATGTAGATGTGATGGTGTCATCTCTCCCAGCTAGAATAAATGCCTTGCATTGTTATACGTGTAGGGAAAGGGGACATATCCAAATGGCATGCCCGAAACAGACTAGAAGGGGCTAGTGGCACACGAAACCAAAGATGTGGAACCACATTTTGACGAGTATGACTCTGATTCTCAACATGAACAATCTAACGATATTATTCGTGGTGATACAGTGTTAACTTGGTGCTTCACCACAACTGTGTACTATCGCGAGTTCCCCAGGAATCATGGTTACGTTCTACGTTGTTTCGCTCTACGTGTACAATCAATGGGAATGTGTGCAAACTGATTATTGACTCGGGGAGCTGTGCGAATTTCATCGCTCAAGAGGCAGTTCATAAGCTTGGGCTTAACGTAGAGGCACATCCTACACTATATAAACTGGCATGGTTGAACAATGAGACATAAATTTGTGTTTCTAAACGAGCATCAGTGGCATTCTCTATCGGCAATTACAAAAACTCTGTGAGTTGTGACGTTGTTCCGATGGATGCTTGTCACATTTTATTGGGGAGATCATGGCAATTTGATCGAGATGCCACACACCAGGGACGAACTAACACTTACAGTGTCGTCATGGGTGATCGCACTATCACGTTACTTCCATCTAAGAAGCAACCATATGTGTTACACAAACAAAACCGTGTGTTACACAGTTGCTCTTAACGTTACCTAAAGCAGCTTTCGAAGCAGAGTTGGGAGATTCAGACTTGGTTTAGGCGTTGGTAACAACACCAGTAGTGGCACAGTTAGGTGATGCAGTTCCAGAGGAGTTTCACGAATTATTGGCTCAGTTTGCTGATGTTTTTCCTAGTGACTTACCTTATGGGTTACCACTTCTACGAGATATTCATCATCACATTGACTTAGTCCCTAATGCGGTCCTTCCTAATCACCCACATTATCGCATGAGTCCGCAAGAACATGATGAATTGTGTACACATGTAGAAGAACTTCCGCACAAAGGTCACATTCGAGAAAGCTTAAGCCTGACAGCTGTTCCGGCTTTGTTAATTCCAAAGAAAGATGGATCATGGCGTATGTGTGTTGATAGTCGTACTATCAATAAAATCACGGTACATTATCATTTTCCAATTCTATGATTATATGACCTTCTCCACCAAATTGGACGTGCATCCATCTTTACAAAACTGGATTTAAAGCGTGGATATCATCAAATTTGCATTCACCCTCGGGAATGGAAAACAACTTTCAAGACGCGTGAGGGTCTTTTTGAATGGATGGTAATGCCGTTTGGCCTCTCCAACGCTCCGAGCATGTTTATGCGTGTTATAAATCAAGCATTGCGTTCCTTTATCGGCAAATTTGTGGTGGTATATTTTGATGATATCCTTATTTTCAGCTCTGATTTGCCAAGCCATCTAGAGCATTTGGCTCAAGTTCTCACGGTTTTGCGGCGTGACCAGTTAGTTGCAGCTCGAAAGAAGTATTTCTTTTGTGTGACACACGTCCTATTTTTGGGTTACATCATCTTTGACAAAGGCCTGCAAGTGGATCCTAGTAAAGTGGACGCCATCCGTACATGGCCTACACCGAAGACAATTAGTGAAGTGAGGAGTTTCCATGGTCTGGCCTCATTTTATCGTTGTTTTATTCATCACTTTATTAACATTACAGAACCTCTCACAGATTGCATGAAGGGTTTATCATTCGTTTGGACTCCGGCGACTAACACAGCTTTTGAACTATCAAGGAGAAGCTTACTTCCACTTAGATTTTAGCTATTCCAAAATTTTCTATGGTTTTTGAGCTGCATTGTGATGCGTGCAAGTTGGGAATATGGGATATTTTGAGTCAACAAGAGAGGCCTGTTGCGTTTTTCAGTGAGAAAATAACTGGTTCTCATGCTCGATATAACACTTATGATGTGGAGCATGAGAACTACCTCTTCCACCATGAGTTTATTTTGTACACAGATCTTGATGCTTTAAAGCGTCTTGGTAGCCAAGACAAGATTTTGGCATGACATTCTTCGTGGATAACCTTTTTGCAACAATTTAAGTTTGTCATCAAACATCAGTCGGGTCGTACTAATAAAGTTGTAGATGTGTTAAGCCGACGACACGCTCTTCTCGGTACTCTCCAAGTTTTGGTCCCTGTATTTGATACATTCCCTGATATTTATTAGGAAGATCCATTGTTTGGTTGTATTTGGTCATATTTGCAATCAGGTATCAAGTCTGATTTTTTGTTACACAATAGGTTTGAATTTCACGAGAATCATTTGTGTGTGCCAGCATGTAGTTTATGGCTTCAACTAATCAAAGAGCTACATGAGGAAGGCCACATCATACGTGATCGTACGTTGCAGTTGGTGGCAGAGTCATACTTTGGGCCCTCATTACAGCGTGATGTTGCTCGTTTGTTGAGCGTTGTGTGGTGTGTCAGAGATCTAGAGGTCATGCATCTAATAGTGGCCTTTATATGTCTCTGCCCATTCCAAGTCAACCGTGGACGGACATTAGCACGGAATTTTTTCTCGGTTTACCGCGTACTCAAAAGGGACATAACTCTATTTTTGTCGTGGTATATCGTTTTTCCAAAATGGTGCACTTTATTCCGTGCAAGAAAACAATGGATGCAGTCCAAGTGGCGCTTTTGTTTTTCAGAGAGATATATCGCCTCCATGGGTTACCACTTTCAATCGTGTCCGATCGAGACTCTCGATTCTTGAGCCATTTTTGGCATTCATTGTAGAAGCTCCTTCGCACCAGTCTCGACATGAGCTCAGTGTATCACCCACAATCCGATGGACAGACAGAGGTTATTAATAATTCTTTGGGGAACATGATATGATGTTTGGTGGGAGAAAATCTCAAGTCGTGGGACTCTATTTCGTGTAAGGCAGAGTTTGCCTTTAATCATGCCGTCAATAGGAGTACTTCATTTCGCCCATTTTGCATTGTCTATGGTCTGATTCCGAGAGGGCCTGTTCACTTGGGTGTCACATCCGATGCTACTCGTGATCATGGGTAGGCTATCGATTTTGTGGCTGGCTTTTCATTGATTAACGCCCAAGTACATGACAATTTGCAGGTCGCTTCAGCCAAATATAAAGAATCCGCCGATCGTCATCGTCGAGATGTTCAATTCAATGTTGGAGAATTGGTTTGGGCTGTTTTGACAAAGGACAGATTTCCTCCGCGAGAGTGCAACAAGCTTAAGGCACATAAGATTGGACCATTGGATATTTTTGAGAAGATTAACTCGAATGCGTATCGTGTGAAGCTTCCAACTGACATACGTTGTTCTAATGTCTTCAATGTTAAACATCTCGTTCCTTGTGTAACACAAGATGAAGTCGAAGATTCAGGGACGAATCTTTTTCTACCCCGGGTGACCTGATGCAGGGACGTATGTCCTAATGTGCTTTGCTTTTTAGTTTATTATCCTTGTATTTATTCTTTTCTTTTTTTAGATAGTTATAGAATTCATAGACGATTTTGTTTTGTGTTAGGGTCTTAATTGCAAGTATAAATAAAGGTCTTGCTCTAGGTTTGTGTAGCACGACATATATTTTATTCAATAAAGAGAATTCTTCTTCTTTACATCCTTGTTATGGCAGAGCTAGAGAGCTCTCAACATAGCAAGAAGGCTTTGATCCTTGGGTATTCAAAGACTAAACAAGATCATCGCGGTATCGTAGCGAGAGCTACATCACTGTATAAGTATAATGATGTGGAACACAACTAGTACTTAAAAATCTTTAAAAAAAATGGCAAGCTTATTTAGTTATGAAACCAGATCTTCAAAGTGGACAGATGAAATTGAGATGGTAAAGCCATCCTTCTAAACACTACTTGTGAAACACGTGGTGACATTCAAGTTTCCTTACTTCTTCTCCTTCGTGTAGATTTGACAGACACACCACACAATATACCATCTTCATCTACGTACCGGTACGAGAAAAACCGATGTCAATGAGGCCGATGTGATTGAGCCATCATCGACTGGAGATTTGAACTGGAAAAGCAAAGACGGAGGAGGAAGAGCGGAGACGGTTGAGAAATACGGCAAGGAAGAGAAAAATGCATTAGAGGAATCAAATTGGAGGAGACGTCACTGAGCTAATAGGTTACAAGGTTGACATTGTCGGTGAAAATTAACTAGTTAATAATTTAGTTATCGTGTTAAACAAAAATTTGAAGGTAAAAATGTGTGTTTATATAGTACAATAAATGGTTTAACTTAAAAAAACTATATATACATGTATATATGCAAAATATATGATTGATGGAGTTGAACAACATATAATATAAATAGGTACCATTGGGATATTCTATGATAGTGTTTGTCGGTACCATAAAGATGTCCATAAGAAGTCATCGATGGTACCATTGTCATCATCGTCAGCCTCATTATTATCGCTGCCAGCAATGACAGATCTAGAAATAAATTTTATTGGGGTCATAATAAATAAATTTGATATTATAAAAACAATATATGATACTAAAATAATGATAAGGACATGAAGTCATCATCAGCCAATAGGCAAGAAATCAGGAGACATGGAGAGAAGAGCATGGAGCCGGGGAGAGCTAAGGAGACATGCGAGCTGTGCTCGGCTCAAATGGAGACCAAGACCAAGCATTCCAGCTCAACAAACACTTGGAATACATACTCTTCTCATCTAGAGCACACCAAGAAGAAGAATCATCCCTAAATCTTTCCAAACGAAGAAGATATTGAAGTTACAATCCGGCATACCACAAATGGACCCGATGGAGACATATGACCACTCATTGAAACATTCCGACCAAACCAGGAGGAACCAATCAACAAATCTACTTGTTTTAGATTTTCAACTCATCAAAAGCACGCGGCGATTTAGATTCATACCAAAATTCATTATGGTTTAAAAGTTATTCAACTTCTAAACCGGAAGATTCTCGGCTTGCCTTATTTGGAAGCTTAAGGGTTTTGGAGACTTGAATCATATGTTTGGCGACCAGGAGAGTCTCTAATACAACTAGAAGCTCCTAAAGAAATATCAAGATTCATTCCCACTTATTGGATCAGGAGGATTCAATCTTGCTCATTCAAGTATCACAACTTACCATATATGGATCCGAGAGCACTTATTATCCTCCAACAGCTCTATTTCTTTGTCTTGTTGAAGACCAATGACTTGGAAAGATTCTACACCATTAAGAGGGTCCCAAGACATCCCTTATATATGCCAAAATTATCAAGATACAAGAGGCCCACGACTTTCCTTCTTTGGAGAAGCAATTTAAGTTCCAACGGCTAGTTTCCTTGAAGACGAAGCCCTTTGATATTCCTCATTCAATTTTCGTGTATTTTCTTTCTATTTTAATTTATTAGACTGTTAGAGAGTCCTAGAAGTCGAGCCTATAAAGCTCAAGTCATTTGTATCATTTTTGGATACCTTTTGATCATCGATTTTAATAAAACAGTTTCTTTTTCTCTTCAAAGCTTGTGCCTTTGATATTGTCTTGTTGTTCATTGAGTCTTGTGAGCGAGTCACTTGTCATTGAGTCTTGTGAGCGAGTCACTTGTCTCTTTGTTCTTGCGGATCAGAGTGTTTGTAAGATACAAAACTCTCTAATCGTCCATTGATTGAGCGATTCAATCACTTCCCATCTCCATCTCTACCTTCATTCCACTTCCGCTTGCCATAAGTTTGGAATCCTTTGATCATTGAGTAATCATAAGGTGGAGTGATTCCAATCTTATATCAAATAATAATGGATTAAAAATATATAAATTAATGGGGCATTTGGAAGTTTGAACACAAATTTATTGGGGTCAAACACTAATTTAAACCAAATATTTCACCAAATTAAATCCAATTTACACTAAAAGTATTTAATATATTAATTTTATAGGAGTCACATGACCCCCTAATGCCTCTCTACCTCCGCCACTTGCTGCGGGAACCGTTATCATCGTCACCAACACCGTCATCATCGTTAGAATCATAAATTTTTGGAGGTTTATCGGAATACTTTTTGCTCTAATCGAAAGTTTTCGGTGAGAAAAAGGTGGTGAAGAAAGAGAAAATTAAAAATTAAAAAGTTGAAGAATGAGAGAGAAGAAACACGAGAAAATATAGGATCAATTGCTGAGATGACCTTCCCTATAAAAAAATGATCACAAATAACCCTCTTCTAATAAATCATTTTTCATTTTTTAAAATAAAAAAATTGTCAGTTACAGTTTTGTCCTTAATGAAATCTCATTATTATCAGATCCAACCAACCATATTTGGGCCTCCCATCCACCCAATCCAACACAAAAATTAGATCCGATTATTAACCCTAATTCCCCCAATTTCAATTAATTTACTCTCTTTCCTCGTCTCTTTTTTCCCTCGACAAGCACCAGTTCCTGAATACACCTCATGTAACACCTCTGATCATTGCTGACCGAGAACACCACAATAGATACATGTAAGTAGACCAATATAGGTTACTAGAACGAATCTAGCTTCCCGAATCAATCCGCCCAAGGTACCTTTACCTCTCGACCACGGCCTAAGGCTTTGCAACTCGTTCCCTGATATCGAGTTGTGTTAGTCCGGACAAGACTAATATCAGAACAACATCCCCAATTTCATAAAACATACTTTTATTTATTTGCAACAACTTTACAAGGTTTAAGTTTGGCCAGAGCCTAGAGCCCAAAAGAGTCGTAAAAACATAGCTTTACAAAAGACATAAAAAAAAATCTACTTCTGGTGGTTCTATCGTTTCGCACACCCGCTAGTGATTCCTTCTATAGGCTTACCTGCAAAATAAAATGGAGTCATGAGTACTAAGTACCCAGTAAGCCTGGCTCCCTTAACATATAATAATTATTCCCAACCCAAACCCAAAATAACAAAGAACAAGTAATCACCCAATAATCAGAGAATGCACATGAAAATATAACTCAACCACAACATATCCAAAGGCCTTCCTTGCCGCAGTCCCCTTTACTATAATCTGTTAAACAATAACGCGAATTGACAACTTCCTTCCATTATCCCTTTTACCTCACTCGGCCCTAACCACAAAGGCTAAAAGACCAGTGATCCGACTATTGTAATACCAGGACCAAAGCCTGCAATCCCGTCTCTGTGGATTACAATCGGCATAGTCACAACCAAAGGCTGTAATCCCGTCTCTCTGTGACATCCGATACCTGGAAGTGTCAACTGCTCTCTACATGGAATTGTACAAACCCTTAACATAATTTGATTGATGGACGTTAGCAACAAGAACAACGAGTGCCTTTCGGTCCCCTATGTTTCCTTGTGCTAAGCAAACCATATCTTGCAACCAAAGAGTTAGTACAAGACGATTACGCAACCGTAATAAGGTAATACGCATCCGTTAAAGGTCCTACGCAGCCGTTTAAAGTCCTACGTAACATCTGTACAACACTCAACACAAACAGGATAATAAATGATCAATGCAATGCATGCAAAAATAACCACGACTCACAACACAAAATTTTACCTTAGACCCGCATGTATCTACACAGATCACATGCGAATCAAGCTCCCTCTTGAAACCCTACATCAACAAAGGTTAGTGGCAAGTGCATACATAGTCATCCCATGACTCATGCAGCACTCAATCACATAACCAAACATCATACACAAACAATCAAAGAAAATACTTAACCAAATTCCTAAAATTCTAGCATTAACCTCAACCGCTATAAAGCATAACAACAAACAAACAACGTGTGTTCACTTCAAGAAAAATGGACATTATTAGCACGCAATAAACACTATGATACATCTTTAATAGCGTTTCCATAAACGCAGTTGAAGGGGGGAGCTATCGTAGATCACTCCTATACAATAACATTTTTTTACATGCTATTATATATGACTATACGATAGCGTTATGTTAGTGCTTTTATTTAGTTTGTTATAGCTTCTTTTTAAGCTGCAATACATTATGTAATAGCTCATTTTTCAGGCTATTATCTATGATTACGTAGCAGTTTTGCAAACGCGATAATATGAGTTGTGATGACAATTATTGATGCTATGTTTATAATAAGACGAATTGAACCATGTGTTCCATAATATCTCTACATAAACCCTGATTTTTAGAAATTTCATAATCCAAAATACATAACATAAGTCTCAATCCAAAATACATAACATAAATCTCAATATTCAATCCAACTAGAAGGAGTACTTGACTAAACATCATCAATTTAACACATGATCACCTTGTTCTCTGGCCAAGCAATAGTTGTACCTATTGCATCCCCCATACACTCTATCTCAGAAGATGGTCTCCAAACTGCTGCATTTTTTACACACCACATCTATCCAAACTTTAACTGCATCAGACCCCAACCGAACAAAGTGGACAGTTTCGTCAAGGTTGTTTGAAGCCCAACGCCCTTCTGCAACAACCCGCCTCTTTCCATTAATATCCATTAGTCTACACTTGTGATTTTGCATTGCAACTTCACCTCCATTGTTACGCTGCCATGTTTACAAAACAAACTATTTATTCCAGTGGAGACAATAAAACCAGCAACAACTTCATAACATATACAAAACAAATTACCTGAGATCTTCGAATAGGGGACTCTGAATGTGGTTTCAGACCAGAAACTGGAGTTTTCTGAAGAGGAGACTTATCACCTGTTTTTGCAGATTTCTCAATAAGAGTCTTAGAACCGGATTTCTCAATAGGAGACTTAGAACTTGCAGCTGCAGATTTTGGAGTTTTTGCAGCAGATTTTGCACTTGTTGCTTGATCAGTTGCTGCAGAATTCAGAAGAGGAGATTGTTGACCTCTTGCATCTATGATTTCTTCAAATACTACTCTCTTAGTAGGCCATGCTATAGAAGACAGCCAAGCGTCCTCAAGGTATGTCATTTCTGTTGTCGGCCTCCATAGAAATGTACCGGGTTCATATACCACATCCACAAAGACTTTAACTGCATGGGGACCAAGAGGAACTCCACTAACCAATGTTTGTGGTTCTTGAGTCTGCCAACGACCTTCAGCTACAACTTCATCATTGATACGCCAATTCAGTAGTTTGCATTTGTTCAAGAAACTCGTGCTCTATCAAACACATGCAAAAAACAAGCTCATTATGTAAAGCCAAACAAATGCAAACTAAAAACTGATTAAGTTCAGTATAAATAGTTACAAGAATTCAAACAATTTACACTAACTAACATAAAAATATGATTATTTTTTATTCTATTCCAAGTGATCATCATTATGTTCATCCCATACTAAGATATACTTCAACTGATCAACATTCTATCTAAGATATACGCAGGAAAGAACAAGCTTGTTTGACCAATCATAAATAAACTTGTTTAACCAATCATTGATGAATTATAGTGTATTTTCAGCTTGATGTGATAATAATAGAGAGCATGGTCTAAACACAAGCTTCTTTGTCAAATCAGCAATTGAGCATGGTCTAAACACAAAACAGAACAACAACAACCACAATAATTAAACCACAGCCATAATACAATAATTAAACAACAGCCTATCATGTCAAGTTCAGATTAAGAAAGCATAGTATGTCTAACCTGTTTCAAACCATTCATAATTAAACCACATAACAAAACAAACGACAACCACAATGATATACTAACATAATAAGATACTAATTAAACCAATCAATAATTAAACCACAAAACAAAAGAATCACAGCCACGATGATGTACTAACTGAACCAATTGTAATATTAAAACATATGGATAGATGGAACTAACCTGTCATGTGATTACCGCAGAAGAAAAAACTTTAATTCCCCAATATTGCAATCAACAACACTTGCAAAATAATAATGGAATCATAATAAGTTAAAGCAGAATTTAAGTAGTAAGAGTTTATATATTAGACAAAGCAAACAAACTGAATAGACAAAACAAGCATACTACAAATAGAGTTTTCTAGAGAATCAAATAAAGAGTACTAAGTCTAAATAGCATCGTTGATAGAGTTAAAGAAACCAGAAACCAAACTCTCAAAACCAAAATTGTTCTTATTTCTAATACCCTAATCAAAAGAGCAGAGAACAAATCTATAAAATTTGAACACCCTAATCGATGGCAAAGAACAAAGACACAAACGAGAGTAGGAACGAAAGACATAAACGAGAGAGATAACATCTATGCAAATAAACCCTAAAATCGAATCTTCCTAAAGCCAAGGTCAAATGAAAGAGATGATAAAACGAAAGACACAAACGAGAGTAGGAACGACCTTCGATTTCCTCCCACTCGAGACTGAGATTAAGCCACAGATGGCGACGGATGAGGAACTGGTCACCGACGACAAAAATGACGATGATTCTCTTCTTCGTTCTAGATCATCTTAGATATCCCGTGCTTCAAACATGCAACAAATAGAAATGAATGAGAATGATGAATTTATGGTTTAAATAATCAATTATGCGACAAGGATACCTTCACCGTGTTTCGTCTTGGTGCAGCAGAAGGAGAACAACGTAAGGGACACGAAATAAGATTGTCGATCGAAGACCTAGGTCGAACAAAACTGAGGTTGAAGAAGACCTAGATCAGAATAGATCTAGGTCGAAATAGACCTAGGTAGTCTCAGAAGGATAGCGACGCCGACTGAGGTCGAGATTGTGGCCGGTGATGGACTTCGTGGTGGCGACTGGATCGTGGTGGAGATCGAAGAGGTTGGAGGAGACTCAGATTTTTTTCGATTTTTAGGTCTAATGAGAAAAGAAAAAAACCATATATTTTATCTTTTGTTAAAACACTTAGGCGCAAAAACGAAAAAAGAGCTAAGTGTTGCCGCTACACATCCAATTTTAGGCTCCAAAATCCAATTTCACCTTCCCGCTTATTCATTTCTCGGCTTAGCGTTTTAAAAATGCTATCGTATGTAAGCCCAGCCCACCAGAGCATCTTTAATAGCAGTTACGAAAACTGAGCTATCTTTATATGCTATCAATGAGCCATTTTTTTTTGTAGTGGTTCAATTCATCAACACACGACAAGCATCACCAAGAGTCACCTTTGCTTTCTGAATGGTGGTGGTTTACCCGACAACCTTCTACCCGATTAAGCTCTTTTCGGTTTGACCAGGTTTTCTCCTAATTTTGAGCCTTGGATGGAAAAACTAAGCCCATATTCGGATTCTACACAAAAAATTACATCGGATAGGTGAAATTGGGTTGAAACGCTTACTGCTAAAATCTCGGCCTACTCGATGGTTCACGATAATGGCCTGCGGTCACGATCACAATCCTGGTTCCATTTGGCCAGAGGTTTGCTAAGGTTTCTATGCAGATTATGGGAGTTACTTAGTCCTATTTATAGGAAAATTTTCGTCCAGCAGCTTCCGAGATGTGTCGTGCTTATCGATGACTCGTCGTGACACCTCGTGCTTACTGATTTGTCGTGCTTATAGATTTGTCGTGCTTACGAATTTGTCGTGCTTCTGATTTTTCGTGCTTCCAAACCCGTCATGCTTGATCATCTTACCCACCATGCTTGACCACTTTTATTCCCACTGGTAAGTTTTGGCTCGATCATTCCCCGTAACCGCTTTGATCTCTTGCCAGGGTTATTACATTCTCCTCCCCTTAAAAGAATTTGTTCCGAATTCCTATGATTGAATGCTTCCTCTACTTGTCTCTCTTGTGCCTTCGGAAAGATCGGTTTAGTAAGATTTTTCCTAAGTAACTACAGCACCTATCAATTAACTCTCGGTTTCTTGAGATAGGTCTCAACCTCTAGCTAGACTCAATCAACTAGAAATACTAATTACCCTGCAATTCCACAAATGCACAATAACGCATAAATGCATGCACATGCAATTACTATAACCAATAACAATATAAACACACATGCAATTGACATTCACCAAGCAAGCAATCACTCAATGAGTTAACGCCCATACTTACCTGTATTGGAACCTTTCGAAGGATGTGAAAGTTTTAGGATTCTTATATCTAAGGAATGGTAGCGTCCCGAGGTCGCTTATCACCAAGCATAAGCATTAGCACCAACCATCTCTTGTCAAAACAATTCGTCACGGTGGCATCTGCATTTAACAAGGGTAAGTCATAATCCCATCTACCTAATAAAGGAGCTGGTTGGTTTCTTAAATGCTTTTTGCGACTCATTTACTCGTTAAAATATTTGAAAATGAGTCCCATATGAACATGGTCAGAACCATGCTCTGATACCACCTTTTGTAACACCCCTGATCATTGCTAACCGAGAATGCCACAATAGATACCTATAGACAGACCGATATAGGTTACTAGAACGAATCTAGCTTCCCGAATCAATCCGCCCAAGGTACCTTTACCTCTCGACCACGGCCTATGGTCACGATCACGATCACGGTTCCATTTGGCCAGAGGTTTGCTAAGGTTTCTATGCAGATTATGGGAGCTACTTAGTCCTATTTATAGGAAAATTTTCCTCTAGCAGCTTCCGAGATGTGTCGTGATTATCGATGACTCGTTATGCACGGTCGCGATACCTCGTGCTTACAGATTTATCGTGTTTATAGATTTGTCGTGCTTACAGATTTTGTGCTTCCGATTTGTCGTGCTTCTGATTTGTCGTGCTTCCAAACCCGTCATGCTTGATCATCTTATCCACCATGCTTGACCACTTTTATTTCCACGGATAAGTTTTGGCTCGATCATTCCCCGTAATCTTTTTGATCTCTTGCCAAGGTTATTACACCTCAACCCGCCCTCTCTCTTCGCCTCGCTTTGTCGCCGCCAAAATCACCGTCGCCGCCAAAGTCGTTGTCGTCGCCAAAAGTTATTTTAGTACTATTGTAAAACTGGTACAACTGTTAGCAGTTGTCCTAGTTATACCAGTTGTCCTAGTTATACCAGTTATATTAGTTGTCCCACTTATACCAGTTATACTAGTTGTACCACCTGTATATATTACCTACGATAAAGAAGAGAGAGATACGAGATTTGAGATCTCGATTTTTTTATTATTATTTCAATTTTTTCCAATTGTTATAATTAATTAGAATATTTTAATACATGAATATAATCGAAACTTCAGTTTTATTGTAAAAGGAGATGGTTAGTAGACTTATAGAGGTTACATTAGATTTTTTTCAACCTATAAAGTCATTCTAGCTCTTCGTCCGAAAATATATTTAGAAGAAGAAAATTTTGTGAGATCTGGTAATCTTATCAAAGATTAGACACAAAGAGAAAAACAAGTAAAAAAAGGTGAATTTATGGAATAGCAAAAAAAAAAATTATAAAACTAGCAAAAAACCCCTAAAATTAGGGATTGAGATTTTGACATATGAAATGTGTTTGGTTAGATTTTAGATTTGATTTTTTTTTTATTATTTGACTAATTTTCTCAAGTAAAAAACCATCCAAACCACAACAATAAAAAAGTTAGTATTATGTATTGTCATTCTTATTTCCTTAATTATACTTTCTTATGCAGTTTTTGAGCCAATTGACTCTAAATTTTGTATCATATAAACTCATTTTACCTATTTTATGCAATCCGTCTTTCACTAAAAAAGTATAAGAATTGACTTAAGAAGGAAAATTAGCTTTCAATTCAGTGTTATGCCATGCTAATTAAGTATATCAGCAATAACAAAATCATACTCTATCCAAGAGAATATTTGCATCAAAACCACGACTACAAATTCTCTATCAAGACATCTATAAAATATGAGCTCTAATTCCATGAAGAACATACGATTCGCATTTCTTGGGCCCGTACACAATTTATTATCAATAATATATAGGATTTGATGATACTACCTCTCTAATAATCTGACCATCAACTTTTTATACTCTAGTTTTTTCCTAACACATCCTTTAATTTTATTTTTATATACTAAAAATTGTTAAAATTGGTCATTATTATTTAAAAGATAATATACTTTTATATATAGAAATGTTTACTAAAGAAAATAACGAAATGTAGTACTTTTCAAATGCAATATACAACAATTATATGATATATACAACGGGAATATATATTTTTAAATGTGTCACCTGTTTGGAAAAAAAGTAATCGGTTCGGTGGTAAAATTTACGAAAAGCGCACGATCAAAATTTGTTTTTATTAATTGAATAATGTTTAAACAAATATAGACCAAGACAAATTACTTTCACAAATAAAAGGAAAAACCAAAAATTAAGTCGCTGGTCTATTGCTCTTTACTCTTCGATGAACTTGCTAAAGCACAAAGACGGGAATATATATTTTTAAACGTGTCACCTTTTTAGAGTTTGTTTATGACTTTCTAAACTTTTTTTTTTTGATAAAATGTAAATATTATTCAAAAAAGAGTTTTAGATCATATAATTTACGTGACTTTATATTTTGGTCCCATGCTTAAACAAAGTTAAAACATATAAGTAACCTGAATCGGTGTAACAACTTATGTGATCTCGTGGTCACGCTGTAAACTTACAACAATAAAGTTAACAAAGATCCTAGGCGGAAAAGAGCAATAGAATACACAAACTAAGAAAAGACCGGAGATCTTGACACACATAAATCGCTTGGGGGAAGCCCCTTCCCCGGTGGCCCAAAAAATGAGATGACTCAGTAGAAGATAAAGTCCACCACCAACGAGCAATCTAAAAACCTGAGAACCAAGTTGGACGGAACCACAACGAGCCAAAGAAATGGGCTGCTCGCACTAACGCTACTATGACACGAAGCGAAAGAAACCACGGAACTGAGGTTGTACTAACGCCTCCACTAACGAAATAGCGATGAGGAAAATCTGGGAAAGTTCCCAGAAAGGCGATATCCTCTATATCAAGACCGAGAGATTCTACAAAAGATCGGAAAACCAGAAACTCGATCACAACAGTCCTAAACCAAACCAGAAATCGACCAAATCAGGCGAAGATTCAGCGAGACCACAAAATCCAGTTAGAACGAGTTTAAAACAGCGATTGGCAGGAAGGGTCAGTGGGATTTCGACGATCCACGCCTAAGAGTAAGGACGGATCGGAAGTGCTAACCGGAAGCAATCCACGATCCTAAACTCTAAGGCAATCCCGCCGAAAAGAAAACACTAACCTAACTATCCAACCACGTTCAAACTACATGCAAAGGACCTTTCAAAATTAATATTTGGTGAAGGGAATTTAAATCGCCGGAAGTCACCAATGAGAGAGTCTTCGAATCTTTGCAGTCCACGCCGGAGAAACGGCCTACGCACCGTCCTTAAAGCCGTCGAAGTCCTAGCTCTAGCTGCCATCAAGCGAACCACCTTTAACTCGCCTTCCAACTCCTCCGAGACAGACCTACGAAGCAAGAGAACCATCCCGATCCACTGTAAAACCTTAACCTAAGAACAACAAGAAACTCCTAGACAGGCCCCGAACCACCGGCCGCTTCCACAACAGATCTGCATCCCAAACTTGAAGTCGCCGAACCACCGAGATTTCGCTTCCATGGATCCACTGCCGTCCACTAGCAGTGAGAAACCGTGGAAGATCCAACCCCGATGATCCTCATATCAACCTGGTGTTAGATTTTAGAGAGAAAGAGTAAACAAGAGAGAGAGAATGTTTTAGAGAAGAAGGAGAAGTATGTTTTTCTTATTGGAATGAATGGAGGGATTACATGGTTTATATAGACAAGAGATTACATAAAGAATATATAAACTATGATAGATTAATGGAGTGATTTGTGGAGTGATTGGTGGATGATAATGGAGTGGTTTGTGGAGTGATTGATGGAGTGATTTGTGGAGTGTTGTTTCCACCTTCTAGAAATCCATCTTAGTTTAACACTCCCCCTCATGCTTAACCGTAGAGATAAGTTTGGAACCGATAAGACTCACCTCATTAAAACCTTAGTGTGAAAAACCACTTGGGATAAAAACACACATAAGGAAAAAGAGTATGAATCTCACGGCTACTTGATCTCTACGAGTCCGAGCTTGGAGTGTATAAACTCGCACACCTTCAAGCTTGCGGCCTTGGTAAAAATGTCCGCGAGTTGATCCGAACTCCTTGTTTAACACGGTAAGATGAGTCTCTTTTCAACGGCTTGGCGCACCTTATGACAATCCACTTCAATATGTTTGGTGCGTTCGTGCAACACCGAATTGGAGGCAATGTGTATGGCCGCTTGATTGTCGCAATGCATGGTTATGAGACCTTGAGTGTTGATATCAAAATCTTTGAGTATCGCCTTAATCCATGTGAGCTCGTTTGTTAGCTTCTTCATTGCTCGATATTCGGCCTCGGCACTTGAACAAACAACCACCTTTTGCTTCTTTGTCTTCCAAGTGACCAAATTCCCTCCTATGAAAGTACAATAGCCGGTTGTGGATCGCCTATCTCTTCTATCACCAGCCCAATCGGCGTCACAATATCCTACTATCTCCGAGCTTTCATTGTGACCCATCCAAATGCCATAAACCGCGGTTTCTTTGATGTATCTTAGAATGCGGTCTACCATATTCCAATGGTATATCTTCGGGGCTTGCATATGTTGGCTTACTTGGTTCACGGCAAAGCACAAGTCGGGTCTCATGATGGTCAAGTAGATTAGTTTGCCCACCATCTTCCGGTATTGCCTTATATCTTCAAATAGACTATCTTCTATCTCCCCCTCTCGTTCTACCTTGTAGTTTTCTTCGAGAGGTGTCTTGGCCGGTTTTGCATCAAGCTTTCCGGCCTCATTTAAGAGATCGTGAATGTATTTCCGTTGCGAGATGAAGAGGCCCTCCTTGGATCGACAAACTTCAATTCCCAAGAAGTATTTGAGTTCGCCTAGGTCTTTGATCTCAAATACGGATTTGAGATAATCCTTGATACTTTGAATGCCCTTCTTGTCATTTCTGGTGATGATAATGTCATCAACGTAGATGAGAATCACCACTAAGCCTTCTTGTCTTTTCAAGGTAAAGAGTGTATGATCCGATTCCGATCTTTTGAACTCTCTATCTCTTAATGTCATGCTAAGCTTGTGGTACCATGCCCTTGGAGATTGTTTCAATCCATAGATAGCCTTCCTTAGCCTTAGAACCTTCTCCGATGTAATCGAGTCTTCAAGACCCGGTGGAGGAGTCATGTATACCTCGTCTTCTAGTTCTCCTTAAAGGAAAGCATTCTTGACATCCATTTGCCATAAATCTCAATCTAGGTTTGTGGCAAGTGACAAGACAATCCTTACGGTGTGTAGCTTGGCGACGGGAGCAAATGTGTCGTTGTAGTCTTCTCCATACGTTTGTGTGAATCCTCTTGCCACAAGTCTCGCCTTGTGCCTTTCAATGTCTCCACTACTAAGGTATTTGATTGTGAATACCCATTTGGAGCTCACGGTTTTCTTTCCTTCTGGCAAGTCGGCTTCATCCCAAGTGTGATTTTGTACCATAGCTTTGCACTCTTCTCCTATCGCCTCTTTCCACACCTTGTGTTCCTTTGCTTCTTCGTAACTTGATGGAATGTATTCTTGGTCAAGTTTTCCGAGGAATTCAATGTGCTCTTGAGGAATGTATGCTAGAGTGCACACGGCTTGGGTTGGATGGGCTACCGCATTGCAATTGTAGTACTTCCATGTTGATGGCGAGGACCTCTTTCTTGTGCTTCTTCTTAGTGTGACCGGTTGTTGTTGCACAATGGGACTTGGTTCGGTTGATTGTTGATCATGGGCTTCGGGCATGGCTTCGCTTGACTCGCCTTGGTCATGAACATCGGGCATGGCTTCGCTTGACTCACCTTGGTCATGAACATCGGAGTGTATCTCGGTTTGGTTGCCCCCCTCATGGCCAAAGGGAGGAGACCCCTCATTAGGCGTGGCGCCCTCGGCCGGTTGTGTAGGAGGGTTTGTATCGGCTTCATTCATTTGGCGTGTCCCGGCTCCGAATGTACTTGAGATCCCAAGCGTCTCTAGGATTCGTCTAAGGTTGGTGGCTCGGTCCGAGGAGGTATGGGAGAGATCTTGCAAGTCTTCCCAATCCCTTTGATCATAGTACCCTTTTCTTTCCACAAACTTGACGTCCCGCGATACTAGGACCTTCCTTGTGTCTGGATCGTAACATTTGTACCCTCTTTGGGTGGTAGAGTATCCAATGAACATAGCCTTTGTGCTCTTGGCATCAAGCTTGTTCCGAAGCTCCCCGGGAACTAATACAAAACACACACAACCAAATACACGTAAGTGATTAAGAGAAGGTTTGGTTTTGTTGAGTACCTCAAATGGGGAGTTGTCATAAAAAATTTTGGTGGGTGTCCGATTGATGAGATAACATGCCGATACCAAGGCATCACTCCAAAACTTCTTAGGGACATTGTTGTGAAACATCATGGATCGCGCAACTTCCATCAAGTGTCTATTCTTTCGTTCGGCCACACCATTTTGTTGGGGTGTGTATGGACAACTTGTTTGATGGATGATGCCATGCTTTGCTAGGACTTGTTTGAAGGCATTGCTTGTATATTTCCCACCATTGTCACTTCTAAAAAATTTAATCTTAGCATTGTAATGGTTAGAGATATAAGTTTGAAAGTTAGTAAATGCCTCAAGTACTCTATCCTTAGATGGCAATAATGTTACCCAAGTATACTTCGATTTTTCATCTATAAATGTGACAAAATACTTATGATTTTCGCGTGATGTACAAGGTGAAGTCCACACGTCGGAATGGATTAAATCAAAGCAATTTTCATAGATAGTTGAAGACTTAGGAAACACTGATTTACAATGTTTACCAAGTATACAAGCTTCACATTCATCATTTTTAAACGAGATACTAGGGAACATAAGTCCTAATGCACGCGAGTGGGGATGACCTAGTCTAGCATGCCAAATTTCACTATTAATATCCGAAGAAGAAGTTGAACTAAACGAACAAGATAATGAGGGAATGAATGATTCGTCTCTAAGCAAATATAAATCATCCTTGACACCTCCTTTTCCGAGCACCTTATGCGTCTTAATATCCTGAAATGTTACATCGTTAGGACTAAAGATAGCAAGGCAATTCAAATCGGTAGTAGCTCGTTTTACCGATAATAAATTGGAAGTAAATGTAGGCATGTAGAATGCTTTAGACTTCTTTTCAAACAATTTAAGATTTCCCATTCCCTTAATTGGAATTTTTGTTCCGTTAGCAATCACTACATTTCCTATGGCCGATTCAACGTTATCAAGTAGTCTAGCATTGCTAATCATATGATGCGATGCTCCCGAATCAATAACTATTGAATCTTTAGGATTGTGGGAATAGAAAGTGGTACCGGATTCATTTAGGTTGCCTTGATGGATGGCTTTGATGAGTGCATCTAAGTCGGCTTTCCTCACGAATTCACCGGCTTGTTGAGAAGTTAGCCATGACACCGTCGGCCGAGGATGTTCCGGCTTGTGATTGCTCCACCATCGAATTTCTAGCCCAGTTAGCCCTTTGTTCTTTGAATTTATTGGGCTTGAGATGTGGATGTAGAATCCAACACTTATCCTTCGAATGACCTTTCTTTTTGCAATGATCACACACCAACATCCTTCGGTCTTCTGGCATGTACACTCCTTTGTTGGCGGTGAGAAGCTCCTTCTTTCCACCAAAGAGTCCTTGAGCGCCTTCCTCCTTTTGAATTTGAGCACATACCTCTTCAAGACTTGGGAGTTTGTTTGCTCGTAGCATATGCTTGATGAGATCCGAGTAGTTAGGGTTGAGAGTCATAAGTAGTCCGAAGACTTTGTCTTGCTCGCGCCTCTCAAGTAGTACCTCCGGATCGGTTGAGCTTGGCCTAAGCATCTCTAGCTCGGCCCAAAGGGATCTAAACTTCCCGAAATGTTGAGTAAACTCCATATCCTCTTGGTTGAGATCGTTGATAGCCTTCTTGATTTCAAAGACTCGGCTTAGGTTGGAGATGTTTCCGAACACCTTTTGTAAAGTGTCCCAAAGTTCCTTGGCATTCTCGCAATACGAGTAGGATTCAAGGAGAGAGACTTCAAGCAAGTTTTGAATGATCGAGAGCACCATTTGATCTTCTTGAAACCATTGGCCTTCGTTACCATTAACAACCGTTTTCTCGCCATCTTTTTCGACCGTTGTCTTTGGTACTTCACTTGTCATAACGTGAGTCCAAAGTCCACGGCTACATAGGGCTGTCTTGGTTGTTCTTGACCATAGTAGGTAGTTGATTCCCTTGAGAACCACCGGAACAACCACAGGCCGAGAGTTGTTTGAACCTTCCATGCTTAATACAAGCTTTTATCCAATGGATAAAGAGAGATTTCTTCTAATAGATTTGAGAAAGTGGAGGTAAGAATGAAGAGAGTAGCGGAAGTGATTGAGAATGAGGTTATCTAGGAGCGTAAAAGCTCTGATACCATGTTAGATTTTAGAGAGAAAGAGTAAACAAGAGAGAGAGAATGTTTTAGAGAAGAAGGAGAAGTATGTTTTTCTTATTGGAATGAATGGAGGGATTACATGGTTTATATAGACAAGAGATTACATAAAGAATATATAAACTATGATAGATTAATGGAGTGATTTGTGGAGTGATTGGTGGATGATAATGGAGTGGTTTGTGGAGTGATTGATGGAGTGATTTGTGGAGTGTTGTTTCCACCTTCTAGAAATCCATCTTAGTTTAACACCTCGTCCGCAGATTTGCCTCGGCAAAATAATCCATCCTCGTCGAAGAAAACCATCGAGACCACAAAGCACGCCTTGCCTCCAGAACCGTCCATTGGATCTAGACCGAGACCAATCTCGCAGGGGCTTGCGGACGAGAGAGCCGCCGCGGCGAAGCAACCAAGGAAGAAGCCAAGAGAAGAGAGCCTTAGCTTTGGAGAAGAGGAAGTCCTTACTCCTGACCAAGACAGAGACACCCTAATCCGGCAACTACAACAAGCGCATCACCACTATTGAGCAATCCGCTGACAAAAAGACCACAAACCCGAAAAGAGAAACCTCCGGCGCTGCATCACTGACGAAAGGAGAGGCAACGAAAATGTAGTCGGAGAGAAGAGAAAAGAGAGGGTCCCTCTCCGGGTGGCGGTGAGAAAAATCGGCCACCGGAGAGGGAGATCAAAGGCAAAAGAAGGTGAGCGGCGGAGAGGTCGATGGGAGAGAGAAAAGAGGAACGATTGTCTTTTTTTTTCTTTTAAAACCCTGCGACTTTCTAAACTCATGATCAATGTTGTTTATATTCGATCTAAAACCAAAGCAACTGATACAATTATGGTTGAAATATTTATCATGGGGTTAGAAGTCATGCTTCAAGTTTTTTTTTAGTGATAATTGGCCAAATAACTATAAAAAAAAATACAAATATAAAATCTAACCAAAAAAATCCTATGTGGCTTGATCTCAACCCTTCATTTTAAATTTTTTTGCTAGTTTTTGTATATATATATTTTTTTGGCTATTTGCCAAATTCACCTTTTTTTAATTATAATTTCAATCATAGTTGATTATTATATAGTTGATTACTGTGAATGCCTTAAATAATAAAAATATACAATTTTTTAACAAACCCCAAAAATTAATATCAGTTTTGGTCCAAAATATCCCGATTATATATAAAAACGTTATCCAAATATAATTCTACAGAAATTCACATAACTAATTTGATACTTAAAATAAATATCTTATATATTTTTCTTCTCGAGATGAGCTTACTTCTCGAGATGAGCTTACTGTCCATTTCCAATTTTAGTAGTTTAGAAATATTGGGGAGAAAATAGGTTTTTTTTTAATAAATTGTGGAAATTTTGGATTTTTGATTCATACTCTTTTCGATATTCGGTGTTAGATTTTATATATTTTGATTAAAAGAATATCCTTCCGTACCAATGAAGGATTGAATCCGGGGCACAAAAACCAACTTTACTATATTACCACTATGCCATCATCTATTGATAAAAAAATAGTCGTTTTTAGTATATTGTTAGTTTAATTGAAAGGATAATTTACGGTAGAATAGATTGTTTAACCAAGATTTCTAGAGTTAAATTTGACGATGTGATATTTGTAAATTCCTTCTTTCCTATTTGATCGATAAATCATAGTTTTTTTTAATAATTAAAGTAATTGGTTGACATAAGTAGATAATTTTTTCTTTTTGTTAAAAAGTTAAAACAGCCCTATAATAAATAAATAAGCTTGGTTTTTTTTTCATGAAATAAAATTATATTTAGAGGTGGACATGTATTTATCCAAATCTATGAAATTGATAATGACTATGTTCGTTTGGCGACTACGACTAAACATTGTTTGTTTGATTGTCGCAGTGATCAGTGACCAATCGCAAAGACTGGTTGCAGCGATCAGTCGCAGCAATCAATCACGTGACACCGAAACGAATAACATTTAGTCCCTCTGATCAAAATATATAAATTAAAAAAATTAAATAAATGAAAATTATAGTAAATTTAATTTATTTTAAAAAGTAAATTAAAAAAAATTATATTACATGAATTTTTTTTGGTTGAAAATAGCGTTTTTCCGTTAAAACCGCAAACTAGTGTTTTTCTGTCAATACCATAAAACCGTAATTCCCGCCAAAAATCGTAAAACTGTAAAACCGTGTTTTTTCGACAAAACTGTAAAATAGTGTTTTTCGCCAAAATCGTAAAAAAACGCGTTTTTTCGCCAAAACCGAAAATAGTGTTTTTTGCCAAAATCATAAAACCGCAAATTTCCGCCAAAAACCGCTAACCCGTGTTTTCATGCCAAAACCATAAAACCGCGTTTTCCGTCAAAACCATAATTTCCTGTTGAAACCGTAAAATCGCGTTTTCCCGTAAAATCATAAAAGACCATTTTTCCGCCAAAATCGTAAAATCGAGTGTTTCGTCAAAAACCGCAAAATTGCGTTTTACCGCCAAAATCGTTTTTTCGGCAAAACCCAAAACTGTGTTTTCCGTTAAAATCTCAACCCTCAGTTTCCGTCAAAACTCGCAAAATTGCGTTTTTCCGTCAAAAACTGCCAAAATCCAAAACCGTATTTTCTGTTAAAACCACAAATTTTGTTTTCCACCAAAATCACAAAATCGTATTTTATCATATTTTTTATTTTTATTTTATATATTAGAAATTTACAAACATTGATGAAATAATTTAACTATTGTTGAAAATTTAATTTATAAAATATCATATATTTAAAAATATAAAATTTTAAATTCAAAAATAAATTGCAGTATAGCCAAACAAACATCATATTGATCAGTCACAGTAATAAATCGCAGTAACTGCAAAACTAACATGATAACGTGTCACCAGTCATAATCGCTAAGCACAAATAAAAGTACAGGCCAATTCCAAAATTAAATTTTGATATATTATAGCAAATATGAGTTGGTTCCTCATTATTTTTGACACACTGTTGAGTTGACTTGAAGAGGCTGCTTTGCTGTTTTCTTTTTTCAGAAAAAGAAATAAAAATAAAATCTCTGGGTAAAGTTTTCTGCTTTGTTTCCGAGAAAGTTGAAGCAGGACAAAGCAGAAAATTTCAGAATTCTCTTTTCTCGAGTTAGCTTTAGCTCTCAAGCGCACACACACACGAACGCTTGATTCGTCATTTATCGTTTTGTTTCTTTGTCAATTTTGTTTTTCTCGAGTCATTTTCTCGATTCGATCTCGATTTGTGTTTTTTTTTGGGTTTAAATTGGAGGGTCGATTCCGATCTTCTTCGGGAATTTCAACGAAGTTCTTCAGAGATTGATCTGTTAAAAAGTTTGAAAATTTCGATTGAGAAGAGAGTGGTTTAGTTTAGGGTTTTATGGTTTGATTGAAAATTTCGGGAAATGGGTTGTGAGGTCTCCAAGTTATCTGCACTTTGTTGCGTTTCAGAGTCTGGAAGATCGAATCCTGATGTTACAGGTTTAGGTAAGTAACCATTGATACATTTTTAGGTTTTTTTTCTGATTTGATGATTGAAATTCTTATATTGTTGTTGTTAATCTTGGATTTATCCAGATGAGGAAATGAGAGGTGAATCGAATGATTTGCCTCAGTTTCGTGAATACTCTATCGAAACTATAAGGAATGCTACTTCAGGATTTGCAGTAGAGAATATAGTTTCAGAACATGGAGAGAGAGCTCCAAATGTTGTGTATAAAGGGAAGCTTGAGAATCAAAGACGAATTGCTGTCAAAAGATTTAACAGGAAAGCTTGGCCCGATTCTCGTCAGTTTTTGGTATGCATTTTTGGTTGTTTCTCTTCTCTTATGGTTCTGAGTTCTTTGATTATCTGATGATGTATATAGAAACCATTTCATATTTGGTTTCTTGATCTATTGTGTTTATTAAGTGGTTATGTTCATTGCTGATGACTTTTTGCTAGTTCTAATTGGCCATTGTAGTTTGTAGACTGTATTCAAGTATGCAGTGAAGAACGTTTAACTAGCATGCTTTACCTATATATTATCTTTGTGGGATAAGTTAATAAACCATTTATAGGTTGTTATCTAGATGCAAGCAGATTATATTCTGGGTTACTTATTTTCTTACGTACCTATTTGTGTTTGCGCTTACCTATTTGTGTTTGCGCAAAGCTAAACTATTGCTTTTGTTGTTTCAGTCAATGTACTTTTGAATTTTATCGGTTTTGTTGCACTCTATGATCTTTTTTGTTTTTGTGTATATCCCTTTCAATAAGAAACTCTAACCTCTTTGGCTTTAATCTGTGAGATTAGGAAGAAGCCAGAGCTGTTGGTCAATTACGGAATCATAGGATGGCAAGTCTACTTGGATGTTGCTTTGAAGGCGAAGAGAGACTACTTATTGCAGAGTTTATGCCTAATGAGACTTTGGCCAAACATCTTTTCCACTGTAGGTTCTTAACTGACCGCAACCATACATATCTATATATTGATACTGGATTAATTATTCTGTCCTGTTTGGTTAGGCTTGTAATAGATTTTACATGAAAGTTTGAATGGATGCTTGACAAAAAAAAAAATTATTTTTGTGTTTTTAGGGGAGTCACAACCAATGAAGTGGGCGATGCGGCTGAGAGTAGCTTTACATATTGCTCAGGCGCTAGAGTATTGTACCAGCAGAGGACGTGCGCTTTACCATGACCTAAATGCTTATAGAGTTCTTTTCGATGATGTAAGTTTGATTCAGTTTTTTCCTTACCTTTGGTTCCTGTCCAGTACATATGAAAATAGTTTGTGTTTTTGTCTTTTTAGGATGCGAATCCAAGACTTTCGTGCTTTGGTTTGATGAAAAACAGTAGAGATGGAAAGAGTTACAGCACTAACCTGGCATTCACTCCTCCCGAGTATCTGAGAACAGGTATATTTTGACAAAAGATCGTGCAAATACCGAAATTGTTTCCTGAGATTTTTAAAATCTTCTTGCAGTCTATATATATTCCAGCTGACTGCTAAGGTTTCAGGGAAAACATGAATGCTTTATTTGGATCGTGGCCACTTTTCTGTTTTTGTATCGGGCTGTGTGTTTATTTCTACAGGTCGCGTGACACCAGAAAGTGTGATGTACAGCTTTGGAACTCTGTTGCTTGACCTTCTCAGCGGAAAACACATTCCTCCAAGCCATGTAAGGCTTCTAGTGTCTGTTACTGGAACCTGACTTGGAAGCATTCTCCCTAAACTGATATGGAGAAGCATGTTATAATCTAAAGAATATAGTATCTTTACTAATCTAGTACCTTGAATGGCATATTTTAGGCGTTAGACCTCATACGGGACAGGAACATCCAGATGTTGATTGATTCATGCTTGGAGGGTCAATTTTCGAGTGACGATGGAACTGAACTAATACGGTTAGCTTCAAGATGCTTGCAGTATGAACCTCGAGAGCGGCCTAACCCAAAATCTCTAGTCTCTGCAATGATTCCTCTTCAGAAGGATCTTGAGGTGCTTTCCCACTATGAACCTTAGCAAGCTTTTATCATTAATGATTAATATTGAATCACAGAGGCTTATATCTTTGTGTTACCTTTTGCTGCTACTTTTGTATCGGAAAACAGTTGCACAACTAGAAAGATAAGCTTGATGCTTCTTGCATTTCAAAAGATTAAATCCGACACTAACAAGAACGTGTTAATCATGTAGATTGCTTCTCATGAACTGATGGGCATACCCAATAGTGCCACAACGACCGCTCTTTCACCACTTGGAGAAGCATGCCTAAGATCAGATCTAACTGCCATACATGAGATCATTGAAAAGCTTGGATACAAGGATGACGAGGGTGCAACCACAGAGGTTCCTTTCTTAATTCCAAACTTGCGTTCTATCATGCTCTTGTAACTGTTTGATTACAATTCTCGATACTTGCAATTCCTTTGCAATAGTGTATCTGTCGGTATCTTTGACCTTGGCTACATCTTGTTACATATTCAAATCTGATACATTTTCGCTTGTTTCTTTGTTTCTGCAAAATTTCAGCTTTCTTTCCAGATGTGGACCAACCAGATGCAGGACACACTGATCTTCAAGAAAAAGGGAGATGCTGCATTCCGACATAAAGAGTTTGCAAAGGCCATCGAATGCTTTTCTCAGGTTAAACCTTTTATGCTGTAGTAAGTTTGAGTCCCGAGCATAATTAAAAAAAAAAGCTCAATGCTGATGGTTTTCACATAAAGGGTAGTAATGATCAAGATTTGTCATTACCCTCTCATATTCACCTTATTCTTGGTTTATGTATACTTCCCAAATGAAACGCAAATAAAATTCTTGCAGCTCTTTATACGTTTTGCTTTCTTTCTCTCTCGGCAATTAGATTTTGGAAACGCTATCACACTTTTAACCAAAGGATTTGTATGCAGTTCATCGAGGTAGGAACTATGGTCTCCCCAACTATTTATGCAAGACGGAGTCTGTGTTACCTAATGAATGAGATGCCTCAAGAGGCACTGAACGATGCAATGCAAGCTCAAGTCATATCTCCTGCATGGCATATAGCATCATATCTCCAAGCTGTAGCTTTGTCAGCTCTAGGACAAGAGAACGAAGCACACGCTTCTCTAAAAGACGGTGCAATGCTTGAAAGCAAAAGAAACACTTTGTGATCATATAAATTACACGAAGAGGAGGAGAAACCATAGTACGAGAGAAACATAATCCTTTACGCTAACCCGCATGCTCTTTCACCGAAAAACCATCGTCTCAACATTGTATGTATCATATGCCTCTGCAGATTTAAGTTCAAACAGCACAAGTCTACAACAATTGTTCCTTCGCAAAGCCTTGATCATCATCACATCACTGGTTAGTCTGGTTTTTATTTAGTGCCTCATTTTTCATAATTTTGGTTTCTTTTAGTTTGCGGGTTGTGGGAAGAACCGCGGTTCAAGCTACTACGGGGCTTCAATTACAGCGACTAGACTCTGTTTTGTTGTTGTTTTCGATTCAATGGTACAGACATTTTCCTATTATTATACACAAGAAAGGAAGTGTCATGAAGATTTGATAACAAAAAAATTGAATAATGTGTGATTGTGGATTTGCTTTAATGTGTTTCAAATGTTTGTATAGAAGTGAGTAGAAACTCGTTGTCATTGACTCATTTTTTTTCTTTTGAGTTTTGCAAATGTTGTCTCTGTGAAGAATATTTTGGATTAGAAATCATTACAGTGAACAATAACTTTTTAAGGTCTCAAATTTTCAAGAAGTTAACAAAAATATAAAAATAAAATAAAATTATATTTTGGAAAAAATAAGGGCCCAACCGGGTTCGAACCGGTGACCTCTCGATCTGCAGTCGAATGCTCTACCACTGAGCTATGGACCCAACTGTTGAATGTTTTAATATTTATATTATATATTAGAATCCTCATTGTTTTTTTCTTCTTCGTTTAAACTTCCTTAAAAGGCAAACACCGATAAATCTAATAGTTCTTCATTCTCTCCGCCGCCGCCGCCGCCGCGACTTACCGTTATACTCTGTTTCGATGGGAAAACGCAAATCGAAGAAGCTTACAAGCGCTCAAGGAGGGCCTAATATCAAGTCTGTGCTGAGACATGAGCACTTGAAGAATCTGGCTCTCTGGTCTACTAACCGAGATGATACTCCGATCCCGTCTCTAGCTACTTTGTTAGGTCGACGTCTCGCTGCCGACGGAGAAGCTTCGGGGATTGCTCCTGATCCTGATCTCGTCTCTTGTCAAAGGTATTTTTGATTGAATTCCTCGACCTGTGCTAGCTATTTAGGGTTTCTGATGAATGAGATCTTTGGTTTGGTTTTGCTGCGAATTAAGATTAATATTGTGTTGCTTCTGCCTTTTCATGGTTTGTCATTAGCAACCATTAATTTGTGCTTCAATGGTTAAATGTTCACATAGAGAGGATCTTTGCCTGTTTAGTGTAAAGAGTTTATGAATTGGATTATGTGATGATTAAAAGAGTTTATCAATTTGTGCTTCAATGGTTTAATGTTGCTTCTGTTTTATATGGTTTGCGATTAGTGATCTTTCGAATCGATTGTAAGCGACATTGTTTTGCATCGGAACAATGTAGTTTACTAGTTGCAGTTTCTGTTCTCACTGTAACCTGAAGTGCTTCCATTGCTTTATCAATTGGATTATGTGATGATTAAAAGATTTCTTTTGCAGATGTGAGACCATTCTTCAGCCTGGTTTCAATTGCAATGTCAGGATCGAGAAGGTTTCCGCTAAGAAGAAGAAAAGCATCAGGTGCAACAAGTATAACATATGTTTGCCTCAGAACAATGTAGTTTACCACTGCAGTTTCTGTTCTCACCGCAATCTCAAGAGAGGAACTGCGAAAGGTCAAATGAAAGAGATTTACCCGTCCAAGCCAAAAACCACTCGTCCACGTCCCAAGAGCAAGAAAGAGATGATGCCTCAAGACACGTTTTCTTCACCTGTAAGAAGTGAGAAAGATCAGGTGGAGAATAGCGTTGATAATACACCAAAGCCAATGCTGACCTTGGAGAGAGATAAGAGAATAAGAAAATCCAAAAGTAAGAAACCGATCGAGCCAGAAAGCGTTTCTGAGAAAACAGTTGGTGGATCAAATAAGAGGAAGAATAAATCATGGACAAGTATGAATGAGACAAACAAGAGGTCTAGAGGTGTAAACTTAAAGATACCTTTCCTCTTGTGATCTGTGCTGTTATATCTGACAAAAAAAATGAAGAAATTTTGTAGAGTAAATATCTCTCTTTGTGGAAGTTTTTATACAATGATGCTTCTTGGTAAGCAAGAAGTGGTTTTCTATTCTTAGCTTAGCTCCATGTGTTTCTTTTAGATGATTTAATTTAACTTTATTTCCTATAAAGATGGCATGGTTGATGATTGGAACACGAGATGAACAGAGCTAGAAAACAGATTCTTGTTTCCTTCTCCATTTAACGATTCAAGTTGTGAGATTATGAGTTTTTAACTCGAAACCAATTGGTAATGAATAGAGACCTAAACTTTTATATTAACGTTGAATCATCTCCTCAGATATTCTGATACAAGTTAAATTAAATTGGTCCTCGAACAAAATTATAATGCTTTTGAAAAGTATTGCAATCTCACGTCGATGCTTTTCGTTTAGAAATGTCTTCATTTTGGGGAAAAGTAGAGTAAATATTTATTTTTGTGGAAATTTTTTATACAATGATGCTTCTTTTGATAAGTACGAAGTTCTCAGATTAGCTCCATTTGATTCTTCTTTCAGAAGCTTCGTTGTTTTTCCTATGAAGATGGGCACACAAGAGATGGTAAGACTTACTAAATAGATTTATGGCCCAAGTCTCTTTCTCTCCACAAATTTCTTATAAAGCCCAACTTCCTTTTTTATGGTACAAAAGGGAAAATTATAAGAAGACCAATTACAATATGGAATATGGAAGTTATACGTGATACAATGTAGCGACGATTAAGGAGAGAGGGACAAGAGACAAAGCAGTAACAGAAGGGGGAAGAAAGCAATCAAGAAACAAAGAGAAGAGACAAGAGGGAACCATTAAGAAGTTCGAGTATCTTTAGTTGTGGTTATGATTCAAGGTGTCTTTTTCTTTTGCCCTATTCTTTGTTTTGTACCTGAAACACAAAGAGAATGCAAGTTAGCGTTTGTATAAACCCTTGATTGACAGTGGAGTTGTGGGAGACGGATCCCACCCGAGAGAAGTACCAAATGGGAACTCTCGGTGATCAATTTCTTGTATCTTTAATTTTCTAACTCATCTCAAAAGCTCATAAGATCAAAACACTAAATCGGATTAAAAACCCTTACAAGATTCTTGTTTCTTTCTCGATTTGATAGAAGATTTAAGTTGTGAGATTATGGGTTTTCAATTCAAAACCAATTGTTTCCTTCTCGATTTAAAACAACTGAAAAACACACAGAAAAAGGTTCTGTGACGCCATGTCTAAACATATCAGTTTATTTCCGTAGTTTGAATACTTGCTGTTTCAGCTAGCATTAAAAAGGTAAAAATTTGTTTTATGGAGTTGATATATTTAGGTACCTGATATATTGCTGGGATCATTTTGTGTTTGAAAAAATGGCATTCCATACTTCTTCCACGATATTAATTTAGAATTTAGGAACGATCGTTTTTAGGAACGTTATTGAAGTGTGATGTTTATTTTGATTGTGTTGTAATGTGTACAAACAAGTAAAAGCTCTTGAACACATTTCTTTCCCAAAGTCTTAATTCAAGCATGTGTTTTGGAGTTTCAAGCTAGGAATTTGGATCTTAAGATAATATTTTCAAAATCGACAGAGAGAGATAGAGAGAGATAGAGAGAGATACAAGGTGTCGTCTCTCGACGCCGTTCGCCGGCGACTCCTTCGACGGCGGATCCTTCACGATTTCTCCTTCAAAGGCCCTCCCCTCCTCATGGGGAAGACAAAACCCAAAAATCCCTCACCATCGAAAAAGAAAAAAAGTTCAATTTCTAGATCTAAAAACCAAAAATCACCGACTACGACCCAGAAGAGTAATGGAGCGTCGCCTCCTGTAACTCCACCGGAGCCCATCCCCATAAGCCCACCCAAGGTGCACGATGGGGTTGATACTTCTATTTCGCTGAGTCTGGATCGGGGATCTGTCTCTCTAAAAGACATCGGTATTGCTCCTGTGATCGCTGTCTTTGCAGCAGATCCGGAACCAACTACAAAGCTGGCTGAGGTTACAGAGCCCAAAGGTTCGCCATCTTCCCCAGTCACTACTACGCAAGTCTTGAAAGAGATTGACCTAGAAAGCAAATCACAGTCAATTACGAAAGCGGTTGATACATGGTGTTCCCTGGTGAAAGGGACCACGAAACAGCTACGGAAAAAGGGTGACTCGTTCACGTTGCCATCAGGTGAATCATGTGTAAGGATACCTAATTCTGTGATAGAACGAAATAAAACTTCCTGGGAATGCTTTGTCCTAGGACAATTCTACTCAGACCCTCCTTCGCAGGGAATCATCCACAACATTGTTAATGGAATCTGGAGCAAGCAGTATAGAGATGTCTCGGTCTCGAAGATGGAAGGAAACTCATTCTTGTTCAGAATTCCGAATAGGTTCACCAGAAATAGAGTGGTAACCCAGCGTCTTTGGCAGATTGAAGGACAGACGATGTTTGTAGCTAGCTGGGAACCTGGTGTTACCCCCGTCAAGCCAGAGCTAACGGCAGCTCCGATCTGGCTTGAGCTCCGGAAAGTTCCCTTTCAATTCTTCAATGAGGAGGGATTGGAACACATTGCGGGTTTAGTCGGGGAGCCTAAGTTACTACACCCGACTACATCAAATAAAACAAACCTGGAAGTAGCCAAGGTCTTAACTATTATAGACCCGCGGAAGCCACTACCCGAAGCCGTAAATGTTCAGTTTGACTCGGGTGAGATAAGTAGGGTCCTTGTTTCCAGCCCATGGATGCCTCCGGTTTGTGACCATTGTAAGGAGATAGGCCACAATGTTAAGAGATGTAAAGCAGCACCAAGACTGTGTCAGCTTTGTAACTCTTTAGGTCATGGATCAGGTAAATGCCCTAGAGCAAAATCAGCAGAGGGAAAAGGGAGGAAAACACGTAGGGGTAGGTCCACGAGTAAGGTCTGGACTAAAATTGGTTTACAAAATGAAGACCAATCAACAGTTTCTAATATCCAGGCAGTGGAGATTCAAAAAACTAAATTGGATACTGCCAAAGATTTTGATAAAGGAGAAACGAGTCTTCCAAGTGTTCCAACTATTGTGCATCTGGCTAAGGTGGTTACAATGGTGGAGACAGGGGCAAAGAGTAACTCATCTACTGATGTTGAGATTGACACATCCGATGTTTCCTCTTCGGATCCAGAGGATGAGGAAGGACAAATTACAGAGAAGGAGATGAGGGCCTCTACGACGTTCTCGGTAAAAAACGCGTTGAAACAAGCTGGTACTTCAGGTACTAGGGGCAAGGGCTCCAACCTCTAAATTTATGTCGACAGACATTTTTTGCTGGAACGTGAGAGGTTTCAATGTATATAGTCATCGGCGTGGTTTCAAGAAGTGGTCAAAACTTAATAGGCCTCTGTTTGGTGGTCTCATTGAGACTCATGTCAAGCAACCAAAGAAAGAAATGTTCATTTCAGATATTTTTCCAGGTTGGTCATCGGTTGATAATTACTGTTTCTCTGAATTGGGAAAGATTTGGGTGGTTTGGCACCCTAGTGTAAGAGATGACTTGCGAGGTTGCGAGGTTGTTTGGCCAGAAACGCATAAAATCTTGATAGATTGACAGCGAATATATGCTTCGAACTTTGCGCAGGCTAGAAAGGAATTGTGGAAGGAATTGGTAATATTATCTGCTAACCAAGCTGTCTGTGGCAAACCATGGCTAGCCTTGGGTGATTTTAACCAGGTGCTTCACCCCATTGAGCATTCTAGATCAACTTCCTTAAATGTGAATAGGAAAACAAGAGAATTCAGAAACTGTCTCTTAGATGCTGATCTTACTGACCTCAATTTCAGGGGTAACTCCTTCACTTGGTGGAATAAGAGTAAGAGCAGGCCCGTGGCTAAGAAGCTAGACCGTATTCTAGTAAATGATCAGTGGTATATTGATTTTCCATCAGCTGTTGCATATTTTGGCAGCCCTGACTTTTCTGACCATGCGTCTCTTTCGGTGGTTTTGAATCCGCATGAACACAAGCGAAGAAAACCTTTCAAGTTCTATAACTTCCTGCTGAAGAATGAAAAGTTCTTGCCTCTGGTTTGTTCTCTATGGTACTCCTTTAACATTGTGGGTTCAGCCATGTTCAGAGTTTCTCAGAAGTTATTGAGGTTAAAGAATCCAATCCGTGAGTTTAGCAAAACAAACTATTCCAATTTGGAGAGGAGGGTCATTGAAGCTCATGAGGTATTGTTGAGTAGTCAAAATCAGATGTTGTCTAATCCTACAACGTGGAATGCAGAGGCTGAACTGGAAGCTCTAAGTAAATGGCAACTACTTGCTTTGGCTGAAGAGTCATTCTTTCATCAAAGGTCCAGAATTATTTTACTGGAACTCGGTGATAGTAATACTGCATATTTCCATCGAATAACCAACACAAGGAACTCACTCAACCTGATTCACTTCCTTGTGGACGACAATGGAACTCGGATTGACTCGCAGTCAGGTATTCAAGACCATTGCATAAGGTATTTTTCCGAACTTCTAGGCGGACCCGTTGACACTCCTATGTTCGAGCAAAGCGACCTAGATATGATATTGCCTTTCAATTGCTCAGAGATTCAGCAAAGAGACCTAGTAAAACTTTTTTCTAAGGTGGAAATCAAAGCTGCATTCTTCTCCTTACCTAGGAACAAGACTTCTGGCCCGGATGGTTATTCATCTGAGTTTTTCACAGCCTGTTGGGAGGTGATAGGGGCTGAAATCTCAGAGGCAATTACAGAGTTTTTTGAAAAAGGAAGTATATTAAAGCAGTGGAATGCAACAACATTGGTGCTTATACCGAAGATAACCAATGCCTCAACCACGTCTGATTTTAGACCAATCTCATGTCTAAATACAGTGTATAAAGTGGTATCTAAGCTGCTGGCTTCCAGATTGAGAGTGATCCTCACTGAGGTAATTTCTTCTACTCAGACAGCATTCATGCCTGGTAGACTGCTTGCAGAGAACGTCCTTCTGGCATCGGACCTTGTTCAAGGCTATAATCAGAAAAGAACAGAGGCTAAGGCTATGCTTAAAGTGGACTTACGGAAAGCTTTTGACTCCGTAAGATGGGATTTCATTCTGGGTACTCTGAAAGCTATAAACATACCGGATAAGTTCATTAATTGGATATCCCAGTGCATTTCCACCGCTACATTCTCGATATCGGTTAATGGATCATCAGGGGGTTATTTCAATAGCACAAAGGGCATAAGACAGGGAGACCCACTATCTCCATACCTGTTTGTCCTCACAATGGAGGTCTTTTCACAGCTACTCCTCTCAAGGTACGAATCTGGATACATATCATATCACCCTAGGACTGCTGAGCTAAACATTTCACATTTAATGTTTGCGGATGATGTTATGGTTTTCTTTGATGGTAGTAGCTATTCCTTACATGGTATTACTGAATGTTTGGATGACTTTGCAAGTTGGTCTGGCCTGAGTATGAACATAGATAAAACAGAACTTTTCCACGCATGACTGAATCATTGTGAGTCATCTGCTATTGCTAGTTATGGATTCCCAATAGGTTCACTTCCGATAAGATATCTAGGATTGCCTCTTATGTCCAAGAAATTGAAAATTTCAGAATATGAACCTTTGATTAATAAGCTCATAACCAGATTTAGAGTATGGGCAGTCAGGACCTTGTCTTTCTCTGGAAGACTTCAGCTACTAAAATCAGTCATTTCTGGGACAGTAAACTTCTGGTTGTCAGCATTTATTCTACCTCAAGGATGCATTAAGAGGATTGATTCTCTATGTTCTCGATTTCTTTGGTCTGGCAATGTTGAGATCTCTAAAGTGGCAAAAGTTTCTTGGACTACGGTGTGTCTCCCTAAATCTGAGGGAGGTCTTGGGTTGAGAAAACTTACAATATGAAACAGGGCTCTCTGCCTTCGTTTCATCTGGCTATTGTTCTCTACAAGTGACTCTCTATGGGTAGCGTGGCAAAGAAAGTACAATCTCGGCTCGAAGTCTTTTTGGGAAATACAAGAATCAAGACATGACTCATGGACCTGGAAACAATTATTGAAGCTAAGACCAATGGCTTCACGTTTTATCAAGGCAGTGCTTGGGGATGGGAAGGACATTAGTTTCTGGTTTGACGCCTGGACTCCACTAGGTCAACTGATAACATACTTGGGAGTAAGAGGCCCATCAGCCTTAAGAATTCCAATCCACGCAAAAGTTGCAGATACCTTTGACACAAATGGCTGGAACTTGGCATCTCCCAGATCAGAAGAAGCACTTAACCGTCATGCTCACCTTACAACGGTAATGATTCCTAACTCAAACTCACCTAGAGACTGCTATGATTGGTTGACAGATGGGCAAAGTAGTAAGGAGTTCTCTTCATCGAGAACATGGGAAGGTGTGAGACCTAGATCGGATCTCAAAAGCTGGGCAGAGATAATTTGGTTTAAAGGTTCTACACCTAAACATTCTTTCACCATGTGGATTGCAAATTATAATAGGCTGCCTACAAGATCAATGCTGGTTTCTTGGGGCATGAATGTCACAAAGGAATGCTGCCTATGTTCCAGATTAGAGGAAACAAGAGATCATCTTCTTTTGACATGTGAGTACAGCTCAGAGGTTTGGAAATTGGTTCTGGCAGGACTAAACCCACCACCCAACACGTTCAGAACTTGGTCGGAACTACTTTCTTGGATTAAGGTTTGCTCTCCCGTAGCCCCTTCTATACTCAAGAAATTGGCTACCCAAGCAACTATTTTTCATTTGTGGAAGCAGAGGAATAATGTCCGACACAATAAAATCTCCATCCCGCCGATTACCATTTCCAAATGCATTGAGCGCGAGGTTAGGAACTCAATCTCAGCAAGGAGACGCAGAAAACAATTTCGCAATCTAATGTCCTTGTGGCTAAGATGAAGAGGATCTTTTAGGTTTCTCCGAAACGTAATTATACTATCTTGTTTTTTTTTTCTTTTTTTTGGCAAGACAGTACCATCTAGTTTTTACTTATTGTAAATTATATTTTCATTTTATAATGATATTTACCTTTTATCAAAAAAAAAAAAAAAGCTAGGAATTTGAACTGCTCCCTCACGATAAAGATATCCAATAAATCTTCATACCACACGACTTTTTGAAAAAGCATAATTGTGTAATTTGGTTGACCTAAAAAAATGTGTCATTTGGTATTTATCAGAAACTGAAAACTCAAAAGATTCAAAATGAGTTGTTAGGGTTAGGGCATTTTCAAGCACAAAACCATTTTGGTGTTGAAATTACACCATATTTGATGTAGTTTTAACACTAAATTTTGTTTCTTCTTCAACCACAATACCAAATATCACATTAAAAAGAATATTCTCTATTATTATATTATTTAATTAAAGACTTTCTTTATTATTTAATAATTTGATAAATATTTATTATTTTTATAATAAATTAAGTTTATATTATGTCTTTAAAAAGTATCTTGTTGCATTTATGTTTTATGTTTTTTTTTGTTTTAATTTTGTAATTTTATATTTCCAATTTTTTAGTTGAACTCTATTATGTATTTTTAATCAAGTTGCTTATTAATTTATATATTTTGTATATATTAATATTTTATATTAATTAAAATTAAAAGACACAAAAATAATTATGATATATTTATTTTTTAGTTACAAATTTTAATCACATTGTTAACAATACAAATCATATTTGATCTAATATAAATAAATCAACTATTTCAATACATAATAATAATTAAACAAGCCAAAACAATTGTTCTACCGTCACTACAGTGTCTCGCTAAATATATTGAGATACGGTAGCAAAAAAATGAATTACACTATTATAGTGTGAAAAATGCAGTTCGATTAGAGTGAAAGTCGACATCAAAATAATATTTTGCCTTCCATTGGACTTGACCTTATTGAAGAAATTAACATTAAGCAAAAACATATAGAAATAGATAACATGCAATAACTTTTCCAGTAGCTCCAAGATAAATGAAAAAATCCTTAACAATATCGTCGCTCCCATAAAACTGAAGAAAAACTCCAAGTGGACTATCTAATCTTATATCTCAAACATTTTTTTTGTGTGCGCAACTTTCATTTAGTAACTTAAACGATCAAAGTACAAAGGTAGAAAAGAGTTATCAAAACTCTATGGTTAAAACAATAAAACTTGAACATAGGAGAAATTAAAACATAGTAATTTTTTTGATAGATTGACAGCGAATCCATAAATTTTCGAAAGCTCGAGACGAAGAGCTTTTTTCCTCTAAAAGAAACCGGATACGTCGATAGGAAAGTCTCGGCAAAGGCGAGAACCGTTGCATTTTCTGGTCTCGTGAAAACCGCTACACAAGAAAACAATTGGACAAGGGAGTATCAAAAGTTTTCTCATATTTGAAATCAGACAAGAAACACCTTTCAAAGAGTGGGAAGGTAGTGAAAAAGTTCTCTTCTTCGAGGAGGGTGGATGTGATCTCTCCCAAAGGAAGGAAATTGAAGGTAAAGATCTCTCCTTGATGGATGATGTTAAGTAGATTGGACCATCATGATCAACACTTCAGATTTAAACTCTTTCTAAAAAGGATTTGGCAAGCTGATTAACAGGTTTTGTTTCTTTCCCTCCCAAACAGTGGACTTTGCATCACTCACCATAGGAAGGAGATCATTATGTTTTGTTAGTTGGTCAGGCAAACTGCTTTTAGATTTGCAGCTAGGAAGAGAAAAGGAAAACAATTAGTACTTGAGATTTGATAAAGGTAACGATGCCATATCCCATGTGTAATAAATACCCAATCTTGAATATATCCCCTATGATCATCAAATTGACCCCAAATCTGCACCAAAAACTAAAGCTATCGACTTTTATCCCTCCCTCCTCTCTCTTTTATCCTATACAACTTTTAATTTTGCAACTGTTTTCAAAATAATTTCAATGATTATATGAAAAAGTTCTCTTAGTTGAATATATCATCTCAAAACGCTGGGAGCGTATGTTTTTATCAGTGAAGTATCTCAAACTTTAGTTAAAAAAAGACCGTTTTAATTTCATGTTTTACACGAACTATAATGTAAAGCTAACCACACTAGCTTCTTGGTGCTTCCGAGTAAGCTTTTCCTTTGACCTTTACAGAGGTGATTTTTTTGGTTTGTTGGATTTTCTTTGAATCGGCATTAGTAAAATTAAAGTGCTGTTAAGTTGATCTTTCGGTTGTAATTGGTTTTCTCGTTTGGACTTTGTTTTCCTGTTGTAGACCGTTGGCTCCGGTGTCGTACTTATTGATAGCGGGCTTATGTATTTATCCATGTAATTTACTTTGTCGTTTCGACCTTTACCGGCTTTGTGTAACCCAAGTTTAAAATTCAATAAAATCTACTAGATGAAAAAAAAAAAAAAAAGTTAATCACACTAGCTATATGACAAACAATTAGATAAAATGGTTTGTTAGTGATTTTTCAGTGAGAGCAGCAAGAAGAGTGACTTAAAGTTCTCATATAGCATGTGACAAGTTAACTCATAAGAGTTTGAAACAAAGGCTGGTTTAAGTAACAGATTGGCATAGTGTATCTCTGCTTCTTCTTCTGGTTCTCTCTGAGCAAGAAACCCTTATGGTGCTCAAGTTTTTTTCCTCGTTCCTGCAACAGAGCCGCCCACGAATCTTCTTTACAGCCAAGAAACCTCTTACCAAAGCCATTTTGTGTTTTCTCAAACCAAGTCTTGGTATTACTCTGAGTTTCTCTTACACAGTCACTAATCAAAGTGTTTCCTTTACGTGCACAGCATCAATATGTACACATATAAACTCTACAATCTCTGTTTTATATTCATTACCATTGGCATGATATTATTGATTTGGAACTGAAGACAGAGATGGAATTAATAAAGAAAACTTGATTAATCAAAAAAAGGTACATACATCTCTGCAAGAGTTTTGTATGCATTCATTACATTAATAAAGCTAGATTTGATTAATTCGCAGACACCACCTAAAGTCTGTAACTAAAGAACATAAAACGCATAGATGACATTCCCCATTGCCCTATATTCACCTATCCCTTCTCTCATTGTCCGTCTCTCTTTTCTTGTTCTTTGCAGTTGGAGCAGAGATGCTTGACTTGAGTTGCTTTGAATCGTCAACATTAAGATCCTCTACATGGTCAACAAAGGTATAAACTCTACCACGATACTTAAGCGCTTCAAGGTTAGCTCCAAAACCTTGGATTTCAACACTTCGGAGAGTGTTCCTTTCGGGGTTGAAGTAGAAAACATAAAACGGCTTACATGTATAGTCCATGGACAATACAATCTCACCCGTAGCATTCCCTCCAGCGACGGAAACATTGCAGGGATCATCAATGAGTTTGTTCTCCGGCAGAGTGTAAACATACTTCGACCATTCCTGTCTCTCGACATCCTCTAGCACTCTAGCACACACAGACACAACTCAAGGGTACACCTTCCACCAGCTTCAGCATAGTTGCAATCAATCGCACCTAACTTACCCTTATAATTGATCAATTTAGTAGTCATTGGATCAGAAAAACATTCTGCAACAACAAACTTGAATTCCTCAGACCTAAAATCGAAGCGAACAATATTACCAGGCAAATCACTAAAGTTGTCAACTAAGTAATATAAAACTCCATTGATGCAGATCCCTTCACACAAAGAGTGATCGTATTGGGGACAATCGATCTTCTTCTTCCTCCAACTCAGTTCTCGAGTTCCTAATGTTAGAATTTCATGATGATCCCTTGAACTACAGAACGGATAAGCCTCGGCCAATACCTTGAACTGATTTTCAATTGGATCAAACCCTAAAAAGATTTTCTGTTCATGTCCCCATCAGGTAAACTCACATACTGACCCGTGATAGGGTTACATACCATAGACACTGTACCCACTTTTCGGATCCACATATCACGGAAATAGAACAAACCAGAAGCATAGCTACAAGTGAATCGGCTTACGTTTTCTCTGAAGACGGCATGAGAATCGGCGGCAACAACAAGAGACGACGACGACTGAGGCGACGAGAAGAAGCTCCACACACCTTTTCGTTCGACCGCAAATAAGAGCCGTGGATGAGCACAAGACCTGGACCGAAACAGCACGGTGAAATCCGGACGGCTAAGTATCGAACTCCATTGCTTCGACAAGCAACGAAACCTACCGACTGATTTCGCCGGCAACCTCGAAAATATCTCGATGATGAGATCAGTCGGAAAGGGTTTCATGTTTGCTCCACTTTTCATCGAATTTTGAAGATCGTTTCTTAAATTTTCGGCTTGTGTCGGGGAAGAAGATAATCGAAAGTGCCGGCGGAGGAAATAAAGAATAAAATAGGTGGATTGGGCCGTCTCCTAACCTAAGGCCCAATAAATATGGGCTTTTTTACCCATCCAACTTGATTTGATTTTTTCTCACTGTTGATCCAAAGTAAAAGACTAAGGCTACTCTTTGACAAGAATCAGAGCTCATCTGTGTATCTTGTCTGGTTTGGGACAAAAAGGTCTATTTCTTGTGTAAGGATCAAGCACTATTCGTCGGTGGCAGCTTGAAAATTGATAATCAATGGGTCAGTAAGTAAAAAAAAGTAAACCAAAATATATGAACATAAATTTGACAAGTGCTAAACTTGGTCGAATCATCTCACACCTAAGTCTCCGAATTTGCTGCTCAAAATCATTTCGCCTAGTAACCATTACAAGGCACTGTCCTAACATTACTTGGTGTTGATTCCGGTATGATATGTCACATTCGTTTGTTAAAATTGAACCGGGTTTGGTTTAATTTTATTGGTGCATGAGCTGATTGGAAATAACTGGTGTGATTATTGATATATACATATATATATATATATATATATATATATATATATATATATATATATATATATATATATATATGAGGAAGAGGAGAGTTCATCATAAGAACCCTAATCGATTAGAAGAGAAACGTGAGAAAGACGTTTGACTCGACGAGACCTAGGGTTTTAGGTCTGAGAGAGAGAAAGAGAGAAGAAAGATCTAGAGAGAGTTCTTAATGCGTTGTTGAGTTTTCTTGAACTAGATCTTGGTGTATTCTTTCTATTCTAGTGGATTACTTGCTTGTGCCATCAAGCCCCAGACGTAGCGACCTCACATCGAGGCGTGAATTGGGTAAACAATCTCTGTGTGCAAATCTCTATCTCTATCTTTGCATGTTCAACCGATCGTTAGGTTTCTAGGGTTCGTGAAGCAATTAATCGCTTGCTTAAGGATAGATTCACATGTTGAAACACAACAAAGTGGTATCAGAGCTTCGGGTTGAGTGAAACTATGATGAACGTTCGAATCGAGGTGGAGCGATTCGATGGAGAAGGCGATTTCTCGCTGTGGAAGAAGCGCATGCTCGCGCATCTATCTATTTTGGGACTGAAGGATGTTCTGGTCGAAGCAGTTTCGCAAGCTGTAGCAGTTCCGCAAGCTGTAGCAGTTCCGCAAGCTGTAGCAGTTAAGAAAGATGAGGATCCTGCTGCAGCAAAGCTTCGGGTTGAGAAGGAAGAAGCAGATCGGCTCGAAAGATCTGAGAAGGCGATGAGTATGATTTTCTTGAATGTTGGAGATCGAGTACTGCACACACTCGATGAATGCAGAACTGCTGCATCTACATGGTTAATATTGGAAAGGTTGTATCTATCTAAGTCACTTCCTAACCGTATTTAGTTACAACATAAATTTTATACGTTTAAGATGAAAGATCAAAAAACTATTGATGAAAACACTGATGATTTCTTGAAGGTTGTATCGGAGTTGGCGAGTGTGAAGGTCTCTATATCAGAGGAGGTGCAAGCTATCTTGCTGTTGAACTCATTGCCACAACAATACAACTATCTGAAGGAGACTATGAAGTATGGTAGGAAGATTCTTACCTTGGAAGAAGTCATATCAGATACTAGATCAAAGGAGAGAGAAAGATAAAAGAAAATCCAAGCTCACAAAGAAGTGGGGAAGCCTTCATAGTTTGAGAAAGACCTGAAAAGAGAGTCCTGTACAACAAGAAGTACAAGAACAGCTCTAGGTCAAGATCTGGTTCAGGCTCAAGAATCACTTGCTAGTACTGCAAGAAGGAGGGTAACCTGAAAAATGACCGTTTCTCCAGGAAGAAAAGAAAGGAGAATGAAGGACGTGGTGAAGTAGCTGTGGTGGTAGACAAGGTACAGGAAATTGATGCACTATCTATATCAGATAGAAATCATAATGATCGGTGGATCATTGATTTTGGATGTTTATACCATATGACATCTAGAAAGGACTGGTTTGATGAATTCATAGAAGTTACATGAGGCCAAGTATTGCTGGCCGATGACAGATCAGTTGTACTACATGGAATTGGTTCAGTCAGAATTAGTGCTACAAGAGGATCAGTCACCAAGCTCACCAATGTTAGATATATTCCTAACTTTGCTCGTAATCTAATATCTGTTTGTACTCTTGATGTGCAAGGGTTCTTACAGGAAGGTGGAAATGGTAAGACAAGATTCTACAAGAACAATAAGTTGGCTTTACAGGGAACATTGACTGGTACATGGGGTATGTATATTCTGGATGGTGAGACTGTGGTAGCTCAGTCTAGTTAGGTTGTGTCAAAGGATGACACAGCCCTGTGGCACAGTAGAATGGGTAATACAAGTATGAGGAATCTGAAGGTTTTGGTTGAGAAAGGCATTCTGAACAAGAAGAATATTAGTGATCTGAATTTCTATGAAAACTGTATAATGGGCAAGAACATGAGGTTAAGTCTCAGTGTTGGGAAGCACAACAGTGAAGAAGTCTTGAAGTATGTTCATGCTGATCTCTGGGGATCATCTAATGTTACATTTTCCATGTCAAAGAAGCAGTACTTCATGTCTATAATAGATGACTGCTCAAGGAAAGTGTGGGTTCAGTTTCTGGCAACAAAGAATGAAGCCTTTGGTAAGTTTGCCGAGTGGAAGATTCTGGTGGAGAATCACGTGAATAAGAAGGTGAAGTGCCTCAGGACAAATTATGGTCTTGAGTTCTACAATCAAGAGTTTGATGAGTTCTGCAGGAAGCACAGTATTGAGAGGAACAGAACGTGTGCTTACACACCTCAGCAGAATGGTGTGGCTGAGAGAATGAACAGGACCATAATGAAGAAGGTCATATATTTGCTGAATTAGTCAGGACTTGAAGAAAAATTCTGGGCTGAAGCTGTGGCTACAGCTGTATACATCATCAATATGACACCATCATCAGCAAATGACTTCAACATTCCTGAAGAAATTTGGTTGAAGAAGACACTAGGGTATGCACACATGAGGAGGTTTGGCTCAGTGGTTTATGTTCATGTAGACCAAGGGAAATTAAAGCCAAGAGCACTCAAAGGAGTGTTCATCGGATATCCTCAAGGAGTCAAGGGATACAAGGTGTGGCTGATAGAAGACAAGAAGGTTGTGGTCAGCAGGAATGCAGTGATTCATGAAGACACGGTCTACAAAGATCTGCTACATGATAAGGAATTAGGAAAATTGCCAACTCGTACAAAGAATAAAAGTAGTACAGTGCTGACAGAAGCTTCAGGGTCTGGGAATTAGGGTAACATCAGGTTACTGAGTGATTAAGAGGATGAAGCTGAAGAAACTTCACATGAAGGTGGAGCTACTGCAGTAGTTACTGGTAGTGAAGATGAGTCAAACAAGGAAGAAGAAGACCTGGACAATTATCAGTTGGCTAGAGACAGGCTAGGAGGGCAATAAGAAAGCCTGAAAGGTATACTGATAATGAAGCAGATGAAGTAGTTGCTTTTGCACTAAGTGTAGGAGAAGTATTGGATTCTGAAGAACCAAGTAACTATATAGAAGCTTTACAGAGTAAAGACTGGAAGAAGTGGAACTCCGGTATGGATGAAGAGATGAATTCTCTCATGAAGAATGGTACTTGGATTTTGGTAGATTTACCAAAAGGACAGAAGACCATTGGTTGCAAATGGGTTTTCAGATTGAAACCTGGTATTGTAGGAGTTGAGCATGCTAGACACAAAGCCAGGCTGGTAGCAAAAGGGTATGCTCAAAGAGAGGGCATTGATTATCAAGAGGTGTTTTCACCAATTGTGAAACACGTATCAATCAGGTTCATGCTGTCTGCTACAGTGAATCTGGACTTGGAGCTGGAGCAGCTTGTTGTAAAGACATCCTTTCTTCATGGGAATATTTATGAAGACATCTACATGGATCAACCAGAAGGGTATGTAGTAAAGGGCAAAGAGGACAAGGTCTTTTATATGAAGAAGTCTCTATACGGACTGAAGCAAGCGCCTAGGCAGTGGAACAAGTGTTTTGATCAGGTCATGATCAAACATGGGTTCATCAGGAGTGAATACGATCATTGTGTCTACTTCAAGGAACACAAAAAGGAGGTATTCATCTACTTACTCTTATATGTGGATGATATGTTGATTGCTTGCAAGAGTATGTCAGAGATAGACAAGGTCAAGAAGCTGGTGAGTAGTGAATTTGAGATGAAAGACTTAGGAGCAGCTAAGAAAATCCTAGGAATGGATATTAAAAGAGATAGAGTTGCTGGTACGCTTACTCTATCCCAGTCTAGCTACATCAGGAAGATTCTACATGTATTTAGAATGGATCAAGCTAAGTTTGTTGCTCCGCCTCTAGGTAGTCATTTCAAGTTGTCATCTACTACTGAAGAAGATGAAACAGCTAGTACAAGTGAATTTCCGCATTCAAATACTGTTGGGAGTCTCATGTATACTATGATTGGCACCAGGCTTGATTTAGCATATGCAGTGGGAATGGTCAGCAGGTTTATAAGTAATCCAGGTCATATGCACTGGTCAGCAGTTCAGTGGATTCTCAGGTATATGAAGGGCACTCAAAACAGAGGCCTGGTTTTCAGAAAGAATGAAGATTTCAGAGTTGAAGGATACTCTGATTCAGACCATGCAGCAGATTTGGACAGGAGAAGATCAATCTCTGGGTATGTGTTTACTACATGAGGTAATATAGTGAGTTGGAAGTCAAGTCTACAGGGTATTGTGGCTTTATCTACAACAGAGGCTGAGTACATTGCCTTAACAGAGGCTGCAAAGGAAGGTGTTTGGCTTAAAGGATTAACTGAAGAACTGAGATTCAAGCAAGGAGTGATAAGCTTGCATTGTGATTCACAGAGTGCGATTTCTCCCACAAAGAACAACATGTTTCATTGAAGGACAAAGCATATGGCTGTGAAGTTCAACTTCATCAGGGACTTGGTTGAAGATGGAGAGGTTGCAGTGAAGAAGATTCATATTTCGAAGAATCCTGCAGACATGCTTACAAAAGCAATTCCAGTTTAGAAGTTTGAGCAGGTTTTGGCTATGCTCAGAGTAGCTAAGTGCTAAAGCACTGGCTATGCTTGACGGCGACAAGGGACAAACTCAGAGTGTGAATGTCAAGGTGGAGATTTGCTGATTCCGGTATGACATGTCACACTCATTTGTTAGAGTTAAACCGGGTTTGATTTAGTTCTATTGGTGCAGGAGTTGATTGGAGATAACCGGTGTGGTTATTAGATCTGGTCAAATCAGGGTGTACCGGCTTCTGATATATATATGAGGAAGATGAGAGTTTGTCATGTTAACCTAGAACACAAGAAAAAGAAAGAGACATTCGATGAGACCTAGGATTTTAGGTCTGAGCGAGAGATTGCTTGCATTAATTCTTGGAATTACTGGGGTGGCATAGAGAGAAGAGAGATCTAGAGAGAGTTCTTAATGCGTTGTTGAGTTCTCTTAAACTAGATTTTGGTGTATTCTTTCTATTCTAGTGGACTATTTGCTTGTGCCATCAAGCTCCAGACGTAGCGACCTCACATCGAGGCGTGTACTGGGTTACCAAGTTCTCTGTGTGCAAATCTCTATCTCTATCTTTGCATGTTCAATCGATCGTTAGATTTTTAGGGTTCATGAAGCAATCAATCGCTTGCTTAAGGATATATTCACAAGTTAAAACACAACAGTTTCTTTGCACTCCTCCTTTCTCTCCCTGATGATTGTATATACAGTGGTATATCTGGTGCATCTTGACACATAAACATCACTTTGATTTTCAGTTTGCTGTGACAGGAGTTTCTTTGCCCCATCTCTTTCTCTTCTTCCGGCTTTTTGTTGCCATAGCCTCAGTGTACACACTTGTACTTGACTGTACAGAACCGGCATGACAGACAACTTTTTTTCATCAAACACTACATAGACAGGGACCAAAAGTCTTTGAAAACACATTTTTGAAAACTTTCTTCGGACATGTTCCAGCACTTGTCCCTGTATCAATATACAAAGCTCAACAAGCAAGTTAGATTTCACAAATATCAATAGCCTTTCTTGGATTAACAAATCGATTAAAATCAAGAGCTTTTGTGAATATATCAGCAAGTTGGAAATCCGTGCCCATATGTTCAACCACAATCAGTTTCTCCTCAACAAGTTCACGAATAAAATGATGCCTGATATCTGTGTTTTGTGCGTGGATGCTGAACATGATTTTTAGCAATATTGATGGCACTTTGATTATCACAGTGCACTAACAGGGAATTAGAAAGTGTACCATAATCTGCAGCCATCTGTTTCATCCACATGAGTTGTGTGCAATAGCTCCCCAATGCAATGTACTCTGCTTCAGCCGTTGATAGAGATACAATGTTCTGTTTCTTGCTATGCCAAGACACAAGGTTGTTTCCCAGAAAGAAACATCCACCACTTGTGCTTCTCCGATCATCTAGACAGCCAGCCCAAACAGCATCACAATACCCACCCAGATTCTTGTTGGTATCCTTGGTGTAGTAAATGCAAAGATCAGCAGTTCCCTTCACATACTTGATGATCCGCTTCACATCTTGAAGATGAGACAACTTTGGCTTAGCCTGATATCTGACACACATCCCAACACTAAAACATATGTCTGGTCTACTTGTAGTCAGATACAACAAACTCCCAATCATCCCTCGATACAGTTTCTCATCCACTGCTTTTCCATGTTCATCTTTTGAGAGCTTAGTGGTTGATCCTATCGGTGTCTTTGTACTTTTACATCATTGAAGATCACACCGAGTCACTAGATTCCAAGCATAAGTACTCTGCGTGACAAAGATACCTTGATCGGTCTGCTTCACTTGGAATCCCAGAAAGTATGTGAGTTCACCGACCATACTCATCTCAAATTCTTTCATCCTACTCTTGACAAATACATCCACAAGCTTCTGATCTGTTGACCCAAACACTATGTCATCAACATAGATCTGTACCACCATCACACTGTGTTATTTGCTCAAAATGAACAGGGTCTTGTTCACACTACCTCATTTGTACCCTTGTTCAAGCAAAAAGATGGTCAACCTTTCATACCAGGCCCGTGGTGCCTGCTTCAGTCCATACAATGCCTAGTTCAACTTGTAGACATATGTTGGACATTATGGATGCTCAAATTGCTCAACATACACCTCTTCGTGCAGAATTCCATTCAGAAATGCACTCTTAACATCCATCTGATGTAGTATGAAGTTTAACACACAAGCCATCCCAAATAGAAATCTGATCGATTCAAACCATGCAACATGAGCAAACATTTCATCGAAATCAGTTCCCTCAACCTGATAACACCCCTGAGCAACCAGCCTTTCTTTGTTCCTCACAACAGTACCATGTGCATCAGTCTTGTTCTTGACAATCTGCTTAGTACCAACCACATTCACATTATCTGGCCTCGGTGTCAAATCCCAAACTTGACTTGGTTCACACTGTTCTAACTCTTCTTGCATTGCAACAATTTAGTATTCCTCAACCAAAGCCTCCTTGTGGTTCTTAGGTTTGATTGTTGAAACAAAACAAGCAAACCTCACCATCTCCTTGCGTGTGACCCTACCATCAGGAACATCTCCAATCACATCTTTCTGAAAGTGATTCTGATGAACTATAGGTTTGACTCTACAATCTGAATCATCTCCGTCTGATTCTGATTCCTGATCACTACCGTGTTCTCCAGACTCCTGACAATCTTCAACCTCCTTGGTTGGTGCATATGTTATGTCCAACACCTTGACATACACCTTTAGAGCTGGTGACTCATCGAATACTTGAACAACCAGATACTTCTACCAGTAGTGCTTTCTTCCTGAACTGGTCCCATGAGGTCCATGTGAACCAGATCTAGAGCTCTCTTGGTCTGGATATCCTGAATCCCTTTGTGTAGGACTTTGACCTGTTTCCCTTTAGTGCATGGTCCACACACAAACTTCTGGTCTGATACAAGCTTGGGAACACCCCAAACCAGTTCTTGATTGACCAGCTTAGTTGATGTTCTGACATTCATGTGACCCAACTTCTGATGCCACAACTGCAATTCATTGTCATCTATGACATTGTAACACCTGTCAGTCTGTTTCCACACACAATAGTTGTTTCCTGTCCTGATACCTCTGAGTTTTACCTCTTGCTTCTCATTCAATGCTTTGCAGTCTGTCTTGGTGAACACTACCTCATATCCTTCATCCAACAGCTGGCTGATACTGATGAGATTCGGCTTCAGCCCTTTGACAAAGTAAACATTCACAAGATCAGGTTTGTCCGGTCCTTCGGTCTTTCTTTTTCCCATAATCTTGCCCTTTTCTCCATCACCAAATATAATCTTCTTGGATGCTACATCTTTATACTCACCAAGATTGACTTGACAACCAGTCATGTGTCTAGAACACCCACTGTCGAAGTACCACTTGGTTTCGACACTTCTTGGTACTGGTGTATTAGCAGTGTATGCAACATTACAGCGCATGTCTCGCTTTTCTACCCATACTTTATGTTTCAACCTCCCGTCTGGATGCCCTGGTTTGTACTTCAACATTTGTTCGATCTTCTTTTGGAATCTAAAATAGTGTACCTTCATATATCCTGGTTTACCACAGTAGTAACACCCAGACAATCTTTTGCGAACTTTAGGTTTCTTGTGCTGAACTTCCTTTGGCTTTGAAGCTTCAACAAACTTGGACCTATCTCCAGAAGATCCACCTTGAAAAGCTAGACCCCAATGTGCTTTTCCTGACTGTCCCACAGAAAGCAACTTATCCAGGTCTTTGGTACCCTTGCTCAGCATCCCGATGTTGCACTGTTGTTCATCCAAACGACATTGCAACACTTCAGACTTACCCTTCTCATACTCCAGGAGTTCCTTCAGGTACTCGATCTCCTTTTACAGCTCAAGGTTACTATTGATCGTCTTTTGATACTCTTCCACCTTCTCCTTAAGATCATGTCTAAGTTGATTATCAGTACCCTAGATATTCTCAGATCTGATCTCCTTCTTAAGCTTGTCATGATCTAATTGCAGACGGTTAACATAATCATTCAATTTGCTGTTATAACTTACAAGCTCCCTATTCTCATTCTTCATCTTGATGAGATTTTCACACAAGATCTTGTTTTCATCATACAGTGTTAGATCAACATCTTATTTATCAAACTTCACTCGTTCCTCATCCTTGATCACACCAAGATATGCTACATAGTTTAGCATCTTACAATGGTCACCGTCATCTGAGTCACTTTCACTCCAGGTCACGTAGGATTTATCCTTTCCTCTAGTGTTTCCAACACACTCTGCCTTTGTGTGATCCAATCCTTTACATTCATAACACTTCAGCTATTCACGTATCTTGGCTGTAGGATAATCTCTGATGAAGTGCCTAAATCCTTGACATTCATGACATTGTCCCTCACTCTTCTTCAGAACTTTGTCGACATCAACCCTTGGTTGACTTGTCACACCCTTCTGTTGAAAACCAGACCCTTTATGCTATCCCAGCTCCATCCTTTTGAAAAACTTCTTGACAATCAACCCAACTTGATTCTCAATATCATCTTATTTGTGTTCATCCTTGTTAACAGCAAGTGTAACAATTTTGGCTTTGGCTTCCAGCTTGTTCTGATATTCCAACTCATAAGCTTGCATCATACCAACAACCTGACTGAACGACATTTCATCTGAGTTCATCGACACATCAATGGCTGATTTGTGTGACTGGAACTTTTCAGGCAGACTCCTGAGAAACTTCTTCACCAGTTTCTTGCCTTTGTACTTTTTGCCCAGAACAGTCGCTTCGTTCGCCACGAAACTCAAGCGTCCACTGTATGCTTGAATTGACTCATCCTCCCCCATCATCGTGGTTTCTAATTTGGATGCTAGCATGTCAATCCTCATTCTCGTTACACTGTCTGTCCCTTCATACTGAGTCTTCAAGGTGTCCCATGCTTCTTTGGCTGTGGTACAGCTTTGAACTTGCTCAAACTGGTCCTTGGACAGTGATTTCCAGATCACATATAGTGCCTTTGATTTGTACTTAGACTGAGTCTTCTCTTCAACAGTCTAATATTTCTTGGGTTTCACCACAGTCTTATCCTCATCATTCTTGACTGTTGGTTTCTCCCAGTCTTCCTCAACCAGAGTCCAAGCATCTTCATCAATCCCTTGAATCAGCGCCTGAATATGAACCTTCCACCATCCAAAGTTCTCAGCTTCCAGAATAAGTGGTTTGGTCATCGCGTACACGTGTTGTGGGTTCTCCATACTCATCTCAGGATCACCCATGTTCGAAGAAACAAACGATTTTTAGCAGATGTCTGCTATGATACCAATTGTAAGTTCAGAAAACGTGCACAACACAAAATTTCGCTTGGAATGCGCCAATCCAACGCATCTACTATTATTCTTTATAAGTAACATTTACAAGATTCACCTATAAGGATCTATACATGTCTAGTTCTTAGACTGTTTTCTATCCACGAATCAATAGCCTATACTACCCAATAATCTCACGCTCTTAGTGAATCAAAGGGTTGAACACTCTCCTTGACAACTTCTGTTTTTGATCGAAACTTCAAGTTACAATCTCTCTATTTTGTGGCTCTAAGTGTTACCTCTCCTAGGCACGACCCTTAGATCTTATATACGAATATCGCAAACCCTAACCCTATGATTCTTTAAATATTCTCCAAGATACGCGAAACGACATAAACTTGTTCTTCAAGTTTATCATTTTCACATTTGGTGTACGCCAAGATCTTCAAATCTTCAGCGTGAATATTCTATGTCCAGCTCAGCAAAATTGACCAATAGCTTTTCCGCCACTCCAAGTTCTTTGCCGCATGTACAGCTCTCTATTTGATGCATCCTATGTATTCACAGCTTCTATCTTACATACGCCTGCATCTTCAGTTGTTATTACTAATTTAACATCAGTTCAATAAAATTGATTCAAATCTATATTATCTTGCATTACTTTGAAAAGAATGATTCAAAAATATGAAATCACATCAATTAAATAATTGATGTATTTACTTTTTGTTAGTATCACTTAGAAAATGATACAAATTTTACATCGCTAAAAATTGATGCTAATGAATTTCTTAATTATTTGTGTTAAAGCTAATTATTTTATTTACCTTCGATTGTTAAAACTAATATAATTATTTCCTCTTTTCAAATCAATTATATAAAATTGATGTTATTGGATCTTAATTTGTATCGGTTAAGCATTTGACACTAATAAAACCAATTCATTAATAAAAAAGTGACGTAATATATTAGTTTTTAATTATTAATAATATATATTTTAATTTTACCTTCAATAAATAATCGATGCTACAAAACTTTAGAAACTTTTCCTTTGATAAATAACTGATAAACCTTCTTGAATTGATTATACATATATATATGTATAGATTTCCAAAAAAAAATAATTAAATCACTTAAATAAATCGAATGCTAAATTATATATATTATAAATAGTTAAATAATTATAAGTTAATTATATATATCTCGTTTTTTTGTCAAAAAATAGAAATATCTAGTTGCTGTCAAATTTTTTTATATAAATATGTAGTTAACTAAAAAAATAAACTAATCGGAATGTATTGCTTAAAATGTAAATATTAACCATAACGCTCAAAAGAAAATAGAAAATCATATTTGGGTTTATCATTCACAAACATAGATTTTATTTTGGGATCTATATTATGACTTTAATATCTATCTTTCAATTAAAATTGATTTTTTCTTTTAAAAATACTTAACAACAAAAAGATTTTCACTAAGAAAAAACGAAAATAGTGATTTCCTTATTATATCTCCGATATTTTATCAAAAACAACGAATTAATTTTTCTTCCACGCCACTATCTTTTTTCCTACATTAGTTATAAAAACTGTTTTCAAACTAGTCTTTAAAAACTAGTTTCGAGATCTAACATCTCTAACAATCTTCTAAAACATTCGAAAGTATTCTCTCACTTTCTGTCATTTTTTCTCAAAATTTCCTCACGTATATAGTTCAATTTTGTTCCTTCCTCTATTATTTTGGTTTTTATATTCAAAAAATCTATCGCCGTTGTAAGATAGGAAAACGTGAACACATGGGAAACTGCAAGATAACTCAGAGATGGAGTTGTGCATTTTTCTACATGGTTAGAAAAAACAAAAAGTAAAGGTACTCGATCACTTTATGCTAAATACACTTTTTTATAAAGAGAAAACACTTACAAATGGTGATTTTAGTTAAACGAAACAAAATTTTCCAGAGCTTTCTGTGGGAGTCGAAACTTAACAGGATTGAAACCACCATGACTATCGGGACAATCAAACTGCCTGTCCAAGCTGGCGAGATGACGAAGATCGTTGAATTCTCCGTAACTGACCACCCGGCCATCTACAATGTCATCGTTGGGACCCCCTGGTTAAATTCGATGCGCGCAACCGTTTCAACCTACTATGTCTGTCTCAAGTTCCCTACACCAAACGGCGTGAAAACAATTCGAGGAAATAAAAAAGAGTCTCGTGTCTGCTTTCTCGCCGCACACAAGCTCAGAAACTCGGTGACTGATCCGACGGCAAGTTTAAAGCGCAAGAAGATAAAGACCGACAGAGAACCGGTGAAAGAACTTTCGAAACTGTTATAGCAGTTACAGATCACGGTGGATCGCGAAGAAGAAGTGTCTAAACCAACTTGCGACCCCGTCATATCAGTCTGCATCGACGATAAACATCCGGAGCGATGTGTAGAAATTGGAGCAATATTAGATGGAAAGATCAAAGAAGAACACGTGGCATTCTTGAAGAAAAATATCAACACCTTCGCATGGGAAGCAGAAGATATGCCTGGCATCGATATCAGCATAACAAGCCACGAACTGAACGTGGACCCAACTTTCAAACCAGTAAAGCAGAAAAGAAGAAAACTTGGGCCAGACAGAGCTAAAGCGGTCAATGACGAGGTGGAGAGACTACTGCGCGTCGGATCGATAACTGAGGTGAAGTACCCGGACTGGCTAGCTAACCCACTGGTGGTCAAGAAGAAGAACGGCAAATGGCGTGTGTGCGTGGATTTCACCGACCTGAACAAAGCCTGTCCAAAAGACAGCTTCCCCCTTCCACATATCGATCGCTTAGTCGAAGCAACGGCAGGGAACGCACTCCTATCTTTTATGGATGCCTTCTCAGGTTACAACCAGATCTTGATGAACCCCGACGATCGTGAGAAGACCGCTTTCATAACGGACCGTGGGATTTACTGCTACAAGGTGATGCCATTCGGCTTGAAAAACGCCGGAGCAACGTACCAGCGGCTGGTGAACAAGATGTTCGCTGATCAACTCGGAAAGACAATGGAGGTTTACATAGAGGACATGCTGGTAAAATCACTGAAAGAACAAGATCACGTCACTCATCTCAAGGAATGCTTCTCGCAACTAAATTTTCACAACATGAAGTTAAACCCGACCAAGTGCAGATTCGCAGTCACCTCCGGGGAGTTCCTTGGTTACCTGGTAACTCACCGCGGCATTGAGGCCAATCCTAAGCAAATCGACGCACTCATCAACATGACATCACCAAAGATGAAAAGGGAAGTGCAACGACTTACCGGGAGGGTAGCAGCACTTAACTGATTCATCTCGCGATCCACGGACAAATGCCTACCCTTCTACGATACTTTGCGAGGGAACAAGAAGTTCGAGTGGACGGAAAATTGCGAGGAAGCTTTTTAACAACTAAAGATCTACCTGGCTACTCCTCCAGTTCTCACAAAACCAGAAGCGGAGAAGCACTTTTTCTGTACACCGCAATTTCTGCCACAACAGTAAGCGGCGTGCTGATTCGAGACGAGCGTGGAGAACAGAAGCCGATATTTAACGTGAGTAAGACCCTTACAATATCGATAGCTATGTCAGCAAGAAAGCTAAGGCCATACTTCCAATCTCACTCGATCGTCATCTTGAGCACCTTCCCAATAAGGTCCGTTCTGCACAGCCCAAGTCAATCAGGAAGGCTAGCAAACTGGGCAATAGAACTGAGCGAATACGACATCGAGTATCGCGGATGCACATGCGCAAAATCACAAGTTTTGGCAGACTTTCTTATCGAACTGCCCGACGAGGGCATTGACGGCGAGATGCAGAGCCAGCTTTGGAAACTCCACGTCGATGGCTCATCCTCCAAAAATGGCTCGGGAGTGGGGATACGGCTAACTTCTCCAACTGGCGAACTACTAGAACAATCATTCCGCCATCCAACAACAAAGCAGAGTACGAAGCCTTGATTGCCGGAATGAAACTTGCTGATGGCCTAAAGATCGAGCAACTCCATGCATTTTGCGATTCCCAACTAGTCGCAAATCAATTCAGCGGTGAATATGCAGCAAAGGATGATCGAATGGAGGCTTACTTGAAAATCGTCAAAGAATTGGCTGCATAGTTCAAACAATTCATCCTAACACGCATTCCACGAGGGGAAAACACCCCAGCTGACGCACTTGCAGCCCTTGCATCAACTTTCGATCCAGATCTGAAGAGAGTAATCCCAGTAGAATTCATCCAGCACCCAAGCATTAGTCTTGGCGATTCAGTGAATGCCATAACTCGTTCACAAGCAGCTAGACAAGCAACAGACATCACAACCAGGCAAGAGGTGGTGGACAAAACGCAGGAAGAATTGGCCAACCAAGCACCCGCAGAGCCAGATATTGCCCCAATGGAAGAAGACAATCTTGAAGAGTCACCAAACATGCAAAGCAGCAACAACCCCGTCATCGAACCTGACGAAGAAGCAAACAAGGTCAACAACGACGCAGAATATGGCTGTGACAAGGAATGGCTCGGCGGAATCAGAGGATACATATACGACGGCGTCCTACCAACCAAAAAATGGGCAGCTCGCAAGCTTCAAGCCCAGGCAGCATGTTACGTGTTACTTGATGGAAATGTCTTCAAGTGGAGATTCTCAGAACCATTGCTAAACTGTGTGGAAGGAAAGGACGCCAGGAAGATTATGGAGGAAATTCACAACGGTTCATGTGGAAATCACTCTGGAGGAAGAGCATTAGCCATAAAAGTCAAACGTCACGGCTACTATTGGCCTACAATGATCAACGATTGCAAGGTGTTTTCAGCCAAATACAAAAAATGCCAACGCCATCTGCCGATGATCCACCGACCAACAGAAGTGCTTTCATCAATCTCATCGCCGTATCCATTCATGCGATGGTCTATGGACATCGTCGGGCCACTGCACCCATCAAAACAGAAACGCTTCCTTCTAGTTTTGACAGACTATTTCTCAAAATGGGTCGAAGCCGACTCCTATGCTAACATTAAAGATGCACAAGTAGAGGCCTTCGTCTGGAAAAATATCATATGCCAACATGGAGTACCGTATGAGATCGTGACAGATAACGGCTCGCAGTTTATCTCAAATCGTTTCGAAGGTTTCTGCGAGAAATGGAAAATCAGACTCAGCAGGTCTTCTCCAAGATATCTACAAGGGAATGGACAGGCCGAAGCAATCAACAAAACAATCCTTGACGGCCTGAAAAAGCACCTTGATGAGAAAAAGGGACGCTGGGCTGAAGAACTGAAGGGAGTACTTTGGTCTCACCGCACCACCCCACGACGAGCAACGGGAGAAACCCCATTCGCCCTCGTATACGGAACAGAGTGTGTCATCCCCTCGGAGATACATTTCCCAGGGATTCGTCGGAGGCTATTACCAGAACAAGAGGGGCTCAATCACCTATTGATGCTTGACGAACTGGACTTGATCAACGAAAGAAGGGACCAAGCCTTGATTAGGCTCCAGAACTATCAACACGCGGCCGCTAAATACTACAATTCCAATGTTCGAGAACGAAGATTCTACGAAGGAGATTTAGTTTTGCGGAAGGTTTTTCAGAACACCGCGAAAACAAATGCCGGCAAACTAGGGGCGAATTGGGAAGGACCCTACAAGATCACCAAAGTTGTCAAACCTGGAGTTTACAAACTTGCTAACATGACAGACGTTCCACTACCGAGATCATAGAACGCAGTGCATCTCAAAAAGTACTATCACTAAGCTACTTTACATGAACTACGGGGCGACTTGATCCCTGCAAAGGGTACGTAGGCAGCTCATCTTCGGACGGGTTCAGTTGCCCCCTCCTTTCAAAAGGGGGGGGGGAGTGGGTACGTATGCGCATACTCGTATACTCCCATCTTTGTAAACAGATTCTACGATCTATCAAAGCTTTGCTTTCACAGACAATCTTTACCTAAAAAGATCACTAAGTCTAAACAAAACAGACTACGGGTATCTCGCCACACCTTCACTATTGTTGGCCACAATAGTGAACTTTCGCATCCATCTCGGATCAAACTATCACATCCGTCTCAGGATTAAAAAGCGCGCTATACAAATACTTTGTTCATTATCGGAGCGGATATGTTTACGGTAACGTATCCGTAAACCGAAATGTTCATCCAAAACAATACAAGCATATGATCATTGTCGGAGTGAATACATTTATGGTAATGTATCCGTAAACCGAAATGTTCAAGAACTAAACTATGCAAACTGATGACCAATTTCGGAGCAGGGAAGTTTCCAGCAACATATCTGTGAGCCGAAGTTGTTCATCTCAAACATAACTATGCAAACTCATACCTAAAACCATTCATTTGAAATAGCTATTTCTTATCCAGAAAAGCATCCGGACTTGTCATCAAACAGAAGGACCATACTTAATATCTCCTTCCAAACATATTTATCAAAACACAAGGCTCTCTCTTATAAAACGGGTGAAAAGAGAAGATAATAAGTTCTTAGACAACTTGGCTAAAGCCGTCCAGGCATTAAACAAAAAGAAAGAGAGTTTTAAACTAGACAAAAAGAGAGGATCATAATCCTCCGTTATCTCGGGAGTCATGACTAACTTCTGCTCTGGCTCTGCCGGTTGCTCAACCACGTCGCTTCCCGAAGCTTTGCCCTCTTCAGGCACCATTTCAAAATCTACGACGGCTTCCTCAAGAACGACAGTCTCCTCAAGAGCACTTCATTGGCTTTCTCAGAAGATGGTTCGGGGGTCGGCTCCTTAGCAACCTCCTTTGGCCTAAAGTCAGCTAGACCGGGCGTTCCCCTATTCGAGCCAGAAAAGTCTTGAATCCCGACTCGCGGCAGCATTCTCTATGGGCTCACCGGCATTCAGCTCCTTAAGTATGTCAGCACGGACGGGAGACAATCTCAGGGTTCCTCTCATTTCTGCCACAAGTTGGGCAAACACCTCGTGAGCTCCCTTCAAATCCTCCTTTTGCTCAGCTAAACTATTCACCTCGAAATCAAGGGAGGGAGGTTCGTCGCCTTGAAGCAGCCCAATGAGTTGGAGGTTGCCTTCGATCTGAGCAAGGTCAAGCATGCACTCCTTTGGCTCACCGTCAATCTGGCCAAGTAGTTTTTTGGCTCGGGAGGTTTTGTCTTCAAACATCATCATCATCTCCCGCTTGGCCTCAAGCACAGCCTGTTCAACTTTGCTCTCGTGCAGCTCATTCGCTGCTTCCAGCTGCCTCGTCAAACTAGCAATATGAGCATCACGCCTAACCTTGCCAGATTCCAGTCGCATGATCCGATCATCGCTTTCCTTCTGGCACTTCTTTAATCCCTTCGTTTCACCCACAAGACTCTGGATTCTCTTAAGGGTCTTTTCCCGTTTAGCAGCACGATTCGCCTTCGGCCTCCTTGAGTTTCCCATCAAGCTCAGTCACTGTTCGCGGGGCATCGTCGACCCTCTCCCTGTCCTTCCGAGCGTCAGACTCATATCCTAACACCATCCTGTTCAGATGGGCTATAAACTGTACAGAAACCAAAGAGCAACTTAGAACGAGACAAGAAGGAACGCATCGGGGGATAACAACAAAGACAAGTAATGATGAAAAACATACTTTAACCCGCGAAGAAAAACCTCGTTATAGGATTTGTCCCTTAACAAAGTATCAGTGGGCTGGAGACGAATCGCCGGGGCAAACAATCTTTGAGAAAAGAGCTGCAGACGCCTCAGCATAATTGTAAACACCATCGACGTTGATGGGAGCAGCAGCAAGGGGGATCGCTTCGGGGGATCGCTTCGGGGATAACTTTAGGTTTTTTGGAACGTCGTTGTGTTTTCAATGTCCCGGCTAATCCTTCGATCCTCTCGTCTCCCGAAGGTTGACGTTTTCTGCTCGGGTCTTTCTTCTCTTTGGCCTTGCCCTTGCCCTTGTCTTTGTGCGGCGCTATCTGGGAATCCGCGGGACGAAGACCCAAAACGACCCCTTAGGAAGCCACGAGATGGGGAATCTGCTCGGATTGGTTATGGGAGGAAACTGGTTCGGAGGTTAACGTAACAGCAACCTGGGGTTTCGGAACGCGAGACCGACCCAACGCTTCGGCCTGTTTTATTCTCTCTTTCGCCTCAGCTTCTGCCTTTGCCTTTGCCGCGACTCTATCTCTGAAAGTAGGTCTCCCCATGGTATCGTCTGAATTAGATGAGGATGACGGACCAACGGATTGACCCTCGAAATGGGATCGGGCTCTTTCCACTCGCTGGAGGTTGAAGTCCTTTTTTCAATTACACTTTCGAGCCGATAGCGTCTGATGAATCTCGGATAGATCGGGAGGCAGCAAAAATTGGAAGTGACGCGCTGCAAAAGGAGAAAACGATAAGAAAACCTAAAACGAGAATAAATAAAAAAGAAACCAAGCCGAAGCCCAAGAATAAGCCACAGATCGGCTACCAAGTTCTCCCCAGTCCGCTTTGATTAAGCTAAGGCATCCCGATCCAACGGACGCCTCGGTGATTGGAACAAAAAAGAAGTAGTCCTCCCAGTTGTCATCTTTGGACGGAAATCCTTTTATGATGCTTCTTTTAGCTTTGCCCGATACATATTACTTCAGCTCTCTTTTATTGCGACGTCGGAATTCGAGAAAGCTTCTCAGATGTTCAACCCCGACCTCAACATCGCATTCATAACTTCTAACAAGGATGCCGACCAAATGTCTGATCCCCCTGCAATTGATCTGGGAAAATGGCCAAGTTGTGCTTCCATAAAAATCGAAGGATCACTTCGGTGATCGGGAACCATAGCAAGCAGCGATAGAAGAAGCTCTCGTAAAGGGTAAAGTGATCGGGGGGGGGGGAGGTTTAACAGCTCGATCGGTCGAAGAAAGAAGGAAAAATTCGATCTCCTCCGAGATATTAAATCTCCGCCTGAGATCTGTCAACAAATCTAGGGTAGAAAGAGTGGAACCAGGTGGATCGGGTCGCCTCTTAGCTTTCTTCCTTCTTGGTGCTCGTCGAGTAGGTCCAATCAGACGTTCTAACTCTTGTCTGGCCACAGCCGGGTCGTAAAACCAATTCTCGGGTTCGATTTTTGCCAGCTCGGGATCCACTGCGTCAATAAAAGGATTCACCGCCTCGTCAAACGGAGAATCGTGAAGTTGGAGAATTTCAAACGACGCAGGGATCTCAGCGTTACTGTCAGCTCTCGAAGATTCGGAAAGCACCATTTTTCTACCAAGGATGGAGGGACCTACTCCCGACCCAATCGAATCTTCCAAATCTTCTGGGATGTTCGCACCAGACAAATCTGCTCAACTGCAACCTTGAGCAAAGGTCGGATCGGGGGAAAAAGAAGGTTCAGAAAATGAAGATTGATCCGGACTAACAAAAAATCTAGCATACAGATCGGGAGACATTGGCGCGGACAGTCGAGACATCTGTTGTTCTTAAAAAGAGGTCGGGATCCCTCATCACAGGAAAGGGAAGATCAAGGTTTTTGGAAATTTAGATAAACAGGTCGGGGTTTTGGGTTGCTTATCGAAACAGATCGAAACCTCTAAAAATCGAAGAACAGATCAAGATCTTCTAAGTAAACTAATAGTCAGATCCAAATCCTTGAACGAACCACCATAAACTCGAAGAACTGCGGCAGAACTACTGAAGAAAGATCGGAAAACTCAAACGGTTCGGCGGCAAAGGGGGTTTCGCGGAGGCTCTAACTAAAAAAGAAAATTTAAGCAAAAAATAGAGAGAGAAAGAAGAGAGAGGTTATCTGTTTTGGAGGATTTTCGGAGAAATGAAGATATGAGGAATGATATTTTTTCTGTTCATTCCATTTAATTTGATTGAATACTATTTCATATTTGAAATATCAATTTTTATATTTGTTTTTTTCTCTCGAGATTATATAGAAAATAGAGTGAAAAACCCATCATCAGGGGCAAGACGGTTTATATAAGCAAAAGGTGACGTCACATACCTCGGGAATGAGCGGAAACATTTGCACTCCCCGATAAAGGTGTAGATTCCAAAATCCCCCGACCAGAATCCAAACCATGACTTAAACGATGACTCGAGGCAAAAATCAGTAAATAGTTCGGGATCACAGTTAGATGGTCCAGGGCGAGTTAACTTCAAATTGCTATTTACCTCGACACTTTCAACATTAAAACTGACGAGCTGGGGGACTAACTGTTGGGGTCAAAATCTCCCCTTTTGAAGTTAACAGCAAGCGGATCGGGTGTCTCCCTAACCATGCGTAGGACGGAACGGATCGGGGGCCACGACTGTTGGATCAGATTCCACCTCTTGGGAATCGACGATTAAAAAATGGCTAAGTATGAAAAATCACTAGCAGCTGGATCCCTAACTGAGGATCGGGATCCCTAGCTGTGAAGAAGTTGGATCGGGATCCCTAACTGTGATGGAGTTAGATCGGGATCCCTAGCCGTGAAGGAGGAGTTGGATCGGGTTCCCTAACCATGAAGCAGTTGGATCGAGATCCCTAACCATGAAGCAGTTGGATCGAGATCCCTAACCGTGAAGAGAGATGGATCGGGATCCCTAACTGAGAAGGGAGATGGATCGGGATCCCTAACTGTGAAGATAGATAGATCGGGATCCCTAACTGTGAGGAGTTGGATCGGGATCCCTAACTGTGAGAAGTTGGATCGGGATCCCTAACCGTGACAATGGATTGGATCCAGTACCCCGAACCGTGACAAGGCAAGCTGGGTCGTGTACCCCGATCCATGGGATGACAGACGGATCGGGGGTCACGACCCACAATGAAGAATCTGTGTCGTGTACCCCGAACCATGACATGACAGACGGATCGGGGGTCACGACCCACAGTGAAGAAGCTGGGTCGTGTACCCCGATCCATGACATGACAGACGGATCGGGGGTCACGACCAACAGTGAAGAAGCTGGGTCGTGTACCCCGATCCATGACACTACAGACGGATCGGGGGTCACGACCCACGGCGAAGAAGCTGGGTCGTGTACCCCGATCCATGACACAACAGACAGATCGGGGGTCACGACCCATAATACGTCACTCGAGCCGTGAGCCATGCTGTCACCCGAACCGTGAACCATGGTGTCACCAGAGCCGTGGACCATGGTGTCACTCGAGCCGTGGACCGTGGTTACCCGAGCCGTGAACCATGGTGTCACCCGAGCCGTGAACCATGGTGTCACCCGAGCCGTGTACCATGGTGTCACCCGAGCCGTGAACCATGGTGTCACCCGAGCCGTGAACCATGGTGTCACCCAAGCCGTGGACCATGGTCACCCGAGCCGTGAACCATGGTGTCACCCGAGCCGTGAACCATGGTGTCACCCGAGCCGTGAACCGTGGTGTCACCCGAGCCATGAACCATGGTGTCACCCGAGCCGTGGACCATGGTGTCACCCGAGCCGTGAACCATGGTAAGAGATTGGGCCGAGACAACGAGCCCATGAATTCAAGCCCACAAAAGAGATGACAAAGACAGCCCATGAATCGAGGCCCAGGACGATGATAGGTTTTGCTAAAAGGAAATCCCGAAGAATTAGGAAATCTTCCATATCTTTTTAGACATTAACTTGGCCGACTTAAACTTATTATTTATACTCATGTAAACCCTCAGAAAAGGGGATCGGCAATTTACCTAGCAAAACTCTGTACTTTTGCTCTCATACAAAAAGCTTTCTAAACAACTTAATAAAATACCATCTTTGGATCTCTGTTTGTGTTTTTGGTGATTTTTACTCAGAAATTTCATCTCTCTTAACAAACCTTCGACAAATTCAATTGGTGTGGATTCACGCTCCCACAATCTAACCATCGAAGGTAGACCTATTTGGATCATTGATCGAAAGGAAGATATGGAAAGGAGAAAACGGGTTAAAAAGATCAAAGTCGTTTGAGATTATGATGGAGAAGAAGAAATAACTTGGGAAGTGGAATCAAGGATGAAAGCGGATTTCCCTAAGTGGTTTGAAAAGCTTAAGGAAGATCATAACGTCGAGATTGATTCGAAGACGAATCCAATCTAAGTGGGGGAAAGTTGTAACGCCCGTCTTCGGGAAAACTGACCAAAGAATTATTTGATAGATCATTGGGATAGTTGGATCGAATAAGTTGGAAAAGTTGGATGATGGAAATCCGAATATTTAAGGGTTGAAGGAATTGAGCTGGATGATCGTAGATTCAAGCTGAATTCAAACTGAATGGGTGGTTTTGGCCGAGAAAAGGGAAAAGATCAAGTTAAACTGAGTTGGGCAGTTATGTTGTAGTAGAAATCATACCAAGTTTTTTGGACATTTAGTCGAATTCAGACAGGGCGGTTATCGTATAGTCTGGTCAGTTCGAACAGAACAGTTATCTTGAAAAGGAAAAAATAAGCCAAAATTATTCTAAAACATTTTGGAGGGAACAATTATCTGGAAATGGCGGAAATAATCCAGAATTATTCTAAGTATTTTGGCGGGAACAGTTATTGAGCCAAACACGCAGATTTTCCTTAGAAAAATAAGCTGGAACAGTTGAGAAAACGAGCAGAGGGCAGTTGGGTGCGGTTTTGGGCAGTTATCAAGATTAAACTCGAGTTTCTTCTCATTTCGTCCCCTTCTGAACAGTTTCTTCGAGAGAAAATACAGAAAAACTCAGAGAGAAACTTGAGTGAGATTTTTCTAAGGCAAAGTTGAAAGTGATCATCGGATTGGATCGTGATCATGGCTAGGCATTGCGATCGTCATGAGATCAAGTCTGGGTGGATCGGTTAAGCGGATCGTTATGACAAGAGGTGTCAGAATCTAATCGGATCAAGTCCGTTATCGAATCCGATTGGATAAGGTGAGTGTGTGACTGTGGTTACTGATCTAGGATTGTTTGATTGTTAGATTTCGTACTGTCATTGATTGCTTAGGTGATTTCGACTGTTTTGCTTGTCATGTTAATATAATCTGCAGTTTTGTCTTTATGTCTGATCGTTTGATCGAGAGTCTGATCGGGTTAACACGCTTGGAAGTCAAGTGTTCTCTCCAAGGCTTACCCGGATCATGTAGAGACTGCTTGATATTCGGATCAGACATGCTTGATGAGAATTATGTTCATGATAAGTAATATTGACTGGTTGAAATCGATAAGTACGATTACGATTCTGTAATGTGGCCTAATGAGACGGGATGACCACATCACTAATCAATTCTATTGTTTATGCCTCCCATGTGGATGCAGGTAAAGCGACAGGCCCTGAAAGTGGTTGTTTGCGATACAAAAGCAAGAAGGAATGGTGGATTGGATCGGGTAAATAGGTTTATTTTAATGTAATAGGTTATTAGCAAACTAATCATTGTAATTAAAACTTCTTGATTCAATCTAAGTTAACGTTTATGCATGAAAATTGACTTGTCTAACTGTTTGTTGGGGTCGGTTTTCACCCCATCAAGATCAACGGTTAAAAGCACTAAGCATGGGTGTTAGATCTAGCCAAATGGAGAGAAATTCTAGCCAAAGAAGGAGACGAGCCAAACCTTGGCTTGGCGACAGAGGTAAGATGGAGACGAGCCAACACTTGGCTAGGCATCATAAAGAAGTGAGTGACGAATCAACATTTGGCTAGGCATCAGAAAGGAGTGACGAGCCAACGTTTGGCTAGGCATCAAAAAGGAGTGACGAGCCAACATTTGGCTAGGCATCAGAAACGAGTGACGAGCCAACGTTTTGCTAGGCATCAGAAAGGAGTGATGAGCCAACGTTTGGCTAGACATCATAAAGGAGTGACGAGCCAACGTTTGGCTAGGCATCAGAAAGGAGTGTCAAGCCAACGTTTGGCTAGGCATCAGAAAGGAGTGACGAGCCAACGTTTGGCTAGGCATCAGGAAGAAGCAGCAATGAGCCAAACACCTGGCTCGGTGACAGAGGAAAGATGGAGACGACCCAAACACTGGCTCGGAGGTAAGGAGAAGACAAGCCAAACACTTGGCTCGGAAACAGAGAACAACAGTGACGAGCCAAACACTTGGCTCGGTGATAGAAGTAAGCGACGAGCCAACACTTGGCTAGGCAACAAGAAAAAGCACTGACGAGCCAACATGTTGGCAAACAAACAAACGGTGATGAGCCAACATGTTGGTAAACCAACAGATGGCGACGAGCAAACATGTTCGCAAACTAACTTCCTGGTTCGACATCAAGAGAAGTTAGGCGAGACAAATGATGAGCCAGCTCACAGATGACCCAGTGAAGCAACGAGCCCATATCTTATTGGGCCGAGGCAACGAGCCATAAGAGATTGGTGGGCCAAGATAACGAGCCAAAGAAAGAAGCCCACATCTGAGCGAGAGAAAGGAAGTTTTCCTTATTCCTTTAGGAAGGCCTAGCCCACTTATTCTTGTATAAATAAGACATGTTTCCCTTTGAAAAAGGGATCCGAAAATTGACCTAGCAAAACACTTGTTATTCTTTGCAACAGCTTTCAAAATAGCTAAGATAATAAAAATCATCTTTGGATCTTTGTTCTTAGTTTCTTCACATAGAATTTTGTCGTATCCCTAAACTTGCCCTTACCAAATTTAGTTGTGCGAGTTTCGACTCCCACAATTTGGTGCCATCTGAGGGGACTCTCAAGCTTTCTGACACCTAAGAACCGAATACGAGATCTGAAACAATGACTACTGACGGAGATCGAAGCGGTGACGATGCGAGCAACACTGGCCTCGATTTTCCTTGAACAAGAACCAATCTGCCTCCAGCGAACACGGAAGGCACCTCATAACCGCTTACAGAGTTGAAGAACATGATGACCGCGTTACTGAAGAAGGCAGAAGAGCAGGACAAGCTGAATAGCTCACTGACGGAGAGAATCGAGACGTTGGCAACAGAGAGACGAGCCAGAAACTCACGACTCGGAGGCATGGGTTTGACATTGAATCCACCCGTAAGCGGAATCACCAGATGACTCGGCTTAAACCCAACATCCCTGGATTTTTCAACACCACGTGACGCACCAAGGACTTTGGGAGGATTGCCACCGCCATATCCCATCAACGAACAAACACCCGCGGCAACTAGACCAAGTATCACTGAGCCACTTCGACTGTTTCGTGGGACAAGAGAAGCCAGCGGTGGGCGTGACCAACACACCAACGATGGGTCTGCTGCAACAATCATTCTTGACGAAGAGGGATGCATGGAAGGACATCACAACGCATAAAATCTTGTTAACGAGGGATTCGCACCAGCCATAACGGGAGCCCGAGCCAGCGATGGTTATACTAACCTAAACCGAGCCAGGAATTTGGCAGAGGAAGAAGAAAATCTCCTATGGGTCCAACGAGCGCAATACGCCGACGAGAAACGAACGATGAGCCAAGCCCAGAGAGGAGTTGGACGAAATCCGAGCCTCCTTGGATCGTGCCAGTACTGAGATTAAAGCCGTCCGATCCCAGGTGCACAAGGCAACCAGAAAGTCCCAGAGATTGACCGCGTACTGGAGGAGGCACATAACACGCCGTTTACAGCTCGGATTACCAAGGCAAGGGTTTCCGACCCTGGAAAGATCAAAGTTCCAGTTTACGAAGGGACCACCGATCCAAAGGTGCACATAACAACGTTCATCATAGCAATCGGCCGAGCCAATTTCTGGGAAAAGGAGAGAGACACCGGTTTCTGTCTGCTGTTTGTGGAGCATCTGAAAGGTGCAGCACTCTAATGGTTTTCCAGGCTCGAGCGAAACTCTATCGACGATTTCCAGCAACTGTCTCCTGCCTTCCTTAAGCATTACTCCACGTTTATGGATCGAGGAGCCTCCGATGCCGACCTCTGGACATTAATTCAAGGCCCTACGGAGACATTACGAAGTTTCATGGGAAGATTCAAAGCGGTCATGTCAAAGGTCGAGGGTGTAAGTGACAAGGCTGCCGTGCTCGCATTGAAAAGATCGTTGTGGTACGAATCGGAGTTTCGAAAAGAGATTGCTCTAAATACACCAGTATCAATCCAAGATGCGCTACACCGAGCCTCAGACTTCATAGTCAACAAAGAAGGGATGAAGGTTTTGTCTCAGAATATGGAGTGGCCAAAGCGACGAAACCGTTCCTTCCAAAATCCGAACCAACCGCCTCATAGGAAGAATATTCAAAGAAACAAATATGTACACCACGAGAAAACCAATTTCGGGGGAGCCCACAACTACCAGGTGGTAGCTGGCCGAGGCAAAACGCCATGGAATACATGGACGCGAAATTAGAGTTCGTACGACGAAAAAGCTTACTACGAGTATCATCACATGCACGGTCACTCAACTGCCAACTGCCGAAGCCTGGGAATAAAGCTTGCGGCAAAGCTGGTAGCCGGAGAACTCGGTAACGCTGTCAGCCTGGAGGACTTCGAAACCTCTATGATACATCTCGCCTCGCAGCCTTCTGGGCCTTTTTAACATTGGCCTCGTGCAAAGCCTTCACAACATTGAGCTGCCTCTTAAGAGATTCAATTTCAGCAGCTTTCTTCTTCTTAGAGCGATCCAACCTCATAGCTAAGTCACCGGTCTTATCCCATTCATCCTTGAGGTATGCCTTCTCCTTCTCAAGATCTTCAATTCTTGCAGATGTAGCTGCTAGCTCGGCAGTGTGCTAACTCTCTAGTTTGGCAATTTTGTTCTTTAACAAGGATGCGTCTTTCTGAGCATCTTCGATCCGACGCCTATCCTTCCTCACATCCTTTTCGAATGCGGCAACCATCTTATTGATAGACGCGACGAACTGATCAAAGGAAAAATGGTCAATATTTAGTATTTCTACAACAACAAAGAAAAAACACACACAATCCCTGAAAATACCTTAGTGCCTCGGAGCGACATGTTGGCGTATAGGTCGTTGTGAGATAGAATATCGAGGGGCGGCAATCTGTCCCCCGAGCAACGAACATGCGAGAAGAGGGTCGCTGAAGCTGCCTCGTTGTTGCATATCGGCTCGGATCTTTCATGCCTAAACGACGTGGGCTCCAGCTCGTCAGAAGTTGGGTCGACAAGCTTATGGCGTTTTCTTTTCTCCTGCTTTCCTTTGGTTCTCTCTTTATCGGCCTTGGAAGCAAGACATTTGCCAGAAAACTTATTGAAGAAGAGGGTCTAACAACCGAAACGAGAACCTAAACTACTTCTCTAGCTTCGGCGGCAAGAGCTGGTTGCTCGGAAGAAGGATGTGTCTCCATTTCAGTCACAGTTTGGCCGGGCACCTCGGCAACTGGCTCGGCGGTTTGTTCGATTGCGTTAGTTGACTGGTTACTTGGCTAGCCGCCTCTTTTTCTTCCTTCTCCTTCAGAGCCTGTTTATCGCGGATTGTCAATCTTTTTCCCATATTTTTTCTTGGAGGACTTTGCGATGGAGATTCAGACTCCGAGCTGTCAGATACTTCAACACTGGCGAAGATGGCTCGGGCTTTTTTCGACTCTTCTTAGGGGAAAATAGTTTTCCCAATGGTACTTCCTGGCAGCAAGTGTTCTCCGAAGCGTGAGCGTATCTTCTGGGTAACATAGGAGAATCTGCCGAACTGCAAAGATAAAGAAGAGAAAGCAGTGGTCAGCTCCCTACAAAACAAAACCTTAGCAAATCTCCTGAAAAGTCTACAGCTCGCCCACCAATGGTTCCCCACTCCGCTTTGACGTAATGGATGCTTTCAGCTTCCACCGTAGCGTCGTTGATGGGAATAAAGAAAAAGTAGTTCCCCCAGTCACTGTCCTTGCTTTGGAAGCCTTCAATGATCTTTCTCTGCTTCTTATTAGAGATATATTAAGCTTTGGAATTTTTGATCTTTCAAAACTCAAGGAACTACCAAAGGTGAGAAATGCGGACAGTCACGTCGCACTCGTAGCTCCGAACCAGAATCCCAACTAAGTGACGCATCCCACGAGGCATAATTTGGCTCGGCGCTAACCCATGTTTGGACAGAAAGCGGATGATCAAGCCAGGAATTGGAATCCAGAGTAGACAATCGTAAAAGAAACACTCGTAGAAAGTGAAATGCCCAGGCGGCGGAGACTCAGCTCGGTCTGTTGAGGCTGGAACAATCAGATCTACATCTTCTGAGATATTAAATCGATGCCTCAATGCCTCCAAAGACTCAGCAGTGCACAAAGACGAACCAGGTGGATCAGGTCGTCTCTTAGGAGCTTTTCTCTTAGGGTTTCGCCTCGTCAATGTGCTAGCTTGGTGGCTCGCAAACAGTCTCTCCAACTGCATATTTTCTGCCTCGTCAAGAATGTATTCTTCTGGTTCGGCTTTAAATTCTTCGAGAGCCTTTTGTATCAAATCTGCCTTGGCACCTACCTCGGCATCAAATGCTTCGTCAATCAGAGATGGGACAACAATCTGCAACTGACCTGGCGGAGAATTGGATTCCACTGGTTCGGTAACCTGTGGAGATAACACCATCTTGCGTCTAAGCAATGAGGTAGAATTTGCCGAACCCACAGAGTCTTCCAGCTCGGCGATATGAGACATTGAGGATTTTGGCTCGGAATCACACTTGAAACGAGGAATTTTGGCTCGGCAACGGAGAAGATCAAGGCAGCAGCGCGACCCGGATGATGATGGATCGAAAATTCAAACACTCGCCGTAGATATTTGAAGATGGATCGGAAAATGCAAGGGCTCGCCCGACACGTTTGAAGATGGGTCGGAAAACTCAAAGAGTTGGCGGCGGAAGAGAAGAAATGATAAAACCTAGCCAAAAACTTAAGCATAAAAAGAGAGAAAAGAAGAGAGAGAAGAGAGCTACCTGATTTTTTGGAAATGTGGAGAAGTGAGTTATGAGGAGTGAGACAAGGATCTGAATATAAAGACGCATGAAAGCACAGCGCGTGACGCCACGTGGCCTCGGGAACATGCAAAATTTTTTGCAGTTCCCAATAAAGTTATGGTCATGGTAAGAGAAACACTTCAAGCCAATGATACTGCCGAGCCAAAGACAACAAACTTAACAGGATGGTTCAGCAACATATCGAAGAAAAATGGCTCGACAATACGAACAATAGAGCAGTTTGGCTTGGCAGCTTGACAAAGGTGTTGTTTCGGCAAAATGATAAACTCGAATTAAACATCGCTAGCCGAAACGGCTCGGCAACGAATGCGACAAAATGGATCGACAATAAGACAAGGAATTGGATCGGCAACACGATACTCAGTGTTGGCTCGGTGATAAACACCTCGGTATATTGTCCCATATTCGGTAAAATCAAGCAAGATACCGAGCCAAGAAGACATGCCTCGGCCATACGAAGATAAGGTTTTGATAATACTATCAGTCTGGCTCGGCATATATTAACCCCCAAATGAGCCTCACCACAAATTTGGCTCGGTAGCCCGGAGATAGTTGATCTCGATCTCGACTTTTCACCTCGTCACTATTATCAATAATACTACCGAGCTGGGGGGATAACTGTTGGGGTCGATTTTCACCCCATCAAGATCAACGGTTAAAAGCACTAAGTATGGGTGTTAGATCTAGCCAAATGGAGAGAAAGCCTAGCCAAAGAAGGAGATGAGCCAAACCTTGGCTCGGCGACAGAGGTAAGATGGAGACGAGCGAACACTTGGCTAGGCATTATAAAGAAGTGAGTGAAAAACCAACGTTTGGCTAGGCATCAAAAAGGAGTGATGAGCCAACGTTTGGCTAGGCATCAGAAAAGAGTGACGAGCCAACGTTTGGCTAGGCATCAGAAAGGAGTGACGAGCCAACGTTTGGCTAGGCATCAGAAAGGATTAACGAGCCAACGTTTGGCTAGGCATCAGAAAGGAGTGTCGAGCCAATGTTTGGCTAGGCATCAGAAAGGAGTGACGAGCCAACGTTTGGCTAGGCATCACGAAGAAGCAACAATGAGCCAAACACCTGGCTCGGCGACAGAGGAAAGATGGAGACGAGCCAAACACTGGCTAGGCATCAAGAAAAAGAACTGATGAGCCAACATGTTGGCAAACCAACAAACGGTGACGAGCCAATATGTTGGCAAACCAACAGATGGCGATGAGCCAACATGTTCGCAAACCAACTTCCTGGCTTGGCATCAAGAGAAGTCAGACGACGAGCCAACTCCCTGTTGGGGTCAAAACCCACACAGCTGCGATCAATGTAAAAATGGCTAAGTGTGGAAATACGAAGAATCGGACAAGGCTGGAATTGTGCCGAAGTCGTTTCTGTACGAGTCCACTTGAGCACGAGATAGGCCATTCCAACCAAGCTCTGCTCCACTTCGGCAAAGAGGAGACATCGGCAAGCTTTGGCTCACTTCGGCATGGAGACTTCGGCGAACAAGAGAAAGACATCGGCAAGCTTTGTCTCCGCTTAGGCAAGCTTTGTCTCCACTTAGGCAAGCTTTGGCTCACATCGGCAAAGCTCTGCTCCACTTCGGCAAAGAGGAGACATCGGCAAGCTTTGGCTCACTTCGGCATGGAGACTTCGGCGAAGAAGGGAAAGACATCGGCAAGCTTTGTCTCCGCTTAGGCAAGTTTTGTCTCCACTTAGGCAAGCTTTGTCTCTTCTTAGGCAAGCCTTGTCTCCACTTAGGCAAGCCTTGTCTCCACTTAGGCAAGCTTTGGCTCACATCGGCAAAGCTCTGCTCCACTTCGGCAAAGAGGAGACATCGGCAAGCTTTGGCTCACTTCGGCATGGAGACTTCGGTTAAGAAGGGAAAGACATCGGCAAGGTTTGTCTCCGCTTAGGCAAGCTTTGTCTCCACTTAGGCAAGCTTTGGCTCACATCGGCAAAGCTCTGCTCCACTTCGGCAAAGAGGAGACATCGGCAAGCTTTGGCTCACTTCGGCATGGAGACTTTGGCGAAGAAGGGAAAGACATCGGCAAGCTTTGTCTCCGCTTAGGCAAGCCTTGTCTCCACTTAGGCAAGCTTTGGCTCACATCGGCAAAGCTTTACTCCACTTTGGCAAAGAGAGGAGAGACATCGGCAAAGCCTTATCTCCACTTAGGCAAACCTTGTCTCCACTTAGGCAACCCTTGTCTCCACTTTGGCAAGCCTTGTCTTCGCTTAGGCAAGCCTTGTCTCCACTTAGGCAAGCTTTGTCTCCGCTTAGGCAAGCGTTGTCTCCACTTAGGCAAGCCTTGTCTCCACATAGGCAACCCTTGTCTCCACTTTGGCAAGCCTTGTCTTCGCTTAGGCAAGCCTTGTCTCCACTTAGGCAAGCTTTGTCTCCGCTTAGGCAAGCGTTGTCTCCACTTTGGCTCACATCAGTAAAGCTATACTCCACTTCGGCAAATAGAGGAGAGACATCGGCAAAGTCTTATCTCCACTTAGGCAAGCCTTGTCTCCACTTAGCCAAGCCTTGTCTCCACTTAGGCAAGCCTTGGCTCACATCAGCACAGCTCTGCTCCACTTCAGCAAAGAGGAGAGTTCGGCAAGCATAGAGACTTCGGCAAGCACTGGAGACTTCTCCAAACAGTGGAGACTTCGGCAAGCACTTGAGGCTTTGGCAAGCACTAGAGACTTCGGCAAGCATGGAGACGTCGGCAAACACTGGAGACTTCGGCAAGTACTGGAGGCCTTGGCAAGCACTAGAGACTTTGGGAAGCACGGAGACTTCGGCAAGCACGGAGACTTCGGCAAACACTGGAGACTTCGGCAAGCACTGGAGGCTTCGACAAGCATTGGAGACTTCGGCAAGCACTGGAGACTTCGGCAAGCGCTTGCCACTTCGGCAAGCGCTGGCCACTTCGGCAAGCACTGGCCACTTCGGCAAGCACTTGGCACTTCGGCAAGCACTTGGTATTTTGGCAAGCACTTGGCACTTCGGCAAGCACTTGGCATTTCGGCAAGCATGGGCACTTCGGCAAGCACTGGAGACTTCGGCAAGCACTGGAGACTTCGGCAAGCACTGGAGACTTCGGCGAGCATGGCCACATCGGCAAGCCAGGCCACATCGGTAATGACCCACTTTGGCCAAGCCAAGCCACATCGGCAATGACCCACTTCGGCCAAGCCAGGCCACATTGGCAATGACCCATTCGGCCAAGCCAGGCCAATTTGGCAAGCCCTCACTTCGACCGTGATACAAAACTGTCTGGCCGAAGTCAATTCCATACGGAGCTGTCTGGCTGAAGTCAAAACCATACGAAACTGTCTAGCCGAAGTCAAAACCATACGAAACTGTCTAGCCAAAGTCAAAACCATACGAAACTGTCTGGCAAAAGTCAATTCCATACGAAACTATTTGGCCGAAGTCAAAGCTGTCGAAGACAATTATGGCCGAAGTCAATTCCATACGAAGCTGCCTGGCCGAAGTCAAGTCTATACGGAGCTACCTGGCCGAAGTCATTTCTATATGAAGCTGGAAGACAACGCGGCCGAAGTCATTTTTATACTAAGAGAACAAGCCCATCTTCGGCCTACAACGATGCAAAGGTCCACGAAGTCAAGCCGACTTGCTAAAACAGAAATCCCGAAGGATTGGGAAGTTTTCCGAATCTCTTTAGGATTGACCTGGCCAACTCAAACTCGTATATATATCCATGTACATCTCTTGAAAAAGAAATCCGCAATTTACTTAGCAAAAACCCTAGACTTTTGCTCTACAAACTCTTGTACGGAAACAACTTTCTTAAACAGCTTAATAAAACCCATCTTTGGATCTTTGCTTTCGTGGTTCATACGCAGAAATTTCATCCCCCTTAACAAAGCTCCGACAAATCTAATTGTGTTGATTTCGACTCCCATAATTTGGCGCTAGAAGGAGGGGCAATTGAAACTTTCTTACTCCAAGGAACCACCGCACGAACGATTCGAAGAAGATGACTAGCGACGGACGAACTAACGACCCGCAGGACACGGGTATTGATGGATCTGGAGCGACAGATACACCAACGCCTGCAGTCATGGAGACAAGCCCAGAGGCACTGATTCAGATAAAGACGATGCTAGAGACGCTGCTCAAAAAGGCGGAGGAGCAGGCTAAGATAAACACAACGATGACCGACAAGCTGGAAGTCCTCGCAACAGCAAGGCGAGCCTGAGGTAGGGGTTCTGGAGTTCACCTAATTAGTCGCCCTCTCCGGCATCTCAACCCAACGGCCCTCGATTTCTCCACACCTCACCACGCGCCGAGAACCCCAGGTGGATTACCTCTTCCTATCCAACCAACCGCAATCGCCGAACTGAATGCGGCAGCACAAGAAACAAACACGCATACTGTGGACAGAACGAACCCAGTGATCGACCTTGAAGACAACCCAGAGGGTGGACACGACACGGACGACCACCTCGTAGCTAGACTCGTAGGGGCGACCCGAACTCAACTCGAACGAAGCAGTGCCAACCTCGACCATGATCAAGACCTTACAGAGGAAGAAGAGAACATCCTCTGGGCCCAATGAGCCCAGATTGAAGAAGAACGCAAAGCGATAATCCGAGCTCAGAAGGAGGATATGGCCGAAATTCGGGCAGGCATGGAGCGAGCTGCCGCTGAGATGAAATTTGTTCGATCTGAGATGCATAGGGCTACTAGCAAAGCCCCCGAACTCGACCAAGTGCTTGAAGAAGCACAGAACACCCCATTCACGACTCGAATCACTAAGGCAAGGGTTTCCGATCCAGGGAAGATGAAGATACCAATTTACGAATGCAAAACTGATCCAAAGGAGCACCTAACCGCCTTCGCTGGTCAGTGTCTCTTGTTTAGTGTCTGGTCAGTGTCCCTTGTTCGTTGAGCACCTTAAAGGCCCAGCTCTCTTGTTCGTTGAGCATCTTAAAGGCCCAGCTCTCCAATGGTTCTCCAGGCTGGACAGAAATTCTGTCGACAATTTCAACCAGCTGTCTCAGACATTATGCTATATTCATGGAATGCCGAACATCCGATGCGGATCTGTGGACCATGGGGAAAGGACAGAACGAGACATTGTGCACCTTCATCGAAAGGTTCAAGTCAGTACTATTGAAGGTAGAAGGGATAAGTGACGAAGCCGCACTGCAAGCATTGAAGAAAGCCATGTGGTTCGACTCAGATTTTCGGAAGGAGATTGCGCTGAACGCACCAACCACGATCCAGGATGCATTGCATCGAGCAATGGACTTCGCCTCCAATGAAGAAGAAGTGAAGATCCTAGCCCAGAAGCACGGAATGGCGAAGTCCACGAACTATCCTCCCCCTGCTCTGAACCCACCGAACAACAGAAAGGGCAACCAAGGTTCTGGATACATCCAACACGAAGGAGGATTCAAGGGAACCCATAACTACCAAGTGGACTCGTCAGGCTATGGACAGGGACGAGGTCAAGGCCGAGAAAGAGGTACATGGAGTAGCACGTGGACCAGGGGCCAAGGAACTTACGATGAAACGGCTTATTGCGAACATCACCATTTCTTCGAACACTCAACTGCAAATTGCCGTATCCTAGGCTTGAAACTCGCTGCAAGACTGGCGGCTGGCAAACTCAAAGGAGACATTAGCCTTAAGGACTTCGACATGGATACTAACGTAAACCGTCCCAAATAGGCGACTGAAGATCTCCCTAAATGAGGAAGGCAGAATGACGAAGCCCCACAGTCTGGACCAAGAAGACGGATCAACATGATAATGGGTGGATCTCACTATTGCTCAGATACCGTCTCCTCGATTAAAGCTTTTCAACGGCGAGCCGATGTCAGCGTTAACTGGTCCGCACCCTCCAAATTTCCAGACGACGTAATCTCTTTCGAAGAAAGGGAAACAGCCGGAATCGACAAACCACATGACGACCCTCTCGTGATCGAGTTGATCATCAGTGGTTATGACGTAGCCCGAGTGTTGGTCGATACGAGCAGTAGAGTGGACATCATCTTCAAAGAGACTCTCAAACGAATGGACATAGATCTGTCCAACATAGTAGCAACCCCGAAACCATTGACTGGATTCTCTGGAGAAACGATGATGACAGTAAGAACGATCAAACTACCTGTACAAGCTGGAGGGTCATCAAGATCGTTGAATTCTCTGTAGCCGATCACCCCGCGACCTACAATGTCATCATTGGCACACCCTGGCTGAATTCAATGCGCGCCGTAGCCTCGACCTATAATCTCTGCGTGAAGTTCCCAATACCTAGCAGAGTGAAAATGATCTTGGGGAGTCAGAAGGAGTCGCGCGTGTGTTTCCTAACTGCACACAAACTCAGAAACCTCGTCACCGATCCATAGCCAAGTTAGAACGCAAGAAGATGAACAACCGGAACGATGCGTTGAGATTGGATTCGGCCTCAGCGAAACAATCAAGGAAGAACTTATTTCATTCTTACAGGAAAACGTGGACACCTTCGCATGGGTAGCAGAGGATATGCCCAGAATCGGTATAGGCGTAACCAGTCATGAGTTGAATATCGACCCAACCTTCAAACCAGTAAAGCAGAAGCGGAGGAAGTTGGGGCCCGACAGACCGAAAGCAGTGAATGGCAAAGTCGAAAGAGTCTTACGAGTCGGTTCGATAATGGAGGTCAAGTACCCGGATTGGTTAGCGAATCCTGTGGTAGTCAAAAAGAAGAACGAAAAGTGGCGGGTGTGCATAGATTTCACCGACCAAAACAAGGCGTGCCCGAAAGACAGGTTCCCGCTACCACACATCGATCGACTGGTCGAAGCAACGGCTGGTAACAAGCACTATCGTTTATGGATGCATTTTCTGGATACAATCAAATTCTAATGAATCCCGACGATCGCGAGAAGACAGCCTTCATTACAGATCGTGGAATTTATTGCTACAAGGTGATGCCTTCCGGGCTCAAAAATGCTGGAGCCACGTATCAACGTTTAGTGAACAAGATGTTTGCTAATCAACTCGGAAAGACGATGGAGGTTTATATAGACGACATGTTGGTCAAATCGCTGCAAGCAAAGGACCACGTAGCACACTTGGAGGAGTGTTTCCAATAGCTCAATTCACCTAACTTGAAGCTGAACCCGACAAAGTGTAGGTTCGCAGTCACATCCGAAGAGTTTCTTGGTTACTTGGTGACTCATCGAGGTATCGAAGCGAATCCCAAACAGATCGACGTGCTTATCCAGATGGCTTCCCCGAAATCGAAACGCGAAGTACAGAGACTAACGGGAAGGGTGGTCGCGCTCAACAGATTTATTTTGCGCTCCACCGATAAATGCTTGCCGTTCTACGACACTTTATGAGGAAACAAGAAATTCGAATGGACAGAGAAGTGCGAAGAAGCTTTCCAGCAGTTGAAGAAATACCTTGCCAGTCCCCCAGTGCTTGCAAAGCCAGTCGAGGGAGAGCCACTCTTCTTGTACACCGCAATATCCACCACAGCAGTAAGCGGAGTACTTATTAGAGACGAACGGGGAGAGCAGAAACCAGTTTCTTACGTCAGCAAGACCCTTACCGACGCAGAGAAAAGATACCCGCAGATGGAGAAGTTGGCGTTATCAGTCATCATGTCTGCCAGAAAAATAAGGCCGTACTTCCAGTTACACTCCATTGTGGTCCTTAGTACTTTCCCCCTGCGGTCCATTTTGCACAGCCCAAGCCAATCCGGAAGATTGGCCAAGTGGGCTATCGAGCTGAGCGAGTACGACATTGAGTATCGCGGGCGAACTTGCGTAAAATCATAAGTCCTCGCCGACTTTTGATCGAACTTCCAGAAGAGAGCTTCACCGAAGGAAACCTGAGTTCGATTTGGCAACTCCACGTTGACAGCTCGTCATCCAGAAATGGCTCAGGAGTTGGGATACGTCTGACATCACCAATGGGCGAGATACTTGAGCAATCCTTCCGTCTAGGCTTTCGTGCCTCCAACAATGAAGCAGAATACGAAGCCCTTATTGCCGGATTAAAGCTTGCACAAGGACTCAAGATTGATCGTATTCGCACGTTCTGCGACTCGCAGTTAGTTGCGAACCAGTTCAGTGGAGAATACGCAACTAAAGACGATCGTATGGAGGCATATCTGAAAGTCGCAAAGACTTAACAACGCAGTTTAAAGAGTTTACACTGACGCGTATCCCTCGAGGAGAAAACACTTCAGGTGATGCACTGGCGGCCCTCACATCTACTTTGGATCCAGACTTGAAGCGGGTTATCCCGGTAGAGTTCATCGAGCGCCCAAGCATCACTCTTACGGAAACAGTGAGTGTAGTTACTCGATCTCAAGCCGCCAGAGAAGCAAAGGAGAAACTCAGTATATCAGACACGGTTTCGAACGACGCCGAAAAACAAGAAGCCATAACCAATGACTCAATGGTCCAGGACGAGACATACGCGGCAGACGAAGGACACGAATCTTAGATGGAAATCGACGCAATCAAAGAGAATGATAATCCCGTAGATGTTGAAGAAGAAGCAATGACCATGGACCAGGATCCAATTCCCCTTTCTACCGATACCCACCCATGTCACGCAGCTGAAGCCGTTGCGACGGACGAAACATGCAAGAAATTGAATATGCTATGACAAAGGATGGCTTGACGACATCCGTGGTAGATTTGCGATGGTACCTTACCTTCTGACATATAGGCAGCTCGAAAGCTTCGGGCGCAAGCGGCACGCTACATCTTGCTCGACGGCAATGTTTTCAAATGGCGATTCTCGGGGCCACTACTCGCCTGTGTCAAAGAAAATAAGGCAAGGATGATCATGGAGGAGGTCCACGGCGGCTCCTGTGGTAACCATTCGGGAGGACGAGCCTTGGCAATAAAAATCAAACGACATGGCTATTACTGACAACCATGATACAAGATTGCGAGAAGTACTCGTCCAGGTGAGAGAAGTGTTAGCGTCATGCACCAATGATTCATCAGCCAACCGAGATGCTCTCTTCGATATCGTCGCCCTATCCATTCATGCGATGGTCCATGGACATTGTCGGACCTTTGCATCCTTCGAAGCAGAAACGATTCTTACTGGTCCTGACAGACTATTTTTCTAAATGGGTGGAGGCAGATTCGTACCCCAGTATCAAGGACGCACAAGTCAAAAGTTTCATATGGAGGAACATCATATGCCGACATGGAGTCCCATACGAGATTGTCACCGATAATGGATCGCAGTTCATTTCCACAAGGTTTGAAGCCTTCTGCGAAAAGTGGAAGATCCGACTAAGCAAATCCACCCCACGATATCCACAAGGAAACGGCCAGGCCGAAGCAATAAACAAGACAATTCTCGACGGTCTCAAAAAATGCCTCGACGAAAAGAAAGGCCGGTGGGCCGACGAATTAGAAGGAGTATTGTGGTCTCATAGAACAACACCGCGACGAGCAACCAACGAAACTCCGTTCGCTCTCGTTTATGGGACAGAATGCGTTATTCCACCAGAGATAAATTTTCCTGGAGTCCGCCGAAGACTACTCCCTGAACAAGAAGGACTCAATCACTTGTTGATGCTTGATGAGTTGGACTTGATCAACGAAAGACGGGATCAAGCCTTGATCAGAATTCAGAATTACCAGAATGCAGTGGCAAAATACTATAACTCTCACGTGCGAAATCGACAGTTCTATGAAGGCGACCTAGTCCTACGGAAAGTCTTCCAGAATACTATAGAGCCAAACGCCGGCAAACTCGGAGCAAACTGGGAAGGACCTTACAAAATCACGAAAGTAGTCCGACCTGGAGTGTACGAACTCGCCAACATGTCTGACGTTCCAATACCAAGATCGTGGAACGCAATGCATCTCAAGAAGTACTATCCTTAGGATACTTCACATGAACTACGGGGAGGCTTGATCCCTGCAAAGGGTACGTACGCAGCTCATCTTCGGATGGGTTCAGCTGCCCCCTCCTAAAAAAAAAGGGGGGGGGGCGAGTGGGTTATACTCGTATACTCCCACCTTTGTAATAGACTCCGCATCTACTTAATGCAAGCTTTTCGAAGCAATTTTCATCATATCACACCCTCCACGGGTTATTAAAGCCTTAACAGAAACAGGCATCACATTCGCACCTTTCACGAATCACTTAAAGTCCTAACTAAACAGGCACCTCTCTTCACCCTCGTTGCTGCTGGCCACAACAACGAACTACTACATCCTTTACGGATCTAACTACTACATCCTAACGGATTAAAAGTGTGCACTATACAAATGTCTGTGCTCATTGTCGGAGCGGATATGCTTACGGTAGCATATCCGTAAACCGAAATGATCATCCTAAACCCAACAACCAAATTGTTGGTCATAACAGTACTACATGTCCATTGTCGGAGCGGATATGCTTACGGTAGCGTATCCATAAACCGAAATGTTCATCCTAAACCCAACAAACAAATCGTTGCTCACAACAGTACTACGTGTCCATTGTCGGAGCGGATATACTTACGGTAGCGTATCCGTAAACCGAAATATTCATCCAAAAACCCAACAAACAAATCGTTGGTCAAAACACCTGTGCTCGTAATCGAAACGAGTATGCTCACATTAACGAATCCGTGGATTAGAATGATCATTGGCGTTAACGTTGACATGAGATATAGCTAAACAAATTGATCCTCCTTGGATAAAAAGAATTCAAGCAACGAGTTTCGATAACAAAGAAACAACATAACAAAAGCAAAAGCCACAAGGTAAACATAACAAGTCAACGCGGATAAAGTCATCCAGGCACCATGTCCAAATAACATCAAGCATAAATAGAACGAGATAGACCAAGCCACAGTCTTTGGCGTATCCCCATCATCATCATATCTTACCCCTTGAGGATACACCCTCATCGTCATCGGAGGATTCGGTTGTCATCTCGGATTCGGAGGTTTTATTCGGACCAAGCAAAGTCAAACCAAGATTACCCTTGTTGGACCCAGAGAAAGTACGAACACCGACATCCTCCGCTAACACTTCGACTGAATCATTGCCAAACGCAACATCGGCTGAATCTTCAGAGATCGGCGAAACCACTAGGTCGTCCCCCAATGAGGTAACCAACCTGTCAAACTCATCATTGGCATTAGCGTACTTAGCTCTCCATCCCTGGAGCTTCTCAACCTCGGCATCCAACGAAGGTGGTTCGCCACCACAAAGCAGGGCAAGAAGTTCAAGGTTGCCGTCAACTTGAGCAAGGTCAACCACGCTATTTTTTGACGATCCGCCCAAACTCTTCACCTTCTCCTTGGCTCGATCGATTTTAGCTTGAAATTTCTTGGTCATTCTGCGCATCGCCACCTTCTCAGCTCTTTCAACCTTCTTATCGGTCATGGCTTTCTCCGAGCTTAACATCCGATGGAGCTCGGCAACCTCAGCCTCCTACTGGACACGAAAAGATTCTAGGTAACAAATCCTATCATCAGCTCGGCCACGCCTCTCCTTGTGAATTTCCACCTCAGCCTCTAAGTCTTCTCTCTGCTTCGATGCTCTCTCCACCACGGCGGCGCTCTCGCGCTCGGCCTTGTCAAGATTGGCGCTCAGCTCTTCGGACGCTTTCCGTGAGCGCTCAGCTCTCCTTGCATTCTTTCGAGCATCCACCTCATAGCCGAGCGTCATCTTATTAACGGATGCCAGAAACTGAACAGAGAGAAAAGACTTAGACATTACATTTTCAACAAAAATAGAAGAATTGAAGATCGGCAAGAATTACCTTAGTACCGCGACGAGACATGTTGGCATATGGCTTGCTTGGAGAAAGAGTATCGGGAGGAGAAAAGCAATCCCCCTTAGAGAGAATTTTGGAGAAGAGAGTGGCCGATGCTGACGCGTCGTCACAGACCATTTCGGAAGCAAATGGCAGAGATACGGGTTCTGAAGGCAGTTCATTCTTGGCGGCTTCGCAGACTGGAGCATTATGCCTTTTTCGTCTAGGAGCATCATCCTTACGAAGGTCTTTCCATTTGTCAGTCTTTGCCGTGGCACGCCTTCGGGCAGGTTTCACCTGATCGGCGCCCTCACTCACGGCAACAGCTTTACCATCTCTGTGGTGGACCGGGGGCGAAGCCAATCGCCTGAGACCCGACACAATCTCTCTCGCTTGAGGGATAGACGAATCTAATCCCTCAAGACCCAGCACAATCCCTGGCGCATTGGGGCGGACAAAGCCAGCATAGATGGCTCTACAGATGGATTACCTGAGGGAAAATCTAGGGCAGCGCTTGGCTGCTCAGCAGAAATTTCAATTTGGCCAACCTCCGCTTGCTCCATCGCGGCGCGGGTTTCGGCCTCCATCCTCTCGCGAACCGATGATCGCTTTCCCACGGATCTCCTCGTACTGGTGGGGGAAGACGAAGAAGTTGAGTTCGGAGAATAATATCCAAAGTATTGAGCCCGCGCCCTCTCTACTCTTTGAAGAGTAAAATCTCTCTGCTAATCACACTCGCCGGAAGCTAGAGTCTCGCGAAGTGTAACTACGTCTGGAGGACACGTCGGAATCGGATTAGGAACTGCAAAAACAAACAAACAAAGCGGAAGGTCACGACATGTTCAACAAAACAGAAAAATTCGCAAAGCTGAAAATCGGCTACCGATTTCTCTCCATCTTGTCCTAATTTTGTTAACCTAGTCTGCACCAACCGAAGCCTCGGAAATGGGTATAACAAAGAAGTAATCCTCCCAATATCTGTTTTTACTTGGGAATCCTCCGATAATTTTGCGATGGGCTTTGTTCGAAAGGGAGTAAAAAAGCGAGTCCTTGGAACGAAATGTTCGAAAGGATAGCAGGTTCAACAAGTGATCCACGGTGACTTCCTCGCCACACTCGAAGCTACGGACCACGATCCCAACCAGGTGTCGAATTCCCCGCGGAGTTATTTGCGTCAAGGCCAATCTATGCTTCCATAGATACTCAAGGATGACCCTTGGTATTGGAAACCATATAATGCACATGTAGAAACAGCTCTCATACAAAGTAAACACCCTTTTGGAGGCTCATCTGCCCGATCCGATGACGACGGAAGGATGAGCTCAATTTCTTCGGAAATGTTGAACCGGTGCCTGAGGGTCTCCAAAGATTCGGCGGTGGAGAGAGTAGATCCTGGTGGATCAGGTGCCTCGTGCTTATATCCACCCTTAGGAACTCGTCGCTTTGAAGAACACGCCCGAAGACTCGCGTCTTGCCTCATCCTAGCACAATCGGAGCTCCAATTCTCCATTTCGGCTTTTATGTTGAAAGGATTCTCCGTTTCATCCATTGAAGGGAATCACTTCGGCAATGGGGGGAGATCACTTCGGCAAGCAAGGACTTTAGCCAAGGAGCACGTCGGCCGAGGATCCACTTCGGCAGGGAAGAGGTCTTCGGCAAAGCCACATTTCGGCCGAGAAGGGATTCACTGCGGCACAGGCGTCACCTCGGCAAGAAGAGACGTCGGCAAGGGCTACTTCGGCAGAGAAGACTTCGGCCGAAAACAATTTCAGAGACAAAAAAAAACAGCAACCTAAAAAAAAAAAATCCTTCAAAAGGAGGAGAGAAAAGGGAAGAGAGAAGTTACCTTGAGTTTTTGAGAAATGAAGAAGTAAAGAAGAAGTGAGGAGAAGTGGAAGCATATATAGGCTCATAAAGCAAAGGATGATGTCATCATGCATTGGAAATCGTGCCAAAACACAGTTGAATGAAGAAATTTCTACTGGAAAAAAGATTATCTGTCTGAAGACAGAGAACCTCGCAGATATCAAAAACAACGGGCTCAGTGTCATGTCGGCTCAGCTCGTACCAATCGACACGGTACATTGATCCCAGCTTGGACTTCCTCTACCTCGGTACTATCATCACTGAAACTACCGAGCTGGGGGGCAAACTGTTGGGGTCAAAACTCACTCAGCTGCGATCAATGGAAAAATGGCTAAGTGTGGAAATACAAAGAACCGGACAAGGCTGGAATTGTGCCTAAGTCGTTTCTGTACGAGTCCGCTCGAGCACGAGATAGGCCATTCCAACCAAGCTCTGCTCCACTTCGGCAAAGAGGAGACATCGGCAAGCTTTGGCTCACTTCGGCATGGAGACTTCGGCGAACAAGGGAAAGACATCGGCAAGCTTTGTCTCCGCTTAGGCAAGCTTTGGCTCACATCGGCAAAGCTCTGCTCAACTTCGGCAAAGAGGAGACAACGGCAAGCTTTGGCTCACTTCGGCATGGAGACTTCGGCGAAGAAGGGAAAAACATCAGCAAGCTTTGTCTCCGCTTAGGCAAGCCTTGTCTCCACTTAGGCAAGCTTTGGCTCACATCGGCAAAGCTTTTCTCCACTTTGGCAAAGAGAGGAGAGACATCGGCAAAGCCTTATCTCCACTTAGGCAAGCCTTGTCTCCACTTAGGCAAGCGTTGTCTCCACTTAGGCAAGCCTTGTCTCCGCTTAGGCAAGCCTTGTCTCCACTTAGGCAAGCTTTGTCTCCGCTTAGGCAAGCCTTGTCTCCACTTAGGCAAGCCTTGTCTCCACTTAGGCAAGCTTTAGCTCACATCGGCAAAGCTTTACTCCACTTCGGCAAAGAGAGGAGAGACATCGGGAAAGCCTTATCTCCACTTAGGCAAGCCTTGTCTCCACTTAGGCAAGCCTTGTCTCCACTTAGGCAAGCATTGTCTCCACTTAGGCAAGCCTTATCTCTACTCAGGCGAGCCTTGGCTCACATAGGCAAAGCTCTGCTCCACTTCGGCAAAGAGGAGACTTCGGCAAGCATTGGAGACTTCGGCAAGCACGGAGACTTCAGCAAGCACTGGAGATTTCGACAAACACTGGAGACTTCGGCAAGCACTAGACACTTCGGCAAGCACTGGAGGCTTCGGCAAGCACTGGAGACTTCGACAAGCATGGAGACTTCGGTAAACACTAGAGACTTTGGCAAGCACTGGAGGCTTCGGCAAGCACTGGAGACTTCGGCAAGCACAGAGACTTTGGCAAGCACGGAGACTTCCGCAAACATTGGAGACTTCGGCAAGCACTTGAGGCTTCGGCAAGCAATGGAGACTTCGGCAAGCACGGAGACTTCGGCAAGCACTGGAGACTTCGGCAAGCACTGGCCACTTGGGAAAGCACTTGGCACTTCGGCAAGCACTAGGCATTTCGGCAAGCACTGGGCACTTCGGCAAGCACTTCGGCAAGCACTTGGCATTTCGGCAAGCACTGGGCACTTCGGCAAGCACTGGAGACTTCGGCAAGCACTGGAGACTTCGGCAAGCACTGGAGACTTCGGCGAGCATGGCCACATCGGCAAGCCAGGCCACATCGGCAATGACCCACTTAGGCCAAGCCAGGCCACATCGGCAATGACCCACTTCGGCCAAGCCAGGCCACATAGCCAATGACCCATTCGGCCAAGCCAGGCCACTTCGACAAGCCTTCACTTCGGCCGTGATACGAAACTGTCTGGCCGAAGTCAATTCCATACAGAGCTGTCTGTCCGAAGTCAAAACTATACAAAACTGTCTAGCCGAAGTCAAAACCATACGAAACTGTCTAGCCGAAGTCAAAACCATACGAAACTGTCTAGCCAAAGTCAAAACCATACGAAACTGTCAGGCCGAAGTTAATTTCATACGAAACTATCTGGCCGAAGTCAAAGCTGCCAAAGACAATCCTGGCCGAAGTCAATTCAATACGAAGCTGCCTGGCCGAAGTCAAGTCTATACGGAGCTGCCTGGCCGAAGTCATTTCTATACGAAGCTGGAAGACAAAGCGGCCGAAGTGATTTCTATACTAAGATAACAAGCCCATCTTCGGCCTACAACGATGCAAAGGCCCACGAAGTCAAGCCGACTTGCTAAAACAGAAATCCCGAAGGATTGGGAAGTTTTTCGAATCTCTTTTGGATTGACCTGGCCGACTCAAACTAGTATATATATCCATGTACATCTCTTGAAAAAGGGATCCGCAATTTACTTAGCAAAAACCCTAGACTTTTTCTCTACAAACTCTTGTACGCAAATAGCTTTCTTAAACAGCTTAATAAAAACTATCTTTGGATCTTCGCTTTCGTGGTTCATACGCAGAAATTTCATCCCCCTTAACAAACCTCCGACAAATCTAATTGTGTTGATTTCGACTCACACACTCTCTGTCTCAGCATTGGGAGAAGCAGGTGACGAGCCAACTCCCTTGCTCGGAATTGGGAGAAGCAGGCGAGACAAATGACGAGCCAGCTCACCGATGACCTAGTGAAGAAACGAGCTCAATATCTTATTGGGCCGAGGCAACGAGCCATAAAAGATTGGTGGGCCAAGATAACGAGCCAAAGAAAGAAGCCCACATCCGAGCCAGAGAAAGGAAGTTTTCCTTATTCCTTTAGGAAAAAGGCCTAGCCGACTTATTCTTGTATAAATAAGACATGTATCCCTTTGAAAAAGGGATCAGAAAATTGACCTAGCAAAACACTTGTTATTCTATGTAACAGCTTTCAAAACAGCTAAGATAATAAAAACCATCTTTAGATCTTCGCTCTTGGTTTCTTCACATAGAAGTTTGTCGAATCCCTAAACTTTTCCTTACCAAATTTAGTTGTGCGAAAAATTGCTAAGTAAAATAGACTGAAAATTTGGCTAAGTGTATGGTTCGTAGTGAGATTTAACCGCGGATAGAAAATTTAGGTTAGGTCTTCACAGAGACCCTCTCAAATTGAAACTAAAATGGCATTTAAAATATTAAAGAGAGAAAGAAAGAAAGAAACATGGAACACAACAGGAAGAGATGGGTGATCGACGTTGCGTAGACCCCGGTCACCATGATACACAGAATTTTAACCATAAATATCACTGCAAGTGCACAGCAAGCGAAGTAGTAATTAGGGATCGAATCCACGAGAACCAAGTGAAACACTACAAATTTTTATGAGTGAAATTAAGCTAAGATGGCAGTAATAATGTTGATAGCAATAACAAATGAAAATAGCAATTTAAACGGTGTGAAATCAATTAAAAGCAAGCGTTAAGTCTAGGGCGTTATGCAGGAATTCAGAGACCATAAATTAGACAATTATTCAGGGAACGATAAAGTGCAGTCTCAACTCAAACATGAATGTATAATCAATCCACTTTCGTGGTATCAACTACTTTATCTAGCAACCTAAGAATCTAAACTGTCGTTTGATCTTAGAATTCTAAACAAGCATTAACGAGCAGGTTTTATATGTTCACAAATTGTCTTTACATCAGCTTTCATTGGTTAAGGACAATTTGCTCACCTATGTTCTATCCAGCAACCTATAACACTTTTGATGAACAGATTAAACCTAAAATCAGAGATTAAGTGATCAATTTAATCTAAGCAATAAGAACAACAATAGGTGAAGACAAAATAAATCCATATCTATGTCTGATTCAACGATTCATAAACTCCTTTGAAAATCCTAAACTCAACTATGGATCTACTCAAACATGGAGAAAATAAAACAACAGAAGATGAAGAAAACCTCATAATAAATTAAAGGGGTTCAGAAAAACTTCTCAAAGGATGTAGAGTTAGAGATTCGTCTCCCCGGTACTTACAAATTTCAGAAATCAAAAAGTTTGAATATATTTGAAAAGTATGAAAAAGCTTGTGTAGAAAAATAAAGTGTAGCCTCCAAAAGTGGCTTAAAATAAGTATATATAGGTATAGGGTCAGATTTGGTGGAGTTTTGATGATTCTGGGGCTAAAAAGGAAAGTCAGAACTTGCCTTTTTTCATCTGGGAAGCAGATTGATCGATCCAGAATTAGATGGATCAATCTGGCTCGATCTGGAAAATTCTTGTGTGCCAGATGTGTTTGGATGGATCGATCTGGCTTAGTCTGGAAAATTCCTGTGCGCCAGATATGTCTGGATGGATCGATCCAGATTTAGATGGATCGATCTGGCTTGGTCTGGAAAATTCCTGCGCGTCAGATATGTCTGGATGGATCGATCCAGATTTGGATGGATCGATCTTTCTCCTTCTGGTCTCATCTGCTGCACATGCTTCTTCTGCGCGCCTGATTGACATATCTTCGTTAAAAATGGCATAACTTTATAACCGTTGATCAGAATGACTTCAAACCACCTCCAAATGAAAGTTAACTCAAGTGGCTATCTTGTCTCCAAATTTTATAGCAATTCAATCAAAGGAAGCTTTTCAAAAAACACCAGATTTCCAAAGCTTCATCATGATCCCACATCTTCATAAGTCCAATTGCACCCAAAATGCCGTGTTTCCTCCAAAATGACTTAAAAACCTGTAAAGACTAGATAAAAGAAATAAAAGACTCTAAAAACATACTTTAACTCGATAAAACAACGAATATCATGGTTGAAAACTGGTGAAAACAAAGAAGTTAGTTTGTGAAAGAAGTTTGAAAACGCAGAAACTCACCTTCTCTTTAGAGTGTTGTAATGACCATTCATCTCATAATCCACACACTGCAAAACCAATCTCAATCGAACCACCATGTACTTCTCCGCAGACATTCACAGCCTCCCAGATTCAACCCACAATTTCGCAACATTGTCCATAAGCCTTTCATTGCTGGGTCTCATCAGTGATCTCAATGTCAAGAACCTTATAGACTCATTCCCGTCCTTTGCCATGCAACTATTCATACAATTCTTGGTACTCTTTCTCTCCCCAAGACTTATTCTGTTTTCTCATATTTTATTTTTATTTTATTTTTTCAAAGGTGTAGACGAATAATGGTATCACGGAAAATGTTCCTAACCTCGCTTCCAACCTTTCTGTGATCATTCCTCTCAAAGTAAAATAATGGGATCACAGGAAATTTTCCTACCCCTTGACTCGAAAGAAAATCCTTTCATCTTTTCTGTTTTTATTAACTTAGAATAAGGGAGAGGAGTACCATTATGTTTCACACATGATGCATTTGTCAGAAAACGAACGAGGAGTCAAGCCCTATGAACATCAATCACGTCTGTTGAGGTAAAAGGAAGAGCTCAGAAATTAGCTCAAGCTTAGTGGATTCTGTTGGAAATATGGACGTCTCTAGTTAACTGAGCAGCCTTTGCATTTTTCAATAGTCGGATCTGAACTGATTCTGCAGCAATGGTCACTCAGATGAAATAGTCACACACTAAACCAAGAGAAAGATTATAGTTGTGGGAGTCGAAACTCGCACAACCAAAACTTGTAAGGAGAATTTAGGGATTCAATAAACTTCTATGTAAACAAACCAAGAATAGAGATCCAAAGATGGAGATTTTATTCAAGCTGTTTTGAAAGTTGTTTGTAAAGTAATAAGTGTTTTGCTAGGTCAATTTTTCGGATCCTGTTGGGGTCAGTATTCACCCACTTGAAGTTAACAGTCGAACAAAGGCAAACGGATCGGGTGTCACGACCCATGGTGAAGAAAATTGGGTCGTGTACCCCGACCCCTGACAAGACAGACGGGTCGGGTGTCACGACCCATGGTGAAGAAAATTGGATCGTGTACCCCGACCTCTGACAAGACAAACGGGTCGGGTGTCATGACAAATGGTAAAGAAAATTGGGTCGTGTACCCCGACCCATGACAAGACAAACGGGTCGGGTGTCACGACCCGTGGTGAAGAAAAGTGGGTCGTGCACCCCGACCCATGACAAGAAAAACGGGTCGGGTGTCGCGACCCATGGTGGAGAGAATTGGATCGTGTACCCCGACCCATAACAAAGCAAATGGGTCGGGTGTGAGGAAAGAATCATTTCTCGTCACCAGGTGTCGCCCGAGCCATTTGGATGGGAGCATGCGACCTATTTTGGTGGTATCGCTCGAGTCATCGAGATGGTGTCGCCCGAGCTGTTCAGATGGTGTCGCCTGAGCCGTTCGTGCGATGTCACCCGGGCTGTTTGGATTGCGTCACCCGAACCATAGGCCATGGTGTCACCCGAACCAAAAGAAATGGGTTCGACGTAACCAAGCCTATCCCAAGATAATGATTAATTCACAACTAGCCCACAAACAAGAGTGGGCCGAACCGGGACGAGAAGCCCATCAATCCAAGCCGACTTAAAAAGGAAAATACCCGAAGAAACGGAGGATCTTCCTTATCTCTTAGGAATAGGTTTGGCCGACTCTGGCTCATATAAATATATTTGTAAACCCTCAAAAAAGGGGATCGGCAACTTACCTAGCAAAACCCTGTACTTTTGCTCTCATACAAAAAAAGCTTTCTAAGCAGCTTAATAAAATACCATATTTGGATCTCTGTTCATGTTTTTTGGGTGGTTTTTATTCAGAAGTTTCAGATCTCTCTAAAAGACTCGACAAATTCAATTGGCGTGGATTTATACTCCCACAATTTGGCGCTAGAAGGAGGGGGCAAGAAATTTTCTTACACCGAAGAACCACCACAAGACCGATCCGAAGACAATGACCAATGACGGAGACGATAGCGCTGCTGACGCCAGAAATGCCGGCGTCGAGGATCAGACGAACCAATCCAAAGATGCTGGGGAGACTTCGACAACGCTCGCGGAGATGAAAGCCATGCTGGAGACACTGCTCAAGAAGGCGGAGGAGTAGGACAAACTCAACAGCACGGTGACGGGCGAGCTGAAGGCCCTGGCAACGGCGAGTCGAACCCGAGGCGTGGGATTATGTCTAGATCCGGTAAGATGAATCAGAAGGCGCCTCAACCCAATGACCTTGGATTTCTCAACCCCACTCAACCCGCCAAGGACTCGCGGAAGACTGCCACCACTCCGTCAAAACTCAACAAACCCGACCTCTGGAGTCCAAGGAGTAGGTGACGCACCAACGGAGGACGAGGCGGCCCCCATCATCAATCTGGAGGAGGAGAATCGAATGGAGCAGAACGCGGAGAGCCGCGATAATCCCAAACCTTTAGCAGCCGGCCAGGCCCGAACCGAAAGTCGCGAAGCCATCCTGGAAGGAGATCAAGAGCTAACCGAAGAGGAAGAGAACATACTATGGGCTGACCAAGCACGGGTAAACGAAGAACGCAGAGCTGGAGTCCGAGCCCAGAAAGAAGAGATGGCAATGATGCGGGCATATATGGGCCGAGCAGCTGCAGACATAAAAGCTGTCTGATCAATGATGCACAAAGCAACTAGCAAGGTGTCGGAAATAGATCGCGTATTGGAGGAGGTGCAGAACACCCCGTTCACAGCACGGATTACTAGCACGAGAATTCCCGACCCTGGAAAGATGAGAGTCCCGATCTACGAAGGAAAGACCGATCCAAAAGAACATCTAACGACTTTCGCTATAGCCATGGGACGCTCTAACTTCAAAGAAAACGAAAGAGATGCCGGACAATGTCTTCTCTTCGCGGAGCATCTCAAAGGACCAGCGCTCCAATGGTTTTCCAGGCTCGAGCAGAACTCCATTAACAGCTACAACCAACTGTCCGCGGCATTCTTGAAGAATTACTCCATATTCATGGACCCCGCAACATCTGACGCCGATCTGTGGACTTTAGCTCAGGGGCAGAATGAAACACTCCGGAGTTTCATCGGAAGATTCAAAGCCGTTATGTCCAAGGTGGAAGGTTTGAGTGACAAAGCGACCTTACTAGCCTTGAAGCGAGCGCTTTGGTTCAACTCCGATTTTCGTAAAGAAATTGCGTTAAATGCCCCCACGACGATACAGGACGCTATGCATCAAGCCGTAGACTTCATTACCGAAGAGGAAGAGATGAAAATTCTAACCGAGAAGTACAGAAAGGCCAAAACAACGAGCCATTCCGCCCATGTGTCAACCCCTCCCAACGCTAGGTAGAATAACCAAAGTTCCGATTACATCCAGTACGAGGGAGGTTTCCGAGGAGCTCATAACTATCAGATCGATGCCCCTAGATACGGTCGCGGAAGAGGACGAAGCCGCGGAAGAAGTTCGTGGAGTACATGGACCAAAAGTGACAGTTCCTACGACGAAACAGCTTACTGTGAACACCACCACATCTACGGACATTCCACCGCAAACTGTCGGATCTTTGGCCTAAAACTCGCCAAGAAATTAGCAGCCGGCAAACTTGGAGGGAGCATCAGTCTTAAAGATTTCGAGATGGAGGTCAACGTACGCAGACCCGATCCGATGAAAGAAGATTATTCAAAACGTGATATACGAGATGACGAAGCGCCACAATCCGGAACGAGAAGGAGAATAAGCATGATAATGGGCGGATCACACTACTGCTCGGACATCGTCTCATCAATCAAAGCATTCCAGCGAAGTGCAGACGTCAGCATCAACTGGTCCAAACCATCAAAGTTTCCAAACGATGTGATCTCATTCGAGGAAAAGGAGACGATCGGAATCGACAGACCCCATGATGACCCTCTCGTGCTCGAGTTAATCATCAACGACTGTGATGTAGCACGCGTATTGGTAGACACCAGGAGCACCGTAGATGTAATCTTCCTCGAAACTCTCAGAAGAATGAACGTGGACCTGTCTGAAGTGATATCTACCTCCAAACCATTGACTGGATTCTCTGGGAAAACAACCATGACTACTGGGACAATCAAACTGCCCGTCCAAGCCGGCGAGGTGACAAAAGTTGTAGAATTCTCCGTAGCTGATCACCCGGCAATCTACAACGTCATTATGGGGACCCCCTGGCTAAATTCTATGTGTGCCGCTGTATCAACCTACCATCTCTGCCTCAAGTTCCCCACACCGAACGGAGTGAAAAAGATTCGGGGAAACCAAAAAGAGTCCCGTGTCTGCTCCCTCGCCGCACACAAGCTCAGAAATCCAGTAACCGACCTGACGGCTGATTTGAAGCGCAAAAAGATGAAGACCGACAGAGAACCGGTGAAAGAGATTTCCAAGCTGTTATAGCAATTACAAATATCAGAGGATCGTGAGAACGATGCATCTAAGCCAACTTGCGACCCCGTCGTATCAGTCTGCATCGACAGTAAACATCCAGAGCGATGCATGGATGTTGGGGCAATGTTAGGTAAAAAGATCAGAGACGAACTCATTGCTTTTTGGAGGGAAAATGTCCACACGTTCGCATGGGAAGCAGAAGACATGCCCGGTATCGATATCAGCATCACAAGCCACGAACTGAACATTGATCCAATATTCAAACCAGTAAAGCAAAAAAGGAGAAAGCTCGAGCCAGACAGAGCTACAGCAGTCAACGACGAGGTAGAGAGACTCCTGCGCGTCGGCTCAATAACCGAAGTAAAGTACCCAGATTGGTTGGCAAATCCAGTGGTGGTCAATAAGAAGAATGGAAAATGGCGTGTATGCGTGGATTTCACCGATCTAAGCAAAGCTTGCCCAAAAGACAGCTTCCCCCCTTCCACACATCAATCGTTTAGTCGAAGCAACGGCAGGGAACGCACTCCTATCTTTCATGGATGCCTTCTCAGGTTACAACCAGATCTTGATGAACCCCGACGATCGCGAGAAGATCGCTTTCATAATAGATCGTGGAATTTATTGCTACAAGGTGATGCCATTCGGCTGAAAAACACGAGAGCAACGTACCAGCGTCTGGTGAACAAGATGTTCGCTGATCAACTCGGAAACACGATGGAGGTTTACATAGACGACATGCTGGTAAAATCACTGAACGAACAAGATCACGTCACTCATCTCAAAGAATACTTCTCGCAGCTGAATTTTCACAACATGAAGTTAAACCCGACCAAGTGCAGATTCGCAGTCACCTCCGAAGAATTCCTTGATTACCTTGTAACTCACCGCGGCATCGAGGCCAATCCTAAGCAAATCGATGCACTCATCAATATGACTTCACCAAAGACAAAAAGGGAAGTACAACGACTTACCGGGAGGGTAGCTGCACTTAACCGATTCATCTCCATCGACAAATGCCTACCTTTCTACGATACTTTGCGAGGAAACAAGAAGTTCGAGTGGACGGAAAAATGCGAGGACGCTTTTCAGCAACTAAAGAGCTACCTAGCTACCCCTCCAGTTCTCACAAAACCAGAAGCAGGCGAACCACTTTTTCTGTACACCGTAGTTTCTGCCACAGCGGTTAGCGGCGTGTTAATTCGAGATGAGCGTGGGGAGTAGAAGCCAATCTTTTACGTCAGCAAAAGCCTCACAGATGCTGAAACAAGGTACTCGCGGATGGAGAAAGTGGCGCTATCCATTGTTATGTCAGCAAAAAAGCTAAGGCCATACTTCCAGTCGCACTCAATCATCGTCCTAAGCACCTCCCCGATAAGGTCCGTTCTGCATAGCCCAAGTCAGTCAGGAAGGCTAGCAAACTGGGCAATCGAACTAAGCGAGTATGACATTGAGTATCGTGGGCGAACGTGTGCCAAATCCCAAGTCCTGGCTGATTTTCTTATCGAACTCCCCGAAAAAGGCATTGACGATGAAATACCAGGCCCGCTCTGGAAACTCCACGTTGATGGCTCATTTTCCAAAAACGGTTCGGGAGTCGGGATACGGCTAACTTCTCCAACTGACGAACTACTGGAACAATCATTTTGCTTTGGCTTTCATGCATCCAACAACGAAGCAGAGTACGAAACCTTGATTGTCGGGATGAAACTCGCTAATGGCCTAAAGATCGAGCAACTCCATGCATTTTGCGATTCCCAACTAGTCACGAATCAGTTCAGCGGTGAATATGCAGCAAAGGACGATCGAATGGAAGGTTACTTGATGATCGTCATAGAATTGGCTGCACAATTCAAACAATTCATCTTGACACGCATTCCACGAGGGGAGAATACCTCAGCCGATGCACTTGCAGCCCTTGCATCAACTTCCGATCCAGATCTAAAGAGAGTAATCCCTGTAGAATTCATCCAACACCCAAGCATTTGTCTTGGCAATTTAGTGAACGCCATAGCCCGTTCACACGCGGCTAGGCAAGCAATAGATGTCACAACCGGGCAAGAGGTGATGGATGACATGCAGGAAGAATTGGCCAACCAATCATCCGCAGAGCCATATATCGCCCCCATGGAAGAAGGCAACCCTGAAGAAGTAAAGGACCCTATCATCGAACCCAACGAAGAATTAAATGAGGGCAACAATGATGCAGAATATGGCTGCGATAAGGAATGGCTCGGCGCGATCAGAGGATACATATACGACGGCATCCTACCAACCAAAAAATGGGCAGCTCGCAAGCTTCGCGCAAGCAGTACGCTACGTGTTACTCGATGGAAATATCTTCAAGTGGAGATTCTCAAGGCCATTGCTAAACTGCGTAGAGGGAAAGGACGCCAGGAAGATTATGAAGGAAAATCACTCTGGAGGGAGAGCACTAGCCATAAAAGTCAAACGTCATGGCTACTATTGGCCAACGATGATCAAAGACTGCAACATGTTTTCAGCCAAATGCGAAAAGTGCCAACGCCATGCGCTGATGATTCACCAACCAACAGAAGTACTTTCATCAATCTCGTCGCCGTATCCATTCATGCGATGGTCCATGGACATCGTCGGACCACTGCATCCGTCAAAACAGAAATGTTTCCTTCTGGTTTTGACAGACTATTTCTCGAAATGGGTCGAAGCTGACTCCTATGCCAACATTAAAGATGCGCAAGTGGAGGCCTTTGTCTGGAAAAATATCATATGCCGACATGGAGTGCCTTACGAAATCGTGACGGACAACGGCTCGCAGTTCATCTCAAATCGTTTTAAAGGTTTCTGCGAGAAATGGAAAATCCGACTCAGCAAGTCTACTCCACGATACCCACAAGGGAACGGACAGGCCGAAACAATCAACAAAACAATCCTCGACGGTCTAAAGAAATGCCTTGATGAGAAAAAGGGACGTTGGGCTGAAGAACTGGAGGGAGCACTTTGGTCTCACCGCACCACCCCAAGACGAGCAACAGGTGAAACCCCATTCGCACTCGTATACGGAATAGAGTGTGTCATCCCACCAGAGATACATTTCCCAGGAGTTCGCCGGAGAGTATTACCAGAACAACAAGGGCTCAATCACCTATTAATGCTTGACGAGCTGGACTTGATCAACGAAAGAAGGGACCAAGCCTTGATCAGGATCCAAAATTATCAGAACGCGGCCGCAAAATACTACAATTCCAATGTTCGAGAACGAAGATTCTACGAAGAAAATTTGGTTTTGCAGAAAGTTTTTCAAAACACCACGGAAACAAATGCAGGCAAACTAGGAGCCAATTGGGAAGGACCCTTCAAGATCACCGCAGTAGTCAAACCTGGAGTTTACAAACTTGCCAACATGACAGGTGTTCCGGTACCGAGATCGTGGAACGCAATGCATCTCAAAAAGTGTTATTACTAAGCTACTTTACATGAACTACAGGGCGACTTGATCCCTGCAAAGGGTACGTAGGCAGCTCGTCTTCGGACGGGTTCAGTTGCCCCCCTCCTTTCAAAAGGGGAGGGGAAGTGGGTACGTATACACATACTTGGATACTCCCATCTTTGTAACAGATTTCTACGATTTCGCTAAGCAAAAATTTTCAAGAACAACCCTGCACCTAAACATCCGTCAAGGATCACAACGTCTTAACAAAACAGACATATTCAAGCGACAACGGGCATCTTGCCACATCTTCATTATTGCTGGCCACAATAGTGAACTTTCGGGTCCATCTCGGATCTACATTCTCATCCGTCTCAGGATTAAAAGCGCGCTATACAAATATTCGTTCATTATCAGAGCGGATACGTTTATGGTAACGCATCCGTAAACCGAAATGCTCATCTTAAACTATACAAACAGATGTTTCTGTCGGAGCAGATAAGCTTATTGTGACCTATCTGTAAACCGAAATAATCATCTTGAGACTTATCATCTCATAATTATGCGAACGAGAGTTTGTATCCGTTTGTCGGAACAACCATTTCTCAACAAAAAGACATATTCATCAACCACAAGATAGCCAATCAGCAACCAAGCAATAACAATAAGTCTTGATACAACTCGGATAAAGCCGTCCAGGCACTAAACAAAAAAAAGAGTAGAAGTCTTAAAATTACACAAAGAAGAGGGGATTGTAATCCTCCGTTATCTCGGGAATCACAACCACCTTCTGATCCGGCTTCACCGGCTGCTCAGCTTTGTCACATCCCAGCACCTTGCTATCTTCAGGCATCTTCTTGACGAACTCCTCAACTGGTTCCCCATAAACAGCCTCTTCATCTTTTCGTGGAGACGGTTCGGGGGTTGGTTCACCAACAACCTCCTTCGAACTGAATTCAGCTAGGCCCGGCGTTCCCTTGTTTGAACCAGAGAAATCCTGAATGCCAACACTTGCGGCAGCCATCTCCATGGGTTCATCCGTGTTAATTTCCTTCAAGATGTCAGAACGAACGGGGGACAACTTCTAGAGTCCGCTCGCCTCGGCCACAAGCTTAGCAAATATCTCGTGGGCTCCATCCAAGTCGGCCTTTTGCTCAGCAAGACTTATTGCCTTAGAATCGAGTGACGGCGGCTCGCCGCCTTTGAGCAATTCTACGAACTGAAGGTTACCTTCGATCTGGGCTAGATCAAGCATATTTTCCTTCGGCTCGCAGCGATCATGTCAAGATTTTACTGACTCGGGAGAATTTGTCTTCAAACTTGGACGACATCTCCTGTTTGGCCTCAAGCACAGCCTGCTCAATCTTGCTCTCGCGTAGTTCATTTTCCGTTTCCAACTGTCTTGTTAAACTGGCAATGTGAGCATCCCGTTTTGCTCTACCGGATTCAAGCCTCAGGATCCGTTCGTCAGCTTCCCTGATATGCTTCTTACTGGCCTCGGCTTCAGTTTCAAAGGCCTTGATTATCTTAAGAGTTCTCACCCGCTCGGAAGCGTGATTGGCTTCGATATCCTTGTGCTTCCCGTCTAGCTCGATGGCCCTCTTTCGGTCGTCCTCGACTCTTTCCCTATCTTTTCGGGCATCAGATTCATACCCAGAACCATCCTGTTAAGATGGGATATGAACTGTGCAAAAACAAAAAAGGACTTCAGCAAAAAAAAAAAAAAAACATGAAACGGCTCGGAAAATAAGAGATGAATAGTACCTTAACGCCTCGGAGGGACACCTCGTTGTAGGCTTTATCCTTGAGCAAAGTGTCTGGAGGAGGAAGCTGATCACCCGGACACGTGATCTTGGAAAAGATGGCAGCGGATGTCACAACATCGTTGTAAGCCCCTTCGGCGGTACGGGGCACAGCAGACAGCGGGATCGCCTCGGGGATGGGTCGAGGAGCTTCAGTGTGACTCTTCCGCTTTGATGCTTCGGCAAGCCCTACGCCTACGTCGTCTGCCTGGCGTTTTTGGCTAGGCTTTTTCTTATCCTTGGCTTTCCCCTTGCCTTTGTGCAGCACCAGCTGTGATTCTATGGGACAAAACCCTAATACAACCCCCTCGGGAGCTAAGTCGGAATTTGGTTCGGGTGGATGGTTAGAAGAGGTCGGTTTGGGAGCAACGGAGGTCTGAGGGTGTTGTTGGCAAAGTTGACCTAGCGCCTCGGTCTGTCTCGCTCTCTCTTTCGCCTCGGCCTCTGCCTTAGCCTTGGCAGCGGCTCTATCCCTGAAGGTGGGTCGTCCCATCTTGTCGTCTGAATAGTAAGAAGATGACGAACAAACAGATTGACCGTCGAACAGGGCTCGGGCTCTTTCCACTCTCTGGAGATTGAAATCCCTTGTCCAGTTGCACTTTCTGGCCGAGAGCGTTTCATGAATCTCAGACAGGTCGGGAGGCAGCGAAAGTTGAAAGTGTCGCACTGCAAAAAAAAAAACGTAAGTAGACCTAAAACAAGATCAATATAAAAGGAAACCGAGCCGTAGCCCGAAAAGAAGCCACAGGTCGGCTACCAAATTCTCCCCAACTCGTTTTGATTAGGCTGAGACATCTGGTCCCCACTGACGCCTCGGTAATGGGAACAAAAAGAAGTAATTTTCCCAGTTTTCATCCTTGCTCGGTAATCCAGTTATGATCTTCTTTTTGGCTTTTCCCGATATATAATATTTCAACTCCTTTCCATTGCGACACCGAAACTCGAGAAGACTCCTTAAGTGCTCAACCCCAACGTCCACGTCGCACTCGTAACTCCTTACGAGAATGCCAATCAAATGTCTGACTCCCCTGGTGTTGATCTGGGCGAGAGCCAGATTATGCTTCCAGAGAAACCGCGAAATCACTTCGGGGATCGGGAGCCATAGCAAGCCGCGGTAGAAGAAGCTCTCGTAAAGGGTGAAGTGATCTGGGGGTGGTTTATTGGCTCGGTCAGCTGGGGACGGAAGAACAAAGTCGATTTCTTCCGAAATGTTGAATCTCTGCCTAAGGGCTAATAATGAATCTGGAGTAGAGAGGGTTGAACTCGGTGGGTCGGGTCTCCTTTTCGGAATCCTCTTCCTGGGGCTCGTTGTTTAGGTCCCATCAACCTTTCTAACTCCTGTCATGCTACGACAGGATCGTAGAACCAGTCCTCCGCTTCGATCTTTGCCGGCTCGTAACCGATGATTTCCGTAAAGGGGTTCGTCGCCTCATCCAACGGAGAATCATGAAGATGGGGAATTTCGAATTCCGCGAGAACCCCGGCGTTGTAGTCAACCCTTGAAGAATCAGAGAGGACCATTTTTCTACCAAGAAGGGAGGGTCCTATCGCCGAACCGGTTGAATCTGCTCGGCTGCAACTTTGAACAGAGACTGGATTGGGCAGAAATGAAGGTTCGGGAAGTGGTCGGTCTGCGACATCTATTAATCTAGATTCTGGATCGGTTACCGAGGAAGCAGATAGCCGAGACATCATCTGTTGAGAACAGATCGGTCTTTCGGATAGAAGAACAAACAGATCGAGATTCCCAGGAGCTCGCGAGAAAGGATCTAAAATTTCAGGAAACAGATTGGATTTATCAACAAACTTGTCAAAATGGATCAAAGCTGTTTATAATCGAAGAACAAGGCGGGATCTTCGAAGAGAACTCGAGATCAGATCCAAATCTTCACACGAACTACCGGAAAACTTAAGGGTAGCGGCGGAGCTTCTTGAAGATAGATCGGGAAACTTAAATGGCTCGGCGAAAAGGAAGGAACAATGGAGGAACAACAAAAAGAACTTAAGCAAAAATTAGAGAGAGAAAAGAGAGAGAAGTTACCTTCTAGAAGGAATTCCCGAAGAAATGAAGTAGTGAAGGAAAAATGAGAAACATCACAAGTTATATAGGCGAAAAAGGGGACGTCATGTACCTCAGGAATCGGTGGAAACGGTTGCACTCCCCGATAAAGTAGATAGCCTCCTAGCACTCCCCGAGCCAAGTCCAAACTCTTATCTACGGGTCGGGGCGATAGCTAAAAATGGATCGAGACAATGGTAAGAAAACAGTTCGATGACATGAAAAGAAGCGGTTCGGGGTGATAATGAAAGACAGCTCGGTGTCACAAAGAAAATTGGATCGAAGCGTGTTAACTTCAGATTATTTTCTACCTCAACACTTTCAGTATTAAAACTGTTGAGTTGGGGGGCTAACTGTTGGGGTCAGTATTCACCCACTTGAAGTTAACAGTCGAACAAAGGAAAACGGGTCGGGTGTCACGACCCATGGTGAAGAAAATTGGGTCGTGTACCCCGATCCCTGACAAGACAGACGGGTCGGGTGTCACGACCCATGGTGGAGAGAATTGGATCGTGTACCCCGACCCATAATAAAGCAAATGGGTCGGGTGTGAGGCAAGAGTCATTTCTCATCACCAGGTGTCGCCCAATCCGTTTGGATGGGAGCATACGAGCTGTTTTGGTGGTATCGCCCGAGTCATCTAGATGGTGTCGCCCGAGCTATTCGGATGGTGTCTGTAACACCCCCGATCGGCGTCCCATACCACCAACTGCGGATATCACAACCCAGCATCCTTGGACGATCAGTCCTAAGTCTCTAGAACGAATCCAGAGCCTCGAGTCCAACTATCCTAGGATACTTTCCCATTTATCAAGATCCAAGGCTTGCCAACCCGGATCTAAATAAATGGTTGATGGTTGGTTCACCCGGACTAGACTTGTATCACATGAAACCCAAGTAATATCAAAATACTTCCATAGATTAATACTTAGGTTTGAAATACATTTCAAAAAAAAATAACTATCCGGCCGTGAGTTATCAGCTCAAAAAGATACAAGTCAAAGACAAATTTTACAAAGAGGCAAAGCAAACTACCGATGATGTTCCTAAGTCCCAGCTGTGCCTCCAAGGTCTACCCGCTAAGTTCACCTGCAAAACAAAGTGAGGTTGTAAGTAATATAAGATTACTTAGTGAGTCCGGGATTTTAACAGTTAAAACATTCCCATCCCAACCCCAAATTACCAATCAGAACACAATCAATCAATCAACACGCAATCACGACAAGGCAAGCACAAACAAGTAATCACTCAATTGATTACTATTACCAGGTCTATATGCAATGCAAGTTCTCTCTCAATCAATAAGGCCTTGCGGTCCGTCGCCGTTCTCGGTACTTTCACATGGGAAGGCCGGCCACAAAGGCCCGCACACCACCCCTGGTTCCTCTTGAACCCTCAATGCATTGTCATGCATTACCATGGTTCTCTGGGTGCGACCCAGAGTCACATCCATGGTCCGCGCAGGATATCCCATAGCCACCCAGCCGTTACCCGCGACTTTCCCCCGAGAACGTCTACCGCCTGACATTCATTAAGTTATTAATATGCATGCATCTAATGATAACATGCAAATAACTTCTAACACACAACACAACCAAGTATTAATCACATCTCTGACTATGCTTCTCAAGCCTTAGTCGTGATCCTATACGAGGTAAAACATGCATTCACACATAACAAGTATTAATCACATCCTGGCTAGGTTACATCACACCACAGCCGTGATCCTATACGAGTTAATCATGCATTCACAACCACAATTCAATCATGCAATCAACAGCATTCACAAATCAAGCTTTAACTTAGTAAAAACAATCGATTTACTAAGAACCTCACACAAGCTTGACATAATCACAAATCAACCACAAGCATGGAAAAGTATTCGCAATATCCCACGTGTGATCTACTCATCACCACATGTTACCCTAAACTCACATATTTGGTTTGGAGGTTTCTAGGTTGATCTACACGTCCCGCTTAACTCTTCGACTGCCTTGCACCACCTGAGGCTTAAAACGAAAAGATACTTACATAGGGATCAACTAAAACTTAGAAATACCTAACCAAAAACAGGCTTACCAACGCCCTATGCTTGCCCAGATGAATCGTACCTTCAAACCACTACTTAACCCGCGGATTGGAAAAACACAACCCACGGGTGGCAATTTCTCGACCCACGGCTACGAATTCTCGACCCACGGGTGATACGATCACGACCCAGCAGTACTTTAACTAAGGTTTTGATGTATCCTATCTGACCAAAGGATGGGTCTATTTATAGCAAATCCTAACGACAAGGTTCCGGAATTTAAGGACAATGGTCGGCCATTCACCCTACACACCGACCCAGCTGTCAACACGCATGCTACCCACACTGCCGTGTGTCACCCGGTTGATTCTGACGCTGACACACGTCCCACTACGGCCTGTGTCGTACCGGTATTCGACACATACATACTGCCATGCATGAGACAGATTTCCGAACCTGGAATGATGTGGTTCGAACGGTGGGTCGTCCACGGTACGATCTGTCCGACCCAAGGTACCATCCGCGGTACGTCGTCTCGACCCAAAATCCATTTCTTCGACCCGAAGTCAGATTCCTTTGACCCAAACTCAATTTTCCTCGACCAAAACTCTAATCCCAACTCCTTAAGACTTTCCTAAGTCTTTCTTCCTTGAGTTTTTAAGATTTCAAAACCTTCCCATCCAAAATCTTCTTACCGCTTATCGGGGTCACTACACGCTTCCCCCCTTATTAGAATTCGTCTCGAATTCTAATAACCGAGATGGACCCGCCTGGTCCGTATGCGGATTTTCTTGGAACAATTCCGGGTACTTTCCTCTAATTTTTTCTTCGTCTTCCCAAGTAATCACCAACCGATTTTGCTTGCCCCAAAAGACTTGAATTTGAGGAATCTGTCGATTTTTCAATCTCCTAACACGTCTTTCTCCTATTCGGATAGGTCCTTCTAGGTACGTCAAGTTGGTGCGCAGTTCCGGTACTCGCTCCGGCTCGAGTGTAGTTGGATCCCGAATATGCTTATGTAGCATAGATACATGAAATACGGGGTGTAAATTCATGTCTGTGGGCAACTCCAACTTATACGCTACCTCCCCTATTCTTTTAATTATTCGGTAGGGCCCGATGAATCGTACTGCTAATTTCCCAACTTTTCCAAATCGATCCTTCCCCTTTTGTGCCGCTATTTTTAAGTATACCATGTCTCCTTCCTCAAATATTACCTCTCTTCTTCCTTTGTCTGCGTACTTCTTTTGCCGATCTTGAGCCACTTTCATATTCTCCCGTGCCATTGCTATCTTCTCCAGGGTTTCTTGGACTATTTCGGGTCCATACAATTGTCGTTCTCCAACCTCTGGCCAACAAGCTGGAGTTCGACATGGCCGTCCATATAACGCTTCGTAGGGTGACATGCCAATGCTGGAGTGATAACTATTGTTGTAAGAAAACTCTACCAGTGGCAGAAATTGTTCCCAAGTGCCCGACCAATCCAAAACACACATCTGCAACATATCCTCCAAGGTCCTTATGGTTCGTTCGGTCTGTCCGTCGGTCTCAGGATGGAAGGCCGTACTCATGTATAGATGAGTGCCCAAAGCTTGCTGAAGAGCTCTCCAAAATTCTGTAGTGAACCTTGGATCTCTATCCGAGACAATACTTGCCAGAACTCCATGTAGTTTAACGATCCGATTCAAGTATAGCTCTCCCAATGTTTCCACATTATCCGTTAACGTGATTGGTAAAAAGTGTGCACTCTTTGTTAGTCGATCCACCACAACCCAAATTGCATCATTACCTCACCCGGGTGCCCTTGGCAATCCTGTCATGAAATCCATTGTAACTGCTTCCCATTTCCATTCTGGGACTGCTAAGCTTTGAAGTAGGCCTCCTGGTACCTGATGTTCCACCTTGATCTGTTGACAAGTTGGACAACGAGCTACCCATTCAGCCACCGATTTCTTCATTCCTGGCCAATGGTAGTATCGCCGGATATCGCGATACATCTTTGTACTTCCCGGATGAATGCTTAATAATGAATGATGTGCTGTCTTCAGGATCTCTTCCCGTAGTCCTTGACCTTTAGGTACAGTTATTCTACCTTGCAGAAGTAATGTCCCGTCCGGTGCCATATGATATCCACTTGCATTCTGGCCGTCCTGCTTTCTTCGGTCCTCCATAATCGGTTGTAAGCTTGCATCTTCCTTTTGTGCTTCCCGAATTCGTAAAAGTAAACTTGCCTGCTGTATTGCTTGAAGTCCTACTGGCTTACTTGATTCACCTTCCAATGCTATTAGCTGAATTTCCTTTAACTCCTTAGCCAATGCTTACAAATCCTTTTCTACGCTCACATCCATTTTTCTTCGACTTAACGCGTCCGCCACTACATTGGCTTTCCCTGGATGGTACATGATTTCTATTTCATAATCCGCCATGAATTCCATCCATCTTCTTTGTCGTAGATTTAGTTCCGGTTGCGTGAACAAATACTTGAGGCTTTTGTGATCTGTGAACACTTGGATGGACTCTCCATAAAGATATGACCGCCAAATTCTAAGTGCAAAAATTACTGCAGCCATCTCCAAGTCATGAGTAGGATAATTCTCCTCATGCTTCCTTAACTGTCGAGATGCATAAGCTATGACCTTACTTTCTTGCATTAGAACACATCCTAGACCCACTCGTGATGCGTCCGTATATACCACATATGGTTGGTTGGGCTTTGGCAAAACTAAGATGGGTGCTGATGTCAGGGCTTCCTTTAGCTGGTTGAAAACCTTGTCTACTTCTCTGTCCCATTCGAATGATAGTCCTTTACCAGTAAGTCTGGTTAATGGCTTCGCAATTGATGGAAACCCTTTAACAAACTTTCTGTAATATCCAGCCAATCCAAGGAAACTCCTTACTTCAGTGACCGTGGTTGGCTGTGGCCACTCCTTAATAACCTGGACTTTTTCTGGGTCAGCAGACACCCCTTGTTTGGATACTTGATGACCCAAGAATCCAATCTCCTCCTTCAAAAATCTACACTTGCTGAATTTTGCGAACAACCTTTGTTCCCTTAGTCGTTCCAGCACTTTCTTCAAATGCACTTCATGTTCTTCCGCCGTTCGGGAGTAAACCAAGATATCATCGATAAATATAATTACAAACTTATCTAGATAGTTCCGGAATACCTCGTTCATCAACCTCATGAAAGCGGCAGGTGCATTTGTAAGAGCAAACGGCATTACTACGAACTCGTAGTGTCCATACCGGGTCCGAAATTCAGTTTTCATTACGTCCTTTTCTCGGATAGGGATCTGGTGATATCCCGATGTCAAGTCAATCTTTGAGAACCAGCTTGCTCCCTGCAGTTGGTCCAATAACTCATCGATTCTTGGCAGCGGATACTTATCCTTGATCGTCAAGTTGTTGATTCCTCGATAATCTATGCATAACCTCATGCTCCCATCTTTCTTACCGCTTATCGGGGTCACTATAGTGTCGCCTGAGCCGTTCGTGCGATCTCACCCGGGCTATTTGGATTGCGTCACCCGAACCATAGGCCATGGTGTCACCCGAACCAAAAGAGATGGGTTCGACGAAACCAAGCCTATCCCAAGATAATGATTAATTCACAACTAGCCCACAAATGGGAGTGGGCCAAACCGGGACAAGAAGACCATCAAGCCAAGCCGACTTAAAAAGGAAAATACTCGAAGAAACGGGGGATCTTCCTTATCTCTTAGGAATAGGTTTGGCCGACTCTGGCTCATATAAATACTTATGTAAACCCTCAAAAAAAGGGATCGGCAACTAACCTAGCAAAACTCTGTACTTTTGCTCTAAGACAAAGAGCTTTCTAAAACAGCTTAATAAAACTGAATCTTTGGATCTCTTTGTGTTGATTTGGGTGGTTTTTTACTCAGAAGTTTCAGATCTCCCTAAAGAACGTGGCGAATTCAATTGGCGTGGATTTATACTCCCACAACTAGCTTGGAAATATTTCAAGAATTATCGCTGGCATAAGCAAAAGGCTTAAAGCCTTGCAGACTTGATTATCAGGTAGCGGATTAAGTCTACCAACCGCAAAGCATATGATGTTTACATATGTGAACACAAGAACAAACAGAAACCTAAGATTTCTATGAAAACCTCTACTAGCTTCATAAAGCATAATATTACAAGAAGTTCAATGGAAAAATGTCCCAATTGTGGCATTATGTATGGTCAAAAGGCTTACGCATGTCATAGCAATGCTAATGAACGCCGTACCACAATTGACCATGCAAAGACAATGGAAAAATTCAAGACCAATCTGACTAAAACAAACACATGTATTGTAGTTTCAAAAGTCAACCAAGTTGGAAACAATCGAATGGAATGGTGGCATTACGCTGCTACAACCATCAATATCTATTTTAATAGATATATACTTGGTAAGAAGCAAAAACATGCACTTGAAAAAAAAAATCAAAGCATACAAGATAGAAATTTGAAACCAACTTGAAAAATCCATAAAAATGGATATATGTGATAAATGAGGCGAGTTTTGAAGAACATTAAATGCATTCTTTACAGAAATGGCAATATTCATCGGAAAAAAAACTGCTCCTTATTAACTTGAAACTATTAGAATTATGGAACAAAATTTTTGAACTCTTAAAGAGATGATGAATGCAAAGATCCATGATTTTGAGTTATCTCAAGAAATGTGGAGGAAAGCGTTGCTTACCACATAAAGTCATTGAAAAAATGTTATATGAACTTTTCAAAAGGTAAAGTACATTCGTACAAATACCTGAAAGTGTGGGGGTGCGTCGTAAAAGTCGAAGTGCTACCTCCTAAAAAGGTCGCATTCAGACCAAAAATGGCATATTGTATTTTATTAGATATACACATAAAAAAATTGTTTATCGGTTTCTGGTTTATAAATCAGACGTACCGGATATCTATGTAAATACAATCATAAAATCAAGAAATGCATCTTTCTTGGAACACGTGTTTCGGTGTAAGGATTAACAAAATCCAAAACGAACTCGTAAGAAAAAAGACTTTATCACCTCTGTAATTGAGGCAAGTAATTCTGGCACATTGTGAGATGATGCAAAAGAATCTGTACATCTTTTGGTAAAGATTTTTATTGGTCTTTCTCCAAGAGAATGCACCGTAACTTTCACTAAAGCCAAGTCTAAATTAGACAATTCTTCGTTGAAGAAAAATCTCATTAGTGAGATCGACTCCATTATGAAAAAACCATATATGGGAGATAATCGATTTATCACAAGGGCATATAGTCCTAAGGTTAAATGGTTTTTAGTCGAAAAATTATGTCTTATTTGAAAATACACAAAGTCTATAGACTTGTGAAGTCTCTGTTTGGGCATACAAAAGCTCTGAAATAATAGCCTGAAATATTTGACATTGTCAAATAGTTTTCACATCAATAAATGTGATAAGTTTATATACATCAAAAGTACTCCTCACGAATACATTTTGCTAATTTTGTATGTAAATAACATTATTTGAAGAGATAAAGACATGGTCGAACAAATTAATATTGTTCAAAATCTACTCAAGTGTGCTCGGCAGACGTAGTCTATGTACTAAGTTGCTACACACGTAATCCATGTTGTAAACACTGGAAAGTAATAACTAAAGTATTGAGCTACGTGCAATATACTAAAAGTTATGGTTTGCATTATGGTAAAGAACCAATAGTTTTGGAAAGATACAATTACGATAATTGGTTATCGACTTCCAGAAACTAATAGTCCACAAGTGGATATGTCTTTACGCATTGTGGTGCAACAACATCATGGAAATCTTCCAAATTAACTCTGCGGAACAGATTAATCATGGAACCTAAGTTCATAGCTTGAGATAAACCTAAGGAAGCTTAGTAGTTTCAAAAGTTGGTAAAAGATATCATGATGTGAAAAAAACTAGTGTGAGCATTACGACTATAGCCTAACACTAAGTTTTTAAAAAAGATGACGTCAAACCATTAGAAAATTGATCTCAAATTGAGTAATCTCAACAGATTATATCTCATCGGACAACTAGGATCCATTTATTAAAGGTGTGTCACGAGATCAAATTGTAAAATCATCAAAAAAATTGGGTTTAAAGCCTATGACTTACGCGTATGTTTGATGGAAACCTTACCTACATGACTGGAGATCCTAGGAAATAGGTTCAAGGGGGAAACTAAGTCAAACTGATTTTGCTAAAAGCACTATGAGACTCTAGTCTCTATCCAGTTTCTAATATGATATATCGTGCTTCCAGTATAAAAAGGATAAGCGTTGCTTTTAATGATATTCACCATAGCTTTTATATGTTCGTGGAATATTACATGATACTTCATAAAACAAATTCTATTGAAATATCACCTAGTGAGTGTGAAATGAGGCCGTTTCTAGGAGAATGAATGAAAGGCTATATTCTCTAAATTCACTCATGATAACCAGGCATGTTCAAGGCCACAATGAACATAATAGAGAACCTAGTTCTATGAGAGAATGAAGTTGTGTTATAGATGTTATCTCGGTTTACATCAAAGCCCGGGTGGTTCAAGACATCATGTTCACCTCCTGGTTGAGTAAATCCAACAGATATTAACAATGACTGGTTCAAAGCTTAAAAAGCTACCAACTCATATACAGTGGATTTTTTGCTTATACTCTCAAAAGTCCTTTTTCTCGAGTCTTGTCGCATTTGTCAAGTCTGTCGAGTCATGTGTCTAGAGTCATTTCTATTTATGTGGGGGATTGTTAGAATTCGTTTTTGACAAAATAGTTTAAAACCATTTTCCGGTGTGTTTTCCGGTGGAGACGTTCATCAGGATGACCAAATTTTAGGCACGACAGAATCATCACCGTAAACACTATAATGTAGTATATTCACTTGTAAAAATAGAAGTTGATTTGAATGAGAAATGAATATCCAAAGTGGATGACTTGAAAGCTTGTAAAGTTTCAAAATTTGGCTAAGTGTTAAAACTAGCAAATATCCCACATTAGAATTTTGGATATAAAATTCTTAAGTATATAAAGTAGAGAATTTATAATAAAGTTCAAAACCTTATGTACACTTTAGTGTATTGAAGAAAGGAGATACTCTGACCGGACTTCAATTTTGGGCTTCGAGTATTTTGGCTAATGGGCCATTATTCTTTTGGACTAAATTTTTTTGAATTTTATTTTGAGAAATTACTTATAATAACTTTGAAAATTGGGTTATTAATATAATAACTTTGGTGAGCAAGGTCAAAAAGACCTTAATATTTTGTCAAAAACTTGTAATCCTAAATTAAATTTTAAAATTACAGAGAATGCCATTATGATTTATTTTTGTGTTAAAAAAAAATTATAAAAGTTAAAAACGAAACCCTAAAAATTTCATTTCTTTTTCTTTCCTCTTCCTAGCCGCCGTTGTCACTTGGCCAAAGCGTTTTCTCTCCGTCACCGATTTTCTTTGCGATTAATCTCTTCAAGCCGCCGTTTTCTCATCTCCATCAACAAGTTTCTCTTTCTCTCCGACTCCGCCACCTCTCTCCCTCCACCGTCTCCGTCGTCGATCTCGTTGCTTCATTTTCCGGTGTGATTCTCTTCGTCTGTATATATCGTATTACAATCCGTCGATGTGTTGATTGATAGTTCTATCTCTCTCTCTCTCTCTATATATATATATATATATATATATATTCAGATCTGTATGTAAAGTTAGATTTCTAGGGCTTGTTCGCTTTTTATTTTGTTGTTATATGTGTGGTGAAACCACACTATAACTGCTTCGGTATTATGCTTTTGATTCAATTTCTTTGTTCTTCAGCGAGTTGTTTTGGTACAAGCGTTAATCAAAGATGAGTTATCCAACAAATTCTTAGGAGGAAACTTCACTCCCATTCAGTTGTGAGATTTTTAATATTCGTTTTCTTTAATTATATTTTGATTGTTAGGAGGAAACTTGTGATCTGTTTTAAGAGATAATCGTTGGAATTTGCTTGTTATTTGTTTGGATTCTATGGGTAAGGCTTCGTGTTTTGGGAGATTCACATTAGCTAATGAGCGATAAAGAATCAACTCTTTAATTCTTAGTGAAATTTGTCATTTTCTGGAACATAAGACGAGAGACAATGATTTGTATGATTTGGTGACACTGTTAAAAAATAGATTTTGCTTGTTCATCATTACATTGTATATGGATTGGTGTTTAGCTTCTGCTTCGATGTCTAACCTAAGTAGAATGTTAATTTGCATTTTGTCAGCATATAACTGGTTTGGTTTGCTGGAAACTTTTCTCTTAGCATTTGTTTTGTGTTATCATGCAGGCAACTCCTGTCCTTTCATGGTTTTTTTTTCCGAAGAAAGCTCATGAAGACGTTTGGATTTCATGGTAGATTAATTGTTTTTTATGACAGTTTTATTTTATTTATAATAGTAGAATTATTTGGCTCTGATGGGAAGCTTACTATTTTTTAATGTAGACTTGTGGTGTATTGTGTTGTATTCATGGCAGTTTTATTTTGTTTATATGGTAAATTTTTATTTACTTTTTATTGTGTTATGTATTTATGGCGCGCAGTTTATATTTGTCTTTTCATTTTGTTTAAATAGCATATATATTGTTTTTTTCATGACAAAAAATTTACAAGTAATGATATAATTGTTTATCTGATGACATAGATGAAATGTTAGAGATGCGATACTATGTTTAAGAAAATTAAGTAGTGATGAGGAATTATAGATTAGTCACCAAACCATGAGTAATTGTAAAATAGTCACCAAACTAAGAATATCGTATCTAAAGTGTATATGTTGACACCATTGATCAGAACATTGGTACATAAAAATTTGGATTCAAATTTTAAACATGCAATCATTAGTATTATGGATCCATATACGCAAATTTTAAACATGCGATCATTACATTCAAATTTTAAACATGCGGTCACTCAAATTTTGCTAAATGACTTATCTCAAATTTTGGCTAAGTATTTATAAAAATCATGTGAACGATAAGGCTAATCGTTTGTCTCTCATCTTTAACATTAATTTATATCTTGTCAAGTTGACGATTATTCATCATTTCAACCAGCTCTGTAGTTACAAAAAAACTTCATAGAGTTCAAATACATGGTGTAGTCGATGATTATATCTTGCAAAAAATTTGATATGTTGAAACATATTCATGTCATTATTGCCGCAGACTTATTGGTATTGATGCGGCAGACTTATTGGTATTGATGCGGCAGATTTATTTACGAACCATGGTTTTTCCCGGGGCAAAACTAGAATTTCACAAAATCGTTGGAATTTTGATGAAAAACAAAATTGCCAATAAGTCTGCCGTTGTGGTTAATAAGTCTGTCAAACTAACAAATTTGCCACTTAAAATCTGCCACAACACAAATACATAAGTTTGCCAAAAAAGGTTATTCTAGTAAGAAATAAGTCTGCTGTTAAAATACGACATAACTCTGCTATCAATACGAATAAATCAACGGTGAAAATAAAATCTGCCGTCACTAAAATTAAATGTGCTGTCACTATAAGTCTAGTCTAGTAATAAATAAGTTTGTATTAGTCTGCCGCCAATAGTAATAAATCTACTACCAATAAACTCAATAACTCTGCCAATATTCGACATATCTGCCGTCATTATTAACAAGTCTCCCAAACAAAAATGCCATACACTTTAAATCTGCCAGACATAAAAATATCTACCATGTCGTAGCAAAATAAATCTGCCGTTCACTAAACAAATTTGCTACCCGACGAACAAGTCTGCCAATCGAAAAATAAATCTACTCAAAAAAATAAGTCTTCTGTCAAAGAAAATAAATCTACGAAACAAATATGCCGTCCTCTAAACAAATCTACCATACTTAAATAAGTCTGCCATTTTTACATAAATCTGCCACCATTGAAACGGCAGACTTATTGCGGAGACTTGTTGTGATCCGAAAATTCTAATGGCACCATCCGTAATTAAATGACAGGTTTTTTTATAATTAAATGCAACTTCTGCTGACGTGGAAAAAAATAGTAATGGCAGTTTCGTAAATACATTTTTTCTAACAAAAGGTTATAAGGGTATAATAGGTACGAAAACTATTCTAGTAATTTTATAAAAATAGGATTCAATTTAGTCATTTTGATACATTTCAAGGTTATTATAGTAACTCTTCCTTTTATTTTTGTCTAGATAAAAAAAAATATATATATCTCCTCTTTCATTGATTTTTGGTAACGACAAATCAAAAAATTTGCGAATGAGAGGGACAAGCATACAATCATCATACATATAAGGATCTATCCAAACTCTCAAAGATTCGCTATTATCAACCATCTGTTTTAATAATTTCTCCAGAAAATCAAGACCATGTATAATCCACTTCCAATTCCAGCAAGCAAGAAATTGCAATTCTCAAAATATCGACTTTCCATGACCAGAGCGAAGAGACATTCTGGAGACTGTAATAATCGTCAAACTTGTTTAGCTAAAAGAACTTGATTGAAACATTTCAAGTTTCCCTGACCCTTGGGCAAGCATAACTTCTCCCATCCAACTAAGTGTATGTTCCTCTTGTCTACAAAAAAAAATCACCAAAAATCAGATATTACACTAGAAGATTATGACAAGTCGATTTAGGTAGACGAACAGACAACATTGCATAGACCGGCATCGACGTTGCTACTAATTTCAGAAAAATCTCCTTGCCCACATGAGAAAAACCCCGAGTATACCACCAATAAAAATTTGAGTGAAGCTTATCTTTGTTATATCCCAATATGTCACACTTTGATCCACTGAAATATTCAGGTAATCTTAGTTATGTTCCGGCACCTCCTCCATTGAAATACCCAAATATTTCTTTATCTTCGCTTTTAAATCATCAGCCACTTTTGCTCCAAAGGTTATGGATAATTTGTTCAAATTAGAGATTTGACTTGATGCATCCCAATACCTTTTCAATATTTGATGGATCGCCAAACATTAGTCCTCATCCGCCTTACAAAAAAAAACTATCATCCTCAAAGAGCAAATGATGAATTGATGGTCCAGAAGAAAAAAAATTGATCCCACTAATGATTCTTTCATGTTCTGCATGTGAGAGAAGCTGGTGTGAGTCCTCCAGTAACCAAAACAAAGAGAAAATAAGATATTGGATCTCCTTGACGCAAGCCCCGCTCAGGATGGATCGTACCATGCACATGTACAATCACTAGGACCGTGTAAGTCATTGATCGAACACAAAAATACCCATTTAACCCACTTGGTATGAAACCCGAGAGCCATAAAGAGGGTTTGGAGGAAATTACATGCAACTATATCATGAGCTTTTGGCATATCTTTTTTTATTGCCATAAATTCTTTAGATATGTTTGTGTACGAAGACAATGAACCAATTCATGCGCAATTCGAATATTTTATGATATCAATCTTTCTTAAACAAACACAACTTGAGTCGAAAAAACAACTTTAGGCAAGATTGACTGTAATCGAGAGACCAAAATCTTGAAAATCACTTTGTACAAAACATAGCATAGACTAGATTGTAGATCAGTCATTAATGTTAGACAATGTTTCTTCGGTATGAGGCAAAGCTGGGTGTAGTTTCATTCCAACAGAAAGAACCATTCTCTAAAAAAAGCTAGAACTTCTTTAGTCACCTGTGGACCTATAATGTGCCAATAATTTCTAAAAAAGAGGTCTGTCATTCAGTCCGCTCCAGATGCACTTGATGCTTTGATAGCGAAAACTGCCTCCTTTACATCGTCAGCTGTGACATCTTTCACCAATTTCTCTTTCATTTATTATGTATTTTGGTGTTGAAACCCACAAAAAACTGCTCAAAATTATCGAGGTTGGAAGAAAAAAACATATTATGAAAGTAAGATGTTGCAACCTCTCCTTTCGAAGCCTCTGAAAAATTCTTCCTACCAATTTCATCCACAAACTTATCCAAAGCGTTTTTGTTCTAATAAATTTTACAGAGAAATTAGCAAACTTTTGTGATAGAATCACCATCTTTCAACCACTTTTTACGGCTTTTTTGTTTCCAAAAAACTTCCTCCTCACGAAATGCCTTAACCAAATCTCTCTTAAGCTCAAAAATATTGCCAAAACATAAATACATACAAGAAGACTCAGTCTCCAATTCATTCTGAAGTTGATGTATCATGTTCTTAGAGTTAGAGTTATTCTCTTTCTTCCAATTACTGAAGGCTTTACGACACTTCATAACTCTATCAAAAATAGATAATTCACTACAAATTTTAGCAGAATTCCAAACTTGCGTTATAGTCTCCGTAATAAATGGTTTCTCAAGCCATCATCTATCAAAATGAAAATGTCCTTTAAATGAATCTTATTCAAACATCCATCATAACAAGACATGGCGGTGATCCGACCGAAGCTTCTCCATAAAAACTTGACTAGGTATTGGGAATTGGTGTTTCCAAGCTTTATTCCCAAAACTTCTATTAAGACGACTTTGTATCCATAGCTTGCGTCTCATTCTTTCCCAAGTGAAACCATTCCCCGATCTTTCAGGATTAGTCATCTCACACACATCAAACATATCATAGAAAGGTTAAAGGAGTCCTCACTTCTTCTCGAACCTCCTAATTTCTCACCATTATAAAGAACTTCATTGAAATCACTGAGCAAACTCCAAATCTCCTTTTTGTGAAACCCAATCTTAGTTAACCGTTCCCATACCATAGGCCTACACTTCATAACCAGATCACTGTAGACACACACACACACAAAAAAACTAAAAGAATTGAACTGTACGCCAACATCAACCAAATTCTTATTAAAATTTATAAAATCCAACTTCAAAGCCAAACCACCACTCATTCCCATAGGATCCACCATTAATAGCTTGTCATATCCAAGCAACTCCTGCATATCAACAACCACATCTCTTGAACTTTTAGTCTCCATCAGAAAAATAATCTCAGAGAAATGCTTCATGTGCATCTCCTTAAGACGTTGAATTGTCAAGTCATGACATATGCCATGAAAAGCCTAGCTGATTAAGCTCATAAATTCTTTGACAGTTTCTCATTCGAAAGCACCAATTTGTTGGTACGCTTAGCGAGTTTTTATGAGGCTTCTTGCACGATTTACCCTTTCGCTATTACCACAGACTTCATACGCTCAACTCGTTGCTGCCTTCTCCATTTATAAGGCTTCTTGCACGATTTGCCTCTTTTGAAACTGGCCCCGGAAGAACTGGCTTCATGATAGCTAGTTCTTATAACCATTTGCAAAAGTATCATCCGAGAAGAATCTGAAATTTTTTATCAAAAGAATCAGCTGGATGTGTAAAATCCATAGGTGATCGTTCATAAATTGTTCTGAAGGCTTGTGGTGTCCTAGTTGTAACCAAACAAGAGGTAATTTCTGCATGTTGAATCTTATTCTCATTCTGAACTATATCTTTCTTCTGATTTTCATACCTGAAAACAGTCACTTTGCCTTTGTCAAAATTATTAGTTATAATAGGTGCAGCTTCTAGACGCAAAAAGACCCTTGAGCATGAGGATCATTCTCAATAGTTGCTAGAAAACTCTGGATCCTCATCTCCCTGACTTTCCGCTCCGTTGTATCTTGTACCAATAAGTATTGGTGGATCCCTTGCAGCACCTCTTTTGTGATACATGGTATGCCTGAACTTGAATCTACATCAACCTGATATTTTATCAAGACTCCATAAAGAGAATCTGATTCGGAGATCACTTGAATCCTCTGTTTTTCAAGGCTTGGTCTATGATTCTTCACATTTGTGTCATCATGTTGGCCATGAGCATTCAAAGGGCATGCATGCTTCTCGTGAGTGAGACGTTGAAAAAGATAGCATATTTTATGAATAGATTCAAACATAAAAAACGATCGAAACTAATTCACCCAATGTAGGTACGGTCCAAGAGTTACAAGAGCTCCAGGGCAAAACAAAACAAAATTTGGCCTCTTAAATCAATATAACAGCAAAATTCAGAATATTTATTAGACCTTTTTAAGAGATTTGTTTTTCAAAACATGGGCTCTTTTTAAGAGAAACTTTTTCAAATATAGACCATTTTCGTAAGTTTTTTTATTATAAATGTCCATGCCCCCTGGACCACTGCACATTCGCCCACCCCACTTAGACCAGACCTGGCCTGAAGAGAATTTGACGATTTGAGAAGGTCTAACTTGTTTGGATACATCAAACAAAATCCTAGCCCGAGAGTGACCCTTATTTTGTGATGTATTTGGGTTATAAGTCACTTCCAAAACTTGCCCTATGATCTCTCCCATTGCCGAGATCGTCTCAATCGTATGATAGTTAACGAGAATGTTCTTAATTTGGATCCAAACAGGCATAAACTTCAAATAATCTTCGGGAAATGATTAATCCATCTGTCGATAACAATTGACCATTCAATAAATGTCCACACTCCAACCTTTATAATCTCACTCATGTCTTCTTCCGATATAATGATATATTGAAATCGATCTTTCGATAATGCAACTCCTATGACATGTTCATATAGTCTCCACTTTCCCGGCATATCCAAAAGTAAGATTGACATCTTTTGACGATCTAGGTTTAATAGCTTTCCTATGATACTAACATACCCTATATTTTACCCGTTTTTACTATATTTTAATAGGTTTTAACAAAGAAATTATATGGTTTTGGCACTTTCATGGTGTTTTGTAGTCTCTAGAGTGTTTACGGGTAAAATGGACAAAATAGACGAAAATGATGCAAAACAACCATTTTGAAAATTGGACAGCTTCGAAGCATTAGAAGTTTTACATCGTATAAAAGACTTCCCATCAATAGATCGTGCTCAAATTTAGAGACAATATATATGAGGATGTTATATTTCAATTCCAAGTGGTTTGAAACAATTCCAATGGTTAGATGTCAAGTTGTGCTCATTCTACTAGAAACAGTTCAATCTGACGACAAAACGAAAGAAACGCATGATTAAATCACACATCAATCGACTGAACAGTTAAGAGATCAATCGATCCTTAAAACCAGAAGCTATGGCCAAGATTTCAGACTTAAGGATCGATCGATCAGCCCCCTGATCGGTCGATCCAAGCCTTTACAAAAAAAGGAAATTTTGTAATTATTTGAAATCTTCCTAATTTGACTTGGAGAAGGCCTAGTTGACTTTCGCACCTATATAAGCATAAGAGCCACAAAATTGAAGACACACATGCCTTCACCACTTTACAGCCACCAAAGAACCTCACGCTCAGTTTCATAGTTCTTAGTTTCTTTTATAGTTTTTCTTATTCATTTAAGGGAGAAGAATATATCGCCTCTTTGTGTACGTCATAGAGAAGTTTTTTATGAGCATTTTTTATACTGTTCTTAACGATTATGCAATAATTTTATGATTTTGGTAGGTTTGTTTGATCATGTATGAGTAGTTCTCTTGTTGGGACTAAGAATTTTCAAAGGGGATTTCATGGCTTGATAAATAGGTTTAGAAAATAGAGTGGTTATTCGTCTAATTATGTTCGTTAATGCATATTACTTCTTTGATCACTTAATAATTGATTCTAGACAGTCTTTGCTTGCACACTACCTGACTGATTGCTTGAATTAAATTGAGATGGACTTATCATCATAACATGCGAGAGTTGAGTTATGGAGTTAGGTGAATATATTGAAGCTGATCTAATATAACTTCTTTAGGTAATATACCCTATATTTAGTTTTTTTTTTTGGTGAGAGTTGAGTGATTGAATTCCTTAGGTAATGTTGGTTATCGCCATGAGAGTGGGTTAGTAAAAAACCATTTATTTGAATTCTAGAACAAAACGAATTGATTGCCTCTATGAATATGCCTAAATATATTGGTTCATGAACCCCTGAGAATTTCCTTAATCTTATTGTTTTACATCAATTTTAATTATTGCTTTTATTCGTATATTCATGATAAAAAAATCTCTTATTTTTTTATTTGCGGTGTAACTTTGTTAGTTATAACCCCCCTATATATTAATTGATAAGTTTGGAATTCAAACAAATTTTCATTTTGATAATATTTACATGAAAAAATTACCTAAAATAACATGCTTTTTAGGATTAGCTAGAATAACCTAATAATGACTTTTTATTCTATAATTTCCCAAATTATCCTTTTTATAAAAAACTTTACCAAATAGTTTCATATATTTAAAAGTAACCAAATTTTTACTTTAATTATATTGCAAAGAATTTAAAATTTTGAGATTTTAATCTTTTACATTTTGAGAAAAAAGAAAATTATCCTATATTTTAAAAGTCTTTCTAGCAAAGATTTTTTACCAAACTTCATTGCCATTAACTTGTTACGAAGGATTCGTTGGTTTTGTGCTTCGTCGTTGGTTTTCTGCCGGTTTCCTATCATATTACCAGGTTTGTGTGCCTTGTTTGCCAGTTTCACCATTTTTTTACCTAAACATTGAGAGTCACCGTTCTATGTCGGTTCTCCTACATTTGCCACAGCGACTCTCAATCGATTCTTCTACACTTGCCAGCGAGTTTCTGCCAATCCTCCATCCCTCGCCGAAGATTCTCCATTGATTTTTCCTCTTTTGCTGGCAAAGCTCTTATGTGTGATGTCGTCTTTAGTTACTGCGAGTTAGGATGTCAAATGTTGTTCATCTTCTTCGTCAAATATCCAACGCTTCTCCTTCTTTCTAGGGTTTGCTTTGCTTTCTTAATGTTTGTCAAATACCACAAAGTGTACTAAATATCTGCAAAATCTGTCAAAATAATGGCAGAACTATCATATTGGGATCTAAGTATGTTAGTAAGTTTGGGAGACTTTCGTAAATTCTGTTAAATATCCATAAAGTATGTTATATATCCACAAAGTTTCTCAAAATAATATCAGCCCAGAATGCGGAAACTTAAGTTTGTCAGTATGTTTGGCAGGCTTCCGTAAAGTATGCCAAATACCCACAAAATCTGACAAAGAATAGTAGACTTGCAGACCAAATTCTAAATCTACCAATCATATATATGAAATGAGGTGAGCCCTCTCCATATTGCGCTACATCGTCACATGAGAAGTTGATATGTGTCATTGCATTAATTGCAAGTATAAAATAAAATAAATTCAAATTTAAATTAAAACTTATAAACACATTATAATAAATAATATGGTGTCATTAAAATATAAATAACATAAAAAATATAAATTTAATACAATTAAATAGTACTCCCTCCGTTCCATTACATTGGATGTTTTAGAAGAATTTTTTGTTCCATTTTATTTGATTTTTTCAAGTTTCCATGTAAAATTTAATTATATTTGATGTTTTGTGACCATTTATATTCTGCAGTATCTCTTGTTATTGGTTGATTTATTTTTGGTTAAATAGTAATTGATGTTTTAATGTAAAAAAACTAGAATTTATTTGATTCTTAAACTTCGCTCTTTTAATTAAAAAATCTTATATAATGGAACAGAGGGAGTATAAAGTTCGAACTTAGTTTACCTATTCATTTTCTTTTTTTATAAAATTTATTCTCCAATTGGTTCATATTTTCCTACATTTATATCCAAATTACTTTTCTAGATTCAATTATTTTGTTTTTCATTAGTATATATTAACTATCAAGTTTATATTTTATTATATAAAGTTTGATACGTCTAACATTGTAATTAACACGCTCGTGACACGTATCAATCAATCGATCATATTTTGATACATGTAAACTTGTTTTTTCCAATAAGATTTTGTGATTTTGTTTTTTACTTTTTCGTGTTTTATTTCTTTTCACATATAAAATAATTAATTATAAATCCGCATACATGGAAGTCCTAAATCTAGTAAAGTAAAAGACTATTGTAAAGTATGCCAAATTTCCGAATACTCTGCTAAGTATCCGCGTAATCTGTCAAATGTCCATAATTACTGCCAAATACATGCAGTGTTTACCAAAAAAATGGCAGACTAGCATGATGGAATTTAAGTTTGCCAATAAATTTGGTAGATTTTCGTAAAGTCTGCCGAATACCCGAAGAGTCAGTCGAATATCTGCAAAGTATGCTAAAAGAATGATAAACAAGTATATTGGAATTTAATTCCACGCCAAATATCGGCAAAATATTTCAAATATCGCCAAAAGAATGACATACTAGAAAAACTCTACCAAAAATCTACATAGTCTACCAAAGATATCTCATGGAAAAAAAATTATTCAGATTTTAAAAATCTTAATGGGTCATTTTGGCTATTTCTAATATTTTTAAAGTTTTTTTATTTTTTTTTGATAACTCAAGGATAACACCCTCTCTTTACTACTTGACCACAAGGCCCCAAACAATATTTTTAAGGTTATTGTAGTAAATCTCTCACTATTTAAAATCCATGTCATTACAAAATATTTAATACTAGTATTTCGCACGGGCAAGTTTCAGTTTGATACATTACAAAATAATATCACCGTGTGTCTTAAAAGAAAAACCTTTACTTCTATGGAATATTAAAAGGTTTGAAAGAAAGATCATTTTAAAGGTTTGTACATTGAAAAGCAAGTAGTCTTAGATCGGTATAAATGTTATTGATTTTACATGAATTCCATCTATTTTTCATTTTTCAAATGAGTCAAAATAGAAAATAATAGTTGAAACAAATGAGTTATAATGGAAGTGGAAAATTCTACAAAAGCTAGAAAGGCATATTAAACGTGAGAAAGTTAGGCTTGCTAAAGTTATAAATCCAAAATAAATACATGTAGAATGAAAAAGAGGAAATTTGTAAAAATATTCTCAAAGTTTTATGTATTTTAAAAAGTAATTCATGGTTTAAATCTTTTGAAAATTAACTTTTTTACACTGATAATTATCAAAATATTTTAATTAAGTCAATCTTATAACTTGTTTTTAATAATAAAAATCAAAAACGAAAATTGTCATCATTTTATTTTTAATGTGCATTTTTAATTAATAAAAAAATCATCAGTTTAACATAATTGACGTTAAAAAAATTGAAAACGGAATATCACATAAACTTAAATTTTAAAAATTTAATACGATGCTATTATTAACCTTTTTAAAAAAATAAAAAAAAACTATTAATTGTGTTATTCAACTCCATAATATATAAATCAAAGTACTCTTTTATCACCATGTTGATTTTTTGAAGACATTTTACAAGTGATAGTACAAAGTTATTAAAGTTATATTCAAACTTACGTAATAAAAAAAAGTATAGTGCAAACAACTTAATTTGAAATTGCCATGAATAGAATATGTAACCAAATGAAAAGCCAAATATAACAAAGTGTATTTTTCTAATATAACCATGGTTACGGTGATTGAATGATGATAAAATTAGGAATAGATAGTTTCAATAAAAAAATTAAAAATAGATTTCGGTAAATATGTGTATATCTTTTTTTTTAATAATATCGTTATATATCTAAATTATAAATTAATGTTAACATAAACTTAATTTCTTTAAAATATATATCACAACATATATCTTAAATATGTATTCATTAAATTCAGGTTAATTACGAAAATCATTTTTCAATTTTTGAAATTTGAAAAAATATATGTTTTTAATTGTAAACTGTCAAACTTATCAGGATATTATTGTCTTTTTATTCAATAATAAAGTTATTTTTCAAAAAAATTAAAACAAGGGTTAGTTTTCAAATATTATAAAAAGTTTGGAATATTAAACTAAATCTCCCAATGAAAAGGAATTATATTATGTAATTATCCACATCTTCGTTTAAATCGGTAACTATCGATGACAAAAAAAAAAAAAAAAAATTGGTAACTATCGACTTAACTTAGCCTATAAATATGTAAAACCCCTTTTGTAATAAAGTGTGAACAACAATAAGAAACATAATCATTAAAGTTTCACTCTCTTACCACTCGTTCTCTTCTCTTGCTCATCCTTCTTAAAAAATCAGAGAACATATATAATAATATAAACAAACACATACATATATATATGTTACATATCTCACATTTAATCATATAATTTATAACACGTTATCAGCACGAGTGTCTCTATATCCGTTCCGATCAATCCTATACCGTTCCATACCGAAAGGGTGAGGTTTAATTTATGTTTATACAATTTAAATTTAAATTTATGTGTTATTTACGGAGTGGTAGGTTCGTCTCCTCCTTGATTTTATGGTAGGCCTCCTGATTATCAATGGAAAAACCATATAATAGGCTATATCTTTTCCGAGTTAATCGTTATTTATGGTAGGCGATGTCTCTTTGATCCAATTAAAATTACGTCTCCATAATCATATGGCAGGCTCTGTGTGATAACCCAACCTGAGGTTTCAACCCGCGGTTAAGCCACACTACGAACCAGACACTTAGCTAAATTTTCAGTCCATTTTACTTAGTCATTTTTCGTATTTTTAAACAGTTAGACAAGTCAATTTTTATGCATAAACTTTAGCTTAGATTGAATCAAAAGGTTTCAAATACAATGACCAGTTTGCTAATAAGCTATTACATTAAAATGAACCTATCTACCCGATCGAACCATCCATTCCTTCCTACCTTTGTCTCGCGATCGGCCACTTTCACAGCCAGACTCATTACCTGCATCCATAGAGGAGGCATAAGCAACAGAATTGTTTAGTGATGCGGTCATCCCGTCTTACTAGGCCACACAACAGTCAATATTACTTATCATGAACGGAATTCTCATCAAGCATACCTGATCCGAATGTCGAGCAGTCTCTACATGATCCGGGTAAGTCTTGGCGAGAACACTCACTACAAGAATACATGCCTCATTTGTGAGGCTTTTGCGAGGAAAGCGGTATCGTCGCAACTAGCAAATGTAAAATTTCCGCAACAGCGTTGCAAATTTAGGAGGCAACAAAATTCGTCGCAAAATCCTCGCAAAATATTTAAGACCAATTTGCGAGGATGTAGTTTTGCGAGGGGTTTGCGTGGATCTGATTTGCGACCAATTTGCGAGGACATAGTTTTGCGAGGCGTTTGCGTCTTTAAATTTGTTAGGTATTTACGTAGAAAATTAGCTAGGCATTTGCGAGTAGGTTTTGCGACAATTTTGCGTGGCTGTTGAAGTCGCAAATACCTCGCAAAATTATTTAATTTATTTATTAAAAATCTATTTTTCGTAAATAAAAAAAAGAAAAATAAAGTATTTAATTTATTTATGAAAAATCGATTTTTTTAATTTTTCGTAAATAAATAAAAAATAAGAAAAATAAAATTTAATTTTAATTAATATTATACATAAACCGAGTATTTTTACAATGAGAATAAAATAAAATTAAAACTAGCTATTCGATATCTTCATAATCCGAGGTACCATCGCAGGATGTTCCTGTAGCTGCAGCTGCGGCTTCCTTCTTCTTCCTCATCATCTCACGAATCGCGGGATTCGTATCCCCAAGCAACTCAAATTCTGGGATATGAGAAGTCGATGTAGTAGGACCTCCGTGTCGTGAGTGAGATCTGCCACGTCGCGGTACAGGTGTACCGGAGGCGGATAGAAAACTAGTATACTCATTCCTCGGATCACCCATTTGCAATATAATATTTTAAAAAAAAATTTACATACTCAATAAAAACGTTTACTAATACATTTAAATGTAAAAACTAATATTTTTAACTTAAATCTAAAATTTCATACGTAAACTAATATTATCCACCTAAATATCTAAAAAATACACGAATTTATTCCATACATATTTCTATCCTAACCATTCTAAAACAAATATATAAAATATTAAAAATTTAAATTAAAAAATACCTTATTTTGTAGAGAGAGAAAGGTGTAGAGAGAAGGTGGAGAGGATGGTTGTGAGGAGAAAGCATATAGAATTTTACCGAGTCGCAGTTTTGTCGCAAAAGTTCACCGATTTTTCACCCAATAGTAATTTTTGACAAGATTTGCGGGGCATTTACGATGCCACGTGGCAAATGCCTCGCAAAACTGGTCAAAAATTTACCACGCGGCAAACATGCAAAGTTAATTTTTTGTTTTACCGCCAAGATTTGCGAGGCATTTTCGACGCCACGTGGCAAATGCCTTCCAAATCTGGTCAAATTTTCAACACGCGGCAAAAGAAAAAAACTTAATTATTTTTATAACCACCAAGTTTTGCGAGGCGTTTGCCACGTGGCATCGTAAATGCATTGCAAATTTTGCCAAGATTTGTGAGGCATTTGCGACTAAAACAATCAAACAGCATACAAATAGGGTTTAGGGTTTAGGGTAAACTCATAGGTGATACATAGAAATATGCTATAAATATACATTAGAGTTTTGGATTTACTGTTTCGGGCAATTATATAACTGATTCGACAATCGGTTTTAAAGTAATCGATTCATCATGCATGAAGCATATATAGTTACATAGATTTAATCTCTTCAGGTTTAACCAAAATGTAAATGTTATCCGAGAAATTAAAAAATCCATATATGTAAAAATATTTACACACTTATATCTTTAGTGTTTAGGGTATAGTTAGTGTTTAGTGTCTAATTAGGGTTTAGGATATAATTAGGGTTTAGGGTAGAATTTAGCTTCTGATTCTGCGACTAATTTGCGTCGTTATGTCCCAAACTCCTCGCAAAACTTCACAGTTTGCGATTAATTTGCGTCGTTTCCTCGCAAACTAGTAGCAATTTGGACTTTTTTTATTTTTAAAAAAACACACGATACATAATTCCTGCAAAAGCTTACTAAAACACACGATATTAAAAACTACTCATCATCATCAGGATCGGAAACATAAGTTTGTCCATTTTCGTCTTCTTCGTCGTCATCGTCAAGTTTGTCCCTTCATCAAACTCGTCGGACTCCGCTTGACCATCGAATTCCTCACATATGACTTCAAGTCCCCTATAAAGTGGGTCAATTCTAGTCATATCATTGCTTGAATCGACGAGGATGTAAACTTCTTCTGTCCTTTCAGGTTGAACGGGCGGTAGATCATCATCAGCATCAGCTAACCCCCCGACAATTCGACCCCGTGGATTAAATTTAATAACGGACAACCAATTATGATCACGCCAGACCTGAGTACGAAGGTAAGGAATGAAAACAACTTGCTCCGCCTTAGATGCTAAAATGAACGGCTCGAACTTGGCAGTGTAACTCCTGTGTCCGTGGACATCCACGACTCCGAATTTGCTTGATCTTACGCCAACCCCAACAGTTGGATAAAATCAATCACTGAAAACGTGTTATACCTACTTGCTAAATATCCTCATAAATCAGTCGTAAAGCCTAGAAAATATCTTTCGAGAAAAATGTCTCGCAACTTTGCAACGTCTTTGCTACGAAAACTCTTGTCATCGCAAATTACTCACAATTTGGGAGGCATTTGCTACGACCTTTTTTCGTCGCAAATTACTCACAATTTTACGAGGCATTTGCTACGAAGGATATTTGCCTTGCAAATTAGTCGCAAATTTGCAGATATTTGCGACGAAATTTTTCCACGCAAATTTGCGACTAATTTGCTACCACAATCGCAAAGTCGTAGCAAACGCCTCGCAAATTTGCGACTATGTCGCAAATGGGCATGTTTTTTTGTAGTGACTCGACTCCCAAGCGTGATAACCCGATCAGACTCTTGATCAAACGATCAGCACATATAGACAGAAATGAATATTATATGAACATGACAAGAAAAACAGTCGGAATCACCCAAGCAATCAATGACAGTAAGAAATCTAGCAATCAAACGATCCTAGAACAGTAACCATGGTCACGCACTCACCTTAGCCAATCGGATTCGGTTTTTGGCTTTATCCGGTTTAGTTCTGACACCTCTTGTCGCGATGATCCGCCTAACACTTAGTCTCCAATCACCCAAATTCCACCCAGACTCTATCGCCGTTACCCACAGACTTGATCGCCGTTACCCACACTCGAGTTTTTTCCCTTTCTCTCGAGTTTTCTCTGAAATTTCTCTCTGAAACTTTCTAAGTCTTTTCTCTGCATTTTTCTTTCCAGAAACCGTTCGTAATGGGACGAAAATGAGATTCAACCCGAGTTTAATCTAATAACTGCCCCAAAACCGCTCTCAACTGCACACTGTGCATTTTTTAAGCAAAATAACTGTTTCTGCATATTTTAACCCTTAGGCGCATATTTTAACACACAAAAATGTTCCCGCTTATTTTTCTAAGGCAAATCCGCGTGTTTGGCCTTGCAACCGTTCCTGCCAAAATACTTAGAAAATAATTCGGATTATTTTCACCTTTTCAAATAATTGTGAGGAAGAATGCCTTACGATATTTTTGGTTATATTTTTGCCTTAGGCGAATTTCTGATAAAATCCAGCCTTGATCAGACAGTCCCATCAAGTAACCTGCCTGTCCGAAACTAACCCAGCTGATTCCGGAAAATCCGCTAAGTCTGATTTTAACTCAGAATAACTGCCCAGCTCAGTTTGACTTGATCTTTTCTTATTTCTTGACCAAAACTTCCCATTCAGTTCTGATTCAGCTCGGATTACACTCATCCAGCTTGATCCCTTCAACCCTTTACACATTCATATTCCCAACAGCCAACATACCTAACTTATTTGATCCAACTTAACCTAATGATCAATCAAATCATTCATTGGCCAGTTTTTCCCGAACACAGGTGTTACAACTCTCCCCCACTTAGATTGGATTCATCCTTGAATCCATCTAGACGTTCTGATCTTCCTTAAGCTTTTCAAACCACTTAGGAAAATCTGATTTCATCCTTGATTCCACTTCCCAAGTTATCTCTTCTTCTCCGTCACAATCTCAAACGACTTGGATTTTCTTAACCCGTTTTATTCTTTCCATGTCCTCCTTTCGACCAATGATCCAAATAGGTCTACCTTCGATGGCCAAATCTTCTTGCAAATCCGGAGGTGGTTGGAAAATGACATTTTCCCGATCTGTAATGCATTTCTGCAACAAGGACACATGGAACACATTGTGAAATGAGTCCATATCAGATGGCAGATCCAGCTTGTAAGATACTGTCCACAACTCTTTCCAGAATCCGGTACGGTCCCATGTACCTTGGACTTAACTTCGCATTCAAAGAAGTCCGATTTTTTCCCTTGTAAGTGACTGCCTTCAAGTAAACCATGTCATCCACACTGAACTCTAATTCCTTTCTTCGCTTATCCGCATAACTCTTTTAACGGTCTTGAGCTTCCTTTAACTTAATCTTTAGGAAATGGATTTTCTCGGTGGTTTGCTCCACTATATCCGGTCCCATTACACTCTGCTCCCCCCAGTTGTGTCCAACACAGCGGTGTTCTACAAGGTCTACCATACAACGCTTCATATGGAGACATCTCGATACTTTCTTGATAACTATTTTTATAAGCGAATTCAGCCAAAGGTAAGTAGCTTTCCCAATTGCCACCCCTATCCAGAACACATGCTCTCAACATGTCTTCCAAGATCCGGATTATCCTCTCTGATTGCCCATCTGTTTGCGGATGATAGGATGTACTCATATGGACCTTAGTCCCCAAAGACTTCTGAAACTCCTTCCAAAACCGTGATGCAAAACGTGGATCACGATCTGAAACTTACTAACCAGAACTCCATGAAGTTTCACGATCTGATCTATGTAAGTTCCACCAGTTTGGCTACTCCATCATTCTTCTTCATCGGTAAGAAGTGCGCAGACTTATTCAATCTGTCCACTATAACCCAAGCTGCATCTCTCTTGTTCGATGATCTTGGCAGTCCCATCACAAAGTCCATTGTGATCATGTCCCATTTCCATTCAGGCATGGATAACGTTTGCAACAGCCCACTCGACACTTGGTTTGCTGCCTTAACCATCTGACAGGTTGACCAACCAGCTACCCACTTAGCCACATCCCGCTTCATTCCAACCCAATGGTAGTATCGCTTTAAGTCTCGATACATCTTAGTCATCCCTGGATGAACCAAAAATCTGGACTGATGTGCTTCCTTAAGGATTTCTTCCCGCAATTCCTTAACATTGGTAACACACACTCGGCCATTCACCACAATTGTCCCATTGTTGGAAGTCTCATATTCTGCTTTATCGTTCTGAGACACCTTGATAAGATTTTCATCTTCTTCTTGAGCCAAACGAATCCGACTTAGCAAATATGCTTGATCCACTGCACTCAAACCTAATGGTTCCAGATCTTCTGTCAAGGCATTCAACCGTAATGTCCTTAATATGCTAACCATTCCCTTAACTTCTTTCTCAGAAGATACACTAGCTCTCCTTAGGCTTAGTGCATCTGCTACCAGGTTTGCCTTTTCTGGGCAATAGGCAATATCCAGGTCATAATCCGCAATGAGTTCCATCCATCTTCTTTGCCTTATATTCAATTCTGGCTAAGCGAAGATATACTTCAAACTTTTGTGATCCATGAAAACTTGAATTTTCCCACTGTAAAGGTAAGATCACCAAATCTTCAAAGCAAAGACCACTGCTGCCATTTCCAAATCATGGGTCGGATAATTCCCTTCATTTTTCCTTAACTGTCTCGATGCATAAGCAATCACCTTACCTTACAGCATCAGAACACATCCGAGTCCCCTTCTCGATGCATCAGTATAAACCACATATGGCTCATTCGGCTCCGGTAAAGCCAACACTGGAGTACTCGTAAGCATTTCCTTTAGCTTAGAGAAACTCTCTTCACAGTCCGCTGCCCACACGAACTGAACATCCTTCCCTGTCAGTCGGGTCATAGGCTGTGCCATGCTCTCGAAACCTTCAATAAACCGACGGTAGTACCCAGCTAATCCTAGAAAGCTTCTTATCTCGGTTGCATTCTCAGGTCTAGACCAATCCGCGATTGCCTTAATCTTTTTTGGATCAACGGACACTCCCTTATCCGAGACCACATGACCCAAGAATCCAATTTCCCTTTGCCAGAAGCTACACTTATTGAGTTTAGCAAACAGTTTATGTTCCCTCAATCTACCCAAGACTGTCCTCAAATGAACCTTGTGCTCTTCCGGGTTCTTCGAGTAAACCAGAATATCATCTATGAAAATGATCATGAACTCATCCAAGTAGTTCATGCATATGCCATTCAAGAGCTTCATGAAAGCAGCAGGCGCATTAGTCAGCCCAACGGGCATGACAACGAACTCATAATGCCCATACCTTATCCGAAAAGCCATTTTCCGAACATCCGACTCCTCTATCAGAATTTGATGAAAGCCCGAAGCTAAATCAATCTTTGAAAACCAAGTAGCACCTCTGAGTTGGTCCAACAACTCGTCTATCCTTGGGAGAGGGTACTTGTTCTTCATAGTCACTCTGTTCAGCCCACGATAGTCGATGCAAAGTCTGAAACTCCCATCTTTCTTCTTTACAAACAGCACCGGTGCACCCTACGGTGAACTGCTTGGTCTCACGAATCCCTTATCCATCAGCTCAGTCAACTGCTTCTTTAACTCGGCCATCTCTGCCGGTGCCATCCGGTAAGGTGCCTTAGAAATCGGAGTTATACCAGGCTCAAGTTCAATCATAAACAGATCTGAATGAGCTGGAGGCAACCCTGATAATGTCTGGAACACATCCTCAAACTCATGCACTACCGGAATGTCCTTAAACTCTGCATTTGGCCCAACATCTGCAGTTGTGATCGTAGCCAAATAAGCTTAATTCACATCTTTTTCGATCAACCATTCTGCTTGAATTGCCGAGACAATTAAACTCCCCGAAGTCGGCCTGACCCCTTGATACTCCAGAAACTTCCCATCACCTCTCTCAAACCGCATCCTTCCTCGATGACAGTCTATGTGAGCCTTAAACTTTCAAAGCCAGTTCATTTCCAATATAACATCATAGGACTTAACTTTGCAGATTATCAAATCTGTTGGCATATCCACATCTCCAATCCAAACCGAGATGTTCTTGACCACTCCTAGTGAAAAGATGACTTAACCACTAGCCATTCTCACTAGACCGAACTGCTCTTCGGGTTCCTTTCCAATCATGTCTAGACTCACAAAGCAATGGCTTGCTCCGGAGTCAAACAGAACATGGGTTGCTACACCACCCATATTCAAGATCCCTACACATTCTTCCTAGAATGCTAAGAGCCTAGCAGAAATATGCAACAAGCAATTTACGAATTTAAAGGTAAGTGATAGGACTTACCAGTGGTCAGACGAGAAGTACTAGGATCTGTAGTCTCCTCCATAGTAGCATTGTACAGCCTTGGCATTATCACTTGCCTCTTAGCTGGCAGTGACAGTCCATCATTTGCCCGCTTTAGCTGACCAGTCACTTGCTGCACAATCACTAACTTCGGATAGTCCCTCTTGAAATGTCCAGGTTCATTGCAATTGTAGCACACCCTTGCTACTCCATATTTTCCCGCATTCTTTGCCCTTTGATCCTTTTCTGGGTAGTCACGGACCTTGTGTGTCAAGCTACCACAGTGATGACAAGCACCAGATGCAGCTCTACACTCGCCCACATGCATCTTTCCGCAAGTCGAACACACACTGCGTCCAACTGATGAGTTACTCGTTGAGACATTCTTATCCCACTTTTTCTTGTTCTGTCCAACCATATGTCCACCCATATTTTGACCTTGCGGTCGAGTCACAGTCTGCGATGCTCCACCCATAAGCATATTTTTCTCTGCATAACCAGCTTCAAAAATCGATGCATTCTCCACTAATTCAGCAACTGTGGCATAGTTGTGAATACATCAACCATTCTTCAGCTCAAGTCTCAATCCACGCATGAATCGACAAAGTTGTACTAATTCATCTTCAAGTTCACGACCAGCATATTTCTTCAACTGGTTGAACTCGGCTTCATATTCTCTTACCGTCTTAGTACCTTGATGCAGATCTAAAAAGCTCCCTCAAGCCTGTCTTACGCTTCTGGTGGAAAATACTTAGTCCTGAACACCGCACTGAATGTTTCCCAAGAACAGTGCGGGTTATCGAACCGCCCTTCCACACCTTTCAACCAGATATGTGCATCACTTTCCAGATAGTGAACCGCAATATCCTTCTTGTACTCATTCGGGCAACGAATGGATTCGAAGTTCCTTTCCAGCCTTGTACTCCACTCATCCGCCTCAATCGGATTAGGTCCACCCGCAAAGTACTTTGTTCCCAGCTTCAGCATTTGATCCATCACCTTAAGATACGATGGAATCCTAACCACCAGATTCACTTCTACAACAGCAAGTTCCTCCACTCCCTATGGTGGTATAACTTGCGGTGGCACTACCGGGGCAGGTGCAATACCCGCCAATCTTTCCAATACTTGAGCCAACATTAGCAATACTGCCTCCAATCTAACTAGAGCTGCAGCAACATTCGCAGCATTCCCAGCATTTGCTGCATTCACAGCAGCTGCATCAGCTGCTCCATCCACTTCATTCTCAACATTCACTTGCTCAGCCACATTCTTGGCAGCAGCATTCGTTGAGTTTTCCCTAGTTTCACCAGCCTGTCGTCTTCTAGTTCGAGTAATTTTTTCCATCTGCATAATTTGGGTCATAAGTTGACTGTGACACTAACTTAGATCACAGACTAAAACTTAACAGAAACCTTACCGCGAGACCTTCGCATTGGAAGGATGGATCAACCCACTACCCGTTTATGCTAGACTGTCCTAGAACCGTTAACTCTTGATACCAACTTGTGATAACCCATCCCGAGGTTTCAACCCGGGGTTAAGCCACACTACGAACCAGACACTTAGCCAAATTTTCAGTCCATTTTACTTAGCATTTTACGCGTTTTTAAACAGTTAGACAAGTCAATTTCCATGCATAAACTTTAACTT